>OY754936.1:6507391-7802212 GCA_963576515.1 Cryptocephalus primarius
TTTCCTGACTTTGATTTTTTTGGAAAAGGTCCCGATTTGGAACGTTTTCAAAATCTTTAACTGCCTGTATCTCGGTTAATTCTCGTCAGATCGCCGCGAAACTAAAAGCATCGTAATCAGCGACGTCTAATCTATAAGGAAACACCAACGAAAGTCACGTTTCCCGACTTTGATTTTTTTGGAAAAGTTCCCGATTTCAAAATTTTTAACTGCCTGTATCTCGGTTAATTCTCGTCAGATCGCCGCGAAACTAAAAGCATCGTAATCAGCGACGTCTAATCTATAAGGAAACACCAACGAAAGTCACGTTTCCTGACTTTGATTTTTTTGGAAAAGGTCCCGATTTGGAACGTTTTCAAAATCTTTAACTGCCTGTATCTCGGTTAATTCTCGTCAGATCGCCGCGAAACTAAAAGCATCGTAATCAGCGACGTCTAATCTATAAGGAAACACCAACGAAAGTCACGTTTCCTGACTTTGATTTTCTTGGAAAAGGTCCCGATTTGGAACGTCTTCAAAATCTTTAACTGCCTGTATCTCGGTTAATTCTCGTCAGATCGCCGCGAAACTAAAAGCATCGTAATCAGCGACGTCTAATCTATAAGGAAACACCAACGAAAGTCACGTTTCCTGACTTTGATTTTTTTGGAAAAGGTCCCGATTTGGAACGTTTTCAAAATATTTAACTGCCTGTATCTCGGTTAATTCTCGTCAGATCGCCGCGAAACTAAAAGCATCGTAATCAGCGACGTCTAATCTATAAGGAAACACCAACGAAAGTCACGTTTCCTGACTTTGATTTTTTTGGAAAAGGTCCCGATTTGGAACGTCTTCAAAATCTTTAACTGCCTGTATCTCGGTTAATTCTCGTCAGATCGCCGCGAAACTAAAAGCATCGTAATCAGCGACGTCTAATCTATAAGGAAACACCAACGAAAGTCACGTTTCCTGACTTTGATTTTCTTGGAAAAGTTCCCGATTTCAAAATTTTTAACTGCCTGTATCTCGGTTAATTCTCGTCAGATCGCCGCGAAACTAAAAGCATCGTAATCAGCGACGTCTAATCTATAAGGAAACACCAACGAAAGTCACGTTTCCTGACTTTGATTTTCTTGGAAAAGTTCCCGATTTCAAAATTTTTAACTGCCTGTATCTCGGTTAATTCTCGTCAGATCGCCGCGAAACTAAAAGCATCGTAATCAGCGACGTCTAATCTATAAGGAAACACCAACGAAAGTCACGTTTCCCGACTTTGATTTTTTTGGAAAAGTTCCCGATTTCAAAATTTTTAACTGCCTGTATCTCGGTTAATTCTCGTCAGATCGCCGCGAAACTAAAAGCATCGTAATCAGCGACGTCTAATCTATAAGGAAACACCAACGAAAGTCACGTTTCCTGACTTTGATTTTCTTGGAAAAGGTCCCGATTTGGAACGTCTTCAAAATCTTTAACTGCCTGTATCTCGGTTAATTCTCGTCAGATCGCCGCGAAACTAAAAGCATCGTAATCAGCGACGTCTAATCTATAAGGAAACACCAACGAAAGTCACGTTTCCTGACTTTGATTTTTTTGGAAAAGGTCCCGATTTGGAACGTTTTCAAAATCTTTAACTGCCTGTATCTCGGTTAATTCTCGTCAGATCGCCGCGA
This sequence comes from Cryptocephalus primarius, assembly GCA_963576515.1. Classification (NCBI taxonomy): domain Eukaryota; kingdom Metazoa; phylum Arthropoda; class Insecta; order Coleoptera; family Chrysomelidae; genus Cryptocephalus; species Cryptocephalus primarius. Next base: position 6,509,041 of record OY754936.1, read on the forward strand.
AACTAAAAGCATCGTAATCAGCGACGTCTAATCTATAAGGAAACACCAACGAAAGTCACGTTTCCTGACTTTGATTTTTTTGGAAAAGGTCCCGATTTGGAACGTCTTCAAAATCTTTAACTGCCTGTATCTCGGTTAATTCTCGTCAGATCGCCGCGAAACTAAAAGCATCGTAATCAGCGACGTCTAATCTATAAGGAAACACCAACGAAAGTCACGTTTCCCGACTTTGATTTTTTTGGAAAAGTTCCCGATTTCAAAATTTTTAACTGCCTGTATCTCGGTTAATTCTCGTCAGATCGCCGCGAAACTAAAAGCATCGTAATCAGCGACGTCTAATCTATAAGGAAACACCAACGAAAGTCACGTTTCCTGACTTTGATTTTTTTGGAAAAGGTCCCGATTTGGAACGTCTTCAAAATCTTTAACTGCCTGTATCTCGGTTAATTCTCGTCAGATCGCCGCGAAACTAAAAGCATCGTAATCAGCGACGTCTAATCTATAAGGAAACACCAACGAAAGTCACGTTTCCTGACTTTGATTTTTTTGGAAAAGGTCCCGATTTGGAACGTTTTCAAAATCTTTAACTGCCTGTATCTCGGTTAATTCTCGTCAGATCGCCGCGAAACTAAAAGCATCGTAATCAGCGACGTCTAATCTATAAGGAAACACCAACGAAAGTCACGTTTCCTGACTTTGATTTTTTTGGAAAAGGTCCCGATTTGGAACGTTTTCAAAATCTTTAACTGCCTGTATCTCGGTTAATTCTCGTCAGATCGCCGCGAAACTAAAAGCATCGTAATCAGCGACGTCTAATCTATAAGGAAACACCAACGAAAGTCACGTTTCCTGACTTTGATTTTCTTGGAAAAGGTCCCGATTTGGAACGTCTTCAAAATCTTTAACTGCCTGTATCTCGGTTAATTCTCGTCAGATCGCCGCGAAACTAAAAGCATCGTAATCAGCGACGTCTAATCTATAAGGAAACACCAACGAAAGTCACGTTTCCTGACTTTGATTTTTTTGGAAAAGGTCCCGATTTGGAACGTTTTCAAAATCTTTAACTGCCTGTATCTCGGTTAATTCTCGTCAGATCGCCGCGAAACTAAAAGCATCGTAATCAGCGACGTCTAATCTATAAGGAAACACCAACGAAAGTCACGTTTCCTGACTTTGATTTTTTTGGAAAAGTTCCCGATTTCAAAATTTTTAACTGCCTGTATCTCGGTTAATTCTCGTCAGATCGCCGCGAAACTAAAAGCATCGTAATCAGCGACGTCTAATCTATAAGGAAACACCAACGAAAGTCACGTTTCCCGACTTTGATTTTTTTGGAAAAGTTCCCGATTTCAAAATTTTTAACTGCCTGTATCTCGGTTAATTCTCGTCAGATCGCCGCGAAACTAAAAGCATCGTAATCAGCGACGTCTAATCTATAAGGAAACACCAACGAAAGTCACGTTTCCTGACTTTGATTTTCTTGGAAAAGGTCCCGATTTGGAACGTCTTCAAAATCTTTAACTGCCTGTATCTCGGTTAATTCTCGTCAGATCGCCGCGAAACTAAAAGCATCGTAATCAGCGACGTCTAATCTATAAGGAAACACCAACGAAAGTCACGTTTCCTGACTTTGATTTTTTTGGAAAAGGTCCCGATTTGGAACGTTTTCAAAATCTTTAACTGCCTGTATCTCGGTTAATTCTCGTCAGATCGCCGCGAAACTAAAAGCATCGTAATCAGCGACGTCTAATCTATAAGGAAACACCAACGAAAGTCACGTTTCCTGACTTTGATTTTTTTGGAAAAGGTCCCGATTTGGAACGTCTTCAAAATCTTTAACTGCCTGTATCTCGGTTAATTCTCGTCAGATCGCCGCGAAACTAAAAGCATCGTAATCAGCGACGTCTAATCTATAAGGAAACACCAACGAAAGTCACGTTTCCCGACTTTGATTTTTTTGGAAAAGTTCCCGATTTCAAAATTTTTAACTGCCTGTATCTCGGTTAATTCTCGTCAGATCGCCGCGAAACTAAAAGCATCGTAATCAGCGACGTCTAATCTATAAGGAAACACCAACGAAAGTCACGTTTCCTGACTTTGATTTTTTTGGAAAAGGTCCCGATTTGGAACGTCTTCAAAATCTTTAACTGCCTGTATCTCGGTTAATTCTCGTCAGATCGCCGCGAAACTAAAAGCATCGTAATCAGCGACGTCTAATCTATAAGGAAACACCAACGAAAGTCACGTTTCCTGACTTTGATTTTTTTGGAAAAGGTCCCGATTTGGAACGTTTTCAAAATCTTTAACTGCCTGTATCTCGGTTAATTCTCGTCAGATCGCCGCGAAACTAAAAGCATCGTAATCAGCGACGTCTAATCTATAAGGAAACACCAACGAAAGTCACGTTTCCTGACTTTGATTTTCTTGGAAAAGGTCCCGATTTGGAACGTCTTCAAAATCTTTAACTGCCTGTATCTCGGTTAATTCTCGTCAGATCGCCGCGAAACTAAAAGCATCGTAATCAGCGACGTCTAATCTATAAGGAAACACCAACGAAAGTCACGTTTCCTGACTTTGATTTTTTTGGAAAAGGTCCCGATTTGGAACGTTTTCAAAATATTTAACTGCCTGTATCTCGGTTAATTCTCGTCAGATCGCCGCGAAACTAAAAGCATCGTAATCAGCGACGTCTAATCTATAAGGAAACACCAACGAAAGTCACGTTTCCTGACTTTGATTTTTTTGGAAAAGGTCCCGATTTGGAACGTTTTCAAAATCTTTAACTGCCTGTATCTCGGTTAATTCTCGTCAGATCGCCGCGAAACTAAAAGCATCGTAATCAGCGACGTCTAATCTATAAGGAAACACCAACGAAAGTCACGTTTCCTGACTTTGATTTTTTTGGAAAAGGTCCCGATTTGGAACGTTTTCAAAATCTTTAACTGCCTGTATCTCGGTTAATTCTCGTCAGATCGCCGCGAAACTAAAAGCATCGTAATCAGCGACGTCTAATCTATAAGGAAACACCAACGAAAGTCACGTTTCCTGACTTTGATTTTCTTGGAAAAGGTCCCGATTTGGAACGTCTTCAAAATCTTTAACTGCCTGTATCTCGGTTAATTCTCGTCAGATCGCCGCGAAACTAAAAGCATCGTAATCAGCGACGTCTAATCTATAAGGAAACACCAACGAAAGTCACGTTTCCTGACTTTGATTTTTTTGGAAAAGGTCCCGATTTGGAACGTTTTCAAAATATTTAACTGCCTGTATCTCGGTTAATTCTCGTCAGATCGCCGCGAAACTAAAAGCATCGTAATCAGCGACGTCTAATCTATAAGGAAACACCAACGAAAGTCACGTTTCCTGACTTTGATTTTTTTGGAAAAGGTCCCGATTTGGAACGTTTTCAAAATCTTTAACTGCCTGTATCTCGGTTAATTCTCGTCAGATCGCCGCGAAACTAAAAGCATCGTAATCAGCGACGTCTAATCTATAAGGAAACACCAACGAAAGTCACGTTTCCTGACTTTGATTTTTTTGGAAAAGGTCCCGATTTGGAACGTCTTCAAAATCTTTAACTGCCTGTATCTCGGTTAATTCTCGTCAGATCGCCGCGAAACTAAAAGCATCGTAATCAGCGACGTCTAATCTATAAGGAAACACCAACGAAAGTCACGTTTCCTGACTTTGATTTTTTTGGAAAAGGTCCCGATTTGGAACGTTTTCAAAATCTTTAACTGCCTGTATCTCGGTTAATTCTCGTCAGATCGCCGCGAAACTAAAAGCATCGTAATCAGCGACGTCTAATCTATAAGGAAACACCAACGAAAGTCACGTTTCCTGACTTTGATTTTTTTGGAAAAGGTCCCGATTTGGAACGTCTTCAAAATCTTTAACTGCCTGTATCTCGGTTAATTCTCGTCAGATCGCCGCGAAACTAAAAGCATCGTAATCAGCGACGTCTAATCTATAAGGAAACACCAACGAAAGTCACGTTTCCTGACTTTGATTTTTTTGGAAAAGGTCCCGATTTGGAACGTCTTCAAAATCTTTAACTGCCTGTATCTCGGTTAATTCTCGTCAGATCGCCGCGAAACTAAAAGCATCGTAATCAGCGACGTCTAATCTATAAGGAAACACCAACGAAAGTCACGTTTCCCGACTTTGATTTTTTTGGAAAAGTTCCCGATTTCAAAATCTTTAACTGCCTGTATCTCGGTTAATTCTCGTCAGATCGCCGCGAAACTAAAAGCATCGTAATCAGCGACGTCTAATCTATAAGGAAACACCAACGAAAGTCACGTTTCCAGACTTTGATTTTTTTGGAAAAGGTCCCGATTTGGAACGTCTTCAAAATCTTTAACTGCCTGTATCTCGGTTAATTCTCGTCAGATCGCCGCGAAACTAAAAGCATCGTAATCAGCGACGTCTAATCTATAAGGAAACACCAACGAAAGTCACGTTTCCTGACTTTGATTTTTTTGGAAAAGGTCCCGATTTGGAACGTCTTCAAAATCTTTAACTGCCTGTATCTCGGTTAATTCTCGTCAGATCGCCGCGAAACTAAAAGCATCGTAATCAGCGACGTCTAATCTATAAGGAAACACCAACGAAAGTCACGTTTCCCGACTTTGATTTTTTTGGAAAAGTTCCCGATTTCAAAATCTTTAACTGCCTGTATCTCGGTTAATTCTCGTCAGATCGCCGCGAAACTAAAAGCATCGTAATCAGCGACGTCTAATCTATAAGGAAACACCAACGAAAGTCACGTTTCCTGACTTTGATTTTTTTGGAAAAGGTCCCGATTTGGAACGTCTTCAAAATCTTTAACTGCCTGTATCTCGGTTAATTCTCGTCAGATCGCCGCGAAACTAAAAGCATCGTAATCAGCGACGTCTAATCTATAAGGAAACACCAACGAAAGTCACGTTTCCTGACTTTGATTTTTTTGGAAAAGGTCCCGATTTGGAACGTCTTCAAAATCTTTAACTGCCTGTATCTCGGTTAATTCTCGTCAGATCGCCGCGAAACTAAAAGCATCGTAATCAGCGACGTCTAATCTATAAGGAAACACCAACGAAAGTCACGTTTCCTGACTTTGATTTTTTTGGAAAAGGTCCCGATTTGGAACGTTTTCAAAATCTTTAACTGCCTGTATCTCGGTTAATTCTCGTCAGATCGCCGCGAAACTAAAAGCATCGTAATCAGCGACGTCTAATCTATAAGGAAACACCAACGAAAGTCACGTTTCCTGACTTTGATTTTTTTGGAAAAGGTCCCGATTTGGAACGTTTTCAAAATCTTTAACTGCCTGTATCTCGGTTAATTCTCGTCAGATCGCCGCGAAACTAAAAGCATCGTAATCAGCGACGTCTAATCTATAAGGAAACACCAACGAAAGTCACGTTTCCTGACTTTGATTTTTTTGGAAAAGGTCCCGATTTGGAACGTCTTCAAAATCTTTAACTGCCTGTATCTCGGTTAATTCTCGTCAGATCGCCGCGAAACTAAAAGCATCGTAATCAGCGACGTCTAATCTATAAGGAAACACCAACGAAAGTCACGTTTCCCGACTTTGATTTTTTTGGAAAAGTTCCCGATTTCAAAATCTTTAACTGCCTGTATCTCGGTTAATTCTCGTCAGATCGCCGCGAAACTAAAAGCATCGTAATCAGCGACGTCTAATCTATAAGGAAACACCAACGAAAGTCACGTTTCCTGACTTTGATTTTTTTGGAAAAGGTCCCGATTTGGAACGTTTTCAAAATCTTTAACTGCCTGTATCTCGGTTAATTCTCATCAGATCGCCGCGAAACTAAAAGCATCGTAATCAGCGACGTCTAATCTATAAGGAAACACCAACGAAAGTCACGTTTCCTGACTTTGATTTTTTTGGAAAAGTTCCCGATTTCAAAATCTTTAACTGCCTGTATCTCGGTTAATTCTCGTCAGATCGCCGCGAAACCAAAAGCATCGTAATCAGCGACGTCTAATCTATAAGGAAACACCAACGAAAGTCACGTTTCCTGACTTTGATTTTTTTGGAAAAGGTCCCGATTTGGAACGTCTTCAAAATCTTTAACTGCCTGTATCTCGGTTAATTCTCGTCAGATCGCCGCGAAACTAAAAGCATCGTAATCAGCGACGTCTAATCTATAAGGAAACACCAACGAAAGTCACGTTTCCTGACTTTGATTTTTTTGGAAAAGGTCCCGATTTGGAACGTTTTCAAAATCTTTAACTGCCTGTATCTCGGTTAATTCTCGTCAGATCGCCGCGAAACTAAAAGCATCGTAATCAGCGACGTCTAATCTATAAGGAAACACCAACGAAAGTCACGTTTCCTGACTTTGATTTTTTTGGAAAAGGTCCCGATTTGGAACGTCTTCAAAATCTTTAACTGCCTGTATCTCGGTTAATTCTCGTCAGATCGCCGCGAAACTAAAAGCATCGTAATCAGCGACGTCTAATCTATAAGGAAACACCAACGAAAGTCACGTTTCCTGACTTTGATTTTTTTGGAAAAGGTCCCGATTTGGAACGTTTTCAAAATCTTTAACTGCCTGTATCTCGGTTAATTCTCATCAGATCGCCGCGAAACTAAAAGCATCGTAATCAGCGACGTCTAATCTATAAGGAAACACCAACGAAAGTCACGTTTCCTGACTTTGATTTTTTTGGAAAAGTTCCCGATTTCAAAATCTTTAACTGCCTGTATCTCGGTTAATTCTCGTCAGATCGCCGCGAAACCAAAAGCATCGTAATCAGCGACGTCTAATCTATAAGGAAACACCAACGAAAGTCACGTTTCCTGACTTTGATTTTTTTGGAAAAGGTCCCGATTTGGAACGTTTTCAAAATCTTTAACTGCCTGTATCTCGGTTAATTCTCGTCAGATCGCCGCGAAACCAAAAGCATCGTAATCAGCGACGTCTAATCTATAAGGAAACACCAACGAAAGTCACGTTTCCTGACTTTGATTTTTTTGGAAAAGGTCCCGATTTGGAACGTTTTCAAAATCTTTAACTGCCTGTATCTCGGTTAATTCTCGTCAGATCGCCGCGAAACTAAAAGCATCGTAATCAGCGACGTCTAATCTATAAGGAAACACCAACGAAAGTCACGTTTCCTGACTTTGATTTTTTTGGAAAAGGTCCCGATTTGGAACGTTTTCAAAATCTTTAACTGCCTGTATCTCGGTTAATTCTCGTCAGATCGCCGCGAAACCAAAAGCATCGTAATCAGCGACGTCTAATCTATAAGGAAACACCAACGAAAGTCACGTTTCCTGACTTTGATTTTTTTGGAAAAGGTCCCGATTTGGAACGTTTTCAAAATCTTTAACTGCCTGTATCTCGGTTAATTCTCATCAGATCGCCGCGAAACTAAAAGCATCGTAATCAGCGACGTCTAATCTATAAGGAAACACCAACGAAAGTCACGTTTCCTGACTTTGATTTTTTTGGAAAAGGTCCCGATTTGGAACGTTTTCAAAATCTTTAACTGCCTGTATCTCGGTTAATTCTCGTCAGATCGCCGCGAAACTAAAAGCATCGTAATCAGCGACGTCTAATCTATAAGGAAACACCAACGAAAGTCACGTTTCCTGACTTTGATTTTTTTGGAAAAGGTCCCGATTTGGAACGTCTTCAAAATCTTTAACTGCCTGTATCTCGGTTAATTCTCGTCAGATCGCCGCGAAACTAAAAGCATCGTAATCAGCGACGTCTAATCTATAAGGAAACACCAACGAAAGTCACGTTTCCCGACTTTGATTTTTTTGGAAAAGTTCCCGATTTCAAAATCTTTAACTGCCTGTATCTCGGTTAATTCTCGTCAGATCGCCGCGAAACTAAAAGCATCGTAATCAGCGACGTCTAATCTATAAGGAAACACCAACGAAAGTCACGTTTCCTGACTTTGATTTTTTTGGAAAAGTTCCCGATTTCAAAATCTTTAACTGCCTGTATCTCGGTTAATTCTCGTCAGATCGCCGCGAAACCAAAAGCATCGTAATCAGCGACGTCTAATCTATAAGGAAACACCAGCGAAAGTCACGTTTCCTGACTTTGATTTTTTTGGAAAAGTTCCCGATTTCAAAATCTTTAACTGCCTGTATCTCGGTTAATTCTCGTCAGATCGCCGCGAAACCAAAAGCATCGTAATCAGCGACGTCTAATCTATAAGGAAACACCAACGAAAGTCACGTTTCCTGACTTTGATTTTTTTGGAAAAGGTCCCGATTTGGAACGTTTTCAAAATCTTTAACTGCCTGTATCTCGGTTAATTCTCATCAGATCGCCGCGAAACTAAAAGCATCGTAATCAGCGACGTCTAATCTATAAGGAAACACCAACGAAAGCCACGTTTCCTGACTTTGATTTTTTTGGAAAAGTTCCCGATTTCAAAATCTTTAACTGCCTGTATCTCGGTTAATTCTCGTCAGATCGCCGCGAAACCAAAAGCATCGTAATCAGCGACGTCTAATCTATAAGGAAACACCAACGAAAGTCACGTTTCCTGACTTTGATTTTTTTGGAAAAGGTCCCGATTTGGAACGTTTTCAAAATCTTTAACTGCCTGTATCTCGGTTAATTCTCGTCAGATCGCCGCGAAACCAAAAGCATCGTAATCAGCGACGTCTAATCTATAAGGAAACACCAACGAAAGTCACGTTTCCTGACTTTGATTTTTTTGGAAAAGTTCCCGATTTCAAAATCTTTAACTGCCTGTATCTCGGTTAATTCTCGTCAGATCGCCGCGAAACCAAAAGCATCGTAATCAGCGACGTCTAATCTATAAGGAAACACCAGCGAAAGTCACGTTTCCTGACTTTGATTTTTTTGGAAAAGTTCCCGATTTCAAAATCTTTAACTGCCTGTATCTCGGTTAATTCTCGTCAGATCGCCGCGAAACTAAAAGCATCGTAATCAGCGACGTCTAATCTATAAGGAAACACCAGCGAAAGTCACGTTTCCTGACTTTGATTTTTTTGGAAAAGTTCCCGATTTCAAAATCTTTAACTGCCTGTATCTCGGTTAATTCTCGTCAGATCGCCGCGAAACTAAAAGCATCGTAATCAGCGACGTCTAATCTATAAGGAAACACCAACGAAAGTCACGTTTCCTGACTTTGATTTTTTTGGAAAAGGTCCCGATTTGGAACGTCTTCAAAATCTTTAACTGCCTGTATCTCGGTTAATTCTCGTCAGATCGCCGCGAAACTAAAAGCATCGTAATCAGCGACGTCTAATCTATAAGGAAACACCAACGAAAGTCACGTTTCCCGACTTTGATTTTTTTGGAAAAGTTCCCGATTTCAAAATCTTTAACTGCCTGTATCTCGGTTAATTCTCGTCAGATCGCCGCGAAACTAAAAGCATCGTAATCAGCGACGTCTAATCTATAAGGAAACACCAACGAAAGTCACGTTTCCTGACTTTGATTTTTTTGGAAAAGTTCCCGATTTCAAAATCTTTAACTGCCTGTATCTCGGTTAATTCTCGTCAGATCGCCGCGAAACCAAAAGCATCGTAATCAGCGACGTCTAATCTATAAGGAAACACCAGCGAAAGTCACGTTTCCTGACTTTGATTTTTTTGGAAAAGTTCCCGATTTCAAAATCTTTAACTGCCTGTATCTCGGTTAATTCTCGTCAGATCGCCGCGAAACCAAAAGCATCGTAATCAGCGACGTCTAATCTATAAGGAAACACCAACGAAAGTCACGTTTCCTGACTTTGATTTTTTTGGAAAAGGTCCCGATTTGGAACGTTTTCAAAATCTTTAACTGCCTGTATCTCGGTTAATTCTCATCAGATCGCCGCGAAACTAAAAGCATCGTAATCAGCGACGTCTAATCTATAAGGAAACACCAACGAAAGCCACGTTTCCTGACTTTGATTTTTTTGGAAAAGTTCCCGATTTCAAAATCTTTAACTGCCTGTATCTCGGTTAATTCTCGTCAGATCGCCGCGAAACCAAAAGCATCGTAATCAGCGACGTCTAATCTATAAGGAAACACCAACGAAAGTCACGTTTCCTGACTTTGATTTTTTTGGAAAAGGTCCCGATTTGGAACGTTTTCAAAATCTTTAACTGCCTGTATCTCGGTTAATTCTCGTCAGATCGCCGCGAAACTAAAAGCATCGTAATCAGCGACGTCTAATCTATAAGGAAACACCAACGAAAGTCACGTTTCCTGACTTTGATTTTTTTGGAAAAGTTCCCGATTTGGAACGTTTTCAAAATCTTTAACTGCCTGTATCTCGGTTAATTCTCATCAGATCGCCGCGAAACTAAAAGCATCGTAATCAGCGACGTCTAATCTATAAGGAAACACCAACGAAAGTCACGTTTCCTGACTTTGATTTTTTTGGAAAAGTTCCCGATTTCAAAATCTTTAACTGCCTGTATCTCGGTTAATTCTCGTCAGATCGCCGCGAAACCAAAAGCATCGTAATCAGCGACGTCTAATCTATAAGGAAACACCAACGAAAGTCACGTTTCCTGACTTTGATTTTTTTGGAAAAGGTCCCGATTTGGAACGTTTTCAAAATCTTTAACTGCCTGTATCTCGGTTAATTCTCGTCAGATCGCCGCGAAACTAAAAGCATCGTAATCAGCAACGTCTAATCTATAAGGAAACACCAACGAAAGTCACGTTTCCCGACTTTGATTTTTTTGGAAAAGTTCCCGATTTCAAAATCTTTAACTGCCTGTATCTCGGTTAATTCTCGTCAGATCGCCGCGAAACTAAAAGCATCGTAATCAGCGACGTCTAATCTATAAGGAAACACCAACGAAAGTCACGTTTCCTGACTTTGATTTTTTTGGAAAAGGTCCCGATTTGGAACGTTTTCAAAATCTTTAACTGCCTGTATCTCGGTTAATTCTCGTCAGATCGCCGCGAAACTAAAAGCATCGTAATCAGCGACGTCTAATCTATAAGGAAACACCAACGAAAGTCACGTTTCCTGACTTTGATTTTTTTGGAAAAGGTCCCGATTTGGAACGTTTTCAAAATCTTTAACTGCCTGTATCTCGGTTAATTCTCATCAGATCGCCGCGAAACTAAAAGCATCGTAATCAGCGACGTCTAATCTATAAGGAAACACCAACGAAAGCCACGTTTCCTGACTTTGATTTTTTTGGAAAAGTTCCCGATTTCAAAATCTTTAACTGCCTGTATCTCGGTTAATTCTCGTCAGATCGCCGCGAAACCAAAAGCATCGTAATCAGCGACGTCTAATCTATAAGGAAACACCAACGAAAGTCACGTTTCCTGACTTTGATTTTTTTGGAAAAGGTCCCGATTTGGAACGTTTTCAAAATCTTTAACTGCCTGTATCTCGGTTAATTCTCATCAGATCGCCGCGAAACCAAAAGCATCGTAATCAGCGACGTCTAATCTATAAGGAAACACCAACGAAAGTCACGTTTCCTGACTTTGATTTTTTTGGAAAAGGTCCCGATTTGGAACGTTTTCAAAATCTTTAACTGCCTGTATCTCGGTTAATTCTCGTCAGATCGCCGCGAAACCAAAAGCATCGTAATCAGCGACGTCTAATCTATAAGGAAACACCAACGAAAGCCACGTTTCCTGACTTTGATTTTTTTGGAAAAGTTCCCGATTTCAAAATCTTTAACTGCCTGTATCTCGGTTAATTCTCGTCAGATCGCCGCGAAACCAAAAGCATCGTAATCAGCGACGTCTAATCTATAAGGAAACACCAACGAAAGTCACGTTTCCTGACTTTGATTTTTTTGGAAAAGGTCCCGATTTGGAACGTTTTCAAAATCTTTAACTGCCTGTATCTCGGTTAATTCTCATCAGATCGCCGCGAAACTAAAAGCATCGTAATCAGCGACGTCTAATCTATAAGGAAACACCAGCGAAAGTCACGTTTCCTGACTTTGATTTTTTTGGAAAAGTTCCCGATTTCAAAATCTTTAACTGCCTGTATCTCGGTTAATTCTCGTCAGATCGCCGCGAAACCAAAAGCATCGTAATCAGCGACGTCTAATCTATAAGGAAACACCAACGAAAGTCACGTTTCCTGACTTTGATTTTTTTGGAAAAGGTCCCGATTTGGAACGTTTTCAAAATCTTTAACTGCCTGTATCTCGGTTAATTCTCATCAGATCGCCGCGAAACTAAAAGCATCGTAATCAGCGACGTCTAATCTATAAGGAAACACCAGCGAAAGTCACGTTTCCTGACTTTGATTTTTTTGGAAAAGTTCCCGATTTCAAAATCTTTAACTGCCTGTATCTCGGTTAATTCTCGTCAGATCGCCGCGAAACCAAAAGCATCGTAATCAGCGACGTCTAATCTATAAGGAAACACCAACGAAAGTCACGTTTCCTGACTTTGATTTTTTTGGAAAAGGTCCCGATTTGGAACGTTTTCAAAATCTTTAACTGCCTGTATCTCGGTTAATTCTCATCAGATCGCCGCGAAACTAAAAGCATCGTAATCAGCGACGTCTAATCTATAAGGAAACACCAGCGAAAGTCACGTTTCCTGACTTTGATTTTTTTGGAAAAGTTCCCGATTTCAAAATCTTTAACTGCCTGTATCTCGGTTAATTCTCGTCAGATCGCCGCGAAACCAAAAGCATCGTAATCAGCGACGTCTAATCTATAAGGAAACACCAACGAAAGTCACGTTTCCTGACTTTGATTTTTTTGGAAAAGGTCCCAATTTGGAACGTTTTCAAAATCTTTAACTGCCTGTATCTCGGTTAATTCTCGTCAGATCGCCGCGAAACCAAAAGCATCGTAATCAGCGACGTCTAATCTATAAGGAAACACCAACGAAAGTCACGTTTCCTGACTTTGATTTTTTTGGAAAAGGTCCCGATTTGGAACGTTTTCAAAATCTTTAACTGCCTGTATCTCGGTTAATTCTCGTCAGATCGCCGCGAAACCAAAAGCATCGTAATCAGCGACGTCTAATCTATAAGGAAACACCAACGAAAGTCACGTTTCCTGACTTTGATTTTTTTGGAAAAGTTCCCGATTTCAAAATCTTTAACTGCCTGTATCTCGGTTAATTCTCGTCAGATCGCTGCGAAACTAAAAGCATCGTAATCAGCGACGTCCAATCTATAGGGAAACACCAACGAAAGTCACGTTTCCTGACTTTGATTTTTTTGGAAAAGTTCCCGATTTCAAAATCTTTAACTGCCTGTATCTCGGTTAATTCTCGTCAGATCGCTGCGAAACTAAAAGCATCGTAATCAGCGACGTCCAATCTATAGGGAAACACCAACGAAAGTCACGTTTCCTGACTTTGATTTTTTTGGAAAAGGTCCCGATTTGGAACGTTTTCAAAATCTTTAACTGCCTGTATCTCGGTTAATTCTCGTCAGATCGCTGCGAAACTAAAAGCATCGTAATCAGCGACGTCTAATCTATAAGGAAACACCAGCGAAAGTCACGTTTCCTGACTTTGATTTTTTTGGAAAAGGTCCCGATTTGGAACGTTTTCAAAATCTTTAACTGCCTGTATCTCGGTTAATTCTCATCAGATCGCCGCGAAACTAAAAGCATCGTAATCAGCGACGTCTAATCTATAAGGAAACACCAGCGAAAGTCACGTTTCCTGACTTTGATTTTTTTGGAAAAGTTCCCGATTTCAAAATCTTTAACTGCCTGTATCTCGGTTAATTCTCGTCAGATCGCCGCGAAACCAAAAGCATCGTAATCAGCGACGTCTAATCTATAAGGAAACACCAACGAAAGTCACGTTTCCTGACTTTGATTTTTTTGGAAAAGGTCCCGATTTGGAACGTTTTCAAAATCTTTAACTGCCTGTATCTCGGTTAATTCTCGTCAGATCGCCGCGAAACCAAAAGCATCGTAATCAGCGACGTCTAATCTATAAGGAAACACCAACGAAAGTCACGTTTCCCGACTTTGATTTTTTTGGAAAAGTTCCCGATTTCAAAATTTTTAACTGCCTGTATCTCGGTTAATTCTCGTCAGATCGCTGCGAAACTAAAAGCATCGTAATCAGCGACGTCCAATCTATAGGGAAACACCAACGAAAGTCACGTTTCCTGACTTTGATTTTTTTGGAAAAGTTCCCGATTTCAAAATCTTTAACTGCCTGTATCTCGGTTAATTCTCGTTCGATCGCCGCGAAACTAAAAGCATCGTAATCAGCGACGTCTAATCTATAAGGAAACACCAACGAAAGTCACGTTTCCCGACTTTGATTTTTTTGAAAAAGTTCTAGATTTCAAAATCTTTAACTGCCTGTATCTCGGTTAATTGTCGTCCGATCGCCTAATCTAACAATATTAGCCCTGGGACATATGCAACCCATTTTACGCAAGAAAACTAAGTTGGGGGGTAGAAGACGTCAACAATTCGTACCAATCTGTTGTTTTACTAGCTTGGCTTAAATTCGAAAAGAAAAACAACTTGATCTTGAAAAAAACCAGTGCGAGTTCACAGAGACATAGACATCTAAACTATTTCAAACAATAGTACCTATTAAATAATAAGTTAAAAGTATTAGGTATATATAAAAATACTTTACACAATAACTAAAAGTAGAAAAGAAAAACTATCAGTAATGGTGCCATCGAAGATCATTACATAGACTAGAAATGTTCAGCAGCTACTAAACGAGAGCTTTCAATTCCAAAAATCACAAGCCCCCTTTTTATTTTACAATTATTTATCTCTAGGTAATATAATAAAAGTTAATTTGTAACACAGCTAATCACAGATAACATTATTAAAAACATAAGTCACAGCTGGCCTTAAGAATCATTTAATACGAAATTTAAGAAACCCACAATATAGACTAATTTAGTCAAAAAGTATTTCCTTTCTGGGAGTGTTGAGAGAACAAATACCTTTTTAATACTGAAAAAAAATTAAACATAACTTCTTCTATGGTATTCAGTGTTTTTAATCTAAATCTTGTTGATAGGCAAAGTGGCCTTTAGTTACATCAAATCGATGGAGCTGGACAGATCTAAACATTCGCCGAATATGAAATCAAGCTTCTGAATGAGTAGGGCTGAATAGCGTTCAAAGAAGTCCTTTCTTCTTCTTCAGGGCTATTCTTTTTCACGAAAGCAACCTGTAGAACTCCATGAAATGGTCAAGGGTAAATCTTGGACATTGAAAGCACTTTCTCAGTCTTCAAAAGAGAGGTACCAGGTATCTGAAACAGGAAGTGTATTGTTCTTATAAGGAATGTCACTCAAAGGTTTTATGTACTTATCTTGTGCGATAAAGTAAGTATGGCCAATCACCAATGATGAGGCAAAGTAAAATATACTGGCACTGAAAAAGTTTGATATTTGTAGATTACTTCTAATATGCCATATTTTTGATATATATGTTACTGGATTTATTGCAACTTGGGTATTTCATATATCTCGCACAAATTGTTTTATTCATATCATAAAGTTGCATAATTACGACAGCTTTTACAAACATTTCAGTAAATCAGTCAAAACAGAATACAGGTGATTTTTAGAAATATATAGTAAAGTAGAGGGAAACCTGACTAACTTTACAGGATATGAAAAGTGTCTTGTTGAATTGAAATCAATCATTTTTAACACGAATTTAGCTTCACGGAAGTTTTGTAAAACATCATATCCTTAAAAACTTGAAGAAATAAGAAGAACCTGAAAACAAGTTTGGTCGAATTCAAACAAAATGTTCCTATCTTATCTCTAAATTTAGATTCACAAAATATACTGGAAAATTTGAGAAATACTGTTGTGAGATATTCCAACATCTTAGAACTCAGAGAAACCTGAATGGCTTTATAGGAGCTAAAAGATATGTCGTTGAATCCAAACCAAACGTTCTTGCTACAAATTTTGATCAAGAAAGTGTACGGAAAGACTTTTCCAAATCCTGAAATCGAAAGCAACCTGAAGGGCTTTATAAAACTTCAATAGGATCTAATTAAATCCAAACTATATGTTCTTTATCTAATATTAATTCCATTAAAGTCCTGGGAAATCCTAAAAATTAATCTAAACCACATGTTCAAATGCCACAACCTAAAGGAATTTTGAAAGTTTCAGAAAACCTGAACAGAATCTTGTTGAATCCAAACTATAAGCTCTGAATATAAAATTTAGTCCTAATGAAGACACTGAAAGCGTAAAATGCTCCTTGGGTAACTTTTCCAAATATCATAATCTAAAGCAACCCGAAAGGTTTAATAAAACCTCAATATTAAATCCAAACTGTCTTTTCTAGAAACTTAGCTTTAACAAAGTTCCCAGAAAGCCTAAAATTTACTGTAAGTGACTTGTCTCAATGTCAGAATTTACAGGAATCTGAATGGTTTTATGAAACCTGAATAGAATGTTGTTGAATCCAAACCACATGTTCTGAATATAAATTTTGTTATAAGACAGTCCTGGAAAGCCATTAAATTCCATTAGACGACTTTTCGAGATCATATAAGTCAAACGAATCTAAAAGGCATTACAAAACCATAATAAAATGTTCTTTGTAGTTTTGGATACAAATATAACTCTAATGAAGCCCCTGAAACCCTAAAATTCCCTTTAGGCGACATTTCAAAATCATAAAATTCAAGGTAACCTAAAGGGGTTAATAAAATATTAATAGAATCCTACCGAATTCAAACCAAATATCCTTTATACAAAGGTAGCAAAAGGTTCTTCATGTCTTTTCAGGCCAAATCTGGGTTGAACTTCCAGATTTTCTTTGCTGCTTTCATTTCTTCTTGATCCCACTAGCCGATATCATATCCGTTCTCAAATTCGATAACTGCTTTGTAACCAATCCCTACAATTACAAAAGTAAATAATTAAAACTTATGTCATTATATTAACAACTCTATATCACAAATACAACGTAAAGATCGAACATAACTGCTTAGCTGTAAATCTAATAAAGTTAAATAATATGAGTGATAGATACATATATAACATGAGAAAAACGTCTTGAAAATCAGTTTTTAAAAGAAGTTTCCAAATTGATACTGGTACATAGTGAACGAAAAACTTGAACGGGAAACCTACACAGATCATTAGGTTCCATTCCCACACCCACAGAGTTGCGCCCATCATACAACAGTACTAAACATTCTAGATCATACATTAGTAGCAAGAGACTCTTGTTGAACCTATTGTTTATACAATTGATATATCATTGGAAGAAGAATCCACTCAAGAAGGTACAAGAAACTATTTTTGCACCAGAAAATCATGCCCTTTCATATGCTATCACAATTTTTGTAATTGAAAGACATCAAGCACTCGAAATCCATAAAATCTGTCTGTTAAGAAAACTTTTCAAACTATAATGTTAAATGGTTAAAACTCGCTTGTTACTATTCAATAAGTAGACAGGAGATGAATCCTTCCTCCATGATTCCACGTATTACCACTTCTATACCGGTAAATTGAACGCAGAAAGGAAAGGTTATGATTTCTGGATTAAGACATTTGCGTCCGTTTTTTGACAACTCAATTTTGAAAATCAGAAAACGAATTGTTTTTGGAAAAAATCTCCAGAATAAACTGTCCATAGTTTTCGGCACAAAAAGGTGAATTTTCGAACATCTGAATTTGATAAATTGAGCGGTTTTCAAGTTTTGGAAATTTCTCCAAGTTTTGAGCAACCGACTGGAGGTGCAACCGACGGAGCGAGTTATGCATTGATTTGGATTCACGCATCAGCCCAATAAATAAACGCTATGTACTTAATATCAGTAGATATTAGCAGTACAACAGATCAATGAGTGGGAGATTTCTACAATAAAAATTTTTTAAGGTTGAAGTTGTTACTTAATTCTAATCAAGGAATGTCGAGTACCAAAATAGCTCCCTACGAGTGAAGTTCAATTGGGGAACATTAGATATTTTTGAGAAATACTTCAGCAGCTATCACACTAACACAGCTATCACATGCGTGCATTACATACACTTAAACAATAAAATTTGGTACGTCATTTAAGATTTCGATATGAAAACATTGCACAAACTATAATGCCCTAGGGGTCAAATTTATCTCACACTCCTCGATTAATTCTAAACCGAGCGAAAAATCCTCAACTCCTCTGAAAATAAAAAAAATCTTTAACTGGGTACACGGTATCAGCACTCAGTTCAGATAGGAGTGCTCGATAAACGTTGATTATTTGTTTACATAAAATCTGTAATAACAACGAAAAATATGTGTACGTAGAGGGACTCATCTACGACACACGTGGAAACGTTATGTTACAACGTTTAGTGGCCATAGTCCGAAATTATGTACGAAGCAAACAAAATTTTTATCGGATGAAAGTATATCGTACATTTTGATAGGGATTCCATCGATCAGTTATACGATCGATGCCAAAGAATCATCATGCTGGCCGTCCAGCTGTGGAATTGTTCCAACAGTGGTGTTATCCAGAAGTTGCCATGGAGTGTGGGTGTCGCGTTGAAGAAGTTCCATAAAATGAGGTACCTCACTTCCCATCACACGATCAGGACTATCCATCAGGTAAGAGAAAATGTAAATGCAACGAAACGATGAAATATTATTTCATCAGATGTATAACGTGCCACATTTCATTGAACCATTATATATATCCAAAAATGGCAAAAAATTTGCAGTAACTTGTTTATAAGCATTTGGTGACGTAAGTTTTAATTTGGTAAACCACCAAATAAATGGTTAGGCCACTGTTAAATGTTACAACTGTTCAAATGCAATGCACCAGTATTTTTTTAATCGAGTAGTTGGAAGTCTTCAACTTTTTGTTACTGAGATTCTATATGCAAATTGTAGAAACAAATTGTTTAAAAAATAACTTTCAGGGAATCAAACTATTACGTGCCTATATATTGGATAAAAGATAATTTTCTATTAATTCTATTCAAATGTGGTGTTCATAGCCCGTGAAATATTAACTTTCCTAACATGGTTATGTTAACACAATTATATTTTCATTACAAATGTTTTAACCAGAAAAGATTTACGTAGAGGGTGGAGAAAATGTATTTACATTATTTAAAACCCGTCTGACGATTTTTAAGCGTTTTAATTTTTGTTTTAAGAAAGTAAGTCAAATAAATTATACTTAAAACGCAATGTTTGTTTTCAGGTGACATTTTTTCCGAATTATATGATTACCTGAATCATTTTTAACATTACCAATATCAATTTTATTGATGTGTATTCGTAACGTTTCCGATAGACTTGAACCTAATCAAATTCCATTCCTAGAGATTTGTTTATGTGTACACGCGGACACTTTATCTTGTGTTGAGTTTGATTCAAATATTTTTCATACACACGTTTTAGACATATGTACATAAACAAACAGCAGTGTTTGAATAATTCACTCTATGCCGATATGTTACAAAAACCAACATTGTGTATTTTTTCAAAAATCACTAGTCTTATGTTTTAAATAATGGAATATATAACTGTTAACGACCTGCAGAGTAATGCCGTTTCTTCAGATAGCAACAGTGGCCTGGTTTTTTATCTCGAGATAAAATACACGAGGTAGAAAAAAAAATCAAATTTTTTATTTGAGAATGAACTTTGTCAGTTCCGACCTTCGTTTTCGATGGATGCAAAACAAATCAAAGCAAAGATTAAAGAGTGAGTTATCGGAAAGTTTCCGGATCAAAATGCGGTAGTGTGAAGTGTGGCGCAATCTTTTATCTTCCAATTGTGATAATTTGGGAAGTCTCGTATCTCCTTTTTGATTTCATTGTGGAGTGCTGATAACACAATGCCTTCAATATATTCCCGAGACTATCGTCATATTCTTTTGATCACCTTGAAAAAAATGCAGAAATAATAATGATACATGCATTTTGAAGCTATGTAAGCCCAACACCTCGTGATGTCTTTCCATATTTACCCCTCTTTCGATTTCGTCTTTCCTTTTGGTCATGTTTCAGGCTTCGAGTCCAGGCAAGTTAACGTACAAAAACCAATCGAATAATTGGCCCTTCTTGACTGAGTGCATTAATTAGTCTCTTTTAATAGGCTATTCTCTATTTGTATCTTGTCACGTCATTCCTCAATAATTTCTAGCCACTTGAATAGGCTTCTACGTTTATAATTATTGATTCTTTGAACTTCCTTTTTTAACTTCTCTCCATTTATTTAATATCTTTTTTGTTATAGTAATTTCTTGTTCCTTTCACTTTTTCTCTGCTCTTTTTGTCTATGTGCTTTTCTTTGTGTGTTTTGAATTTTTACTTATCCTCCTCCTATATTTGTATGCTGCCAATCTGAGTGAGTTTTTCTCCTCAATTTCTTTGTGACATCTTACTATTTTTCAAATATTTTCTTCCGAATATTACTTCTGCTGATGTTATTTGTAATTGCTTTCTGATCTACTGCTGGTATTCTCTTCGTATTTTAGGGTTGTGTAATTGTTTTGTACACCATTGGTCTTCCAATTATGCTGTAAAATGGCACGAGTCGATAGCTACTCTTCTGAATTACTTAATAGCCCTAATACATTGCCCACTTGTATTCTCTAAATTAAACCCACCAATCAAGTTATAAAATTAAGAAACAAATTACAGGCCATTACGGAAATTCTCCACTTGGGTTAACATTTAGTTTCGCACAAGTTTTGGCGAATGGAAGATAGAAGCAATTTCTTATTCAGACTTTTCTATATGTTCTTTTGTAGTATTCCAACCCTACGAAATAATCACCAGCTTACAGCTTGGATTCTAAATAAATAATATGGGTGACTTTTAAGCTTTTCAAATTTCAAAACGCCCTTACTTTGAACCATTCTGCGTCTGAACAATACATGTAAGTCTGTTTTGTAACTTCTTTTTAGATTTCCCAGTGACGTTAAAGTACATGATACATCTTTTACGTCTACAACAGACATCTTGTTAGCATTTTTGTGCTGTTTGGAACTCAAGCATGTCACGTTGATCATTTCTCGCGTTGATCAGTTATCCGTATTTAAAATACAGTTTCTCTTCAAAGCAGTGATTAAGTTGATCTTATTAATATGTGTACCAGGTATTCAAGGAGGCTCACTGTAATACAAGGTTAATTTGATAGTTTGAAACACCAAATGAGAATTTTATTTGTGGAAATATTTCTCTTTGTTGCTGCTTCAACTAAAAAGTTTCACAGTCCTGCGATTCAATGTCTGGATTTGAGCGAACTACGTTAAATTGACTTTTCATTAAATACATTACTTTCCATGTAATCATTGCGCTATGAGATTTCAAAAGAGAGTAATTTTGAAAACATCCTGGCAATTTTCTCTGATGGATATTTGCTGTTTTACAAACCAAATTTTATTTAAAACCTATTTAATTTTGCAGTGATTTGTTATTCCTCCCCAAAATTGAATTGATTACTTTCTGCGACGTTTTATTACAAAAAGCCATGGATGATAGCTACGATTTCACAGCGCTACGATGGTTATTTTAATTGACTTCATTACCTACCCATTTTTCGGATACAGATTATTCTTTCTTCTTTCAGGCAGCTTTTGAGAAAAGAGCCTTACAGAATAGAAGAGGCAGCACATTCGCAGACAGAAGCGAATTGAAATTAGCTAAAAGGCTGGTCGTCAAATTAGGCAGCGCTGTGATTACCAGAGAGGATGAATACGGATTGGCATTGGGTAGACTCGCATCCATAGTTGAACAGGTAATAGGGTACTTTGGTAAATACCCAGTAGTAAAAGACAAATCCTGAAACAAATAAGAAATTGTAGGAGAACATTGTCTAAATTTGTGTCTTATTTCACAACATACTGAAAAACTGATCATGATTTGGTTTGATTATTCGAAGGTAGCAGAATGCCACCACGACGGTCGGGAATGTATTATGGTTACAAGCGGAGCTGTAGCATTCGGCAAGCAGAAATTGACCCAGGAGCTCTTGATGTCTCTTTCTATGAGGGAAACTCTGTCGCCAACGGACCACACAAGAGAAGTAAAACACCATCCAGTTTGTGTTTATCAGTTGGACTGAAATACAAGTGCTAGAGATCAAAGCTGTTAAAATAATCATTTCCTAAGTGGATAGAATTATTGCTTAAAAAGTTTGACCGCTAAAGCTCTAGCCGATAAATCCTCACCTCTTATTATTTTCAAAATTTATTTTTTCTCGTGTCCATCAATCGAAAATGTGAAATTTTAAGATTGCCCGAAATATTCAACGCACTTCCGTTTGAATTTGGTGCAAAGTCAGGTCTATTTATTTTTAATTACCTTTTTTTTCAGGATATTCCATTGCTTCTAGAACCGAGGGCCGCAGCAGCTGTGGGCCAATCTGGCCTCATGTCCCTTTACGACGCCATGTTCTCCCAGTATGGGGTCAAGATCGCCCAAGTGCTGGTGACCAAAGCGGACTTCTACAACGAGGAAACCCGCAAGAATCTCATCAGTACTTTATCTGAATTAATCAGCTTGAACATAATCCCAATAATCAATACAAACGACGCGGTTTCTCCACCACCCCAAATTGACGAGCCTATAGGCGGTAAACCCGGGAAAAGGGGTATATCCCTGAAGGATAACGATAGCCTCGCGGCCATGTTGGCGGCAGAGGTCCAATCGGACTTGCTGATCCTAATGTCGGATGTAGATGGGATCTACAGTAAACCTCCGTGGGAGCAAGGGGCGAAGTTCTTGCACACTTTCACTTCTGATCTTAGGCATACTATCGAATTCGGGAAGAAATCCAAAGTCGGTACAGGCGGAATGGATTCCAAAGTCAACGCAGCCACGTGGGCTCTGGACAGAGGAGTGTCCGTTGTAATTTGTAACGGGATGCTAGACAAAGCCATCAAGACCATCTTGTCAGGGAGGAAAGTAGGGACGTTCTTTACAGAATCTGCAGGAGGATCAGGAATCTCTACCGAAGTTATCGCCGAAAACGGTAATGACAGAAATCGGTCATACCGAGTATATTCAAGATATATTAAATTAAGAATCTGGAAGTTTTAAATATCATAACCAGTAAAGTTGATAAAACAGTTCAAATTCTTGAGAAGATAGAGAAAGCAAAAAAATCTTATCAGCCCAATGCAATACTACTTCAAAACCATTTCATCTCTAATAAGACACTTAATATCTGACGTTAGATGAAATAGTTGTCTAAGTTAGGTTTCAAATTCCTAAGTAAACCACCCTGACAACCAATTATTTGGGATGTATTGTGGCAGAGAGTAATGCATGTACAGATTAATAATGCAAAATGTATCTGTAATAATTTTACAAGTACATAAACCTTGAATATGTATAACTATTCTTCACTTATGAATTTAGTTCAAGATGAAATTATTAATAACGTTTTTGCTTTGATAATTCCTATTTTTTTCAAAATCTTTGGTTTAGTGGTTTCTGAATTATGGAGGAGCAAGGCATAGAAGATGTATTTATATAGGTACCTCACATCTACGAATGCCCCAAGTTTTTTTTCGACACAGGAGACTTCAACGCACGCTGTTAATTAGATCACTGCAAAGCTTAAATAACAATTTTACACATAATAAGACGTTAAATAGTAATCAATTTTCTGGTCGTAGCGAGACTCGGAGGACGTACATTGGCGACAATCACCTCGGAGCAGAGAGCCTCCTGCATCCACACTTTAGCGGATCTCCTCGTTTCCAAACAAGCGGATATTTTGGACGCGAACCAGAAGGACCTACAGGATGCGACTCGATCCGGCTTAGCGAAGCCGCTGCTCTCCAGGCTATCTCTAACGCCTTCTAAAATCAAAAATTTAGCCTTCGGACTGAAGCAGATCGCAGATTCAAGCCACAAGAACGTCGGAAGGGTGCTGAGGAGGACCAAATTGGCAGAAGGGTTGGAGCTGAAGCAAATCACGGTACCGATTGGGGTCCTGCTGGTTATTTTTGAGTCCAGGCCGGATTCCTTACCGCAGGTTGCTGCCCTTGCTATCGCTTCCGGAAATGGATTGCTGCTGAAAGGCGGCAAGGAAGCTGCGTATAGCAACAAAGCTCTGATGGAACTAGTGTCGGAATCGTTGGCGACTGTCGACGCTACCAACGCGATTTCTCTAGTAAGCAATTGTCTATTGAAAGTAACAAAGTTAAAATACGGTTGTTTTCAGGTGTCGACTAGGGAAGAGATAAGCGATTTGCTGACGATGGAGCAACACATCGATCTGATTATTCCTCGCGGATCCAGCGAACTTGTCAGGAGCATCCAGCAGCAAAGCCAACATATTCCTGTGTTGGGACACGCTGAAGGTAAACGCAATACACATATAGATTCAAAACTTTTGCATCACATAAAATCTCAAAAGATTTTTAACTAATATCAGGATTTATAACTTCTTTAGAATTCCAGAATTCCATTTACATGAATACACCTTGACTGAGGCAAAAATTGTGATTTCATATGTATATTGAGCGTAATTTCATTTTATCCAAATCTTAATAACCTTCTTCCGCAGGTATATGCCACGTCTACGTAGATAAGGAAGCTAATCTCCAAAAGGCCATAAAGATTATTCGTGATTCCAAATGTGATTACCCCGCTGCCTGCAACGCCATGGAAACGCTTCTCATTCACCAAGACTTAATGGAGACCGATTTCTTCTCGGAGATTTGCAGCATGCTAAAAAAGGAAGGGGTGAAGATTTACTCTGGACCCAACCTGAGCACTTTGTTGACATTTGGACCCCCACTCGCCAAGACCATGAAATATGAATATGGCTCATTGGAATGCTGCATTGAAGTAGTCAAAAGTATGGATGATGCTATCAACCATATCCACGCCTTTGGAAGTGGTCATACCGAGGTTATCGTCACTGAGAACAGTAAGTATTCGAACCCCGAACATCCAAAAGAGAAATTACTACACTGAATCTAAATCAACATATGAGCTAGCTCAAGAATATAGTAACATATCTATTTCTCGTTTGTGTTTGCCACTTTCAAAGTGGAATTCGTACTTTGTAGAAACAAATGTAACTAGAATATTTTTACACTTACTTATGGTTTTCTTCCAGAGAACCACGCCATCTACTTCCAGAAACAAGTGGACAGCGCGTGCGTCTTCCACAATGCCAGTTCCAGGTTCGCAGACGGCTTCCGTTTCGGCCTGGGCGCCGAAGTTGGCATCAGCACGGCTAGAATCCATGCGAGGGGTCCCGTGGGAGTGGAAGGGCTCCTGACCACCAAATGGATTCTTGAGGGTGAAGATCATGCTGCTGCCGACTTCGCAGAAGGCGGCAGTCGTACCTGGGTGCATCAGAGCTTGCCCGTTGATGAGTGAAGAACACCCACGTCATTAAAACTGTGGTTTACAAAGAGGAAATTTTTGAGTCCTTCAGAAAGATACCAAAGCAGGAAAAATACTTCTATATAAACATATTTTGATGATGTAACTTACTCAGATTAATGTTATCAAATAACTTTTTATTTATTTATATTTGACCGAGTACTACTTAAAAATAAAAACTTGTTACGTCTGTACATTAGTTCATATGTTTTAAATATCTAAATTCTTCTTTTTGGGTAATGAAGTACACATGTAATGGTAAAAAGGGTTTGAAAATTATTTATTTTCTTTAAAATCTTACATTGTGTAGTTTTGCGTTTTGCCTTCTGGTTCTCACTAAAATTCTGTGACCTGTGCAATCGAGATTTTCTAAATAGCACTTGTCTCTACAACACCTTTTGCACAGCTTGTACAAACACTTTGACCCCTATAAGCAATTCTTTTAGTGTACAACCTTTACTACATAAATGTGATCTTACCAATGGATTGGCACATTCAGTGCATTTCTCGTTACTCCGCTCATAATATACGCCATGTTTCTCTGGTCGTCTGTTAATCCTCCTTAATTTTTTCATTTTCTTTCTACTGATCAGATTGCCTTCTGAATCGATGTAACATCTTTTATTAGCCTACAATGAATAATTAATATCCAGCGGTAAAATTTTAGAGAAACCTTACAGTTGGTGTTTCATTCTCTGTAATTTTCTTGGTGTAATCATCTGGACTTGTCCGCACGTAAGGTTGACACAACCATGGGGGTAAAACTAAATCTGTGGTAGATGTATTCATATGTTTTAAGCCGTTATGGTAAGGCTCATATGTTTCTTTGATTTCGTTTACTATCGTCTGAAAGTGGCTCATGGTATTAGCCTCCCCTAAGCGGATCCTCAAGAAATTATTTTCCGGGAGAGACAATCTAAAAGGTAAAAATTGAATTAGTTCATAAAGGTCAGCAACTTCATATGACACTGTATTTAGTAGCATAAATGATTATTTTCAATTTTAAACATACATCGACTTAATAGTGATATGAAATTTGAGCAATTGAGGCTATCTCAAAGGCTCCTTTTAAAATCAACAAAATACCAGCAACACAGGAAAGAACACTTTTGACAGCACTTGAGTTACACAGTACACCCCATTAAGTAAGCATATTTCAGGTGAAAATAATATTAAATTATAGTTATTCAAAATAAGAACTAGAATCTCATATTGTCGCAAGTTGCGTTATATGCGAAAAGTTCTTACATGTGATGGAACATCTTAAAAAGATGCCCTCTAACGTATGAAAGAGGACAAGGGTATTCCTCAACTAGTTCTAAGTACTGCAATGCAGGTATCCACGAAGGAGGATTTTCGCCTAAAAATATAGCTGGGTTATACAAGTTCCCTTCAGCGACCATCACACCTACTGCTCCAGTTTCTTCTAAACATCTGTGTAGATCTTGTATACATTGGATGTTTCCATTAGATATAACGGGAATATTGACAGCTTCCCTGAAAATAAAAATCTGTTGAAAATAATAGCAAATAATGATTATCGAGCATAAAATTTCAGAACAGTAACGACGCTATATCGAGCGATCCAGATTCATGTCGTGATCATAGTCGGAATCTTTCTGGATTTTCAAACCGACTATTTTTAATGTCATTTATAAACAGCAAACTTTTCCAGCTTGCAAGAGCTCTAGAGCACATTTGACAATTAATTTACTATTTCAGAGAAATTTGAACATCGTTAAACAAAATTTAGCAAAACAGAAAAAAATGAAAGGCCATCTTAAGCTGTAATAATGCCATAATACCTATCTTTAAAATGCTGTTCTGCTAATATTTCAATAACTCATTCCACGATGCAGAACACAGCGAAATCAGTTGAAGAAACACCAAACATTGAAAATTTTAAAGTTAGTACTGGATGGGTGTGCAGATTTTTGCACGGTTAGAACTTCACTTAAAAAAATGTTCCTGAAGTTTACAAGAACTACCTTTCAATAATCGCGCATGTATTTATAACCATACATTGCAACTGTTGTGCAAAGTCCTTCAACAATTCATTGGAGGAACTTTAATTGAAGAAATGACTACCATTGTAAGACGTACTGGATACTGTACATTCTTTATAAGTTCATAAGATGTACACATTACAACAGAACCATGAGTGATCAACATAGGGAAAGTCTACTCTCATTGTTTATGTGATCCCATTTGTGATTACGGCAAGTCAACTTGACGATAATCTTTTTAAGATTTTGACTTTCATAGGTACTCATTCATTTTCTTGGTTCAAAATGTTCATTAAATGTTTATTTGTTTATTGTTTCTATGAACTTTATCAGAAACTCTGTTCATTTTTGTAATATTTTCAAGAATAAGTTGAAAAAGGTGTACTTCCATGTAACTTCTTGAAAAATGTGTGATTGGTTTCGCTTCATAGGTACCCTCAGTCTACTAAAATTTAACTAGACCTTGCTTGTGTTGATATTCACTTGTCTGCCAAATTTTATTAAAATCTCTCCATTATATCATTATCTAGGGGAACTCCCGTTACATGTGTGTTATACTTTGTGCAATTAGACACTTTTACTCGGGTCCCTTTACATTTATTAATCTGAAGATATTTATTACCTTATCTCCTTGACATAACTCCAATCAGCAAGCCCAGTGAGAGGTCCCTTCTGGTCTACCGTTCGGCCATGTACAGTCAACATTGAACAGCCGGCAGATTCTAGCATTTTAGCGTACTGGACAGTTTTTTCTTTCGTATCAAATCTTCGTACTTTACATGTGACTGGCACTTTCAAGTTAGTGCTCAACTTACTCACTGGAAAATTATCGTGGTAAATATTGCCAGTTTGGCTGATATAAAATAAAATTGTACCTATTTCATAGAGCAAAGGCCAATCATCCATTAAATAAGCCCCATACCGGCCTCGTTTTGCAATCGCTTGAGGACAGCCAAGGTTAATGTCTATTGCGCTGCAATAATCTTCAGCTAATAAAGCAGCTTGCAGCATAACATATGGTTCATTGCCACAGAACTACAATTCAAAAATTAATATTGGACTTACTACAATTGATTTCGTTATACCTGTACTATCAGAGGTTTGTCTTCCCCGCAAGAAGCCAGGCCCTCTTTTCTATACTTGGGGTCTTTGCAAAATATAGCACTGTGCAACATAGGAGTGTAACATAGCTCAGCCCCATACCGCCTGCTTAATAATCTCCAAGGAAGTTCACTAGCATCTACCATTGGGGCGACAATTTTTGTAGGTGATCCTAGAGTTTTCTTCCAAAATTCCATTTTGTATAAAAAGCAAATTAAAAAAAAGATGATTCACCTTCAAATATGAGGTTGACTGGGTTGACATGAGGTTGAATAGGCATAGAAAGTAAGATCAATAGAGAATTATGGTTCAGTAAGAAGACCATGGTTCAATATGTTGACGTAGAGACGTGCGAATCCTGTGTGCAATCTGAATAGTGCCCTATTGCAGCACCCAGTAAGTGTGGCGCATTTGTGTTTTCTGTTTGGCTTCATGTTTCCAACCAATTTTTTTGAACATTAAAGATTTTAAAATGTTTATACTTTTTGTGCAACAACTGAAGATCCGCAACCATAAATATAATATATAGAGAAGGCAAGCTACACGACTGCCCATCATACATATTGCCAATAAGTAGGAGTGAGAGCGAGAATCAGGCTATCTCAGTTGGACTTCCAGAACCCTTGGTCTAAACTGAATCTCGTTAGTCAGAGACAAATACTCGGGCAGATTTCCGCTCTCATTTTACTGTTGGCAGGGCACATCGCCCCACCTTGTACGCAATAGCCCGTAAAATAATATTGTCGAATATTTGGTCCAAGTCGGGTGGTGTCATCTTCAATCTAGAAATAAAAGTTTTGAGTTTGTAAGTGTATGCTGATGTGTTACTCTATCGTTGCTTGTAATCCTCTTACTTCCTCAGCTTCGTGGCTACTAGAAATGCCATCCAACATTTTAGTGGATAAAGGTTGAAACGAGGAATAAATTTGTCGCTCACGCCTATAGAAACCTATAAACTTAAAACTTTTCGTTCTAATAGAAGGGTGGCGCCACTCAACTTGGACCAAAACTTTAAATACAAGATATAAGGGTGATTGCGTATCACTGAAGTTCTCTTTAATCGATAGTTAGGGAGAATCGTTTCACAGTTTCTGTTAGAAAAAACTCGCACTTCTGTAAATCACCTGTCGTCTTGTTAGTTGTATTATTTGCCTAACACATATTTAGGATAAATTAACATAAGTTGCCTCCATGCACTACTAACGAATAATTTCGAATTCAATTATTGTTACGGATTAGGTTATAACTATTATTGAAATCACAAAAAATTATTAATTTCTTTTTGATTTGATTCACTTGAATCTCTATAGGATTTTTTTCTGGTGTTGTTGGTTGCGTAATAATAGTTAAATTTTTCTGTTTAAAGTTAAATTCTGAACTCTTAACTTTAGTTGCCTGGTTTGGTATTCAATTGCTCTTGGAATCACAAAATAATTGTGCAATATACTCATTACTGGACATTCTTCATCTATAATCAATTCCTCTGATGTTTAGAAATTGCTAGTCATATCATGTCATAGCTAAAACAAATACTTTTAGGTAAGGGTTCAATTTCCAAAAAGTGTAGACTAATAATGTAGTCTAAATATACAACATTTGAGTTAATATTTGTACAATGTGAAGAGATATATAAAAAGAGGAACTACTTTTCTACGTCATGCTCATTCTCGCCTAGCTGTTTCAATATGTAATTAACTATTACTAGATTATAATTATGTCAAAAGGTTAAGACAATGATGTATTATCAAATGTAACAGAACGGAAATTGTAGGAGTGTGATGAATCAAGATATAATGAAATAATTTTTAGCATAATCAAAATTATTCCATTTTTATTAATATGTTGTGCAAGTTACATTTAATATAATTTACTGCACGTATACATATCGTAAACTGCATGATGCGCGAGGGAGAGATAGATAGAGTTATTTAAAATATTTTTAAAACGTAACTGTGGGTAATTAAATTAAATTCAATTTAATTAAAAAATATAAAGCACCATAGTTACAGAATTTAGTTGGTAAACGTCACTGGAGGATTAACAACAGAAACTTTTCCAAAAGCACATGATCTAAAAAATGTGATAAGTTTTGAGTAATACAATTATATTTACTATTTGGCGATATCCTTTCATGCATGTTTATCTGGTAAACATTTTTATTGTACGCGGTGTGTAATTTGTGACTGGGGAAATCATTTTTAATCGCATTTCGTTATGAATTAATGTAATTATTCCAGTGTTCTGTTGCATCCCTTCGTGCTGATTGCTTTGTGTATATCCCTCTCTCAGAACGTTACCCTTCTTCAAAAAAGACAAACATACAACTACGAACAATCAAAACTTCCCCTAACTCCTAAATTTCACCACAGGGAACTACTAATTTAATAATGTCAATTCACCAGTAAATGTGGGTTGCTTTTACTTGCAATTTAAACACGAAAACAAAGTACGCAAAACGGTTTAAAAATTAGGCAACGGAAACGTATTTGACCATTATTAAATCCAATTGTCCATTCGGAAAATTTAATTAAATACAGCATTTCAGCGCAGTTTCAGGGCGGCAACACAAAAAATATTTGATGTTTGTTTTAAACAAAAAGTTTGATTAAAAAATAATACCAATTTTGAAATAATAGGTTTACTTCAATGAGAATTTACGACTATATTTTAGTGTTGCTTTCCTCACTGTGAGAGCAATCTTATGTAAGCACTACATGGATCAGGTGTTTTGGGATGCAACGATTTTCTTGCTAAAACATCATAGCATAAGCATCAAGCATAAAATAATCCTGCAGTGCATTATGACACTAATATCAGGTAAACGAGCAATTAGAATCATTTTGTCAATCACGAAATTTATGGCTTCCTAAGTTAAAAAAACGTTAAACAGATGTAATTTCTTGAATCAACAAGGTAAATTCAATGAGAATGTAAGAGAAGTTGTAATTGATGTTGATCTCTTCAGCACTCATGCGTAAAATGCAACAGCCATATTCTATCAGTGTATTACACTTCTATTGATTTATTTATCCGGTTTGCGGATTGCAGAAATCGCGATGGAAAAGTAAATAACTTAAATATAAGTTCACGTGATTATATTATTGAATTTTTTGGAACACAAAACAATCAATGCTAAATCTGATTGACGCATATAGAAATCAGACAGAGTTAACGCGCATACAAAATACTTAGCCCCAATACAGATCAATCTCGCTTAGTCACAAAATCTAGAGGCCTCTTTTAACGTTTCAATAAGTCGACTTATTAAGTTGGTTCCTACCTTATGGCCGAGCTAATTCGTCAAACACGCGGCACACCAGACTCCTTACGAAGAAGCTTCTTCCTGCCATTCGATGTCCATTCAGGCTGGAGGGAAGACACGGCCCGTGCCTTTTCCGACGGCGAGGGTCTTCACGTATCGCTCCGTCGTCATGTTTCTCGCACAGGAGAAACCTCTGCTTCTCACCTCTAAGACACTTCACCCTCTAGGCTTAGTTAACAGTCTCAGGGGCTAACTCAAATTATGCTGCCCACCCTTCTTGCTCAAGATACACCACCTTCTCTCTCAAAGGTTCAGACTCGAATCGTCTTCCCCACCTTCCTAATTTTTCTCCTTCTCTGCAAATTTCCGTTTTCGGCAAATCAACAAATGAAAGTTGATCTTCTTTATCTTTAGACGGTAGCCGACTAATATGCTTTTCTCGGTACTCGAATACCATAAATTTAGCGATCAAAGCCGACCGCAGTTCCCCTTGCTGATAATTTTAGGGAGACGATGCCAGCTAGTCGCGTTGAAACCCATTAAGATTAATCTGAAAACGCAACTAAAAGTACAAGTTGGTAATTCTAAAAGTATGTGAGGTAGATTGTTGATTTTTACTAATTCCACGGATAATATGCCAAATTCAGCATGGTCAAAATTTGAATGAAATTGATTCAGGGGTTTCAAAGTTATTAATTAATTTAGGATTTCGTTGGGAAAAACCTATTTTCGTATTGAAATTAAATTGGTACGGTAATCTACGAAGTTCACAAAAATGAGGACGTAACACCATAACAAATTGAGTGACTACAACTATTCTTTGTAACTGTTTTCATATCAACTGAATTGAAAGTGTTAACAATTCGAATAATAACACTTCAGACTGAGACTTCGTCAACTGAGAGGACATTACATCTGTTCGATTAGACCCTCGACTACATACTAAACTGTTGGAATTTGGGTTTCTCTAATTTTGACCCGACTGGTATAACTGAAAACGGTTCCACATTTGAATACTTCGGCTGTCATAGCAACGGTCCTGTTTTGACGTAATCTTACAAAAACAAATGACAAGACGAGAACAAGTTAGGTAGAAACGCATCTAACAACCTCCATTCGAGAGTCGAACGTGGATACAAACACATCGTTCTTCTCTATTTCAAGCCAAATTTTCGCAATTTCGTAGTATAATTTAAAGTTATTTAATTCAAAAAATGCATGAGGTGGTTGAGCTTCGTCGTACAAGTTCGGATAGCGTTCAATATACACTGGAGGAAAAGAGGCGAGTCTACGAAGAAAATGGTCCAGAGAGTGTTCAGAAGGGGAAGGTAGAACATAAGGAACCAGAACGTAAGGAATCAGAAAGTATCCAGGCAGAACGTAAGGAAGCAGAAAGTGTCCAACCAGAACGTAAGGAACCAGAAAGTATCCAACCAGAACGTACGGAACCAGAACACCAGGAACCAGTACATCCGCCTAATCCGGACGAGGAACGGAGAATGAGGAGGGAAAGGGAGGCGATCGTAGTGACGACTTTTGGGCTCATATTATTGATCATGGCTCTCTTCCAATTGATGTGGGAGGTATACGGTTGGGTCTACAGAGAATATGCCTTCCCGTCACAAAATGTAGAATGGGGTCCTCCGAGTTTGCAGGAGTTTGCACTTAGTATGTTCATCATCATCGTGCTCAGTATCATTTCTCGGGTGGCGGTCTGGAGAGTGTGGGATATCTAGGAACTTATATTCGAAGTCATCACTGTTTGTGCTATGTAAATTTGTACAACATTTTAGGTACAAAACTATGTAATAAGATATTTCGACCAGATTAAAATTATTTTCAGTTTAAATTCTCCCTATTTTACATATTATTTTGTTCGTAATTTACATGTTAAGTATAAGAAAGCTATAAATCCTTTTTGGGAGTATAAGAAATGCATTTTTTTTTCATAAATTGCATAAATTAATCATTATTAAAAAACTAATGGCGAAGTATTAATTTGAGGTTATAAAACAAATGCACACCTGTCACCTAAGGATCATAGCTTCATTCAGTCACAGACCATATCGTACATAGAACATCCACAAAACACATCACAGAATTCACTCATCAAGGAGTATAATGCATTTTCAAAAATATATTAGACTTTGCAAACACATGAAAATTAGAGAATGAACAGGTGAGGTTTCCGCCTTATAGAAGGTTATTCTATGTAAAAATAATTATAACAATGTTATACGGCTAGACTGCAGCAGTAAATTTCAAAAGAAACATTTATTAACTATCAGAATTATACAAACTTGCAACAAACGCTATTGAATTTTTTTATCCTGTTGGGTTACTTTGAGAACTGATAAAAATATTCATTAAAAATATTTTAAAAGCTATTCATCTATTTTGTCTATCAGGTCATCAGGTCTATTCTATACAAACGGTTACAATTGTTATAGCCGATAGGTAACAACCGTACCAATAGAATTATCTATCCTGCTTCATGGTAAAGGTAACATATGGGATATAAACATATGTGAGTCCACACGACCTCCTATACCGCGACCTTTTAAGATCTATTGTGGTTATCTTCACTTTGTCGAAGTTGGTCTTTATAATTAAACCCCACAACTTCGACAACAGTGCCATAGTGCCTGATGCATTTGGTTTTTCTTCATGGATCATCAATCATGGAAGGATATTCCAGTGGGTTCACTGCAGCGATCGGAAAAGGGCGTAGGCAGATTATCGCGCATATTCGAAATGAAAGTGGTTTTGTAAAACGTGGTTTGCCAGAATTCGCCTCGAATTCAAGAAAAGATTACCACGAGGAAATGAATGCCGATATTTTAAAAGAATATTTTAAACAGATGTTAGAACTGCTGGCGGAAAGTGCTATTATCGTAATGGATAACGCTAGTTACCATTCTAGACTTGAGGCATCCTGGCCAACATCATCATGGAGGAAAGCAACTATTATTGACAGGTTACATCAGAAAGGTTTCAATCAAAAGAATTGTTATTTATTGCGAAGCAACATAAAGCAAATTTTAAAAAGAACGTGTTGACGAAATGGCTAAAGAAAAAGGAAAAATTCTACTACGATTACCTCCATACCATTGCGAACTGGATCCCATCGAGCTCATATGGGCTCAAGCGAAAGGAAACGTTGCTAGAAACAACACCACTTTTAAATTGCTTGATGTACGTCAGCCTCTCCTAAAATCATTGTGCAAAGTTTTATCAGTTTTCAAAATCGATTTACGTTTGTACCCCTATTTTTGTTGAAGTATTTTGTTCATAATTCCGAGGCGAAGTATAAAAATAGTGAGCAAAGCAGTAATATCAAAGTGGAATAACGTAGCCGGAAATCACATTAATCTCTGGAAACTTTCATGATGAATGTTTTTTCTCTAATGGCTACATTACTTATATTAAATTTACATAATTGCAGTTGCAGGGAAAAAACAAGTGGACCAAAATATCGGCCACTTAGGAAGTGAGCTATTGACTCGAAATGTCTAAATAAAAGAAAACGGTGAGGGGTGATAAAAGACCGCTCGTCCAACCCCGGCCGGAATTCGCCCAATGGGGTGCCGGAAAGGTGCGAGCCGGAGAGGAGGAGTTAAATTTAACCTCAACCCCATTTGATCCTTTTACGTTACCATAGCGACCACCATCCCTGAAATTCAAATGGTGATTTCAGTTCATATGACTGTTCCAAAAGATTCTTCAGATTATCGTTTATAGTCATGGACAAATTAACAGAATTCGTGTCGACATCTTTTGAAAAGAACAATAACACCGCATCGACAATGGACCAATGCTTGAATCTCAAATTAGACGTCAAGAACGCGTCATCGGCCACGTCCATAAAGGGCGAAAATGATTTGTCTTGCGTTCACCCGGAAAACGAGA
The DNA here is from genome assembly GCA_963576515.1 of Cryptocephalus primarius. Taxonomy (NCBI): domain Eukaryota; kingdom Metazoa; phylum Arthropoda; class Insecta; order Coleoptera; family Chrysomelidae; genus Cryptocephalus; species Cryptocephalus primarius. Next base: position 6,544,588 of record OY754936.1, read on the forward strand.
GAAAAACGAAAAATTGGCTCATATCCGACATAAAAGACAGTACGAACCTCTCGACACCGGTCGGAGTCGATTTGAGACTTAACCCGCCAGTAGTTTTGAATAGTGACGAGTGCAACGGTCAGTTCGAGTGGTCCAGTGAGAAAAAAGTCTATGCCAAAAAGTATGACTGGTGCGGAAGCAACTCCGACGAGAAAACTGCTAATGAGTGCTGTGCAAACTCGGAGTTTAGTGATTCGAAACCTCACGTGTGTGACATGAAGAAGCGGTCGAGTTCCGGAGACGAACACTTCGACGAAAATAACAAAAAAATATGTAAGTACATCATCTAAACAACGGCCAACTCCACACTTGAGTTATAGAATCCTTACATTCAAGTGGTCCAAACTACCAGGTCAGTCATTTATCCGGAAAACGAGCCGAAATGGAAACTATTCTAAGGAAATACCTGCAACTTAAACGAAGAACGCGGAAGACAAAATATGTCGGTAAAGGGCGAAAACGAACAGTTCTCGAAATCAGTGAAATAAATATCTTCGATAACCCGTAGACCTAATCCAGATTTTTAAGTTAATTCGAAAGATAGAGGTGGTGTATTATATGGTCGTTATACTTCTCCCAAACAGTTGAATATTAAAGCTCGTTAACATCTAATTCTAATTTAGGGAACTAGGTATTTTTAACCACCCGAGAATTCAAACGAGTCTTAAGTATGTGCACCAAGAAGCATTTGATCCAATATTTTTAATATTATTAACTATTCCATTCGATGCCTTGGTATCTTCAACCACAGGCACCTTTCCACCAGTGCCATTAAAAATTATTTCTCCACCACCACATAAAGATCAGTTAGTTGTACTTTCCTGACTGCTATGCCAATAATTTGAAATTATTGAATTTAATATACCCCAATATATATTGTTTAATATGTAGTCCCTCTGTGACATTACTGATATGGAAAACGACGGCGAAATGAGTAACACTGATAGTAAAGTTGAGTTAACCAATTAGGAACTGAAGAACCACGGACATTATTTTTATTAGAACACAATACGAGGTAGTAGGTATTGGAAATAAACAAGATAACCATCTTTGGTCTAGAATCCTAGATAGCATATAGCTATTCTTACATTCCATTGGTACATTATTAAGCACATGTTGAGGTCCATCAAACACACTCAAGGACCAATATTGTGTAAATGAGTTGTAATTAAGAGGTGAGTCGTATTTAAGTCGTAAGAATCAAACATGTATTTATACTTAGTTGCAACAATATTTTTAACTATCAGTTACCGATACTTTCTCCATCAGGATTATTTAAATATGTTGGCTGTCTTTTAAGCATGACTATATCGTTCATCCTCTTAGCTATCTAACCCTCCTACCTTCTTGTTTAGCAGAGAAATCAGAACCCGAGTTAATACAGTATCAAACTCCATTTAAATTTCTCAACTCCAATTAACCCTTTGGTGTGATGAGAAATCCGAATTAATTCCAATAATTTAATATGATACCGTTTCAAATTAAGTTATTAAGCGTTTCATTTGATTTTCATAAGTTCCCAATGTAATAAAATTTACGACAGTTTTTAAACAGTAGCTTCAAACCCACCTTAAAATTGTTAACTAGTTTGTGCTATTTTCTTTAATACTGCCCATCTTATACTTCTGATGCTTTAAGCGGTACCATTGACTAGGTACTAATCTGGGCAGCAATAAATTTCTCTGTGCACACTAATCGCGATGAACTCGAAGTGAAAATTCATTTGCAGCTCTCATATTATGTTGATCACGTAAATTAATTAATTGATTACTCTTAAATTATCTTCTTCGAAACAACCCAAAATATTGTGATTACTGTGATTAGAACAAAACTTTCAAAGTCCCTTTGATATTTCCAAGTCCATGTTACTCTTTATTTTATCAGAAATAGTAATCCATTTTTACATGGTTTGGAGTTACTAGTTAGAAAATCATTAAAAATATCATTTTTATTAAATCCCATGGTCAAAATGTAGCCCAAGAACTTACTGACAGTAAGTATCCCAAATGAAGTTGAAATTCATCTTCTAAACTGCTTTTCAATTATACTTCCAGTACCTTGTAAGAGTGGCAATTAAATGTACGTAATATATTTTCCGAATAAAAGAAAATTTTGATCTCAATTCTTGTCCTGTCGACGTAACTTCACAGTGAGCATTCATATTCAATGGATTTCAAGTCACAACATATTGATTGGTGTCTATATTACCGAGCAATTTCAAATGATCCTTATTTAACGATATACTCTCTGCAGACAATTTAAGAAGCCATAAAAATTTTACGACTACATAAATCTTCGCAGCAGAGACCGACAAATGCAGCTCTGTCGATTCATTGTACCAACTTATCCTATTTTCATGCTGTAAAATAACAATTCGTCATCAAACAGATGAGTACATTGACCACATATGTTACAGAGTTAAACATTTTTTGGTTGTCCTAGATTGTCTTCCGAAGGAGTAAGTGATGAAGGAAATGTACAAAGCAGAATAAACAACTAAGCGAACAATTTATCTATCCACTTATTTTGAGGAATTAAGTTAAGAATGAGGGAAATAATGAAATATATTAACACTACAATTTTAAGAGATGTCTTAATACAGTCACTAAGAACAGGACTTGCTGTTTAAAAATATAATTGTTGACCTCATAGCTTCTTTTCACGTTACCCTATATGGGGCCCAAACGACCAAAGATATTCCATTGACTGAATTTAATAAAGAATCTAGGATTTTGAAACTCGATAACTTCAATAAAATAACACTGAGGTGATTCAACTTTACATTGTAGCCCAAATTTGTATGTGCCTATGCAAAAAGCAGTAATCTTTAACACACGCGATGGTCAGATCTGTTTTGTAAGTATTACTTCATAACAATTGTTAGAGAAGAACATTGATAAGTAGAAAAAGAGAATGAGAAGCGCAATAATCTGCTTTGAACGTGATTGGTCAGCGAGCGCTTCCGTCGAAAGGTAACAGGTAGAATATTCCTTTTCCCTCTCTGGTTAGTAATTGGAGTTCTAATGGCAACTAATAGTTAATTTGGTCTCTAGGATCCATTTGAGATTGTTATGGATATTACACAAACTTTTGGTATATTTTCGTTACAAAGGAGACAGTTTTAGGCATTTCAATTGTTAGTGTTTTAGTGTATGGTTTGCTATCAATCCAGGCCATTTCAATAATTGTTATGAAGTGATGCTTTCATTGGGGGCTATTTCCCCCTCCCACTGTTCCACGTTACTGGGAACGAGAAATAGATTGCCCCCAATTGTCATTTATATTCGATTAGAAGACTATTGCTTCCACGGTTAACACCTAAAATGTTAGCTTACTTTAAATCTACCGAAATGAAGCTAGGAGACAGTAATAATTGCTAACCAATTGCAAAATATTCTTCCTTCTCTGTCTTTTTACCCAACAATTTTGCACTCTATCAATCACTTATAAACTGTCAAAAAGATTCCAGGAAAGTAAGAACAGCATGATCGTAAACACGGTTCAAATCTCAATACATCCGTCAATTTAACTAGAAATTTCAGTTTTGCATTACAAGAACGAACATACCTTACTTTATTTCGTACTTTATTTCATGCTACTGATGCTACAAACGTACATAAACATTTTGATGGGGTGTATTATGTCCAAGTTAGTGTGAAGGTAACAAACAATTTGGTGTTATATTAAAGGATATGAGTACGTAGTTAGTAAAGTTCATTCGAGTACATAATTGCCTTCGACATTTTATGATCAACGATAAACCTTTATCGTTATATAATTGATGTAGGGTAGAAATTTATTTTAGAGAAAATTTGTGGTTAACTGATTTGCGAATATTAATTTTTTGGACAAGAACTATGTACATTTTTCTAGATGATTGACTAGGTTTCAACATTTATGAAAAAGCTGCTGAAATTGCCACAATTCCGATGAATGGCTCAATTAGGTGGTAACAAGTTCGCTTTCTGGATAAATGTCTAGAAGATTAGTTCTTTAGACAAAGAACAAACAAAAGCCTTGTGGGTTTTTCTGGATAACTGACTCGACTTCATGTAATTTTTGGGAAAATATTGTAACGGGGACAATTTAGATAAAATTGACTAGAACATTAGTTAATATGTTCCAGTTAGTAACAAAATTTTTGAATAGAGCGACTAGAATACATTAGATTTTTCTGCAAACTATTGAATTAGGTACAAGTGTCAGAATTTTGGTTAGAAAAATTAAATTTCTGAACAATCGACTAGAGTTCAATGGATCTTTGGAAAATCTTCTGAATTTGGTTCAAAGGACAGATCTCTAAAAGATTTTGCTTATAATTCTGAAACGCGAGAAAATATCATCTATACCAAAACAAGGGCGTATGAGCAAATGCAAAATTTACAGAGGTTGCATAGAAACAATGGGAGATTATTAGCTTGGAAACAAAAGAAAATTCGACAATAGATGTAGTCCACATTATGAAAAAATTACAGAGAAAAGTTGCAAACATGACATTGACATGCGTGGGCTGCTTATTGAATTCGAACAGGCGTTTGATAAACTACACCGAATCAAATTAAAAACTCCAAAGGGATAACGGAAAACTCTGTACCAGCACTTCGATCAGGAAACAAAAAACTTTTCTAGTTTTGAAATATATGTAGAAAAAGAATAGACAACACTATGTTATGTTATGCAAGAAACAAAAACCCTCTAGAACTCATCACATTTTAACAAAACGATGAGGGTTGCTGAACAATAGAGGAAAATCCAAGCACATCGTCAGCAGCAACACTAAAATATAAAATCAATGAAGAAACAATATGAGTTTGAAGAAGATTTTAAATATTTAATATACCTCGTATCGAAGAAAGAATACAATATTTTATCAATAAACAAGTAACAAGTAATGGGATCTACAAAGGCGAACGAAAATTAATTTTACAGTAGTAAATGTTGTTGTTAAAGCAACAAAACATAGCTGAGGTGATAGAAACTAACACAAATAGACCATAGAAACACATATTTAAAAACGACAGATATTCACCAATAAGGACCACATCTAGGATGGAACAGTACCAAGAGAAAGGAGAAAGGTGGACAAATAGAGAGACCTAAGGATTATGGAAGTACCAGATTGGAAAAGGAATTTCGAAAATAGATACGAACGGGGAGGGATTATGTAGCAAGTAAAACTACAACAAACCTTGTTAAAATACAGAAGAGTACCGTTTGGTTAAAGATATTCAATGGATTCCTTGACAGCTATTTTAAACAAAAAACAATACTAAAATCTAAGTAAATCATAGTATTTCCGAACCTAAAAATGATTTTATCAAAGTATATTCTGAAGAAAATTTATCATTATTCAATGTAATTATAAAGTAAACAACAAAATCAAATTCGTTTCAGCTCCAGATCCTTGCAATTTCATTATCCCCGCGAAAGTGTACCCCTTAAACATATTTTTTCTAAAGCCAACGCCTCCCCACTAAATTTGTGCTAATTTACTTTAAACCCCATCTCATCCAGGAAATTAATTATATTTTGTAATTGCAACACCTTGACATAAAGATGTTTTCAATTATACTTAACGAAGTTGCGTTGTAAAATAGAGCAATTAGTTAATTGCTGTCGGTGGGGTGAAAGTTACTCAGCTTATGCAGATTTATTTCTCATTTCTTTTATTTTTAATTAATTAAATCTCCGTTAGCGAAAACGCTTCAACTTACAAGTCCTTTGGGCGGTTTAGAACTTTATCGAGAAAGAGAGAGAGAGAGAGAGAGAGAGAGAGAGAGAGAGAGAGAGAGAGAGAACGAGAGGGTAAGAGGTGAGATTTTATCCCAGGAGGTTTCAATGAAGTCTCGAAATATTGTTATGAACGTATAAAGTTGGTATTTAAATAATGAACTGTATAAATATGCAATTAATTCACAAAGATCTGAACTGTCACCCGACGGAAAGTTGTTATTGGACACTATGTCATTGATATTCCAATAGTAGGGTGTATTCTGCACAACTCACATAATTACAAAGGGTAACGAAGAAATCTGATATAGACACTATTGTCAACAAACACTATAACAATTGTTATGTTTAAAACTGAAAAGTTGGGCGATATCCACAACAGAATCAGAAGAGAGATAATAGGTAGTAATGCTATTCACCCCCTCCCTACTTTTCTGCTTAATAACTTTTTTTATAACAATTGTTATGAAGTTATAGTTAAAAACTAGATTTGAATATATTTTCCTTTTGATTATAGCCGTTAACAGCAAATTAATCGTTATCTAATCTGACTAAGGCGTGTTCACAATCAATCATTCATATGTCTAATCAAACAACCGGTCCTTTTAATAATGCAATTTGTTTTTTGGTACTAGTACTTATGCATATGCTATAATGGGATCAAACTTTTAAACTTTTGAAAACTGGAATTGATTTCCAAGAATGAGTGGATTAGACAAATTTTAGTTATAATTAATAACACCTATGGAATTATGTGTCAACGCATTTGCAACATTCTTGCCTGCGTACTAGCAAATTTTGTAAATAGTTATATAAGGTTTACAGAAATTAAATACATTTTATTTAATACCATTTTGATAGTTGGTTATAGTGCCCTTCTAGTATAATTACTTAGCTATATCCATTTAATCCAATATCATTTAAATACATTCAAAACACTTTAAAGTAATTGGTAAGTTTTAAAATTTGCATCCCTGTAGGGCCATCGAACTTACAATTTTCACTTAGCTCCCGTAACTGACAGGCACATTTTGTATTCTCATTAATGTAATAGAATTAAATTAATCTAGGTCTATATCTCTACAGCTTCATCTCCCTAGGGATACGGTGCATTAAATCCAAATGTTTCCTGCGTTAATTCCTCTCGGGGGATAACTCAACGTCTTTTTACTCCCCTTCGTCGCTTTTCGTTGTAAATTCCATTCCCTGATAAATATTAAAGTATCCGTAAGATTCTGATTTATTAACGTAGTATCATTTTAATAACGCCGTCGTATTAAAAATTAGGGGCTAAACAATTATAAATCCATCATAACGGTTAATAAACTTTCCAGATATATAGAGTTAATTATGATACGTGGTATAGGTACCCAATGGTACATAAAATAAACAGTCCAAATTACAAAGCGTGTTACCACTTCATTATTGAGACAATTGGTAAACTGTTGAGAATTATGAGAAAGCCGACAATATTCTATCAGATCAGCCAATAAACTTTATATCTTGTTACAAAATGTTTCGTCAGTACACGACAATCTTCACCTATTTGTCCACAAGGAGCTCTAATCAGACTGATTGCATCCCCCTTTTAATTTAATTAACTTACACGCGTTAAAACTATTCATTCGATTAGTTTTCAGCCTCACTTCACACTGTTTGCCCATCCTACCGTATAGAAAACTAACAGAGATAAATAAATTTTATTTCCCCTACAAAAAAGGTTAATCAATAAGTAGAGACATATATTGATGTATTTACAATAGATGAGCGTACTTTGTAATTCCTTTATTACGGTTTTGATTATTATTACTATCATCATGTTTAACAAAAATTATTTTGAAAGAGAAATGAAATGTGCGTCTCTAATGTAATGTGTTTTCAGATAATTAGATATTCTCTGATTTTTAAAGCAAATAGTAAGTGCCCTAAGGCTAAGTGTAGTCTGAAAATTGTTAATAGTTTATATGAACTTTAGTCCAAAAATTGTACAATGTTTGCACTTGGTGTATTTGTGAGTAATGAACCTGTGTTTATTACTATAAACACGTTGCATTCTCATTTATCCTATTATCCCTTTGTTTTAAAATATTTCCATAAACTGTAGTTATGTTACCTAAATACACCTTCATCACACCTTTATAACTTATATATAAAGGTGAAGGTTACTAAATACATTATGGTGAAGGTGTCGTAAGGTATGGTGTTCTTTAGTATATATAAAGGCTAAGTTGGGTGTAGATTTATTTCACCATTTAGTACCATGTAGTGTATATATCCTGCTTTTCGATCCACCTTTTCCTGCTTTAGAATGTTTCCATAAACTTCACCCATGGTCTTGTTATGTTTACCTCCTAGTAGTGACTAAATAAATTCAGTCACTTAATAAGTAAAACCCCCGTTGTTTGACACTTTATCAAATCTTAGTTGGGTCTGGGTTAATTTGATTTTTTGATACTTTGTTACATAAACTACAAACGTTCTGAATGTAATTTTATTCTACTCTACATGTTCTTTTAAAACGTTTCTATAAACTCAACTAAAAATCTTGAGCACTTATCAAAGAAGCAAATAGCTTTAATCCCTCTTAAATCATCGCAAACACTGACATTATATCGGCGCAGCAGTTGTTTCTTACGATTATTTGAAAGATTTTTATTTTTCCTTCAAAGCTTTTGTTACACTTGTCCGTATGAAATTAACCAATCAAGTTAAAGTCACTTAAGTACGGAGCATATTCATCAAGTCTTCATTCTACAGCTATTTTAAAGCTAATTGAGGTCTATATTTATTTGGTCGCGGAATCTTCGCAAGTCAAATATACTGCGTTTCATTTACTCAATGTAATTTTTATTTGGAAATGTTTCCATTATCTATAAAAAATGTCTTGGGCGTTTATCAAGTAATCAAATAAATTTTAATCTCACATAAGCATTGAAAACACTGATATTATACAAAGTCCAACAGTGAAGCAGAGAATTAAAAGTGCTCAATTTTTCCATGGAGCATTTCTCATTAAACATTTTGAGCTGAGTAGAGTATAGCATTATTTTCCATTTTAAATAACGCCGCTCAAATAAAAGTAATTTCTGTCTCTTCTGAGCCACTTTAGCCACGAGATGTCTTCATAACTAGATATGAATCCATTCAAGAATTGTTCTCTTAATGCAGCCATGGATCACGAGTACATCTTGCTGGAAAAAATTAATTTTCGCAAACCTATGGAGCTCTTGTAACGAGAGTGTTTTGACTATGTGTGTGTACTGGTCTACAATGAGAGTTGTGTATTTCACAATATCTTGGAAAAATATTGCCCAGTAATGCCACATGACACTACTTTCGGATTTGTAATGGCTTTTCAGGCAAACAATCTGGGATTTTACCATTCCAGTGTCGACTATTTTGCTGGTTTCCATATCCATTCAAATAAAAATGTCCCTCTTCTGATGCAAACTTGAGGCGAATAAAGATGCCGTAACATTCTTTCGCTGAAAATCCTGCAAGCCAGCATGTCGCCATCATTCAAGCTCCGGATTTCAAATCCTGGATTCTGTAAGAATGAAAAGACAAGTCTATGCAAAAATCCTCGTATCGATGTGTCATTATTGTTTAGTGCGGATACATATTTCACTGCAGAACGTTGTGGACTTCGCGTCAGTGCTATTCGAATTCATTCAAAGTTTTCCTTTGCTCTTACAGACCTTGTTGCTCTTCTATGTTTAAGTTCAACGTGAAACCAATTTCTTCCACCGTGGAATATTGAAATTATTAAGAACAATCGTCGTAGAGAAGTTACAGACCCATTATTAGAGAAGTGCATTTATGCAAAGTGCGTTTTTGTATATTTTATATGGTTCTAAAACTATTTGCATATTTCTTCATAAACCTGCATCAATTTTTAACCATCACTGATCCATATTTAACAAATGGTATTACATGTCAAACACAATCTAAAACCTCCACGCTTTCTAGTGAGCGAAAAATGAACTATTGGCCTTTTAATATTTTCCGCTTTACTGGTGGATGCACTACAATTGTTTTCCAAAGTAACCTGAGAGTAATTCTATGTGATCGCTTGATATGTTGCAATAAAAACATTCTGGTTTTTATTCACTTTACCTTCTTGCCTTTTTAAAATGTTTTCACACATTCTTTCAAAGATATAATTGTGTGTGCACGCCAAATAAGTACTGAAAACATGGTTGTGAACTCTTCACTCTATAGCGGTTTCAAACTTTATATTAACCCAGATTTATTTGATCGTTGATACCTTGTGATGCAACCAGCCTGAGTTTCAGGTACTCTACTGTCTCTTTTTTAAAATGTTTGCATAAACTTTACTTATCAAGTCATAAAATAAATTTAACACCTATCAACTGAAAACCATTGAAAAATCCTCTCTGTAAATTTATTTAAAAGCTTATTTTAACTTAGGTTTATTAGGTCGTTTAATATTTTATAATGTTGCTAAATAGTTTGCTGTTATTTACTTTCCTCTCTTTAGAGGTCTTGTTACTTATGTACTTAATAAGTAATCAAATAAATCTAAGCGTACTAAGTACTGGAAACACGTGCATCATATACTTGTGTGAAAACTTATTTGAGCCCGGGTCTATTTGATCGCTTGATAGCTTATAATGTTAATGAAGAATAATAAAATATATTTGTGTGGTGATATTTTGAAGATTTTTTTTATTTGACGGATTTATTATTGTAATTTTTTTACTTGTAATAGTTAATTTTTGTTAAAGCTAGTATTAAATATGTCAAACAGGTTAAATCATAAATTAATTTTTTCCCAAGTCTCCACAAATGTACAAGCATCATCATTCTACTTTCACATTTATTACAATATCTTTTCTTTGATAATGTGGATTCCCACTTATTGGTCAAATTTGGCACGTGCAAGATAGACTAAAAGTTCAACTACATTTACTTATTACTATTTACAACTACATTTACTTATTATTATCATACATTAATTAAATAATCTATAACTTAAACAAGTAATAAGCAAGCAAATTAAGCTTCATGCCAAAAAGGAAAAATATTAGGTTTCATGAAGAAATGATCATGTGCAATCAAACTTTGGTTAATCCAATTTTTAAACAAAGCGTCTAAACGTTTCTATGGATATTTGTTTTATAATCAGTCATTCTTTTTTGTGCGTATTGACTTCCGAAAGAATAACAACTGATGTCATCTGAAAGATACACCCAATCAAAATTACTGTGAATCATTCGTCGACGGGAAAATCATTGTGACATAAATCAATGAAAATCTAATAATGAACACTAGAGTGCGTGCTTGCTGTATTTGATAACTTACATTAATGATTTCGCTACCGTAATAGAATAAAATGTCGCCCAAAAAATTACAATCCAATTCCCCTTCGTTTAAGTTGAATTTGATTGAACAAAAAACATAAAAAAAAGCCCATTTTAGCAATTTAAATGATGGCAAACAGCGCCACCCTAATTTCCAATTTTCCTTCTTCCCTTAACTTGTTTACGGTTTCTGCGAGGGTTCGAAGCTGTTTTGCCCGATTCGGCAAAAATAAATCTTTGCCGTACAATAATACTCATTCACCTTCGCTGCGCCTCCTTTCAAATCATTTTTCTTTTCAGTCATCGTGACAGACGACGAAAGTAATATCGACGAACTTACTCTCTCCAAAGAGAAGTCCTCCTTATCGAACTCGCTCTCCTTGAAATCGACAGCGAAACAAAGAAGGTCCAGGACGAACTTCACGTTGGAGCAACTTAACGAACTCGAGAGATTATTCGACGAGACTCATTATCCTGATGCATTTATGAGGGAAGAATTGAGCCAAAGATTAGGATTAAGCGAAGCTAGAGTACAGGTAAAGTTGTATTATACTTTTAACCGCTAGAGGCTTATTTAAGAGTAACGTTGAATGAGATTTATACAGTACACGTGGAACATTAATTTAAATATCCTAACAGAAAATTTTGGTAAAAAATTACCCATGGATGTTCCGGTAACCCTTAACTTTTTTAATAGCAAGGGTTATCAACTGACATCATTTTAAAGGGTATTAATTTATTGCTTGGGTATATCCTAAGTGCGTACAATTTATTCAATACTTTGAAATAAGTTTTCTTTTCTATTTATGTTGAAATGTATTTTAGTGACACTAAAAAGTACAGATTCCAATTCACAAGTGCCACCATCTTCCCTGCTCTTCGTTAAAGTTATTTCTGCCAAGTGTTTCTTGCATGTTGCTAGTTCATTACTCGTCTTAACGAGCTCTCTTAAGAGCCGTTCGTCGTTATTTTGAATCGTAGGCTATGCCATGGCCAAACCATACTGATAGTTTTGCTTATATATTTTCTGATCCCTGTATTCCCATAACTCTTTCAAATATCCCTAGTTTGGCTTCAAAAAGCAGGCTGTTTTTAGCCACTGCTACAGCTATAGAACCTGTGTTTTGTTGTAATGTTTGCTCCATAGGATCCCATTGAGATATGTTATGACACCTAGATATCTGCTGCTTTCAATTGATGATCAGCTTCGATTCCTCTTCAATGTAACTATTGACTGACGTGTGTAATTCAGAAACATTAGAACAATCTACTCAAGAAAATGTACTGATATTAATAAATCTTATAAACTAAAAATATTACGATTGTAATTTAAAAATACCAGGATTTCAATCATTGCCAATTACAGTACTTACAGTATTACACATATACAATTCTCTAGAGGTTCTTTATGCACAGTTGATTAGTTTAATCTTCTTTGTGATGAGAAACTACAATATCACAACATGAAAGTGGGATTACTTTGTCCACTAGAATTAACACTTAGCTAACACATTTTTGCCGTGTTACTCTCCGTTAGTTTATGTGGCCGTAAAGATTTTAACAGCTTCTTGAATTGATCCTGGAGAAATCTTCTTCCGCAATTAAAAAACACCCGAAAGAGTAGTGACTTTATATTAGAAATTTTAATGTACCTACAAATCAAAACAGTTTAATGCCCGGTAATCATGATCACCGTATTAAAGGTCTGTAGCTTCCAATTTGTTTTAAATTTTCTTGGACTTTAAAGGTACCCAACATATTATAATTTACAGTACTTGAATTGCATTGGAAATATTGTGCTATCCGCACGTTTTTGCAATTTCTGAGTTCAAGTTATTGAGTTATGTATATCGAGTTGACCACATCCAACACATCCAAAGCTAGTGATAATGTTACAAATTTTGTAAACTTGAAGCAGTGTCTATTACTTAAGATGTGCACGATATTTTTCAATTGCATTTGGTACGAATTCACAAGTCATGGGGGGAATTTTTGGTAGGCTGATAGCCTGAGAATTTTCCATGCCTACTTTCTAGGATATGGAAAACCTTACCAAATTTAAGAGCAATTTTGGGATCTTTGGAACACTCAAGGCGGTTTGATAAATAAGCGTGTAAGGTTTTTGGACACTTAAATAGACACTTTTAATAGAAGGATTTACAATGCATAGTAAACCTTCAACTTTTGTAGACAGCCGTGGACAATTATTTTCAAAATTCGAAAAACTAGAGCAAATTACAGTAAACTGAGAGCTATGGAAAAGTTGAAGCAGGTAATTCAAGGAAACCTGTAAGGTTTCCTCAGAGGCAATCTGTGGAGTGTATTACAAGACCTGGTGATTAAAGTTTGAAGACGTTTTAATGGCAATGTGACAACGTGCTTAGAAATTACTTTGAACAACGTAGGCATTAATTATTTAAGTTTTTAAACCTTTAAGAAGAGACATAATTTGTAAATAATACAAACAATACTCTCAACCAATATATCGGACGATAATATTTATCGGGAATATAATTTGTGACACATTGTATGCAGTTATGGCCATTTGCCCTGTGAGATGTTTATTTCGAAGTGTCTAGCCTGAAGTAAGGAAAAACTAATCAATTTATGAAGTGGTTGATCGAAGCCATAATTTAGAAAGTGACCGAGCAAATGGATCGAATGCTCGACTTGTTCGTTCAGTTCACGATATCAATCAGTCTTAATACACCCTCCAAGTCGTTAATCTACCTCTAAATTGACGAGATTTCCCTTCCCTACACATCATACGTATTCATTAGGAAATTATCTGCTAATAGTGGCATTACTTTAAGTAAATCGTGCGGAACGACCAGTATAAAAATACACTAATTTTACTCGCCTCGAAGATCTAATGGAATGACTGGACGCCAACCCCTAACAGTTGGCCATTTTACTTTGTTTTTATTTATGTTGCACACCAGAAATCTATTGAACAACTATCGAGATATTTTACTTGTGTCTTATTATTTTCTAGTTTTAATCGCATTTCGTAATAAGTGTGAACAAAAATTTAATTTTAGTTTCTTGAAAATTGTTCGTACTTGTACCGTTTGCCCAACCATAACTAATTTTAATATTACCCAACCACACACATCTGTATTGCCCCGTATTTTATTTACTAACCAATCAAAATTTATTTGGAGCTTTGGAACCGTCTTTAAAAAGTGTTACTAAAATATGGCTAATTTCAATCACTTTGTCATATCAAAGGATATTCTTTAATTAGTTTAGATTTGCTTTAATATTTGTTTTTTAGTTTCGTCGAATTCTCAATGTAAGTAGATATAAACGGATAATAGTTTGGTGACTTAAAGTAAGGACTTAAGACGTGCCTTAAAAATTGTTGTCAACTTTGATATACAAATAAAAGTGATAGATATTTTTAAGTTGTTTAACTTTAGGACTGTCTGCTTTTCTTTGGGTAATTGAGAATCGTCCCTAAGGCAAATAGTAACGAAAATAGGGATCGTTTAGGTGTTGAATTTGTTTTAAGGTTAAGGTCGAAATAGTTTATAATACTTAATGCTTATAGTCGCCTGAACAATATTTTAACGCCTTGGAATCGTACTCAAGATCCATATAAAAGTCATTGAGGCATCTTCAAGGTTCTTTGAGAGGTAGAGGCTTTTAATTAGAACGTGCAAGATTGTACAAGAGGATATTTCACATTACGATTCTTATCGACTAATTTTCTGTGCTGTAATCCAACTAATAAGTTTATTTTGCTTTAAAATATGTGAGTTTCGTAATGTACATAGTGCAACAAAATGAATTCTAATATCATAATAAGCTCCTGTATTACTTTTAAATATCTGTCGATATGAATATTTTAGTTAATACCATGTTCAATGTTACTTGTGAACTGAAATTTTAATTTTTGAAGGAATGAATAGTCTTTTATTTTCCAGGTGTGGTTTCAAAATCGACGAGCAAAGTGCAGAAAACACGAAAATCAACTGCAAAAAGGTAAATTCTATCTCATTTTTTAAATCTTATTTGGAAAGGGAAAAGTTCTTGGGGGCGTACAAAACGATCTTGCAAGCGGTCGAGCAATAAATAAAATTATTTTTAACGGCGCGAAGAGGTGAAGGGTCGTAGACCTGCAGGCAGGGCCGAATTTAATAATTCCCGCCTCGCAATGAATATATCATGACTTTATGCCTTGAAACAAATCTGCGGTCCATAATCGAATTTATGTACAAGAGAGTGCGCCAAAAACTGCAAAGCGAAAGTTTTCAATCAAATAAAATAATTCCCCTGGAGAGCAATTTTCCAACGTTCAGTCATCCAAATAGCGAGCATTAGATGACTGGTCCAGTGGAAGGACGAACCCTGGGGAACGCTAAATTACACTTACTGCCTACAACGTATATCAACACAGTGCCGTTCTATTATTAGGGATGTGGCGAGTTCGCAAATTTCTTAAATAAAACGCTCGCGTTTCCCCGTTCGTTCTAAGACCAGGTTTCCTTTCGTTTCAGGCGTATTGTTGAACAGTCACAGTCCACCGTCGAGTACTCCGTTAGAACCGTGTAGGGTAGTACCGTACATGAACGTAACGGCTCTTAGAGGACTGTCCCTTACGTCGGGGTCGTTGTCTCTTTCGAATTTCGAAAGGCTCTCGGCCAATTCCTTTACCCAACAGGGGACCGCTTTTTCAGCTATTAACTCAGCTTTTATTTCAGCAGCTCACCAGGTAGGTACTCCTTGGTACGGCCCATTTCAAGGTCTTCCATTTCCCGAAAAGCAACCTACAAAATATTCAAAGTTCCAATAATATCGTCTTCACCATTAATGACAGAATTTGCTTTTACCCAATTTATCAAAAAAAAAAAAATTATTAGCCCACTGATTTCAGAAACAAGATTTAAGTAAATAAAATTAATTCTGTATATACTCAGTACATACAATTTCAAATATTGCTTATCATTTCTTATTGATCTTATAAAACTATCGCGCCTGGATATTTAAAATGGAGAGGTCTTGAGCTGGAGCCTTTCATTTGTCCTGGAAAAAAATTAAAGGACTCCCTATTGCAGTACGCGGCAGCAATGGCGGCCGGGGGTACATCAGCAGCAGCAAGCATACTGTGCCAGCATCAGTACCCCCTCGAATTCGCAGCCCTAGCAGTGGCGCACAAAAATTCCAGCATAGCCGATCTTAGATTTAAAGCTAAAAAGCATACAGAGGCGCTGGGCTTGTCTTCGCGAGAAAAGGAGTTTTAAAAGAGCAGCCGATGACAGATGATTTCAGTTAATGTTCGATTTCGTTTAATAAATACTTTGTTTAAACATGCAAATTTTAATAAATATATGCTACCAAAGGTGCATTAGAATGTATTTCTAGACGGGCCTCGATAGTAGCAATCTCACGTTCTTTTACATTTACCTGAAGGATTGAATTCAATCCAAATCCAGCATAACTACTAATGTTCTTTCTGAATTGTGAACTGTAAATTACTCCTATACCTAATTACTTGCATACATATATTGAAGATTGGATCAGTACAGTTAAAATTATTTATATCGATTATATTGTAAATACTTACATGTAATAACGATACTGCTAGTAGACTATTGTTTTTGAGTTGAGGAATATAAGGTGACTTTGTAATTTTGTAAATTCGATAAATGTAACCTTTCCTCTTTCCTCCTTGTTGCAAGCTTATGTACCTGTTAATAAAGTACATACCATTTCAATATAATTTCTTGAAGGCGTCTTGTAATATATTTTTTTACTACTACTATTAAAAATAATCATTAATGCATAATCTGTTAATCGCAAACGATTATAAATTAAAATATTTCCATGACGATTTAATCATTTTATTTTAACAGTTCTGTGATATCACATTATATCAGCAGAATACTTTCACAACGAAATGAATGAACTTATAACGTTTGTAAATAGTCAAACTTTCATAAAAGCTGATACAAGTGATAAGAGGAAAACATGGGAAGTGTAGCATCCAGAAGAAGTCCACAATACTTCCCACTTAGTCAAAAATCGATTTCAAATTACTCCGTGTAATCAAACTATAAATATCATGCTGATAATCCTGTGTTCACGTGGGACTGTACGTTGTAATTAATCCAAGAAATCGTTTCTTTAGCTGTATTAAAAACTAAATCTCTAATTACAATCTAAGCTTATAATTGAGCAACTGCGAAGGCATTTGGTCTCTACAAGTCCGCATCTAACAGCTGCCATCAAAATTAAATGATGTAAGGCCATACAAACTTTATGTCGAATATTTGGAATAATCAGAAGAAACTGAAACATTGAAAACAATTAACATCCTATGCAATATTATAACCAGAGTCAGATGAGATGCAGGACTTACAACCCTTCTGCTACTACATCAAAGTAATAATGTCGCACGATGACTACTACGTTATAGATTTCGAGCCCTGCTACAAATCCACCCCAAACAAGCTTGACAAAACTAAAGTACAACACTTTCAAAGTAATCACAAGATTTTTGCTCCCCAAATGAGATGAAACAGACTTGGAATATAGTCGCATTTGGTGCAAAAAATTCTACCCAAATAACCCTTCCAAATATATAATACTCTTGGTTGTCAATTTTAATGGCCTTCAGAACACCCACTATATGAAGAGGAAGAAGCGTATATCCATGTAGTTACGAGAAATACAAGACGATCAATTATACCCGCGTAAGGTCGATTGTACCTCGAGGAAACACGTGTCATAAAAGAAGAAGAAGAAGAAGAAAAGAATAAATCAATGAACTACCGTAGTGAACAGTAAAAGTAATTTTATTAAAGGAAGAATGAAGAACGAAAATATGACAGCAGGGAATTATATACCTCATTATTTACAATAAATGATATTACAATTTAATTTATTGTTTTAGTTTAGGTACATTTTACTAGGTAAGTATCGATTCACAGATATTTTAGTAATTAGGGGAACGACCTCATTATTTACTCTACAAACTTTTAATTAATGTACATAAATTGTTAACCTGAATTTTTTTACATGCCCTCTTTACGTCTTATTTGACATACTATCAATGTATAGTTCCTTTGAAACTGTGTACATACAAAGCAACGGTACCATATGTAATAAAATATATGGGACAGTCTCGAGTCTGCTACTAACTGTTATACCAATATAGAATCATTAACACTTATTTTGTTTGTAAAACAGGGATGAAAAATGAAATACTTGTTAATGCTTAGTTCACATCAATCTGTAGTAGACCAAAACTTCGACGCGTCTCGTTTAGAAAACAAATATGTTAGTTGTAATTTTTGTGACTTTATTCGTCGGGCACCATTGCCTGGATTATAACGGTAATAACAATAATAAAGCGGTTTTGATATCGAAGTACGCTAAGGTGTCGCATTGGACCCCGAATTTTAACACCAGCGGACCTACTAGGATTGGACAATCCCTATGGACGTACAGGTAACTATTCGTTCAATTAATTAAGGAGCGCTTAGTAGTAACAATTATAATTTGATATTAGTTTTGTATTTGTTATGGAATTAAATTAGCTTTGATTTATTACACAAGGAAATATGGGTATAAATGTGTTGGATGCTTGATAGATTTTATGGATTTTGTAAATCTTGTACAATCATATGTTTACGTCCATTGTGATTCGAAATTTAAACTCTTTGATTATTAATCGTGGTAAATGGAGCAGGTGCCAATAATACATTGCGGTAAATTTTTGATGTCTACTCCTATAAATACAAAAACATGGATTTGTTATTGAAAGTGTTAACTATAGTAATAGAAAAAATATAAAATCCATAATTAGACAAATTACCATGTAATACGAATAAAGTTTGATAAACGTTCGATAAAATTCTTTTTTAACTTTAACAACTTGTTTCTTTATTTCGAGTGAAACCAAGCAATAAAAAGAAATTTGACATAATTCAATATATTTTTAATTTTTTTATTATATGAGACCAAATCGAAACTTTTTAAAACAATATTTGCAAGGAACAGGATTTGTATTTTATTTATTTTCATTTCATCAACTTGTATTATACAAATTTATTTGATAAATTGAGGAGGAGGGAATAAGCATTGTGTAATCAATCAAATTTCTCAATATTACGTTTTCCATTTGTTGACACATATATTTTTAATACTTCCTAAAGCGCTGTATCCATAAAAATTAAAAATACACGTTTGTGCCCATGCTGTGTTCTGCGTGGAAGTTTGAGCTGCGATCTCAGTCGTCAATAAACTGTTCACACATACAAATACAAATTATCTGTCGGTTATTGTCATTGTAACACTTTACAAAATCAATTGTTACGTTTTATAGATCCGACGCGAACGTCCAGGGAAACCGCCATAGGGTGGCCGCCCAATACCCAGCCTACAAGCGCGTAGAAGCAGTGCCAGCAGTAGGCGACGTGATCCAGGACAGATCGAGCTACAAACCCCACTTCCACAACACCAAACCCCAAACCGCCGACAACTCTATTTCCTACCTTCCACCGAAACCCGCTGCGCCGGTATGGCAAGCGCCTCCCCCGTCCGTAAGCACCTTTCCTGCGGTCTTCAACGTAGCCCCCAAGGTGGACTCGTACTCCTCCTTGTACAGCTCGTACAACCCACCGAACCATCGGCAGTCGTCAGATGACGTCCTCTATCCTCCGCTAGATTCTCCTCCGGCTGACAACAAAGGTGGGATGTATCCAGATACTGAAAAGGAAGAGGATTCCCCAACGCCCACGTTGGGACCGCCCCTCTCTCCGGATTTCGAAGGGCCGATGGTCGCCCAGGAGGTGGACGCTCCTCCGTCCGACCACCACCAGATGCCCAGTAACGGAAAAGACGGCCCCCCTGATCATCCCCCCAGGAGCGAAACGGATATTTACTATCCGCCAGATGACGCGGCTCCTGCTGACGACGCTCCTGCTGACCACGATGCGCCTGCTGACTCATCGGACCAGATGCCTGCACAGCCACCGATGATGATGATGATGGATCAGCCCAAGGATATGGGGATGGACCAGGGCAAAGATATATCTTCAGATGACCACTCTTTCCCTCACTACCTCTACGATAACCCACACTTCGACCATCACGTCTACGAGGAGATCCCTCATACCACGACCCAAGCTACCGAAGACAAGCGTGTCAGTAGTACCCATTACAGTTACTATTACCTAGGGAGGAAGTTGTGGTACATTCCTTTGTATTTCAGCATTT
Organism: Cryptocephalus primarius; assembly: GCA_963576515.1. Taxonomy (NCBI): domain Eukaryota; kingdom Metazoa; phylum Arthropoda; class Insecta; order Coleoptera; family Chrysomelidae; genus Cryptocephalus; species Cryptocephalus primarius. The sequence goes on from OY754936.1 coordinate 6,564,906, forward strand.
ACTTTATGGTATACGTCACAATTCTTATTCTGAAGGCCATAGCGCGGCATAAAGTTGAGCTAAAGAACGACTGGGCTTCCTCGCATTCGAGAAGTGCCAGGAAAATGACTTTTGATCAGATTAGGAGCGTCGATGAAATCCATAGAAACGTCACCAAAGCGCTGGACAGGGTCAGCAGGTCTTACTCGAATATGGCCATGTAGAAGTTTTAATAAAAGTTTTAGAAAATTCTGTGTTTTAACAACGCGTACTAGTTTCATAACCCGATAATAAAAGAAACCTCTCTCCATATAACCAGAGTTATTTAGTTTAATACCGCTTTTTCGTGTATTAACAAGTATTGGAATTTTTCACACTGACGCAACACATTTTGTTTAAGTACTTTGTTTAGCTGGCTGTACCAATTCCTTTAAACCTCCATCTTCTCAACTAATTTAATTTACTAAATATTATAAAATAACTGCTCAACTTCACAGCGAATATGAATTCTTCTGCTCGATGAGAGTTTAATAAATTAAATCTAAATGTTGTCGTTCATTAAAAGAACTGCCGTGCCTCGTCCACGGCCGAAAATTAAATTTTCTTTCTTTTATCGAGAATTTAATTATTCGTACCAGCAGCGTGTCTATACTTACAGTTACTCGGAATATATTAAGTTAAAAGTAAGTGTGGTTAAAACGTGTTAATGGGAACGTCGCAGCGTCCTTATGGAAAAATTGATGTAAATACATTGAAGAGGAATTTAAACGGCGTTTAAAAATTTTTCGCCTGAAGGCGAAGCGTTCAACGACTTGGTCAGACGTTTTAATTAGAGGAAGCGACCGGGAAAAATAGGCCGCGACGTTCCAAATTCCAAATTTTCATTTTCGTAGTTCTAGTTTTACATATTAGAACAAATACTTGATACGGTATTATTAATTAACAAAAGAAATAATGTATTCAGTGCTTACTCTAGATTTCGGAAAAAAGCATATATAACTAACTGAATATTGTTTGTGTTTGTTGATAGAATTATAACTTCACTCATCCCCGTTAGTTCAAGTAAGGTGTTAAATGATTAAATTTACATGACATTTTTAGTATCCCTAGCCTAATCATAGTGTCGTCCGACATTCTGTGTAACCCGTACGATATTGCAGACACCCTTCGATACTCTCTACTTAGCCGGGGGTGTTTAGTGAGTTTTATATAATCAGATCACAACGTAATAAGATGATTCTTAAAAGTGAATTGGTTTTCGTATGTGTTATGCTCTTGCAATGCTTTTCTTCGATTTTCGGATATCCAACGACGAGTGAAAACTTTGCACTTGCAACAACATCAACAACAGCAAGGCCGCAGGAGGAAATCACTACGAAGTCCAGGTTAGATTTTGATATTTGATCATTTATGTTTAAAATACATAATGTTTTCTACGAGGATACGAATGCTATACTCCGGACTTTAATTTGTTATGTGAATGTGTCAGGAAATTTTGTACACACTTTACTCGCTAATTTCCTAAAACGAAATATCTTATTGTAAATAACTATAAAACATATTACTGGGATTTGACCACCTTCGGGACTTCCCATTTTATCATCAAGCAGTTAAGTAACGTTTTAGACTTCCAGCCAAATTCTAATTACACAGGGGAACATAGTTTACGTAATAAATTAAATAACTACGTATTATACGAGAATTACCTCCCTCCTTTAATTTCACAAACGTTCTAGACCCTATTCTATTATTTTAAGGCCTCCGGTTTCGACAGCTACATCAGCATTTTCAGCGATTCGTTTCAGAATCTTACAAAATATCCTCAATCGTAAACGTTGAACAAAACAAGTTCTTTTTCTCTAAGAAGGTAAAGACGAGAGATCAGCCTCATAAAATAAGAATTCTACCATTTGACCCCCTCTAGGAAAACTATTTCTCTCTGATTATCTAAAATAACAGTAGTTTTAAACCTTCTGAACCAATCGAATGAGGGAGTTTAGGTTTGATCCCAAACTTGTTACAGTCAGAATGACGTATTATTTCAATTTTAAAACCAGCCACATGACTGCAGGATAACATAAGTATGTACATAATTTCTTAATACTTTTTTAATTGATTTGAGCCAATTTTCAGATAGAGGTCAAAGTATTAAAATGGGAAAATGACGTACCTATTCACTATTTTGATTTACCAATGATTCAAGTAAATTCAAACAAAACCCACATTTTTTTAATCACGTAAAAAACGGCGCAGGTGATGACGATTGTAGATGTGATAAATTTGGTACAATCGATTTAAACTCACCGTTTTATTCATGTTCTGTTTAGTGATTTAAAACCGAATGGGTTTCAAAATTATAAATATTCATAGCATTGTTGAAAGTTCTCGAATAATATCACATTTCTGACAGGCGACAGTCATCGGAGAAAACCGCAACTGTCATTGTGTTTCACAATAACGTGAGATCAAATAGCCATCAAATATACGATTTTACAAGTCGTAGGATAATTAAGATTATTGTGATCATATGATAATATTTAATGATTGATTATGACATTCCTGGTACATAAATCACTAATTGAAATTAATTGAATGCCAAAAAACAAACCAGACAATAACACAGCATTGTTATTAAAATATTTTCCTACTTAAGTTTTGTAAAGAATCCTCGAATGCGGATGTTGAATATTTTAGTTGAACAATTATTTTGTTAAACTGTACCTTAAGTTGTTTAACAACAAAATTCCTACAACTGAATTAATTAGTAACGGGAAATCCCAAAAACAAGAAGTATGAACTAACACACAATTTGATAATTAACATAAGTGTTATAACCATTTATTTTTTGGCACGATTTTTACATAAAAATAGTTTATATTGTTACAAGAGAAGATAGTCGGTCCACAATAACCGTATAAACGTAATAAAATTTATGAATGAATATTTGTGGTGAAAGGTGCTGGTTTAGGTGATATTAAAGCGAAAATTACGTGCGGTCTTAGAAGCACAATTTTTCGATATCACCCGATATCCTTTCACTACGTCAATTCTCACATAATACGACGTATTGATAGACATTTACGCTTACTTATTCGTTAGATACGAGCAAGGTTTAGAAGACTACGACGAATCTCTTACGAATTCAAGGCAGTCAAGAGGAATGATGATGATGGATGACCATGACCATGATCACCCAGAGCCTATGATGATGTCGCAACAGAAAGCTGTGGCGGAGGATCCTTGGGCTAGTTACTACGACTTTATCATCAACGAAGGGTCTTTTAAATTTTGGGCAGTCTTTCAGGTATATTTAAGTTCTAACGAACAAAATTCGTTTTTAATATATTTGTTTTTAGTTATTCACGGCGCTTCTTCTAATCTACTCGGCCGTAGCAGCTGCCTACTACGCCAAATTTAACGTGATCACTACAGATTATGACTACTACGACGATTTTTTTGCCAGGTCAAACAACGAGTCGCCCACGAACAACATTTGGTCAGGATTGTCGTCCTCGACATTTCAAAGGATATTCGACGCCATCTCGTCGAAGAAATTTACGTAAAATTTTCTCCGAAGAGGGAAATATTTTCATTTTCAAAATATTTTACTCTTCATTATAGTTAGCTTTTTGTATAGTCTTGTTTCATTTCCACCCTCGAATTTGTCTTTAAAAGACTTTTGCTGACTTACAATATGTGACTGTGAATAATAATGTGATATCAGAGAAGGGACAGAAGGATAAAAAACTGATAACCCATGCATTCAACGCATTTCAGGCAATCTTTCTGGCATAACTGTCATTTCATTGTTCAGATTATCTATTTCGTGTAATCAGATCCTTGAATTTTTTCAGATTCGTCATCACTATTTTCTTCATTATAATCGAATTCGTAACAAATCTAGTAATCATTGGCCAATTTCTCCGTAATCTATTCGTATGAGTTTTGATTTTCGCCAACTGGATAGAGAATAGAGCTTCTGATTGCACTAATTTAATTTTTTTCTGCAAATTGACCCTAAAGTTAATTTCTAATCAATGGAATACGTTGTTATTGAATGTTATGTAATATTTGTAGTATTAAATCCTTTAAAGCCTGAAGAAATAGCCAATTCAGTCGTCTGTCTCTGAGGATAATATATATGAAACACGTGGTAGTTGTATAGCCTAGATAGTGTATATTCCATTTTCTTCCTGAAAATATTCATTCTAGGCATGGCTGTAAGGTTGTGTCTCAAAGTAGTAAATCAAATACCTTACTACAGTGTTATATTCGAGATTGTTGAAGTACTACGAGATTTCGAACTGGTATACCTGGAAAAACAGATAGTTTTATTATCTGTCTTCGGTAGTTAAGGGTAATATTCACGAAGCATTATGTAACAGTATGGACTAAGTCGATTTGTTTCTGTACCTTTTCCCTCTAAGCATGACTGTAAAGTCAATCCTAAAGTGGTGAATTCAAAGTTTTACTACAGTACTATATTTCCGATTGTTGAAGTTATGTACGAGTTCGAACATCAAACTGCCTTAAACCTGGACAATAATGCACTTGTGACGTCTATTTTTAGAAAATATTCAGAGTAATTGTTTACTGTTGTTATTATGTTTAAAGATGACATATTCATTACATTTACCTAAAAAGTGTTGCAAAAAGTGGTCTGCTTATATTATAACAGGCTGTCACATTAAGAAGCAAGAAAAATATTTCAATTGACACATGTCCTTTCCTGAGTTAAATTGACTTGAACTTTCAGCTCGACCTATTGCAAGAATTATCTGCAAACTATAGACTTTCTTTTTTAACACATTTTGTAACTATCATTAATCTCTTATTAGTAAAAGCAATATTTGTGGTACGAAGTAATTAAATTTTTCGTGCAACTAATTTGGTGTTTTGCGCAATTTGCTAATTACAAGGACACAGTTATGAACTGGCCATTTTCTACCAATCATTTTCCATAATTCATATAAAGCAGAAATATGTAATATTTTATAGCAATTTTTCAATTTTCTGGATAAAAAGCCCAAAGAGCGTCATTCCCTAAGACCTTCGTAATGAAACGGCTGGAAAAATCCCAAAAGTTACCCAAAAGTATGTTTCCAAGCATCTACTACTTGACAATCTCAATGTTTTCCGGTACTGGATGCAACTCAGTGAAAAGCGATGTACCCAAGGTTTAGGAGAATTGCCTTTCAATAATTTTGAATGGATCTTCAACCTTACAGTAAATGATCGAATAGGAAAGCATTTCGCCGCGTCGCTGTAGGCCAAAAATTGGTCGGATAAACTTCAATATATCATATAAATCACGTAACTCACGTGGAGCGCACGCTAAAGTAGCAGTAGCAAAATATTTTACACGACGTTAAATAGCAGGAAGACGAATTAGATAATGTTATAAGGGCCTGTTAGAAATCAGGTTCGGGAAATGAATTCTGTTTTCACTACATTACAGTTTACATCTTCTTGGAAGGTACATTCAAAACCAAAAGTCATATGTTGAAATAAAAATAATTTGGAAACTATGTGATCTGCTACATCAAGTAGAGTTGGAGTAGGAGATATTGTATAGTAGCTTCTTCGGAAATGATAACGGTGTTGCAGATTTCTCTCAGCAGCACGATTACTTAATGATTAAAAACCGTGAACTAAATAATAAACAAGAATTTTGGAACATTTTTATCAAATTTGAGAAAACCATTAGAGTAACGATGTACTCAAGTCAAGACGGAATTAATTCGTGAGATATTTGTCAAGTGTATTTGTCCTAATGAACTCTCACGCACAAAGTAACTTCAAAGTAGCTAATGATATCAGGTAGACCAAGCCTTGGTTACTAAGGCGCCAGGTAGAGCGCACGCTAAAGCAGCATCATGTTTTCTATTAACAGAAGGCGCTCCAAAGGCAAAGCCAGTTTTGGGTTTCTCCCGTATACATTAAAATCAGGACAGTTTTGCTGATTTGTGCTAGTGTCTCAAATTTCATAACAGTAAAAGTGTATAAATCAAGAGCTTTCAGAAATTTGAAAACAATCCGATGCGAATCCATTGGTGAAATCTTCCGGTTCAACCGGTACCACCGCCGTAAACAAATCAGTGGTAGGAATGGTTCCACTCATCACCCTGATTACCGTGGGTACTCATTAGCATTAGTGGGTACTATCGGTTGATTCGCATTTCGCACTCTCTCTCCCGCTCTCTCTTTCTCTCTCATTCTACCTCCCTCTCTCGGTCTTTTACTCCTTCCCTCTCTCTCACACAATCCTCATACTTCATAGTATAATTGAATCCATCCTCATTTATTTATTTTATACACGGCAATCGTTTAAAGGTGTGCTCTTGTGTGTGCCATTAGAAATTCGTGCTGTTGGTGAATTTTTTCATGTAAACAAAGTCGCTCACTAACGCGGAGTGAAACCAGTTATTTCTTAAGGTAAGTCCATTGATCTCATTTTACATATGAATTTTGATTGGGGGCTTAATTTCGGTTAAGTAACATTTACAGTTTTACTCTTCAACTATGACTGGAATTACCTGTACCATTTGACATCTCAATTTATAAAAAATCGCTCCGACCGATGGTACTTTGTGTAAAATATATTTGCACGTTAAATTGATGAAAAGCTTAAAATATTTAAAATACGAATAAAAATGTACCACATATCACGGTCGTACCTAATAATGTAATAACACGACCTTGTCCTCGTCTCTACACATTATTATTATTTTACGTACATAGTATCTAATTATTTCACAAAAAATAATTATACCTGTAAAATACCCAATTACAAAATTTGATCAATACCAAAACTGCACACAAATTGATATTTAATTTATCTCTATGAATTAACTGTTATCAAATTGCATCTATTTTTACTGTAAATGCGAATTGATCCATTTCCAATTAAAGAAGTTTACAAACACCACAAGGCGATATGTAGGTTAACTTAATACATGTACGTACATATCACATTATAAATATAATCGTATTTGTAATAATTTGTTTTATGTTTATACAAGCAAGGAAGCAACGATTTATCCGTAATTTTTACTATAAAATCATACACATTTAAACATCATGTGCATACTTAAAAGTATACGTTTAAATCTGACAACTCGTAACATAATTACAAGTTACATATGAACCGCGACCTTCCTTCAGCCTATTTCGTCCTCTTTAACGTCATTCTGTGATTAAATATGTAAAGACAGTGGAATTTACATAAATTTACAGGAATCCCGCGAGGTGCAATCGAAATAAACGAATGTATAATTAAAATTAATTTTGTAATAGTAATTTATTAATAAAAACTGAAGTTAGAATAATTTATATAAACTGACAAATTTAGGAAGTTTTGGGTGAATACGCAAGTTGAATTTTAAATTTTTAAAATAAAATAGTTTAACTGAATTTATGTAGAAAAAATTGTTTTACTTTTAAATTGACACTGACCAGTTCAATTTTTCGAAGCCTTTTATATTCTGCTGTACATATTTTTTCATGGCTTTACGTGAACTTTTTGAAAAAAATTGTTTTGATTTTAAACTGACATTGACAAATACTTTCAGAAAAATTTGATAAATTCAAAATTCAAAGTCAAAATTATACTTTTTCAATTGAAATTGAACAGTTTAATTGTTTTGGAAGCGTTTTAAAAACTTTCCTTTTTGGTTTTACCCGAGTTTTCTTGTAACCATCACTTTGTTTTTAAACTGAAACTAATATAGCCTACTTTTGGAAGCCTGCTAAATATTACTGAGCAAACTGTTCCTGTGTGAACAATTCATAAGCCTATTTAGGTATGAAAATTAACCAATGGGGGTGCTCAATTTCTCTGTCCTATTATTGTCTTCTTCTCACTAACTGGCAGAGGAACTTGCTGTTCCTAACAAGACCATTTTTAGGAGAAAACGTTGGGGGAGCGCTCCAAATTTTTAATCATAAAACCGGATGGGCTAGCCCGGTGATGTTTTAAACAATTTCGTATGTAGGCAACAGTGCGAGTAATACAAGCTGATATACCTATAAAACGCGAGGTTAGGCATAGCAGGCTAAAATTGTGCACGCTTGCACTTATTTGGCAGTCCCATAGCTTGTCAATTATCGTATTGTCCCTGTGATAAAATAACGTTACGATTTAATATCTATATGCTTGTATCATATCAACGTACAGTGCTGCCGCTTATTGTAATAAATCAGAAATTTTAGGAAAGTAACCGGTTGAGTCATTTGAGGCGATCTTTCAATTTTCTCCCCTACCGGTTAATAATGAAAAAAAAATTGGTCAGAAAAACCAGACATTATTGTATAATGCTCATACCTCACGAGTAACATAACAAAGTAGCAATAACATTTACAATCCTCAATTTTGCAGTAGCAGAATAGATGCAAAGAGGCAAATTATAAGAAGTACCTATGTGTCTATTACAATAAATGTTTACCATCACGTTTTATTGAGGATAAATATCTTTCGGCAATGGTAAATAATTATATTACTCATACATGAGTTACGCAATTACATCGTTTTGTTATAGCATTAGTTGTTGTCTCAGATCCCACCTATAACTTGTAATAGATATCGTAGAACAATATAATAATAATACATATTGTATTTGCTTTTACAAACTTAAACTAAAAGAATTCCGTATGATTTTTTTGAAATGTAATTATTAGTTGATTAAAATGGAATTTGATGTAAATATAATTGCGTACGAACACGATAATGAGTGTTAATTTTTTTGTGTAAATACGTCAATTTTACAAAGACATTCTTTTTGAAGTAATTGCTGTAGTTATTATCCCGCGCACTTGCGCATTGGGACGATTAACCTTACGGAACCATCGAATCGAAGTTACTAACTTTGCAATCCGAATTAATTGAATTACTACAGGTGTAAAATAATAATTCTCGCGAATATTATGTAATTAATTGTTGACAAATTTGTTCCGAAGAGTATTTCCAGTACGAAGATAATGATTCGGTTACCTTGGAAATTCGCAGGGTCACTAACTATTTTAAATGCGACGAGTATAGGCTTCAGTCATGGGATAAATATGCATTGTGTTCCGCACACTTTTGTTCCATATTTTATTTAACCGTTCCGAAAACATTGCAATTTTACACTGGATAACATTGCATAAGTAAATGTGTCCATTGTCAAATCACATATTCAAAGCTGAATACCCATTTCATATAAAGAATACGTATCGAACTTTTCGCCATTAGTTTGTTGTCATTCTACAATGAATAGTTTGACGCCTTGAAAGGTAAGATTGACAAAATTGCGTATTGTTATAGTAATTATTAAAAAAATATAATGGGTCATTTTTCATGTGGTGTTAATATTCTATTTCTGTCAATAGTATGGATACAATTGGAATGTTTCTTTTCCATTTCAATTTTCTTTCAAGGAACATAATAAAAAATGCCTGAAAATCAATTCTTGATGATTTCCATATGCTTCAAATAATTTCATTTTCTTCTTCTTCGTGTACCGTCTCCATTACGGAAGTTGGATATCATCATTGCTTTTTTTAATATCATTTTGATGAACCTTAAATCACCAATATCGAATCTAGAAGTTTTATAAAAATTTCAAATTTTTTCATTCCCTGAAGTCCACAGAATACATCTACATTCTCCTAAACGGTTTCAAATACTACAAATATTATATATTTTAGATTTTTCTTTAGAAAATCTAAAAGAGGTTTAAAATTGAACCACAATTTTTATAAAAGCTCTAAAGAATTTCATTTCAATTTCAAACGTTATAAAGAATTCAACTTGAATATTCAAAACGTTTCCTTATAAATTACCGAAAGTGCTTTAAAATCGAATGTTCGCTGGAGATTGCTGCAAGTTTCAAATTTTGCTGGAACTCCTTTATTTTTTGAGTTTTCTAAAATTTGATTCAGTTGTTATTCTATTGTTTTCTGTATTTTCTAATTTTTTTGTGGATTTTGTGGACAAGCAATGATTTTTTTTTTTTTTTGATAAACTGAATTTGTCCGAATCCGGACCAAAAATAGAAGTTCAAAGTGATCGTTATTTGAAAGTTTTCATCATTGTTACTTATAAACTTGTATAACTTCGATAAATCGAAAAATAACAGATTTACAGCGAAATTTTGAAAATGATTCATTTTTTTTTTTTGGCAATAATTTGGGGTCTGGTTAAAATTTCTTTCGTTTTCAAGGAGTGTTAATTAAAACCAAAAATTGCACAATTCCTTTAGTTAACCGACATTGCATGTCTACTACTATAAAGATAACCACGATGAAACCACATAGAAACAACATCCTATATATTCAACTAGGCAACTTATTTCTATGTCGAAAAATATTTTTCATTTTTATTTCTAATTTACCATAAAGGAAAGTAATGATTTTATTTATAGGATGTTTTCCCTTGTGACTGGCATTTAGAATCGTATAAAAGAAAGTAGCACGAGGAAATCTTATAATAAGTGTCACATTTATTTTTTCTAAGATTTTATAACTGGTATGTACAAATAACAACATGAAAGATTGTGTAAAACCAATTGGATATTGTAAATATTCATAATTTCATGGGTGTTGGGTTAATATCTGCACAGATAATTTACAACTTTGTATGGAGTCGGTGTCAATACCATAACGAAATATGAATTATACGCTGCAAAATGTCACTGGAACATCACGTGCAGTTCGTGATATACAAGAGAAATTTATGACTTCAGTTTCACTTATTGTTTTTCGAAATCCGCCTTTTGTTTTCCTAATATGTATTGCTTACCATTAACAACAATGATAGCGGTAACTTGAAACATGTATTTTCTTTAGAATCAGTATAAGTGAGTAACCTAATTCGATAATGATTTCTCAATAATACTGGCAATATAGGTTGAAACGAGCCCAAACGCATGTTTTCTGAAATAAATCAACGATTTAACGTCTTCCGTGGAAAAGTTATCGGAATACTATTTTGCAATCTTTATAAGGAATTTTAACGCATCGTATCCTTGACTGAAGGTGAATTCATTGAATTTTGCATTAAATTTGTCCATCCTTTCTCTTTTGTACACTATTTTAATGTAGATGCCAGAAAATTACGAATTGACGTTTTATGGGCTTTTACCCTTTAAGGCCATTTAATTTCAATCAGAATTGAACTAACACGTTATAATAAACAAAAGTGCAATGTAATATCCTGTTTTGATCGGTAGACATACATATAATAGACAGGTTGTGACCAATAGTACAGCATAAAGTGCACTTGTTTCCGGATTATTACTCTACCGCACTATTGTCATTAATTTAATATTTTCATGGTAAGTCTCTAAGTTGGGAGGTTCACTATGATTGCCTTGGATTTTATTTGCATTACTACTAATACTAAGTTATAAGTATTACCGAAGATGGTATTTTTTTAATTGTACAATACAACTTTTTACTTTTCACAACTCAGCTTTTTTAAGTTTAAGAGATGTATCTTTTGCGTGCGTTTTATCCCTAACATAATATCTAAAATTACAAAATATTTCACAAAAACCTTGGAAAGGGAAAATGAAAAAACGATGACTACGACACTAGAAATTTGCAATTGTGACAAGGAACGTTTAAGGTTTAGGCACAAAAAGACCAGAGGGCTTTCAATAAATCGAAAAAGTAAAAATAAACGTATGTTATAGGTGCTAAGAGAATGTCAGTTGCAATGAATAACATTTGAAACAAACCAGCTAAAACAGGAGTTTCCACTACTGCCATCAAAAATTAAGAAATGCATCAAGAATGGGAGGAAAGAGATAAAAAAATTGTGATATTAGGTTGTATAACATTTGATATTGGAATGAGCTCTACAATAATATTAAAGCATACAAGAAAAACTAATTTAAAATTGAAACCAACAGGTGTATAAGTTGAATAGTCAAGATTCTTTAAAATGTCTGTACAAATCAACAAGAATATTATCAATCTGAAAGTCATTATTGAGCTTGTAAAGTATGCACTTATGGAAAAGATCGTTATTCTCATGAGTAGGGTAGTTATATTACTGGTGGCAATATACCTGAAGATTGGAATCCTGGATTTAAGAAACTTCTAAACCCTTTCTGTGGCGTGATTCAAACTTTCTAGTGTTTCAAATGAAAAATAAAAAGATTATAGGTTTTATTTGAGGCCGTTAACTTAGACGTTAAGATGGAAAATTCAAACTTTTCTCTGTTCTTCGGAGAATCAAAACGTGAAACTTCCGCAAAATTTGACACTAATCGAGGTTCTACGATCTATACAATTACATCCCAAACACTGAATACCTATACCCTATGTAAATTTCCTTTTGGAGGTGGCTTTGAATGTTAAACTTCCAAAAGAACCTCTGGAATCATGGCTTCAGATTTTTACACCTTACTAACGTTTAGACTTAAAAAATACACGTTTGAAATTCGAATACTCCCTTTAGATTTAATTTTAAACCCATTCTGCCATTCAAAAATTGTAAAGGAGCTTTTAGAATTTTTCTTTGGCATGATTTAGGCCTTCTAATGATTGAAATCATAACGCCTATAGAACCTATATAAGACTATTTAGGAAAATCTCATTTTTTTCTGTGGTCCTGGGAGAATACAGCAAATTTGCATAAACCTTCCAGATTGGTGATTCCAGATGATTAAAATAATGATGAAAATGACGTCACATATGTAATGAGAAAACTTTTAGAAAAAATTACAAGTAGATACGGAACGGATATCATTTTATATTCAAACGGTACTTTTAATTCTTTGGAATAATGCCGCAAAGAAACTTGTTCACGGCATTTAAATGCGAACGCACATGTAATTACTAAAGCAAATAAATTACTAAATCTGAAATTCCCCGACACATAGGGTAATTTAACCCTAATTCAGAAACGTTTTAACAAACTCATGTTGTTTACAAAGTAAATGGATCTCTTTTAAAAACTAAATATAACCATACCTGAACGTAGGAATGCATATTTTTAATACTGAATAAAAATATGTAACGCATAATGAATATGTCCTATTGTATATTTTGAACTTTTACCTTCCCTGCATAAAATGTAATTCCGACAAGTTCTTCAGTGAGGAACCTATGGGAAGTATAATCTTGAAGGTAACGTAGTTACGTCTCATGACGAAATTATTAACGATGCGGAACTTGAAAGTGACATCTACACATATTTAATGTTGATTACATAAGTTGCACATTTAATTATAAAAAGATATAATTTTAGGTGTTGTTTTGTTGGTTTTAGAATAAATGAAGGTCTAACAACGATCAAACATGAAGAAATACATAAAATTATTCTTTCACCGGATTATGAAAGATTTGAAGCAGAAGGAACTCCTACCGTTGAAGTTTTTATTTTTCATGCACTCTTCAAGTAAGTATAATTACTTTTGTTTACCTGCATACGAATGGCTGTTATACATTTAACGACCCACGCTTTACACTGTTAAGATAAGACGAGTGCACCATAAAATTTAAGAAAATAGGAGCTTTAAATAATTGCTAATTTTGAGCATAACTCAGATTACTAAAATACCAATGCATCTACGGATCGGCATTTGCAGTCAATATAATTCATTTTCAGCGATACTCGTCCTTTATCCTTATCTGACGATTCACATGAGGGCGCTTGGTATAAACGTGGAAGAGACAGCAATTATGTCAGCGGTTACTCCAGTTGTCGCCATTTTGATGCCACCCGTTGCTGGGCTTATTGCTGACAAAATTGGCAATTTTAAGGTGAGTGCAGTTTCTTTTGTGAATTTAATCTGCAATTAATGAAAGTATATTCAGGCAGTGGTTTGCTGGTTAACTGAGGTATATTCTTAAAAAATATGTAAGTTAAAAAATCAAACACTGTATAAAAGTATACTTCTAATTACATCAATTACGCTTCTGATGAATATTTTTGTGTCCTAGATATTGCATTTAAAATATTCCGAGATACTTGATTGTATACAGGGTAATTCAGGCAAAATGAAATCCATTCTAGAATAAATATTACCGTTATTTAAGAAAGTTGCCTAAAACCAAATGCGATGCTGAAATACACAATCTTGGCCTCATATTTCCAAAAGATTTCATTAGGCAGTTCTTTCACATCGATGTAGGTACATAAGCATCAACTAATATTGTACTTAGCAAACAAAATTAGCGTCAAGTGTTTAAAATTTCAACATGTCTTCCTTTCATTTCTAAGTACTTGATTGTTTGGTATGAGAACTCTGTTAATGTTTCTTAAGACAGCTGTTGGGTTGTCAATATTATCGCATGGTATATTCTAAATAAACACGTCTCATAAACTAGCAGAGCTACGAAATCAATTTTTCGGTACAAAGTTTATCATTTTTAAAATATCACCATAAGTGGACGTCCAGGAGGCAAAGCCAAAGATTTGAGTGGTGAGTAGCACCATATTATCGCATGGATTCACATCACAAAATAATTCAGTAAGTCATGGGTCGAAAACAGCTAAAAGTTCCTGCTGATTGCGTTGAATTCTTTTGTCCTTTTGCCTTTTGCCTTCTCGACGGGTACATCAGCCATCGTCTTCAGCAATTTACTTTATAACCTGAAAAGTAGTGTTTATTTTGAGGACTCATGGTGCTCAAGAAACAGAGTAAAGGAACTGACATTTGTGGTGATTTATATCTGTGGTGCAAATCACATGGACATATTGAGTTTATCAAAGTACTTGAAGCCAAGTTATTTCCAATTTCATCCATAATTCCATTGAGGAGAATATGCTCTGCGTTTGTTTTTTGGACAAAGTTTTGTGGTGTTTTTCATTTCAAATTTAGTGGCTGGCATTTTCAGGGAGTACGTATTCAGTTAATGTGAATTGCTCAAGCTACTCTTTGCTTCCTTGTGTATCCTTGTAGATATTCTAAGAGTTTATATGTTCTTCCATATAGGGTTAGGTACAAATACATTTTGGAGTTTATGTAATACTATACTGGTTTAGTTTCTATTATCTATCTATCTAATATATATCTTCTTTTACATGTCGTTCTTACGAAAATTAATCATTCTTTTATTTTTTTGTTTTTCTTGAGATTAACGATATTAGTGTACTTCCCAAATATTTAAAAATCTAAACTTTTCCAGGTGATGTTAGCGGCATTTTCGGTAGTAGGAGGTTGTTCAGCGCTCCTCCTCCTCTTGGTACCAGCAGGTCGAATTACCTTGACTTATCCACGCACTCTCGTCTACGGAATGGGTTGTGAGACCAATCCAATACTATCTTTATACCAAGAACATAACTGCAACCCCCTGGACCCAACTACGGCTATGAAATCAGACTTCAAGCTGCGCTCCTGCGGACTTTCTTGCCACGCCGCTTTGAACGACAACTATACGAAACTCCTATTGGCGTCTAGGACTTACATGGTCGAAACGTATGAGCCTGAGGACAACTCGAGCTCGTCATACGAATACAGCATAAGGGAAGAGGATGTTTTCGAACCTCAGCCTAAGCCTACCTCCCAACATCACAGGATTCTGAAGATGAATGACAAGTACCGAACTTCTATTAGACAACTTTCGAAGAATTACTTTTACTTCCCGGCGACGACCATGTACAATTTTACGTGTAATTCGACTGATGCAAAGGAAATGAATTGCATGCTTGGCGGCATCGAGGAACTCGAAGGTTTTCAAGACGTGTCCAATGGGACCGCCGGAATTCGACTCCTGAACTATAACCTCGAGGAAAATCGATATCTGTTAAAACTGGAATACATCGTCTCAGATGAAAACAACAACCAAAACCTCAACGTTAAGTGCACGGGAAGTGGAGACTCCAGGAAAATCTCTGTGAAAATACCTCTAAGTCTAAACGATAGTTCTGTCAAGGATCTAGAACTCTCCAGTTGCTCACCTCAATGCCTCGTGACCAGTCCCAGAGACGACATTTGCCGCAATCCCACGACCATCGTTGAGCTGGACATGAAGGCGACGTTTTGGTCGTACCTCTGCATCAGAGTCTTCGTTGGCATCATCAGCGGTACTTCATTCGCAATGTTCGAAGGCGCCGTTATAGCGATCTTAAGGGAGCACAAGGCTGATTACGGCTTGCAAAGGATCTACGCCACCATCGGGGGGATGATCAGCTCGCCGATATCTGGAATACTGATCGATTACGCCAGTCGAGGGAAAGAGTACACTGACTTCAGGTGAGGATAAGTACATAAAGTAGAGATGCATGTTGAATTATTTGAGTGTTCACATAATCTTGACCACAATCACCTGTTTTAACCAGGAAAAGGTAGAAAGGCCCAGGTTAAATCAATTTGAAATTTACATGGGGCATTAATGTCTCCTTTCATAATTAATGCTTCGTCAAGGTATTGAATGTATCTTTAATGTAGATATTATTTCTTGCAGGCCTATATTTTTTCTGTACGCTTCTCTGAAAATCGTTAGTGGGATTTTCATGTTGTTTATCAACTTGGAGTTTAAGAAAGCTGCTGCCAGCGTAATAAGTGACGTGCTAACGGTACTCAAGAAGGTGGAACTGATTGCTTTGTTCATCACTTGTGTCGTTTTGGGTAAACAATTCACGTCCTTGCTCCAAGCATAACATTAATGATGAATTTACCTTTAGGTTCCGCTTGGGGATTCATCGAAAGCTTCCTGTTTTGGCTCCTTGATGATCTTGGTGGCTCCAAGTCCCTCATGGGCCTCACGGTTACTGTGGGCGGCTGCGTTGGTATTCCTCTCTTGGTTTTGTCCGGACCCATAATCAAGAAAGTAGGGCATGCCAACGTTATCACCATTGGGTTCATCTTCTACGCCATACGCCTACTGGGCTATTCATTGCTCTATAATCCGTGGTACTGCTTGTTATTCGAAGCCATGGAATCTATAACTTTCGGTCTCAGTTTTACTGCTGCTGTTACTTATGCTGCCAAACTTTCCACTGTCACAACCGACACCAGCGTTCAAGGGATGCTTGGAGGATTGTATTACGGAGTTGGTGAGTAATAAGTTTAACTAGGGAAATGCGTATTTGAATACACCACTTTTGTGATTGCTAATGTAGAAAATTGTAACAAATTGGTAAATGAGCCATGTCGCATTATTTGAAAACAAATTCCAAAGATTCGTTTACTCTTTCTTTTGTTGCTTCAGGAATTTTCAAAGCTTCCTTCGAATTAGTTAAATGGTATAATGTTTGATACCACTTCTTAAATTATTTTTGAAAGGCAAACCAAAATGGAATGATATCAGGTAATTTCGTGATTTGTTCTTTGAATAAATATATACTATTACATTAAATACAGGGGCAAAACCAGAAAATGGTTGCATTTTCCAGAATGGCCAGCTTTGCAGTTACATTTAACACTCAACAAATTTGCTTCCTAAAGTGTTCCAGTTAATTACTGCTTTGTAAACAAAGATTTAATATTTTAACACTGTTATGAATTTGGTAGGTTACAGTAGGCTTATATGCAGTCTAAGCAAAAGCAAAAATTTTTGAGAAAGCTAGTTTTTCAATATACAAATAATTTTACCGAAGAAGACGCAGAGAGAATTCAATGAAAACATCACAAGACCTTCTAGAGTAAACCTAGAATGATTTCAGAACCGACATTGGAATATATCCAATATCTCATTAGTAGCTCTGAAGACATGACTAGTTTTAAAAATGTGTGAATGAAAAAGCTGACAAAATTGTTTCTTAATAATGTGAAACTCATAGTTTGTTAGTATAGTATTTAATTATTTTTTCCTGATATTAATAACACAAATTTTATAACTTTTGGAACATATTTTAAAGTTAAATTTCTGCCATTAAACATAGTTATTTCTTATGCAATCAGAAGTGGAAAGGTTGAAGGTTTTAAAGAGCGCATGTGACACTAATGTGCAAATTTAAAAACATTGTGAAAATGGAAATTTGGCAATCAATCATTTCCCGTCTGTTATATTACATTTGTTAAAATTATTTTTTTAACTTTGAATACGTACTCTACTATTGATTGTTATAAAATTTAGTAACACTTTCGGCTAAATCTTATCTGAAGGATACTTTATACTTATCATTCGGTTTCTTAAACGTTTCAAGATTCTTTAAATTTTTAATACCTATTCTATAAAATTTACTATCGAACATTCAAGGTTTGTAGAAGTAATTTCCAAATCCCCAAACGTCATTATTAATTTCTGTAAAACTTCGTGTGTTTGCATATTAATTTCACCTATCTAATAACAATACGCGTTACAAACATATTAAGGATAGACTATTGTATTCCTATTTATAAATTATACGAGTATGTTATATAAGACACGAGCTCTAAAAAACATATGATAGTCGCTGGTCCGCCCTGTTTTAGGTAAAGAAATTATTTCAGTTGGAAAATACGTATTAGCAACATAATGGAAAAAAAATTGCCCTTTAAAAACAAAGTAATGGACTTACCGCTAGAATGCAGCAGAATCTGCCCTTCATTCAGGAGGTCTGCCCTGAAACAATAACAACAAAATAATAGCATACTATTGCAAGAATTGTCTAAAATAAAAGACAAATAATATTACCCTTAAGAAATAATTTTCAAGAATAGTACCTTTACGAGAAGGTCGTGTCAACCCTATTGCATTTGAAGTCCGCGATAACACACAAAATATTAACACAAGAAAGTCGATAAATACTTAGTAAACCGAAACAATTCATAATTACGAACACAATTAAACTCATTGAATTATTAAACGTTAAGTAAACCTTAGCAGAAAGTTTAAGGGCACCAATAGAATACTTAGAATCCGTTGAACGTAATACAAAATTTTAAAAAAGCCGAAAACACATCCGCACGATTGAAAAGCAAACCATACTCGACCGCTTACCAACTATCACTAAATTTTAGCAACCGACAAACTAAATTTATCTTCGACGCACAAAAAAACTTGGACTTGTGTGGAGCGAGGCGAACGAATACACAAAAAAGTAATGTGGATAATGAGTAATCACGGTGTAAAACATAGATAAACGAGTACATCAGAAATTAAAATTAGTGTAAAATCCTGATAAGTTGAAAACAAATCAGAATGCTTGTATTACAATCAAAATAATAATTACGCATAATTTAGAGAGAACGTGTGGATTACGTTTAATTACATTGCAATTCATATGGGGAACAGTCAGTTCGGCTAGAGAGTCTCACAGGTTACAACGGGAATAGGTCAGTTCTGCCACGAGCATAGTGTCATTGGGAAGTTGTAAATCCATAATGTAAGTCCTGTGATAGTCGTAAAAGTTAAATACAAGTCGTAAATCGGCAATAAAATGTAAGAACATTTTTGGTACCTGTTTTCATCTAAATTAATCTCTCCCACCGAGAATTCTGGCGGGTTTAAGGGGAACACCCATTAAAGAGTAAATAGGCACTAACGTGAGGTAGATTCTCGGAACGAAAGTCGTAAAAATATTTTCAGAATGCACGCTTTCATTCAACTTAAATGTTTTTCGCAGAATTCTATCCGGTTTAAGGCGAACACTATTAAGAGGAAATTCGTCACACATTTCGACTTGCGATAGACGGAGATGATTCTGAGAACTTAAAAATCAGAAATACGTACTGTATTCCAGAATTCTGTTGCGTTTACGGGGAACACATTCTTAAATGAAATTAGGTCTCAAACGAAATAAATTCTAGGAAACTAGAAAACCGCAAACTATGTGGAATCTACTTTTCCTAGAATTCTGGTAGTTTTAAGAGGAACGACTTGAATCTTTTAGCTACCGCCTTCGTTAAATAAAAATGTTGATCGTCGTAGACATAAATGGGAATAAATTTTTTATTTCTTATTATATACACGGTGTTACAAAATAAATATCTCAAACTTTGAGGGGAATATTCATTACGAGTTTTTGCATATTTCGTGCAATACCCCTTAAAATTTTTGACACATTTTCAACACCTTGTATACCACTAAACTTTGTGTTGCTTGAAGAGCATTTAGTAAGATTAATTCAACCTTCTCTTAGCAGCTTCGTTTAAATTTATATTTACAGGCTGCTTTCATGGCCTGTGGGTTAACACACATATTTCGAAACTGTGTTATTAATGGAATATTCCAATTCCTATGCAGAGTACAGTTGCATTCACTATTGCACGAAGTGTTTTAGTATGGAACCTTTGTATTCTACATTTCATTTTTGATTATCATTGTTTCTATAGCAGAACTTTGTTATTGACTGGTGGCTTTAATTTACGGCCAATGAGCCAGTCTCATTTTATTTGGGTTTCACCGCTATAGCAAACGTTAATTATTTTTGCCACAATGACTCTAGTGCTGTCATGATATATTTTAATATCAATTAAATTAGTCCCCTTTATTATTTAAATTTATATCAAATAAGTTAATTCTCGTATATGAGAAATATTTTGAAATTCAAGAAATTCAGGACGAAATAATAATGAAAATTCGTCCTGTACCGAAATTTCTAGGATTAATTCAAAGGGTTACGGCATATTTCCGACACTACTTTCTAAATCAAGCTTACTTTAATTTTCACCTGGTATTTTGGAGATTTAAACCAACCAAGTTTCTCTCTAAACATTCTCCAAAACACTTAGGCCTATAAAACAAATTTCCCTCTATACCGACTTTAAAATTTTCATTTTCAGGTAAGGGAGTGGGGAGTCTGATCGGTGGTTATCTAATAAAGCCCTACGGGATTCGCAGCACGTTCCAAGCGTTTTCCATCGCTACCATAATAATCGGTTTTTGCTACTGGACCTTCTATCAATTCTATATGAAGCAGCATCCCTCTCAGGGTACGGACATCACCAAGAAAGACGTGATGAAATCAACTCAAGAAGAGAAGGAGAAGGCAGAAATAGCCGATATCCAAGCGGATCTGCCTGTGGTCTTCGAAGATGCGATGTGCAATCCAGCTTATCAGACCACAGAAGAAGACGAAGACGTAAGGAATGATGCGGAATCTGTTAACAAACTAGCGTAATGTTCTGTAATGCGAATCAGTATTAGATGTTTTTATTTTTTTAGTGAGTAAAAAATCGAGGATGGAATGTTCCCAAAGTTGTCTTTGTTACTTAAATAGCTAGTCAATGGGTATATCAGTGCTTAAATCTCAGTGAGTATATCTTTGAATTGGTACGGTGTATACCGCAGCTCAACAATATTATTCTGTTGATCGTTGATTTGGTTCTAATTTTGAGGAAATTACATTACTGTTCTCATAATTTTGATGTGATGTAGCTCATAGGTAGTATAATTATATGTATCATATTTTATAAAAATTTTATGTATCTGTGATACACCCTCCTAAGTATTGAGTGAAATATAACTTGTTAGCTTACGTACACGCAACTAATACTGTCCTATTTTCTATGTTGAAAACAATAAATTAATTTGACAATAATTCAATCTCACTTAGTTTAAGTAGAATAAAAGAACAATGGTGGGGGTGCAAAAATTTTATTGAAAATCGAACACTTATAAACTAGGTGCAAAAACACGGAAACAAATTAACCTAAAATTCTTATTGTAAAGCACATTGAAAATGTAAGCCACTGCCACTGGCATTAAAACATTTCAAGACAAAACATCAAACCCAAAACCCTTTACCAAAATATCTATTCAGAGACCGGATGGACCCATACGTACACATACTTTTGAAAACAGACATTTTAGTTTGAGTGTAATAAAATTACAAAATATTGTCATGTTACAATCTCAAAACATTTTTTGGTGCAATAGTACAAAAGTACATGTATCTGAACAGGGAAATTGAAAATAATAATTTAGTGCTATTGCATTAAATCTTTTTAAATTAGTAATATAAATAATTTCACGTCAGGCCTACAATCCGGCACTGTGTTTACTACACAATTGATGTACATACATTCAGAGCAAACATGCCCTGTTACATGTATGTACAAATACTTATACTAAACAAATGATTGGATGGAGACATGCATCAACAGTCTCAAAAATTGTATGAAAAAATAAATAAAACAAAAAAAATGAAAATTGAAAATGTCGCCATTTTCCAGTCTTATTTAAAAGACGCCATATCGCAATTCTTCTCATCGCTTCCGTCCGGGCATTCGGCCAAACCGTTGCACACTCTGCTTTTAGGAATGCACTCGCCGTACGGGCAACGGACGCCGGAGCAGTTGTACTTGATGGTGAGTCTTTCCGGGTTGTGAATTTCGTTTTCCAGGTAAAATTTAATCCAGGGGATGTGTTTAGAGACCTTAGTATACACGGCTGGTCTGTTAGCGCGAGCGCAACCGAAGCTATTGCTGGTGATGCCTGGAACGAAAAACATTGGAACATGTCAGTGCATCGTAATCAGATTTGGCCCCCAATCCTGCTTAAACTAACCTATTTACTTACTTCATTCTAAACCACAACTAGTGAGAATAAGAAAAGAGATGGTTGAAGAACATGTAGTAAATTACACTGTACCAATAGAGATGAGCGCATCAAAAGAACCAACGAAATTCCAGAGGTGAAAACAAAGGACTGAAGACACATTCATGATGTGACACTAACTGAGACAAATGATAACTTCAAACAAGCTACGAACCCAGCTAGCTAAAGATTTTCAGCACCTATATTTGATCCTCTCTATGATCACATACGCATGCATACAACGATTTCACTTACCATGTAGAGTCCAGCGACCGTTTCTCTCGGGACACATGAAAGAACTTCCAGAATCTCCCATACACGTATCCTTCCCTCCTTTTTCATATCCAGCGCAGAAGTTGTCATCGGTGATGCGGTACAGTGGTAAGAACAAAGTTTTCTTTCTACACTCGGAGGTTGAGATGTACGGAACCTGGACCTCTTGTAAAATGTCAGCTGAAATTGAAACAACTTGTGACTCGTGAAATTGAGAAATATTAAAATCTTACGATAGTTTCTTCCGATTTCGTGAGCTTGTCCCCATCCGACTATGGTGCAAAATTCGCCTTCTCGAGGAGTTACCCCAGAAGGTGGTAGGCAAACTGGTCTCACGTAATCCGTCAAATTAACAGGAGTTTCGAGTTGCACCAAAGATATGTCGTTGATGAAGCCCGTGTCTATGTAAGCCGGATGAATGATGACTTTACTAACCTTTCTTATCTGCTCGTAGGGCGACGGTATGTTGACCGATCTTCCCAAAATTCCCAATCTTGCAACCCAGTAGTTTTGTTGAGAACTAAAGCAAGATTATTAATTTAGGTGCAGAGAATATAGGGCTTGCTATTACCCATGGAAGCAGTGTCCAGTTGAGACAAGCCATTTGTCGGAAAGCAGGATTGCGCCGCATTGGTAGACTCCTTCTTTGTAAAGGGCTGCTTGCCACGGCCAAGCTCCTAACGTTGTATCGCTTCCACTAACAATTCTAAAATGGAATAATTTTACTCCCAAAGCAAGAGAATCCAGGGATTTTTCTTTACCTAGCAAAGTGTTTATAAATGTTCGGTCGGGTTCCGCATTCAAGTGGTCCACATTTAATATTAACAATACGTCTGTGGGTGCAATTAGTCTGTTCAAAACCTAGTCTGGAACCGAGACTCAAATCCTTAGAGTGCACCACCTTGTAATAAATTGTATTTTCACTGCTGGTGTCTGTGAATTTCATTAGAGTCGTCATGTTCCTAATGAGAAAAATTGAGTAGCTTTGAACTTTAAACTAGCATTATTTTATAACTTACAAGTAAGTCATTGATCTGCATACTGTACTTCCAAGGTCCGTAATATGCCAGGCCATAAAGTTTTGGTAAACAATGTTGTCAAACTCGTCAACACAAAATTTCCCCCATTTGCCTTGTTTTCTTAACATTAGTATACCTAGAGATATTACGTGGATTTTACTGTAAATTCAACTTGCTGTAGTTAGATTACCTTCGGGATGGTAGCGGAGCTCCCCGGCAGATTTCACATCGGGTGCGATTGTAACACAATCTTTTTCGTCATCTCCGTACGGACAATCTTTTACCCCATCGCAGATTTTTTCATTCTTGATACATTTCTTCGCATGGCTGCATATGTATAGCCCAACTTGACACCATTCTAAAATATTATCGAGTGGCTTGAAAAATGTACCTATCATATGAGAAATTTGTTGAAAATTCATTAATGCAAACATATGCTGCTTACACTAGAAATCACCTACTGAAAGTAGAAAAACCGTAGTTTGAACTGACAGAGCAATTAATAATAAAAGGTACATTCATAAAGCCCAATGAAAACAACAATAGAAAGAAAATTGGTTTGGGTTGGTTTATACAAATCTACAACTTTTGTAGCTAACAATTTCTTTAAATAACTTGAGCAAAAAGTTAATGTAGACTCCTAATTTTTATAGTTGATGACAAAACAATTTCCATTCATAATTTTAAATTTTTTGTTTTGAAGAGAAAATAGCAGCCGTTCCAATGCGTTTCACTCATCGTATTTGGTCTCTCGTATTTACGAATCTGTCTACGTATTTAGAAATTAGATTCAATCTATGTACCGAAACATGGTAATTTACGCAAGATTGGCTTGTCTGCGCATTTTCTTAAAAATTCTAATTATAAATTGGAATTCGGTTCGTCTCTAAAACCATCCCATATCGATTTTCGGTGCTAAGGAAGGATCTAGAAAGCCCAAGCAAAACCATGAAATATGTTAGTTTTTCGTGCAGAAGTATATACCACAGTTGACTTCATCAGAGTAATCCCAGCAATCCACAACTCCGTCACAGATTTTTGCGTCTAATGATTTCGTTTTGAGATACTCGGCACAACTGCAGTTTTCCTCGTCCGATCCGTCCTTGCAATTTCTGTAATAGTTGCACCTCTTCGTTGCAGACAAACAAGTTCCATTGTCGCACATTATCGACGATTGAGGACATTCTGAAAAGAATCAGTAGTAATAAACGACGAACACTAGCTCAGTTATATTTACCGATGATAGTGAAGTTGGTTACGGCTCGAAAAATTTCAATTTTTCTCACAGGGTTGCCGCCCAAGGTGAGAGGGGACACGGTTTTGTTAAAGATGTTCTGCGGTCTTATTGTCACTGTGACGTTCTTAGTGATTTTCTCGATCTCTATCAACCGTTTGTCTTTATTCGACCGAATGGTCGTGTTGGAAACAGTGATGTTCACAGTAACCAGGAAAGAATGATTTAAGAACATCCCTTTTAGCTGCTGTTTGAAATTCGTCTTGGGGCTGGTGGTGGTGGTGGTGGTAGTGGTGGTGGTGGTGGTGGTAGACTCGCCTTTATCCTTCGACTTCTCTTGGTTCTCGTTGGGCTGAACGTTCGTGTGCGAGTTATTCCCTGTCTCAGAATTCTTAACCGGCGTCATTCCCTCCAACATATTCCTTGCTTTGGTGGCTTCGACGTTGAAAGCCGTGTTGAGGCTGCAGGTGCTGGTGGACTCGCCTTTAACCTTCGATTTCTCTTGGTTCTCGTCGGGGTGGACATTCATCTGAGATTTATTCCCTGTCTCAGGATTCTTAACCGGCGTCATACCCTTCATCATCTTTGTGACTTCGGCGGCTTCGTCGTCGTAATCGAGATCGACCTCTTTGACCTCCGCGCGACCTACCACGCCATGTTTAAAGGGCTTGGTTCCCTCAACCCCTGTGCCTGTGGTCAATTCTGTCTTCTCGGTTTTGGCTGAGATGTTTTTCAACTCTTCCTTCGGGGCTGCAGTGACGGCGCGTGGAGCTTCGGTAGTGTGGGTGATTAGATTCATTGGTGTCGGATGGCGTGTCGGGCCGAAGGTTGGTTTGAGATCGCCAGTTTTGATGGTTAAACCAGGCTTGGTGTTGCTGGTGTAGATCAGTTGCATACTTTTCGTCGGCGCGGTGGATTTCTCGGTGGTGGTCGGTGGGACAGCAGGAATCGGACCGGGGAAATTCGTAACATATGGATTGTCCATTTGGGATTTTTGGATGTAAGATACCGGTTTTGAAGCGGTGGAGATTATTAGGACGGTGGGTACCGCACGAGCTTGAGTAGGTGGTTTCATTGATGATGGCTTAGTAATTACTCTGACCGAAGCAACTTTGAACGGGACAGTTGTTGCATCAGCTAACACATAGAAGGAGTTTCCCTTAGCAGTAGTTTTTTTCTTATTCTTGGGTGCAGTGGTGATTTTTCTAACTAAAAAACCGTTTGTTTTCTTGTTTATCTTATAAGATCCGTGTCCCTTAGAGAATTGCTTATCCAATATGGCCGTTGATGTAGCCGGTGATGACGGCCCTCTACCGGTCTCTGTCAACCAAATGTCATCATAATCGTGAGACAATTCCATAACCACGTGCCTAGGATCAAATCGAATATTATTGAAAACCGGATTCTTCGACGTTGAATCGAGGTTGAAGATCTGTTTTACTTGGCTCTCCAAATTTCCTAAATTGCTAGAAATAACATCGAAAAATAAATTACTTTAGAATTTAAATAGATAATATCCCAGGAATGGGTTCTTAGCAGGCATACTGTGTCAGTCTTATTGAATGCTCCAAATTTGGAATTCATAATAATTTTTTCCCATGATGTAGGTACTGATTGCGACATAAGACACTAGTAATAAAATTAAATTTGACGTCACAAATTAACAACAAATTAAAGAGCAGACACGATAGAAGAACTACCAAATGGATATTTTAGCATAATATCCGTTTTCTACGGATACAACTCATCCAGGTGCTAGAGTCCATTTGGATCATAATTTGCTACTGAAAATACCACTGAAAATAAATTCAGAGGTGTAAGACAACAACAGTAACCCATTGAAAGAAAAGGAGACACGGCCAGATTGAGCAGTAAATTACCCAAAAATGTAGTGAGCTTTGTCAGAATGTAAATTATAGCGTGATATAAATTTTCATTGGATTATGTGGAATAAACTTATAAGCAAATTCTGGAGCTGAAAAAATCACCAAAGAACCCTATAGATAAAAGATAACCTGTGATAGACGAAGGGAACTACTGCTGAAGAGCTCATGAAAGTAACACCTAGCAGAGCTATCCAATTCAACATCCCTTTATGCACTTATCAACAGAAATAATTAACATACAACCCCATCTAAAGGGTTTAATGAAAATGAATGAAGTGTTCGAACAATACAATAATGAACTTATTCAGACGAATGGCATGTTTATATTCACGAAACGAAAGAAAGAAACGTTTTCTAAAATAAGAGATTATGAGAGTCATTGAAACTTTAAGAATGAAAAAGCTACTGGTGCTGACAGAGAGGAAGAAAATGGAGGCATTGCCATTAACAACATTTATGAAACTTATCCCTCTAGAATGGTTCCAATCATATGATGAAGTTGTTCTTAAGGTTTAATCATCAAAGAATTTACAAGGACTGCAATGAAGATCTTAGTGACGGTGGTAATAAGGCCTCAGGACTGGGAGAAGCTTCACTATGCATCATTAGAAATGCAGGGATTAACGAAAGGACTTTTCGACACGTAACGTTTTCGAATTCCCTCAGTAAAGAGGTTTAGAAGAAAACGATTTTAAAATAGTCCGATATCTTTTGAAACCAGAGTATAACAGTGAGAAGGAATACAGATATCACATAAAACTTTGATATTGAACGAGACGCATCGCAGAGATTAACGTATATTCAAAGAGAATTTTTGAGAACGTTTTGAACAACAACGAATCCAAATCAATGAAAACATCATGAATGTCAGGTGCGCCGATGTCATCGTCATAATTGCAAACAATAAAATTAAAGTGCCGGCACTCTTGGAGCGAACAGATGACGTGAAAGAAAATGTGGTGTATAAGGTGTGATCAAAAAATAAGGCGACTTTATTTTTATCAAAAAATATTTATTTATTCTTCAATATTTATGTTGTCTCATTCAAAGTATTCCTCCTCAAATGTGATATAGTAAGGGCAATGCTTTTTCCGATCCTTGAAGGTATAGCCTTGAGTTCTTGCAGCGATGCAGTCTTTATCTCCTCAATCGTTGCAAATCTCGTTCCTTTCATGGGTCTCTGCAGTTTTGGGAACAGGAAAATCGCAGGTGACCAAATCCGGTGAATATGGTGGCTAAGACAGGAATGTGGTATTGTTGAAAACAGCTGTCAGTAGAAACTTGCCAATTGACAGAACTTGACGTGCCTTTTTCGGTCTTAGCTCTTTTGGAGACTTTCATTGGGATGATTGGGTTTTGATTTCAACGTCATAACCATTTACCCATGTTTCGTCACCAGTTATGACCTTTTTGGGCGATCTGCATGCCCAAAACATTCGTTAAACGAGAGGCCATCATCAGCAACTTCTCTAATGGTGATCCTACGATGGTCCAACACTATTTTCTTCACATTTTCAACGCTTTTATACCACTTACAAACATTTTTTTACTTAGATTACACTCACCGTATGTCACTGTCAACATTTCAAATGTGTTGAAGCACTTCATTCTATTTTTCACACAAAACTTGATACAAATTCTTTGATCTAATTTTTTGCCGAATAACCAAAACACTTCTAACCTTTATGCCCCTCACACACAAACAAAAAATGCTATTTAGCTGAAACCATATAGGATACCAACATAAGAAAAAAGAAGAAAATTGACTGTAGGTATCCTGCGAAATTAAAAACGTTTCCTTATTTTGTGATCACACCTCGTACATATAAGTGTAAAGAATGCTAAATGAATCAGCCACCATTAAATATCTATAGTTACAGCATATCATCTAAAGAGTCCTAATATCAGAAATTGGACAGATATGGACAGATTAAGATGTGTTCATTTGTCATGTGATACATATTTGCCTTTCGTTTTATGAAAAGTAAATTGCAAAATTAATTACGGGTATTTCGTATATGATTTTGCAATGTTATCTACTTTAAAATGATGTGATGAATACATTTTTGTTTTAAGATTTGAGATTTAATAAGGAACATTTTTATACCTCATATGATTTCTATGACGTTATGCCTGTACTGAACTCTATCCTGGGATATCATGTATATGTAAACCTAGAGAATGTTACAAATTATTATAATATGAAAAAATATGTCTCTCGTGGTAAATGTTCCTAAATTCAGTTAAACTTTCCTAAATTTATGTTGAATTTATAACGATCAACGGCCAAAAATAATGGCACATTCTACGTTTTTAAACAGTACAGAGTAAACAGGGAATTTCTTAATATACCAGCAAATTTACTTCTCAAAAAATCAGGAGGGATGTTCACATAAACTAATTTACAAATGAAAAAATTAAAAATCATTAAATGAAAAAATTACAGTCGCAACCGGGGGGTGAACCCTTCTGGGGATAGTTTTGCACCGTTAGATATCAGGAATTTTTCACCAGAAAAGTATGTATGTACACGAAAAATTACAAGAAGCCTTTTTATTGGAATTCAACTTAGAATGCTACCATAACCATTTCATAATTTTATGCTTTAGTCAGATATTAAATCTACCATTTTGAATTTTGAAAATTTGAGATTAGATACCACCCTTATATATGCTTCTAATAAAGGTGACTCTTCAAGAGATAAGTAACTAAGTATAAAGGAATAATACACCCCTAATAATATTTTTCAACGATCCTGAAACACCTAAATATCCTCTCATCGTCGCATTCTGAAAAGGTGTAAATTATACATATTTACCCTTATACAAAATGGAGGATATAATCTGTAAGGTGAAGCCAATAAGAATTTATTTCTTTTCCAAATCCAAGAAATTTGTTTGGTTTCATAAAGATATCATAGTAAGAACTTCAGATATGGTGGAAAATCGATTTACATGGCGAAATTTATGGGTAATTCTCACCCCTTAAAAATACTTTTCGCATGATGTACAAAATACTTGATTTTTACTTTTGACTTTGTGGTAGTACTACAAAAGTAGCTTTTGTTTCAAATTAACCAAATTTCCATGTAGTGAATTTTTTTAAAGGAAGTTCGACTGCATCAGTTACAAAATTTGTTAATTATATCATTTTGTCTCTTTAGGTCAATTATAATCATCTTTCTGGACAATACGTTTACGATTTTGTGCTTATTTTGATGTTTATATTAATCCTCCTGATTTTTTTTTTACCAATTGACCATTAAGTTGTGGGAAACTTAACGGGTATAAATTAAGAATCACCCTGTGTACGCCTAATTGCCTACACTCACCCGATTAATTTGTCACGATTGAAACGCAGCTTGAAATGAATAGTATTAGTATCGAGCCCGAACTTATAAACGGCGCAGGAAACGAAAGCCGGCCCCAGATGACTGTCAGAATACATAACAACGAATTGACGTCTGTACTGTATGGCCTTCTCTTGAAAATCGCTGTTAAAAGTAAATTCGTCACCGGAGATCACTCTGGCACTACAAGTAAACGTTAGCAGGGCTGAAAAATAAAATATGTCGTGACCGAAGAGTCCCCACGCTGTAACACGATCGATGGCAACGAAGTTCCCAGCACATCGAAATCCTGCAGTTCAATTACACGAAAACTCGCTGTTTTTAATTTTAACCAATTCATTAATTTAAAATGGATCTTGCTGACGGTCTTTTGAGCCCTATGTGATGTTTGTCTTGGTTGTATAGTATTCACCAAAGCATTAAGTAATAAAATGGTGAAATCTCCACTAATCCTCCATAGGTTCGAAAATTATACGTGCAGTCTAGTTACAGTGACAGTCGTTGGGTTATTTTGAATTTTTTGGCAATTTACATTATATTTTTTATGTCGTGAATAGTTTCAACCTATTTAACATGCTGCACCTCTGTTAACTGGCCTATCACTGTGGATCATTTTTGTTAATTTTACAAGTACATTCATTTTAATCAGACTCCTAAATTTAATGGGAAAAGATGGTAAGTTAAAAATGCGCTATCTTAAAAAATGGGTTGAGAAGAGTGGCAAAGTGTAGTATTTATCCTTAAGATTATTAAATAGTAATAATAATAATAAATCGAATTTGTTTTGCTTTGTAAATTAACAATACAAATTAATATTTGGGTGGGCAAGTCTTGCTTTTTTTCTATTCTTACCTAATTTCCCCACGTTAATAGTTAACATCGAAATATTCGAGACTCCAGAATAACAAGGAGGAAGAAGAACAAAAAATTGAATTGAAAATGCAAAGAAATTAAATTAAAAATATGAAGTCAAGTTTAACTGATAAACAGGAAAATTTGTTAATTTATTCAAATTATATTGTATTTAATTTAATATTTGTTGTAATGATATTATTTTTTAAAATTTTCGCCACTAAAAAAAATAGTCGATGACGTCATATTTCAAATTTGGTACAAGCTGTTTAACATTTTCTTACCACAAAAAGAGCGCAATTCAAAACACTAATCGACCTGTCCGAGCATAATTCCAACAAAAGAACTGATTTTGATTTACTAAATTTATTTCAAGCTAGAGACTCGCACTGTATATCTCGAACATTTGGCGGCAGCTCCATTGCTTTTCAGTTGTCCGCCATTTTATACATTTGTTAATGAATCTTGGTACTGATATTTAAAAGACTTCTTAAAAATTTCGATACCACAAAATATAACGTTCTAAGAGATTGTAACAAAGCATACTGAAGGTGTTGTTATCAGACCTTCCAAACGCTTCATTATTTTGGAAATTTTGGATAACATCACTCGTCATTAACTCTCCTCAGCTAGAGTTCTTCTATATTACGACAAATGTCTTCAGCTGACAAATTAAAAAAGCTACCCTAAAATGGGATATGATTAATCACACCGTTTAAAAATGTAGTAAAGTGCCTCGTTCTTATGAAATCATGTCTCAAATGGTTAGTGGATAGTTTAAATCTTTAGTTTTAAATTAAAAAGCGTTTCAAATTAGCTTATTTCTTTCTAATATAATTGGTGTTTTATTTTCAAAATTAATAAAAATTGATAAATTTTATCGTCAGTATATATAATCAGTTTCTACCAAAAAGCTTTTAAAATATTGAGACTTAATAGACGGCAATTCAAACAGTCTGTCGCCTGGACAGGGTAAATTTAATACCTTTCTTTTTGTTATTGATTTACTCACTTGTTAAATAAAATATAAGAATATCAAAATTGCCGCAGGACAGAATTCTTTACTATTCATCATCATTTTCTTATAAAGACGTTTTTACTATCAATTTCTGAAGTATAAAGTGTTTAATGGTTTTTTCCTCATTTTTAACATAAAATACATGAATAAAAATTTTCTCCATCGGCAGGGTGAAGCATTATTGGATTGTTAACAATTTAATCACTTCTGAAATGAGTTCGGTTTGTAGAACAGTGTTTTTTTTTTAAACATTAAAAAAGACACAATGTCCTCATGGAAAATTTGGAGTGACATTCATTCTTTCACTTCAATAGTGACATTTAATTTTCTGCACTGATACTGCTGATATTTGGATACAGTACTTGCAAATGCTATTTTCTTTTAATAATAGTATGATGTATATATTCATCTTTTTGGTGATCACCTATTTATTCACCATCCATCCAAGACAAACATTGTTGTATTTTCTGGACTCTTAATGGCCCCGAAATAGGTCCAGGTGGAACTCCTGCATTACAAACCAAAATATAATTGTTTTGAAATTTACCCATTTTTTAAATTGTAATTATATGCATTTTTTTAACTTTATGGGTTAATCGCTGCTCCTTCGCCAAAATCAATTATTAAGGATTTGAATGAGACATAAGTAGAAAACGATTCTAGATTAGGATTACGAGGAGTAGCAAGTTTATAATGAAGTTTCATAAAAGCAGCGGAGATCCAACTTTCCCAGACCCTTCAACTTCAAGATTCTATTTAGTTTCACGAAAGTAATTTTAGTACTATTTCGATGTGCTGAAATATCCTGCACTTTGTTAAATAAAGAAATGTTTCAGTTACCGCTCGGGACCGCTTTGGCGAAAAGCCCGATGTACAGGGCCAGTCCAGCTAGACAGAATACTCCAGTCAAGAGTAGGACGACAGCTAAAACCAAGCTAAAGCAGTACAACCTTCGGTTTGGTAATCTCTCCTCCGGAGCATCCGGAGAATCTGAATTATCAGGTTCGTCGTCTTCGGACCATGGTTCATACGGATAATTAAACTCCGATCGGTCATACGTGGCCGGTATGC
The DNA here is from genome assembly GCA_963576515.1 of Cryptocephalus primarius. Classification (NCBI taxonomy): domain Eukaryota; kingdom Metazoa; phylum Arthropoda; class Insecta; order Coleoptera; family Chrysomelidae; genus Cryptocephalus; species Cryptocephalus primarius. The sequence goes on from OY754936.1 coordinate 6,597,982, forward strand.
CATAACGGCCCTAATAAATAGGATTTTTTTAGTTTAATGAGTAATTTACGTTAAAACAAAAATTTTGGTATGAAATTAACTCTGGTGACAATATTTCATTAAACTCAAAGCACAACTGAAAGTGAAAACCACAAACGTATTTATTTATCTGTATCAGTCTATTTTCATATAAAGAGTAAAAGAAAAGTCTTTTTGTGTAACACCTAGTGATGAAATGAAGTTTAAAAACTATTTGGTTATTGGAAAAATACTTTATATGTAGAAAATGTATTTTAAATCACTAGCTTCGATATATTTCACATGTATTTATGATTTGGAATATTTCTTGTAATAATAATTTATGCATAACTAAGTGCATGACCATCATAACGAGAAAATTTTGTGATATTCATTGATGTCGAGTTGTGAAAAATAAAATGGTACCGAGAAGTTATACAAAGAATGACTATTGAGAGAAAATATAGAAATTATTGATGATAGAGTATCGAGAGGGTTTAATGTAACAGAACCGATAGATTTATAATATTAAAAGTTAATAATATAAATAATATTTAGTAATATACCTCACACCGATGCGACAGAACTCGTAGGTTAATAATATGTTGATAATAATCAATAATTAATTAATAATTAAAAGTATTTACGTGGATTCGACTTTACCTGGAGCTTTCTCTAAATGATGATAGTGTTTCTTATAAATCGCGTGGTAAAATGGTAACTTTTGTTTAATATATCCATAAATACCAATTTTAATTTATTGTAAATTGTATCGCGTGTGACTGGTGCCCTTGTGAAATTTATTTACAGTTAAATATTTTATTTAGCAGAAATCAAGCATATAATTCAACATTGCAAAACACCAGTTCACCACCAAATCCCAGAAAAAAGTAAATCGGGTCACTTCTGCCAGGTTTCTATAAGGCAAGTATTATGAGTGCAAAAATGAAGAAGTTATATTTAAATTTGTTTTATGCAAATATTTTCGTATATTTAACATTGCTTTAAGTAAAGTAAACATGGCAAGTTCATCTAGAAATTTTAAAGAAATTTCAAATTTTCTCATTCACCGAGGACCACGTATAACATCTATAGTTTTCTAAATAACGTCAAATAGATTCTAAAAGTGTTTTCGTTTTGAGTAAAAATACTAGAAAAAATATATCCTGCCGGAGAAAAATAAAAGTTTCTTTAGAGTTTTAGAAAACTAGCATAGATTTACAATTAAATCTGGAAAGTTCACAGACGGTTCAAATTATTTCTTTTAATTGCAGCTATTAAGTAACCAGCCATTAAACCACCAAAAGTGCCTTAACACGTAATTTACAAGGCTTAAATTTTCCTGGGTCCGCGCCTAAGAAGACTTAGAAGGTAGATCAATTGGTGAAGGAAGAGAACAGCCCATATATTAAGCGGTTTATGAAATAAATACATTAACTGGTCTAAATTAAAACAACCGTGGTACTTTCGCCAAATTTTAAAGAAAATGATGAACCTCTTATTTTCATGAATGATCCAATAATTTTACTCCTTGAAATTATTGTTCCACTTATTAACAAAGTTTTCCACTAGTTTAATCTGTTGAATATACTTTCTTAGAATTGTAAACTTTCTTTTAAATGTATAACATTAATTTATTAATCTGCAATCAACAGTGCAAAATTATTATATTTTTTCACATTATTTGCAAATAGCAGAGCTTAGCAGAGGAAGTTGTACTATGCGGACGTCATTTTTAAGAGTTTTAACTCATTTTTAAAGCACTTTTCGATGAGTGAGAGAAAAATTAGGCAGGTACAAAATCCAACAAGCAAAGAAATCCCCCAGTATAGTGCTACGTTTGGATTGCGGCCGATAGGCGTCACCTCTGTTACAGAACATAAAGTTAATGAACTTGCATCGAGCTTTTGCCATAAAAATAATATATATAGAATAGACATACAATGGGAGGCGTAACGCACTTAGAAAGAGAAGGTGAACGAACTTAGATACTGTGTCTTTGTCTAGTTAGACATGAGAAGGGGAAATATGGTGGGAAGAAGTATAACCACCTCCTCCATTCCCCCTTCTCTTTTCCAACTAGATAAAAGCCTAGAATTCATGACCGTTTTATTTATTTTTTTGAACGTGTTACGCCTCCACATGCGTGCGCATTCATCCCTACCCTTTATGTATATGGCATCTTTATATAGAGAATCTTGACAATATACTGTATAAGACGATAAATAAAAATTCAATTAGAACCCGCGGAAAAGCTAAAAACGAATTTCTGCAAATACTACATATTTTTGCTACTTGCAGTCTTTTTCTTAAATTTTTGAAAAATGTAATAATAATGTTTCTGCCGTAGCAAGAATGTATGCTCAATGTTTTCCATATAAAATTTATCCTAAGTTCTTGGGAACTGAAAGATTACGAGAAAGTAGAAGATATGAATTTCTATGATCAAGCATAAGCGGGATAATTTGAGAATGCAACGAAAAATACGCCATGTTGCTACACTTTTGCTAAATGTCTTATTTTACTTAATAAATTTTTCACTGCATCTTAAACAATCATTTTCATAACTCAAACAAAATTTAAACTAACAATAAATAATAAATTGCATTGAAGGATTACGTATCTGAGTATAAAAGATAAGAAGAAGACCTAAAAACTGTGATACAACGATTTGAGCAATTCTTGTAAATATTTACCAAAAATTTTCAATTAAGCATACTGTAACTTCTCAAAAAATGAAATTATTTTATCCAATCTAATTTTTTCACATGCAGTTTAGAAAGACCCTTAAAATGAGGTATCACATGATAGGGGTTGCAATCTAAAATTTTGTACTTGGGGTAGCTACCCCGCTTATGAGTACCTGCAGAAAACGTGCTTCCACTATTAAACTCACTTCCCCCACCACCGTGCCGAAATAGTTTTTGAATCAACGTAAATACATCGAGTTGTAGCCAATCCCAAGTTTTGAAAATGACACCCTGTATGTTCTATGACGATTTTTTAATGATTCAAACAAACTTTTTTTTATATCAACTTGCGTTGGTGTCGATATACAAGGTTATTAAAGAAATGACCGCTTCTCGCTTTTTCAAATTTTACGCCTAAAAATAGCCTCGCTGGAAACGCAGGTCCCTCGTCTACCGATTATTGGAAAAGAACAATAACTCAGACCTCGGGTGCCTTCATTGTGACATGAAGAAGATATAAAGTGTACGTGACTCTGAATATATGAACGTATAAAGGCGTATAGTATCGTTTATTAAATAAAGCTGTCTGCAATATATTAAGAGGGGTTCATCGTATCGATGTAATTATCACTTATACAATGGGATGAAAAAGCATTTCTCGGTATCCATCTTTTTATTTCAGTCTGACGGGTCCCAAGTTCAGTTACCTTTGTCAAGTAATAATACATGTATCGTAAATTACAAGTTTTTAGTCGCTATTATATTATAAATATCAATTATATAAAGTTTCCCAATAGAATCAGTAAATTTATGTTTAACAGCAGAGATGAATTGAAATTTAGCAAAATGAGGGAATTCCAGAATTTCTATGGAAATTTGGGTTTATAGTAGTAATTCAAAAATCGGGTTTTACTAAATTCAGTTTACGTTTTTCATTAATTCCCTCAAAATTTTTAAAGAGAAGTGAATGCATTTTTTCGGGAACATGTTGCAAATTTTGGGTGCATACTGCGTCCATATTTTAGCGCATACTTCCTCACTTAAGTCGAGCGATTCCTGCGGTTTCATACTAGAACCTTATCGATGGGCCATGATAAAATAACCAGCATATTATGCTTATACAACTGCTCTGGTGCGATTCCTACAGTATAAATGGGCCATGATTTGATATCACCGTATTGGCATTAGACAATCAGTATTATGCACTAAAGTTTCTGGAGTAAATTTTAGAACCAGTTTATTATTTAGAAGCCGACTATTATTACTAATAAGTACCTTAATTGATCTTAAATATAGAGGGAAATTTCGGTACGTTACCAATCACGTAAAAACAAAAAAATCGACTATTATGAAAAAGTTACTCATTGGACAACAATTAACGACAGCCCATTAGTAATCACTCAGATTTATTTATCTCTCGGTATCAGCTTTCAATTTATTCCTTGAAAAATTAATAATAATTAATTCATTGATGGGCTGCTCAATTGTGTTATCTTAAAAATACATGTAATTGGCCTGATATTAACTATTATTTTTATATGCGGCTATTATAAAATACGCCAGTTAGAGATATTATATCTTTATAGCAGCGAAATTTAAAAATCAGTAGAGCAAAAAATTGCAAATCAATCAATAAAAAATAATAAATGTATAATAAAATTCATCAATCCTAAGAAAAGGTTTTTCGCCAGAATTTAAAAAGAGTTAAATCAAGTTAACAAGGGGTACAATAATTTCAGAAAATTACAATATTGTTCACCTTACAACTAAATAAATATTTATCCTCTATAAATTTTGAAAAATATATTTCAAAAATTTTGGGAGAAAAAGTAAAAAATTTAAAAAATCTAGTGACTTTAATCCATCGGTTTTTATCCTGTAAATTTTACCCCCGAGATTTTGGCCCATTATTCAAACACTTAAAACGTATCCAATATTTAAAACTTGTAAATTAAAAATCTTCTAAATATCATTTATTGAAGTAGGTGAAAATGACCCAATTAGAAAAATGATTATTTATATAATTAATTTTGTCTAAATTGTACTAAAAAAGAACTCGATGAAATCCATCATTCGTAATAGATTTCTCAGTGTTTAAGTCGATTAGACAAAATCCTAAAATAGCACAAATTATCCCCAAACATACAAGTTCCGCTCAATTTCCGAATTCCATAAAATTTATCGACTCCCACAATCACCATAGAAACCAATTGCACAAACGATCTCGTTTTCTAAATTTACCCAATTGTTTTCACTGGAAGTTGTTAAATTTTAAATTTTTAAGTTGCCTCATAATAGGAAGAGTCGTTCGGATTAGTTAGGTCACGTCGACCGCCTTCGACGTTATGCCTCACCTGTCAAATCAAGTTTTCTTAAAATAAAACTCGTGTTTTAAGACTGCAGCTTTTGTTTTCGCTGCTAAAAATAGAGGCATTCGTGAAATTTCAGTTTGGCCGACTACTAAATTAAATAGGTATATATTCTATTGTTTTCGCCATATTATTCTATATTCACCATTTTAGGCGCCCAGACATTTTCTAATTTTTACTTTAATAAGTCCATAGACGTATGTACATGGAAGTATGAATGCACTAAGCGCTCCAATAAGCACACGAAAACTACCATGAGAAACATAAATAAATTCTTTTGGATATGTTAATAGATATGGTGAAAGCTCCAAAATTTCGTTTCAAGCTAGTCACTTCGGTTTTAATTTCCTACTTCACTGACACAAATGACTAGAAATTATTGCGATTGATACATTTTGGAGTTTATTAGATGAAATCTAATGAAATTGGATTAGATGAAAATCACGTAAAAGATTTGAAGAGGGTGAATAGGGCTTTATTTATTATTGTTAGTTAAATGGTAGTATAAAGGAGTCAGCATTAAAAAATCTAGGATAAGGGCGTAATTTAAACGCTATTAAAAAAATAAATATTTCAAAAACGAATAATTGTACCAAATTTCGTTTGCGAGGAATAAGTAGATTATTAGAGTATTCTTTAAGCATTTAGGGTGCGGATCTTAAGATTTAAACCGTAATTCGTATGCAAGAAATAGTAAAATCGCTCTATGGTTAAGGTATTAATGTTAGTTATTTCTTTAGTTTATTTTTTAATATGGCCAAAAATATTCAAACGTTAAGAAATAGTAGGTAAAAATAATTCATAATAGTTAGGAAGAAATTAGTTAGCATATAATAATTTCCTAATGGCAAATTATTTTTTTGCATATTTATCTAATGTAAAAAGCCTCAAAGAAATTTCTTCTATCATAGTAATTTTATAATTTGTTCGAAATCAATACCATTTAATTTGAAAGCAAAATATAAACATTCCTCTTAAAAAATTTTCTTCTTTCACACTTAAATTAAATTAGAGATTTAAATTTTAAGAACATGTAAGGCGCTGATAATATCTTAAAAATTCTCACTTCATTTTGAGTACCATTTCAAATAATATGGCTTTTATTGTCAAAACCAAATTTTATTATCAAAACCAAAATTTTAAGTGCATTTAAGTTTGAAATAATGATTAAATATTTGAAATAACACAAAAGTGGATCCTTAATTTGAATGAGTTGCAGAGCAAGGAAATTTAGGAAATATCACCAAAAGACGTTTCTTAAGTTACCTTTTTAGACCACTGGTGATTAAATTAGTAAAAATATTTCCAGAAAACTTATGATTGGAAATTTGCCATTAAAATTTCATATAAAATTAATACAAATTCATTATTGTATGGGCAATTTTGTTTCTAAATTTTTGAATCGAAATATTGTAAAAAAGATTATATGTAGTATATTGTGAAATTTTTTACATACTGTAAATATCCAAAAAAAAATATTTTTATAGTGGGTTTCGAGTTGATAATACGTGAAATTTTAAAAAGGAAAAGTAAGAATTTTTTACGTGAGAAGGTAAACCTAAGTTAGGGTCTCAAACAGAAATTTGAAATATTTTAAAATAATTTTCATGGGTCGAAAATAAAAATATTCCCAAATAAAATGGTAAATTATCAAAAAAATATTATAAATTGCAAAAAAAATAATTTAAAAGCCAATTCATTATACTTGGTAATAAGGCTGATGTGTAATATTACATATAAAAGTTTATAAAGATTCATTAAGTTAAATAAAGCTGTGAAGGGAAAAATTAAATTTGGTGTCCATTTCACTAGCAACAGCAAATGATATGAAAATAGAACATAGGTACAAATTCAAAATAAATAAGGACAAATAATTAGGAAACGATTCATAACAATAACCACATGAAAAATTAATAAATGATAAAATTTTAATTTTTTTTGCAAAATATTAATTTTAGAAAAGAAAAATAAATATTACAGAAATGAAATAATATTAAAATAAATATTAAAATCATTTCCTAATTTGAAATCCCATTAACCAAAAAAATCTTACCTTCTTCTCGACGATCGAGCCCATGGCGCACTAGGGTTTGGACAGGAAAATCGAAAAAAAAATTCGCGACAACACTTGCACAATTGAAACGGGAGTATCGGAATTAAGTATGGATGAACGACAAGTAGACAGGAAAATAGGGAAAGAAGGCCTGCTCACCACAAAGCTAGTAAGACCTAGACGATTGGAGGCTGACGAGCAACTGATATTCAGGTGGGTAGGGAGGTGCATTTATGTGGCAGCCAGGAACACCAAAGCTACCGTGTTACTGGAAGTTGGAAGGGGATATGTATATCATCAGAGGTCATGGCACTTGCGGCCGCGTGTGAGAAGCCATAAAAATTGAAATATAGTCGATTGTTTCGTTGGCGACACGTCTAGTAAGCGCGGTCCGTCGAAATTTGAAATGCCTGATGGTTTCAGAGAAGTGCGTTCATTAAACCACTGCAAGCCGGAGCAGACTCTTTTGTCATGAGCAAATTTAATGACCAAGTCGTGACACTGAACTACGAAATGGAAATAAAAGTTAAATAAGGCTTTGTTCTGGACGGTTTTATCACCCCAACCGGTGTCCGATAATTACCGCTTGTTGCCATTGAACCCAACGAACGAGACGTTAAACTATGGTATGATTTACACACCGAATCCAATTGATCTTACCCCGAACGGTACCGCGTTTCTTGACACATTATGGTAAAAAAAGCTTGTTATGTTATGGCGGTGCTTTGACTTCGACACGTTTCCGTCGAAGTTGAATGTCTCCATTGCACGTTCACGATGGATCACATTTCGCCTTTTACGTCCCACACTTTTTCGCATTTTCGACGACACATTAATTGCACTCTCCCGACTTACTAGCGGGTTTTAAAATGCTGCCGCACGTCCACGCCACCGAAGAGTGACCGTGAATAATTCCTCAACGATAAACCGCCCGCTGGATACCGTCTGCAGGGAAGTCCAAAGCACCAAAAATTGCAGTTCTCGGACTTTAAATTAAACTCGTAGATCGGCGAAGGACGACTCGCCGTCTTCGCTCGGACTGCATTTCGTTTGTGCGCACCGATTGACTCGCACTGAAAATACCTTTAAAAATATTTCACTTTAAAATGAACTTTTGTTGGAAACGGATTAAATGTACCGAATGATAAAAAATATTGGATCGCCAACTTATAGAAACAACATTCGAACCAGAATGGTCATCTACCTCTACACTATGACGAATAGTACAACGCTTACTACCCTTACTTTTATTAAATTTAGGGGCGATAAAATATATTAGTGTTTTTAGTGGTACCTAATGCAGGATACTGTCAAAACAAAATAAATCGTTTATTTATCGATGGTAGTTTCCAAGACTTTTTAACCACCGCCTATTACCCTTACAGATATTTGAGCATAAAATAAGTAGCCAACGTTTACCAACGCCGGTAACAGAAGCCACGATAGAAATGTTTCCACATACTGAACGCTTGCATGAATTAGGCACAGCTTAACCCTCCTACCCCTACTCAATATTTTCAAGAAAACAAATACACGAACTGCGCACCAACCCTAATCGATCAAGATATATTCAGGACTGTGTACTGCTAGTGCAGCTAAAATTTGAATAAATTATTTATTGCCGGAATACACCAAGTAGTTTCATTTCATTTATATGCCTGTTTATGCCTTATAGTATAATCCAGTGTGTGACTAAAAATAGAAAAATTCTTTTGGACAACATGGATTTTCATTAAAATTTGTAATTAAACGTATTTTACCTCATGCTTCAGAGGCTGTATGGTTCTGAAATGTGCTCTAGGGGGTGGGGGTTGTAAATCACCCCTTATGAAAAAATTGTGAATACATAATTTTAAGTGTTTTATGGATTGAAATTATGTTTATGTATGTAAAACGAACATTCTTCAATGTTTTGGATATTTTACTAAGTTTCAAGCTTTAGAAACAACATCTTACTACAAAATTAACAAAGAAATCAACCCTTAAAAACCACCGCCTTTGTTGAAATGACAGGTTTCATTATTTGATGAACTGAAATGATGCTTAAACATGCAGAACAAACATCCTTTCATGTTCCGGAACAAAATGAACATATGAGTTAACACAATAGATATCCAACTACGTTTCAGCCCTTAGGAACCATCCCCTAAAACAAAATTTAGAAAAGTAGTCATCAACACAAACAGAATTGTTTTAAAGGTGCCTGTATAGTGAATTTATAATTCATTGCAATCTTTCAACCCTTAAAACCTGCCCCTTATAGAAAAATTGTGGAAATTGAGGATGTAAGCGTCTTGTGGGTTGAAACTGTATTTATTCACATGGAATGTGAAACATTGAATTTGAGATTGAAAACAAAATTTGAACTACCTAATCTCCTTAAAAAACATTTTACAGGGAACTTCATGGGTTACAAGTACAGTAAAGTTCATAAATTTTAAGCCCTCAATTTTTCAGATATTTTTCGGTCATTAGTCCTAAAGGATTCATTTTTTATAGTACGTATCACACAAAACCAACAAAAGGGGAATTTTTCGACATTGCTAAACAAATATCTAAAAAGCTTATGCCACCTCCTATATAAATAAGAACAAGAAAAAGTTTTTTCGTGATTACAATATATTTTGATCCAGAAAAACGATAAAAATCCTAAAAATGCGACATTTCAAAGCTTCAACTGTTCTCTAAAAGTATGAAGTAGATTTGTACTACAATATTAAGTAAGAATGTTAGTGAAAGTTTAGGTCTGAGTTAATATAAGAAAATCGTCCTAAAATAGCCATACGTACAGTTTTTTAACCGTGTTTCACCATCCAAATAATCCGGAAATGTTTATTTAACATTTTAAAGTCTTAAATGTTTTGTAAGAATATGGAATAGCTTTGTACTGTAATATAATGTAGGAAAAAAATTAATACAACCTTCCCTTAGACTTAATGTAGACAAAATTCCCAAAAAGGGACCAATATTCTTTTTTTTGGAGTTTTGAACCATGTTCTATTATAAAAAAATTTTTCGTTTATTTGCATAACGATATTTTTTATCATTTCTGACGTTTTCATTTTTGAGTTATAGCAGTTTGAAATCTAGAACATCTCTAAAAAATCGAATTTCGAGCCAAAAATTTAGCAAAAAGCATCATTCTATGGACAATAAATAACTATAAAATTTAAAAAAATCGAAGAAGTTCGTGCGATGAAAAAGCCGGAGGCATCGTCAATAAATTGAAAATCACGTTTAAATTATTTTTTTTTTTAGATATAAAAGGATCTAGGGGTCTAAACAATTGGCTCATTATACGCTTTTTGATGTACTAGATGTCGAAATTTTTGTTTTTGAATTAGGCAGGGGGCAATTTTATTATGGTAACCGGATAAACCCTTTCTAATGTAACCATTGTGACATCTATGAACCATTTATTTTCATACATTCACTGCCTACTGGAAAGTTTTATTTAAATATGATTTTTAAACATTGCTTCGAAGTTTGTTAAATATCTGGGTTATTATTGAAAATTTCAATAGGAAAATTTCTATTAGTCTATTAGAATCGTTCTTGGGAAAAGTCCTAGGTGAACCCAAAAAATCTTGTTAGTATTTCAAGTAATCTATGTTAATAAGGCTCTTATAAAACCTATTTTTTATTTACGAATTGAAGCATTGGATAAAGGTAGGAACTATACGAACTTTTAAGGATAATAATGATTAAAACACCATTATTTATAATACTAAATATCCTACTGAAAGTTCGTCACATAATGTATGAAATGGCGTATAAATTCATTTAGTACTGCGTCACTATTTTGAATGTAGGGAATGGACCATAATTTTTCTTTAAAATAATGTCATTTTTCCTTTATATAGTTAATGTATGTCGAGTGTCATTCATTTTTGTTAAAAAATTTCAAAAATTCATTATTCATTAATTTCTCTGGAGTCATTTCTTGCTTTGCTATAATATTCTCTATTTTTTTGTATCAAGCATTCGCACTAATCATTTTAACAATTATTTTAGTTTCATATTAGAGTCGAATTTAGCATCGCAATTTAAGCAGAAATTATGTTCAAAATAGTTCTATTGCGATTACATGTGTTGTAGGATGTTGAAGGGAACTAATTATAAACTCAGTTCAGTATTGGCCGTACAAAGTTTATTGCCAATCAATTTTCTATGTGGGCGGCGAGTCCGAGCATTTTACTACCGGAACATATAAATGCTCCAGCAAGAATTAGAAATCTTAAAATAGGCGTATACTGCATAAGGCCGAAATATAAAAATTGAGACGTTTTATGCATGCACTTAAAGTACCACCGTTATATGAGTTTAAAATAGTTATGTTTTATGGCAGTTTTGGGAAGTCGGTTGATGTAAATTCTTTGAAACCATACATCACAGGTTATGATATTTTGATGAAATTATAGCAAGAACGCCTGTTGTAATGGTTTATAGGGATTTACTGCGGTTCCATAGTATATAAGCCTAATATATAAAATATTTTCCACGAAATAATTTATTTGGACAATTATTTTCATTTTTCAATAACAAGCTCTAACGGTATCAACAGAAAATCGGATAAAATTATTTATACAACGAAATTAATTATTATCACGATAATCCAGTTATATCAATTTAATATTTTGAACTTGAAAGTGTATCAAAAAAATACAAGAGTTAAAATTTACCAATTATAAATTCTTGGAATCTAAATAATAAAGCGCGTGTATTAGTTTAATTAGGTGTCATCCAGTTTGGACAATGGTGTATCGGGATAAACTAGTTCGCCCCTACGCGCGTTGAAATAATGGCTAAAATTGCAACCTAAAATGCTTCATGAAGTTATACCGCGCAACTAAACAAAATTTACAAAAAAATTCCAAATTGCAATTGCAATAGTATACAGTCTCTACAAGGAAATTACCGATAATCTGTAATAACGATAAAAAACTTGTTTGCAGTGAGTCTATGGTAAAGGGGTAAAATTTAGGTAAGCTTCCTATTTCAAATAGGAATTATTGTCTAATATAAATAATAGACGCTCAATTTAATTTCTAATCGGCTGACTTCTGTTGTTTCTTTTTTTAAAAAAAAATACAGAGAGCTTTGGTATGTTCTTTAACTATCCCACGCTTAAAATTTTTAGTTTGATTCAATACTTTCTTCACATTTGTTTTGTAAGTAATAAATCTAATGGTGATACTTTTAAACTAATATCTATATATAAGGTACAATTCATTCATTTTAATAATGTTGAAACTTGTGAACAACTGAAAACAGGTAATCTCAATTTATTTAAATGGTTATTTTTGTTGAGAATGGATAAATATCAATGTAATATTTTTGCCTCCTTCGGTATCTATTGGTATTATATCAAGACTTTCCTTTCTTCCGTCTTTATATTTTGTCTTCTTTGCTCACATGCGATTTGATGAACGTATGTCTTTGTCATCAACGGTGTCGTTCCCGTTAGGCGACAAAGCTCTCATATTGTAAGGCTTTTCACCGCCTCCAACAAATTCTGCTGAACGAAACATGAAACGCTGCAGGATTTTCTAATAATGGTAGCTCTCTCTTTTCTACGTTAGTAGGCGCTTTAGTAAAATTTTAACTTATTATTCGTGGTAATCGGAGGAGAATTAACCGAGATACAGGCAGTTAAAGATTTTGAAAACGTTCCAAATCGGGGCCTTTTCCAAAAAAATCAAAGTCAGGAAACGTGACTTTTGTTGGTGTTTCCTTATGGATTAGACGTCGCTGATTACGATGCTTCTAGTTTCGCGACGATCGGACGAGAATTAATCGAGATACAGGCAGTTAAAAATTTTGAGAACGGTCCAAATCGGGACCTCTTCCAAAAAAATCAAAGTCAGGAAACGTGACTTTTGTTGGTGTTTCCTTATGGATTAGACGTCGCTGATTACGATGCTTTTAATTTCGGGGCGATCTGACAAGAATTAACCGAGATACAGGCAGTTAAACATTTTGAAAACGGTAAAAATCGGGAACTTTTCCAAAAAAATCAAAGCCAGGAAACGTGACTTTTATTGGTGTTTCCTTATGGATTAGACGTCGCTGATTACGATGCTTTTAATTTCGGGGCGATCAGACGAGAATTAACCGGGATACAGGCAGTTAAACATTTTGAAAACGGTCCAAATCGGGACCTCTTCCAAAAAAATCAAAGTCAGGAAACGTGACTTTTGTTGGTGTTTCCTTATGGATTAGACGTCGCTGATTACGATGCTTTTAATTTCGGAGCGATCAGACGAGAATTAACCGAGATACAGGCAGTTAAACATTTTGAAAACGGTCCAAATCGGGACCTCTTCCAAAAAAATCAAAGTCAGGAAACGTGACTTTCGTTGGTGTTTCCTTATGGATTAGACGTCGCTGATTACGATGCTTTTAATTTCGGGGCGATCTGACAAGAATTAACCGAGATACAGGCAGTTAAACATTTTGAAAACGGTAAAAATCGGGACCTCTTCCAAAAAAATCAAAGTCAGGAAACGTGACTTTCGTTGGTGTTTCCTTATGGATTAGACGTCGCTGATTACGATGCTTTTAATTTCGGGGCGATCAGACGAGAATTAACCGAGATACAGGCAGTTAAACATTTTGAAAACGGTAAAAATCGGGACCTCTTCCAAAAAAATCAAAGTCAGGAAACGTGACTTTTGTTGGTGTTTCCTTATGGATTAGACGTCGCTGATTACGATGCTTTTAATTTCGGGGCGATCAGACGAGAATTAACCGAGATACAGGCAGTTAAACATTTTGAAAACGGTAAAAATCGGGAACTTTTCCAAAAAAATCAAAGCCAGGAAACGTGACTTTTGTTGGTGTTTCCTTATGGATTAGACGTCGCTGATTACGATGCTTTTAATTTCGGGGCGATCAGACGAGAATTAACCGAGATACAGGCAGTTAAACATTTTGAAAACGGTAAAAATCGGGACCTCTTCCAAAAAAATCAAAGTCAGGAAACGTGACTTTTGTTGGTGTTTCCTTATGGATTAGACGTCGCTGATTACGATGCTTTTAATTTCGGGGCGATCAGACGAGAATTAACCGAGATACAGGCAGTTAAACATTTTGAAAACGGTAAAAATCGGGAACTTTTCCAAAAAAATCAAAGCCAGGAAACGTGACTTTTGTTGGTGTTTCCTTATGGATTAGACGTCGCTGATTACGATGCTTTTAATTTCGGGGCGATCAGACGAGAATTAACCGAGATACAGGCAGTTAAACATTTTGAAAACGGTCCAAATCGGGACCTCTTCTAAAAAAATCAAAGTCAGGAAACGTGACTTTCGTTGGTGTTTCCTTATGGATTAGACGTCGCTGATTACGATGCTTTTAATTTCGGGGCGATCTGACAAGAATTAACCGAGATACAGGCAGTTAAACATTTTGAAAACGGTAAAAATCGGGACCTCTTCCAAAAAAATCAAAGTCAGGAAACGTGACTTTCGTTGGTGTTTCCTTATGGATTAGACGTCGCTGATTACGATGCTTTTAATTTCGGGGCGATCTGACAAGAATTAACCGAGATACAGGCAGTTAAACATTTTGAAAACGGTAAAAATCGGGACCTCTTCCAAAAAAATCAAAGTCAGGAAACGTGACTTTTGTTGGTGTTTCCTTATGGATTAGACGTCGCTGATTACGATGCTTTTAATTTCGGGGCGATCAGACGAGAATTAACCGAGATACAGGCAGTTAAACATTTTGAAAACGGTAAAAATCGGGACCTCTTCCAAAAAAATCAAAGTCAGGAAACGTGACTTTTGTTGGTGTTTCCTTATGGATTAGACGTCGCTGATTACGATGCTTTTAATTTCGGGGCGATCAGACGAGAATTAACCGAGATACAGGCAGTTAAACATTTTGAAAACGGTAAAAATCGGGACCTCTTCCAAAAAAATCAAAGTCAGGAAACGTGACTTTTGTTGGTGTTTCCTTATGGATTAGACGTCGCTGATTACGATGCTTTTAATTTCGGGGCGATCTGACAAGAATTAACCGAGATACAGGCAGTTAAACATTTTGAAAACGGTAAAAATCGGGACCTCTTCCAAAAAAATCAAAGTCAGGAAACGTGACTTTTGTTGGTGTTTCCTTATGGATTAGACGTCGCTGATTACGATGCTTTTAATTTCGGGGCGATCAGACGAGAATTAACCGAGATACAGGCAGTTAAACATTTTGAAAACGGTCCAAATCGGGACCTCTTCCAAAAAAATCAAAGTCAGGAAACGTGACTTTCGTTGGTGTTTCCTTATGGATTAGACGTCGCTGATTACGATGCTTTTAATTTCGGGGCGATCTGACAAGAATTAACCGAGATACAGGCAGTTAAACATTTTGAAAACGGTAAAAATCGGGACCTCTTCCAAAAAAATCAAAGTCAGGAAACGTGACTTTCGTTGGTGTTTCCTTATGGATTAGACGTCGCTGATTACGATGCTTTTAATTTCGGGGCGATCTGACAAGAATTAACCGAGATACAGGCAGTTAAACATTTTGAAAACGGTAAAAATCGGGACCTCTTCCAAAAAAATCAAAGTCAGGAAACGTGACTTTTGTTGGTGTTTCCTTATGGATTAGACGTCGCTGATTACGATGCTTTTAATTTCGGGGCGATCAGACGAGAATTAACCGAGATACAGGCAGTTAAACATTTTGAAAACGGTAAAAATCGGGACCTCTTCCAAAAAAATCAAAGTCAGGAAACGTGACTTTTGTTGGTGTTTCCTTATGGATTAGACGTCGCTGATTACGATGCTTTTAATTTCGGGGCGATCAGACGAGAATTAACCGAGATACAGGCAGTTAAACATTTTGAAAACGGTAAAAATCGGGAACTTTTCCAAAAAAATCAAAGCCAGGAAACGTGACTTTTGTTGGTGTTTCCTTATGGATTAGACGTCGCTGATTACGATGCTTTTAATTTCGGGGCGATCAGACGAGAATTAACCGAGATACAGGCAGTTAAACATTTTGAAAACGGTCCAAATCGGGACCTCTTCCAAAAAAATCAAAGTCAGGAAACGTGACTTTCGTTGGTGTTTCCTTATGGATTAGACGTCGCTGATTACGATGCTTTTAATTTCGGGGCGATCTGACAAGAATTAACCGAGATACAGGCAGTTAAACATTTTGAAAACGGTAAAAATCGGGACCTCTTCCAAAAAAATCAAAGTCAGGAAACGTGACTTTCGTTGGTGTTTCCTTATGGATTAGACGTCGCTGATTACGATGCTTTTAATTTCGGGGCGATCTGACAAGAATTAACCGAGATACAGGCAGTTAAACATTTTGAAAACGGTAAAAATCGGGACCTCTTCCAAAAAAATCAAAGTCAGGAAACGTGACTTTTGTTGGTGTTTCCTTATGGATTAGACGTCGCTGATTACGATGCTTTTAATTTCGGGGCGATCAGACGAGAATTAACCGAGATACAGGCAGTTAAACATTTTGAAAACGGTAAAAATCGGGACCTCTTCCAAAAAAATCAAAGTCAGGAAACGTGACTTTCGTTGGTGTTTCCTTATGGATTAGACGTCGCTGATTACGATGCTTTTAATTTCGGGGCGATCTGACAAGAATTAACCGAGATACAGGCAGTTAAACATTTTGAAAACGGTAAAAATCGGGACCTCTTCCAAAAAAATCAAAGTCAGGAAACGTGACTTTCGTTGGTGTTTCCTTATGGATTAGACGTCGCTGATTACGATGCTTTTAATTTCGGGGCGATCTGACAAGAATTAACCGAGATACAGGCAGTTAAACATTTTGAAAACGGTAAAAATCGGGACCTCTTCCAAAAAAATCAAAGTCAGGAAACGTGACTTTCGTTGGTGTTTCCTTATGGATTAGACGTCGCTGATTACGATGCTTTTAATTTCGGGGCGATCTGACAAGAATTAACCGAGATACAGGCAGTTAAACATTTTGAAAACGGTAAAAATCGGGACCTCTTCCAAAAAAATCAAAGTCAGGAAACGTGACTTTTGTTGGTGTTTCCTTATGGATTAGACGTCGCTGATTACGATGCTTTTAATTTCGGGGCGATCAGACGAGAATTAACCGAGATACAGGCAGTTAAACATTTTGAAAACGGTCCAAATCGGGACCTCTTCCAAAAAAATCAAAGTCAGGAAACGTGACTTTCGTTGGTGTTTCCTTATGGATTAGACGTCGCTGATTACGATGCTTTTAATTTCGGGGCGATCTGACAAGAATTAACCGAGATACAGGCAGTTAAACATTTTGAAAACGGTAAAAATCGGGACCTCTTCCAAAAAAATCAAAGTCAGGAAACGTGACTTTCGTTGGTGTTTCCTTATGGATTAGACGTCGCTGATTACGATGCTTTTAATTTCGGGGCGATCTGACAAGAATTAACCGAGATACAGGCAGTTAAACATTTTGAAAACGGTAAAAATCGGGACCTCTTCCAAAAAAATCAAAGTCAGGAAACGTGACTTTTGTTGGTGTTTCCTTATGGATTAGACGTCGCTGATTACGATGCTTTTAATTTCGGGGCGATCAGACGAGAATTAACCGAGATACAGGCAGTTAAACATTTTGAAAACGGTAAAAATCGGGACCTCTTCCAAAAAAATCAAAGTCAGGAAACGTGACTTTTGTTGGTGTTTCCTTATGGATTAGACGTCGCTGATTACGATGCTTTTAATTTCGGGGCGATCAGACGAGAATTAACCGAGATACAGGCAGTTAAACATTTTGAAAACGGTAAAAATCGGGAACTTTTCCAAAAAAATCAAAGCCAGGAAACGTGACTTTTGTTGGTGTTTCCTTATGGATTAGACGTCGCTGATTACGATGCTTTTAATTTCGGGGCGATCAGACGAGAATTAACCGAGATACAGGCAGTTAAACATTTTGAAAACGGTAAAAATCGGGACCTCTTCCAAAAAAATCAAAGTCAGGAAACGTGACTTTTGTTGGTGTTTCCTTATGGATTAGACGTCGCTGATTACGATGCTTTTAATTTCGGGGCGATCAGACGAGAATTAACCGAGATACAGGCAGTTAAACATTTTGAAAACGGTAAAAATCGGGAACTTTTCCAAAAAAATCAAAGCCAGGAAACGTGACTTTTGTTGGTGTTTCCTTATGGATTAGACGTCGCTGATTACGATGCTTTTAATTTCGGGGCGATCAGACGAGAATTAACCGAGATACAGGCAGTTAAACATTTTGAAAACGGTAAAAATCGGGACCTCTTCCAAAAAAATCAAAGTCAGGAAACGTGACTTTTGTTGGTGTTTCCTTATGGATTAGACGTCGCTGATTACGATGCTTTTAATTTCGGGGCGATCAGACGAGAATTAACCGAGATACAGGCAGTTAAACATTTTGAAAACGGTAAAAATCGGGAACTTTTCCAAAAAAATCAAAGCCAGGAAACGTGACTTTTGTTGGTGTTTCCTTATGGATTAGACGTCGCTGATTACGATGCTTTTAATTTCGGGGCGATCAGACGAGAATTAACCGAGATACAGGCAGTTAAACATTTTGAAAACGGTAAAAATCGGGACCTCTTCCAAAAAAATCAAAGTCAGGAAACGTGACTTTTGTTGGTGTTTCCTTATGGATTAGACGTCGCTGATTACGATGCTTTTAATTTCGGGGCGATCAGACGAGAATTAACCGAGATACAGGCAGTTAAACATTTTGAAAACGGTAAAAATCGGGAACTTTTCCAAAAAAATCAAAGCCAGGAAACGTGACTTTTGTTGGTGTTTCCTTATGGATTAGACGTCGCTGATTACGATGCTTTTAATTTCGGGGCGATCAGACGAGAATTAACCGAGATACAGGCAGTTAAACATTTTGAAAACGGTAAAAATCGGGAACTTTTCCAAAAAAATCAAAGCCAGGAAACGTGACTTTTGTTGGTGTTTCCTTATGGATTAGACGTCGCTGATTACGATGCTTTTAATTTCGGGGCGATCAGACGAGAATTAACCGAGATACAGGCAGTTAAACATTTTGAAAACGGTAAAAATCGGGAACTTTTCCAAAAAAATCAAAGCCAGGAAACGTGACTTTTGTTGGTGTTTCCTTATGGATTAGACGTCGCTGATTACGATGCTTTTAATTTCGGGGCGATCAGATGAGAATTAACCGAGATACAGGCAGTTAAACATTTTGAAAACGGTAAAAATCGGGACCTCTTCCAAAAAAATCAAAGTCAGGAAACGTGACTTTTGTTGGTGTTTCCTTATGGATTAGACGTCGCTGATTACGATGCTTTTAATTTCGGGGCGATCAGACGAGAATTAACCGAGATACAGGCAGTTAAACATTTTGAAAACGGTAAAAATCGGGAACTTTTCCAAAAAAATCAAAGCCAGGAAACGTGACTTTTGTTGGTGTTTCCTTATGGATTAGACGTCGCTGATTACGATGCTTTTAATTTCGGGGCGATCAGACGAGAATTAACCGAGATACAGGCAGTTAAACATTTTGAAAACGGTCCAAATCGGGACCTCTTCCAAAAAAATCAAAGTCAGGAAACGTGACTTTCGTTGGTGTTTCCTTATGGATTAGACGTCGCTGATTACGATGCTTCTAGTTTCGCGACGATCGGACGAGAATTAATCGAGATACAGGCAGTTAAAAATTTTGAGAACGGTCCAAATCGGGACCTCTTCCAAAAAAATCAAAGTCAGGAAACGTGACTTTTGTTGGTGTTTCCTTATGGATTAGACGTCGCTGATTACGATGCTTCTAGTTTCGCGACGATCGGACGAGAATTAATCGAGATACAGGCAGTTAAAAATTTTGAGAACGGTCCAAATCGGGACCTCTTCCAAAAAAATCAAAGTCAGGAAACGTGACTTTTGTTGGTGTTTCCTTATGGATTAGACGTCGCTGATTACGATGCTTTTAATTTCGGGGCGATCTGACAAGAATTAACCGAGATACAGGCAGTTAAACATTTTGAAAACGGTAAAAATCGGGACCTCTTCCAAAAAAATCAAAGTCAGGAAACGTGACTTTTGTTGGTGTTTCCTTATGGATTAGACGTCGCTGATTACGATGCTTTTAATTTCGGGGCGATCTGACAAGAATTAACCGAGATACAGGCAGTTAAACATTTTGAAAACGGTAAAAATCGGGACCTCTTCCAAAAAAATCAAAGTCAGGAAACGTGACTTTTGTTGGTGTTTCCTTATGGATTAGACGTCGCTGATTACGATGCTTTTAATTTCGGGGCGATCAGACGAGAATTAACCGAGATACAGGCAGTTAAACATTTTGAAAACGGTAAAAATCGGGAACTTTTCCAAAAAAATCAAAGCCAGGAAACGTGACTTTTGTTGGTGTTTCCTTATGGATTAGACGTCGCTGATTACGATGCTTTTAATTTCGGGGCGATCTGACAAAAATTAACCGAGATACAGGCAGTTAAACATTTTGAAAACGGTCCAAATCGGGACCTCTTCCAAAAAAATCAAAGTCAGGAAACGTGACTTTCGTTGGTGTTTCCTTATGGATTAGACGTCGCTGATTACGATGCTTTTAATTTCGGGGCGATCTGACAAGAATTAACCGAGATACAGGCAGTTAAACATTTTGAAAACTGTAAAAATCGGGACCTCTTCCAAAAAAATCAAAGTCAGGAAACGTGACTTTTGTTGGTGTTTCCTTATGGATTAGACGTCGCTGATTACGATGCTTTTAATTTCGGGGCGATCTGACAATAATTAACCGAGATACAGGCAGTTAAACATTTTGAAAACGGTAAAAATCGGGACCTCTTCCAAAAAAATCAAAGTCAGGAAACGTGACTTTTGTTGGTGTTTCCTTATGGATTAGACGTCGCTGATTACGATGCTTTTAATTTCGGGGCGATCAGACGAGAATTAACCGAGATACAGGCAGTTAAACATTTTGAAAACGGTAAAAATCGGGAACTTTTCCAAAAAAATCAAAGCCAGGAAACGTGACTTTTGTTGGTGTTTCCTTATGGATTAGACGTCGCTGATTACGATGCTTTTAATTTCGGGGCGATCTGACAAGAATTAACCGAGATACAGGCAGTTAAACATTTTGAAAACGGTAAAAATCGGGACCTCTTCCAAAAAAATCAAAGTCAGGAAACGTGACTTTCGTTGGTGTTTCCTTATGGATTAGACGTCGCTGATTACGATGCTTTTAATTTCGGGGCGATCTGACAAGAATTAACCGAGATACAGGCAGTTAAACATTTTGAAAACGGTAAAAATCGGGACCTCTTCCAAAAAAATCAAAGTCAGGAAACGTGACTTTCGTTGGTGTTTCCTTATGGATTAGACGTCGCTGATTACGATGCTTTTAATTTCGGGGCGATCTGACAAGAATTAACCGAGATACAGGCAGTTAAACATTTTGAAAACGGTAAAAATCGGGACCTCTTCCAAAAAAATCAAAGTCAGGAAACGTGACTTTCGTTGGTGTTTCCTTATGGATTAGACGTCGCTGATTACGATGCTTTTAATTTCGGGGCGATCTGACAAGAATTAACCGAGATACAGGCAGTTAAACATTTTGAAAACGGTAAAAATCGGGACCTCTTCCAAAAAAATCAAAGTCAGGAAACGTGACTTTTGTTGGTGTTTCCTTATGGATTAGACGTCGCTGATTACGATGCTTTTAATTTCGGGGCGATCAGACGAGAATTAACCGAGATACAGGCAGTTAAACATTTTGAAAACGGTCCAAATCGGGACCTCTTCCAAAAAAATCAAAGTCAGGAAACGTGACTTTCGTTGGTGTTTCCTTATGGATTAGACGTCGCTGATTACGATGCTTTTAATTTCGGGGCGATCTGACAAGAATTAACCGAGATACAGGCAGTTAAACATTTTGAAAACGGTAAAAATCGGGACCTCTTCCAAAAAAATCAAAGTCAGGAAACGTGACTTTTGTTGGTGTTTCCTTATGGATTAGACGTCGCTGATTACGATGCTTTTAATTTCGGGGCGATCAGACGAGAATTAACCGAGATACAGGCAGTTAAACATTTTGAAAACGGTCCAAATCGGGACCTCTTCCAAAAAAATCAAAGTCAGGAAACGTGACTTTCGTTGGTGTTTCCTTATGGATTAGACGTCGCTGATTACGATGCTTTTAATTTCGGGGCGATCTGACAATAATTAACCGAGATACAGGCAGTTAAACATTTTGAAAACGGTAAAAATCGGGACCTCTTCCAAAAAAATCAAAGTCAGGAAACGTGACTTTTGTTGGTGTTTCCTTATGGATTAGACGTCGCTGATTACGATGCTTTTAATTTCGGGGCGATCAGACGAGAATTAACCGAGATACAGGCAGTTAAACATTTTGAAAACGGTCCAAATCGGGACCTCTTCCAAAAAAATCAAAGTCAGGAAACGTGACTTTCGTTGGTGTTTCCTTATGGATTAGACGTCGCTGATTACGATGCTTTTAATTTCGGGGCGATCTGACAAGAATTAACCGAGATACAGGCAGTTAAACATTTTGAAAACGGTAAAAATCGGGACCTCTTCCAAAAAAATCAAAGTCAGGAAACGTGACTTTCGTTGGTGTTTCCTTATGGATTAGACGTCGCTGATTACGATGCTTTTAATTTCGGGGCGATCAGACGAGAATTAACCGAGATACAGGCAGTTAAACATTTTGAAAACGGTCCAAATCGGGACCTCTTCCAAAAAAATCAAAGTCAGGAAACGTGACTTTCGTTGGTGTTTCCTTATGGATTAGACGTCGCTGATTACGATGCTTTTAATTTCGGGGCGATCTGACAAGAATTAACCGAGATACAGGCAGTTAAACATTTTGAAAACGGTAAAAATCGGGACCTCTTCCAAAAAAATCAAAGTCAGGAAACGTGACTTTTGTTGGTGTTTCCTTATGGATTAGACGTCGCTGATTACGATGCTTTTAATTTCGGGGCGATCTGACAATAATTAACCGAGATACAGGCAGTTAAACATTTTGAAAACGGTAAAAATCGGGACCTCTTCCAAAAAAATCAAAGTCAGGAAACGTGACTTTTGTTGGTGTTTCCTTATGGATTAGACGTCGCTGATTACGATGCTTTTAATTTCGGGGCGATCTGACAAGAATTAACCGAGATACAGGCAGTTAAACATTTTGAAAACGGTAAAAATCGGGACCTCTTCCAAAAAAATCAAAGTCAGGAAACGTGACTTTTGTTGGTGTTTCCTTATGGATTAGACGTCGCTGATTACGATGCTTTTAATTTCGGGGCGATCTGACAAGAATTAACCGAGATACAGGCAGTTAAACATTTTGAAAACGGTAAAAATCGGGACCTCTTCCAAAAAAATCAAAGTCAGGAAACGTGACTTTTGTTGGTGTTTCCTTATGGATTAGACGTCGCTGATTACGATGCTTTTAATTTCGGGGCGATCTGACAAGAATTAACCGAGATACAGGCAGTTAAACATTTTGAAAACGGTAAAAATCGGGACCTCTTCCAAAAAAATCAAAGTCAGGAAACGTGACTTTTGTTGGTGTTTCCTTATAGATTAGACGTCGCTGATTACGATGCTTTTAGTTTCGCGGCGATCTGACGAGAATTAACCGAGATACAGGCAGTTAAACATTTTGAGAGCGGTCCAAATCGGGACCTCTTCCAAAAAAATCAAAGTCAGGAAACGTGACTTTTGTTGGTGTTTCCTTATGGATTAGACGTCGCTGATTACGATGCTTTTAATTTCGGGGCGATCTGACGAGAATTAACCGAGATACAGGCAGTTAAACATTTTGAGAGCGGTCCAAATCGGGACCTCTTCCAAAAAAATCAAAGTCAGGAAACGTGACTTTTGTTGGTGTTTCCTTATGGATTAGACGTCGCTGATTACGATGCTTTTAATTTCGGGGCGATCTGACAAGAATTAACCGAGATACAGGCAGTTAAACATTTTGAAAACGGTAAAAATCGGGACCTCTTCCAAAAAAATCAAAGTCAGGAAACGTGACTTTTGTTGGTGTTTCCTTATGGATTAGACGTCGCTGATTACGATGCTTTTAATTTCGGGGCGATCTGACAAGAATTAACCGAGATACAGGCAGTTAAACATTTTGAAAACGGTAAAAATCGGGACCTCTTCCAAAAAAATCAAAGTCAGGAAACGTGACTCTTGTTGGTGTTTCCTTATGGATTAGACGTCGCTGATTACGATGCTTTTAATTTCGGGGCGATCTGACAAGAATTAACCGAGATACAGGCAGTTAAACATTTTGAAAACGGTAAAAATCGGGACCTCTTCCAAAAAAATCAAAGTCAGGAAACGTGACTTTTGTTGGTGTTTCCTTATGGATTAGACGTCGCTGATTACGATGCTTTTAATTTCGGGGCGATCTGACAAGAATTAACCGAGATACAGGCAGTTAAACATTTTGAAAACGGTAAAAATCGGGACCTCTTCCAAAAAAATCAAAGTCAGGAAACGTGACTTTTGTTGGTGTTTCCTTATGGATTAGACGTCGCTGATTACGATGCTTTTAATTTCGGGGCGATCTGACAAGAATTAACCGAGATACAGGCAGTTAAACATTTTGAAAACGGTAAAAATCGGGACCTCTTCCAAAAAAATCAAAGTCAGGAAACGTGACTCTTGTTGGTGTTTCCTTATGGATTAGACGTCGCTGATTACGATGCTTTTAATTTCGGGGCGATCTGACAAGAATTAACCGAGATACAGGCAGTTAAACATTTTGAAAACGGTAAAAATCGGGACCTCTTCCAAAAAAATCAAAGTCAGGAAACGTGACTTTTGTTGGTGTTTCCTTATGGATTAGACGTCGCTGATTACGATGCTTTTAATTTCGGGGCGATCTGACAAGAATTAACCGAGATACAGGCAGTTAAACATTTTGAAAACGGTAAAAATCGGGACCTCTTCCAAAAAAATCAAAGTCAGGAAACGTGACTCTTGTTGGTGTTTCCTTATGGATTAGACGTCGCTGATTACGATGCTTTTAATTTCGGGGCGATCTGACAAGAATTAACCGAGATACAGGCAGTTAAACATTTTGAAAACGGTAAAAATCGGGACCTCTTCCAAAAAAATCAAAGTCAGGAAACGTGACTTTCGTTAGTGTTTCCTTATAAATTAGACGTCGCTGATTACGATGCTTCTAGTTTCGCGACGATCGGACGAGAATTAACCGAGATACAAGCAGTTAAAAATGTTGAAATCGGGAACTTTTCCAAAAAAAATCAAAGTCAGGAAACGTGACTTTTGTTGGTGTTTCCTTATGGATTAGACGTCGCTGATTACGATGCTTTTAATTTCGGGGCGATCTGACAAGAATTAACCGAGATACAGGCAGTTAAACATTTTGAAAACGGTAAAAATCGGGACCTCTTTAAAAAAAATCAAAGTCAGGAAACGTGACTTTTGTTGGTGTTTCCTTATAGATTAGACGTCGCTGATTACGATGCTTTTAATTTCGGGGCGATCTGACGAGAATTAACCGAGATACAGGCAGTTAAACATTTTGAGAGCGGTCCAAATCGGGACCTCTTCCAAAAAAATCAAAGTCAGGAAACGTGACTTTTGTTGGTGTTTCCTTATGGATTAGACGTCGCTGATTACGATGCTTTTAATTTCGGGGCGATCTGACGAGAATTAACCGAGATACAGGCAGTTAAAAATTTTGAGAACGGTCCAAATCGGGACCTCTTCCAAAAAAATCAAAGTCAGGAAACGTGACTTTTGTTGGTGTTTCCTTATGGATTAGACGTCGCTGATTACGATGCTTTTAATTTCGGGGCGATCAGACGAGAATTAACCGAGATACAGGCAGTTAAACATTTTGAAAACGGTCCAAATCGGGACCTCTTCCAAAAAAATCAAAGTCAGGAAACGTGACTTTCGTTGGTGTTTCCTTATGGATTAGACGTCGCTGATTACGATGCTTCTAGTTTCGCGACGATCGGACGAGAATTAATCGAGATACAGGCAGTTAAAAATTTTGAGAACGGTCCAAATCGGGACCTCTTCCAAAAAAATCAAAGTCAGGAAACGTGACTTTTGTTGGTGTTTCCTTATGGATTAGACGTCGCTGATTACGATGCTTTTAATTTCGGGGCGATCTGACGAGAATTAACCGAGATACAGGCAGTTAAACATTTTGAAAACGGTAAAAATCGGGACCTCTTCCAAAAAAATCAAAGTCAGGAAACGTGACTTTTGTTGGTGTTTCCTTATGGACTAGACGTCGCTGATTACGATGCTTTTAATTTCGGGGCGATCTGACGAGAATTAACCGAGATACAGGCAGTTAAACATTTTGAAAACGGTAAAAATCGGGACCTCTTCCAAAAAAATCAAAGTCAGGAAACGTGACTTTCGTTGGTGTTTCCTTATGGATTAGACGTCGCTGATTACGATGCTTTTAATTTCGGGGCGATCTGACGAGAATTAACCGAGATACAGGCAGTTAAACATTTTGAAAACGGTAAAAATCGGGACCTCTTCCAAAAAAATCAAAGTCAGGAAACGTGACTTTCGTTGGTGTTTCCTTATGGATTAGACGTCGCTGATTACGATGCTTTTAATTTCGGGGCGATCTGACGAGAATTAACCGAGATACAGGCAGTTAAACATTTTGAAAACGGTAAAAATCGGGACCTCTTCCAAAAAAATCAAAGTCAGGAAACGTGACTTTCGTTGGTGTTTCCTTATGGATTAGACGTCGCTGATTACGATGCTTTTAATTTCGGGGCGATCTGACGAGAATTAACCGAGATACAGGCAGTTAAACATTTTGAAAACGGTAAAAATCGGGACCTCTTCCAAAAAAATCAAAGTCAGGAAACGTGACTTTTGTTGGTGTTTCCTTATGGATTAGACGTCGCTGATTACGATGCTTTTAGTTTCGCGGCGATCTGACGAGAATTAACCGAGATACAGGCAGTTAAAGATTTTGAAATCGGGAACTTTTCCAAAAAAATCAAAGTCAGGAAACGTGACTTTCGTTGGTGTTTCCTTATGGATTAGACGTCGCTGATTACGATGCTTTTAATTTCGGGGCGATCTGACGAGAATTAACCGAGATACAGGCAGTTAAACATTTTGAAAACGGTAAAAATCGGGACCTCTTCCAAAAAAATCAAAGTCAGGAAACGTGACTTTTGTTGGTGTTTCCTTATGGATTAGACGTCGCTGATTACGATGCTTTTAGTTTCGCGGCGATCTGACGAGAATTAACCGAGATACAGGCAGTTAAAGATTTTGAAATCGGGAACTTTTCCAAAAAGATCAAAGTCAGGAAACGTGACTTTCGTTGGTGTTTCCTTATGGATTAGACGTCGCTGATTACGATGCTTTTAGTTTCGCGACGATCGGACGAGAATTAACCGAGATACAGGCAGTTAAACATTTTGAGAACGGTCCAAATCGGGACCTCTTCCAAAAAAATCAAAGTCAGGAAACGTGACTTTCGTTGGTGTTTCCTTATAGATTAGACGTCGCTGATTACGATGCTTTTAGTTTCGCGGCGATCTGACGAGAATTAACCGAGATACAGGCAGTTAAAGATTTTGAAATCGGGAACTTTTCCAAAAAAATCAAAGTCAGGAAACGTGACTTTCGTTGGTGTTTCCTTATGGATTAGACGTCGCTGATTACGATGCTTTTAATTTCGGGGCGATCTGACGAGAATTAACCGAGATACAAGCAGTTAAAAATGTTGAAATCGGGAACTTTTCCAAAAAAATCAAAGTCAGGAAACGTGACTTTCGTTGGTGTTTCCTTATAGATTAGACGTCGCTGATTACGATGCTTTTAGTTTCGCGGCGATCTGACGAGAATTAACCGAGATACAGGCAGTTAAAGATTTTGAAATCGGGAACTTTTCCAAAAAAATCAAAGTCAGGAAACGTGACTTTCGTTGGTGTTTCCTTATGGATTAGACGTCGCTGATTACGATGCTTTTAATTTCGGGGCGATCTGACGAGAATTAACCGAGATACAGGCAGTTAAAAATTTTGAGAACGGTCCAAATCGGGACCTCTTCCAAAAAAATCAAAGTCAGGAAACGTGACTTTTGTTGGTGTTTCCTTATGGATTAGACGTCGCTGATTACGATGCTTTTAATTTCGGGCGATCTGACAAGAATTAACCGAGATACAGGCAGTTAAACATTTTGAAAACGGTAAAAATCGGGACCTCTTCCAAAAAAATCAAAGTCAGGAAACGTGACTTTTGTTGGTGTTTCCTTATGGATTAGACGTCGCTGATTACGATGCTTTTAATTTCGGGGCGATCTGACAAGAATTAACCGAGATACAGGCAGTTAAACATTTTGAAAACGGTAAAAATCGGGACCTCTTCCAAAAAAATCAAAGTCAGGAAACGTGACTTTTGTTGGTGTTTCCTTATGGATTAGACGTCGCTGATTACGATGCTTTTAATTTCGGGGCGATCTGACAAGAATTAACCGAGATACAGGCAGTTAAACATTTTGAAAACGGTAAAAATCGGGACCTCTTCCAAAAAAATCAAAGTCAGGAAACGTGACTTTTGTTGGTGTTTCCTTATGGATTAGACGTCGCTGATTACGATGCTTTTAATTTCGGGGCGATCTGACAAGAATTAACCGAGATACAGGCAGTTAAACATTTTGAAAACGGTAAAAATCGGGACCTCTTCCAAAAAAATCAAAGTCAGGAAACGTGACTTTTGTTGGTGTTTCCTTATGGATTAGACGTCGCTGATTACGATGCTTTTAATTTCGGGGCGATCTGACAAGAATTAACCGAGATACAGGCAGTTAAACATTTTGAAAACGGTAAAAATCGGGACCTCTTCCAAAAAAATCAAAGTCAGGAAACGTGACTTTTGTTGGTGTTTCCTTATGGATTAGACGTCGCTGATTACGATGCTTTTAATTTCGGGGCGATCTGACAAGAATTAACCGAGATACAGGCAGTTAAACATTTTGAAAACGGTAAAAATCGGGACCTCTTCCAAAAAAATCAAAGTCAGGAAACGTGACTTTTGTTGGTGTTTCCTTATGGATTAGACGTCGCTGATTACGATGCTTTTAATTTCGGGGCGATCTGACGAGAATTAACCGAGATACAGGCAGTTAAAAATTTTGAGAACGGTCCAAATCGGGACCTCTTCCAAAAAAATCAAAGTCAGGAAACGTGACTTTTGTTGGTGTTTCCTTATGGATTAGACGTCGCTGATTACGATGCTTTTAATTTCGGGCGATCTGACAAGAATTAACCGAGATACAGGCAGTTAAACATTTTGAAAACGGTAAAAATCGGGACCTCTTCCAAAAAAATCAAAGTCAGGAAACGTGACTTTTGTTGGTGTTTCCTTATGGATTAGACGTCGCTGATTACGATGCTTTTAATTTCGGGGCGATCTGACAAGAATTAACCGAGATACAGGCAGTTAAACATTTTGAAAACGGTAAAAATCGGGACCTCTTCCAAAAAAATCAAAGTCAGGAAACGTGACTTTTGTTGGTGTTTCCTTATGGATTAGACGTCGCTGATTACGATGCTTTTAATTTCGGGGCGATCTGACAAGAATTAACCGAGATACAGGCAGTTAAACATTTTGAAAACGGTAAAAATCGGGACCTCTTCCAAAAAAATCAAAGTCAGGAAACGTGACTTTTGTTGGTGTTTCCTTATGGATTAGACGTCGCTGATTACGATGCTTTTAATTTCGGGGCGATCTGACAAGAATTAACCGAGATACAGGCAGTTAAACATTTTGAAAACGGTAAAAATCGGGACCTCTTCCAAAAAAATCAAAGTCAGGAAACGTGACTTTTGTTGGTGTTTCCTTATGGATTAGACGTCGCTGATTACGATGCTTTTAATTTCGGGGCGATCTGACAAGAATTAACCGAGATACAGGCAGTTAAACATTTTGAAAACGGTAAAAATCGGGACCTCTTCCAAAAAAATCAAAGTCAGGAAACGTGACTTTTGTTGGTGTTTCCTTATGGATTAGACGTCGCTGATTACGATGCTTTTAATTTCGGGGCGATCTGACAAGAATTAACCGAGATACAGGCAGTTAAACATTTTGAAAACGGTAAAAATCGGGACCTCTTCCAAAAAAATCAAAGTCAGGAAACGTGACTTTTGTTGGTGTTTCCTTATAGATTAGACGTCGCTGATTACGATGCTTTTAGTTTCGCGACGATCGGACGAGAATTAACCGAGATACAGGCAGTTAAACATTTTGAGAGCGGTCCAAATCGGGACCTCTTCCAAAAAAATCAAAGTCAGGAAACGTGACTTTTGTTGGTGTTTCCTTATGGATTAGACGTCGCTGATTACGATGCTTTTAATTTCGGGGCGATCTGACGAGAATTAACCGAGATACAGGCAGTTAAAAATGTTGAAATCGGGAACTTTTCCAAAAAAAATCAAAGTCAGGAAACGTGACTTTCGTTGGTGTTTCCTTATGGATTAGACGTCGCTGATTACGATGCTTTTAGTTTCGCGACGATCGGACGAGAATTAACCGAGATACAGGCAGTTAAACATTTTGAGAGCGGTCCAAATCGGGACCTCTTCCAAAAAAATCAAAGTCAGGAAACGTGACTTTTGTTGGTGTTTCCTTATGGATTAGACGTCGCTGATTACGATGCTTTTAATTTCGGGGCGATCTGACGAGAATTAACCGAGATACAGGCAGTTAAAAATTTTGAGAACGGTCCAAATCGGGACCTCTTCCAAAAAAATCAAAGTCAGGAAACGTGACTTTTGTTGGTGTTTCCTTATGGATTAGACGTCGCTGATTACGATGCTTTTAGTTTCGCGGCGATCTGACGAGAATTAACCGAGATACAAGCAGTTAAAAATGTTGAAATCGGGAACTTTTCCAAAAAAAATCAAAGTCAGGAAACGTGACTTTCGTTGGTGTTTCCTTATGGATTAGACGTCGCTGATTACGATGCTTTTAGTTTCGCGACGATCGGACGAGAATTAACCGAGATACAGGCAGTTAAAAATTTTGAGAACGGTAAAAATCGGGACCTCTTCCAAAAAAATCAAAGTCAGGAAACGTGACTTTTGTTGGTGTTTCCTTATGGATTAGACGTCGCTGATTACGATGCTTTTAGTTTCGCGGCGATCTGACGAGAATTAACCGAGATACAAGCAGTTAAAAATGTTGAAATCGGGAACTTTTCCAAAAAAAATCAAAGTCAGGAAACGTGACTTTCGTTGGTGTTTCCTTATGGATTAGACGTCGCTGATTACGATGCTTTTAGTTTCGCGACGATCGGACGAGAATTAACCGAGATACAGGCGGTTAAAAATTTTGAGAACGGTCCAAATCGGGACCTCTTCCAAAAAAATCAAAGTCAGGAAACGTGACTTTTGTTGGTGTTTCCTTATGGATTAGACGTCGCTGATTACGATGCTTTTAATTTCGGGGCGATCTGACGAGAATTAACCGAGATACAGGCAGTTAAAAATTTTGAGAACGGTCCAAATCGGGACCTCTTCCAAAAAAATCAAAGTCAGGAAACGTGACTTTTGTTGGTGTTTCCTTATGGATTAGACGTCGCTGATTACGATGCTTTTAGTTTCGCGACGATCGGACGAGAATTAACCGAGATACAGGCAGTTAAACATTTTGAAAACGGTAAAAATCGGGACCTCTTCCAAAAAAATCAAAGTCAGGAAACGTGACTTTTGTTGGTGTTTCCTTATGGATTAGACGTCGCTGATTACGATGCTTTTAATTTCGGGGCGATCTGACAAGAATTAACCGAGATACAGGCAGTTAAACATTTTGAAAACGGTAAAAATCGGGACCTCTTCCAAAAAAATCAAAGTCAGGAAACGTGACTTTTGTTGGTGTTTCCTTATGGATTAGACGTCGCTGATTACGATGCTTTTAATTTCGGGGCGATCTGACAAGAATTAACCGAGATACAGGCAGTTAAACATTTTGAAAACGGTAAAAATCGGGACCTCTTCCAAAAAAATCAAAGTCAGGAAACGTGACTTTTGTTGGTGTTTCCTTATGGATTAGACGTCGCTGATTACGATGCTTTTAATTTCGGGGCGATCTGACAAGAATTAACCGAGATACAGGCAGTTAAACATTTTGAAAACGGTAAAAATCGGGACCTCTTCCAAAAAAATCAAAGTCAGGAAACGTGACTTTTGTTGGTGTTTCCTTATGGATTAGACGTCGCTGATTACGATGCTTTTAATTTCGGGGCGATCTGACGAGAATTAACCGAGATACAGGCAGTTAAAAATTTTGAGAACGGTCCAAATCGGGACCTCTTCCAAAAAAATCAAAGTCAGGAAACGTGACTTTTGTTGGTGTTTCCTTATGGATTAGACGTCGCTGATTACGATGCTTTTAATTTCGGGCGATCTGACAAGAATTAACCGAGATACAGGCAGTTAAACATTTTGAAAACGGTAAAAATCGGGACCTCTTCCAAAAAAATCAAAGTCAGGAAACGTGACTTTTGTTGGTGTTTCCTTATGGATTAGACGTCGCTGATTACGATGCTTTTAATTTCGGGGCGATCTGACAAGAATTAACCGAGATACAGGCAGTTAAACATTTTGAAAACGGTAAAAATCGGGACCTCTTCCAAAAAAATCAAAGTCAGGAAACGTGACTTTTGTTGGTGTTTCCTTATGGATTAGACGTCGCTGATTACGATGCTTTTAATTTCGGGGCGATCTGACAAGAATTAACCGAGATACAGGCAGTTAAACATTTTGAAAACGGTAAAAATCGGGACCTCTTCCAAAAAAATCAAAGTCAGGAAACGTGACTTTTGTTGGTGTTTCCTTATGGATTAGACGTCGCTGATTACGATGCTTTTAATTTCGGGGCGATCTGACAAGAATTAACCGAGATACAGGCAGTTAAACATTTTGAAAACGGTAAAAATCGGGACCTCTTCCAAAAAAATCAAAGTCAGGAAACGTGACTTTTG
Organism: Cryptocephalus primarius; assembly: GCA_963576515.1. NCBI lineage: Eukaryota > Metazoa > Arthropoda > Insecta > Coleoptera > Chrysomelidae > Cryptocephalus > Cryptocephalus primarius. The sequence goes on from OY754936.1 coordinate 6,631,077, forward strand.
TTGGTGTTTCCTTATGGATTAGACGTCGCTGATTACGATGCTTTTAATTTCGGGGCGATCTGACAAGAATTAACCGAGATACAGGCAGTTAAACATTTTGAAAACGGTAAAAATCGGGACCTCTTCCAAAAAAATCAAAGTCAGGAAACGTGACTTTTGTTGGTGTTTCCTTATGGATTAGACGTCGCTGATTACGATGCTTTTAATTTCGGGGCGATCTGACAAGAATTAACCGAGATACAGGCAGTTAAACATTTTGAAAACGGTAAAAATCGGGACCTCTTCCAAAAAAATCAAAGTCAGGAAACGTGACTTTTGTTGGTGTTTCCTTATAGATTAGACGTCGCTGATTACGATGCTTTTAGTTTCGCGACGATCGGACGAGAATTAACCGAGATACAGGCAGTTAAACATTTTGAGAGCGGTCCAAATCGGGACCTCTTCCAAAAAAATCAAAGTCAGGAAACGTGACTTTTGTTGGTGTTTCCTTATGGATTAGACGTCGCTGATTACGATGCTTTTAATTTCGGGGCGATCTGACGAGAATTAACCGAGATACAGGCAGTTAAAAATGTTGAAATCGGGAACTTTTCCAAAAAAAATCAAAGTCAGGAAACGTGACTTTCGTTGGTGTTTCCTTATGGATTAGACGTCGCTGATTACGATGCTTTTAGTTTCGCGACGATCGGACGAGAATTAACCGAGATACAGGCAGTTAAAAATTTTGAGAACGGTCCAAATCGGGACCTCTTCCAAAAAAATCAAAGTCAGGAAACGTGACTTTTGTTGGTGTTTCCTTATGGATTAGACGTCGCTGATTACGATGCTTTTAATTTCGGGGCGATCTGACGAGAATTAACCGAGATACAGGCAGTTAAAAATTTTGAGAACGGTCCAAATCGGGACCTCTTCCAAAAAAATCAAAGTCAGGAAACGTGACTTTTGTTGGTGTTTCCTTATGGATTAGACGTCGCTGATTACGATGCTTTTAGTTTCGCGACGATCGGACGAGAATTAACCGAGATACAGGCAGTTAAAAATTTTGAGAACGGTAAAAATCGGGACCTCTTCCAAAAAAATCAAAGTCAGGAAACGTGACTTTTGTTGGTGTTTCCTTATGGATTAGACGTCGCTGATTACGATGCTTTTAGTTTCGCGGCGATCTGACGAGAATTAACCGAGATACAAGCAGTTAAAAATGTTGAAATCGGGAACTTTTCCAAAAAAAATCAAAGTCAGGAAACGTGACTTTCGTTGGTGTTTCCTTATGGATTAGACGTCGCTGATTACGATGCTTTTAGTTTCGCGACGATCGGACGAGAATTAACCGAGATACAGGCAGTTAAAAATTTTGAGAACGGTCCAAATCGGGACCTCTTCCAAAAAAATCAAAGTCAGGAAACGTGACTTTTGTTGGTGTTTCCTTATGGATTAGACGTCGCTGATTACGATGCTTTTAATTTCGGGGCGATCTGACGAGAATTAACCGAGATACAGGCAGTTAAAAATTTTGAGAACGGTCCAAATCGGGACCTCTTCCAAAAAAATCAAAGTCAGGAAACGTGACTTTTGTTGGTGTTTCCTTATGGATTAGACGTCGCTGATTACGATGCTTTTAGTTTCGCGACGATCGGACGAGAATTAACCGAGATACAGGCAGTTAAAAATTTTGAGAACGGTAAAAATCGGGACCTCTTCCAAAAAAATCAAAGTCAGGAAACGTGACTTTTGTTGGTGTTTCCTTATGGATTAGACGTCGCTGATTACGATGCTTTTAGTTTCGCGACGATCGGACGAGAATTAACCGAGATACAGGCAGTTAAACATTTTGAGAACGGTCCAAATCGGGACCTCTTCCAAAAAAATCAAAGTCAGGAAACGTGACTTTTGTTGGTGTTTCCTTATGGATTAGACGTCGCTGATTACGATGCTTTTAATTTCGCGGCGATCTGACGAGAATTAACCGAGATACAGGCAGTTAAACATTTTGAGAACGGTCCAAATCGGGACCTCTTCCAAAAAAATCAAAGTCAGGAAACGTGACTTTTGTTGGTGTTTCCTTATGGATTAGACGTCGCTGATTACGATGCTTTTAATTTCGCGGCGATCTGACGAGAATTAACCGAGATACAGGCAGTTAAACATTTTGAGAACGGTCCAAATCGGGACCTCTTCCAAAAAAATCAAAGTCAGGAAACGTGACTTTTGTTGGTGTTTCCTTATGGATTAGACGTCGCTGATTACGATGCTTTTGATTTCGGGGCGATCTGACGAGAATTAACCGAGATACAGGCAGTTAAAAATTTTGAGAACGGTCCAAATCGGGAACTTTTCCAAAAAAATCAAAGTCAGGAAACGTGACTTTTGTTGGTGTTTCCTTATGGATTAGACGTCGCTGATTACGATGCTTTTGATTTCGGGGCGATCTGACGAGAATTAACCGAGATACAGGCAGTTAAAAATTTTGAGAACGGTCCAAATCGGGAACTTTTCCAAAAAAATCAAAGTCAGGAAACGTGACTTTTGTTGGTGTTTCCTTATGGATTAGACGTCGCTGATTACGATGCTTTTGATTTCGGGGCGATCTGACGAGAATTAACCGAGATACAGGCAGTTAAACATTTTGAAAACGGTCCAAATCGGGAACTTTTCCAAAAAAATCAAAGTCAGGAAACGTGACTTTTGTTGGTGTTTCCTTATGGATTAGACGTCGCTGATTACGATGCTTTTGATTTCGGGGCGATCTGACGAGAATTAACCGAGATACAGGCAGTTAAAAATTTTGAGAACGGTCCAAATCGGGAACTTTTCCAAAAAAATCAAAGTCAGGAAACGTGACTTTTGTTGGTTTTTCCTTATGGATTAGACGTCGCTGATTACGATGCTTTTGATTTCGGGGCGATCTGACGAGAATTAACCGAGATACAGGCAGTTAAACATTTTGAAAACGGTCCAAATCGGGAACTTTTCCAAAAAAATCAAAGTCAGGAACCGTGACTTTTGTTGGTGTTTCCTTATGGATTAGACGTCGCTGATTAGGATGTTTCTAGTTTCGCGGCGATCTGACGAGAATTAACCGAGATACAGGCAGTTAAACATTTTGAAAACGGTAAAAATCGGGAACTTTTCCAAAAAAATCAAAGTCAGGAACCGTGACTTTTGTTGGTGTTTCCTTATGGATTAGACGTCGCTGATTACGATGCTTTTAATTTCGAGGCGATCTGACGAGAGTTAACCGAGATACAGGCAGTTAAACATTTTGAAAACGGTAAAAATCGGGACCTCTTCCAAAAAAATCAAAGTCAGGAAACGTGACTTTTGTTGGTGTTTCCTTATGGATTAGACGTCGCTGATTACGATGCTTCTAGTTTCGCGGCGATCGGACGAGAATTAACCGAGATACAGGCAGTTAAAAATTTTGAAAAACTTCCACGACCCCCCCTGTGAACTTTTTCAAAAAAATCAGTCAGGAAACGTGACTTTCGCTGGTGTATCTTTATTGATTAGTTAGAACAGGCAGTTAAAATCAAAAAAAGTCGTTACTACAAATTTAAAATAAATGTTTTGTTACCTTACCTGGTAAATAAAAATGTATAAACTTACCCGCGTGGCACTAAATGCATCACAATAACTTAAAACCTCTCAGCTTCTCTGAACTCTTCATAGAGTCACACCAAATTGGCCGCGAATCGACAATCTGACTATAACCCGCGCATCCGTCAAAAAAAAGAAAGTGCCAGAAGCTACCTGAAAATAGAGAAAATGGAAAAATAAAATAAAATATTTATTTATTGTACCTTAATATCCTTAGCATCCTTTCCATGTCGGTGTGTGCGAAGGCCCTCTCCGATGATCATCTTCTGTAAAAAGGATAACTGAATTAATGAATTATTATTTGAACAAAAATTTGATGTAAAGTAGAAAGGCATTTCGGTCGACAAGAATGTTGAGACTAATAAGAATCCGGTTGTTTATTTGAAAAGTATATGACGAATTACTTAAAAGGATTCGTTGCCAAAATTTCCGTTACGAATGGGCGAAATTTACGTAATATTCAAATAACACATAAATACGTTGCTATCGGTTGATAAAATTTTAATCATCGGTGAATAATTACCGAAGATGGTAATAAGATCACGTTATCATCCCTAATTCGTTACGTAGATAACGTTTTAATCCCTGTTATATAACACAACTGTTCGAGGACTTTTATTTTATTGTTACTACGCAAATATGTTTCACTTTAAAATAAAGGATATCGAGAAAGAAGAACCAAAAAGAAAAAGACAAAACAACAAAATAAAAGAAGGCAACAAAATACTTTCGAATGTGGATTCAGTGGAAAACAATTATTTTTATTCTATGTATCACTGCATTGTTATCTGTTCGCTAGAAGTAACAAAGATCCATATTGTTCAAAACGGAATAGGAATTAAGGACCCTGTACTTCGCATGAATTGATATTCAAGCAAGGGATTACCCTTTTAATTTATGTTACGTATATTTTTACGTATTTTGAGAAGGTTTTTTTTGTTAAATTTTAAATATATCGTACGTAATTATAAAAAAAAATTCATTCGAAATAAGAAAATAAGGTGCCAAGAATTTTTCAAACGTCCTAAGCTCAACCAGCGATCCTCTTTCGACTTGAGGAACCATTTATTTAGAAAACAGGAAGCTTTCCTTTGAAAACCGTCAAATATGCTTGCGATTTGTTATCGATATTCTAGATATTAATTGTATGTAGGGAAAATCCAGTATTCTCATACGATAAAACAATATCGTATTTCATTCTTCAGTTCAAAAAGTTCCCTTACGGAGAAAGCTGTAAATTCAATAATTAGTTGTGTTAAAATTATGGATGATCCTGTCGTTGATAGAGCAATTTTCTAACAGAAATGTGGAATATTCAGTTGGATGCCAAAATTACTAAAAAGTTAAATAGTTTTAATATCACGTAATGACGATAATAAGATTTTAAGAAGTAGTCATTATGGAAAAAAGTTTTTACCAACGCATATATCAATAATTATTGTATATAGAAGTTATTAATTATCAAAAAATTTTACTATGTACGAATTATTGTAAATAAATGTAACAAAAATTACACTACCCTTAAACTACCTATGAATCAGTTTATTGACAAAAAAAACTTTAATTTATTTTATTAGGGCATCCACAATTCCCTCGGGCATTTATATAAACGTCTTTAAAACCGTTTTAAAACCGTTATATTAAGAACAGTTATAGTGCTAAATAATATTTTTAAATTGGGCCAAGTGAAGAATATTTATCGTGCTGCAATAGAACAGTTATAACAGTTGTTTTATTACATCGTGTGCAGTATTTTTATTTTACCCGACAATCGAAGTAAGCTTTCTGTTGTTCGGTTGTCCTAATTGGGGGTTATTTACTTCTTAACACTCGTTTAAGAGAAGAAAAGGATGCATCCGTCTACAGTGTCAGAAAAATTTTGTCTGTGGAACCACAGCGGTCAAATAATAACCATATATAAAACCCGAATGAAAGTTCAATACGCAATCTTAGCGTTAATATAATTATATTAAAAAATTGTCAGATGCCACACATATGAGGATATTGTCGAATTTATGGAAAAAATGTATGACAAATCTTATTAAATGAAACAAACTTGTTCTGTACGCTGAAATATCGCATAAAATTTAATATATAAATATTCATAAACCCGCAGAAACAATACCTTGGTCAGTTATTTTTGTTTTTAGGACATTCCTCAGCTCCAAATATTCTGTACTAATAAATGGTAGTTTTCTGCTATAATATTAAGAAAAATACTTTATGAAATGTCTCGTTAGCGTTAATGAAAGAAAAAAAAACCAAAAATAAATTGTCAAAAATACTGTTTCTGGCGTTTTTAACGGTGTTTCATCATCCGAAATACTTCAGAAATTTTTTTAACATTTCAGAGCACCAATTCTTCAATAAAAATATGAAGTAATTTTATAATCTAATATATAAATAAGAACAAATCGATGCAACCTTGATTTGGTGTGAATCTAAGAAAACTATCAAAAATTAGCCAAAATTCGGTTTTGACGTTTTTAAGCAAGTAACACAAACTAAGATAAAGTCAAAAACCTGTGTAGATTATCTACACAATAATACATAACAGGTATTGTTTTCCTCATTTCTGATATTTTCGTTCTCGAGATGTCAGTTTGAAAATTTCGAAGGCCTCTAAAAATTGTACTTTTTAACCAATTATTTAAAAAAAATGTATTGTTAATAAGGAAGAGCTTTACAATTTAGTAAAATAAAGAAACACCTACTATAAAAATAACCGGAAATATCGTGAATAAACGACGTTATGGGAGGGCCTATGGGGTCTGAAAATTTGGCAGTGGGGTGCTTTTTGATGTACTGCATCACAGTATTTTGGTTTTTTGAAAGGACGAGGTGATATTTTCACAGTTTTAACCGACTAGACTAACATATTTTCAAAAGATATTATTTTTATATTTCATATTTATAATGCAATTTAAATTCAATCGTTTTGAATATGTCCAATTTTGAATTTCATGTATGTTCCTGTTTGAATATCGAGTAATACATCAATAAATTTGAAAATGCTTGGATAGGTAAAATAAAAAGAATGGTTAAAGTGGGCATGAAAAAATTTATAGGCATTTCTGCCCATAAATAGGGGAAATTTTGATTTGTCGTCAATATGGGAGGTTTTCCCTTTTTTGCTCAGCCAAAATTTCCGAAATGTGTTGTTGGAAAATTAATTTTTAACATAATGGTGTCCTAACAGCATAGAAGAGCATAGAAAAAGCAAATTTCTAAACCACGAAAAATGATTATATGATTGTGACTATCATTCACTGATAAAAGATTGTATTATTTTGATGTCTTTACAGACATACCCCCCATCACTTCATTAATTTGTTATGGTAATGAAGGGGAAAGAGAAGACGTGGGTGATAAAGATTTCTTTGTACATATTCTACATCGTTTACAGTAAAATTTTCATCCTTGCAAACATAAACGTTTCATTCGAACTTTTGGAAAGTAAATTAGAAATTTTTTTTAAGAAGACGTTTCTCCACGTACTGAAATTCAATAAATGACGCCACAAAGTTTAGCTATTATTTGTGTTTTATTTGCTTGTCCAATTGAAAATGTCTTCTTTCGCTTTTCTCTCTACGTGATTGTTGATTTTCCTTGCACTACTAATAAAGGTTTTCCATTTTCACTGAAGATTTATATGTTGGTTTTAACATTAATGTACTTTCTCTCCGGACTTTCAAAGAGAAACTGACACACATCGGGATAATATGAGGAACATTTGCGATAGGTACTTCATTTTTGGAAATTTCAAAAATTTCTTATACACATTTATGGGGTACTTAATACCCGATACTTAAGTGGTATACTTTTTTAAATTTGGAGAAAATTTTTGAAATATATCTAAAACGCATTTTATTTTTATATATGCCGGATTATAAACTGTAAATACATTTTCTTAAATCATTAAAAATATAAATATATAAAAATATGTACAATTTTTTATGTACTAAATTATTAATACAATCCACGAACCTGCGGAAGAGGTTTATCCAAAATTATGTTCCACATCATAAAATAACTGTTTTCTAAATACCTCGAAAAAACTTTTTTGGAATTATCATCACCATTTATCCTAACTATAACACATAATACGACGTACTTTGTACATTCATCACGACTTTCAGACTTGGAATCACTCCTCAAAGTTCATAATGTGAATTCTCTTAAGGCCTCTACAGAAATCATTATTGTCACTATACCATTAGACCTACGAAAGTTTGCTTTTTGGTGAAGTGTGGTTATTGAGTGGCAAAAGAAAAAGTATTGAAATTTTCGCCGTTTTACAAGCATGAAGAAAAGTTGACTTTCACCATTTACTCAAGCCATGCCATTTATTATCATTTTGCACAAAGTTTTGTAAATCATCAAAATTAGATTTTTCAAATAGAGTTTTCTTATGTAAAGTTATGAAGAGAACACCTTTTTTCGACCGAAGAGTCTTTTAACACAATTTTTGGTGATTACACAAAAGGTACTTCAAATTCCCAGACCAAAATTTCAAATTTTCCTCTGTATGGCGGCAAATAAAGATCAAAACCATTCACATTACCATTTTTTAACAATGCAGGCATGGACAAACTTCAATTTTTCTTACTCCGTCCATTACTCTGACGGCTCTATTTATACATCTCATATGAAAGAAATCATAAAGCAATTCCATGGCGGGTAGACATAATTTTTAACTCAAAGGACCAAATTCGCGATATGTGGCGTCAATAAGCAATAAAACTCCACCATTCCACACGCAAAGGGTTGAAAGTGCGTATGTGTTTGTGTTTCTATTGAAAATTAAACGCGGGTAATTTGTGAAACGCGCTATTGGTGTTGCAGCATAAGTGTGAGTAAATTTTTCATTTTAAAGTTTTAGGCCTAAGCGTTAACGGGAATGGAAAAAAATTTTGAAGAAAATAATTTCGAGCATTTCGAATTACAAAATCGACAAAAGTTTTCCATATATGGTTAGCATTTTCAGACATACTGTATACCTTTCTACGTAGTTATTCCCTTCTTTTTTGCTGATTTAACCTTTTCTAACATATATAAAATAATAGCATATTTTTTCTAATTTTTTCTTACCATTTCCTCTGCGAATAACATTTTTGGGTTGTTTTCAACTCCTAATATTCTACTACTGATTCTCTAAATAAATTTTTAAAGTGTTGCTTTGTTTTCATTGTAACTTGAATTTAGGCTCATTGTCACAATAATTGTAGAGAAAGAGAGACGAAAGAAAGAAAAAGAGAGAGAGAGAGAGAGAGAGAGAGAGAGAGAGAGAGAAAGAGAAATATCAAACTGTAAATCGGCCCCAAGAAGCAAGGAAAAGCGTTCGTTCACGTTTTTCTGCGAAGAAATATACGTTACAAAGAGTATTCATGGTATAAAAAAATTAATTTTATTTATTTTATACACATTTCAATAACATACTTAGGAATACTGGTGGTAGATTCATATTATTTATTAATATAGTCATATTAAAGTACAAATGGCAGTACATACAAATGTGTACTTAATGCCTATCAAAAAACCAAGTATACCTAAATAAGAAAAGAATTAGAAAAAAGGATTTGACCTTGTGATATTTTTTTAATTCGATTATGATAATAAGATAATAGGTGATCAATGCTACCAAACTATCACGGTGTTGCCTCGGATAATTACAAAAGAAAAGGACGTGCAAAGTTCTTTTCATCGCCAAAACTCGCCGGGGATTAGAATTGGCACTTAGATTGGCTAATTGGCCCGTCGTTGTATACCACGGATTTAAACAACCAGGATTTTTAAGGATCTACTCCCACTTCCAGATTTCCCATTCTGAATCGAAGGCAAGTAATTCCCAGTTCATTACTTGAGCTGAAAGTCTTCATTAAATATAAAAAGTAAATTTAAATGGTAAACCCTTTAAGAAATATAAAATTCTAATTGAAATTATGGAATATTCAAAGTGACATTTTCAAAATTCCTTGCACAAACTTCATGCGGATTAAAAAATATTTGCATCATAATACAAATGCAATTTTGAACACAACCACATTAATAGAATATTGTGTATAACTAATGCAAAGTAAAAGATTATCTACCGGGTAATCACTAGTCAAAATTACTTTACTGCATCTTATGTGCATATTGCACTCACCTGGCGTGAGGGTAGTTTACTTCCATAGCGTTCCATCTAGCGGTATATACAAGCACTGTGCTTCTTCCCATCCCACATAATTTTCTCACCTCCTTCAGGTTTCATTTCTCTGATACATGAATAGATGCCGACATGCCATAATTTCTTATGTTGAATATAATTTAAATAATGTTAAAAACGGTTCAAGAAAATTCTAATAACATCAGTCCGGTTCCGGTCACGGGATTTTCTTAAATATATTGAACGTGTAAGGGGGATACTGCATGTACAATATTACGCCTTTATGAATGCATCACAGTTCCTGTTTGATTTAGTATTTTGAGGTGATTACACTAAGTTTCCTCTCACAGTCCATTATTCTGGATAGATTTCCGCTTCAATTAAACGAAACTTTTCTTCTGGTTTCATTGCGCTGGGTAACCATCCTCCTCATAGGAATCACTAAATTGTTAAACTACGGAGAGATAAGCTTAACGATATTTATTACATCTTATATTAATTTTGGATGGAGTATTATTGAACACCAACATAATGCAATCAAAAATAAATCTATTGGGCTCTATTTTTGATAATAGTTACATTCTGTGGGTATTTAATTCTACTGATTGGGTTAACAACCACATATTGGTATAATAATTTTTGTATTTAAGACAGCAATACAATTTGTATAATACAATAGTACAGTAATACAATAAAGTAATACAATTTGTATCAATATTTATTAGGTTTTATGAAATATATGCTGTTAGTGTTTTAGATTTTATGATATATTTTTGATAGATTTCTACTGGTTCAACAAATAATTGGATAACAGTAGTACGAGTCGTGGTGAGTGACGTCATAACAATTTTCACTATTTTGTACATAAGTGAAGTATCCTATTAAACATATACCATGATAGTTCTTCTACTAGAATTCGTTTTATCAATGACATATCACATGTTCTCTAACCTTACTTTTTAATATGTGTTATAATATGACAAAATTTTGTTTAGAAAGTTAAATGTTTCATTTTCGTTGACTTTAAAAATCCAGTGAGGTAAATGATTAATTTACATTCAGTAATTAATTTGGCAGAGCTCTTAGCGACGGAAGTGAATAATATAAATGACCAAAAAGAAACCATCGAGCTCTTTGTCATTTACGGATTGTTTGGTGTCGTACTCTTTTATAGCCTATCTAAATACTTAGAAATCAAACCTGAAGTAAATAGAACGATAAACAATAATTACGTTTTTTAAAACAAACAAATGGCAGCTCCTCATCATTTTATTCAGAATTGTAATGCTCAACCAGCAGGTAAGTATCAAATGTGTCCTAATACTCTAAATGATTTTATCGATTGATGCTTTTATAGGGTTACGGAACTCGTTTGGGCCCTCCCCGATGCAAACGCAAATGACTCCCACTGGAATGCAAAACGGAATACCCAGCCAAATGCCCGTACAATTGGCCAATCCAATGGGTAACCCTATGGTTCCCCAAATGAATACTGCAATGAATGGAGCAATCGGTAATCAGATGACTCCCACCATGAACGGCGGTTCCCCGATGCTCAGCCAGATGAACTCCCATTATAACATGACTAGCCCTATGAATGCTTCCCAAATGGCCCCACATCAAGCTCAGACCCAAATACAGATGCAGCAGAGGCAGATGGGTAAATAGACACATACCACCAACAAACACCTTCTATGGCACAATATTAATGACATATTTTCTTAGATTAATAATAAATGCTAAAGAAATTGAGGTAAAACACTAGTAATATCAAGGCTTTAATTATGGCATTTGCACTGTTTGCACATTTATAGTTATTAATGATTTTTACACTGAAAACACTCATCGTGAAACTGATCCACACATCTTGTAATTATAAATCTTCACAGGGATTGGGAATAGCTCTATTTTGCCCATCATTGGAATCAGTTTCCTCTTTCTCTTGGTTACCACAAAGTTCTATCATCACATAGTTCATGGCATATTGTGTCAATCTCACGGCAAGTTAATTTTTGGTATAGTGATGTTTGTTATCAACAAAATATACTCCATTAAAACTTGAAAGATGAAAAATACTGTTATCATTATAATAACATATAGTTTCTGTAATTAATAATGCAAAGCTATCACTATAAAGTTAATTTGAGCAATCATGACCCCAAAAATGTACTTTGCATCCAAAAAATAATGGCTGGGTTGAACTATTCAATTTTGTTTTTCATAAATGTAAATTTGAATACTCATCTGTACTTTGATTGCACAATTAGCATTAAACAATTATTTTATCTTATTAATTATTTATCTTTTATTGATATGTAACCAAATAAATTTATGTTGTGCCTTGGCTAAAAACTTCAAACTAACTCAAAAGCCAAGTTTTTAAACAAATGGTTTTGATTTGGCTAATATTGACCTCTTTAACTTGGCTTCATTACTTATATGGCATCAGATTTTTGTAATATGGCTTGCAAGACATTTTTTGTTTTAAATATGAAACAGGCTACAGTCAGCGCACGGTTCTTCATTGTTTTTAAATGCATTAGGTTTGTTCCAGCAAAGATACTTTGGTGACTAATGCCTATTTTCTTTTGGCCAGATAAAGTTTGAAACTTCTGCTAGAACATACCCACCATTATGAATAGTAATTCTCATTATTTATTTATATGGAGTAAGGGTAATGTTTCGTTTCATCAGACATCGATTAAATGAGAAGAATGAGATGTTTTTATGTATTAAGACAGAGATACAGAGAGGCATGAGGACATAAAAGCTGCATTACAAAGATTAGGAACATATAAAAGATTTTCGTTTACTCACATTTGTTTCATAAATATGAATTTAGCAATTAAAAAAAAATGCGAAATTTCAGAAGTCAGGTTCAATAATACATAATTTCATTATTCCTCCATTTCCAAAAAATTAATAGATTCCAAATATCAAAACTGATGATACAAAATATTACTCACACTCTGTCGCTACATAACATCTTTAGAGAAATTTAAAAAAAAAAACAAAAGCTTAAGGTCATATACACCAAAAATGTAACACGAAAAATTATTGTGAATTTTGAATGCTGTATAACTAACAAATTATGTATGGTATTTTCACAGAGTTTACTCCTGCTTTAAACCATCATGAAATGCCTCAGCAAGCTGCAAGCGTTGCTCCCACAACACCTTCTGTGCCTGTTCAACAACAACAACAACAGCAGCAGCAGCAGCAACAGCAGCAACAACAACAGCAGCAATCTAAAGAATTTAACACTGCTTCTCTGTGCAGGCTGGGCCAAGAAACCGTACAGGACATCGTGAGTAGAACCCAAGAGGTTTTCCAAACACTCAAAGCTATACAGGTAATCATTTATTGATTCATTTCTCTTTTAAATTTTTTGTAATGGTCTGCTTCAATTTTATAATTTTTAGCCTCCGAACGGTACCCCTCAGTCACAGAATAACAGCAATGAAAAGAAGGCCAAAGTCCAGGAACTGTTACGTACCATTCGAGTCCTCTTCAAAAGACTACGTTTAATATATGAAAAATGTAATGAAAACTGCCAGCTTCAAGGTATGGAGTATACCCACATTGAGAGTTTGATACCATTCAAAGATGAAATAGACCCTAAGCATGATGAGAAAAAAAATTCTGAAACGTACAGGTTAGCATGTGAAGAAAGTAAGGAAGTTATGGAACAGGTTGTTTTAAAAAATAAACATTTAAAAGAAGTTATTGACCACTTGCGACGAATTATCTGGGAGATTAATACTATGCTAACGATGCGAAAGTCATAGCAGTTCTGTTAGGCTTTTCAGGATGTCTTCCTTTATGGCTTTTGCTGGATATAATTTATTGGTAGCAAGCCGCCATAGGCACTTTAATAATTATTTCTATTTAATGTTTCGATTAGATGTTTTTCAAAGGCTATGAATCTGTTTCATGATAAATAGACAGTACTTCCCAAGCATAAAAAGTTAATATTTCTTAAATGTTTTACAGTTCGATAGTATAGACTAATCTCAAATAGTAATGTGCTCAGCACTTCAATCTTTGATTTCCACCGTACTGTTAGCACCCAGGTGCTGTCGAATTATTGTGAAACACATACTATTTAGGAGTATTCAAGATGATTTATAGTTAACCTTTACCTTGCAGACTTCTCTTGGGGTATATTTTGTCACTTAAAGTAGTGAAGCAGTTATGTAAAAAAACTGATTAATTTTGAGTTTAGTTGTGTTTCAAAAATAGTGTATTGTTTCAAAAAACTTTTATTCGACAACTTTGGATAATTTGAGAAAAACAAATATTGGATGTTGAGTTAATATGCACAACATTGGATCTATACATCTCATCCAGTAGTCATTTTGTCAAAGGTGTTCGATGTATATGATTTTATTGCTAATGGTTGAATTGACTTGAATAGCTTCCAATGCTATTCATAGCATCGTATGATGAACAATAGTACCTTCACTTGATCTGGTTTACTCAAGTTCAATAGTTTATTTATGCACCATGTAAAAGAAAACAGAGTATCCAGAATGGTTCCTGATGGTAGTTCTATTGGGAGAATTGTTTTCTCTTCAGTTTTTTCTACATTGAAAATTCACGTTTTTGAAGCACCTCTTATGCCCAATTTCTTGAACATCAGTTAACAATTTAATAAAGTTATTATACAATCAGAATTGTTACTAACTTGTTCTTTTTAGTCGAAACTTAAAAAGCCACAACAAAACCTTTATAACCACAAAATCTCCTTAACAGAAATTCACAAAAGATGGTGAGATACCAATTTCTTTTCATATAGACAACTAGATTGATGTTACAAACATAAAAATCTTTTGTACATCTTAGATTGGCTCTGAAAATACTAAAGTGACACATATTGTGAATGTCATATAAATTTTATGTCCTGCAAAATATTAGGCGAGGTCTAAGAAATTGGGCTTATATATAATTTTAGTGCTAATTGCACATTGTAATATATATTGGTCTGTGTTGATTAGTTTATTAGAATAAGGTTTTATGAGTTAATAGAAATACATATATCCAAAGACTGTTATTAGATTGATCTAGTTATGATCAGATCAAAAGATAATTGCAGATTTACAATGCATCACAATTCAAGCTGAATTTTAGATATGTGTATATATTTAGTAGAGAAGAATATTCGAGAAGTATACCTTCATGATATATGTTACTTACAATTTATTACTCAATTGAAGTGCGCAGAATGTCATTCTATGTATTCAAGAAAGTTGGAGTCTGTTTAATCAAATACATAGTCAGCCATAGCAAAATATAAGAATTTGTACCATATATGTGTGTCTATAATAAATACAAAACTTAAATAAGGTAATGTTTAATATGCTAAACTATATATATATATATATATATATATAAAGTGATAAAAAAAAACCAGAGATGAGGACATAGAAATAGGGAATGATAAACCTTCAAACTGTGCTGCCAAGTATTCAATTGTTGTGTACACTTTTGTTTAGTGTTAAATTAACATTTGTCAAAGAACGTCCAAAACACTATTTGAGAACAATGCACATCAAAGATGAAAAGTCTTATGAACTAAGTTGTCCCTAATATACCTGATTCAATTATTATTCAATCTTCTCAACTCAAGCTTACCGTGGTTGACTGCAGCTTGTTACAGTAAATATTTGATGGTGTGCTTACCTTTCAGCACAACTTAATTTTAGTTATTTATTTGTGTTTGTTTCGAAGCAATTTGTATCTTTCCTTAATTAACTCACTAAATTTAGGCGGTTTATTATGACTGATAGGATTTATTAACTACATTGGTATTTTTTACAAAGTTTACTGTATGTATTACAAATTTTTAAAAATCATTTAGTAGCTTCATTAGGTCACGTTACAACTGTCATTTATATATCACATTAGCTATAAATATTACAAATAAATGAAGTGAAATTTTCCGAATTTTGTTTGTTTATTTTAAAAACTTAGGCCCCAAAAATTAAAATTGTGACATAAAAGTACATTTTAGTTTCTCTGAACACAACTGACAAATTTCTGCATTAGGAGTGATATTTTGACAAATACTACAGAGATTCAAATGAGTGTTAATAATATCTAATGTTTCCTTTTCCAAAATTTGTTCATACGTTTCACCCTGAATTTGATTTTCAAGAGAAGCTATCTCTTCTTGAATTTCTTCGAAAAATGTGACTATATCTTCTTTATCTATAAGTAGTTCAGACAGTGGCGCGCTCTCTAGTGCCTTTTTCAATTCTTCAATGTTTTGAAAAGGGCAGGAGTCAATAAATTTTCGAAATTGATCGAAATTTTGTTTTCTTGAACTTTTCAGTCGGTCCAAAAATTTCTGAAAAGAAAAATTATTATAACTTTCTGTTATGAATAACAACTACTACAACTGAACGTAAATGTTTGTATGGTTTTAACATAAAAACTAACAGTAGGAAAATAAGTCAACAAAATGTTTATACATCAAAATCAGCAGAATTGATCTACAACAGACAGCTCAACATTGAATAATAGTGAGAGTGTGACTTATTTACATCACATTTACTTTGTTCAAATACCATAAAAGGATCACAAAGTGCAACCTTTGGCTGAGTGACTACTATTTTATAGTGGGTGTACTATGGATTTCCTTTATTTCTAAAGTTTTTGTATTGCTTGGGTCAGATGAGTTGTTAGGACGCATATTTCTACCTATTTACTGTATATAAAATATTTATAAATATAATCTAGTCTTTGCTAAACGCTTCACACATTTCTTTGGTTCTACTGTACCTGTAAGAGAAATTAAATTAAACTTAAGATAAACGAAAGTAATTTAATACATACCTCTCGTAATACGTGTCTTATGGTACTCGTGCCTTTCTTAGGTGTTAACTTTAATTTTGCTTCTCTGATTCGATTCGAAACGTTTCTTTGAGGGCTGGTCATGTCGCCAGTTAAATTTGAAAACTTAATTTGGATAGTTTAAAGAGCTGATAAATTAGTGAGGTTATGTTATAGAAATACTGGCCCTTGACAGTTTTGTAACCATGTGAGAGTTTTGTGATTGCGAGTCTTCTCCTATTTGTATTTTGTGGCTCCATTGATCACAGTACGTAACCTCACTTCTGTCTAATGGGCTTTAAATTAAAAACATAACTACAAATATCAGAGAAACGATGTATAAACTTTTAATTTGTGCCCATAGTGAGTGATGATTACAGTGTGGGTACTCTGTAGTACTCACAAGAAGCACAGTTTCAAAAAATTAATTAGATGTTATAAGGATTCTATAAACCAATGAGCACCAAGTAAATATGCACTGTTTTTCAGTTATAAAATAGGGTATAAATCGTTTAAAAGGAATTAGGGGTGTAATTGAATGTTCAAATGGCAAATGGGTATTTGCTCTCAAAGTAGTTTCTCTTAATTTCCCAAAAGAAGTTTATAGACGTATGCACTGTTTACATCATATAACTTGACATGTTCCTAGGAGCTATTTACAAAATTAATGTTATTTCTGTTTGCCATGTCATTACCTATACCTATAATTTTACCTTTGCCTTTACCTATTACCTTTACCTATAATTCTACTATACCATTTTTTTTCCAGGACATACTTATAACATCTTCCAAAAATATTTGTGGGAAATGTAAATCACATTAGGAGGGATTTTCAGCACATATCCACACGTAGGGCAACAATCTGTCTCAGCAATGTTTACAGTACAGACAGTATTCACCTCCAGGAATGTCAAATATGAACCACTAATTGGTATGAAGGATAATCTATCACCACCCACTTTACAATCCCTCATTTGTTGAGATATATATGTGCATGTGAGTAAAGAAGGGGTTTTGAAGAAGATTATATCAATTCGGAGAAGTTACTTGTTAGGAAGTTCAAAAACCTCCAATTAAGATTGTGGATCATGTCATAATTGAAGAGATTTTGAGACAAGGCAAATATATGATAAGTTATAAGCAATACAGATCCTGTTTGAAGTGGTATTACTATAACACCAATTTTTAGTCAAAATGTTCTCAAGTAGTAATAAATCAAATATTAATAAATCCATTGTGTGGGAATACTTTAAGAAAACTGAAAATAAAACTGCAACATGCAATCTTTGTAGAAAAGTTTTAAAATATTTTGGAAGCACTACAAGTCTAAGACAACACTTGTTTCGAATTCATCCTATTGAAATGCAATATGAAAGGCGCTCTGGTGAACCTCATATGGAAAATCTATCAACAAATGCGAGTGTCGTTTCCTCAACCAACAATTGCCCAACATGCACTGATAATGGCCCTTCAACTAGCAGTTCAGAAATGCAAATCATTCAAAATGAAATCAAATTCGAATTTATGGAAGAACCATTGAAACTAGGTGAAGACAGAACGGATGAACTTTCGCAATCAAAAATTAACGAAATAAACATAAAGTTACTGAAAATGATAGTTCTTGATTTTCATCCGCTATCTATCATAGACAATATTGGATTTTTGGAATATTCAGCACAGTTAAATCCATTATATAAGCCACCCGACAGAAAAAAATTAATTGAAGAAATTTTACAACCAGCATACACAGGTTCAGTTGTAAATTTAAAAACTGTTTTAGATGAAGTTAAATACATGTCAATTACACTAGATATGTGGACGTCGGAAATGAACATAGACTACATAACAGTGACCTGCCATTATATAAAAGACAATAAACTATTTTCTCGTGTTTTAGCTACAAAGGATCTGTCACTGTTTAAATCATCAGGTTCCCTTACAGCTGAAAGTTTAGGTCTAGCAATCACAGCAATTTTAAATTATTGGGATATTTACCATAAAATTAAAGCTGTAGTGTCTGATCATAGACCCAATGTAAAGAGTGCTGTGGATGACTTTCTTCAAATATATCACCTTCCATGTGTGGCACATACATTAAACCTTAGTGTCAGTGAGGCATTAAATGGAAAACCCATATACAATATTTTAAAGAAATGCAGATCTCTTGTTGGACATCTTAAATATAATATTTTAGCAGCGGAAAAATTAAGATTGACCCAAATACAAATGAACAACCAAGTATTAGAAGTCAAGCAAGATGTTGCTACCAGATGGAATTCCTGTTTTCATATGTTAGAAAGGCTTTTGAAAATTAAAGACTGTTTGTGTAAGGCTACACCGAATCTTCCAGGTGTTCCAGAAATTTTAGAAGCTAATGAATGGAAGATAATAGAGGACTGTGTACGAGTATTGAAACCAGCAGAAAATATGTCAACTGTTCTGTCTGCAGAGAAATATCCTACTCTGTCATTGGTTATCCCATTATTCCGTGGCTTTCAACATTCATTGAAACACATCTTACCTGAAACGGAAACAGGTGAGTGGCTTAAAGATACGCTTTTGAATGTAGTTACAGAAAGACTTGGAGGTCATGAGAGTAGCAAGAATTCAGCCATAGCTACTTTCTTGGACCCAAGGTTTAAAAAATTTGCGTTTGAAACAGAATATAATGCCAGCAATGCCCAGAAATGGGTATCTGATGAATTAGCTGACCTTGTATCATCTAAAAGTTCATCAGTAAACACTCCAAAGAGCACCAAGGAACCCCCAGCCTCTATAAACTGGGACAATACAGATATCTGGGCACACTTTGACAGTAAAATTTCAAATGTAATGACACATTCTACGCGAACAAGTTTCGAAGGTTTGATGGTCAAGCGATACTTAGACATACCTCTTCTTGATAGGAAAAATGATCCATTGGAGTGGTGGGGCAAGTGTAAAAACATCCTACCTGAAATGCACGACTTAGCGACCAAATATTTGAGCATCCCTGCTACATCTATACCTTCAGAAAGAGTGTTCTCAAAAGACGGTGAATTAACAAGTATGAGAAGAGAAAGAGTTACTTCAAACATTGTAGACGAAATAATTTTCTTAAATTCGCATTTTCAGTAACTACTGTTTTTTTTAAGTTAGTTTTGTTACTCAATAAACATATTTTTCAGTGTATATTTTTTATGAATGACGATTTTCCTTTATACTACAGTTCTAATAAATATCTAAATTTAGTATATATTATGTAAGAATTTCGTGATGTTTAAACGAAAATAACGCATTTTTGGTATAAACAATCTCCAGTTCAAAATCTAAAGTGAAAAGAAAATACAGTGATGGGATAAGTCGAATTAAAAATTCTCGATAATCCCATTATCGAAATCCGATTATCAAAACCCTCTGTACAATCCGATTATTAATTTCGGGTATATTCCTATTCGTAATAGGAATCGGTTAGCTCTGTCAATATTGGTATAATTCGAATTAAAAATGCTCGGTTCATTCCGGTAATTAATTCCGAGTGTGTATTCCACTCGGGTCGATTTCGAGCCAAAAGCCCAGAGGTCGGATTTTAGTTTTTTACCCCATAGATTCAGAGTATCATATCGTGAAGGTACACGATTAGCCAGTATCTAAAAGGTTTCAACTGCTCTCGTAAGCAACAAACGTGTTCGAACAACTTTTTCATTTTTAAAACGCATTACTACTTGCTCGAGATCTATTTTAAAATGCGATTTTAATTCTTTAATACCCGAAACTGTGTTCGTACACTTTGAAAATGCAGCCAATATCAATTGTTATGTAACTTTTAACGTTTCATGGTTAACGGTGTCCTTTGATTAACGTTCTTGTGTTCGGCGTTGGAGTTCCATTCATAGACATATTAAGAGTAACCAAAGGAATGTATAGGCCTACCTGTATGAAAAGATGTAAGTCGACTTTACCCCGAGTGGTATATTTAGCTTTGTTTCTCACATGCACATGCTCGACTGTCTTCGTCACCGATGACCCTGGGTGGAGGAAAGAAACTGGTAGTGGGAAGTGGGCAAGCACAGCGAGTTGAAAGAGATAGATAGACCACTTCGCTGACTCCGCGTTACAATATTTTGGCCACTTGCTTCGTCTCTTCAAAATTTGTCCAAAGTTCTATCATGTTCGTTGCATCCATTGAATATAGAATGGCTAGCTTTATATTTTATAGGTTGTTTCAGGTGTAAGGAGAAGAAATTACTTCCGAATTCGGCGTTTCGATGAGTTCATGGATGAAGGGGGCGCTCGTCGCGTCGCTTTTTTACCATTACACTTTCCGATCTGTTATTGTATCCGATGGTTGTATGCTATGTTTATGTGATTCATACATTCCGAGATAAGCTTTTACGATTCAAATGAGAAACAAAAGCGTTGAGTGTAGACCGGTTAAAACCAAACCTATAAACTTTATCTCTGTTGTAGGGTGTGGTACCGTTTTATTGTTTAGCTCAGCAATTTTACTTCCATTGAGTTTAGTACTCGGTGCATCTACATTTTTATACAAAGTGAGCTCATAGGGAGTTCACAGCGACTACTTTGAAGAATTCTTGGTAAGTATTAACTAATATAGCTCTAATATGACGGAGTAGAAGTGAAAAATTGAAATTAAAGGTTAATTTCAAGACTCCATCATTATTAATATTAAGCAGGTTGTGAAATTTGTATGAAGCAAACAGAGGGAAGATTTTGTGAACTTCCTACAAAAGGTTGGTTGTATACACGGCGAATTTTTCCGTTCGGACAATTTGCTGTCGCCGCTGTTCAAAGAAACCTTCAACGTTACACACAAAGCGGAAAAGTTTACGTCGCCCTCGCAGGAGATGGTAATATGTACATTGCAGCTTCAATCTGAAATCAGTTTAATTGGGGTATTCAAATTATTAATCGCTTTGAAATGGAGAGCGAAAAGCTTTTAACGTTATTGTTATTCAGTCGATTTCTTCCAGGTTGTCGAAGTTGCTTCGAAAGTCGAAGCAAACTTCACGCCAAGCGTTTTTGGTCGTGTTCCTATACTTGAAAAGGGTTTACTTGAGGGTTTTATCCCACAAAATGGATCTCCCTTGGTTCAATAAAGTAAAAATTTACTTCATTTTCAACAGTAGTTGCTTTTTGAATTACCGTCTAGATATCATTAAATAATAAGTCAATTACTTCATCAGGATTAGTTATTTTATTATATTTATTTAAATCTGATAAAGCAAATAGTTCAATTAATTTTTTATGTTTAATTTTAGGGTCATTTTTTTGGTTTATTTGTAATCTTTATATTAATCACAGAATAGAGGAAAGTGATCAGTTAATACCTGATTATATTTCATAAATTAAAATTTTTTACTACCCTTAACATACATGTTATCAATACATGTGCCTCCACCTTCATTTGGCCTTGCAATACTTCTAAACATTGGTAAACATCCTGAAGCAAGTGTAATATTTAATAACTTATCAGCATTTGACTCGGTATTAAGTATGTTTATGTTGGAATCCCCAACTGTTACATGATAATTGTTTGTTTACTGTAATTTTATTTACATCAATAAATCTAGACTCCTCACAATCAAAACATCTATATAGAGCAGATATAAGTAACTGGAATTCTGAACCGATTTCACTAGGCAGTTTAAAACTTTGAAACATTCCAAATTTATGACTTCATTTTCATGCACTTATCTTTGTTCACATATATCACAATGCCGTGCGCAATATTCATTGTACCATTATTATAGTATGTGTTATAATTATGTGGTGTGTACAGATAAGGATGTTGTAAAATACCAGTTCCATTGCAGACAATTATTTTAGATTAACTAAATTTGCATTTAATCTTCTTATATTTAAGGTGCATATTTGTCTTTACAAGATTAACCTTGCTTGTTCCCATGTTATTTTTCTTAACAAAATTAATTACTTGTAATGAGAGCATTTTCTTTCTGACTTCATCTTGCAAGATTCTAGATTTAAAAGTATTTATTTTTAATTTGAATGCTCCACAGATTGAATTACTGAAATTTCAGTAGTGTTCTTCTCCGTTTACCATATTTTTTCATAGAGACCAGTTGTCTAAATGAGAATGGGTTCTTTATTATCTATTAAAGTAGATGATCCTTTTGGTAATTATGTAATTCTTTATTTTAGAAACATAGAGGATATGAAAAATAAAAAGCGGGGCCGTAGGGGTGTGTCCAAGAAGGCGGCCAAGAAGAGGTATCAACGACAAACGCTAGCTTCTCGCGTGCAAAAGTTCGAAGATGCTCGAAAAGAGACCCGCAATGAAGCAATGGTCCGACATAGAAACATTGATACTGACAACCCAAGCACATCGCAATCGGTGCAGAAGAAGAAAAATGTATCAAAAATCCCTGCTGAGAAGGAAAAGAAAAAGTTAGAGGAGAAGAAAACGTTAGAGGAGAAGAAGACTACGAATGATGAGGTATGTAACCTTCCCGACACAGGTAGGCCGATTTACGAAACTTTCGACATGCATGAATTATTCGGCCTAGATAGTGATTGCGATATCCCATTTCTAAGGAAAAAAACATTGAATTGTCATAATGTCATAAAGAACATGCTAATTAAAAGTGGGGTTTTACCTGATGAAAAAAAAGATACAGAACATAAAACAGATCCGATGGCTGGGTCCTCTTCAAAAACTGTAACTGAGTCTGAACAAGCTTATTTGTCACGTCAAGAAAATTACTCTCCGCCTCAAGAAACTGATTCTCCACCCCAAGAATTCAATATAGTCCTATTCAGAGATAAAGCTGGAATTCCGTACCCGGGTGAGTCTGAACAAGCTTTTCTTTTACGTCAAAAAGCTTGCTCTTCGCCTCAAGAAACTTATTCTCCGCCCCAAGAAACTTATTCTCCGCCCCAAGAAACTTATTCTCCGCCCCAGGAAACTTATTCTCCGCCCCAAGAAACTTATTCTCCACCGGCACGAAGAATAACGAGATTAATGTCTCAAATGACCATGAAGATGTCCGAATCAGCCAAAAAATCTGACAGTGTTGAAGATGGCAGTGTGACTGAAATGCAAGAAACAAAATCAAGAAGTGCAGAAGTAAAGAAAAAATCTCCACGAGCATTAAAATCAAAAACTGTTCCTGTCTCAGCAACTCGTAAGGCAGAGCTGCCATCGAAGCTGCAAGGGGAGATCACTGGCTACATCAGCCCCTTTGTTACTCGTGCTCATGGCAAAGACTCCATGAGAATGGAACACAAACGACGAATGTCCAGCGGGGGTTCGATACCCGGAAACAGTGGGATGAGTCCTTCGGTTGGTGCTGCTTACTTCTCAAAGATGCTCAGAGATGAAATAGAACGCATAGAAAAGATGTGCAAGGAATGGAGCAGCTATAAAGAGGAAGACGTGCCCGAAAAGGCAAAAGAGATGATCGACGTGGTGCTTGGCCAGTCTAAACTACTTTTGTCGAAAAAGTTTCAACAGTTCGAACAGCTCATAGAATGCTGCAGATCCGATCAGGATTCAAAGCAGCCGGTCACTTGCATGGATCTGCACGGGTATTGGGACGTGATGTACATGCAAATTGAAGATATTGACAAGAAGTTCAATGACTTATCGGTACTCAGGAACAATCAATGGAGAGAAGTATTACCAGAACAGGAAACCAAACCTAAGACAAAAGGAAAAAGGGTCAAGTCTCAAGCTTCTTCCAAGATCAGAGATGTGACTAGAGAAACCAAACAGGAGAGTCCTCTTATGAGGATAGATTCTCCATGTCAGAGCTCCTCCACTGGCCTGGCTGTCATGAGATTATCTCAGAGTATTAAAAGAAACGATGGTCTCACTCCTAATAAGAGCATACTGAAGACTGAAGACGCCAAAGACAAAAAAGTCGTAAAAAATGTTCTCTTCGACCTCAGCACCATCAGGGACAATTTGAGTACTGAAGAGGACTATACAGAGAATGACGACGATCCAGAGACAAAGAGGACTCCTCCGAGGAGGTCTTTGAGACTTAGCAACTGCCCTGCTTCATTATATTTTATTAATTAGCTGGTGTCACTATGACAACTTGACAGTTTCAAGATTAGAATGTATTGAAAATACTGAATGATTTTTAAGAATATAACTTTCGAATCAACTAGTTTGTGATTAAAAGTGAGAGTATACCTTAAGTTTTTTGTTGTTTACATATGTATTATCTTAGATAAGAATGTGTTTAAAATACTAAATGATCTTTTTAAAAAAAAAATACTTTTATTTCATCAAATTGACTGGATTGTGAATAAAGGTGTGAGAATGTACCTTATGTTTTTGTTCAAATATGTATTCTCTTAAGATTAGATTGTGTTGAAAGTACTAAATGATTTTTTGGAAAACACAAGTCATCGAATCAACTGGTTTGTGAATAAAAGTGTAAAATTGTACCTTAAGTTTTTTGTTGTTCCAATATGTATTCTCATAGGATTAGGATGTGTTGAAAACACGAGATTTTTTTAAAATACTTTTAATTCATCAAATCAACTGGATTGTGAATAAAAGTATGAGAATGTACCTTATGTTTTTGTTCCAATATGTATTCTCTTAAGATTAGATTGTGTTGAAAGTACTGAATGATTTTTGGAAAACACAAGTCCTTGTATTGACTGGTTTGTGAATAAAACTGTGAGAATGTACCATAAGTTTGTAGTTCAAATATGTATTCTCTTTTTATTAAATATGTTTATTTTATTACAAAACGTTTCAAACAACGTGGGAATATCTACTATATTTATATTTTTTATGTATCTGTTGGGTTAAAATATGAATAAAAATGTATCCTTAAATCCAATTTGTTGTCATTTTGTGTTTTATAATATTCTTCAAAGTGAATGCGTGTTCAAACCCATAGTAATTAATTGGAATTAAAAAGTGCTCATTTCCAATGATTGATATTTATGATAATAAGGGAAAATTAATAGAAACATTTTTTAATGTCCCCAGCAATTGATAAACTAGCCAAATCTCTAGTTTATTGTAAGTATATGTTTAAAATTAATAGTGGCTGTGTTTTTAATGTGTTCCAGTATTCGAGCAAAAAAATTTAGTTTTAAAACAGACCTTGAGTTGAACATGATTCTCATGCACTAAATTGTGAGATTTTCATTCTGGTGCCACCATAATAAAATTACATATATAACAGTAGTTATTATATTTTCCCAATATTGGCATTAAAAAATGAATTCAATATATATATATATTACAACACAATATTAAAACAAGGCTGAGATGGGAATGTAACATTTTTCTTGTATCGCAAAAAAAAATAAGAAATATTTAATAGTCTCGCATAAATGGAAAAAAATATCTGCAGCGATTACATTACAATGAACAGAAAATGTAAATTAATAAATTTGCACTTACGCTTATGATAAGCTAACAAAAATTAACCAAAAAAATTAATTACATATATATTGCAGAAAGAAATCAAGCATGTGGGTGGTCATCTAAACGTTGAAATAAAACTTAATACATGACTGAGATGAGGATGTACCTGTAATGATATAATGTAATGTAATGTATGACATTTTATATTCACTCACATTTTGAATTCTTCCCACGTAGTGGTTTCATAATGTGTGTGCATTCACACTGGCCAACAGTGAATCAAAAAGTTTGAGAATGTGTGCTGTTTGGCTTGCCGATGAATGGATCGAACCTACAAAATTAAAAAAAAAACAAACTACAATTGATATTTACTTCAAGTTACCTACTGTTGCCATAAAACTCATTGTAACATCAAGATAATGGCTAAATAGTTGAGCTGTATGAGATCCTTTTATTTTCCAAGTGGTTCTTTCATGCATATATAATTCTCTCTCTCCTGGAGGATTATCAGTTTCGTATGTGTGCTTGATATATTTCCATTTGGCACATGTTACTTGCCCACCATTTTCCCAAATAAGATCATTATGGAGCAAGTTATTCCAGATTCGTTTTAATAGATGTAGAGAATCATAAATATGAACAAGCACCTGGTCATGTACTTTTCACAATTTTAGAGTATCATCTTCTTTCCTTCTATAATGATTAGGAAGGTAATAGCTACATCACTGTTTCAAACAAACACTTTATTACAAATTATAATTCACTGGCCATGTCTTTGAATACCCTGAATTCCTTTGAATAATGATTTTCAATTCCTTATAGTTCAAAAGATGTTTTGTCAAACATTATAAGAGCAATTTTAGGTATTTTCATCAAAAGATTACTATAGGTGCTCCTTGTAAAAAGTTGTACATTTTGCAAGCTTGTTTTTAAAGAATGAACCCTAAAACTTTACTGTCCAAGTAAAACTGTGGCCCCTTAGGTTTCCCTTCAGTCAGTGTGATTTGCAGATGTATAAAATCTGATGTAGTTCTAACAAGAGCAGAAGTAATATCGTGGATAATTTTTTCTCCCTTTCCCTTTATGGCAGTTCCTTTCATTTTCACGTTAATTTGTGTAGGTCTTTAGTCAACGTTCTTGATCAAGGGTACCATCTCTTCGCTTTCCATGTCGTCCTTCCGCAAGCACTGTTCTTGCATCTGCGATATCTAATCAACAATAAACAACAAATATCTAAACAACAATATGTTATCCACGTACGCTTAGAAGTTTAATACCGTAAATGCTATGTGTTCCGGGACTTGGGGGTGGTGCATTTTTATTTCCTACGTCCTCATTGCCCTCTTCCACCTCCAAGCAGCCTCACAAGGATCACAGGCACAGATTACCAGATTACCCCACAAAACAACAAATGATGTTTCGTGTTTTTCTCTCCCTTTTGTTATTTGTAATGACAAAAACTGGCTGCGCATGCGCAAATAAAAGAGGGATTGTGATTGTTGGGACATTTGCTACACGAATGTAATGACCGTAAAAGTTTTCATATTGCTACTAATGGTGGTTCAGGTGTTCAACGAAGCGTAGAAGAATTCGGTGCATCGTAGATACCAGAGCAGAGTACCAGCATTTTTGTCCTACAAACGCAAGTCGGGTTCCAAAGATAAACGATATTGATATTAAATGGCCGAAGAAGCTATAGTGCTTTCCGGTGAAAAGGACGCCGAAGAAGAGGTGATTTCCATTCGCGAATTCGTCGAGTTTCAAGATGATTTAATCGAGACCACTGCAGCAGTTTTGGCGGCGTCTAACGACAAATCCTGCTCTTATGCCGAAGTGAGTATATTATTATCATATGTAGCGAAAAGCGAACCGGTAAAAATGTTTACTATGGGTATATCTTTCGTTTTTCTACTTTTATCTGCAGAAACGCGATTATGAATAATTTGCGAGTATTTTTTCTAATGAACAGTAAATGCACAAATGGACGAGAGTCTGAAAAAAACCATTCCAGGATGTCTACTTTTACCTTTTTTGTTCCCAGTCTTGGGTACTAAGACATGTTGAAATTGCAGGAAAAAAACCGGAAAAATAGGCCAAACAGATACGCAATCCACTGATTTTTAAGGAATGCAGTGATCAATGATCACTTCTTTCATCTTCTTAACCTTCTCAATCTTCACGATTTTACATGGTGACTAAAATCAAGGTTACCCCTTACAAATTACAACAGCGAAGTAATTGGCCACATAAAAATGTTTCAACAATTTACTGTTATTTGTAATCATAAACTGTATAGCGAACTAACATAGCGACATACTAACTTGATGGCAATTCAGTAGTGCTTGTATGCTGAAATATGTACTCATTTTTTACATTTAAATATCGCTGGAAGGTCGTTAAATGTATAATATGGCTAAAAAATTTTTAAGGGCTATGTAAAACGCCAGGCACTGTACTCTTGCTTAACTTGCATCCCAGAGGCAAAGGAGGACCCAGAGAAGGGCGCTGGTGTATGCTTGGCATGTAGTTATCACTGCCACGATGGCCATGATTTGATTGAGCTTTACACGAAGAGGAATTTTCGATGCGACTGCGGCAACACCAAGTTTGGAGATGTCCCTTGTAACCTGTTCAGCGATAAAAATGAATTTAACGAACTCAACAGTTACAATCAGAATTTCTCCGGGATGTACTGCGTTTGCCATCGTCCTTTCCCCGATCCCGAAGATCCTGTGCCAGATGAGATGATCCAATGCATTATTTGCGAAGACTGGTATCACACTCGACACCTTGGGACGGAAGTTCCTGCTGATAATTTTGCTGGTAAAGTTACCAATTCAATTTCGCTACTGTATGAATTTAAGGTGTTTTTTTTTTTTTTGTAGAAATGATCTGTGAGTCGTGTGTGAGTAAACATGAATTTTTACTTCACTACGAAGAGTACTGCATGAATAAGTCGCCCCAGATTGAAGACGTTAAGGAAGATCTGCAAGTTGTAGCAGCAAGTTCTGAAAAGTACTGCAAAAAGCCTGCATTGAAGGCAGCCAAAGTTTCTGCTAAATTTTGGGCTGATGTAAGTATTATTCATAAATAATCTATTTAATTTAATCATGGTAAACTTTGTTTCATTGCTATTAATTAATTTATATATTTAATTCACCAGGAGTTCAATAACAAAAGATTTAAAACTTAAATGTAAATTAGGAATAAAACAACTCCCCTAAAGGTCAGGGAGTGAATGTTCTTCAAATAAACATATTTTTTTAAGAAAACTGTTGAAGATGAACTTGTTCTATGCGTTTTTTTGTCCAAATAAACAGTAATTGAATTGGAGTAATTGGAGTAATATAATTTTCCAAATCTCATATAATTACTGACTATATTTAGATATTTGTAAATGAAAATATTAGAACAGATAATTGAAATAAATATAAATGGTCTTTCTAGATACTTCAACTCAACTAAACAAAAGTATTTGTTTTTCACCAATACAGTATACCGTCTTTTTCCAGTCTGAATTGGAAAACCCAATGTAGCACTACATATATATTTCTCCTAAGTCCTTACACATCTTGCAACTAATTTTTCTTTAGTCGGTCTTCTACCACCTTCTTTAAGAGTATTGCTAGTATTTTGAGAACTGTTTCATTAGTTTTCGTATGATCATGATTAATACTTTTTTGATAATTTAATTTATATTGTGGTTTTATGAGTGATTTGCCAGCAGAGATAAAACATTTCCAACATTGCATATTATTAAATGCAATAATCATGCATCAATAATTTTTAATATTTTTCATTTTAAAATATAACTCAGATGCGCAATAGTATTTACCACCCAAGCACCAAATAAGATGAGCAACTGCAAACTAAAATGCAGAAATTTTGAAGTGAACAACTTTTTGGGTCAAAGTGTGTCAATCTCTGTACTCTGGTACTCTCTCTAAGTCTCTGGGTACTTACCCAAACATTCTTAGGGACATTTGCATAAGCCATTTCATTTTTCGCTAGATAAGGTATACATGTGCGCATGATACTGCTGATTGTAGATTGTATTCGAATTTTTACATTTTTAAGGTTTTTAAGATTCTGTACGTTCCGTCTAACTTTCTGTTTTCAGGTGATTTGGCGTAAATCATTGTGCACTTGTGATGATTGCCTTCGAATGTATGAAAATGCGGACGTAGCATTTCTGCTTGATTCCGAGGACCCTGTTCTCTTATATGAAGAAAAAGGCAAAGCAAAGGGCAAGGAGTATATTGAAAATCAAGAGCAACAGTTCTTTAAAAGTATGGATAGAATACAACTGGCCGATTGCATTGCTGGTTATAACGATCTGCAGGAGCAACTGGGTGACTTCTTGAAAAAGTTCGCAGAAGAAAGGAGGGTTATCAAGCAGGAGGACATCAAGGAATTTTTTGAGGGAATGAACGCCAGGAAGAAACAGAAAGTTGAGGTTCCAAGGTTCTGTCATTAAATGTTATGGGTATTCATATTTTACTTACATGTAATCAATATATTCTCATATTGTTCCATTATATTGTTGATTTCAATTTTGAACATGTACTTTCTGAATTATAGAATTTAAAATGTAGAACATACCAATCTTATTTTTATTGTTTCGTTAATATAACATTTAGTGATGCAAGTGAATATCTATGAGTTAAATGAAATGAAGCCATTACGTGCAATCACTATTCAGTTGGCGGATGTTTAAAAATAATGAACATTTACTGTTACTTGCATTAGATGAAACCAGCACTGATTCATACAAATCTTTTAAGGCTTCAAATTAATTTCCATTTAACATTTGGTGCATATTTGTAATGGGTCATAACTACAAGGAAATTCTTATGTATTAACTTGTGTCAGCTTCAAGTCGTAAAAATAAGCTGTTTTTCGTAAGTATATTACAAATTCAGTTACTTCACGTCACAACTGCTATATTGTTATGAAGTCGGAAAAATTACCAACAACATTGACTTGTGAAGAATCTGAAGAATATAAATCATCTTACAGGTTTGTAGTAAGGGGCTCGATTGTAAGTTTAATAATAATTTTTCGACTCCAGTAATAGTTTCCACTATAACTATAAATAAACTTCACAAACAAAGCGGATATCTACTACAACGACTCGGGTGAATCTTAATCAAGTGTTATTACTTGGTGAATGCATCCATTTATAGTTGTGTATAAAGAATGTCGGACAAGGAAATTAGATTTTCTGGAAAAGAATATTTTGTTGACTTCTCATTACCCTTCACAGAAGACACATCGGATGTAGGAGATGTCAAATTAGCAAGTTGAATTTTTGTCTTGTGAAGCACTAAACACTTGTAGTATCAATATCAACTAAAATTTTATATAATTTACTCTTTAATTCCTTTCATTAAATTGTATAACAAAGTACTTTTCAAAATACCTTTTGCTCCTTTCGTGTTTGGCAAAACAAGAAACGTAATGAATAAATAAATTTGAGAGGTAAATTACCTCTACATTTCCCTTTCATAAACTTTGATTAACTTTGACGATTTAGAAATGTGAGAACCGTATTTACGAGGTGTCACTATTTTCCAGTTTTAATTATTCATTACAAGCTTGTTTTGAGTTA
Organism: Cryptocephalus primarius; assembly: GCA_963576515.1. NCBI lineage: Eukaryota > Metazoa > Arthropoda > Insecta > Coleoptera > Chrysomelidae > Cryptocephalus > Cryptocephalus primarius. The sequence continues at coordinate 6,662,622 of OY754936.1, forward strand.
TTTGTATGGATTAAACACATAATCAATTTATATTCTATTTTCATTTAATTCAAATACCTAATTTGGTAATAAAAATATTGGGAAACCCCGCGTTGCGACTATTATTATACTTTCGGTTTAAATCGTAAATTGTATTGTATGAGTAATGTATCATTACGTTAAATTTTTGATATTCGATTCTGAGGGAAAGTAGAATGTAAAGTGGTGAAGAATTCAGAGATATGTCCACCTCACGAGAAATGGTTTGTTTACAGACCTCCTTGAAAATTTTTAGAATATTGAATGTTTTTCCCACTGAAGGCAACGAACTAAAGCCGACTCTTAGATTCAAGTTAAATTTTTTCTTAATGATTTGTATATCATTTGTGATGTTCTATAGCGCAGTTTCGCATTGCATTCAAACCATCACTGGTAAGTAAAACAAATATTTCAAGGATTTTTTCCGATTATTATGTTTTGCAGATCACAAATACAATCACTTGGAATTAGATCTGACTTACATTGTTTCACTATTATCTTGCTACAGCTTAGATATCGGCTGCTTTGTTAAAATGGATTCGATGGCTCGCATGCTATATTTCTTTTCAGATTTTGAAACCTTTGGTAAACCTTATCTTTTTGATAAAGTCAACAAACTATTTAATAAATTAAGTTTATTACATTTCATTTACTTACAAACTTTAATTGCGGTCATTATAGTTTTGTCTAATATATTTAGAGGAAATTCGTGTGAAATGGAAAACATGATGTACAATATGACTGAGATTTGTGGTTTAGTAACTTATACTGCTCTTCCGTTTGACATCGACTTTTTCCCAGGTAATTATACAATTATACTGTTATTAAAAAATATGTAGTATTACTCTTTATGATGTACCTTCTGTGTAGGTCTTTACTTTTATACACGTGAAGTCTCATTATTATTCCTGGTGAACATGTATGTTATTTTAAATTTTGATTGTTCAAGTTTTATATTTTTGTCATTGTGATTACGGATGCATAGCAACTTGGTGAATGCCCATATGTATATTAGTAATCTCTTAATTTTTATTGAACATCTCACTATCTTTTTGTGCCATATCTTCCTACTATTAGGTGCTTCTAAAGTTAAATTCACCATGCGATCGTTTTGTTTATCGCCAAAAGTGGTGATATTAATTCCATGCATTTTCTTTGCCAGAATTAAACTCTTCTACCCATTTTGGGTTTCCCAAATTTGATAGATGTGTATATAGTCATATATATTATCAATTTTAATTCTTTGATGCCGCCCTTTACTTTTCCTCACAATCATTTTGTTCTCCACAGTATGTGTTTTACCCTGTACCATAGTCACTAACATTTTGATGAGGCTAAGTTTCGAGATTTCGTGCTGAGGTTTTTAGCTACTTCCATTTTTACTCATAACGAGGTGATGGCATTTTTCCAGAATTTCCAATCCGGAGGGCCGTTAATTTTTATTCAACGTTATTTTCTGTTAGCCTTTCACAAAAAACAAGGCAGTAGCTTCGTCGTATTCTAGCAAAAAGCTTTTACAGGATGCTGTCGTTCAGATCAGATGAACCAAGTTTTATATGAAGTGTTACTCGTCCCCCTTGCCCCTCTCCAATATGCCTTCGAAGCAGCTTTTGAGCAAAAATTGCAGTTTCCTCAGATCTAAAATATTGAGTTTGACGTTTTATTTTTTTCAGTTAAACAGATATACCTGATTATGCAAATATTTGGTTTGAATTACCTTTACCTCTTGTCGGGTTTGTTAGCATGGTTGGTTATAGAATTAGCTTGTCAGTTGGTAGTTAGAATCAGGCACGTCAAAAGTATTTTCATTGAAGCTCTAGAGGAAAAGGACCATCATATCAGAAAGCAAAAGTTTTATTTCGCTGCCAGGTACCACGCAGAAATTTTGGGGTAAAATTAAATTTGATCTGCACGAGAGATGTCTTATGAAATTTGTTTTAGCTTGGAAGACCTGATGAATAATATCTTTGGTGTGTTTATGTTGAACCACACGGTAATCACTGCTGGAATTCTAGGGTGTGGACTGTTTGCTTTCTCACATGTAAGTCTTGCTTTGTCACTTTTGGTAACAATATACAGTAATTTTTTAAAGGGTAGGTCAATTGCGAGTTTGTTGATATGCGCCGGTTGGAGTTTTGGACTTTTCGTAGATTGCATGACTGGTCAATTTATACAAGATGAGGTAATAAATAGAAATAATTTTAACCTAATTAATATTATTTAAAATAAATATGATACAAAGGGAGAGAGGAATTTTAAACTTTCAAACCAAAATTTTTATATCTCCTATTTAAAAAAATTAAACAATACAAATTTGCAGAGCTTGGCAGTAGGTGAAGCACTCTATAATTACAAATGGTACGAGATCGATGACGAATGTTTCAAAAGAGACATCTTATTTGTAATTAAAAGGAGTTCGAATGCAATGAAACTGAAAGCAGTTTCTTTTGGAGTTATGGACCGAGTAATGTTTTTGGCGGTAAAGTTAAAAATTTAGCCATTTTATACCCCAAGTTTACTATACAATTCTGATCAGCCATTTATCATACTTTTGCTTTTCTAGGTTTTAAAAGCATCTTACTCGTACGTCGCTATATTAAAAAAATAAAGACAAAAAACGCGACCAGCAAATTTAGAAAACATGACGTACATCACGACAATAAAAGCACATTCTCACTGAATCCCACACGTGTTTTTCAAAATTCTTAATTATCGGCACATTTTTGGATAACAATGAGTTCCGCCGTAAACTTGGTAGGTACATAGCTGTGGGCATAGACGAGTTCCGCCGCACAGGTGCATGAGGTAATGAGTTATTTGGATTTTTAAGGAGCTGTAAAACTCTGGTATTTCAGTTGGATGCACCCTTGAGCGTTTGTTAACATTATTACGGTTTTTATTATCATAACTCATTAATTGGCGGAACTGGTCCATGTTCCTTAACAAACGTTTGTTAACAAAACAATGCTTTTCTTAATAAACTTTACTTGTAGCATACTCAACATGTTTTCCTCAAAAAGGTCGCAGGGTGAACTAGAAAATTTTACAGAACGAATTTTAAACATTTAGAAGGATACAATTTTTATTCTTCTTTTCTTGCAAGCAGTATTCTATCCTTAGAGTATAGATTTTCCTTCACGTCCTATCCTTTACCACGGAATACCATTTTTATTCCACTCTGTGTTTTATATAATCTACCCTGTGTCTTTATCGTCTATTTCGGCCTCTATTCATCTTTTTAAATTCTTTATATATTCAACACACTTTTTGCTTTCCTCTTGTTCTCTCATTTTACAACTGAAATCTTTGGTAATGTATTTTGTATTTGGGCGTTCAAAGAGATCCTCTTACGCTTTCCTCAGTAGAAGCATATGTTTACACCACTTCCAATATACTTAATTTCTCTAATTTATATATTAACAATTTCTCATGCAAATGATATGTAAATATATAACAGACAATTCAAATAAGTCTTTAATAGCACATTAACATTTGAGCGATAGATAAATTTCATATTGCATCGTCGATTTTCTGTATTTTTATTTATATCTCGTGCAATAAAGATTTTTATTGCAGCTTACCTGGGCTACATTCAAGGCATTTTCCGTTCTGTTCTATTTTCCCTTGTGTATAAAATATTTATTTCCAGGGCGATATGAAGGAGTGTCTGGAAAACAGACGTTAAATTTATGTAATTTACGTAATTATAGTGAACGAATTCAACATTTCCATGGGTTCATGGGAAAAGAAATGAATCAGTGCAGAGGTAGAAAATAATGAGAACAAAATGATTGCTGGAATTATAAAAATGCAGGTATTGAAACAAAATCTGTGTTTTAAAACAATGAAAGTGGCTTTCTGGCGATGCATTTACAGTCAATTTTGCTTGACAGATTCAACGATTTCGTACAACTTCCACTCCCTTGAACTTTTTGAATTAACGGTTTTTCACGAATTCCGCGTAAAACACTCAGAATTTTATATGTATGACTATAGACAACTTTGTTGAATATCTCAATTAGAAAATTAGAAAGCAAATTAATTTTTCAGGCATTTTTAAATCATGATACAGTATATTTTTGTGTATTTAGAATTTAAACATGCAGTTCATACACATATCACTATGGTAAATTGAAGGGAAAATTATATGTTAACTGAGAAGACAAGGCCGTCTGTATGTTACAAGAGACGTTTAAGGTAGAACGCTTCTAACTGTATGTACAGTCTTTCCGCATTCAATTTAAGAAGGCTTAAAAAATTACAACCACCTAAATCTTCCACCGTTTAAGCCGCGTCTAACCAGTTGTTCATGTTGTAAGATTACAATATGTAACTGTATTATAGGCATAACGATTTTGTGTATGTTAGATTGATTCTGAAAAGAGTGTACTTCAATTTTTCCACTGGATTGTCAAAAATGTGTTTTTTAGTATAAAAGATATTTTTTACTACGTCTTGCCGTTTTCTCTGTTCACGTAAAGAAGACCTGTAAATTTTCCATAGGACTTTTTCAGCTATATTTTACCAATATTTTTTTATTGCACGTGTTTATATGTTGTCTTGCTAATTAAGCCTTTTCCTTTATTATTTTTTTAAGTGGAAAAGTCATAGTGAAAACAAATGTGTAAAATCTGTAGACGATCAAATACGCTCCAAATGTGTTCATGTTAGCTCTGGTAAATAATCTCATCTATTTCTGTAAATTGCTTAAATGTGTTAGTCAAGTTAAACTAAAGATGGTGTTTCAGAAAGTACTGACTAAATGAGCCAATATATGTAGATACAGATAAATCCAAGAAAATATCGTGGACTTTTCAGTTTCTCAATAGGGTATTGATGTAATCTTGACGAATGGGTCTTGTACTTAAAGGAGACGGTCAACGATATTTCGAATGAACAACATCCACCTACTTTTCCAAAGGAATTTTAAAATACTCCAGCTGAAATAAATGCTAAAGTTATATTAAAATCTTGTTTAATGACTGCTGCCAGGACCTATAAAATATTTACCAATAAATATTATTATTTTTATGCCACTCGACATTTTAAAATGGTTTTGATTCGAAAAGAGTGTATGCGATACTATTGTTCGTGACACGGGGTATATTGCTTTACCTATTATTGCCCATAGGGCATATAAGGATGGCATAAAATCAAATGTAAGATCATACAATACGTCTCTAAATTTGCAGTTACGAAACTAATTAGGAAAGTTACTGATGACATTCTGTGAAGTAGTTGGAACAATCGGAATATCACGCTATTAAAATAGTTGATGGATCACGTTATCATAAACGCAAACGACGATAGCGAGAGAAAAACGAAATTAGGAACTTAATTTCTTAGATGAATAACAGCTTTATCCTTTTAATGCAATTCCATTTTAATACAATGTAATGTAGTGTATAATATACTTAGTTTTGAACTAGGTGGAAAGTTACTATGTAATAATTTTATCTTGTAGAATACCTAAAAATGAGTTGCGGTTTATCGATACAGGCCGATGTATCGGAAATTGTTCGGGGATAGATCTAACCGCACTCCTTTTTTCACCGCCTCAGAGAGTGAAATTTGAGATTGATGGATTTTTCTGAACCATCTGAGAACCCAATCGACAACCACCGAACGTTTATAAATTATTTCCGCGTGGTGTTTTAAGTTTAAGACACTTTCAGACCATTGCTAGTAGGAATTAAATTTGGTTTTGTTTGAAGTAGCGCTACTGAATTCCCATTATTAATTAAATATTTTCTTGCAAGTTTGCTATAAATTGGGAAAACATCCCTGATAAGTTCGCACGTTCCTGGCCTCCATCATGTCGGGACGTAAAGTTTCGATCGATCCAGCGAAAGATGAAAACGGAAATATTCCAGAAATAGTATGTATGCCGTCTTCTATAAAAATTTTTAGAATCTACGGCGGATTTCCACCGAAAAACCGCGAATTAAATCCTGGGAAAGGATTTTACATCAAGTTTATCCTTCTCGCATTGGGTAGTTCGTCTATTTTCGTCGGGAGTCTCTTGCATCTCATTAAAAACATCAAAGGTATAAACTAAAACACAAATTTCACATCCTACATACTTACGATCAATTTCAGATAACACTTACCATCACATGGAATTGGATCTAACCTATATTATATCCATGGGGGCCGGTTATGGTTTAATTTGTTCTTATTTCACTAAGATTCACGCTGCGGTTCAATTGTATATATTTCTTTCGAATTTTGAGGAGTTTGGGAAACCTGTCAATTTCGACGAGACCAACAAGAAGTATAACAGATATTCAATTTATCATTATTGTTATCTGGAGTCAATCGTCATTTTTATTCTATTGGGTTCTAATATATTTAAAGGTAAAGCCTCGAGTAGTGCTTACTTCACCATAACTATCTTAAGTTGTTTTTTATGTCTGCAGTAACACACGAAAAAATTATGACATTACAAGATTAACAAAGTAATCAACATAAATATTGTCACTTATCCACTTTGCATTTATGGCGTTATTACATCTAATGTGCGAGGGCAAGGGGCGCGATGTAACTGAAAAGGTGTAGTATCACTATTATACAAACAGTTGTAATAATATCACAACTCATTAATCATTATTCCTGCCTGAACACTAATCACGGAACTTCATTGCATTAAAATATTATTTTAGGCAACAATGAATTAAACCAAACTTTGTGTTGTAGTACTTGAAACAACAAATTTAAATATTTCAACTTTAGTTTTGTATTTATATTTTTAACTTTTTAGACTTTGGTCCTGGGTTCAAAATTTGTTTATTCTGCCCTTGTAGATCCATTAATAGTATAAGTGTCAAAAAAGCTTGTGAAGAAGAGTTATCCGAAATGAATTTTTTTTCTGAAAATCAAATTTAACACATTTGATCAATTCCGAACATATTTTGCTTTAAAGTTTGTAATTAGAGACATCCTCGACAAAAATTTTAGCAGTTCCATTGGTTTATTGTCGACTTTGAAATTATTCTTTTTTGTTAACGTTTCAGAAAATTTTTGGAGAAATTAATTTTGTTAATCAGGTTTCTAGGTACACTAGAGATAGGAATATAAAAATAACCATAATAAAAGAGTTGTCACAAAATTGAATCTACTATCAAAATATATAGTTGGAGATAAACTTTCACCTATCTTCAGCCCTTGATTTACCGAAAAATATTCTGACTGTCGCTGGCATGTTTTAACATAGAATTTGTTTATAGCATTAATCCACTGGTCCTCGTATAACTGGCCCAGTCAGCTAAATTCAATATAAGAAATAGGAATTGCACATTTGTATCAAGTGTTATAATAGGAAATTATGGTCATAAAGGGTTTATTGGAAATTAGGGGTTTGTTAACTCTTTCAGTTGTGCCCAGAAAGATCACTATTCACCATTAGGCGATTTAATTTCTTAGATTTATTGCTAGTACTAGATGCAATATAAAATCTATACAACGAAAAGAATTATACACCTTAATGGTATTGTAACCCTTAATTGGTGCTGGATGTATTCCTAAACTTTCATACTTTCATTCCTTTTTTTTTTCAGCATTTTGATTTTCAATCTATCAGCCCTAGAGGACGTATGTCTTCTATTTGGTTTCGTCAAAAATTTGTAAGACTGCCTCTTTCTCTTCACTATTGGTATAGATTTAGTCAGTCTTCTCACCATCTTGTTAGTTTTTTCTTCATTACATATGTCTGACCAATAAGAGAATATATTTATAATATTCTTATTATCTAGACCGCTTGAGAAACTCTCATATATTATAGATTTCAGACAAAGGTTCAGTAACAAAGCAGAGCACCAACGTTGAAAGATGCAGTGGAAACGGGAATACCAGAGAAATCAGTAAGAATAATAAAAATGACACTAAAGGGGAATCACTTTGATTTTTTTATTGGAACCCAGTCTAATTCTTGTATTTTGCACCAAATTAATGAAAATAACCCTCCTACTAACCTCATTTTCTTCTCAAAATTTAGTACTTCATAACATCTTAGATCCCTCTTCCCCAGAATTTTAAAATTTTAGTGCGAGTTACCTATGAGCATCGTCTTACTATTAGATTATAAACTTTCCTCAAATATTCACAATATTTCGTAATAAACTGTTTTGAAGGTAAGCAATGTGAGAGGGAAAACCAGGAGCTCGGTATCCATGAAGTTTGCGGCCTTTTTACCTACACGTGGATGCCTTTCGACATAGATTTTTTCCCTATAAAGCAACTGTACCTCTTCACTCAGTTATTTGGCGCTCATTACGTTTATATGATGGCCGGCCTGGCTGCATGGATGGTACTTGAAAGCGTCGAACACATTTCGACAAGGATTCGACATGTCACTTATCTGTTTAATGAAGCTTTGAAAGAGCAAGACCCGAAGGGAAGGAGAGAGAAGTTCAATTTTGCTGTTCGGTATCATGTTGCCGTTTTGGGGTGAGAGAAAACTCATGTTTGGTGATTGCTTGGGTACCACAAAAAGTTTGTTCCCCCATGCATTTTATTCCTTTTTGATTTAAATTACCTCAAAACAGATCTTTTTTTATTGTTTGTTCAAAAAAAAGGGACAATTGTCGCTATATTTCAAATTTCAGTACGTCACTTCAAATCTGTTATACTGGTGTGAGGTCAGAGATAAGTAAACAAGAGACAGTCAGAGATTCTCATTACCATAACATTGGTAATGCCTTAAAGGTTTCAATGTTCCCATTGTTTCTATCAACTGTAGTAAAAGCATCACCTATCTGATATCCAAATTTCTATTTACAATTTTGGTGTTTTGTTCTTATGCAGATTGGAACATAAACTGAACCAAACCTTCGGAGTATTTATGTTCACCCACATGGTGATGACAGGTGGAATTATGGGTTATGGAGTTTATGCTTACATGAAAGTATGGACAAATGTATTGTTTTGGTGGTCGTTTGAATTTGTTTCATTTTTTTAGGGAAAGAATATCTCTTCGCTATTGCTCGCTATTGGTTGGTTGTTCGGACTGCTTATGGACTGTCGTGGTGGGCAACGTATACAAGATGAGGTAGGTAGAGGTTGTGATATATGATATAATGAAAAAATTTAACAAAGTAAATTGATATGTCATAGATCGTAGAAGATCGTATCCTATGTGAGTCAGAAAATTGGAAGTTTCTAGCTTCTGAATTATCCAATCTCTATCGAATTTGGTGGTGGGGAAAAACGATGGTTGTGTTATTGTAATATTTTTGATTACGACAAAATTACATGTAAAATGACATTTTACTATGTTTCGTGTTAAGGACCAAGTTTTCATTTTGAAACGAAACATGCCTTGGCATATTTCCTTAACCAGTTAAAACTTATTGATATTCTAAATCTGAATTTGTTTCCATTGATATATTTTAACCACTTTATTTTGTTGTTAGAGTAAAAAAGTTGGATTGGCCCTGTACGACGCTAATTGGTCAAATTGCGAGCCTGCGTTATTAAAAGATATTTCCTTTGTACTGATGAGATGCCAAAGAATAATGCAACTGAGAGCGGCTTCGTTTGGAGTAATGGACCACGCCATGTTTTTAGCTGTAGGTATCCCTTATTTTCAATAAATCAGACGACCTATCTGAATAAATTTTCCAGGTGTGCAAGGCAACTTATTCTTACATCACATTACTGAATCAAACTGATGAGTAAAGCCCAAACAACTGGAAGGGATTTAGGAAACACTTTTTTGCAACAGCTTCGATAGTCACTAAGCGCACTAAAAATTAAAATTGTGAAATTTTAAGCGTGTTATTTTTCCCGTTTTATCCTACAGAAGTTATTTCACTTCACTTCGCCTAGCGATCGACATGACCATGAGTTATTCTCACATAGAATACTTCTTAAAACTTCTTACTTTAAATGGAATCAAAACCAACCTTATGATTTGGGTAGTTAAAGTCACATGCTACAATGTCGATTACTTGACTCTACGTGTACATTTATACAAAAACAAATTTGACACGCCAAAGAAAAATCTAAAAATTCGCAATCTAGTATACAGCATCTAAACAAGCGTTAAAGGTAGAGTACACCAGATTGCGTGTTACACTAAATGCTCCTTTTATTTTTTTATTTATTTTGAGTCGACCACCGATGTAGCATTAATTTGGGTAGTCACTGGACCAGAAACTCTTGTATAAATACAGGACTACTCTCGTTTCTCCCCAGTTCAGCGTTCAGGGATGCTTAAAATCCCTTATTCACTTAGCAGTTAATACTAACTTAAGAGTTTCATTTTGATTTTGCCTCGAAATGTAAAATATGTAATTCAGTTTTAAACCAGGTTACTTTAGAAAGACATTTAGGACGCAGTCTGTGTAGTTGTAAACTAAATTGCAACACACCCCTCAACATCGTTTAACAAGTGTTTTATTTATTCTTCACTTGAAAAAATTGCGGTTAATGGCACAATTAATTTTTTTATCGTAATGTTTATAAACAAATTGCGGCCGGATGAAAGCACTGATTTACGTTACGAAAACAGCCTATAGACGGTACTCGAGTTGATTACCTGGTTACATAAATAAAATAATTCATTAAATCAACGAAAACAATTCAAAGTATGTTCATCGATTTTGCTACAAAAACTGACCTTCAATTAAACTTAATTTTACTACTAGTGAATTACAATTTGAGTGTAGGTATTATTTATTATCCAAAGTCGCTGGGTCTGTTTCTAAGGTTATTTCAATTTAAATTTTCCACGGTAGCACCGAAAGGCCGCATCATTGAACTTCCAGCAAGTATTTACTACAATATTAAGGTGGACCGGAAGTGTCGGTGAATCACTATATTAAATTATTAAATTGTTTCGTTTAAATAATAATCTAATACATTTGTTTATATTGGATTACCCCGACGAAATACGTAAGTATACGTTCGTATACAAGTAGCTCATTAGTATTCCGAACGAAGATCCGTTCTTTTAGAATTGCTCGTTACTGAACCTCGTGAGCCTATCGATTGATGTTGTTTTATATGATATTTTGTTACTAAGTAGGTGTTTAGAGCGAATTTGGATTTGAAGTTTTTTTTAATTAGACATTAGTTATTGTTTTAATTTATTTATTTTTTTGTTTTGGCTGATGGGAAATTTTTAAAAGCACTTTTATCAAAAAATTCCCGTAGCTTTCTGCTTTATTGAATTCTATGATTCATTAGCCCTGCTTTCCACTTTCTTGATTGCTGTTAAAAACTCGATGTAGCTTCTCAGCATAAAATGATAAAATCACTGAAACATAAAAGATGGACATTAAAGGGCGAAAAATGCACATGAAATCTTTTAAAATAATTTTAAAATTTAAAACTTTTCTATGGATAACATACCACCTATACCCTTTATGGCAAGAATACAGATCATCGATTATACATCGCATCCTTTTTGTAATGTCCTGATAGTAGTGATAGACTAACTCAATATAAACATGAAAGGTCCCCAGGGATCTGTTATGGGGCCCACGTTCTGGGACGTAGTTTATCATAAGTCGAACTTGACGAAGAAGTAAAAACGGTGGCATCTGCGGAGGATGTCGTTAATGCTGAAGAGTTATAGGAATAAAAATTTAACTCTGTTTCAATTTTGGTAAAGTGTCAAGAAAATTACACCATATAATTTTCTTAAACAACTCGGAACTGATCTTTGTAGATCGCACATGAAAGCTACTGCATGTAATCTTTGGAAAATGGTCCCTAAGAAACTTGATACTTTACTGCGAGTGGAAACGACCCCTGAGGATAATCCAGAAGGACCAAAAATGCAACAAGTCATGCATACAGTGTAAAAAAACGCTTTGGTTATCATGTGGTAAAAATATTTGCCCAGAATGTTTTAACAATCATGTATAGGTATCGTTAGGTTGCAAATATTGTTTAATAAACACTGAAGTTCATTGTTTTACACCTAAGACAGGGCATTTAATTTTTTTATTAGTCGTAGACCCTCACATACGAAATAAATGATTTAATAGTAATAATTTATTTATTTTATTATTATTGGGCTTAAAATGAAATGAGATGAATAGAACTTATTTTTACAAAACTGTGGTTCGTACCAAGACAAAAATTTCCTTCCCGCTTCTACCAGACTTAGGACTGTCAGAATTCGTTTTTGGTTTGTATCGCCACTGAAAATGCGCCTATGTGTTGCAATAATAAGTTAAATTTTTCGAATTCTGGTGCGGATAAAATTTTTGTCTTTAGTAAGTCTTTTTCGACACAAAATTTGGTTGCTATGGCATCAACCATGGTTTTAAGTTTGAGATATAATTAGAAGGCATCGGCACAAGCACCTAAATAAGTCCGAAGCAATGATAGCCAGAATACAGATGAAGCAGCAGGGAAAAGAGCTGACCTTAAGCTATCCGGACCAACTAGAATTGTACGAAATGTAGGAGGACCTACGGAGGTCTTGTATGAAGGAATTTTGTCTGTTCTAATTTGAAGCCGTCGTCTAGACAATCAACAAGAGAATCACTAGAGTGTAACGCAGAATATTAGTGAGAGTGGTGATTGAGTCTATACAAAGCCACAGCGTAAATAACTGCCAGGTTCCCCTTGATGAAATTGAAAATGATTGAAACATAACGAATGTTCAAACTTTGATTAAATGTAGACATACGATAACGAACTATTTCCTAATACAGTTCCCATCAGAACCATCAAAACATTCACCTGGGACGATTGGTCAGAAGGGAAAACAACATCGAACATACCCTTCCATTAATGAAGTAGTCTACAAAAACTGAAGAAGGTATATACCAATTCATGGTAAATGTAATAGCACTGAAACGAACATTGATTATAGAATTTTAAGTGAGTTTGACCGAACACATTAGTGACGAATAAAGTTATTTGCTGAAGTCTATAGAGGGTTTCTCCATCTTCCACAATAATTATACAGCAGATGTTTCGTTACTTTGGCAATTTTACACGTAAAATTTCAATAAACAACGGTAAACACGTAGGGTGGTATACAATCATGAAAGCTAATTATTTTAGACATTGGTTGTAGCGACCTTTGGTAGAGTAAACGTGATTCAACAGTGAATCACTCTTAGCAGAAGTTCCGATTTTGGCCAATACCGTGCAGAGTTAGTTTAGCGGAACGTGTGATTGTGCAGATATTGTAAAACGTTATCTTGAAAAAAAAATCGCCTCCCAAAAATCAACGCCGAGATAAAACTGGCCTAATAAATGTGCCGATGCCGCCGAGAATCAGTTAGTACCTGATAATGATAAAACACAGAAGACCATTTTAAGTCCGAGTTCATTTGATAAGAGAGGCGTGTAGTACGTAACTAGTATACATACATCACACATAGTAAGCCAGACGCGTTGATTTGTGATAGAATGAAGTCGGGTAGAGTTCATGACTCGTAGCGCTGATAGGCTTCTTTTGTTTTCTCGAAAGTGGCTTTATTAATCGTTGTGATCGTTTTTGTTCCGCGAAAGAGAAGAGTTGTCTGGGTGCGAAAAGAAAATGGACTCCACTAAAAAGTACGATAATCCCTCGCCGGAGAATACGACAAACTTCGTGTCGAAATTATTTTTCTGGTAAGGAAAACTCTTGTTTCAAAAACTGAGGAATTAGGTAATAAAATTACTTGTAGTTTGAATTTTGCGATAATTCGTGCAGGGCAATTTCGGTGCTGATTCTGCAAGTCCTGGCAGAAGATTCGATTACTATTTTAACACATGGAAAATAAATTTATTTTAATTATCATCGAATTCTTTGTCTGTACAAGCTTTTTGGAACAGCACTTTTTTGTTGCTGCTGTAAAGGGCAGCGTATAAACCATTTTTATTCTGGAAATTAGCTTCTACAGATGAGAAATTAAAGCCTATTTCAAAAAATTTCACGAATTTGTAACATATTTACGGTAACAATCTTAATCTTTTAACCTTCTAAGCACCGCAAAAAACTGAATATACCGGGTGTCACATGAAATTAGTTAAAACTGAAGCGTGATTTTAAAAAGAAATTCGCACAAGTCGATTAGTATTTTTATACCAAGTGGCACTAAAAACGAATGTAACAACTTTTCTGTAATTCGCATTATTTGACATGTAGGACTTATAAAAATGTCAAAAAATTGTATTTCATTTGTTACAAGCAAATATTTGATTTATTCTTTAGTTTGTTATTTAGTGTTTACTTTATACAGTCAGGGCAATAAATAAGTGCACTCAATGTTATCGACGTTGTCCTATAAATGTTGATTGATAGAACTCTTAATGGTATCAATAATTGTGCAATGTAGGTCATTACAGTACCTGGAGTGAAGATAAATGCACGAAATTGAAATTAAAACAAATAATAAACTCTGTCAACGTACCATAATTTTAAATTATTATGGTTTTAAGGCATTTCCATCTTCATTATGTTTTAGCTTTATTTTACTTTGAGGTACATTGTTCAATTTGTTGAGGATGTTAGTAACAAAGTGTCTATTGGAAATTTAACATCAAAAAGTATTTAGCACGAAAACAGGCTGCCAAAAATACGAATGTCAAAAACACGTCAATGAGCCTTCGTTTTTAAAATGTGCCAAGTTGACTGCTAGGTTGTTTTTTATTTATATGCACTGCAGAATCCATTGAACCTATCCCGCATGTGTAATTTCATTACCGACACATTTGCCATATATGTATTGAAGTGGAACGTGGAATTATTGAAGGCTAATGTTTTTTAATACCAAAATTTTGAATAGAGTTATCCAAATAAATCTGTTATTGATCGCAATGTAATGCTATTCCTTTTTTTAGATGATAAAGAGTGATCAATAGACCGCGACAATTTTGGTTGTATGAATTGTTGTTTTTTATGGCTAATTTTCCACTAGTACGTAGTTGTATGAATCGAATGACGTTGTTAAAAAGTATTCTATTACAGAGGCGATTATTCAATCACAAATAATCTCACTACGAAAATATACATATAAGTAAGCCTAATCTATATTTCAGTTAATTCAGTCAATAGTAACAAAAAAGTATGCATCGCTGACAAATGCCCGTTTTAACATACATCAGTTAACCAACTCTTCCTTCTGCATCACTTCGAAGCAGAGGGATACAATTCTTCTTTCCATAATGCAAAACTCGCAGAATTACTATTTTCTCGTCTGCTTATATATTAATACAAGTAATGTAGATGGGTAGGCCATTTTTAATATTCTTAAAAAAAACATCAAAGTTTGAATCCCTCGGTTATTTTACATTTATTACGGATTTAATCGGAGGTATGAGTGGGAACAAGAAAATTGTTAGAAAAAAGTGTTTTTAGAATTCCTCATGTATTTGTTAAATTTTTATTAAAAGGAAAGAGAACAAAAGTGAACATTAAATAATTTTGACAAAGAATGTATTTACACACTTGTATCTATAATGGAAAAGTATGTATCCTTCATTCACAT
This sequence comes from Cryptocephalus primarius, assembly GCA_963576515.1. Lineage (NCBI taxonomy): Eukaryota > Metazoa > Arthropoda > Insecta > Coleoptera > Chrysomelidae > Cryptocephalus > Cryptocephalus primarius. The sequence continues at coordinate 6,678,077 of OY754936.1, forward strand.
TTATACCCTAGCGTCTTGTGACTGTGTGAAATAACCAGATAAGGATTATGCTAATAACACTGCCAAATAATCCACGATGGGTCTATTGTCGAGCGTAACCGCTTATGAGGGTAGGATTTAAAGATTAAAATAAGGTGGTGAGAGTTTTGTTCGAATAAAAAAAATAAACGGTTATACCTTATCCAGCAAAAAATGAAATGACTTATGCAAATTTCCTTAAGGATGTTTGGATAAGTAAGTGCCATAAATGAATTTACCTGCTTCAATCGGTCACAGACAGTGTAGGAATTTGCCGATGTCTTTTATGGTCCCCTTACAATGGCCACTATTCCTGTTTGACCTGAGAAGTACTTTTATTTCTCGCTAGAGAAGGTATATTTGTAACACTGATTTAAATTACATTCAATAATACTAAAATGCTAAAAGATACCAGAAAGGTTCCCCAAATGCCAACCACAAAATGACCTCCATACTCTGCTCTATGTAAGATGTATAGGAAACTAGGGAATTAGAGCTTAAAATTTATTTCGAGCAGTTGGAGTGAAGAGACGCGTCAAATGGTATTTAATATCATTGGTGCAATTGCTAAAAAAATATGATTTAAAAACTAAATCAAAAATGACAACTTTTTAAAAAAAAAACAATTTGAGTTAGATTTTATAATAAAACATAAAAAGTACTTCTTAATTAAGGAAATACATTTTGATTGTGAAGTGTTTATTAATCCAACCCTGTCTCTTCAGAAACAATCCTCACTTCTTCCCAAGTTTTATAGGAGATATCAATGGGATAACAATAAAACTTATTTAGACTTACTTGGGAAGTCATGAGTGGCTATAGCATAAAGGCAAATGCTATATTGTGTGGAGCTTAACAACTGTTTTTGTTTTTCCAAACTGTTAGTTTCTTCCTTGATTGTCATCGTTTATGAGATGTTAAGATAGGGTCTTGTATTTGATTTGTATCATGCTTTTGGTTTCTTCTTTATGTATAAAATCATATTCACACTGTAGGGACAGAGTTTTTGAAGATCTACCCCCGAAAATCTTGATTGGAAAACTCGATTAGGTACCTCTATTAAATCTTCTGTTAAATTTTAAAAACTCTCAAAAGCTACTTTCGTATCTGTTAGTAATTTCTAAATTAAAGAAATTGTATTTCCTCCACGAAACTTTTATGAAAACTGAAATATTTTCTTTAAAAGCATTTTTAAGGTGTTCTTCAAAAAAGTCAGGGCTCATCAGTCCTGACGATTATTCATTCTTCCAAAAAGTTTAAATAGTTTGAGGCAGCCCAAATTTATATTTAATTAACTAGCCACATAAAAAATGCAAATATTAATTTTCCTACTTTAACAATTAATTTTTGAGATCAAAGGTAGTTATGTACAGACGTTTAACCAGTCTAATTACTCTAAAATGTACATAAGATGAAATGTAATTATCTCTTATTAATTACTTCACCCTGAAGTGTATCGCAAGAGAACAAAGAGACCAGTTATGTTCCTTTTTGAGAAAGCAGAGTTTACCAACGATAGCAAATTGCTTACGAGAACGTCAACATTGAATACTTTGGAACACTAATTTTCCGCGACGTTTGATATCGTTGTGACATATTTATTTTGTTAGAACATTTTTTTGTATACGTTATACATAAAGTTTTAACCCACACGTAGATTATTTCTGCTTAACTTGACTCGCCTTTCAGTTGAAAAATAATAAAAATTTGTTTTTGATTGTATTTCGAAAGCACACGTTGTAATCAGCCTGAAAAACAAATATTTGTTCGGTAATATGAATAACCTGCGACAATTATAGATAACTGCTTATTCGGTCAATATCATCAATGGGAGGAATTAGGGGAACATTTAATGTGCAAATAAATTGTGTTTCTTTTATTACACGTTGACAAAAGAATAAAAATTATAGTTGTTATGGATCAAGAATATTGAATCTTTACAATCTTCTTCAAAATCAAAACCTTCATTCTGGTCGCAGGACTTAAGATCTGTCAAATGTATTTTAAATTTCACAATTTGTCGGTAATTGATTGTTTAATGGATTTATAACTGAAATGTCACCATATAATTTCACTCAAGTTATCATTAAAATAATCTAAAAATACATAAACACCAATTGTTAGAATTACTAATCTAAGGTCAAATAAATCAGGTCGGAATTATTTTTAGAACGAAGGATTAAAATCAAAGAATCACATCGATATTAACGAACATTGCTCTTGACTTCCCATTTTTCTAGCTGGGTCTTGCCGTTTTTGAAGTATGGTTACAAACATGGCATCCAACTCAAAGATATTTATAACACCACCAAAAACGACTTGTCCGGGCCATTGGCTGATGGGCTTGAAAGGTCTGTACAATCAAATGCGTAGTATTGCACGGACACTGATGATTTTTCATGATTTCAGAAATTGGTACAGAGAAATCGCCAACGCCAAGACTAAGAACAAGAAGCCAAGTTTGAAGCGGGCTATTCTTAAGACATTCGGGAAATCATATGCTATATATGGCATTTATATTTTCGTACAAGTTATAATCTTGAGGTAAATTATTAATAACAGCTTAACTGAATGTTTTATTTGCAAAACATCTTTTCCAGGACAATCCATCCAATTATTCTGGCAAATTACATCCAGTACTTTGAAAATTCCAAAGACACAGGAAGTGAAGTGGGATGGCTCTTGGCTCTCGGTGTAATCTCCATATCTTTCTTTAACGCTTTAATTTATCATCATTGCTGCATCGGCTGTCAAAGAATAGGTATGAGGGTTAGAATCGCCTGCTGTTCTCTGGTTTACCGAAAGGTAAGTGCTTAAAAAACAATTTGACTAATAGCTACTAGATTGATTCTTTCAGCTCCTGAAATTAAACCAAATGTCTTTAGGCCAAACGGCCGCTGGTCAGCTAGTTAATTTGCTATCTAATGACGTCCAAAGGTTTGATATAGCGTCCAATTTCCTCCATTACATTTGGATTATGCCAATACAATGCGTCACTGGATTCTACGTAATGTATAATAGTGTCGGAGTTGCAGCTTGTGCGGGTATGTTGGCCATGGCATTGGAAGCCATACCGTTACAAGGTAAGTCCTCTTATTAATCATCCATTATAATTATCTGATCACTTTTTAGGATATTTATCAAAACTACAGGGACAGCTTCGATTCAAAATAGCTCAGAGGAGCGATAACAGAGTCAAGTTAATGAGTGAGATTGTATCTGGTATCCAAGTGATAAAAATGTACGCTTGGGAGAAGTCTTTCGAAAAAGTTGTAGCACTTGCAAGAAAGTAATGTTTTAATTCACAATTTCGTGTACTTTTTCATTCTTTATTTTACTTCAGGGTGGAAATCGACAAGATTACCCAAGCATCTTACATTAGGGGTTTATACTTGGGTCTCACCGTCTTCACCGAAAGGCTTTGTCTGTACTTAACTCTTATCACATACGTTTTGCTCGGGAATAGACTTACAAGCGATATCGTTTTCTCTATGGCTCAATTATTTAATACAATTCAGCTATATATGGCTATCTATTATCCTAGCGGATTGTCAGCGTACGCCGAAGCAAAAGTTTCAATTAGGAGGTTGGAAGAATTCCTGCTGCTGGAGGAAAATGGAGGAAAACTGACCGAAGGGCAAAACGGGAGCGTTCACGTTGAAAAACCGGGGAAGATCAAAATGGGCAAGCTCACTGCCAGCTGGATTCCCAACCCCATCTGTCAAACTTTAATGGATATCAATTTTGAGCTGAAACCAGGTGAGTCGTATAAAGCAGTTTTTACAGTTTATTCGGGTCTAGTCTGCAAGCATACATAACATCATAACGATTGTTAGGGAAAAAAGGGAAATAAGGGACGCGATTGGTTGGTGTGCACTTCAAGCAAGGATGAAAGCTAGTCACCTCTCCTTCTATGTAAACAGCTAACAGCTGTCATATGTTTTCAACAACCACTAAAATTATTGGCTCATGTCAATTCTGTTAAAGATTTATAGAAGGGCAGTTTAAGACATTTCAACTTTTATAGTGTTTGTGCTCAAGTGTATGATTTCGTATAAGCCTAATTTTCTTTAAAATCTGTCATTGCTATAAAGTGACGCATAGAATGTACCCCATTAGGCAATTAGAAACATCACATTGTACCATATATTTTAAACATGAAAGCACGAGTGCCACAAGGTTCTATATTAAAAGGTTCTATATATTCATTGACTGAAATATTAAATTAAAATATTGTAAAGTACTGTTAAAAATATTAATATTTTATAATGTACATGTTCATCGTTAGTTATATTGATGATATTTTTTATAAATTGGTAGTTTTTTAGAACTAGTACATAATTTTGAAAATTTAACAAAGTTATTTACTTACTTAGACATTTGAAAGAATCTTTTGATGTGAGTACATTTAAAAAATAATTTCATATCATATGAGACACAGTTGGCAAACCCAAAATGGTAATATTATACATTAAAAAGAATAATCACAATAATTAATACAGGAGTTTATAAATATGCAACATGTATTATTTATTTACTCATTGTACGGCGATTTTTAGCTACCGATTCCATTTTTTCTTTCATAACTTTTTGTATTATGATGCTTCTGATGTAATCAATTGATAATGAAAAAAATGAAAATAATAATGTTACGCCAAGCTCCAATGTCAAAAGAGTAATTTTGCTTTCTTTACTGAAAGTGATGAATGGGTGGACTTTTAAGAAATAATAAACGTATTGAAATGATAAAGAATAGGGGAAGAAATGGAGGCAAAACAAGCTAAGCCACAAAAAGGAAAGAGAATTTGCTTTTTGGTTTTCCCAGTTATAAAGTGTGCAAAAGGGAAACGTATATAAAATGCCTTATGTGTGATTAATTTTGGATTTCCAAGAAATTATTAAATATTTTTGCAACTTTCTGTTAATGTTTCAGGCAATATCTGTATAAGTTGAAAATGGTCATTTCTTGCAAACCACCGTTTACCATACATCCATGTATGGTAATGTTTCGCTGTTTCTGTGATGCATTTTATAACAAAACTTTCATTAACTGTTGATTCTAACCTTTCCTTTCATTTCAGGAATCCTTTGTTGTGTAGTCGGTAACGTTGGATCTGGAAAGTCATCTTTAATTCAAGTCATACTGAGAGAGTTACCAGTCACCAAAGGCATATTAGAGACTACTGGCAAAATATCCTATGCTTCTCAAGAACCTTGGTTATTCGTCTCCAGTGTTAGAAACAATATACTTTTTGGTAAACCCTACAATAAACAAAGGTATATCCTCAACTCTTTTAAATACACAATTAATAATGTAAACACATGTATCTAAGGTATTCGGAGGTGGTAAAAGTTTGCGCTTTGGAGAGGGACCTGAAGCAGCTTCCTTACGCCGATAAGACTTTGGTTGGAGAACGAGGTGTCAGCCTTAGCGGAGGCCAGAGAGCTAGGATCAACTTAGCAAGAACTGTCTATTCCGAAGCAGACATATACTTACTCGATGATCCTCTTTCAGCTGTCGATACCCACGTTGGAAAACATCTCTTCGACGAGTGCATAATAAAGTATCTAAAGAACAAAACCAGAATCTTAGTCACCCACCAGCTTCAGTTCCTCAGGAAGGCCGACCTCATAATCGTGATGAGTAATGTAAGTACAACAACTACCATGGAGTTTTCAATTCATTTGAATAGATCGAATTAGGGTAAAATTGAAACCATGGGGACCTTCAACGAACTGGGCGAAAATGAATTGAAGAGTTTTAAACACGAGCAGAAGGAAGACGCCGTGGTTGAAGTGAGGAAAGATTTTTCTAAGAAGGAGAGGATGCATTCGGTGGCGTCTTTCGCTTCCATAGTAAGTAATTTTGTATCGTTATTTTAATTCGAGATTGCTAATCGATATCCATTCATTTTAGAGCTCGATCTTAACTGAGTTCGAGGAGCCACAAGAGACCCAAGAGCTCATCGAAAAAGGTGTAATTCCTACATCAGTGTACGCAGAGTATTACAGAAACGGAGCCACACTATCTTTGCTATTATTCGCAGCAGCGTTTCTTATTCTAGCGCAGGTAGCGTCTAACGCAGCAGATTACTGGGTTACATACTGGTGAGTCCCCAAATTCAGTTTATCATACATATAATAATCGTTTCCATTAGGACAAATATGGAAGATAAAAGATTTGAATCGTTGAATGCATATTCTTCTATATTCCGCAATACCAACGACTCGCTCCTATCCGAAAGTTTGACTTTGGATAACTTTACAGTGGAAAATGAGTATAATGCTACTATAACTATACCAGTATCACATATTCCACCAAAGGAATGGTATATTATAATTTACAGTATTTTCATTTGTGCTGCTATAATTCTCACACCGCTCAGTAGAAATCTGTGCTATGTTATATTCATGCGAGCATCGAGAACTTTGCATAACAAAATGTTCAATAATGTCTTGCAAGCACCAATGAGATTCTTTGATATTAATCCATCAGGTACGTATTCAAACTAAGGTGGGTGTGCTGAAATCACTACATGAATTTTTCAGGAAGAATATTAAACAGGTTTTCTAAAGATATGGGAACTATCGATGAAATCCTTCCTAAAGCAACCACAGAAGCTCTCCAAGTGTTCTTAGTAATGGGAGGTATTCTCTTTTTGGTATTCATCGTGTCTCCTTGGATGATAATCCCAGCTGTCTTCCTAGGATTCACATTTTATGTATGTGAATCAATCTATCTTGGTAGTGCGCAGGACATTAAAAGACTGGAAGGAGTCAGTAAGTTCTTACATTTGTTAACATGATGGTATCGCAATAACAGGTTTTGCAAAATTTTTTAGCCAGAGCACCAGTTTTCTCTCATATATCGGCCTCGCTATACGGTTTATCAACTATAAGAGCGTCCAATGCTGAACAAATGATAATTAACGAATTCGATAACCTTCAAGACCAGCATTCTGCCACTTGGTTTTTGATGCTGGCCTGCAGTGAAACATTCGGGTTTTATTTGGACATAATCAGCATACTGTTTTTGTCCTGCGTGACCTTCCAGTTTCTTATATTTGGATACGGTAATGACAACAATTACATCAAAATAACAAACATTACAAAAAGTCCCATAGAGACATATTCAACTGAATGTTCAAAGTTGAAATGATTGGTTTAAGCTTAATTCAATTAAGTCACTTCATTCCTTACAAGTTTTGTAGATAATACCACGAGTGGAATTGTTGATTTAATAACTTAAAACTAATACAATTAAAACGTTAAAGCAACAGAAACTGAAAGTTGAAAATATGATTTACTCAAGGTAATTTACCTATTTTATTCCATTTCTTTATTTCTTACTTGTTTTATAGATGCTACCATGAGCGCAAATGTTGGCCTGGTAATATCCCAAGCTATGGTCTTGACCGGCATGCTCCAATTGGGGCCAAGAGCCACAGCCGAAGTTGCTAGCAACATGACCAGCGTAGAGCGTGTTTTGCAATACAGCAAGCTCGACAAGGAAGGCCCCTTCGAGTCAGCACCTACGAAAAAACCTCCGAGAGGTTGGCCGCAGAACGGAAGAATAATTTTTAAGAATACTTACCTAAGATATGTGCCAGACGAAGTGCCGGTTTTAAGGAATTTAAATATAGAGATCCAAGCTGGGGAAAAGGTCCGTTTTCGAATTTGAAAGTTGTTGGTTATTATTTCCGGTCGTTTTAGGTTGGTATTGTTGGTAGAACTGGAGCTGGAAAGTCGACATTGATAGCATCCCTATTCAGATTAGCTCCAATAGAGGGATTAATTGAAATCGATGGTATAGACACATCTACAATTGGGCTGCACGATTTGAGGTCTAGTATTTCCATTATTCCTCAAGAACCAGTATTATTTTCTGCTACTATTAGATATAATCTAGATCCATTTAATAAAGTCAGCGATAAAGTATTATGGGAAGCATTGGAGAAGGTAAAAAGCGCACAGCTTGAATAACAAGCATGAATTTTTTTCTTGCATGCCTTCATTACTTCATTTAAATTTGTAGGTGGAACTGAAGAACACTATAGATAGCTTAGACATAAAGGTAAGCGAAGGAGGTTCCAACTTCAGCGCAGGCCAAAGGCAGTTAGTGTGCCTCGCCAGAGCGATTATTAGAAATAATAAAATACTTGTAATGGACGAAGCCACAGCTAACGTAGATCTCACGTAAGTCTGAAATAATACATTTGGTCGTTTGCAGTATTTTGATTTCTTTAGTACGGATTCTCTCATTCAACAAACCATCCGTCAGAATTTCAAGAAGTGCACTGTCATGACGATTGCTCACAGACTTAACACCATCATGGATTCTGATAAGGTGCTGGTATTGGATGCAGGCGTTGCCGTGGAATTCGCTCACCCTCATGAACTTCTGAAAAACCAAGATGGTCACTTCAGTAAAATGGTTAAAGAACTTGGTAGCAATATGGAAGCTGCATTGAAGAAAGTCGCCCAGGATGAATACGAGAAGAAATTTCAAACCAAAGAGTAACGAAAAAGATATTTAGTTAGTATTTTTACTTAACGTGTTAAATTATTGTTTCTCGAAATATGAGTGTTTTATTTGAAGAATACAGTATTGGTTATAATTATAACAAATAAAATACCTAACATCTTACTACATATTGTAACTTAAACCCCATACTTTGCCTATTAATAATGCGTACGAGGTTTAAAATACCCCGTAAATCTAGAAAAAATAGCATCTAATAACAGGGTACACCATAACAATACTTTTTTCTAGTCAACACCCCAGGACAACGTTTTCCACCATTTGATGCCGGTCTCAATACGCTTCTGTACTTTGCTCGAATACCAACTCCACAGGTAGTACTACAAGTTGACCATTCTGACCATTCACTTAGAATACAATCCAGTGGTTCTTTAATCAAATTGTATAGGGGTGATACAGTCGACACTGGCGATTGGCTATCAGTAATGGCATCTAAAAAAATACATCAGCCAAATTTGCTTCAAAGAGGTTCTCTTGAAATAATTACCTTTGACAATCTTACAGGCTTCATTACACTGCTCCTCAGTTAAAAAGTTATTTCTATTTCCTCTACAACCTCCAAATACGAAAGGAAAACACGTCAATTTGGTTGCATCAAAGAACCACCTGTTGAAGTAACCCTGGCAAGGTCCAGGGTCACTATCCTGCATACACACGACTAAAAAGGATGTTAAATGTGAATTAGGAACCAATTACAAATTGAAACGAAATTTGGGCAACCACAAAGTAACCGAAAAAAGATGATATTTTCATAAGTTAAAACTGAGTAGGAAAATGTGCATCAAAAGGATACCTAAACCTATAGGAACGATACGAACTTTTGGCGGTGTTCATGTCGATAGCACAAGTTGGTATTTCCACGCAAGGCAGTTGTTGTATCAGCTCAACCCTTGCGCTACACTGCTGTTGCATATCTGGTGCTACTAACAGCAATCTAGCCCTCAGTTTGACGCCTTTGCCACAGGAGGCACTGCACGGGCTCCAATCGCTCCAGGGGGTAGTCGGGCATAATGGATCAGTCGGCTCTATTTGGTCTGGACGGCACTCAGGAGCTGAGCACGGTTCTTTTTCCACTATGAACAAAACGGTTGAATAAAATGCTCTTAGGAGAATTGGGATCATACTTGTAATCACATGAGGACACTTCTTTCTTCCATATTTGTCGACGAACTTTCTGCTTCTCATTTTATACCCTTCGCCGCAAGTTGCTGAGCAAGACGACCAAGGTGACCATTGAGTGGTCGAACATATGCCATCGGTATCTAGAGATTCAATTTCTTCGGAACCGTTGCTCTGAGTACTGTAAATGTCTTAAATTGCAGATTGATCTTTTAGAGACATTTTAGCCGTACTTATCGCATTCAGCCACTGTCGCGACGCACATTTCTTTGGAGACTAGCTGCCTTTTGCACTGGAACATTTGGGCCTTTTGGGGAATTTTATATTCTCTGGTTCTCATTCTCAAACCCTTGCCACATGTTACAGAACAGTCGCTCCAAGCGGTGTATTCCGTCACGTCACACTCGGCTAGAGCAAGGTAATAAAAGTACGTCGTTTAGCTAAACGAATATGGTACGTACGTCGATTGGTGTCTTCGGTGTTTTCACTTATGTCGACTTGGGCGAAGAGGATACGTTCATCGCAATTCTTCGGGATGACCTGTTCCCGTCTAAGATACATTTTGGCCAATGGGTGCATCTCGTTCTTGCTCGGATCGTAAAACGGCGCCCTGGGATCTTCCGGATAGGTCGTCGTTATTCTATACATTCGTTCTCTCGGAATGGTTTCCGCGTTTGGAGACTGAAATGGATGTAAAGCTTGGATAACCCAACTCTTAAACATCAAAAAAGGAAGATGGGATCTTTTGTATCACAAGGGGAGATCCCAAGATGGAATATCAAATGTAGAAGATTGGAAATGGTAACAACTACAAAAATTCAAGGTTTCGAGGTCATTACATTTTAGAGGTAATATTGGTACCAAATGGAAGCGAAATTTAAAGGATAACTCTTAAGAGGACTAAAATTATTTATATTCCTTTACTGAAATAGAAGCTAGTACGTGAAGGAGTTAAACAAACAGGAAGAAGTGGGACAAAAATCGAACAAAAGTAGATATTAATGTGTGATTAATCGTATATAGCATTAAGAAGTACACTACATCCAATTATGAGAGCAGTAGGTACCTATGCAGCTGCGTAGCTTTGCCGGCTTTTGTCAGTAAGTAAATAAATAGCAAACTCAAAAGAAAATTTACCACTAATGTTTCACCGTGTACATATTTGTTCCAAGATCTTTGTTGTAAATTCATTTAAGTGTTAATAAGTACAGAATATAAATGTCGAAGAACATTAAGGTATCCTAAAGTTTAGCAAAAGATATATTGAGATATATTCTGGAGACTTTCATGGAATCGCCTTACCATATACGTTACGCCACTATCTGTTCCGGCATCGTAAGGGAATAGATCAATTTCCATATTTTCTATCCATGTGCAATTCTTCAGGCAAAGGTTTAAACCATTGACTCCGACAACCCAATCCGGAGATGGACCTAAAATATTTTCAAACCTAATTTCAGGGGTAGGATAGCACGCAGATAGTTTTAAGATCGATCTGATGTTAAAGGTAACAAATTCAGGTAAAAAGTAAGATTAAAAGGAAGGTCCTTAAAAATATTCACTACCTTTTAGTAAAGGCAAGAGATCGTGAGACAGGAATAACAATAAAAAACAGAATTGTTTGGAAACAAGCGTTTATCAATAAAAGACCTTTGATTGAAGTTACCAAATTCATTTCAGATTTCCAATTCATATGGTCTTAACCTGTGACCTAACAAAGCGGCTACATACAACCGTACTTCATTTACTGATGATTCCGTGCTCCATGAACTTGATCAGTATCAAGATAATTCTATTAGAAAACCTTAAACGAAAAGCAGTTCTGTTCAAAGAACGTTGGATTAAACATGACGAACTGAAATCTAATCACACAAAGCTTGCTGATAAAACAGTAGTAGCAAAGTCTCTTTCTTCAAGGAATGAACATATATCATGAGCTAAGAGCAAAATACGAGTGTCTTAGTGTCAAATTATGATAGAAAATACGTGTAAAAACGAAAAGGGCAGAAGTAGGGATGACACAACCTAACATTCATATGAAATATGAAGTCCATTTGTACAGTCTAAAATAAAATATTGCCTAACGTAGTGAATGCTTCTTTGTAAGTGCGGAATATAGATTTGCATCGAGACCTTGATACAACAACAGTGAAGGAAGATTTCGAAAGTTTTATCCGCAAACATGAAGCCAAGCTTCAACTTCATGATATCGTAGGATTTCTTCAGCTGTTGGGCATCAGCACCATGAAAAGGACCAGGATGTTTGATCTCGTGTGGTGTAGGTAAAAGTAGAACACATTAGGAAAGAAGACCAATGGCTTCACTTTAGCAGTAGTAGCCCATATGTTATCTAAATTCTTTTTGCCTGAAGTCGTACCTCATATATCAAAATTACCAAACACTTGCGTTTCATTATCCGATTTTCCTCCTACTCACCGAACATGGAGGCTACGGATATTAAGTGATGTTTCCTGTCCACTTTAAAGTTTGTGGTCGTGTTGGTATTCACATGGGGATACCACAGTCCGGATGCTTTAATGATGGTTCTCAAAAATCTGCTCTTGGCCCTAAGTTCGGTCTCCATGAGGCGGACCGATCCCCATTCTGCGAGGCTCCTAAAACCTTCTGAGGCGATTTGGCCTTCCCCCCAGAAAGAGAAGTTGCCCTCGTGCGAAGCTCCGATTACATCGGAGAAATGAGTGAGCCATAAGGTGAAGGGAAAATCTTTGGGGTGCGTTGTATTGGACCAGATACCTTCGAATATCAACTAGAAATATTCGATTCCGTTATTAGGCGCATTTTCAACTATTATTCAATTCTTACGTTGTATTTAGCTTCGTCGCACGCGCAACAATCGTCTTCACTAAATTTTTCGTCTTTATCGGTCTTCTCGCAGAAAGTTTTGGTGAGTTTACCGTCGTCGGCATACCAGTGGTCTGGGTCTTCTAAAACCATCGCCCTAAAATCAATAATGAACAATTAGCGCTATGACTTATCCAAACATTATTACTACTAGCAGTAAGTACGGTATTACTGTTTAAGGATATTTTACTTGAAGGTGACACATCCTGAATCCGGAGGAGGGGCAGCCCACATAAAGAAAACTTCACTTTTGTTTTGTGGGCCCACTTCAGTAATGGTGTTAATGCATTCTTCGTTGAACTTCGCTATATTGTCACTGAAAAGTTGTAAACTACCGACGTTTCTGGTCGTGTCTGTTTCATTTTCTGCAGACTCGACTGTAATCGTGAACCTTTGGAAGTGCTGTATTCTTTCGTTTACAGACGGTGCGATGAGGTACACTGCCAAAAATTATCAAAAAATAACAACATTGATAATAATATTCTACAACAAATTATAATCTAGATTTGCTTGTGGAATATCGGTCTGGGTGCCCATGTCAATCGTAAAATTGATGATACCTCATATTTGTAATAATTATGTATAATTTTGTAAAACAAAAAGTAAAATTTGTAAATGTCCCGTTCAAAGTTTTTTGAAATATGGATTTGAAAAACGGAAAATGCTATCTTATTGTACAAATTTGGCATAACTTTGTAAAGATAGTAACTTTTTTGTTATATTTACTTTTTTCGACTTTAAAAGAATCCAATTGCTTATCGAAATATATGTAACATCGTGTGATTGGTCAGTTCTGATATTTGACATTAAAGACGTAAAATTTCAGTTTTCTGTTATGTTCTTATAAGATTTAGACACTGAGCAAATGAGCAACTTACGATGCTTGCCATTTTGACAATTAAATTTTACTGGCAGCCTATGGTACGATGCACTATGGTGAATAATTGTATTCATTATTAGTTAAACTGTCAAACATTTATTTTTCGAAATATTTCTTATGTTACATTTCAAAACATTGAATAAGCATGTAGACAGGAAGAATGACAGCTTTCATTTAAAAACACACGATTATCATGTTGAATTCGTTTACAATATACCTAATATATTAGGTATTAATAATATAGGTATAAGGATTGCCTTATACTAATGTGTGATTGGAAAGATTAATAAAACTCTACAGTAACGTGGAACTTACTGGTGTAAACCGTGCCAGGGATATATCTCTCTGGGTTTTCGTTTATTCTTAACTCGTAACCGCCATCAGTATATTGCTTATCCTTTCTCGATTGGTAAATACTTGGCACCCTTTGGCACCCTTCGATGCAATAAAATAAGAAAATTAGGAGCAATAATTTCACTTTCTCCATCTTGGCCTAATTGCCTTCGACTGGAGAATAAATGATACTTGATGTCTTATCAAAGCTAAAGTGATAACCTTTGACAAAGTTGAACATAAATAGTTACAAGGTTTGTTGTAAAGATCGAGTCAAAATTAATTTCTCTGGAACTGGAGATATGTTGTGATAGGTGACCAGAATTACTAGCAGGTCAAGTGCTGGAAAATACAAGACCACGTGTTTACATTAGAACGAGGTATAGTTAAAAAAAGTCGAGACACATAGACTTGTTACATATTAAAAATGATTTCTTTTCATGCTGCAATTTGAAAAAGTGCACATAATAAAAGTGATTGTCTTGAAAATAAACGTAATATAAAGCATTTACTAGAATACCAGAACTTAAATGAGACCAGACAATAGGCTCTCACTACTGGACACACTTTACTGGACAATAGATAGAGCAATAAACATATATCAAGACAGAATGGGCAAGTTTATTAAAGGGTACATTATATGTACTTTGCAGATGACGTAATCAAATTGCCAATTCATAAAACAACCTGGAGAGGTACCTGCAAAAGTACCTACTATGAAATAAGTTGCCAGTTATAGATACCCAGAAACAGTGGATGTGCCAAGTGCGAGAAACATTAATATTCATTTAATTTCGGGGGGGCAGCAAGATTTTTGAAAAAAAGGGTTCATTGTGCGTTGCTACGCTATTGGAATAAGCTCGTAGAATCTTTCTGCCGCATGATTCAAACACCCGGACATCAAAACGAAGAAGTATGTATATTCTACAAAAGGCATATCATTTAAAATAAAAATAAAATATTTGAAACTTATGTAACCTTCTAGATTTGATTTTCAACCAATATTTGTGGTTGAAAGTACCAGAAGAATTTCTAGAATCTTTGCTCAAGGGTTCTAAATTAAGAATGGTAAAGTTTAGACATTTTCCAACATCCAAAATTCTGAACTCGGTGTGCCGACCCTGAAAGAAGTCCAGAACACACGACAACTTAATATTTTATTTTATTTAGTCATTGCCCATGAACCACAATTGCTGGCGAAGGAAAGAAAAATTAGGAAATCAGTAAGAGAGTAGAGTTAAATACCAAATTGTATTACTCGTTACAGAAGTTTCTCGAAAAGCGAAAACAGAAAATATCAATTTATAAAATATACCGAAGCCAGAAAAGAAAATTCAAGTAGTAAAAATGAGCGTGTTAGGAGCGTCCCTGATGCAATAAACACTAAATAAGAAAGAAACAACGACACTGTAGCAAGACTGGAAGTAATATTTCTTAGAGATGTTAAAAAATAGAAAAATGGAGGGGTTTGGGCACTTGACAAAAATGAGCGGGGGAAAATAAATTATGAGAATCTGGAAGACGAGACCAATTAAGAATAAATAGGAGGGATAAACGGAGAAGAAAATGGGATGGTTCGACAGAGGAAATCTTAATGTACGAAGTAAGTTATTACTCTGCGAAAAGAAGATGAAAAGGCACAAGAAAGGATATACCATAATGATTTAAGAGAGTCAAATTATATTGTCCACGTTCATGAAAAACTACTCGAAACTACTTGATTATGAATTAATTTCGAGTAAAACGTTAGTTGTCACCCCGAAACAAATTATTTATTAAGTAATATTTCACAAAGACATCGAGGCAGACATCAGCTTCCTAGCGCTAACAAGAAATATCATTATATTTACAATAAAGCTGGTCGCTTGCAAGTCAGTATTGTAAACGTATTATTTAACAAATTTCTCGGTTCTCTTTGTATAGAAAAGTTCGAATTTCGTCTTCGTTGCTTTCGAGAGTTAGAGGTTTTGCAGGTTCAAGTCTCGCATTTAACTTAAAATATGCATTTAAAAGGCTTAGGATAACATCATAACGAAGCGACGGAGATAAAAATGAAGCGAATCATTTCAACGATACCTTCCGGAATCGTAATAACCTGCACGTTTAATGTTCGCAATAACCAACCAACCGTTCAATTTAGATAAAGTGAGTGAGTTTAACTGAAATGTGTTAATAAAAGCCAGTTTTGCTAGACTAACAAGAATATAGAGTCATAACGGTTCTGGGAAAAATCTCGAAAGCAGTAAACCAGAAATAAGGTCGTATAGTGGTAATTTATATCAAAGCGTAAAACGCTAAATTGCAGAATTTAAAACTAGAGAACTAAAAATTTTATATTACACCTTCGTTGCTTTAAGAGAGTTTATATCGGTACTAAAAGTGCCTCTCTAGAAGATCTATTAACGATATAAAAGGATTAGTTTCTAAAAACAAATCTACTCTCCATATTAATGTTTCATATAGAACTTTAATTCTTCCTAATTCCTTTATATTTTTTTTGTAAATTTGTTATTTTATTGAGACAGAAAACCAAAAATATAAAAAGATCAACACTAAGATGATGATCAAGGCACTAGTTTTCCAGCCCTGAAACAAAGGTCAGTTTAGATGATTATAAATCTTAAATGAGTCAAGTGATGACGAGATGGACACACCGATGTGTAGCCTTAAAATCTTGGTCAAATTTCCCCAAGAGCAAAGAAAATATTTTGTTGGTCAAATATTGACTGATGTGGACCAGATGTGACTAATTTGGAGTTAACTATTTGCGTCGAAGGGCAACAGTTGATGAGCAATCACGGAAGGATATTCCAGAGGATTCACTGCACTGATCGGAAAAGGGTGTAAGCTGATTATCACTGATTTTGTACATGGTGGTTTGCTAGAATTCGCCTCGAATTCAACAATAGATTACCACGAGGAAACGAATGCGGATGTTTTTGAAGAATATTTTAAACAAATGTTAGAACTGCTGCCAAAAAATGCTGTTATTATTATTATTCCAGACTTGAGAAATCATTACCAACATCATCATGGAGAAAAGCAACTATTATCGATTGGTTACAGCAGAAAGGTCTCAATCAAGACGATAACTTGGCAAAAAAAGGATTGTTATTTATTGCGGAGCAACGTAAAGCAAACTTCAAAAAGAACGTGTTGACGAAATGGCTAAAGAAGAAGAAAAAACTATACTACGGTTATCTCCATACCATCGAGAACTGAATCCTATCGAGCTCATATGGGCTCAAGAAAAAGAAAACGTTGCTAGAAACAACACTACCTTTGAATTGCATGATGTCCGTCAGCTTCTCCTAACAATACTGCCCAAAGTGACCAGCAAAAATTGGAAAAATGCTGTAAACCATGTAATAAACGAAGAATAAAAAATGTGGGACCTTTTTCACTTAATAGAAGAAACTGTGGAACCTCTAGTTATTTCGATAGAAACCGGAGATCATCTGATTCGGACGACGAGGAATTTTGTGAAATTGACCTTTAACATCAGGTGACGAATATGGGTGACATATTGAGGTGAGCACCTGTATAATTATATTTCCATGAAAAAGACAATCACGGTCATTATTCTCCATTAATTTCAGTTATATATATTCTACTATTTGCCACTGAAACATTTCAGTTCAGCTTCCGAAATCATGCGCAGGACGAAGTTATATGTACTTAAGTAATTAAACAATTTAATGAAATAATCGATTAACTATATTATTATCACAAACTTAATTGTTATTGAAATTTAAAATGATAATTAAATCGTGTTGGTTTACCCAGTGTCGAACGCACCGTCACCGACCGGCCTTTTTCCATCGATGCTTTACGATAATTTTATCTATTGCTGTTCGAGTTCCATACAAGGTGGACCAAAAAAAGCAAATGTCATTACATAAAATTCCTATTTTAACTTGTTTATTATCGGGAATTTCGTTGGGCGGACAGTACACAACCGTTCGGGGATTTGCGTTTATGATGAAGGTGGTGAGCTGTCAGTCGCAAACGAACGGATAATAATAGTGGTTGTTTTTTTTTACACAGGTATTGGCACTGGTCTAATTTATAAATACTGTTTCTGTGTTAGTCCCCGTTTGTATTCCGGTAAAGCAAGGTAATATAAAAACAATGACACTAGCAAATAGTACGAATCCAACTCAATCATCAAAAAAATTTATCAAAAATTAATCTTATTTCTGTAATTTAACAAATATGAATTGTGCACTGAAATTCTTGGAACAATTCCGCCATTCGCTGAAAAGCACATATAAATTGATTAATTTCGAAGGGAGTCGTGCTGGAGAGACAATTTGCAAGAGTTATGGGCTTCTTAATGGCTGAGTATATAGTGGGTTTTACAGGCAGGTAAAAATCGCGCGATTGCCTCTGCGCGTCCTGCAACTCGTCTAAAGTTTTACGACACCAGGTGCACCGACGTGGCCCAACAAATCCTGGCCTGAGTGTGTGTGCACAATCGATTTTGGCGACGAACGTCCCCGATTCCCGACGAACTGTTGCGCAAACAACATGAATTGATCCCCGAACACTCGCACCGAACCTCCCTTATATATACCTTCGCTCCTTGCCGCATTACTTTACTTCTTCGTCGACCCTCGAGGGTAAGTAACTGATTATATTGCTTCATGTTGCTAAGCTCGCTTTGTTTTGGTATCACCTACGAGCTTTTTGCCTTTGCTTCCCATGCTATTATAGAGACGTTCCCATTATCCCTATTTAGGTTAAGTCGACGTGGCCGTTTCCAGGTGCAATCCATCCCGAGTTGCTTTTCAAATTTAAATTTAATCCAATGCGCTCGTCGCCTACTTTCCGATGCTTATCGCTATACATGACTCACGAGGACTTGGCTCACTTCCAGGGGGTGACTCGCGTCCGTTTTCCATTCAGGGCACATAACAGGTGGTTCGTTTTACACCCCAGACTCCGTTTCATTCTATCTTTCCCCCATTCAAGAATTCGACTTCGATCCGTCGACGGTTCCGTTCAAAGTTTCCTGCAACGGATTGAGCGGGCGTTCTTGTGAAGGGGAAGGTTTAATATGTCTCTGACGTTCGTCGTATGGGGCCGTTTTAATGATGGATTGTATTTGCAGTGTATCTGAGGGGGCGTAGTTCTCCTTTGTGCGTTCAAATAATTGCCGGTGATCGATTCTTTTCTCGTATTTTTTCCAAATATTCTAGGTGGGCGCGTTTATTGGTCGACTATGACAAATGAGATTTTTTGACGCTCCAATTATTCTAAACTTCGGGGTAAAATGATTCAATTACTCTACATATGGGTTGTGGAATTACCACATTTTATTTCGTAAAAGGCCAAAGTTCAGTAAATACTATGTGGCAGGACTTGATTCAAAGCAATTAATTGTATCACAGTATATATTTGTTGCATTTTAAATACCTACTAATCTGATTTGAAATGTGATTCAGGTTATAACTATGAATCTGGGTAGTAAAATTTTCGCTCAAATTGATTCATTTTAATTAAACCTTTGATTATTTAGTCATTTGCATAGTTATTATGTCTGTGAGAAATATAATAAATATAAGTAACATAATATTTCAAAGCTTTAAAACAAAACGACTCAATAAAGTAATAAGTTGTTCAAAAATAATGTTAATACCCAAATCGAGCAGAGGTCTACTAAATAAATGAGTCACGAACTTTACATTTGGTGACATTTCGGTGTGCATTTGTACTGTAAGCCTTATTAATTAATAAATCCCGTTAATATCAATAGTACAGTTTTATTAATATTATTCACGCTAATTAAGCATTCTTAGACAATTATATATTCAATCATAAATTAAAATTTGAGAACAGAACACCTTGAGAACTTAATAAGCAAAATGCTCAATAACGAATACTAATGCCATTCTACTTAATCGACTAATGCGCTTTGAAGACTCCATATTTTTTCACAAAATATCAAAACTCACTCAATAAATGCTTCGCAAAATTTTATACCATTTGTATCATTTATGATATGCGCATATTTGTACTGTAGCTTTATTGATTTTAAAATTAATTTGGACAGCAATCTCATTAATTATCGTTAGTAAAGCTTTCATTGTTACTGATTTAGTTTTAATTAAGATTTTGGTAGGAAATTTTGATTAACGTTGATTTCACCGAAATGCAATACGTGTTTCACAATTTAAATTAAATTATTCGGGAGTCAGATGACTTCAGCGTTTAATGAATGAGGCAATTAAAAAATAATTGTATTATCTTATCCATCATACGTGTGCACTCTACAGTTTCAGGAATTTGTTTCACAAATGGTCAAAGTTCACGTTAAAATAATACCTAATTGTAAATTTCCGCATGAGGTAGTGTGCGCATTCTGTTTGTACTGTAACTTAAGCTAATTAGTTTCAGTTAACAATCATTTTACTAAAATTGATTCCTTAATAGTATGTTCTTCATTCGCTTGAATTTAATATTGCCAAATGTACCTAGTCACAGAAGGTCTAATGTCTGCGTATTCACCATAGTCTACCTCTCCTCTTTAATTTACTCAAAGAAAAGAAGGTATTACATTCTTTCAGGTTATTTATAAAGTAAAGCTCCAATGTCTGCGTATTCACCATAATATACCCCTCGTCTTTAATATATTCAAAGAAAAGAGCGTATTACATTCTTTCGGGTTACTTATAAAGTGAATTCACTTTATAAGTTAAAGAATTTAAAAGAACAAAACCTATTCTTTTAATAAACTAAAGAAGAGATTTAAGCCCCATAAAATGTAGTGAGTGAAATGAGATATAATCATAAAATTTAAATTGAAATATTTTATAGTATGAGTCATATTCAGAATTCGTAAAAGATAATTAAGTGAATCCCTAGAAATGCAGTTTAGTAGAGTTTTAACGATTTGTTTTAATTAAAATTCAAAGTTGAGACGAATTCATTTCGAAATTGGGCAATAAAAACTCCATGAATAAATTACAAAACAATATTTTGACTGTTCAGCATGGATGTTAATTGTATTTTAAACATTACGTTTATGCAATAGTTAACATTTAGATGCGCATACTTATTTTGCAGGTAGAAAATCGATGGTAATTAATTAGCAAAGTGATTCAGGTAGCAATTTCATTAGTTACGTTAATAAAGTTTTCAGTGCAATCGATTTAATTTTAATTAAGCTTTTGGTTAGTAGAGATAGAGATGATCTCGTGCGATTCTGAGTCGTTTTTGAGATTAGGGCGAAACAAAAAAGGTAGCTAACCGTTGTCTTGAATGGCACATTTCTTAAAAAAAAAATACGTTTGCCTGCAATCCTCAAACTTAGTGCCTAATTTGTAATTGCAATGAAAAATCCATTTCTCCGCATTCGAGTCAAAATATTTAGAAAACGAAGCTTTGGACATGAAATTTACAAGAAACAAAAGTTGTTTACTTGGACTGTTTCATCAAGATTAGGTATGTTTGATATCCTTTTTGTGAAGAAGTGCGCCACAAACGTTAAGAAACAGTGCTTGTAAACAAATAAAAATTTTTGGATGAAAACGTCGAGTTGGAGACCTGACTTTTCCGGAATTACTTTGCTATTTAGATATAAAATTGTGCCCGAGGACTGAACGCTGTGTAAATAATAGTTGACGAAATATTGTCTAAAATTTTGCACAAAATTTAATTTAATTTAACACTTGTTAAGTCAGTTATGACTTGTCAGTTATATCAGACCATGATGAACCATAAGCTTTGAAGAGGTTTTTTCAAAATTGCGATAGCTTGAAAATTACATTAATTATAACATATTTTTTAAGTCTGTAAATGATGGCATACCGCGTTTGTATCGCCGTGTTTACGTCACTAATTATTTCCATACCCGTTTTAAATGCCATTTCAGTTTACTTCCACCGACTTGACTCTATGCGACCTGGCAAAAAATTCAATCAGGACCGATTTGCATAAAATTCGATCGATTGCTCATGATTGGGAATGTACACACGGAGTAACAAGAAAATTAAATTTACCGAAGTAAATTACAGCAAACATCATGTGACATCTAGGCAACATTCGGAATTGAAAATGTCCCATTCTAACGCTCCATTTCGACTAATTCTACACTAACATTAATTGCTTTAATTAAAACTGGTTTATTTTTAAGTTACGTTTCCAGAGATTAATCTGGAGAAGTTAAAACGTGACAGGCCTAACTTAACGAAACTTCGTTAATAGAAGTACCTGTTAATATATTTTCATTAAAAGGTAAAAATGTTCATGGATGCACCCATATTGTTAGTTCTATTTTAGATTTTAACTAGTAGTGTCATGTAATTGACATTGACATTGACTTCATATTAAACATTAAGAAGTCTAAGCTGGGGATTTAATATTAATTTATACACAACATTTGAAGCATTGTAGTAGAATGTGTCATGGCTGCGTTGTCACGTCACTGTTTCTACTTTTAATTTTATCTTAGTATGTAATAAATTTATTTCAGTTTGTCCCTGAACATGAAGAGTTTTCGGTCAAAGTAATTTATTTTTGTAGATTGCATACAAGTCATTAAACTATGTAAATGTAAGGGACACAAATACAGTGTAACCACAAAATATATTGAAAGATACTACCATTAAAATAAAGGATTAATTCTGTCAAATTAATGAACTTAATGTGTATGTAATGATAAAAACTTGTTTTTTTCTAAAAATATTAAAATATTTACAGTTAATAAGCTTTGAATACAATCTGTAAATACTTGCCACCGAACGCTTACCTCTACCATGATTTTCCAGAGCCCCAGCCTCATTCTTTCTGTTATGTGAAAGTTCTGAAAACACGAAGGCACGTCCTCTTATTCCCCGTCAACCAAGTGACATAAACGCCCAAAGACCCCTTTAAACGATTTTACACCAAAAAGCAAATCCATTTTAAACAATTGAAATTTGCCCTTTACTTGTACTCAATGTAATTTGGAAAAAGTTCAAGTGCGCAACGACGTGTGTGGATGTGTGCACCTTCACAATTTACTTTTCAAAACTATAACTGCGAGCTTTTCGGAAGTCCAAGAGCGGGCGTCGACTGTGGGAAGTGTTTTACTCACAAAATATGACTTCACAAATCCATATTTATGGGTCTTGGGCACTCCGAGAGAATTCCATAATTACATAATCAGTTATCTAGACACCTACTGCCTTAAATATCTAAATAATGATTTTATTTTAATGACCAGTGTTTCCACTGCTGTACTGATGTGCCATTCCGATTTGTCATTTATCAATTAACTCAGCACCCTGTTGACTTAAAACTTTAAATTGGAAAAGAAATATTTTCTCTTGTCTGTCTTTTTATATGAGTGCTTTCAACCATGCTATTTATTTAGATCGTATATGTTAGCATGGTTTTTCTTATTCTAAACATATCTCTAATCGATTCGATAATAACCTGATTAAAAATATATTGTATCCATTTTATTTCATACAATACTTTCATAAATACTTCATTTGTACATCCCATTTTTATACGATGATCTGAAATAATTTAGACTTTACTAACAGGAGTTAACGAAACACACTTAGATACTAAGTTAATAGAAAAATATATTCAGCTCAAACTCAAAATTTTGAAATTGTTTTTAGGTCGCATCTCCGAAGATGAAGTTGTTGTTTCTACTTTGGACCCTCACAGGGGCATTTTGCTATATGCCCCTGGTAAAGGTAAAATTTGTTCTACTTTTCGTACATATTTTATGCAATGCGATTAAAAAGCTTCTCTGTTCCGAAAACAAAGCATTTAAGCCCACTAGAGACGTGATTACACCGAAAACTTAATCTAGGACGACAACCACTTGTAGGGTTAAAACAAAGTATCAGATTACGGCTTGGCAAGGCTGATTTGACGCGAAAGTAACAAAGAACATTAAATCGGGTAAGAACTTTCGGTGCCCACAGTTTGAAAACTTTTTGGTCGCATATACAACTTTCCTTATATAAGAGGGACTCGGGAGTTTTTCAGTAGCGATGAAGAACTAAATTCAATACTCGGCTTTTGCTTTCAGGATTCGATCCTTTCCAATATTTTTCTGAGGGATTTAGTGAACCGCATCAACGGAAAATCTATCTCGGAAGGCGATGGAGTGTCCTATCTGGACTTCACCGATGGGATACCACTGAATGGGAGACCTCTTTCCAGAGAGCTAGAAGAGGAGCAGATGTTTCCGGTGGACTACGACGGCATGGGCCCGTTGAACATCAGAGACCAAGAATATTTACAGCACAGTACCCTTTGGGGAAAACAAGTAAGGCTGATTTAAAACAAAAAATGTGGTCCTATAATTTTATTTTCTATTAGTTTGAAAACGGTGATGGTCAGCCGTTGCTTAGACCATCAGGCCTGAAAAACAAACAGGATTTAAAGTCTGATTCCACCTTGCCAGCTTATTGCAACCCACCTAACCCATGCCCACTGGGATACTCTGGTAAGAGATTTATAATTAAGTATCCTCTTAACCGAAACACAAATAATATTTCCAGAGGAACAAGGGTGCATTACGGATTTCGAAAACTCGGCTTCCTATAGTCGCCAGTACCAAGGTGCTCAGGATTGTATGTGCGACACTGAACATATGTTCGAATGTCCGAATCCGGGTAGATCTCTGATGGACGATCCATTGGATCCTTTGGGCAACATTGAGTTGAACAGATTCCTGACCAACTCTATTAAGGTGAAATTTAAACCACACTAAAGAAGGCCGTTTATGTTTTTTAACTATACTTTCAGATTTATCCTCACAAGAATTTGGTGGCTAAGAAGTATCATGTTGGGAAGGTATGCAGACATAATCTTTCCTCTCAATACCTTTGATATCGATTTTCAATTATTTTCCTTGAATTGTTAAACTTCCTGAAATGAAACATTTTTCTACTTTCCAGTTTCGTTAAAATAATATTTGAGTTTCTTGTTTCTCTTCTCGGTAATCATATTGCCCCTTCAGAAAGCGTTGAATTTTTATCTTATTAATACAGTTTTACGTTTGGTCTTCTTTCCACTCAATCTGCCCTCTGTTATTGGTGGCCTCTGGATTATAGTACTTTCCTTGGTCCCTTTTTTCTTCATCTGAAAGGCAAGACTAAATCCTTCTTATTAATTTCACGTTTCTTATTATTGTACTCGGTAATCTTGTTGCACTTACGGGTAGTGACTAATTTAATTGTCTTGATTGAAATTTTTATTTTATTTCGTCTTGTAGCGTTTCTCTGTTATACAGTACAGATTAGTACTGTGGTTTAAGTACTTTCCTTGGTAGTCTTTAGTCTTCCTCCTAGCCTTTTTTTCATTATTGTGTCTACCCTTATCCAGCATTCGCCTATAAACTGTAAAATATGAAAATAGACAACTGAATATGAAAAATATAGATACAAAATTAATTACACATTATCTGTTCCTCTTCTTTTTGAGATTTCATAAAATTAACAAAAGGTTGAACTATTTTAAGGTTACAAAAGTGGTCAAATGGACGATATTTCTAGGTAATTTTGGGTTGCCTGAATCATCCTTGGACACTTCCAAATTTTTTAATTAGTTCCTACAGAACCCGTAAAATTTTGGTACATCTATTGATTTTATTAAGCTACGAAATTTTGAATAAATATATCAAATCGAAAAGAATACAGGATGAAATATATCATGGATTGCTTTAAAATGCCATAGAATATCACTTTTAAAATATATCATTCAATCTTCACTAACGTACAGTTTTTGATATTTCTGAACAGCCTTCGAAACCTGTCTAAAGGTCCTATGAATTCATAGCAACCACATAGTCTTCAAAGACATCTATAAGAGCTTCGGTTTTTAAAAATTAAATTAATTAATGTATATAATGATTTTAGGCGTCCATGACAAACCCCTTCCTTGCTGGAGAGAAGCTGCCCATAGCAGCGAAGAAAGGCCACGACGTAATTGCTTAAAAAGGGATATTGTTGGGCGACAAATGCCCTTCAAAGGAAATGATTCTTGGGATTTACGTTGACGACTTTGGCTATGGATAAGGATAAAGAAACAAAAATTTTTCCCATTATTACATTCCCCATAAGAGATGTTTAAAAACAAGTTAGATAGTAGTTGCTTTTTATGTGTTCTAAATATTATTAAGAAAAAGGTACCCATACTGTTAGAGTTTATTAAGAAATATTGATGGACAATAACTTGCATATGCAAACTTGTGAAAGGAAATTCTTAAGAATGATAAATTCTTATCCCGGACTTGACGCTTCTGATTGACATATCACGAATTTGACCAAAAAAGAGAAATAAGGTTGCTTAAGTTACCGTTGTAAGGCCCTATGGTTTTAGCCGACGTCATTTTACTGAAAGGAAGTTTGACAAGTGAGTTGTTAAATTTTTTTTCCTATCTTCGGATTTCGACTGAAATCAGAACGGTTATCTTAAGTAAATTTTAACCTTCTAAACCTAACCAGGAAAAAAAGGCTATGTAATATGAATAGAGCGCATTTATAAAATCAAATGGTGGATAGCACAACTATATCTATAATGTCTTGATTCAAAAACTATTAAAAAATTATTAACCTGTAGGTGTTTTTAAACGAAATATAAATGTTTATTAATAATTACTAAATGTAAGTGGTTAACCATTTTACCAACTGAGGCTTCTTGAGTGTTTTAACATTGATTCCAATTCAACCAATATGAATTATAAGCACTGACAAAGTCTTCTGTATATCATCAGATGTGGATTAAATGTATTCTCTTAATGCAACATTTTTTGTTTTTATCTGTATCTGCCCAACATCCTTTCACCTACACAACAGAAACAGTCAAGAAGAAACACAACACCGAACTCTTTGGAGTCAAAGTTGTTCAAATCTCCAAATAATATTGTTTTAGTGTCCAGATGGTTGTGTTCAGAACCGAAGGCAAAACGAAGATGAAGCAACTGACTTATAAAATAATGACCAAGTTTTATTAATTATAAAAAGAGCAACAACATTACTCATCATCGATCATCGGAACATCAATCAGTGATTATGATAATCTCATTCTTACAATAACCATGAATCTGAAAATCAAAGTAAAAAACCTGACAAGGTGTCTGTTCTGTAGATTATTATTATATTTTTTAGTATGATCATAAGGGTATGAGAATATGATCATTAGGGAGGTACAATTCTAACCGATAGCAAAAAATAGACGAGACATCTCCAAGTAGGAAGTAAAAGTAAATATGTATTATACAAAAAAAACGAGATTGATACATACTGATTGATACCATCGTTTGATAAATCAATATGCCGAATATACAATTACAGATTCCTATGTAGATACGTATTGTATGCCCAGATCAATAATGTGTGTCATACATAGGTAAGTCTGCCTATTTTTATTTTAACATTGACGTTAAGAGAAGACTAGCACAGGATGTTCACGTTCTTTCTACCCACTCTACAATTTCTAAGTATCAACTCTCTAACTCAGAGAGTTTTCTAAATATTGGGAATTTTTGAAAAAATATTACACATTTTTCACATTTCTTCGTATATCAAAAATTAAATCTTTTCGGCAAAATACTTCTATTCCTTGTATTAGAAAATTATCCTATTTCGCTTGACATCTTAATTTTGAAAATCTACGGCTTTCAAGAACTCAAAAAACCTGTGGTTTAGCCGATAAACTCGATCCCGTTTCCATAACGGGACGCGGATACTAGAGCAGCGGTAGCATTTCGGTATCAGAATAACAGAAATGCGAGTAGGTAAAGAGGTACGCCATTTAGTCAACTTCATGCACCTACCAATTGTTGTTTGAGCGCCCTCTAGTAGATAACTCGCAAACATGTAAAAAGTAATGGATTCTCAGTAACAAGAGAACAGAACCATAGATAAAGAATGGATATGAAGGTGGATTCTCAGTTGTAGAACGACGAGGAGAAGCTTGATCTTTTTCTATATTAATTTCTCATATCTAACTAGACAAAGACAGAAACCACGTCCGTTTTCGTTCTCTCTCATAAATGCTTTCACTTTTGGCGCGACTATACATTTCAAGGAGTTAAAATTTCAAAAACTAACAAGTTTGAAAGATTTTGAAAATCACAGCGTTTATGGGACATTCGATATTCATTTGTCAATGTTTTATAGTCATCGTGATATAAAACATCGTAAAGTGCTTAATTAAACCTGCCAAACTGGATCCGATAGTAGAAGTATAAGAAGTGGGAATTTGGCTGTATTATCAACCTCTAAGAAGAAAACTGTTTATCGTCTTATGGGGATTAAATGCCCCAATTAATTGCGAATAAATAAATATTTATTAACGATTAAAATTAATTGTTTACTACGATGACGTATTCATGGTTTACAAATGAGATCTTATGTTAATAGCCTATGTAAATATATAAATCAGCATTGAAATTTTCCTTTAGAATGTTTTGATACCAGACAGAAATGAGTAAATAAATTTTGAAATAATAATGCGGGATAGTTGTGTTGTTCTGTTTCTGATTTGATCATTTTAATGTGTCTATGGTCTCGGGTTATCTATTTACCTTGGTACAAATCAATATTTGACAAATGTTTTTGACTTTTGAGAGACGACATGTGCCATAGATAGATAGTCAGTTTAAAGTTTACTTTATTATTTTAGTCAAGAAGTAGTTGTTTTAGTTTGTTTTTCTCTCATAACTACCTAGCCAAGAAATAAAATTCAGTGTTATTTGACAAAATTAATAATTCCGGAAATAATCTCAAGGAAACATCCAAAAGTTGTCAGCCTTGTTATTTGTATATATTTTCAAACATATTGTGATATAAATAATTTTTATCCAAAAGGTGATATGATATGTTAACAACTTGATAATGGATTCTGATGTCCAAAGTCAGTGCTCTGATGAGGGGGTGGATTTATCCACATTAGGTGAGTGAATTATGTAATTTTTTTACCATTTTTTAAAAACATCTATTTGTTTTAACAGAAAATATTGAGCTGAGCTCTTCAGAATGTATTTTCATGGAAGAAAGTCAACCATCATTTATGGAAGCCAAGACTGTTTATTTGATGATGCCCCACGATAAACCACTATCAAGAGCATCTCGTCTGCAGTGGCTCCTAGATCGCATTAATACCATTATCACTCCTAGTCACAAGCTAGTAAGTATTTTGTTTTAATATTCTGATTTAAGATTGTAATTTATTAATTTTAGGACAAATCCTTCGACAATCTCGAAGTCATATCTGCAATACCGAGGGAACAAAATGGAACAGAGTGTAATCATTTTTTAATTACATATCGCACCGAAGTTAAATTTTTAGCGTACAAATATCGTTTTGTTTGTTGTATAGATATGAGTCCATCTCATGCTAATGTTGACATACAGAAGGGTGAAATTCTCTTCGATGAAATTCTTAATTGTTTTAAAGCTTGCATAGACGGATTATCCAAAGAGGTGATATAACTTGTTTGTGTCTATGTAACATTACAAAATATTTTTATTCCAGTTTGTTGTACCTGGTTGCCCCATCATATTTGAGCCCTGTATATATTTAACAGTCATCGTAAATACTCCATTTTTCATGAGCCCAGCTCAACAAGTGTTAATAGAGGGAGTTCAAATAACTCGGGAAAATTTAAAGGAGATAATAAAATATGTGGAGAGGCAGTTTCACCTTTTGGAAGAAAAAATTGCAGATGTTTCTGCGGCAGCTTTTGATTCTGTGGGTTTTCAAAATGTAAGTGTTAAAATAAGGGATGATAAACGAAATTGAAATTATTTTTATTTTTTGTATTATCATTTATAAACTGTTGACGGGAAGTTTCTGGGTAAGGTATAAATGTCATATAGAATTTGAATTTGATGATGATATTTCTGGGATATAAAAAACTTCAAAAAATACCTTCACTTCAAAAAAATATATTAGTGGAAGTTTTTTATTTAGAACTATGTTGTGGTAGAGCCTAAAAGGGAAAAAATATGACACTACATCAAGTATTGAATTGTTTACTTGGTCAAATACCTTATGGTAAAATTAAAAATAATTCTTCAGCATGGCATGGTATTTATGATTATGGCAAATATGTCCAAGAGATTCCAAGTTTTTTTGGAAGTTAATTTCAGATCTATTCTACTCAGATATTGTGACTCAGTATAATTTTTTAGTAATACACAAGATATCGAGTTTGGTTGATTTAATATTGAATTAATTGCTGCAAACATACCCATAGAATATAACTCTAAAAAGGTCCTATGTACTAATTGATTCAGATGATTTCTTCATCTTGGTTTAATTGCATCTACAGAGGCTTCATAAAATGTCATCTTCAAATTCAATTTTTTTTTGGCTTTTACCTTATCTGGAAACCTCCCATCGACACACCTGCATATTTGAGATCAGTTTTTACTGTGATGATTGCTCTATAAAGTAGTTTTCACAAGTAGTATTCTTTTTGGTGCTTAAGAACAGTAAGAATAGGAAATCATGTATGTTATTTCACCAGAATACTTACTTTTTGTATTTTGTAACACTGAAACCAACCTAAATTATATATCTACCATTTGCAATTTGTTTCAGATTTATTGATTATTGAGTTCAGTGCTCTCCTAAACAAAAACTGTGGCCAAAAATTTTTTAAAAAATGTTCAATATTGCAACAATAAATTCCTGCTAGTATTTTAATTATAAACGAATATTTGAAAAATTGTTGCATAATTTAATTATGAATGTGATATATATCACTTATGAAATTAAGGAATATCAATTTATTTTTTATCTTTTTAATTAAATAAAAAAAGTATGTGTTCTCATCATGTCAATTATTTTACTATCACTACTAGATTAAAACAAATATATTGGTATGGTGATTACTACAAATTCGAAAGTATGACACTTCTTGAAGTGGTATTTTAAGAGAACAATTAAGCAATTAATGCTAATATAACTCTGAAAAAAGAATTTTAAGAAGTGACGTTTAAGTAAAATTACACATTTTAGTCTTTAATAAACCATTGAAAAAGTTTAAAAATGTACCTTTATGAAGTCAGTCATGTTTGAAAAATATTTATCACACAGGATCAATACATTTGAACCAGATATTAGTGTTGTATTTGGCTGAACATGGCTTTCATTAAATCAACATTTGATTAAAAATCCAAACGGTTTTGTTGACTGTTCTGATTTTTAGGTACAAAATGATGACTTAATGGACGATAATTTCTTCGATTTTTCTGAAAATAATAAATTATATTCGCAGGTACCAATGGTGGCTGCTGATATTAATTTTGTTAATATGTTGCGGTACTCGATGTTAGCCATTTCCCTTTTGCCAGAAAATAGCATGAGCCGTAAGAATGATCTAGAATTAAAAAAAACATATTAATGGATATTCTTGTAGATATTCTAGTCATTACAGATGGTATAGTTGCTATGCCAGATTCAAGCATAATGGAATCACTATTATATCAATTACATTATGATAATACAGCATGCTCATTTTTAAAAGTGGGTTCCAGCTTTCATCCTCATGGAGGTGCCGGTTTTATTTCATACACCGATTTGCTTTATTTTTTTGCCCATTCAACTTTGGGAACTTGTTTAGAAAACTTTATTTTTGTAGTAAGTATTACTGTTTTAAACAAACCCAATTTATCTGATACATTTATTTTAGAAAAATGAACCTTTTATTCATATGAATATTTACCATGAGTTGTTTTTATTATGGTCATTCCACAGTGCTAACAAATACGCTTATTCGAGAATTTGTGATAATACAATATGGACTTCTTTGTAAGTATAAAGTGAATATATAAGAGAAATAGATTTTTCCTATCTTTGTTTCTAATAACAGTCCTGTTTTGTTTAATATCACTAATACTCTTTTTAAGTATATGTTTAATGTGTTTTAACAAAGTGAACATATAATGAAATTCGACATTGTACTGTGATAACAAATATTTTTATTTTTTAGAAATGATACATTCTGTAGTCATAAAGTGCCCTCACTAGTTTCCAAAAAACAGACTGATGATACAACAAAAGCTTCCATTTTATTGTTACTGTCTAGGAGAATGCGGGAAGGTTTTACTGTAGATGTATGAATTACCGATTACATTTATTTTTACACTAATATATATACGTTTTAGAATATATTTTATTTGAATGGAAATTTAGAAATAAAGCTAATATTGCAGTGGAAATCATCTATTTACATCCATTATAAAGTTAAGTCAGAATGGCCAATTTCCAAGCTTAAAACATCATTTGAAATATATGTTTCAGGTTTGTAGTTGATATCCCCCCACTTACAAATACTTCTTAAACGTTTGATTTTAGCTCCTTATGAATTTCTTCATGATTTCACTTGTATACTGAAAAAAGAACAAAAGTCTTTGTTTAGACAAGCTGTGATAGAACGATTTTGGATGAGACTGAATCGAATACAGTCAGATGATCTAGGTTTAGCTCAACAATTAAGTTCATTTCAAAGCTCAAAAGATTGGTATACATTACCAGAAAGTGTTCGAAGTGGAATACCTGTGTTCTATTTTAACAATAGTACTGAGCATAAACTATTGCTAGTTCCCAGGTAATAATGATGATATTGTGTGTAATTATCTGTGTATTTTATATTTTTTAGTTACAGAGATCCCACATCTCAAAAATTTATAAATATTTGGCAACCTGTTTGCCAGATGGAAACAAGTAACTGGAGGAAATGGTTCCATACCCATAAAGTGTCCTTAATATTAAAGCATGATAATCCGTTACCAAAATTTTTACATGTAACTAATTCTTCTCAACGATTTCAAGTATTTAAAACTTAAAAAAAAAACACTACCAAGATATTATAATAATGATGTTTCAGACTATTCAGTGCCGTCAAGCTGCAACGGCAGTGTATGGCATGTTATCAGATTGGGCTTCTTTTGTACTAATTGATAGTCACACCTACTTAAAATTTTTATATCTAGAAAGCGAAAAACCTCCTACTGGCTTTTGCATAGTACGTGTTACTTCGAAATTCCCATGCTCTGTGATAAATATCGGTTTTACTATGGGTATACCAGGATCCATTCGTTACCAAGTAAATTTATTAGATTCACTTTTTTTCTTCACTCAACAATTTAATTTTAGATATGTGATGAATTGAGAACTAACGTAATGTCTCTTTCATATTTGTCAAGCCCTTTAAAAGTCAAAGACAATTACTGCTGTGTATTACTACAAAAACCTCTTGAAAAAATCCTAATAAGGTAAAAATCGTTTATAGTTGTGGATATTATACACATACTCGTATATTTTTAGGTATGAACGTATCCCAAGAAGTTATACAACTGTGATATTTCCTGATGGAACACAACCTCCTCATTCTCCAGTAAATCTGCCATCACCCATTTCTGGTTCTCTTTTTACAACTCTTTCTCGTTATTTATTCCATAAACGTTGGATATGGAGTGCCACGCTTCCAACTAATCCTAAACTCCCTGATCAGTCACTTGCCAGAATATTAAATACTTTAACAAGGTACAGTTACAATATTCTCCACATATTTTCAAATTGAAAATAAATTTTGTCGTAGAATGAGATTAAAAGAGGGCTATAGTTTTGTTTATTCAGCCTCTGGGATTATAACAATGGTTTTGGAACTGGAGATGGATCCATCTTCTACTTGTCTGGTACAATATGTTTTATTTCCTCCACACCATACATGGGTAAATGATGAAATATTTAGTGAATCGGATGAGGATAATGAGCAGTCCTCTGAAACTGAAACTGAATTACAGTTGGTTACTGAAATGTGGATCGAACCACAATATGGAAGAGTAATAGCCAATAATCCAAGAGTTAGTTACATCAACAAAAAATATTATTATGAAATCGCTGATATGGTAACAAGTTCAAATATTTTTGTTAAAAAGAAATTTATTATTTTATTTTGATAGGTTAGCGGAGTTGATTTGCAGTGTATACGTGCCTTATTGACTATGGAACATTTAAGTCTGATGTGCCAAGATAAAAATCAAAGTAGACAATATGGTTCATCATTTAATCTCAACCATAATCATTCGCGGAATAATTTTAGAACGTCACGACGTACTAGTAAAAACAGTCATTTAGATTCTTCATATCTGTATGAAAAAGGGTAAGAATTGTTTTCCGTTTCCTTCAAAATATTTACTGTCCTGTTTATAGAACTACTCAGTGGTATCCAATTACTTCTCAACGGATCGAGCATATACCATTTAATTTTGACCCTATTAACATTTTGTATTTATGCCAACAAACAGAGTTACTATTTTCAATGTTCATTGAAATGAAAGAAAAAAGATCAATGGTACATTCTGTATGTGATAAAGCAAATAAGCTTTTACTGGATAATGTGATTGAACACTTTGGTATGTTACATGATCAAGAAATAGAGCTTGATAAGGATAGCTCAGACCAGTTTACACAGGAAATTTTGTCTAGGCATAGAAGCAATACTCCTCATCCTTGCCCACTATCTGAGAGTATGTCGAAAGGTAAATTGAAAAATGTTATTTTTGATATTTTTTTACCATATGCCTTTTAGACACTTTTCAAGATCAAGAAGCTAAACCATTTGTTCAATGGAAATGTTTCGTCAAAGGAGTATCCCCAACCCATGTTATCCTAACATTTATAACTGCAACTTTAGATGATATGAAAGCATTAATGGAATTTAGTGAAACAAGCACCCCTAATTTAAGTGAAAGCCTTGAAGGAATGGATCGAGTGTCTTCCAGAGAGAGTAATTATAGTGATGTTCCTATAAATGTTTCACATGCTTTATCTATGCCAATATATGTGTTTGATTGCCCTTTAGCGCAATTAATTAATGCCTTTATTTATAAAAACGAATCTTCAAATGAAGACATTTATGAGGACCACCGATTCAAATATGGGAGTTTTTTACATGAAGAAACTGTGAAGTAAGCACATCATTAATATAAAATATTATTTTTATGCAACAACTGTTTCTAGGTTAAAATTAGAGGATTCCTTAGAAGAACCGGCAGATTTTAAAGAAGAAGTGGAATCTGAAAAAAATTGTGTACAAAATCATTGCAAAACTTTGGTACTGACTCATTCAAAATGTTTCATTTTATCGATGTTTATGGCTTTGCACATGGGAGTTTATATTCATAATTATGATGTTCAATCAGCAATGGATCAATGCGAAGAGTCTTTAATGGACATTGACATCACTGAATACATATTGACGGTTTGTTCACACGTAAAGCAAACGAAATCAAATGAAATAGTTTTAGCTGATGTAAAAAAGCAATCTCCGTTTGAACTAAAAGAACTCCACAAATTAATTAGAGATAACTTCTTTAAAACCATAAATACGGTATTTTACCCAATTCCAATGAATAGAGAATTTTATTTTTATAAGAATATTAAACAATCTGAAATTATTGATGATACAAATGCTGATAGCGATGATGAAGTTTCCGAAAACTTATCAGAGGTGCTTGATTTTAAATCAGCCAGGGAATTTAGTATTTACTCTGAAGGATCACAACTACTTCAAAAATTGGAAAGAGAAATGGGAAATCTGGTGAACGTTACAAACAATGACATTAATCCATTATTTCTGCATCTCATTTGTACCCTCAAATACGATAATGGAGAAATTTATAAAACTTCCGTGAGAGTGATTCCGACCTGCTTAGGTAAGTATCAGTTAATTTTAAATAAAAATATAAAATTTTTGTCATAACTAGGATTACTCCGATTGGTCTGCCTCCTATTCTGTCTCTGTTCTAAATTATAGTTTACATAGTAGGTCTAGATAATGTCTTTGCATCTTTTCTTTGGTCTTCCTGGTAGACTTCTACCAGGAGATAAAATTTCTATTCATTCTATCCTATCCTTCTCAACCATCCACTGATTGATTGCTTTTGTTGTATATTATTTCACTTCTGCTGTGTTAAGCTGCCTCACTGTTATACTAAAACAGGTAATTGCAGGTGAGCTTGTTCAGCATTTAACAACACCGAAGGTTTTGGAGAAATCCAAAATTCAAGTTACCCTAAATATGTATTTTCTTACGTTACCACTGGAAGTTCAAAACATTATAAACAACTACTCTACCCAAGGTTTAAGATCAACTTCATTTTGCTCAGATGGATTTTATCCCAGCATTGGGAGCACAGTTTCTGATTCTAGTTATAACTCACAGTAAGTTTGTCATTCTTTAAGCGAATGCAATTTGTATCCATATAT
This sequence comes from Cryptocephalus primarius, assembly GCA_963576515.1. Classification (NCBI taxonomy): domain Eukaryota; kingdom Metazoa; phylum Arthropoda; class Insecta; order Coleoptera; family Chrysomelidae; genus Cryptocephalus; species Cryptocephalus primarius. Next base: position 6,714,067 of record OY754936.1, read on the forward strand.
TGGTTTTTATTTCAGAATTGAGGAGCCGTTGAAATATTTATCAGAATCACAAAAGAAAGCAATATGTTGCATGCAAGAGGAAATTAAGTGGACACTCCAAAATGAAGTTTGCACTGCTTTGCTAGATGTAGAGCCTGTTTCTAGTGAAACTCTCATTAATGTTATGAATCATGTTAGTAAAAGCAGCGAAGAGAGAGCATCTTGTATTCTTGATACCATCAGCTTGAATTTTATTTATTCCTCTGCTCAGAGTTACGAAAAATTCGAAAAAGAATTTGCAAACCTTCGTTTGCCCTATAGTGGATATGAATTACAAAAAGCAGGAGATTTGTATTACTTAGCAAAAACTTCAATTGAAGACAATTTTGTGCCATACAATAAGACTAAAATAGTCGATACAGATTTTTCTGAAGACATTACTTTACTGAAAGGAATTATAATCGACCAACAAACTTCAAGTACAATTAAGCCATTTGAAAATATAGAAAATTGCAATGAATATTTAAAAGAGCAAGATTCTCAGCAAAGTGATATTTCTAGTATGAACGAAAGCGCAGCAAGTACAGATGGAGGTAAATGCTGAAATTATTAACTTATATTAGATCTACTAAATTTTGGTTTTTAGGTTATGACGAAGATGTTAGTGATGACTACGAAGACTATGATTGGTTAATAACTTTAAACAACAAACGACCACATTTACCAAATTTTTGGTTAATTTTAAAACTTTCGGAAGAGGTCGTTAACGTTCATTTTCATTGTCGGTGAGTTAAGGTCTTATTTACATTGATATTATTTTATTAATTAAACTTTCATACACAAAAATCTCGAATATTTAAATCGAGTTCATTTGAAATTTATATTTGCCATTTAATTTTAAGAACTTGAAATATGAATCCAATAGATTGTAAACAAATATCATACCTATTGATAAAGTGTAATTTGGTTAGTTACGCGCTATGTCTACAACAAATGAGATTAACAGTTAAGATTAACACTACTTAGTTTCACTTTAAAGGCACATACGAGTTTATCAAGGTGCCTTAACTCTCGATATGTATTATGTAAAATTGTTTATGCACAATGTATTGTAATTATAAGTAAATAATATTCCAGTGAAGCAGAACACGAAATTTAAGACACTTTGTGTTTACTGCCTATTTGACAACAATGTTTTACTGACTAATCTATTTTTTGTGGGCACAGAGTTCGAAACTTTCCTTTAGGTCACCTTGCTTTACAAAGTTATATCAGAGAATTCATTTTTTGGCATCAGTGCTTTATATTTTCAAAGCTTTTAGGTATTCTAGATTCCAAGAATTTCATGAGCCTTATAAAAATTTGTATTATTTTCTTATTTTTCAGTTTTCATCCTAAAAATGTCAACCTGTTTAGTTGACTGGCTGATTAGTTTGTAGCTGGACTTCATATTCATTAAATTTGCTTGATCACTTACTAATTGAACGTAGAATGTTCTGGTTTGTATACAAACATATCACACATATTGCCCCATTTACGCTAAAAATATCCTGCAATTAAACCATTTGTCCTTTTATAAATCACACACAATGGGTATTTTACCTCTTCTCTTCATTAACTATTGGGGTATCTTACATAAAATGACTTTTAACTATTTAAGTTAATTTGTAGATTTTTAGAGTTGGCAACCATACATGTACGCATTTATCTTGAGATTCAAAGGGCGGTGAGTGAGGCTGTTAAAGAATTATGCAAGAAAATAAACCAAATGCTGCTTTTACAAACACTGTATGAAACAAAAATTTGCGATCCTCTCCTAGAGCCAGATGATAGTAATGATATCTGTAGTTCACCAATTTCAAGAACCGAATCATATTCTAGATCAAAAAGCATCGAAGGTATGTTTATTAAGAGAGCTCTTAATGGTCTTAATTATCGTTTTGTTTACAGATCCTAGTGATGACTTTGATTTGATGGCTTACTCTCAATCTTTATCTGAAGCATCTCTAAATTTCAAACCAGGGTATTTCAGTTGCCCAGTTGTTTGGGAAAACCATTTTATTCTACATCCACGTTTGAAAACTGGCCCAGGGAAATTGGGTATATCTAGAGGAATTCTGGCTTTAAAAAGTATTCTTGAAAAATTTTCAGTTTCCAACAGAAATAATATGTTTGTATATCGCGGTAATGACAATAACGTATTTTATTTGAGGTAATGAATTTTGTGCATTAACAGATTTGCATTGTACTTTATATGAATCCATTTTTAGATTACATGAAAATGCGCAGTACGTTGGGAACAAAACCCCAATTCGAACTAGTGAGTTTGAAAATGCAACTGTTTCACGTAGCCCTTCAATTGCCTCTTTACCACTAGGTCAAAAATCTAATCTAACTCAATCTCAGCAAAGTATAATTTCAGTTACTTCAGTAAGTATTTTTTTAGTATTTTAACATTTCATCACTCATAAAATTTTTAGGGGGATATTCGCCCTAGAGTCAGATCGTTTGGAGAGAAAGAAAGCAAAGATTATCCTAATGGGGATACCTTGCTGCTAAGAGTTCATGGCATAAATGAAGCAGGATCTGATGTTCAACAAGATTTAGTACAAGTTCTGCAAAATCGTTTAGACGATGCTGTCCTAGAGTTTCTTACAGTGATGCTGGCTAGAAATGCTATGTGTCCTCTTACACCTGAGGATGTGCATTTCATTCAGAAACCGTTTAGACTCCCAGAAGTTGTAATAAGAGTAAGAAAAATATCATGTTTAAAAATTTTAAAGTGAATCTTCTGTTTCAGTTGACCATCCAGGATTTTACCTTGCGGTGGTTGGAATCTTTCATTCACTATTTAAAGCAAAACTTGCTTTTATTTCTAAACATTCCAAAATATACCGACAATAGATCCCATTACCACTTTAAGGATTATACCGAAAACGATGATGGAAACCATACGTTTTACAAAGATAACATTTTCATATACAATCAAAGTCAAAATCCATCTTCCGGTAGTCGCGGAATTTCATGTATAGCACTCGCTTTAGTAAACAATTTAAATAGTGTTATAGAAGAGCGGTCAGTTGATCTTGCAACTATTTTTGAATCCATGGACTTTGAGAAAATTGTTTCATCAGAAGTCATCAGTGATGAAGGTAAAAAACGTATTCATTTTCTTTAATGCTCTCTAATATTCTTTAATTTCCAGAAAGTTATCCCGATTTTTACCTAGAATTTCGCCTTTGGAATCAGGGTAGAGTTAACATTGAAAATTTATCAGACAAGTTAAAATCTGCAGTATCACAAGCAACTTGGGATATTATAATGGAGTACTATCTCTTAAAGGAACCTTTATGTGTCGACCTTGCGTTTGTTGAAAAGAATGTCACAACTCCAGTAAAAATTAATAACGCTGATTTTGATTTTAACAAAGAAATTGAATTCAATTGTGTATTAGAGTGTTATGAAAAAAATGTAAATGAACGGTTCACATCATTGGATAGACCTAAATTGGATCATTTTTTGCCTAAAAAGAAAAAAAACATCCCATCTCAAAAAACTGCGAGAGCGATCACGTTTGAAGATACCGACAAGGAAAAGCCAATCAAACGAACTATTAATTTAAATAAATACGAAATGGGAGATGCTGGAAAATTATCGGTTATGTATGCCAAATATTTACCTCACTGGTTAGGATTTGGGCATACCCTCAACACACCATCTATAAAGAAACATAGAATTAGTCTTACAAACAAACATTTATCCACTACGTCGCTATCAAACCTCACCGACCTTTTAAATATGTTCCCAGATTCTGTTAAAGCATTTCGCTGCATTTCAAATAACTCCTTAAAAAATAAAAACGGAGATACATATGTTCCCTTTACATCAACAAACTGTTTTAATAAATTTATAATTATTTGTCGAAATTTGGAACAATGGTACAGCACCATTTCAACACAAGATGAAACTTCCGACTTTCCAGATCTAATAAATCCAAATATGTTGAAACATTCTCAAAAGTTTGTTCCTGCAATATGCAATAACACATTTATACCAAGACAAAAAATTTTATGGATATCGGTTGATAATGAATCCGTAAGTTTATATGTATATGATCATATAGTTGTTGATTCTGTCAATTTTCAGATCGTTTTATACACATACAACTGGACGAAAGACAATATTGATAAGTTAATAACAAATTGCACAAATTTAGGGTATTGGTTATCTGTAAGATCCTGTTTTTTCCATTCCGTTACTTCTCAAAAATTAGGATTATACCATAATCAACCATTGACGAGAAAGGCATTTGTGAGTATTAAAATTTTACTAACTAAAGTGTTAAAATTAGTGACTATGTTTGTTTAGATGATTCCAAGCAACCCATATTCCAATATAATTGGTAACTGGGATAACATGTTAAGTTTCCCAAAAGATCACCAACAGAAGATTAGTTCGCCAGCTTATAATATTACTGCGACATTAGAAGCATTTAGAGATCACTACAAAATTGGAAAATACGCATTCTCAGATTCTGCTTACATTTTTACTCAAGAATTACAGGACATAAAATCCAAAGCAAAATATCAGCGAGAAGAAATGAAACTTCTCCATGGAATGTATCAGTCTCGAACAAGCACAGTAACAGTCTCGCAATTAAAATTGTTAATAAACAACGCTCGAGTTATTCATTTTTGTCATACACCATTGCTGTTTCTGCCGAGGTGGCGGTATATAACTGCTTCAACTAGAAGACCTTCCTTATATCCTTCACAAACAATTCAGCTAACAGAGAAGTTAGCTCCAGAAGATACCGAAGTATTACATAAAAAACTGTGCTATAGCTTTTTCTTGGAATATAGAAATTATTTACAATCGCTAGGTTTTATAGCATTGCAAATCGATAATCCTGGTAATAATTTGGGGTAAATAACATCTGTTAATCTGTTTTTTAAGGATATAATTAATGCTTATTTTCAGGACTTGGACCGCTGATAAGTCTTGCTACAATAATGTGTTCTATATGCAAAAGACGATATTAGGAGGCATTTTAATATTCACAGCTGAATTTTCTGAGCCATTTTTCAGTACAAAAATATTTGCCATTGAATGTAGTCGACTCCAAAACATTAGTTCTAGAGCTTCTATTAACAGGGTAATTTATACATTGTTAAAGTATCATATTTCTTTAATTACAATCATTTAGTTGATTTCAAATCTTTTAGTTGTTTCATGGTGATCGGTAGCCTGCATTAGTTTCATATATATTAAAGCATGTTACTGTAGTAATGATCTCAATTTAGGATAATACTAAAAATCTCTATGTTCACATCATTGACGCTACAAAAACAAAAATAATAACAACCAGCCTCATAAATTGTGATGTACGTAGTTTTTTCACGACTTCTTAAGAATGCATGTGTGCATTGGAGGTGAAATGATTAATATTGTCTTAACAAAATGAATTCAGTAAACTCGCAAAATCACGTTAAAATTTTTATAGCTTATCATTTTTGACATGTCCCCAATTTTTAACAATTTTTTTTTTCTTTTAGTTCACGTTGAGCTTTTTAGATGAATGTGACCGTATAAAAATACTGATTCACCTTCATTCTTTTACGTTTGATTACCACTTACGGTGGATTTTCAACAACATATCCGAAAATCCCAGTGTAACTAAAGTTTGTGATAGATATAATATTAATCAATTCCTGGACGACTTCATCAAATACTATAACAAAGCGCCTAATTTTGCTCAAAATTCAGTTTATTGCGGTAAATATCCGAATGCCAGCCATAACATTTTCTTTTTACAGTTGTTAACAATTTTAGGTACACTCACGTTAAAAAACTTGGTAGTACAAGGACAGCAGCTCTATCAGTATCTGCTGTCTAATATAAACCAATTCGATTTTAAAGTTTATGAGATGGATATGCGGGAAAACGAATCCGAATACATTCTTGTTCGAATTACAAGTGAACCTCAAGTATCCTACAAAGATTCTCTAGATCAGCAACACACAGATGATTATGATATAACGTTAATTGTTTACAATTTATGTACACCTTACAGTCCATCAGATAATGTTTTACATTTGAGGTATTATCTGTTATTAACTACAAAGCGGTAAGACAGTATATTTAAGTTCATCCGGTAAATGTGAATGAAATTACTTGTAGGGAAACATATCCAAAGTCGGAAGTGGAAGAAAAACTCGGGAAATTTCGAACAGTATCGTCAACATCAAGAAGTTTGACGAAAAAAAGAGAATCGAGCGACAACGAAAGCAGTCTGACAAAGTCATGGAAAGATCACGAATTAACTAATTCTAGAAACGATGAACTTTTAAAAAGTCAAAACGATTTAACAAATTCCAGCACTGAGTATTTGTCTTTACCCGAAATTAATCAAGAATCTGTTAACTATTTAGGTTATTATTCATCCCACGAACAAATGATGCAGCAAATCATCTTAGATAAAGCCCATGCTACTCAAAACTACATTAAAGATATGGTAGAGAAAGGTATGATCTACATTATGTTGGAATTATTTAAGTTTGCATGTTTTTCTTGCTAGGAATGGTTCATTGCCGGACGCATTTACTGTGGAATCGACTAATCTCCCCTCAAGACTGTAGCAGTTTAACTTATGAGGAATTCATGGAATTGAAAAGTTTAGCTAAATTGGAACATTTGTGTAAAATGCATCCAAATTTAGAGTCCCTTCTGAATCAACCGCTTAGTTGGTATCAAGGTCTAGCAAAGTTGCTGTTAGTCAAATACGTGGACCACTACAGGAGTTTCTTTTCTCCTGATGGAAACATCCAGCACTATGTTATCTTGGATCAGAGATATTTTGGAGCTTTTATGCTGTTATCGGTGGATTTACACACGTCAAGAGGGGTAATTTATAAACATGGTTTTAAATTAATCGGTTTTTAAAACTAATTTACAATTTCAGGATCTGTATGCTGTATATCGGGAACCTCAGAAACAAGAGGACACCGATTTGTGTTTAGCCTATCAGAAATCGTTACTGGACGGATTTATAAACTGCATTTGCTTTTATTTGTGGTCAGGAATGATTTGAAACTAGCTTTTACAATACTCCATAATGACTGAAAGTAAATATTTTTGTGTTCAAATTTTTGTTTGTTTGTATGATGAAGTAAAGTTATTTTATTACTGTTGGTTTTATATAATCATTTGTTTTATTTGAAGCCCAAAATATGCTCCTATTTTTGCCGAATAATTTATGTATAGTTATGTATAAGTTTCTCGACAAAAATAATACTGTTCTGCACAAACAGGCTTTCTAGACTCGGTACCAAGCGATGGGACTGTATTTAAAAATTTAGCCAGGCCACAAATCAAATAAAATAGTAAATTGGCCAGTAAACTAACTAAAGGTAGTAATTTGTACTGGTATTAAGGAAGGGTCGCTAGTAGAACATTATTTTGCAAAACAAGAAGATTTAAGCGAGTTATCCTAAATAGATCTAGAATCCTCTCTTTCTTGAGTGTTTTGAATTTTAAATTCTACTAGATGCTTTCTTAATATGCTCCTTTACCTCTCCCTTGCCCTTTAATGCATTAAAAGGTACTGAAAAATTAAAGAGCACTTATAATTTTGTTGCTCCCTTGACCAATTTATAAATTTGACTTAGGAGAGGCATTTTTCGAATAAAGTTTGTTACTAATTGAAACGTTACTGCGTTATCTGGCAACCTTTACATTTATCTACCAGTTTTATTATTTTATGACGAAATTAGAATGGTTAGTTAGTTGTCATCGGCGTATTCGTCAAAATAGACAATTCGTGGCGACATATCCGGAGAGTAGAACAGCGAGGGGATATTTTAGAGGTATCACGCGTATGCTATCTCTCTCTATGTGTCTTGCATCTGACGCCATCTGGTAGAACTCTCACTAAGCTTCATTCCTAGATTCTTGAATATAGTCGGTATAGTTACATGAGCTACTGTTCCAATTTGTAAGGCCACAACTACACCTTCAATCATTTGGGGCTGTATCAGCCTGATAACATGACGGTTTAAAATATCATTAACAATTCATTATGGAGATCGTGTTAAGCCTATTGCAAAATATGGGTGATATATAGTGTACATGAAGTCGGAATCTGTAAGTACTGCACTTAAAAGTTGAACTGAACCTTGTGCCACCTTGTGATCAAAGGGGCAAGTAAATCGTCGGTCAATCAGACATTGCCTTCATGGAAACATCGCTCCTTTTCTAGGTATTACGCAGAACACGGAGAAATATGTATTTAGGTGGCCTCGATTTTGTCTCGATTTCTTCGCGTAGCCGTGGTCACATTTTAGCTTTTCGTGTTTCATCTACCGTTCACCGTGTGAGTTTGCACCGTGCAGTCGGTTTTGTTGGTTTTCTGTTTTGGGTTTAGCGTTTAGCAAATTATTTCTATTCTACGCTTCTTTAATAAAAGACGAGTGAGTGCTTTTTATTGCGTTGCGTCCGACTTTACTGTGATCGCTTCATATCACTTTTGACGAAAAGCAGACATATTCGCGGAAAAGGCCAAGAAAGCCAGAAGTAATCCTTTGAAGCAATTCGATTATTGGTAAGTATGAATAGAACCTTCTTGTATTCTTTGTGCTATTTGTCTAAAATGGTGGAAAGTTATTTGGTTCATCGACGGAAAAACGTTCTTTTTATATTTAAGACTATGAAAATGCCAGGAAAAGAAACTGCGGACAGCGGGATTTACGATTATGAGGAAAACTCGTGTTTTTCCGATACCTTGGACAACACTGTTGAGGATATTAACACTACACCTGAAAACGACTTTTCTGAATACCTTTGGATGGAACATGAAGAAGAATTTGATAAAGAGGTACAGCAAACTTTCTACTTTTATTTCCTTTGAACAAACCTTCATAATACCTAAAATGGCTTTTTATCAGGTTATGCAGAGATTAGAGGAGGAGGCCTTAATGCAAGAATGCTTGGAGGCTTTCATGAATGAGGAGAACAATACTTTAAATACACAATGGTAAGTTCAAATTAAGAATCTATAGAGAGAATAAAATCTCCAAGGAGCCAAAAAAGTTGTTTCATTGAAAATTCATATCAAGTAAGAGTATGTGCATGCTTTTTATTAATCAATAGGTTCCTTCCAGTGAACTGTCTTGAATATATTCAACATTCATCCAGCATACATTTTGAAACATTGCATAACATAATGAACAGTGACTATGAGCTTGTTTGGCATTTTTATGCTCTTTCATAATAACAAGTTTTTAAAAAGTAGGTAATTCCTATCATCCTGTTTAGTTATGCCAAACGTGTGTTAGATTTCCAAATGAAATTAGTAATAAACCTTAAAAGTGTAATTATGACTGCTAACCTATTATTTTTTTTTAAATCTTTTTGACACAATTATATTCAGAATATTTAAATTTATTAGCTATCAGCTTTGCTTTTCCTCTAGTGATGTGAATATTTATTGGGTCTTCCAAATCACCATTACTCAAATCTCAGTGATGAGATGGTTTGGAAAAAAAGTTCTTTAGCATAACGTTCTTTTACTGATTATATTTTATCTCAACCATCTGGATTTAATATACTCCTATGTGTTCAACATTCAGTACTTCTCTAATTTCTTTTGTCTAGAAATTCTTTTATGAGTGTGTACTTCAGACTCCAGGATAATGCAGAATTTTTCTCATACATAATGGGTAGTAAATGTATCAGATGATTAGCCATATTGAAATTTTTCTATTTTTTATATATTAAGTAGTAAAATGCCTATTGAAAGTAACTATAGCAAAATGAAACATATTGGTAACTTTATTGAGTGATGTTATATTCATAACATGTTGCTGGAGAACAGTTTATTATAAGACATTATATTATGAATGTATGAAAGTGAGTGTGATACCATTTACTAATTTGTAAAAATAAATAATTCTAATCCTCTTAACTGCTATATACTGTGTACATACAATATAAAAGTAAGTTTTTCCTGTAATTTTTTATCAAAGATTTATTACAGCATTAATAAATGTTTCTAAGGAGAACAAAAATCACTCTTCAAGTCGATTTTAGTTTTTAAAATTACATCTTTTAAGTTAAAAAAGTGATGTGGCGTCTATGGATTTCTAGTAATGACATCAACATGTGTTTTTTAAATAAAAACTGCCACCTTTAAGATTTGTTGTCATATTGCCTACATGACCTTTACAAATATTGAACTGATACAGAAGGAAATTTTTGGAAAATAAGTGAGTTGACTAAACATCTTTATTGAAATCACAGTCATCTAGATATCCATAAAAAATTAATATCTAGATAATGGTTTATTTTGAATTTTATGGATGTTTACTCCACTTGCATTTATTTTTCAAAATTTTTCCGATATATTTTAATGGCCATGTATTCCATTACTATGTTGATACATGAGTGGCTTTTAAAGGGTTTGAAATGATTTCAGACTTGTCCTTATGTAAACCTCATTCTTTTATTCATATGCATCTAAAAAAGACATCAAAATTATACATAATATAATAAAATGTTTTATTATGGTGAAAATGATCAAAATTTTCAATTGATGTATTGTACACCAGGACTCATCTTTTATTTAAAAAATTGGCTGATCAAAATATGCACTGCTAATGATTATGAGATTTTTCTAAATTTCAGGTGGCAGTGTAAAGTATTCTCAAAAGCTTGCTGTAAACAGTATATTAAACACCAAACAGTGTTTTGAAATGTATATCATTTTTTAATGTTTTTAAAAAAATGAAGACAGATAAAAGTGAACAGACTCCTTTATCAAGTATTTTGCTATTATAATATCCAGCAGGTGAGTATAGGTGATTTATTTTTAAACACTGATAAGCAAGTTGATATTTTGATATTTCCATTAACAGCCCAGGATGTGTTTACTGATATTTTAAAGGTAAACAGTGGATTTTCGTTATTTTTTTAAAGGTATGAATGTTTGGCGGTACTATTTCTATTTTAATTATTATTTTTGGGACAATTTGTATATTTCAGTATATATGACTTAGAAGGATGCAAGATGCACATTTAGTGCATAACAACACATCAGGATTCTTTCTATAATGCGTATGTCAAATGCGATAATGCATATTTGTAAATATTGTCCTGTTTATAGATGATCATAGCACAAATTAATGTCTGAAGACCTATAAGTGCATAAACGTAAATTTTAAGTAGATTTTAGATGCATTTTACGTGCATGTCTACATATATATTTTATAAATAACTACTAATAAGGCGTGTTTAACCATCTTGGGTTAGTACATATCAGTACCAACTCTCAAACATGGTTAATGGTACAACTGGCGTGGGAATTGCTCTTTCTAAAAGACTTCCTAAATAAAAGTTATTTGAGGTTTATAGTATTTATTTCCTCATAGTTCCTCCAACTTCCTTAGTGGGACTGTTAAGTGTATTTGTATTGTTTGTGGTGTGAACGATAATATTGTAGCAAGAAAATGACTTATAAATACCTTGACGGTTGTATAATAACTATTATTTGAAGAATGAGAATGCATTCACTTTAAAATAAGAAATAAACAAAGTATTCCATTTACAGGGTCACGTCATTTGATGAATACATTGCTAAACATTCTAAGTTGAATCCAGAGGCCGAAGAATTTGTTCCACTAAGTGACAGGACTCCGACAGGTGTTCCCACTTCTCAGTCTTAATTCTTAAGAAAAAAAGCGCACCGATCTCGCATCCTGTAAATAGGATTTCATGATGTCTTCAAGGAAATGATTTTCATAGAGTATATGATTTAAATTTAATAGTTGCACGAAAAATTTCATTTGCATTTTGATTAAAATTTAAATAGTGGATTGTTTCAAAAAGTTAGTTTTAATTCTGGGCTGGCTCTAGGGTTTGAAATAAAAAATACAGTTTTTAGCAATGTTTAAGTACAATTGTAGTGGTAATAAATTACTTATTTTTTCAGAACAGTGTTTAGATTAATACTTAGAAAAATTATGTGTAACTAAAATTGATTTTATTTTTCACAAAAGCATTTGTATATCTATATAACATATGTGTTTGGTATTCTATGGATATTTATGTAATTTTTCAAACCTACTAAATGAAATGTGAATTTTCCCTGCATGTTCGAATTTACATTTTAAATGGTGCATTAGGTTGTGTTAAATGTAAAATATATTCCAAATATTAGGTATTTATGTCAAAGTCTGCTTAATTTCGTAATGGGTTTTTTAGAACCAAGACCTTTTTACCTTCTTTAGAAAATAATATAATGGAATAAAAACTACTTTTTTAACTAATAATTGGAATGTATCGAGTAAATAGTTGTTCATATTCATACATTAATTTATTCAAGCAAGAACATAAAATTTAAAAAAAAAATAATAGTATTTGAGTGATTCTGGTGTCATTTTGTAAGGTAATTGATGTTACAGTATGGAATAGGTAAAATAGATACATCATAAATGAAATATATCCAAACTAATTTTTCTTTTAGTGAAGTACTTTGATGATTTGGCTAATTCTAGTCAACAAATTGTATTACTGCTGGCTTAAATGTTGATCTTACGATTGGGACTCATAATACGATTTTGAAGAAAGCTCATTTTTGATGTATTTATACTCAATAAAGTAAAAAAATCTGTCCTCGCTACAATCTCCAATACACACATTTAGTTGTGGGTGATAAAAAAGGCTGTGCGAAGACAACAAAAATATTTTGTATGTTGTTATCTCAAAATTCTTATTATTTGCTCTCTTTTTAAAGAAAATATTCATTTTTTAGGTGGTGCAAAAATAGGAATATATATTATTTAAATAAATTTTGTTTTATTGGTCCTGCCATGCCACCAAAAATACAGCAGATGAAATCATTGTTGTTACTTTGACAGTAAAATATAGATAGTTATCTTTTTTTGTTTGACATACTCAAATACATTGGTCGCCATTTCATATACTGAAATAATCTATAGATTTATGATCCAATAGATCAATATTTCAACAGAACAATCCCAATATACATTAACATTGTTGATGCGATATGAAACAAGATCAGGGAAGCTAACAGATGGTCATAAGCCTGTAAAGTATTGTGAAACAAGTCGGATGCTCCACATATTTTATTAACAGTGCCTACCGATTCATTGGAGAGTTATTCAACATGTAGGTCCTTGATTTACTAAGAAAGAACAATAGACGTTACCTATTGGGGAACATTAAAGTTAAGTTTATTAGTCAAATCTATACAGTCTGTAGAAATCCACAGAATAGATCCTGCATATTTTGACACACGCAGAAACTGTAAAATTGTAATCAGCTAAATTAGTCTGAAGTGAAACACGACCCATATCATTAAAGGAAGATTACATCAATGAAGAAATTTATTTGGATTTCTAGTTGAAGGTGTCCTTAGAGGTTGGATAACTTTAAAGCATCGCCAAAAACTAGCTTGGAAAACAATTTCACTATATAAATCATCAATGAATGATAAAAATAAAAGTGGACCTATGAGTATACGCCCACTTGAGATTAATTTCGAGACTGCTCTCAGAACCTTGTCGATTTGAGACAAATCACCATCTCTCGAGACCAACGGATACGCCTCGAATTAGTTTTAAAACCAGCCTGGTTGATCAACCAGTAAATACGTTACACTATTGTAAATAATCTTACTACAATTTATTCAAACGATACATAACCTTTATAAATGTATTATATTACACTCAATAACACAATAACTAACCGTGTTACTTTAAACATCTCTTCCACTCCGTACAAAATGGTGCACGGCAGTACGACCCAAGCGAGGAGCAAAAGGTGGTGATCTTTGTATCATATACTCGTTCTCATTGTCGCCATCCTGTAACCATTTATTTGCCGTTGACAAATCATTGTTAATATTCCTTCCACTTCTTACGATATACGCTTCACGTTTTCCTACAATTACAAATATTATAGACGGAAATGTTTGCAGTAAAATAAACAGACTGACGAGATACTATGGTACTAAACAAAATAATGACCGCCAAACTCCATAAATAATATTTTATATAAATTAAAAACACATACTCTACCACTGGCTTGACGCCGCCTGTCATTAATTTCTTTAATACCCTTGATGTTGTTAAGATGTCCCTTATAGGTTTTGATAGATAGGGGAATTTATATGAAAAATTGTAATAATGAGGGATAGCGTTACAAATTGTGGTCGTGTATGCGGCACTACATATATCTGTGGAAATGTCGCCAACAATGAGACTAGATAAGGCACTTTGGGAAAAATTAATTACATAAAGATTTTATGAAGACCGCGACTCACAACTTTGTGTTAAATTTTGACTAACTGATTATTATGTGGCATAATTTTATGAAATGAATGAACATTTCGTCAAAGACAAGTTAAAACATAAAAATTCTTCCATTTCGCCACTTGACAAGTTGAATGAATGATACGTCTCTAATCTTTGAGCGTTCAAAAATAAACATCAAACTGGAAACTGAAATACCTAAACTTTACTACAATGTAAATAGCTACAGTTCATTTAAAACAAATCTGATTGCATGTCATTGACGGAGAGGCTTTTGCCAAGGATCTCAATAGGTAATGAGATCGAATGTACATTAGTTCAAAGACCTTTATCCTACATTTTGGGCACATTAAATACACGTATTCAATATACTCGATTCACAAATATGTTTTCTCAAACTGAACAGTTCTTACGATTATATTTAATGATAACTATAAGGTTAAAATCGACGAAATGTAATGATACAAATATTCAGATGTAAGCCAAATCGCCGTCCGGTCGAACGTACCAAGAATATCGCTCAGTATTGCCAACATGATATAAGCGTACAAACGTGAATCTGTATATAACCGTTGTTAGCCTACGTCCTGCCACAGCTGGTACATATATTACATCACCGAGTCACGTGCGAGCAAATTTGTTTTGAATGCGGCATATATCTAAACGTATTTCTCGTTTTGTTTTCTACTTACCGGGGAAATTTTTGAACGTTAATGGTTCCTTGGGTTTTATAATTATAAGCATGTCCTGCGATTTATCGTACTCCATTGGAAAGTTGTTTTCATCCATAAAATCATACCCATCTTCAATATAACTTCTCTTTCTTCGTCCAAGTTGGGCATTAAACAATGTTGGTCTTACTTTATTGTCCACTGAAACTTCATTCTGAAAAGCATAGATGGTCTAATCTTTCTGTACCTTTATAAGCGCAAAATAAGTACACACTTAACTGAAAAACAAAATTTACTGTTGTCTATTGGTTTTATTAGGCATATTCCCACAAAAAAAAATGTTCATTTAGGCATTGAGTACGTCATTGTTTCTAAATGTAATAATATTGGAAGATCAGTTAAGTATTGCTATACATATAAGTTTCTTTAAAAAAAATTTACTTAAATATAAGT
The DNA here is from genome assembly GCA_963576515.1 of Cryptocephalus primarius. Classification (NCBI taxonomy): domain Eukaryota; kingdom Metazoa; phylum Arthropoda; class Insecta; order Coleoptera; family Chrysomelidae; genus Cryptocephalus; species Cryptocephalus primarius. The sequence goes on from OY754936.1 coordinate 6,729,497, forward strand.
TTTTTAATAACACAGTACAGTCTAAAATGTAAGAAATTGTATTGCATGTATCTTTTATCTATGACAATCTTGATTTTGGCAAATCCAAATTTAAATTGGATTTAAATTTGAATGTTGCCATTAAATCTTTACAATTATTTTCTTGGGTGAAGCATTTACGAAGCTCTACATTTACAACTGACAGAATTATAACAACAATTAACTTACCTTATTTAAACAAAAGACCGTCTCAAAATACAGGCTCACCATGAAAATCGCTGCACCAAGTATTAGAACTGTTTTATCCATGGCTAACGTCTGAATCTCTGCTGAGGTCCTGAGGGGTTTTATAGCAGTGGAATTGATTCAAATCACCGGGGTGTCCATCAACAACATCCCCTATTGTTCGACAAATCCCGATTTGTTAATCTTGCAGGATTTAACACACGAGGACGTTAGTTTTTATTAACTCGCAGTTTCATAGATATTAATGATACCGTCAAAGAGCAATTACCAGTGAATTATTAATTGTTTTTATTCTCAATATGTAATTAGTTCACGAATAAACAATTCAAGCTTTAAAGCCGTATTCGTGTTGATGTTTTTCAGTGAGAAAAGGCGTAGCAAATGCCTAATCTATAAATTCTCTCGAAATTGCAGAATATAAAATCTGCATTATTTCACTTTTACAATTTTGCTAAAAATTTATTGTTAATTAGTGACTTTAATTGTGATGTCTGGGCGTCTAGACTCAGGTAGCACATGATACGTGCCCGTGGCTGTTTGCACTATTTTGATGATGAGGATGACAGAGGGGTTGTCTATACTCGTCTATTATAAAGGTATATTCATTAAGGCCATAGCTGGATTTATAGTCAGGTTAAATTACAGTTAAATTTCAGTTAAGTTTCTCGGCACTATCAATAAATTTTTAGCGGTTAACGGTTTAATTCTAAATTTACTTTCAGAAGAAATACATAACATAATAAAGTTTACTGTACATAAACATGATGAGTCTTGCTTTAATATTTGAGATTCAGCGACGAACCTGTGCCAATTACGAGCATCTATCACGCACGGCGAACGAAACCATAAATTATACTTGGATTTATAAACTTTGCGGTTAAGACTTTGTTGAGGAATGACCTTTCCCGAAAACTACCCTTTGTTGCTCAAAAATAAAAGCATTTTTATTAAGCACCCTCACCATCGAAAACGCAATCCCGCACCTTCAAAACAATTAAAAATGTTTAAAAATTACTTTCCAAAGCAAACATTACTTAAAAATGAGCACATCAATGAAAAATCACTCAAATGGAAATAAATTGAAAAAAATTATTTCAGTTATACAATTCTTTCCATTCTATAAACAACAGGTAGGTTTGGAATTTCGAGGTAGCTTGTACGAAAAGAGGGGAATTTTGAAAAGTACGATGTCTTCATGTGGGAATGATGAAATGGTTCAAAATTCTGCCTCTTCATAGAATTCAAAATCTCAAGCAGTTCCAGAGATACACAGAATGGCTCCTGCAGGTTAAAACATTAATTGCAGTAACCATTGCATCTGCTCAAAACGAGCTGAGCCACTAAACCCATTTTGACTACAAATTATCAAAAAATTGACCCTACAAATTATACCATTTCGGTTATACTGTTTTTATCAATTTTTAGAACTTGGGAGAAGCTTTTTCGAAAAGGGGTATTTTTTTTAAGGTAAAAGTCTGGTTTATAAACTATTTTTGAAGATCCAAAGGTATACATTGCCACCAAATTGGACATTCTAACCCTTAGTTGTATGATACCGTCACATATTTCACTATATTAGTAGATGGTATGTGGGAGAATGTCATTTTGATGGGGAAAATGATATCCCTTCTAAAACGACAGGTCTCAAAACTAACGCAAACAACTTCAGAGTAGCTTTAAGCAGCACAAATCATTTAAATTGCCCAACAGCGTATGTAAGCTATTCTGGAGTAGTTAAAGCTGTTCTAATACTATTTGAAGCTATTCTATTCTGTCATTATAATGTCTAATATGTTCTTTTGTCTGTTGCTAAAGTACCATCAAACGGGGGCAAAAACCTAATACATACAATTTAGGCAACAAATCCAAGCACAGAGTAAATGCTTTACCGGTTCCTAGTCATGAACATTTATTATTCTATTAAGCGATCAGCACCCGCAACTTAGAATAAGTAATATAAGCGAATATAAATTTAAAAAACTCTAATACTGTACAAATGCATTCGTGCTTTGTTTAAATAAATTAATGTTAAAATAAGCCCGATTTGTCGTTCTTTCGAACCAGGAAAAATGTTACAGTATTGTAAATAACCGTACTACAATTTATTCAAACGATAGATAACTTTTATAAATGTTTTATTTTAAATACAATAACATTATGACCTAACCGTGTTACTTCAGATATCTCTTCCAATCCGTACATATTGGTACTCGGGAGTGCAGGGAGCAAAAGGTGATGGTTGATTTGCCGTTGACAAATCATTATCAATATTCCTTCTTGGTCTGAACCAGGGGCAACCAATCTTGTGACCTACAATTACAAATACTACAGTTTGACATGTCTTCAGTAAAAAATAAACAGCCTAACGCGACACCGATGGTACCATGGTGCTGAAAAAGTTAATCACCGCCAAACTCCCTCCATAAATAAGATTCTTATACCTCAAAAACGCATATTCTACCATTGACTTGAGGTCGGCTGTCATTATGTCCTTTAATACCCTTGATCTTGATAAGATATCCCTTATAAGTTTTGAGAGATAGGAGAAATTATGTGGAAAATTGTATTAACCAAAGATAGAGTTACATATTATGGTCGTTTGTAGTTATCGGTTGGTCCAATTTTGACAGTTGACAACCCAGCTGATAAATAGTACTCTCCTTTGTCTATAAAACGGCCTATCTACGTGTATATTACATAACTTGTATGTTTGCACATGTAGTTTTTTTGGTGTGGTTCTGTACTCTTTTCTTCAACTATTATCAAAAACAATCCCATTCCGTTTGTTTCGTTTAAAAGTAATGTTAGTATTACAAGAAATACATATAGTATATAATATTAATATAGTAGTATAGTACTATTATTATTATTATTATTATTATTATTATTATTATTATTACATAGTAGAAATACATGATCACAAAATTATAACTACGTCCTTCACCTTACGAAATTTATTAGAAGAAAAAGACTGCAATTTATCAGCTGGGGTCTAATGCTGACAAATTTGATCTGCCATCGGGATTGGCCACATTAAGAAGCTAACATGCGTGCGCAGACCGTAGCATTTTACTATACGCCCCAGGTATCTGAATATTGATAGTAACGTATGACACTACACATATCTGTAGAGAGGTCGTCAAAGACAAATAGGTTGAATGATACTTTCTCTACTCTTTGGAAGTTCAAAAATAAACACCAAATTGGAAATTGGAATACCGAAATTTTACTACGATGTAAATAGCTAGTTTGACAATAATTTTAAACGAGATGATAGAAAACATTTACATGATTATCGCTATAACTAAACATAAGTAGCTATTTATTATTAATCTAAATTGGAAAAAAATACACTATGCGCTTAGTAAGCGTCACATGACAAATTCATCCCTAGAAGAACAAATATTTATCATTAATCAGAGTAGACATGCATATAATTTCACGTTATTTAGTGGTATGGTCAATAACTATAAAAATATTTGTATCATTTCTAGTACCATTACAAACATATTGGTATATGCTATACCTTTATCTATACATAATTCATATTTTGTTCTCTACTTACCGGTAGCATTGAAACACTCTCGTTGTTTTTGGCGTTTTAAAATTATAAACATGTCTTGCCATTTATCATTCTCCCTTGGAAAGTTACCATTTTCATCCATGAGATCATACCCATCTTCAATATAACTTCGCTTTCTTCGTCCGAGATGGGCATTAAGCAATGTTGACAGCTTACTCTTTCCGGTTGGTATTACTTTATTGTCAAATAAAGTTTCATTCTGAAAAGCAGAAGAGGTATAATCTTTCTGTACTTGCATAAGCGTGCACACTTAACTGAATAGCAAAATTTACATTTTCATCCTCTTTCGATTTTATTAGATACAATACTACAAAAACTGTTTACTGTAGAGATTGAGTACGTCATTGCTTTTAACTGTATTCATTTTTAAAGATCAGTTAGGTTATGCAACACATATGAGTTTTTCTAGTAAAAGTTTCCTAAAGGTACAGTAAGAGATAATACAATCTAAAGAGTAAGAATTACACTATGCTAATTCGGATTTTGCATAGGTACATATTGCCATTAAATCTTAACATTTATTTTCTTAGTTGAATCATTTACGAAGCTCTACATTTACAACTGACAGAATTATAACAACAATTAACTTACCTTATTTAAACAAGAGACCGTCTCAAAATACAGGCTCACCACGAAAATCGCTGCAGCAACTATTAGTACTGTTTTATCCATGGCTAGGTTCTGAACCTTTCCTGAGGTCCTAAGAGGTTTTATAGCCGTGAATTTGATCAAAATCACCGGGATGTCCATCAATAACGTCCCCTATTGTTCGACAAATCCTGATTTGTTAATTTTGAAGGGTAAACATACGAGGGCGCTGGTTTTTATTAACTCGGAGTTTCATAGATATTAATGGTACGGTTAAAGAGCAATTATCATTAATTATCAATCGTTTTAGGCTTAATACGTAATTAGTACATGGATAAACAAGATTTAAAGCCTCATTTGTGTTGATAGTTTTTCATTGAGGAAAAGCGTAGCTAATGCCTAAACTACGAATTCTCTCGAAATTGCAGAATATAAAATCTGCCATAAGTAGCTTTCACAATTTTGTTAAAAATTTATTGTTAATTAGTGATTTTAATTGTGATGTGTGGGCGTCTAACCTCTGGTAACAAGTGATACGTGCACGTGGATGTTGAATATTTTGATGAAGAGGATAAAAGAAAGGATGTCTATTCTCGTTTATTACAAAGGAATATTCTTTAAGGGTATGGCAAGATTTATAAAGTCTACGGTTAAATTACAGTTGAATTTCAATTAAGGTTCAGTCGTGATGGGTAAGTTTCGCGGCTTGGCGCCAATTATAAATTTTTAGCGGTTAGTATTCGCTAACTTCAATTTGACACCTTCTCGAAAACCACCCTTTGTTGCTCCAAGATAAGGGCATTCTTTGAATGCAACCTTTTCATCGACGACACAGTCACGAACTTCATCAAAGAATAAAATTGCTTAAAAATTAGTTTCTAAAGCAAACGTCACGCCGTACAGACACTGGGCATAAACTGCCTTTGTTTTTACTCAGTCTACTTAGGGAAAACGAGCTTTATAAGTATGTTAATGGAATTTTCAATTACATTTGTAGTAGTAAATTCTATTGGTTTGTATTTAAAAAAATACCCTTCATTTCCAACGATTTTTTTCATATGAATTTAAACTAAATCGGTCGATTTATTTTATTACTTCGATATGCAATTGTCAAACGTGAAAATGCCTTGTTAGATGTTAGGAATGGCATTTTAATCAGATCTATTTAAAGTTTTATGACAGTAATAACAAGAACGTTACTGTCGTGAGAATTTTTCGGTGTATGTTACCACTTATGTACAAGTAAAACTGACACCCTAATGGACACTACTTCAAAAACCGTTTTAACTTTATTGCTAGCAATTAATGCGATAATATATACTTGGTTTTAGTGATAAAAAGCATTTAATATTTTTATATTTGAACTTATCAGTGTATTAAAGTATTTTCAAGTGTTTTAATACATTTATGTAGATTATAGTTACGTATACATTCGTAGAATATTCCAATGCTGTTTTTTAAATGAAAATAATTTCAATACAATTGGCGATTTAAAATTGTGTACCGAGCATCAACAAAAATATTTTGAATATATTATCCATTCTCTATTAAAAAAATCTTTTACTTTCGCCTAAACAATAATAACGTTTGATTAATTTTGTTAATTAATCACAACCTGATTGTGATTATAAACGTCCCAAATAAGTCATAGACAAAACAGTTAATAAGTAATTTAACTCTATTGCTTTCCCCATAAATAAATTAACGACTAATGTACAAACGTATCTTCGTTCCTTCTGAAAATTATTTCACCATATTCATATCGAGGTTTGTGCTATAAGTTACCATACAACACCAAAAATTATTGGAGAGATTTGAATTGATACTAATTCGAAGATGAAGATTATAATACCAATACTATAACAATTGAAGTATCTAACACTTCCTCCTCTGGAGTTTCATATAGATAGAATTGAAATGAGCTAACGATTCGATTGCTAGACGCAACAGTTCTCCTGCTTCTTCTTTAACTAGATTGGTCATAGTGATCAAGAAGTGTAGTGCCATCAGATACTATTAGAAACGTATATAGCTAGAAGCTATTAGAACAGAAAAGTTCTGCTACGAACTAAAAATCAGTACAAAAAAAGAAAATACATGGTAATAACGAAAAGACAAAATAAACTCGAATGGAACACAACGAGAGTAAGTTGAAAACTATAAAGTTAAAGGAACTGTCCAAAAAATATATGGCCCAGAATCAATAAAACCTGTGTGTGTATTTGGATAGTGAAATGATGTAACTGCAGCATTTCGATGAGACTAAGAATTAAAGCACCTAAATGCTATGTATTTTATTGATATTTGCTATTACTTTGCAACAAGTTATTTCGTTTTTCTTGAAACTCAAAGTTTTGTATAAACTGAAGACTAAAAAAGGAGTTAAAACAAAATTTTACCAAAGACAAAATTTTCAGTTTTGAAAATTAACTGGTAGACCCGCATTCACTGTGTTTTTTTAAATTGGAGTCTGGTTTTTGAAAGCCTGTAACTCTTGATGGGCAACTTATAAAATTAAGTTTCATTAAATCACATCCACAGGTATATTGGATTACTAGCAGTGTTTCGGATATTCCAACTGTATTAAATTTATAAATAGATTATATTTTAAAACTTTTGAATACTGCGCCTTTAAAAAATTGAACTTTTAAAAATATTCTTGTTACCTCCTTGGGGACAATTTTTGTATTTTCTACAGCTGTATTTGTAATCAGTTTTAAATTTCAATTTTCCTTGTAACAGTAGTCTCTAGGCGTAAATATTTAAAATCCCCGTAGGCAGGTACTTATCGAACCATGGAACAAGCGCGGCACAAAAAATATGTATATGTTTATTAGAGGAGCATTTATCTAAGCTTTTCAAGTGGGACCTCAATCTCGGGTAATGTGGGAATAGAAGAACATGTGTAGCTTGGCGCCAGTGTACGTCTGACCCTTCATACTCTTCGAAATTTATTGCATAAAATTTATGCACACTTTTACAATAGATCGTCTTTCCGAAATGTGTCACTCGACGATAAAAAGATTTATTGGGTTTCCATATGGTTGAAACGCCCTGCCCATAATTGTTCTCTCTTCCATGTAGGTGCTTGTTTTCTTTGATCTTCGTTTCCCCAAGAATATTTCTTACATTTAAGCGAGATATTGTTCTTAAAACATAATAACAGCGCTTAATGGAATCGCTATTCCAAATATTTGAAACACACAATTAGGGTTGTACAGTACGTACAGTCAGGATATTTTTATGTGACTTGTGTAATTAAATATTGCTTGATTTATTTGTATGTACATGTAATTGAATTTTTATAAATATTTTTAGTATGTATTTGTTTATTAATTTAATTTTAACGAATGAAAATTTGGGACATTGCTTTATTAGTATTATAAAAATAGATAATTTCTTCACAGTTCATATTTTTAGTAGTAGCCTTTACTTCATTTACTCACTAGAAACCATCTAGTGGTATAAAATTTCACAGGATGTGACAATTACTACAAAAATTTAGACACTGGCAGTTCAGAAAAATGAGTAGGTTTCATAACTAGCCACCGACTGACATCGATACTTTCAAATGAAACCATTGTATTTAGGTGTCAGTTATCAATGAAAACATTAGGAGGTCTAGCGCCCTTCAGCTCAATCTAGTCAGACGCCAGGAGCCACTTGTGCTCGCTTTAGGACACCAAAGTTGACACATGTCAATTTATGCGGAACTTTTGTCTCGTAATTTATACTCTCTCAGAGGGTAGATAAAAAATCACACATTAGGCTTTAAAAGCGACTTACATTTTAATGTTCTACTAACCACTCTCATACTATCGGCACGTCAAAGAAACATTACTTGTTACAGGAATATTAGTAGTTTACTTAATTTTCAAGTAGTTTTACAATTTTTGTGGAAGCAGCTCCCTATAAATTATGAATTATGTGTGTTCTTGAGTAGACTTATTAAGTAGATGTAAAAGTTATTTGAAATTTTATAAAAATCAATCAAAACTTATGTCCACTAAATAGGAGTCAAATTGCCCATATGTAGGGTGTCCTGCAGACAAATTTAGACAAATTTTTGAAGTATAGGAAAAATTAGAAGGGAGAGTTGTTTAGGACTAAAATTTTTAATTTGGTTCAAATTTTCATGACCATCCCCCATTTTTGCAAATCATATTTTATTAATAAAATTTCATTAAACCGGTTTACTTTAAAACAATTTAAAAATTCGTGCAAGAAACGTTATTGAAAATTAAAATTTGTAATGAAATATCAAATTTGGGAAAAATATGCCACATTTTCAAAAAAAGATTCGATCTAAATTTTAATCGAAGACAATTTTGACAAAATAATAACACAAGCAGTTCAATTCCTTCAATTTTAATTGTGAATGAATTTTCCACTAATCAAGATTTATTAGTTTGTTTTGTAAAGTTTTAAAAACTGCACCATACTTTGAAAAACTTGCATTTTTACTATTATAGTGTGTTTGCTGTGGAAAAAACTAGATGTCAAAAAAATTTAAAAACTTTTGATCTAATTAATTGTCTTATTTATTAATTTATCAGAAAAACAATAAAGCAGTACCCTAATTTCTTAAGAAAAAATTCTAAGATCAACAATTGTTACAACTGCGACAGAAACAATCAAAAATTCTTTTACTACTAGTTTAAAATCAGGAACAATTATTGCAAGCACTTAAAAACAATTGGTAGAAACAGAAGAAATAAAGTTGTGGCAAAATTGTGTTTTCTCACTTTTACGACAATATCACAAAACGTTCTGTTTATTATCGTCGATAAAATACAAAAGAAAATTTAAAGAGAAGGTGATGATATTTTGAATAATATAAGGGAAGATAATTCAATTACACTCTAAATAAAATCCCTAAATCGGAAGCCCTGTGTAAATTTCCCTTGTAGCACACGAGAGTCACGGATCATATCTAGACAGAAACCAGAAGGCCTTAATCAACTTAAGTGAACTCCAATGTACTTACATCGATATTAATGTTTTATACAGAGTGCTATTTTCATATTAAAAGCCTCAAAATTATCTCCCGGCTTTATACACACCTATATTTCACATCCGCCAGGATGGTTTTAAGATTAGCAAATTGGAAGAGTTTACTTTTACAAAGTAAAATATTTTTAAAATGCAATAATACGTTAGGCGGTTATCAATTGATTTATAACCGTGTATTTTTCACCTAAACGGTGTGGTCCAAAATTCGAAATAATTTGTTTGTGAAAAACATTCGAACTAGCCGACATTTCATGGATATTCGTTTATTCCTAAAGTGACATCACCAAATGACTGTCCAGTTGTATCGGAGGAAATTCGAGAATAATTCCCAGCGAACCGTGACAAATAAATAAATGTTCAAATAAAGTAATAAGCGGTGAAATATGAATGAAATTAAAGTAGCAAATAAATAAATCAGCAAAAGTGAAAATTAATGTAGTTGATTGATCCACGTAAAACCATGTGATCCATCTAATAACTAAGTACTTTAAAAAAATGTTAACTGTTGTAAATTATTTTATCCAAAGATATGCTTAATAAATACCTGATTGATATTTTCCTGTACGTTGCTCATTAAACAATGTGATAGTAAATGAAATTAATAGAATACTAAAAACATCAGTGTATACATTGAATCGAAACTAAATATTATAGAAATAAATTAGTTTTCAAGAACAATTTCAGATATCACGCGAACTATGAAAATAATTTTTAAAATTGTTATTAATTGTTTTCATAGCATTTTAACAATGATCTAATAAAGAGAACCAAAAAATACGGCACTAATTTTTGCAAGAAAACTACAATAGTACTGAGAGTAATTGAAATAAAGCCAAATAAAATCGTACTGCAAATAAGCTATAAATGGATTGCTGAGAAACTTGTTAATATAAAACATTTATTGCCCTTAACAACAATTTAAACGGCAAATTTAAAATGGAAGATTAAATTATAGAATTTGTTTAGAAATAAAATATTAATTACACGTGTTCATGAAATTTTCATGAATTTTTGTTGGGTACAACGTAAATCCTGCAATTATCTATTCATATTAGGCATACCTAATAATAAATCAACATTTACTACGCCGTTTTAATTTATTATTGTTAATAGGTAAATCGTAATTATACAGGACTTATGGTTTAACCTTTATTTCAATATATTTTTACGCTTAGATGCTTTTTTTAAATGTCATTTTTCAGTTTTCATAAGTTGCAACGATTTAAACGTAGTTTTCTATCAAGGACAAAAGATTTTTGAACAAAACTTTCAACATATAAATGTCAATTTTAATAGTACTTTCACAAACAAAAAATCACGAGGTATGTAAAACCAAAAACGATTAACGGTCTTCTAGTTACACAAAAAATATTATGATTTCTGTTTAGCCTAAACCTGAATCAGATTTTGTGCATAAACAAAAAAAGTCCGTAGAAACCTAACTTCACGCTTTAAGTGAAAACATATAAGTTCACCAAAATTTAAAAAAATGTACTTTACAATTATATGATACTAAAAACCAAACTCCATTAAATGCCTCTCGTGTAACGAGAGCAAGAATTACAAGTTAAACTTCCATTAAACGTTAAAAACAGTTAAACTTCAACAGTAGAAATGTCAGCCAAAACCCAATTATCTGAAGGGAAACAGGAATTTATCACAACTAAATATTGATTACATGGGAGGATCTTCCGTAGAAACCTCCCAGAACATCGAATGCGAGCAATTTCTGTCTCTCTGATAACGAGCTCCGCCCCAAATCCAAAATTAGTTCAACCACAAAAGTGAGGAGCTTAGTTACTCTAAAGCTTGACTGAAGTATCGCTTCATTAACATTTTGGTGCGCGACAAATTGTTTCCTTCAAGGACACAGTGTTAAGTGATTTTTTTCGAAATGTCCTATAACGGTTCTCCACAGGATCATTACCAGGATATGTTCCAGTACAACAGTTATCCTTCGTTGAACTATCATTACATTTCAGGTAGAAATAGTTTCCTATACTACGAAATAAGTGATTAGATCTTACTGAGACACTTATTTTTTAGAATTTTAAATAGTTATGTGGCAAACAGTGAATAGAGCTAAAAATGTACCATTACGAATTTCAAATAAATACAAATTTTAATGTACATCACTAAATTACAAAAAATTCAAACTTCATAGTTTGTCGATACTCGTGGACCTGGCATGAACAATTTTTTGTACATTAGTAGAAATATCTTTTAAATGTTCAGATATTTTTTACAGACATAACAGTTACTTTCTTTATGTTATAAAACAGTCCCGAAAATCTCTAACTGCAATTAAAGGTATTACATTGAACAATGAATATGATTTTACATTATATCTTCAATACATTAATTAATTGAACTATTAAAAAACCGTTTTTAAAGTGGAACATTAATAAGTGCGGCAAGTAATAATGACTTATTTGTTAGTTGTTCATTCATTCCTAATTTAAAATAGATATTAATATTTTCATGAACATATTTTTGTTTCTAAACAACTATAATGTTGTTTCATGTTTTATAGCCTTATTTAATTGTCCATGTTCACGGCTCTTTTTAATTAAGAAAAAAATCCGTTGTGAAAAGAAAGTATCCTCATTAGTCTTTATCGTAGTTCCTTTTGGTAAATAAATTTTAATCTTATAATTTTTAAACAAGGATTTATAATCCAGTTATACAGATTGAGGCGATTTTATACATGTATTCGTCCAAAGATCCATATTAATTCATATTAAAAGTGCAGTTTTAGCAGTTAGCTTACGCGAATATTTACCGGGTGTTTGTTTTAAAATTTTAAACAATTTTAAGGGATGATTTTTTGTGAAATACTAAAGAAGGTTTTCTATATGTTCGAATTTCCAAAAGTGTCTTCTCTGGGAGTTGCAATAAAAGGGAAGTTAACATACTGTTCGCCGTGTATTTCTTAACATTTAACAAAATAGAAGGATTACATTTTGGGTATTGTTTTAAGGTTCCATAGGCTTCCCTAGACCATTATCTCTAAGGATCCAGTATACCCTCAAAAAGGGGTTAAAGTTGCTGCCACTCAGTTTCATTATCTATTTACAGTTACAAATGTTCTTTACAATCGTAATGTTTGAATCTTTGATTTTATTGAATCAAATTCCTGGTTATCAATTGGAACCATTGAGAATACAGAAGACACATTAGAGAGTCAAAGTTTTCCAAGAAACGTTGGATTGTTTGTTGGTAGTATGAATGAGCTATGACTAATATCAGATGTCAGTTTTATTTTTTTGAATATTTTTCATAACATGTACCCACCATTTCTGAGCAATACGAAATCCGCACTCTTTTACAAAAATAAAAATAATTTATTTATATATAGTTTTTCCAGGTAGTTTCTTTACATACGGGAAACTTTTTTATTATTAATTTCACGAGGAAAACTTAATCGTTAATCGTTAATCGTTAAATTCTAATTAATATTTCTTCCTATAAAAGAATTTGCTTCCAACTCTCCTTGAATCATTGCACAAATTTAGAATGAATTTTGGAATGAATTTTGGGTCGTAAAGTCGAAAATGGTTTCCTCTTAATATAATTTTTATAGCGAATCTTTTTCGTAGAATAAATAATAATAATGTTTCCAATATGTAGGAAACCTAGAAAATTTTTTACTTACAAAAAACAGAATTTTAATCTGTTTAACGAGATGCAATTTCAATAGCAGACGTTTATAGAAATCGGTGTGTACGAATACCTCTTCTCCGTTGTTTGATAAGAAATTCCTCCCTTTTTTTCGAAATATCGCCTATTTTAGCCTTATTTCTATATGTACGCAGTACATATTTCTATAGAAATATAGGCTATTGCGGAGGTACGCATGTCACGACTTTGGAAAAATTTCACGGCAGTTATTTGTTTTGGGGTCCCTAGATGCCAAAACCACCCTCCGTTCAAAAGTTTATATAAGTTTGTATAACAAAATTTGTTAGTACGATCTATCGTTGCTTTAAACTTGAAATATGAAATGCAATATACAATCCTTTCAAGGGTAGCAGATAATTCGAAACTATAGCGTTGGTAAGCCTCTGAAAACGTAAAACTATCCCAATTTTTCTTCTCCTCAAATGCAAGAACAACCGAATATTAAGCCTCCTACTTTAAAGAGGTGTAATTTCGGCATAAGACGCCTATGGAAATTAATTTATACGATTTAGTTTTGACAAGGAATTGCCGTTGGAATTGTTTCACAAGAATTAAGGATCAATGAATAAATCAAAGAAATAAAAAATAAAATATTTTAACAGAGCGTTAAATGATGACTAAATAGAAGTGATAAACAGAAGGATACAAAACTATAGCTGAAAAGGACGATAATAATCTGATAATAAATCGCAAGTGAAATTAGTCACATCTCATTTGTGATACGTTAAATATTGGATAACTTTAATTTTTTAACTAATTACATTCATCTCACATCGCCACTAAATTTACATAATTAGAATAATAACTAGGAAATTAAACATTTTAATTTGTGTTCATTAAGCTACGAAAACATCAAAACATCGAACTTACAGTTATTGTTATTCCAAAATGAACAAAAGCAGTAATTGGAAATTTTGTATTTAAAATTTCTTCGCTTATAAAGAATGTTACAATTATTAGTAACAAAGTATAATTAACGATTGTTTACAATCATATAAATGCATTATAATCCCTCAGTTATAATTTATAAAATATATGAATAAATAAAATGTCCCTTCAATTACATTTTACAAGCAATTTTCTACCCGCTTTGGCTTAAAGAATCATTCGTGTGAGGTTTCATATTACCCCACAATCTTAACTCATGAAGGGCTACGAATTTATTTTCTTTAAGAGACTTATATTGCAATTGGATATATGCTTCTCGAAGAATCTATAGAGCTATTCATGAGTTTCAAGTATTACAAGTTACCAAAGTTTCAAAAAGCATTTGATACTTTTCATAATTCCAAGCTTATTTTACTATTAAACGTGATGTCTTAAATAAAACAAAAAAACTGTTTTGTTTCTTGGGAATATCTTCTTGTTATACTAAGAAACGCATAGAGTATTTATTAAAATAGTTTAAACAAATGTTAACATTTTAAACACGTTTTGTTTATTATCCTTTTAGTTTTTAAAGCGACGGCTTAACCATTTGCGGGGCAAATGTTTCGATTACAATAAATCTAAAACGCGAAGAATAGAAATCTCAGCAGGCGGAAGAGCGCCACAAGTTGTTACTTTTTAATGTAAAAAAGTGTATAGTACGTCGTAAAATTAATTTACAGAAATTAGCGCACAGGCATAGATATAGAAGACGAAAATTTACTACAACGCCATTTGATAAGATTTCGCTAAAAAGCTTTCATAACTATAGCTATGTGTATGATCTGTGAAATGTACATAGAACTGATAGTATATGTGACTGGTACCATAAACTAAAAACAAACCACATTGCACTTACGTTGCAATTTTATAATCTGTCATTTTTCTAGTGCATGAACGTTAAAAAGAAAAAGCTTTGACAGCATTTTTAAGTCTAAATCTGTTGCAATTATGCATATAATTGAGCAAAGCGGGCACTCTAATTTATTTTAGAAATTATTATTGCGTCCAGATTTAATTGTGTTGTGTCTAGTATTGCACATTTAGAAATTTAAATAATTTTTTAATTAAGGTTTAATAAAATTTGGAAGGAATCAGTTTGATCACAAAACATTCAATTATCGATCATTATGACAGTGTGAAATGTTAATATTAATTACTGAACTACTTTTATTTTAGCGATTAAAATAACCGATCTTATATTTTACAACTAGAAGTTTTTTCAATAAAATAATTAATACATTATTATACAAATTTATCAAATGTTATGTTAATGTTGTAATATGTATATCATTTATTAGTATGGTAAAATCAAACAATAACCTTAATATTGAAATGTCCAAGTTTAACAAGTTCCCATTATTTTATGAGGCAAGCGGTGTACCTTCAGACAAATCGTAATTTAGAAATAATTTTAAGAGATTTCGCACAATACTGAAAAACAACATTTGTCCTATAAGATCTGTGGTTTTCACATTTACATGGCTTCTATACTGGTGAAAATTGAAGTTACAATGCGACTCGCTTAATAATCAGTCAATGTAAATTGACCAGCATTCACCAAAACGGTCATTTTTGTCAAATTAGGAAACACCATTTTAAATTCAAATTATTTATCACTTAATTTCATTATTGCTAGCATTTTATAATTGAACGATTATAGAAATGTTAACATTGCAGTTATAAATTTCAATCCAACATGTAAAATAGTCTCTGAATAAATTTGGAATTACTAAAGATGTAGTTATTAATTGTGGCGAATTCGCCAGAAACAAAAGGGGGAGCCTTCGAACAATTTCATAAACAATAAGTCCATGAGGGTCATTTAAAAGAAAGATAGCGCCAAATAATTAAAATGAGCTGATTGTCTCGTACTGAACTCAAAGTGATTAGCTTGATACTATTTTGTTATATTTATTGTATGGGCATGAATTTCTTATTTTACGTTGCCTAAAATACAATGAGTAATTACGGGTCGTTACTCGTAGGAACCCCCCTATAATTTTAACTAAAGATCTTTAAGTTTCAATACGAATGGAGTAGGTTAAGGTTTAAGGTACATACATACGTTAGTTAGCTATCTACTGTCTTTAAAAGGCAATAATTATGAAGTAAAGTTTATACATTTATTCTTGTTTAAATAAATTTTAAATGTGTCAAAATGTGTACGATGACGATATGTTTTGTGCAGCATATCCAACAATTGTGGCTTCAATAATACCTCTAATACGGTAAAAGTTTACAAATACACGAAAAATATAGGAAGGAGCAACATTCCAACAAAAATATTGAAATCTGGCATACATTAGAATTCTAAAAGTGACTTAAGTACTTTGCATAAAATGAATAAACAAAATGTGGCTTGACCATCTGCATAATGATTAGATTGTAACAATTCGACCATTTTTGAATTATATCTGAATGTGTGGGAGTTTTTCACCTCTTAAATGCGTGTTCAAAAAAAAATCAGTTTCCTCATTAAGAGTTATGAAAAATTATCCTTTTAAATAAAAGTAACGAAATTAAGTAAAGAAGTTACAGATACATTTGCCTTCAATTTTATATCATCAGATTCCAAAAATTTTGGAATTCAGCAATTATCAAATTACTCGCTGCATTATCGAAAAATGAAGGGTAGTTTTGCCCAAAAATATAAACTGCGAGTGCCACATGTAACACGATAACTACAAATACCTTGTACCTTGATTTGCTTGTTATTTTTGTTAAAAGGGGCATAAAGAAAAAATACCGAAAAAATAATTAGGAGCCATTACTAATTTTAAAGGGTTATTAATCATTATTTTTTTTACATCATGTGTAGACGTTTCAATTTTTACCAAAACGCACTAAAAATATTTATTTATTTCCCCTAATTTCGTTTAAAATTCCCCATCGTCGATAACTGTGATTAACACGTTTACTCAAAATACCTGTTTTTTGTTTGGTACTACGGGATTGGGATTATTTACATAAGACTTTTTGACAAAAATAGCTTCATTACTTCATTAGAAATTTACACGAATAGTACATAAAGTTCTGTAAATAAACATACACCCCGATAATAAAACCTTTGACAGTGTACCTCATAAAACCAGAGGCATGTACTTTGGTTTTGACTGAGACGTAAATAAGAAAAAAAAATTGACGGCATAAATAAGTACACCTGTATTACAAAGGAGACGTTGGGAATAAAGTTTATACTAGCGTTAAAATGTGTATTTACGCTCTAACGCTCTCTAAACTACGACCGGATGAGTCGGAGAATTACCGTAGATATTATATTATTGTTTTATGTTGATTGTACCTTTTCCATACTTCTGTAAAGAATATAAATTTTCATACTTCCTTTGTAACCAAAATAGTATGTATTGTTTGCTCTATTTTATTCTGTGGCGATGATAAAATTGGTTATACTTAATACTGAACTTAGAGTGTATATGTTACTTCCTAATAATTCCCCAATGTTTGATAAAGTTCTTATTTTTCACGTGAAGTTTGTTACTTAAGAATTGAATGATATTGGTAAAGTCCGACAGGACTTTAAGAAGGATATGTCTAGTTCCTGCACAAAACAAGGATTTAGTTTTGTACAGTGCTATTTATATCATGTGACGTATGTACAATATCGAGATCGTTCCATACAGGAAATCATAAGGCTGGATCAACATGAGTTTAATTAAATAATTTGTGAATGAATTTGAGGAACCGGAATTGAAATATTACTAATAAGAAATATTTTCTGAGCAAAGATTACCGAACCACAAGGTCCTTTCTTCTCGTTATTTTTCCTTCTTTGCTTTTACTCTCACTTCGAGGCTGCTAGGGATATACCGCTCTTACTCAATTGGGAAGAAGAGGAAACAAAGGAAAGGGATCTGTAAATAGTAGGCGATGAATGGGCAAATAATTAGGACAGCGGAGAGCTGCTCCAGTTAGTCGCCTTTTACGACAGGCAGGAGATTCCTTGGTGCTATTCTTTTTACAACCCGGACACCACGCGGGTTTTATTATTATTTTTATTGTCTATGAGGATTTTCTTTGTATATTCCATATTGTTTACTTTGAGGTCTAAAGAAATGTTAAGAATTCCGCTCAGTTTAGCCAGTATATCTGCCTTTTGGTTTCCAGTTTCTCTCTCGTGTCAGATTCGCTTACTAGTTTGATGGTAAATCTTTTTGTTGGAAGTTCTAAGACCATTTGTTTAGAAATCGCATATTCTTCTACACGCACGCGCTCATTGAATCAGCTCAGGTTATATTTCAGGCTTTTACGTCAGTTTTTACGCTTTTGTGTTAGTTGCCTCTAAACACCATGCATATGGTGAGTTGAGAACCTTTTAACAATATTTTTCATAAATACAATACATTATGCTCTAACATCATAATAAATAAGTTCGATATTACTTCATTCCTTCATTATTGGCCCTTACTACATTTCTTGTGTAGGGACATTGATATTGTTCACTGTGAATAGATACAAGGATTTCATTTATTTTTATATTTATTAACGATATGAATAGTATCATGCTTCACTCGTTTTTGTTTGTATATTTTCCTTTACAGATGGTGGTAGTACCGTTGGTGGAGAAGACACCAACTTTTGGCCAAACAGTCCTTCCAGATCAGATTCACCGTCCCCTAATACTCTACAAAATTCCATTGGAGATATATACCCAAAAATATATTATCAGGGATGTACGTCGACAAATAGATACGCCCCATATAGGACGTGTAAGATTTTAATAAATATTAAAGTGACTGTGCTGATGTGCAAATTATTTTTAGCATATGGAAACATAAATTCAGATTCGGATGTAACAACGCATATGCATCCTACAGGTCCCTATGTAAGAGTTGTAAGACGTCGAACAACTGCCAATAAGAAAGAACGACGACGAACACAATCCATTAATAATGCTTACGCTGACTTAAGGGAATGTATCCCCAATGTTCCTGCAGATACTAAACTATCGAAGGTATACACAACAACCTTTAAACATGAAGAATATTATAAAACTACCATTTCAGATCAAAACATTGAGACTAGCGACATCTTATATTTCCTATCTGACTAAAGCTTTGGAAACCGATGACCCAGCAGGAGGCTTCAAAGCTGAGCTGGGAACAATTTCTCGAAAAGCATCGAATAGTCGAATCCAAGTAAATGAATGTTCCACCGGACAGACGTCGCCTAAAAGTGTCAATTCGGTAAGCTCTTTGTTTTTCGATTAGATTTAATTTAGTTGTCGCTGATTTATACGGATCAGCCTCGTGTGTGCTTCTACTAGGCCAATTTAAAAATAGATTCGTACCGAGTAGCAATTGGTCGAATCAAAAACAGTTCAAATAGATAGGGAATACACTAGGTGGCAACTTTTTCGACTCAATATTTCACCAAATTTGGTACCTCACATCGTCGAAAGACCTCCTAATGAGGTCTTGTTTACAAGTGAGTAAATGTAGAGGCCGTCCACCGTCAGATGACATATTTTTCAATAAATTTTGGCGCTAGAAATTTTGCGTGTCAGTATAGGTTTATTTTTCGCCGTACAAATCGCATGTAAATATCCCAATTACACATAATTCATAAAGCTTAAGACTTATGTACCAGAATTATGTATTGTGGTCCTATTTGCAAATTAAAAGAGGGGGTGGCAGCGTGGCTAATTCGTAGAGGAAAGCTTTTTCGTGTATCGACAATCCGATGGTGGTCTCGTCAATTATAATATTTGCTGTAAATTGAGTTTAATAAGATATGCCTGTAATAAAAAAGGCTCTGTTAAGGAAAAATGATATTTTTCAAAAAACTATTAAAAAAACATCCATTACCATTTGCTATCCTCCATTTATTCCCTTGTAGCTTATACTTTTTAGAAATATTCTTCAACACTTTTAGATCCAATTGTTCAATTTTTCTCTCTATCACCCAGCTTGCCATATCATCGGTCGGATAAGTATTTGGTACGATTTTAATTTTGTCTTCCACGAAAATTTTACTGAATTTTCATTAGTGCTGCATCGCTTTCACAACTATACACCTTTTTACCACTATATTCCTATTGCCGCTTACTTCTTTCCCTCTACAAACTATTGTAATTCCCACACAAATTCTTTGACTTTTTCAAAGAAATCAATTTTGGATACGATCATTTATTGTGCCTTATTTGGTAATATGCCAATTTATTTTAATTTCTGTTATTTATTCTTTAGTTTAAGTTTTAATTATCCATGACGTCAGTACAAAGACGCACACACAACGTGCATTTTGTTAGTAAACTATGATGGAGTTCATAAAAATAATTAAGATGACAGATATTTAAATTTCATCAACGGGAAATATTTCCAGCATAAAGTATCTCCCATCTAATCTGACGAGAGTGGTGATTGATAGTAAAACCTTATCTATCTGTCGTTAATTATTAGAATGAATTTTAGTTAGTTTCACATTATAGTAATTCTCCTAATTTATATTCATGCACTTAAGTGGCAAATTAATGAATTGTTGACACTGTCATTATACTGGTTTATTTACGTAAAGTTGTCAACAGAATTATAGCTTTTCGTTAACTCGCGGTTTTAGTATTAGTGTTAATTGTATTAGTGAAGTTCAATCGCGTTGAAATGTTACTAAAATTTAGTTGGTCATAAAACGATCAAGAGGTTTGAAAATAAACTATCTTACCAATTTAATAGTCATAAAAAAGTAAGGAAGATTCAGATTCTACAGGGTATCGAATATAGTAGAAAAAAAGCAATAAAAACTGAAATGATCCTTAATCACAAAGGCAAATAATAACATTCGTTTAAATCAAATTAGAGGAAAATAATGGACTTCTAATTATACTTAGAAAGTCGAAGTAATGGTGGGTAACAAAAATTATTCAATTACCACCAAAGAATAATAGGCCCAACGCCACCCCTTAACTTTGTCCCCCATTTACTAGGTAATCTTTTGTGTCACTATAGTTTACTCTGGCAAATGTCGAAACACTGTAACCTACTTAGATATATTACAAGGGAGGTGTAGATACTATCTTTATTTACCACAATTACCGATAGAAATGGCGAAAGAAAATGGGTTAATTTGATTTCAGATTTTATTGGGGATGCAAAACTTGAAAAACCACTTTCACTTTATTAATGGACGTGTGTGAATTTCTTAAATACATTTGTAGTACCCGGACGGTCTGCGATTTCACTAATGTAGTTTACAAAATTAATTTTCAATATCATTACCGATTGTTTATTATTTAACAGCTAATGAATTGATTTCATCATCAATGATTCAATACTTTTAAATCTTTAAAATTACTTATCGCCAAAAAAATTATGTACTTGTACAAATTCACCAGAAGTTCTTGAAATAGCGACTTGACTCACATCCACTCCAGTTGCAATTTGTGGTTGAGCAACGGCATCCCTCTTGTAATTAATATAGGTAAGCGATGCTCTAAAAATATTCGTGGTTTCTTTGTGCTTCTCGTTCACGGTTCATAACAACACAATTAAAATTTGCTCATTCCTAAAGTAA
Organism: Cryptocephalus primarius; assembly: GCA_963576515.1. Lineage (NCBI taxonomy): Eukaryota > Metazoa > Arthropoda > Insecta > Coleoptera > Chrysomelidae > Cryptocephalus > Cryptocephalus primarius. The sequence continues at coordinate 6,751,044 of OY754936.1, forward strand.
AACAAGGCTGATAGTGAAAATTCGAGCAAATCAAAATTGCCCTACTAGGAAACACCTAACAAATATTAAGCAATTCTTATACTTTCCCAATAGATTTATTATACCTAAATACCCTTGTCGTTTACTAATGTGTGCCTACTTGACAAATTTATGAATTGCCCTCTTCCTCTTGCGGGACTCGAAAAGGGTTCTAAACAGTATGATTTATACTTCACAGAAGGAGAATGTTTACCAGTTAGTGTTTTAAGTTTTTCGAATACGCCACGCAAATTTCTAAAACTTAAACATCCACTTTGTCGACTAACCTGAACACACACACGGCACGAATATCGGAAGAATTATTTATTTATTTCATGTAAACAGGAAGATGTGAGTAACTCCAGGAAGGCAAAAGGGCGTACAGGTTGGCCGCAGCACGTGTGGGCTTTGGAATTGAAACAGGAGCAAGCACTTTAAACTTTGATACACTTATTCTACTTTTAAAAATTCGGGGTTTTTTTCTATTTGAAATAATTCGCAATTCATAACGTACTGTACAGTTTTTAGGTGTCATTTTATTGATAAATGTTAATAACCAATACTACAAAAAAATTTGCATTAAAATGCAATTAGACTTTAAAATGTATGATGAAATTAAATAGTGAAGGGTGAAATGCCACGGGAAATCAATGGCACCACTCTCAGCACTAACATCATATATAACGATATAAACATCTTAATGTGTGTGAATTTAACTAATAATTTAAGGTAGTTATTTGTAATATTACAGTTACAGTGACTTAAGTAGGTCTTAATATTTTACCTAATTAAATGCTTAGCATTAAACACAAGCATTTATCCACATAAAATCAGTTGTATGCATGCAGGAAGAACTCTACTGTGATTTTAATTTTGAGTGTATATGTTTTACGAAAAATAATGTAATCCTGATTTCGTAAAAATGTGTTATGTGATTATATCCTATTTTTTAACTAAATTGTATTTAGGGTAGCGCCTATCATAATTTTCCATTTTGGTTTTTAAGGTATCTACTCTTCATTTATGAATTTTATTTTCAATGTATTAAACTAGTTCCAATAATACTGCCCCTTTCAAAATAACCTGCGATTTTTGTTAATTACAATTACTTCTAATAATATCGATTATATTTACATCAGGAATCATATTTGGGAAAATGTTATTCATAAGCTGTACGCAGTATGTCAAAAAAGACAAAATTAACATTTTTCTTTCTGTGATTTTGTGGAATAACACAGAGCTCTGCTATAAATAATTATTATAGTCAATAATTAAAATCTAATAAACATAAAAAGGTAGATATAGGTATTCGTTCTTTACAAATTATCGAAAATATATTCGATTGGTTTTTTTTTTCAAAAGAATATTTCAAGTGACTTCCAAGATGTCATTCTAGGACAAAACCTCTGCAATCCCTTGCAATAAACTAAAGCAATGGTGTTACATTTAGGTGGACGTAAATTTTTATGGTTTCGTAAATTATTTCAATCTCCGGGACACCGAGTATCTCCTTGAATTTTTTCCAGCGTTTTTTAATCTCACGTCGATGAATATTTACTCAAGTATTTGAATTTGTAATTTTGGATTTCAAAGTAATTTTTAACAGTGTATCTTAAGTTATTTCATTTGTAGAAATTTCCTCTGAGCTGTGTATAATATATCTATTTTAGTCAAAGGTACACCAGATGGCCCTCTTGTGTATACATTTACCTACACCTTAATAGTTTTTAATTATACTACGTTTATAATTAGATATTCTGATTGCCGATTTTGTTTATGTTTTTTAGTTTGTATTTATAAAAGGGTTCTATATTATTGTGAGTTCAAAAATTTATTCATTCTCCACCTATTTTTAAACTATTCGATAATAAATGAAACTGTAAATATTTTTGACGTTTTATTTTAGGATATGAAAGCTAATAAATTACCTTTTACAGTTGTAACACAGCAACAAAGAGGCTCACATAGAGTATAAAAGAAAATAAATACTTACGTAAACAATAGTTTCAAAGAAGTATGTAGGTACCGTAAGATATGTACCTGTATACTACAGGTTAACCTATTAGGCAATGTTAATTTTTTCTGAAGGTACTGTATGTAATGATGTCTTTTTAATAAACCTTCTCATTATTTTGAAACAGTAGTTAATTAACACCGAGTTCAAGCACTAAAATTTAGTGTTACTCACAAATTAAAACTCCTAAGATAAAGTTGGCTGCTGTATTTAATTTATGTGTAAGCGCGTTACAATTCCCGGAAAAATACAAAAAATGTAAATAAAAATATCTAGGGTTCAAAAAATAAGTAAATTTATCTTTCGTTTCAACCTACATTGGGAGAATAAATTGACAGCGCGGGATTTATAATGAGCCAATTAAAAACAAGGAATGATAATTAGTGTAAATGGTGGGCTGTTTTGAGAGCATTGACGTGTAATTCGACCCGGTGCCAACACAACTCACTCAATGTATCATTGTTTCATTTAGTGGCAAATAGTCTATGGGGTGGTGCCTAATCAAATTACCACCGCTATTTTTGGTGTCAGAATAGTTAGTGAGATTTAAAGTCATAACTCAGTAGCGCATTTTTATTCACAAAAATGTTACGAATTTAAGAAGGAATCGAAACTTTTATTTATTATTTAATATATCATTAAATCACATAATAAATAATTATCTTAAGATTATTCTTATGGCAATCAAGCTCCTGAAGTGATTTTGAAAAACCTCTTGAGTTAAAATTATTTCAAATTCTTATATATCCATGGTAAAAATTTCACCACCCTGGTGTAAACTCCTGGATACTGCCCTTTACCACAACCTATCCCCCATGATACAATGCCGACCTGCGTCCATTTTCCATCATTTACCATAAGAGGACCGCCACTATCGCCCTAAAATTAAATCGAAGGTAAGAGATGTAAACCATTGCAATAATGCCATAATTTTATGAACTTTTAAACATAAATAGTTTTTGGAAAGTCCATTAGCAAAGGATTTGTAACTTACACTACATGAATCCCTATTTGCTTGCCCTGCGCATAACATGTGCTCTACTATGCCTCCAGGCGCAGCTGGTCCATACTTTAACTTGCAGTCAGTGTTTGACCAAATGGGTATACTAACTTCCTGCAGAACAGCAGGTTGAGGGCCACCTAAAATTTGAATATTTAGACTTTGAAGTTGTATTTAAAAACATTATATACTTTCTCTAAGACTACCCCAGCCAATAACAGTGGCAGTTCTCCCTGCGTATTCGGTTTCAGCATTGGGCAAACAAACTGGTCTAATTTGTTGACTGAACTCCACTGGACTGTCCAAGGTGAGAATGGCTATATCATTGTACTAGAAAACATTAGTAGACTATACCAAAAAGTAGTGACACATTTTTTAACTTAAGAATGTGGTACTTACTGACCCTCTCCTCATTACTGCAATTGTTACTTCAAGTTGTTGAAATCACAAAATGAAATATTTCAATTACAATATGAAGATATTTCAAAATTTTGTACTTGCCAGATTTTTTCTAAAAACACCAATTTTTCCTTGCATAGTTTCCTAATTTATTCAACTAAAATTTCATACTGTAGGCGCATGTCGCTATTAAAATAATTCTTAAAAACCTCATCACTACTATTTACGTACCCAGAATCTGTAATTCAATATGGTTTAATGTGATGATTGAAAATCAAAAAAAAAAAATGTTGATTTGTTGGTACACTAAAATTACTAAAACAAAGAAGAAATTGACGAAATTTTGAAAATGGTTTCTAATGACTAGTTTTTCAGTGTAACTCCATCTTGCTTCCAATGTGACACGGGAAAATATTCCTACATTCAGGTACATAGGTAAATATCTTAATTTATGGATTCATTTATCTTTAAAAATCTTTATTATTGTATGATTTTAATTAAGAAAATCTTACCAGGGTCCTTGAGTCGAATGCTCTGTGTCTAACTACTCTTTTGACTCTTTTCTCAATATGTCTTATTTCAGAATTAGTCTTGATGTTGTGATCACCTAATCTGACAGTTAATCTTGCCACATCCCATGAGCTCATGCTGAAAATCTTACGTTAATAAACATTTCATTTAAATTATCTGGAAAATCTCACTGAGCAACGCAATGCGCAGCAGAGAGGATATGAATGTTATCAATTAGAGAACCTCCACAGAACTGTCGTCCTCCGTTGAAAAGTGCAGCAATCCAGGGCCACTCGTTAACATCAGCGGTGTGTCCTCCTACAATTCTATCTTGATATCCATTCTTAGAACCACAAGAACCTGACGGAGGTGCAGATGGAGGGGAAGGGGCAGCTGTGATAGGAGGAATGTAAGGTGGTTTTGTAGTAACCGCTGTCGGTGGTCTGTAAGTAGGTTTCGTAATGGCTGCAGGCGGAGGCTTGGCTGTAGGTGGCCAAGCGCTCGGAGGAGCAACTGTCGGATAACCTGGGGAAGGAGGATGGGTCGGCAATGGAGGAATAGTATGATCTGGAGGATGTGTAGGAATTGGTGGGGGCCAATTAGCTAATTGTGGGTAATATGGACCCTTAGCCGCTTCAACTGGCAACGTGTCATTGGACGAATCGGAATCTTCCGTTTCTACAATTGGATTTTGAGTTGTTGTAGTCTGTGATGTATCCATGGGTTTAGATGTATTAGGACAACAAACTCCAAACATCTAAAATGAAATAAAAACGTAAAATAAAACAAACAATTGAACACTATTTAACCTGTCTTCCTTGGGAGCTAAAATAACTGCAAGTGTCGTATACGTCTACATTCCAGTTATCCAGTTTATGTTCCTTGAAGTAAGGGTAGCATTGCCAAAAGGAAACGCATTTCCCCACTATCCCTCGGTTTGTATAACACGGATTTCTTGTACTCAAACCGTATGGGTATGTATTAAAAGCGTGCCATCCTTGAACCAAGTAAGGATTGTACACCGGTACTGCAGGTCCTCTGAAGAAAAGTTGCCGGGTGCCTCTACCTTCGGCCGGTAAGTCTTAAAAAAGGTATTCCATTAAGTTTACGACTGCTATAAATTACATTTTATAACGAGTCGATGTGTTTATCTCAAAAAAAAAATTGATTAAAAGATGCGGTTGAATTCGAAATGTTAGCGAGCAATGAACTTTTATTTTAATTACATAAAAAAACGTTCTTTCCGAAGACGCCTGTAAAAAGTTATTAAAATGCATTTGCAACATTTGAAATACTCAAGGATCACGCAATTAAATTGATAATCTTTTTAAATCATCTCGAATACCGTTTTATGTTGTTGGCACTACAATAGTTTGAATTATATTAAAAAATAAGAGATATATTTGAGAGTCAAAGAGTTTCTCCTAATGCTGGGGTCACATGTTTGATATATGTCATTTATTTCTGTCTATTATTATATTAGATTTTTTCGTTATAAAAAAAATCCAGGAGGAAGTGCTCTCTTTTTCCTCTGAAAGGAACATTATTAGTATACGCTCAAAAATTTTTACATTAAATCAAAGAATATATTAGTAAAGATTTGTATATAGAACGTCAATATTGAACAAAGTGTAATTTTTGTAGCTGACATACTTATGTAGGTAAATATTCGTTTAATTAACCCATGCAGTGTTATAAATGAGTTACAGTACATAAGCTTTAAAGAAGGTGAACGTACCTCAATTTTTTTGTTTTATTTTCGTGGTGATTCATTAAGGTAACGTCACTAAATTCCTCAATATATTTTTTATAAGCTGCTTCTTAAATCTAATGCTTTATTCACAAATAGATTGTGTAATAATAAAGAAGCAATCGAGCAAGAAATCTGATATATCAAAAATATTGTTTACACATTTTACCTATTCTTATCAAGTCCCATTTAGAATTCAATTTTATTATTACGAATGTGCATATTGTGTAAATAATATTTTAATGCGTAAAATGATCAAACTTCTAAGTGTTCTCTAAAACACCTCAAGCAAACTACTATAATGGTGCTAAAATGCTACTGAATTCGTTTAGAAAAAAAGTACCGAAAGAATTGCTATTATAAATTCTTTTGCTTCATATGGAGAGAATATGTGTAAATAACGCCCACCACAGATTATTGAACTGGTTTGCACAATAAAATTAGATTTGATGAATTTTATTAGCAATGTTGAAAAAAAAGGTCATGAATGAAGAATAATTTATATATCAACACTACGGTCTGAAGAAAGGTGAATGTTCTGAACGACCTTGGCAATGACTAGCGCTGATTGACTTTACAGGTACCATAATAAGATGTGTCCCGCTGAACAATTGTTTTCATAACGATTTTTGATACTGATATAAAAAGAAACCATTATTCATCAATGACCATAAGCGTCTTTTGATTTCACTGGACAATATACAAGCAGCATACTAATTAGCCACTTTTACAGCAATTTAAAGTTAAAAATAAGTATTTATGAAAATTTTGATAATGATGTACAAGTAATATCTGAAACTTAAAAAACCATAAATTTTTCACCTAAAATTATTTGGAATATGTTACGAAGAAAATAATGAATAACAATTTAATTGCAGAATGTACGTTGCAACTTTGTAAGATTTGAATTATCGTAGGCCTAATCTCTTACAATATCTCTATGTTTAATACTCATACATAAATACAATACTTAGTATAAAAATACAATAACAAAATAAAAACGTAAATTCATTCCTACCTGCATTAGTTACCACGGAATCAGTATCACTATCATATTTTTCAGCAGATGCACACACTAAGCCTAAACAAATACCTATAGTTATACTAATTTTCATTTTAATAAGACAGTCATATGTCAATTCAAAAAAAATAATTAAAAGCAAAATTTTTGCAAAGCTCCTGCTGTGCTCCGGCTTTGTTAGTAACGCTGTGGCAGTATTTTGTAAAGAGGCTCTTATAAGTTCGAACCTGAGTCTCTCCCCTCCCTGCCAGCACCGAAGTATTCAATTTGCAAGCAGCCACCAAAGATGCTGTTGTCATAAAGGTTCGAATTTGATGAAGACGGTTAAGAGCAAAATAACTGCTAACGTGAATTACATTTCATCTGGTTCGGTTTGATACAGTTTTTGCCCTTTCGACATTAATGACTCATATCCCACAAGTGGGAAATGATACTTTTCAATATTTTAGCTTTTGATCACGTTATATTTATTAAAAAAGCGAATTGGAGTAAAAATGGTTGAATCTATAAGAGAAATACATACACAGGACTCGCAAAAAAATAGATTAATAAGGCAGAATAAAATAATCAGTTGAATGTCTATAATATCATATTCAAACATAATCTAAAATATCTACATGATCAATTCCAAATTGATGTTTGAGAAAAAAATGTCAAAACTAAAAATATTTATAACTGAATTATATATATCCTTATATAAAAATCAAACAAAATAATAGAAAAGGTACCTATGTCGCGAAGTGACACCACAAATTCCGCAGAATGCAAGACGACGGTTTGTAGATAATCTCTATCATCGCATGGAGGTTGATGGACATTTTCAACATTTACTTCAATGATACGGTAAGTTTTTAAGTAAAACTGGTTTATTTCTTACAATTTTTGCGAAACGTAATTAGTGACATTCGACTACTCCGTATATTGTGAACGAGTATTACAAAAACAAAGCATCAAAACTGCTTTTCAATAAGGTATCACTTGACTCGCATCCACATTTGAAAAATTTTGGGGGATGACACCCCCGTTTAGGAGGGTAAAGATTGGGCTCTAATTTATGCGTCGAGTTGTCCCCCTCACAAACAAACTAGACGTGTTTCAGGGATATTTCGAACATGATCTTATTCTGAAGTTATGCTTTTCGGTAGGTTTCGACGATTCACCCTGTATATTGACCAGCAAAGGACAACACTTGTAGCAGGCAAAACGAGAGTGTACTGAAAATAAAGTGTCACATATATCCTTTTAGTATAAGGGGAAAAGGATACGTAAGTATTTTTTCCCTGTATTATTACTTTTACCTTACAAAATTAAATTGAATTGCGACAAACTATAATTTACAGAAACCCAAAGTACATTTGTATTAAAATAAACATCTGTACTCAACCTTTGGTTCATGTTACTGATGAATCGAAATACATTATTGAATTGTAATAAAAATTTTACACTAAATATGTCATACTATATTAGCGTATTTGAATTTTTTCAAAGAACAATATTAAAAACATCTAAAATAAAAAGTACTAAACTTTAATGGGCTTCGAGATTTAATTTGGAATGAGGTAAGGTAAGGTAAGGTAGCTGGGCTAAGAAAATTTGAAGAAAATCAGAGTGGTCCAAATTAAGTATAAAATAAAATATAAAATAGCTCCAAACCTTTTTAGTCACTCTCAAGATTAATATTTAAAGAATCACTTTGGTTTTAGAATCCGTGGTGCGATATTTATTGTTAGGCGACACAAATAAAGAGATACGAGACAGGAGAAATCTACACATGTGCTCTATAGGGCTTGAAAACGCCTTTGACACAGTAAACAGGAATGATGTGTGAAAGATCCTGGGAAGAAGTGGTATAAACTAATGTTTAACAAAAAGCATCGAGAATATCTAAACGGGGACACGAAAAATTATGTTACAACAAAATATGAGACGACAATAATATTTGAGACAACTAGAGAAATACGACAAGAGTACATACTGAGCCCACTGTCAATATCCTAATAACATACAGAGAAAGAATCTAAAGTAAAAAATACAAAGTAGGCTAATGGAAAATGAAATTACGAAGACGTAATATTTGCAGAGGTCAAAGAGACCCCCAATAAAAATCTAGATTTATGCAATCAATTCAAAAGTACAATATACACATCAATACACAAAAGGCAAAAACAATTATTCTATACCCAGAAGAACAAACCCACTCAGAAAGACCTCAGACTCAGAAGACTAGAAAACGCTAATAGAACAAACAGAAACGTTACAACAGTATAAAAACATTTTTTTCTATGAAACAAAGATATACTTAAAGGTATAACAGTACCTTATGGTAGATGCTCGTTCCTACATTGATCAACGACTCAAAATAATGAACAGTAGAAATAATCAAAGGATCCAAACAACATACATAGATTCCAAATTGAAGAGAAAACACGATTGGGTCATATCTGATATGATTCATATCGAAAACGACTGAAGCCGAAACCAGTAGAACGTTGTTTAGACGAAAACCAGTTAAGATGAATTAGCCATATAAAGAGAATGGATGATTGGATGATACTACGAAGAATGTTCGAAGTAAAACACCAAAAAACAATTGCAGATAAAGGTCAAGAAATAACTACAGTACCATAGGCAAAAGATCAGATGAAATGGAGAGAATTCCGAAGATACACATTATAATTACGAAGTAATTATAAATGATGTTTCTTTCACTTAATACTTCACAGTGATAATAATAAGAGTTTGTATAGATAGTTTAACTAATAATCTAGAGGTTCGAAACTGAAATGGGCTGAATATGTATTTTATAAACGTATAAAGATCAAATTTTGTGTCAATTTTCTTTTTTTATTAAAATGTATACAATTTTGACTTTGTTACATATTGACTACTAGACAATACCCATGTAACTATTTGGCCGTCATGTTACACTTCAAATAAAAATATATATAGACATATTTGCAAGATAAAAATAAGATTTATTTATTATCTTTCATAACTAAGTAGTAATGAGATAGTGGCGATGAACCAGAATTTATTTAAAACTTCAGTTATATTTTAACCACAAAACTGTATAACCCTCTTTAAAACAGTGTATGGCGAAAATCTTACTAGTCTGAATTTGAATCAAATTTAATCCCTACCCAAGTGTTTCTACACCTATAATTTTTGTCTTAATAACTTTTGATATATTTTGATTGCTTTTTACTGATCATTGATACTAAACATGTTTATAAATTGTGATTCCATTACCAAATTTAATAACTAATTATTTTAATAACATACCTAACTGTTTTCAAAGATATGTCCTTGGCGATACCAAAAATTAGATGGACAGTTATTGTTGAAACTGATAAGATTATTGAACTTTCAAGCAGACGTCCTGTTATTTCTGAAACTTGATCTAAATCATACCTACATTACAATCCACAAGACAGGTTCGTATTAAGTACGAATTTTTGAACAGAACGAAACCATCGCCTCTGAGTATATTCCAAATAAGTAAAAGTTGTTTGAAGTTACATATTACACAATCAACCACTTCTATGAAACATTTATTAATCATGAAATAAGATCTTGTGGTAGGAGAATTTCATGTTTTGGTTAAATAGTATTCATTCCACGAGCCCTAATTGCTCGACGCCTTCTGTGTATGCTTTTGTAAGATATATAACTGCAACTGACCTCTTTTAGAATAAACTTCAACCCCCAAAAGAGAAGACGAAAGGTTTTCACTGGTGTTTTAAATGACTATACATATTCTGTCATAAAATCTTTTAAAGTATTTTAGAAAAAATTGTAGAGGATGCTAACAACGATTTAAATTCATAAATAGAAATTCCACCTTTCTTGTATATAACATAGGAATGAAAAATGCTAAGCTAATAAGTCAAAGCTAATAAATTGAATGTCTTCGATAGCAAGGATACAAATTAGGATGTTAGGAAGATCGAGTCCATGGAACATCTCTCAATTTACAAGAAACACCCAAATTTCTGCTCTTCTATAAGTAATAAATCAGTGCTTGTTCTACAGAAAAGTGAATCTGAACTTATATTAGAGAATTCAAGTGTATATAACCTGTAATTTGTTCTGTAAATAAATTATAAATGTGCCTAAAAGTTAAAATAACACTATGTTCGACATAGTAAAAAAATTGAATACATCCCTGGCCATTTCCATGCCAATAACCAATCATTTAAAATGTGCGTGGGTATTAATTTGCATACTTTAATCCAGTTGCATTAATAAACAAGATGTTTTTGGGGGCCTTCGGGTATTAAAAATGGTATGCCAAAATTAATTTTACCGCTGAAACGATTGTTATCGAAATGATAAATAGGTGTTTCCGATCAACAGAAATTGAAATACCGAGAAGAACATAATAGTTCCTGGAGAAACATAAACCACAGTCACTTACATACTAATTTATAATAAAATTGTTTATTGCACTTATAAAAAAATATAGTCAGTCAATAGTCACATGAGGGTTAGTATTGAACACATCACTGCTATACCTTTGAAGAAAATTAGAACTTTATAAATTGTTAATATGATACACAATCCTCTAAAAAATCTTCGAAAATAATTAATAAGATTACCTGAATAATAAACATAACTACATAAGTTGTAAAAATTAAATTGTTATTAATATAAATTGTTCTTATTGTATTTAAGCAAGGCGACCATAGTGGCTTAAAAATGTAGAATACACTACAATTATGATCAGTCATACTGTTTTTTGCTCTCTAAACTTTAGAAGCTATTCCTATCAAAATTTTGAATAATACACGTTATTTTTAAATGTACTTATTAACTTTCAGTATCTAGTAATTAGTTTAAATCAAAAATTTCGTCAGTATTACTTGAAACACTATCTCGGGCTATTTTGTTTGTTATTTGACAAAATCAAAAGATTGTGTAATTGGACAGATAACATCGAAAACTATATAAAGAGAATTAAAATAAACGAGAATTTTTTGATAACATACTAAACAATAAAACGACTTCAATATTGCAAATATATATTTCTAGTCAATAATTACATTAACTTTGAGTAGTGTTGAGTCACGGTTAACCCTACATAGAATAGTACAAACTTTAAATCACAGAAATACTTTTAATCCAAGACAATTAACACGAAATTTCTTACATTTAAAGTAAACCAAAAATGGTAGAAGACGGAAATTACAGAAATTTCGACATTCATAACATAGAAACACCGTAACTGTAAACACTACTGACAGGAACATTTCTGAAACTCTAACAATAAGAGGTATAAACATGTGTTATACCTCCCAATTAACATTTATAAAAATAATTTTAGTATACAACCTTCTATAAAAGTATTAAAAGTACAAAAAACAAAATTATATTTTATGAAGCTATTAAAATACAGTGAAATTATAGAACATTAATGTAGATTGCTAACTATTATAAGTTATCTAAATTAACTAATCATAGGCATTGACCACTCAGAAATATGTAATTGGTAACAAATTTTAATATGCAACCAAGAAAAATCTCGAGATTAAGTAAAAGTAGAATGATTATAACCTTTGAACAGGACCCTGTAATTGTTGTTTTAAAAACTCACATTCAGAAATGTGTTAGAGTTATGCTTTTACCAATACCGAACATAATCACTTACTTCATATACATTAGTATACATAAATATCTTTGGTTATAAATGGTAAACTCGTCTTATGATTTTATTTTAAAAAATTTGCACTACTTGGTGCATCTTTTCTTGGTCAAGCAGTACATTTTGGTCAGATATCTGAGTAAAGTGTACCGACAACATTGTCCATGACATTCAAATATTTTCTAGGCTTCCCTCTGAAAATGTGAAACTGATTTCAACAAATCGCAATGAAGCCTTATCGGCGTATTACTTAAATTTCATTTATAAAAAAATTGATATTGAAGTCATAAAAGAAACATGGAATGCAACACTAATTCTTTTGTCATGTTCAAGGTACAATACATAAGAAGTACAGGAATAAAAGAAAGTACATTGAGATATCTTTATTATAGAGTGGCACCATGTGAGTAAATGTTATTTAAAGCGAAAATTTTTTCCACCTTCTGGAATGAACCGAAATAGAATTTTTTTTTTACTAAACGGATATACGTTGAGTAAATTGTACTAAAATGGGAAAGTTACTTACATACATTAACTTATATGCCTTAAACAAAAAACCCAACTGCCATTCTTACCCGAGAAAAGTGTTCTGTTCTTATTTTGAAAATATTTTCTCATACCACAATGAGACACATAGTTTGTTTAAAACGTCTCGACAATGGTCAAAGCAATTTTTTTTCTGTAATGACAATTCGCACCTTTATAAATAGCAGAAATATCATTTTCATAATACATTTTGACCTTTACCTTAATACTATTTGAGCAATAATTTTTATTACCATAAATACTGGTCAATAATACTTGCCAACGATTTCTTTAAAACAATTGAAATATTCCCGGCATTTTAAATTTGGAAAAACAAAAAAAACCTTTAAAGTCATTTTCAGCTCCTGTATAGGTACTGTATAGTAATGAAAGTCAAATTTAGATTAGAAAGCAAAATGATTTACTAAAACAACATCAAAATAATATAATAGTAATGGCCTTTTCAAAGTCAAAATGGCTAGATCATTTTAAACAAATTTTAACAATAGTTTAAACGATCGTTTTGATTACAGAAAGATTAATTATATATATGATCAAATGTTTACCGTCTTCAAATTATCATCTAGTTTAATATACTTCAAGAGCCCTTGAGAATTTCGTGACATATTCATAATACAAGTTTTCTGGGCAGTTTATGATAATGGACCAAATAACACACTAGGTGTACAAAACCTTATTTTGAAGATTTGAAGGTAATGAAGGTTATGAATTATTAGGTTATAACCTTCAGAGAAAGCTGTGTTATGATGTCACAAAATCAACCTTTTCTCTAAATGACTCTTGGCCTAATGTTTTTTTATTGCTTTATTTACTACTTTTTAAAAAATGAAGTGTCCATTGTTTTGATGGCAGTTAATAAGAAAGGCGTAATATAACTAATTTTATAATTCCCATTTTAAAGAAATATATTATGGGTACATGGGCAACCCAATTTTTACTTGCAAAGAGTAACTCATCAGACTTACTCTCTTTATTTTCGAGTTTACTTTTGAGTAAAAGTTTTGACTTTCTCTGCAACTTCGTTCATAATGGTAGTGAACAGTGGATTCGATTTATATTGGGGGACATCTTTCCCAATGGTGGTCCAATAGGCCTTGTAGAAATTGTTGCGCACCATAGTTAAACGATCTTTACGGACCCTACATAAAGGAAATTTCATCATTAATAGTGCATAAATTATAAACAAAATTAGATACGAGGCAATGTTGATCTTAAATCTAATATGAATTTACAATAAATATATACAACTTCAATAACACAGCGAGTACCATTCCTACGAAACTGTGCATCATATTCGAAAAATAGGCCAGTAAGCCATTCGTCATTGTATGAACACGCAGTGCATATGGAAAAATATTTGCACCAACAAGCGGAGAATTAACAAACCCCGTCCATTACAAAATGGAAAGAAATCTAAACGTCCAAACATTTAAACAAAATATAGTACAATTACCCATCTCTTCATCAATTATCCATCCAAGATGCTGATGCTTAGCTCAGCTTTAATAAACTTCTCTAGAACATCCCACTTCCATATCGAAGAGACAAATAAGTAAACGTAAGTATTTATAAATTCATTTTACTTACTTTGGGGTAATGAACAATTCTGGAAAATCTTCGTCAAGTGTTCTAGTTGTGCAATTAGAATCCTGGCTATTGGAAGAGTCTGAACCTTTCAGACTGCCAGTTGAAGTAACATGCTGCCAAGTATCCCCACCCTGAATAGTACAAGTAGTTGTGGGCGACTCTGAATATTTCAATGCAGATTCGATAGGAACATTAACCGAGGAGGCCTGTCTAGATAGAGGTAATGGAGGCACCGATGCATCGGTACCACCCACAGGCAGAAGACCAGGAGTGTTACTAAAATATAAATATATATCAAACAAAATTGATTGCCAGTAGAACCAGAACATACCCAGTAGTTTCTTCATCTTGAGGCTTACAATCTGTAGAAGAGCCCACGGAACTTAAGCTCAGGTTAGATCCCAGTGGATCTTTTTCTACCACATTAATCTGAGGAGCAGCCTCAAATTCTAATATTTCTTCGGGTTCTTGCCTAGCCTCTAGTTTAGGCTCAACCAATTTTTGTTTTTTAGATCTGAATAAAAAAAGAAATTGATAATTATGTGCAAAATACTATGAATAAATATACAAACATTGGCGTGAGAATGGAAAACTCATAACTGCTCAAGTGCTTCAAAAAATGGAAGGCAAAGACAAATATATCTTCTTCCTTCTTAAGTCTGTCGCATAAATGATGTCCAAATAGCATCCAGTCATATGCAAGAGTAAAATACAGGATTTCCAGTTCATTCAAGCCTTTGTGAATCAATCCGTCAGCCCAAAGACTTAAACGGATCAATGACACAAACATAGGGGTACGATCCCATCCACTAATGCAATGAATTAGTATTCCGGAGTTACTTTCCTGTAAAGCAAAAGGGGTTAGTCACATTTAAAACAGATAACAAAAATAATTTGAATGACTACAAGCGAAATTTAACATTAAAGAAAACTCGAAGTTACTAAAAAATATTTATATTACATATAAGTTGTTTTAAATACTGATTCCTTGGAGCTTCTAATTAATAGTAAATATATTAAGCAAAGCCGAATATTTCGATCTAAGCTCCCCAAAACAGTCATCTGTTAATTGTAATGAAATTTTATAACAGAACTTTGTCCCTGATTAAGGAACAGTTTTTCTCTGATTAAGGAAAATATTAATAAAGACGAGTTCAAAAGTAACATTTTTATAACTATAATTTTAAATTTACGAAACTAAATATTTAAGAACAAATTTGTATTCGATTATTTTAATATTTTCACAGTGTAATTAAAAAATATTCATATCATTATTCATTTTCATATTCAATATTGAGAAAACAATGTAGAAAATGTAGAATGATAGAAAATGAAAGGAAGAAAAAACCATGTAATAAGTAACCTTTCTTAACCATTGCAATCAACTCACCTGAAAGTACTTCAAGATATACTTCATGTAATTCTTGGTAAGAGTAGTCAAATCCCACTGTTGATACATGGTCCAATTGATATTTAAGTGAGTTAAAGGGGGGTTATCAGGAAGGCACAAATTAGCATTGCAATAGGCTACTCGCCATTGGAAGAAAAGTTTGTCAGAATTCATGTTGTTATTGCGAAATTCCTTGAAGAATTCACATCCTGGATATGGTATACTCACGATGTTAAAATCTGCATACCGTCTTTCTTTGTCAATTTTTTCAGAAGAAGAAACGCTAAAAAGATATGGGATTTTAAAAACTATGTACCTTTGTTAAGATTTACTTACTATAGGCCAAACTTCACTTTTTTGTTCTCCACCATTAAATCGAAGATTGTATCAATGTTGAGAGCTTTCAGTAGTTTAATATCATAATTACGGACTTTATTAAAAAATTGCCATTCATGCGCAACGGAAGCGAGTGATGGAAGAAAAGACAACAGACTTTTATTTCCTTCGATATCGTCTTCATCGTCCTCCTCTGGATATTCATTATGTTCTTCGGCAGGTCTGTTGGCTTTTGCAGTCGTGGGAGGCGAATTACTGTTAGTCGTATCACGGGATCTGAAGTATTGGCACCCCATACGCCCCAAAATTTCTGGGCCCCCAGACAGAGTTGAAGAACGACATATGTATCTGCCCATATGATATATCACAGGAACAGGAAAGCGACCGTGACATCTATAATTCAACAAATTCTGATCAACTGAACATATTTTTTTTATAAATTCAATATACCTGGCAAGTCTTGCATTTTTCATCATTTCAAACATGTTTGTCTCAAGAGTTTCATCCATTGGTTCGTCAGAATCAATTATGGGTATTTGACTAGGATAATTGTAACTTAAATTTCCCATTGTGTTGTCAATCATGAAAATACGATAATTTTCTTGAAGAAGACTGAGAACACGCTTGTGTGCAGTTTTATACTGAAAGAAAAATTAAAAAATAAAGTAGGCCATTTGCAATAGTTTTCATTTTGAAAAATGTGAATATGTTTCACTGTTACAAATTTACATAGCTAATAGAGTATAACTTACATTGTAAAGAAATTACGAATAACAATTGTAACATATATACATAACCCAATCATTGTAGTAACATGACCAAATAATGTAATTCAATGACTACTATCACACTGCAAATGATGACTATCAAATGATCGATTATTTTTCATTCAGGTGACTGCAACACTAGTTTCAACATCCATTTGAATGACTTCTTTCACTTCGATATTTTCTTTGCTATTAATATCTTAATCAATACAAATTACGTTTGTTTAAAAAATGGAACTTGTAAGTTCACCTTTCCTACAAGTGTTTCCTCATTATCTTATTTATTTCGTTTTTAGATTACATCAAAAAGCAAAACCTAAACAGTAATAAGGATGTTGAAAGCTGCAATCACATGGGTTTAGATATGTAATGGTTCATGACGCTGAATGGCTCAATTGTTTCCTATGTTGACGCATTCTCATATAAACGAACAAATTACTTTGTTTACCCCGTTTAATTTTTGAAGGATTACACATAAATCTGATGGGGATATCCTAATGTGATAACATGATGTGGATGCTATGCCACTGCGAGAGTTTGATTATTATGTGATTATGCGAGTATTATGTGTTGACTGGGATGTAGTAGATCAAAGGAAGTGAAACGCGAGTTTGCAGCGCATGGCAACTGAAAAAGGGACTAAACCCTAAACAAACAAAAATGGACACAATGAATTAAATATGGCATCTCCACCAGTCAACTATTCTAATTGTACATTAGTACTTTATACTACATAAACATTATATGCAAACTCTTTACATGCAACTGAAGGATCTAAACAACTAAACATGAAATTTTAGAAAACTGAAAGGGAAAAGAAAGGAACTATGTAATATCCTCAAGGTATAAATTAAAAATAGTTACATTATCAACATATAAATGAATAGACCCAAAAGAATTAAGAAAGTGTGCAATAGTATACAAGAATGTAGAAGAACCAGAGATCATGTAAAAATATAATCTCAAATAGCAAAACTATTTGTAAGCTACATGACATTTATCATAAGTGCCATTAAATTTATACTACAGAAGAAATAAATAATCTAAGTAGGACAGAACAGTTCATAATATTTGTTATTATTGGGTACACTATATTTTGTATTCTCAATGAAAATTCCCGAGAGTGAACAAGCTCTGCAGTCAGAGCTACCAAAGCTCAAGACAAATGTGAATTACTGTGTAAATGTTTGATGTAGAACATACAATTCCATTATAACAGACTAATATTTCAGATTTACGAACGGTAAATCAAATATCATATCAGAAGCCTATTCTAATGTGAAATTAATTTGCTTACCCAATAGTGAGCATGAATTGCAACTAGCAACACTTGTGCTCAAAACTTGAGAATTAAATATGTCAGAAGTAATATTGTTTTAGACAACACTAACGCTATGATAATTGGTATAATCTAAGACAGATATATGGACAGACATTTATCAACGGCAAGGCAAACAAGAGCAAAATTACTAAAGATCTACTAATTATATTTCTATTCCTCTATAAGCAAGAGCTAAATACTTACAAAGACAGATGCCAAGTATGCAAACATAAGAAATAACACTTTTAAAATCAGATACACTCCAAAACTCTAAAAATTATTAATTAAAAGGTAATAAAGTTGCAGAAGGCATAGAAAGAACATACACTGAATAGATTTAGATATAGGCTTACTGCGGCGAGATTTCAGACGGATTGATTGTATCCATGTTTTTATTACTTCCAAAAAAAGGTAATACAGTGAACTGAGATAAAAACAAATCTATAAGCCTAATTAATCACATACATAAAATATTTGATACAAATTATTCATGAGCAAATATATGGTGACTATTACAAAAATACGAGTAATGAAGTACACGTTTGAAAAGGATTTTCAGCTATGGGGGCATTTCTCAGCGTCTTATTCATTGTAATCAATTGTGATGTTGGATATCTTCTTGGATACTTAGGTCTTAAATAAGATCGCTCATGACAAACTTATTTATCTTCTGTCAACCAGATTTGATGATAGGGATTTTATTAAAGGAAAGTTATTAAAAATCTATACCGGTTTCAGTGATAATACATCGTGAACGATAAAAATACAATTTGAATGAGGTGCGAGACAAGGGTGTCACCATTACTCTTCAACATTTCCACAGAACTGTTCAAAGACATTATACATGAAATCATCGAAGGTACCATTATTAACAGAAAACTCATTAACTTATGATCTAGAGGATTAATAGAATTGTAATAAAATCTAGAATACTGAAATCATGATTGTTTCAAAGACCAACACGCAGATGAACTCAGAAATGAACAGTGAGATTGTACTCAAGAAACTAAACAATGCATAGATACCGATAACTGCCTTTAACAAGATGGGAAAGGCCTATGCAACAGTAAGCTAGATGTAGAAACTAGAATAACACAAATTCTCCGTTCTGTGGTATGGGATTGAAACAATGACCCTTACGATTACACTGGAGAAATGAATTAAAAATTTTGAGATATGGTTTTATAGGAGAATTAGAAAAACTCTAGTTCCAATAGATTACAAACATATTTTAAAACGAGAATGAAAACAAGGAAATCATGAACTCAATAAAGAAAAGGAGTGACACTGACTATTTTGGTCTCAATTGAAACTTTTAGCTGTTGTTTGATAGCAACATCATTTGATTTTACCATGCATTAGGACTCTTCTCTCAGATTTAAGCATTTTTCTTGTGTAGGCACATGGAAAAGGGACATACAACAGTGTATGAGATATTTTATACGTTGAAATTCAACATGTAATATGCAAATGTGTACATAGAAAATAAAGAGTTAATACTCAACAATAATTGATAGGTAAACTTTCTGTAAATACAATTAATCGAGCATTATCGGTGATCTGCATCAAACTATTTATCAAAAGGATATTACGCGTAAAAATAGTCATACCCATATCAGAATCTCAAAAAAAAGACTCTTTTGTATAATATTTATCTACTTGCTAATCAACACTCTTTTTAATTCATACATGAAGAAATTATAAATGTGGTTGGTTAATTTTCAGAAATTGTGTGTTGCCAAACAAATGTGGTTTCATACAATCTAATTCTTAGAAGTGCTACTGAAACCAAAATGATGACTGGAAATGGTACTAAACAAGCCGAGGTAGAAAGAAGTTTTATAACTGCAGTTTGAGATTTAATCATTATAATGAGACTGGAAATGCAAAAAATCAGCACTGGATGACCCATTGTTTCTATGATAAATTAAGGTCGACTTATTATTCTTTCACCTCATAAAGCACCGTTGCCTACCTGTAAAAAGCGGAATAGAAGGCTTCATAATGCCAACATAACAAATTCAGACCCATAAAATTAAATAAAAATAATTTGGTGCAATCTTATTCCTAAAAAAGATTTGTTCATGGTTATGAAAAGAATCAGTGCAATGGATGTTCTAAACACAATTTTACCTTCAATCAGTAGTGTGTGTAGACTTTTGATTTGCATGAACCTAACAGAAACTCTTTGAAAGTGGATAATATGTAGCAACGTATTCATAAATGTAATACTTTAGTTGGTCAACTTTGGTTACAGATCAAAAAAGATATGCTCACAATTTAGTTATGAGTAAAGAGCAGTTAAACATGAAATACTTTTATTTGTAAGGATTTTTTTGTTTAAATCACATTTTGTAATGTGTAAGTGCTCCATAACAAGTTTATAGTAATTGTTCCTGTAATTTGAAATACCAATGTTTTTACATTTGCATTTTCAAAATTCATAGTTTATTTAACTTTTGAGAGGCAGTCTCTTTAGTAGTTGCACTTAAATTTGGGGTACATTTATGCCTCATCATAGGAACAATGTATATTTAATTCTAATACTTACTCCTTCATCGTCAGCAGTTGCATTGTATGTTTTCTTGCTGAACAGAAGCAGCAGTTGTTGAATATCATCGAGGGTAATCTTGGGTATTGCAGGAGTTGGATCGCAGGTATCCTTTTCAGAAATGTCACTCATTGTCGTTTTAATCTGGTGGAAAAAAACAATTGTTGTTCGTTCAGATATCTGAAACCGAAGCAAATCAGGTTTATTACAGATATAATAAAATCATATATAAAATGATTAAAACCGTGCATAATTAGAATGAGAACCTGACTGTGCATTAAAACAAGTTGTTTTACCGTGTACTGTATTTCATTTTATGTAACTAACTACATTTTGCATTTATTACTTACTTATTTGTTGTTTTAGGTTAAGTATTGAAAATTAAATACCCTAATGAATATGATATTGAAAATGGGAAGTCTTCCTCATCCTGCTTCATTTTTATAAACAATATTGATGATTGATGCCTATTTTTGGTACCAATGTACCAATTATGCAGATATGTTATTAAACTAACGTAATTTACAAAATTTTGAATAGCTCCAACATTTTTTATAAGCATGTTCTCCGTTATGAGATTTTATGGACATAAGGCTCATTTTTGCCTGCGATAAGCTACAAGATTACAAGCCATTATCGTCGCTCAAGGGTTTTCGTATAACTGTAAGGTAACACTTCCCCATGAATTGTAAGTAAATACATTTGTATTACTACGAACATAAAATCTTTAATAAAATCTGCATGAATTCAAGTAGCATAAGTTTTTTTAGAGAATAGACAAAATACCATTGTACTATCAAGCCAGCAAACAGTTACAATACAGTAAAGTGAGTATAATTGTATGTATTCCAATGACTATCACTTTACAAATAAATTTAAAGTCTTAGGAGAACTGTCGATCTTCCGAGAACAAAAGCTTATTGCCAAGCACGTGTGTAGACAAAGAGTTTTCTAAACGAAAACCTTTTAAAAGTTATTAGGCAGTGAAATAATATGATGACCAAAAAAATAAGTAATCTGTGTATAACTCTCACCAATAGATGTACTCGGGAGGTTTTTTATCGCCAAGAGAAAGAAAAATGCACGAGCTTATTAGCAGAACTCCGGAAGTCGAAACTAACGAAGCGATGTCAAGTGTCAAAGCATCCGCCAGAACGGATCTATTTATCTTGGCGAACGTGAAAGTTTTGAATTTCTCACCCGAGACCAGTAAATTCTGAGGATTATACTGTAAAACAATTTGTCTACAAATCGCGAAGTTGCAAACACGTAACTCGTTTAAAGATTTTAAACAACCGTTGGCAAACGGCAAACTAATATTTTAAATGGAAGGACACATGTGATACATGATTGATTACCTGTGAATATCCAGAAATATTCTTCTATTCTGCTTAGGGGTAAATACACATCGGTCGTCGCCCAATCTCTAACGCGCAATAGATACTTTAGCAATTGTTTAACAGTTTCTTTATAACAAAGCAGTCGCGACTCGACAGCTTTAACGTTTGCGCGGTTTGTGCATAGATCACGCAATATTCGTAGTCGCGTATTCGCTCCCCGTAAGACGAGCCTATTGGTCGACTAATTGCGCGCGATATTTAAATCAAGACGAAAAATTACGTTCTTGTTGTTATATGTCTCTGAAAGTGATATGACTTTACATGTTAGAAACTTTTTGAGGCCCTTCAAAACTACCTCCGCCCTTTGTAACCCAGGGTAATATGCGTCTGCTGCCAAAATCACAAAGTAGTTGTTTCCTTAGACAACAAATGACAAAGCTAAATTAAACCTCCAATTGGAATCAATATTATAGATACTTGTTATGCAAACTGTAACTACTACACACTCAAAACTTGTACAAACTAATTGCTGGCAATAATAAAATTTCTGATGCAAGTTACAAGTAGTTTAAGAATGTTCTTACTTGTAAGGAAATTGCAATTGTGTTCAGTTCAATTGGGTAACATGGTTTATAAATTTTAAAGGGCTCTATGAATACGTCTCTTTGAAGGAATTTTTCAATAAAAGTTGCTCAGTTCTGCATGAAATGTTACTCAATCGATCGGATGATCGATCATATGTTATTGGCGTAATAGGCATAGGCGTACTAAACCAAAAAAGGGGAAAAACAAGTTTGAGCCTTTTTTAGAGCTTAGTAAAACATGGAGGTATTAAAATTTAAATTAAAATAATATAAAATTCTTACATAAAATGAAGGGACGGCACCTCACTTACGTACTTTAATATCCATCTGCTGAAACTAATTTAGAACGTCAATCCTGTAAACAGTAACAAGAATAAGACAAAGTCAACTTATTAATTTTCACGTTCATTCTTACACAGCTTTAGGGCATCCCATACTCACTATACATAACTATATAGACTTGGGCCGTCTAAAGAAAAAAAAACAAGCAAAACATTTGGCAAAATAAAGCAACTTAAAATAAGATTAATGTTAATAATTACGTAAGTACAAATGAAGTGCAATGAAACTGAGTTTTACTACCTATAAACTCTGCAAAACTCGATTGGGTAATACAGACTTGCGGGTATTTAAAAATGATATGCATAGTAAAACAAAACGAATTTACGGAGGATGGCGCAATGCATCACATATCTGGTGATCACATAGGCTAGTTCCAGTAAAAAGTTATTGATTGTTCACAACGTGTTTATAACTAAAACAAGAATTTTATCAACAATCAGTGGAATAGGGTAGATTCAGCCTTAACTCACAAGAGATATAGATCATAATGATCTGCTATTTTAAGATGATTTAAAATGGAAGGAAACAGAGTGAAATTTGAATTATGAAACGGTTTTAGGCAACTTTCAATGAAAATTTGTATCACCAAATCGTATTAAAATATTAGAAATGGAGGTATCCTTTTGTAAATATAACGAGAAAGACACCAACAAAAAGAATTAACCTTACATTTCGGGTTTTTAGAGATTTTAAAACACAGATTTAATAAATGATCAATATTTCAATATCAATGATTTTGTTACCACGAAATGGCGAATACCCCTAAATGCAAATGTGTTATTTACTACTTTCATTTTCCTTTCCAGTTTCTTGAACCAGCGTCCAAATAGTGAATCCCTCACTTTTCTCAACTGAATGATTTGAAATAATAGATCCTTTATGTGTATTAAGAGGTCGATGTTCGATTTTCATCTATATATACCTATATAATGAAATACATAATTACACAAATTATATATAAAAGTATCATTACTGAAAACGAAAGAAAAAATGTTGGTATAAGTACTTACCAGAAAATATAAAAATGTAAAAACTCACTCACAAAGCACTACGACCACATTTCTCACGACGAAATAATTATATTTATTACATTGAACAACCGAATTTGTTTGAAAATATTCGATCAAGGTGATTTCACCTATATTAACGGAATTAACCTTTCGTTATAAACTAACGAAATTTACACGATAAGGTTTTCTCTAATTTTAATCATCTTATTCATTATGTAAGTACATTTACGTTACTTATGGTAAAGTGTTTAGTAAACAGGCATTTTGTACAGAAAAACACATTTTTTTAAACTTCCACTTCTCCGCATCTCCATTAGTATTGATCCTAGTGAAATAATGAACTGAACCTTTTTTATAGGAAATTTAATTTACTTTCAATTTATATACAATGAACTTGTTCATGGGACACGTAATTTTTGAGATATTTACGAAAAACCGGAAAAAGGGACCTTTCTATTCTGTCCTTACCCAACGCTCACATCCCATAGTTCAGTACTTTTAGTATATTACTTATAGTATAATTTTAGTATATACAAGTTCTTGCGTCTGATTTTCCTTTATTAACTGGGCTACTAAAACACTCAGAAATCTAAAAATCTGACTATTTTTGTTAAATTACGGCTTTGTTATTTGTCTACTGATTGGCCTAACAAGGTACAAAAGATTACCTGCAAGGTGTTCATTTTTTTACAAGTAATAAAAATTATACTAATATATAGACTATCGGTCTTATTCATAAACGCATTTTAATGTTAAAATGGATTTTAGCTTAAAATGCGTTTAGAATATGTTTCAATAAGGTAACTAGGTACCTCCTTGTTAAGAATACACGGAATAAAACTGTAGTTACATCTCTGAAACACATTCTAAACGTATTTTAAGCTAAAATCCATTTTAACGTTAAAATACGTTTTTGAATAAGACCATATTATTGTTATGTTAAAATTACCCCATTTTACTCTATTCCTGCACCACTGGAATTACTCTACAACAGCGTGACAACTGAAACATTGTTCATCCTTGTCTAACCCTTAAAATGTAATATGTTTCATCTCTCTTATCTACATAACCTCCACTAAAGGTGAGAATTGAGGTACTCGCTCTTCTTACTCCTAAAACTGACAGTTTGAAGAGACATACTACTTCGAACTAGAAAAATTAGTCATTTCAGTTGTAGATCCCTATTAGTTGGCACTCGTGTATTGTGCACTTTTTCCAGAAAAGCGGCTGCGGCCTTCGGAAGCCAAACCACCAAAAAAGACCCAAAACAAATATATTTCCCTCCCTATTTATACCCTGAAAAATGACCCGTGAGTAGATTTGCAATGTCGATGTAATTAAATAAGAAAGGCTTGGTATTTCAGGTGGTAATCAACGTGAGCTCGCCAGGGCGAAGAACCAAAAAAAGCAACAGGAACATAAAAACAAGAAAAGTAATGACGGGCTGAGCTTAGAGCAACGAAAATTTAGGTATGTTGCTACATATTATGTTTATTGTCAATAGTAGCAATTGGGGTATTCCGTAATTTCTCCATCTTATACCACTGGAACTCATACAGGCTGGTTTTCTGTGCAGAATCGAATTTCACATTTTTAATAAATGCATTCGGTACATATTAGCGAGAAACCAAACTCATAGCAAAAGTATGTTGACTAGAGGCCTTATATGTATGAGACAGTCTGAGCATGCAAGTGTTGGTTGGGGGGCTAGTGGTATAAAACAGCATTGCAGCCATTTTTGAAATTAGTATTCAAGGTATAACTACTCTGATGAACACTTGTGTAGTATAAGGCTGCCTTTTATTACATATGCATCCTGAAATCAGTGTGCACCTTTAAAATTCTGAAGTTGGTTTATAGCAATGTGCCATGCTAAATGCCCCCCCCCCCCCCCATGAACATACTTGTCAGTCATTCTAGCTTGTCATATGGGTTATTAGAATTTATGGAAGTTCTAATGCAAAATAAAAATGATATGGAAACGATAAGTATTATTTTAGGTGAAAGATCAATGTATCAATTCTCTGTTAAAATTGGGGAGACATTGTCAATACATTTTTTAGGAAATTTGTATCTTTAACTCATGTCTTATATAATGGGCATGTAGAGTATAGGACAAGGAGTGTCATTTTTAAGAAATTACAGCAAGCTGTGTAATGCAAAGTTTAAAACTCTTTCGACCTAGATTTGGTGCACTTTTCTAAGAGTTTTCCTTTTAATACCATCAGTATTGCTTATTTTATTGCACTGAGCCCCATGTGATTGTAACATACATAGCTAAATTATTAAATAAGTCATAGCACACACTAAGTAAACCACCTCTACAGAAAATTTTTCTTAGATTCCTAAAAGCAATAACAATGTAGCTCGTTTCTCATATAAAGAACATACTATATCCACTTAACAAGTTCATCCATGAAACAAGTTCGTCCATGATTAAATAAGTATTAATTGAGGTGTTTATATTGGTTGATTATCAATACCAATGGCAAAAGTTATATAAACGGTCTTATCTGTGTTTAATGTTGGTCAGTTTTGTCTAACCATCAAGATACTATACAAAGAAATAATCGCTAATTCATTTACACTAGGAGGTAGACACTAGATCTACTCCTGGATTCAACTGATGTAAATATAACTAGACTGCAATCTGGGCACCCATCACTGGCACATGTTAAAGTTTAAACGATGACGTCTTTAATCTTAAACACATGGAAGAAAACTACTCAGATACTATAGAAACCTAAAGTGTGCTGAATAAAGATATCTTAGGTTTGTTTATTAAACTTAAGAATGGTGGGTTACTACTAACAGGATCCGTACCCATTATGGATGATGTGCCAGCAGACTCTAAATGCCTATAAGGCCAAATACAATCATTTAAATATGGATTTATTACAGTTTTAATGACGTTTATAATTTTTAAAAGTTGTACTAATTTCATTTTGGAATCATCCTGCATTAGTTTTTTTTATTCAAGTTTTCGTTTAAGATAATTTTCTAAGTTGCTTCAACTTTCCAAATACAGTGTTCTGTTTGTACGACTTTTAATAAATTAGGTTCTCGATTAGTGTGTTGGTAGTGCTCCATTCAATTATGTTGAGTTCTAAAGTTCTAGTGTTCAACTTTACTCGTCATCATGTCAGTTTCTTGGGAGGGACCGTATTTTGGGCACATTGTAATTTGAGGTAGCGGTTAGATTCATATTTTATACCTCGGTGTGGTTCGTATATAAACGAAACTTGTGGCACCTCTTTTATCTAAAAATGTTGTTTTGCCATTATTGTATATAAGAG
Organism: Cryptocephalus primarius; assembly: GCA_963576515.1. Classification (NCBI taxonomy): domain Eukaryota; kingdom Metazoa; phylum Arthropoda; class Insecta; order Coleoptera; family Chrysomelidae; genus Cryptocephalus; species Cryptocephalus primarius. The sequence continues at coordinate 6,778,467 of OY754936.1, forward strand.
ACATGCGAGTCACCAGAACTCTAACGTAAGCCAATAAATTTCCAATTTTCTTCACTATTGGAATCAGGAAATCTAATATACTTAAAAATCTCTAATCTTCGCTCTTCACAGCATTGAGTTAACCTATGTGTTTATGTGGCGTTATGGTGCAAACCACAACTTTCCTGAATTTTCTAAAGCTGTAAGTCGACAGACTGTAATCAAAAATAGAAATTTGTTTCTATGAATCTTTGGTATACTTTTGTTTCAAGTAGCTTATGACCCCTGATCAGTTTTATTTTAGCTATCGTGGCATATTTTGTGTGAAGTACACTTTTAAAAATTTCTCTAGTTACATTTCAAACTTTGTTATTTTAAGTCAGTTGTAGTTACATCCTGCCTTTAAAAATTGTTTAAACACCTTTTCTTCTTTAAACGAATCAAAACTCAAGAATTTTATACACTGTTTCAAACGTCGAAGTTTACTTAAAATATTTGCAATTTCTATAAAAATGTGGTAGGAACATTACACTTATAACAAGTAACGTGGAAATTCGTCATTTTCTTTTAAAGTATCAGAATTCCTTATGCCAAACGCCCTGTTTTTCACAACAGTTTTTTAAATGTTCGTTACAACTGTCATAAGTTTCTTAAGAACTTTGTAGTTCGTTAATTGTCACAACTTATTTGGAAATATTTCAAGTTACATTTTAAACAAATTTTACAAATGTTGTATAGACTTCTTAACTTTATGCAACGCCAAACCTACGTTCAAAAGTCCAATAGTTAAATTTCAATCTACGTGCAGTTCATCACAATCTACAAACTCTTCTCGACTCCTTGAAAACATCAGTTTGCGTTTAAGATGACTCCCAACTTATTTAAATGACGTCAACAAACTGCAACTGTCGCAAGGGAATGTCTCCAACTCCACAACAAAATTTACATTTTGAAATAATTATAAGTAATTTAAAAGCGTCATCAGTATTATACTTGCTAAAAGTTTCTTAGAAACTTCTCTGCCTCTTTGAAAGTTTCAACAGTGCTTTCTAGTAACATTTCCAATGTTCGATTGCCTTTAAAGTGGTCGCAACTTTTTTAAAAATATAAATATTACGAATGTAACAAGTAACTTATAAATTCCTAACTTTCTTTAAAGAGTGATAGTTTTTTAAATCAACCGTCGTTTTTCCTAAAACGCTTGCAAGGCTTTTAAAACATCATCAATTATTTACAATCGTTATAAGGTTCTTATCAACTCCACAACTTCTTTAATTGTGTGAGAACTCAAATTATATGTTAGAGATACAATTGTGGTTATTTTAAAAATGTCATCACTACATCAGTACATCTCCTTGACGTTAATTCGTGTCAAAACTATTTTAAAAACTTTGAGTTACTTCTCAAACTTCATGTTATTTTTGGTTAACTGCAGTTCATTAATATCTATATATATATATATATATGTATATTCTTTGAAAACTCCTCAACTTCTTTTGAAACACCATATTTAGTTTACGATGATCGCAACTTCGTTGAAATTGTATAAATTCTTTTGGGATTTGTTCACATTTACCTTTGGTAGCTAAATAAGAGCAGTTATACAATTAAAAACAATAATTGTGTTTTAGGTGAGGGTATCTACTAATTTTTCTAACTGAAAAGATGATCTTGATAGAATACTAACAAATATGCAAAAAATTCAATGCATGTGTTAAATTGCTTCAATTTGAAAACATGAATTTGGCATGTTTTGACTGCTGATAATAAGATAGAAGGTTAAAAGATTATTAAAAGATGATTGAATTTGCCTTTCTGTTCTTCGATGTTGTGTACCATTGTGCCATTAAAAAACGACCTCTTTTGCCTTTCTACGAAGATGTTGCCAATGCCGCGCCAAAGACTTACCTGAAAAGTAATGAAAATATGTATTAACAACTATGAATCACAGTAATTTAGAATAAATTGTCTTTCAAAAAAATTTTTTTATGATTACCTTACAAACAGCTACACCGGTCGAACTGCCCTTATATGAAGTTCTATGCCATTGTCGAGACTGTGTACTCACCTGAAAAATATTTTTATTGTTATATGTTAAACGTTACGAAAATAATAAATATTTTAAAATCATTGGTACTTTATAAGATATTTAAAAAAATGCTAACCATTTGACAATGACATATAGGCATGAAACCCACTGCTACTGCTCCTCTGCCAAGGGGCACGCCACTGCCACTATAATGTTCACTACACTACCTGTAAGAATAAAGACATCTAATCATATAAGGAATTAAAATAATTTGTCCTTCAAAAAGGAATTTAGAAAAATCTTTGCAGTACGTTAATTTCAAATGATCACAAACGAATTAATAAAAATCAATTACATAAATACGAACGCATTTAAATTAGTGGAATAAACTGAAACAATAAAATAATTACCGATAAACTCGCTCAGAAAACTTCTCCCGGCGCGAACATAGAAGGAACCGACACTTCCTACGCACGAACGACACTTATTTTTCGAAAAACTCGGGAAATTTGAAATAAATCACTAAAGAGCACCACCGGTAATGAAAACTCGACCGTTCCTTTACTTCCCTTGCCGGTTAACTTCACGAATAAAATCCTAGCGAGTGAAACTATTCGGCAGTTTTTTGGTTGTTTGTCCGAAAACACGACAAAAAATCTCGCAAAAACTGTTAGTCCGGCGTGAGTAACAAAGTGATAACGAGGACGAGAGGCGAAAATCGCAGTCTTTTTAAAACGGATGTGAACGAAAATAATAAAATATTTTCCTCACATTCCTTCACATTGGGTTATTTGAATTTTAAATGCAATTATGGATAAATACTTATTTAATGCGAGAAGAAAACGTGGTTTAAAATTAAATATACTTAGATTTTGTCGTTTGATAAACATTAATGTTTACAAGAGACCTTTCTTTAACTACAATTAACTTTTGCCATGAAGCTAGAGTCATGAATTTTTTGAAAAACCGACTTTCCATGACTGTTGATTATGTAAACAAAATTTCCTGGGTACATTTTGTTCCCTTCGTGCTTCTGAAGAACTTTCTCCAGGAAAATATCTTATTAACGTTTTTTGAAAGGAAATCTTCTGGTGAACAAATTACGTTCTATTCAAATTTTCTCTGAAACTAGGTTTACTGCCATACCATATAAACGTGCATAAAAAAAACAGGAGATCAATACACCAGTCCATATTGGTTCAAAATATTCTCCAAATTTGGTGAGAAAATACAAAAACTTTGTTCAACGAAGAATAAATAAACCGGTTAAAACTTAAGGACCTTAAGGAAATTTATAATAATGGATTATAATACTAATTTTTAGTCATTTCTCGCATTTCGTTGATTCTAATACATCATTCAAAGTACTTCAAACTTCTCTGAAATAATCTATTATGTTTTAGAGATGCAGAAGTCATGAGAGAGAAACAGAGGAAAAAAGAAGAAGAGAAGACTAAAAGACCCTCTTGTAAATAAAGTGACCTAATAATCATATAAATAGTATATATTTTTTATTAATACTTCTGTTTGGGTTAAGAGTTGATTTCATTGATTTAATAATTATGGAATACTGAGAGCAATCTGTCAAACTATACATATCTCAGATATACTGCGTGTTGATTGTTAATTTTCAGTTATTTTAAACTTGTCTGATTGAATAGACACCGAATTCCCAATTTCCGCTTAAATTTCGTTATTTTATTTACTAGTAATCAAATCTGATCGGATTAATGTACCTCCATTCGTTATTGTTTGATATGCACTTAATATTAATTGCAATAATTGGTAGACGTTATGTATTGTATACTGTATTGAATCACTATCTCAGAAACAAAAAAAAAAAAACTATAAAATTTACCAAAACCAATCAAACGTTTTCTATTCTCATACGACAAAAAGAGGAGAAAATGAAGCAAACTGAAATAACGTACAGCAAGTTCAGTATGTCTAATCTATGTTGAAGACCAACCACGAAGAGAACCAACCAACCAAGAGAGAACCAACCCTGACCACACGAAAACCACTGGAAAATCGTAACCAGAAAAATAAAAAGCTTCACGCAATTTTAATTATGAACTGAAACATGAAGAATATGAGATAGAGCATGCCACCCTCCTCAGGATTTAGGAGTAAACCCGCCAATTACATTCGGTGGTGGTCCCCCCCCAAGTTAATTTATGGTTTTATGAGGTCAGGTTTGTGGTTTCTGATTAGTTTTTTTGAATTTGAAATAGTGATTATCTACGGTACATTTGGCTAAATTAAATTATTTCAAATCGCATTCAAAATTTGTAGGTAAATTATTTTGTAACTAGATGAAATTTAAGTGGTCTACAGTTCAAATTTGTTATCTAATTTGTAATAATATGTTTATATTAAATAATTAAAACTACCAGACTTTGATTCATAGGGCATTTTATTGGAAAACATGCAGTTGAATGAAATGACATTAAACGTCAAATTTTCCTAGATTTTTCCTAGAAAATGAAGGAATTTGTTATTTGTGTTTAAACTAAAAATAATTTCAATACTATCTATGATTTAAGATTGAGACAAGTGTCTCGAAGATAGTAGATAGAAGTGAGATTTGACGGAAAAATAATATTTATTTGTACAGTGTTAATGTAAAGTAGTGCATATACTAAAATGAATGTATGAACATATTTGTAAAAACATTCTATGATTAATATATCACAACTTAATTCTCTATAACATGGATAAGTACTTTGTAAACCAATAAAGACAAACACCAAGTCTTCGCCAACTATTTTAACTACATTGTATGTTTGGATGGAGACTGTCCCAATCCCAACCCCGTGATATATTGTTTCAGTCAAGCGACTTGGTGCTTCAAATCTGCCTAACAGAATCACGGAAAAGCGATAGGATTAGCAAGTATTTAGTGAGAGTTGGTCTACGCACTGGGTTGTCTGCATTAAAATGCTGTAGCTACAATTTACAGCGGAAATCATAGAACCTCCCATAGCACCAAGTCTCATAGTCATTCTCTACAATATATTACCTCTATGATTATCATCATAAATGCGATTGATTTTGTATACCGACATCTTTAGTTTGAACTAATAACGGTAATTTTCATTTTCGAATTTTTAAAAATACGGTTCATTTGTCCACTACTCCTATCGAAAAGTAAATCTCACTCAAAACAATTCCTTATCATTGTAATATCGAAAAGCCTTTCATTTACAACCGAAATTTTGGAAATCTAATTTTTGGGCGTATGATGGCCAAGTTTCAAATTGCTAAAACTGAACGTTTTCGAAATATTGGGATTATTTGAAAAAAATAGAACTTATTTTTCAAGCACTTCTTTGTATCTTAAAAATTGAACGTTTCATGCTGAAAATACTTTCATCCTAGCATCAGAAAACTGTCTTCTTCCGTTTACCACCACACTTTTTAAAACAACACCCTCAAGTATTGAAAAATCTATTTACCCCTTACGTCGAACTGCCCGACAAATGCCGAGTGGATTCCTAAAGGTGCGAATCGTATTTCGGTATCAGGATAACAGAAGTGCCAGTGGGTAAAGCGGAGGGGAACCTTCTGTCCGGCGGGTTGCATGCACACAGGGGTGTTGATACAACAATTATCAATTAATCTAATATCCTAAACGAGTTCAAATTAGCTCTTTAAAAAAAGCCTATTTATGTATAATTATGGAAATTTAGTCCATTAGATGAAAAATGTATTTGCGTATAAGCTGGCATGTCAGCTGGGCGCCATCTACCGGAGAGGTGCTGAACTACGTCATTCGTAGATAACTGTGGGGCAGAGAAAAGTAGAGTTTTGATAACAACGTTTTCCCTCTACTACAGATGGCAGTATATAAGTTTAGGTTATATCCAGTCCAGTTATTTTCTAATTTTTAATAACGCGTTTGGACGAAGCCTGTGAGGTAATTTTAAAGTGGATGAAGCCATGACATGGGCCTTAGATTAATTGTAATTGTTATATCTATACCCCTGTGTACATACAACCCGCCGGACACAGCGCTCGCCACCGCTTCACCTACTCGCACTCCTGTTATCCTGGTACGAAATTGTGAATCGCTTTTAGCAGTTGATTTGTGTTGTTTGTTCCTGAGAGCAACAAACAACCAACTTACTGGATTTTCAAAGTGAAGTCCGTTAAACGAAAAAGGATGGATATAAAGATATGAGTGATATGATATTGACATATGAAAAAATATGTGAAAAATGGTTTATAATTCATTAGAAAAATCCTAATATTTCAAAAACGCTCATGGGCTCAATTAAAAAGTTAGCCGTACGTGCCTTAAAGACATTTCGGGGACTTTAACTTCACTGTAAAATTCGAACTTTTAAACTTTTGAGAGCAAAGAAGAAATGTGTGATCACTAAAAACACATTATCTTGAAAATTATTAGTTTGAGAAATTTCATTTAAGAGGCTGTTACAGCAGGTCAAAAGTTCAATAAACCACAGTAGGGAGAGACACGACATGTCACGTAAATCTATGATAATCGCACTTCAGTTCTCATATTTCAACGAATTTTGAAGTGATTTTTGAATTGTTTGATATTTTGGAAAGCTCAAAGATTCCCTTTGTTAATAATATGAGTTACATTATGATAATTCAAAATTTCAATAAACCACAGTAGGGAGAGACACGACATGTCACGTAAATCTATGATAATCGCACTTCAGTTCTCATATTTCAACGAATTTTGAAGTGATTTTTGAATTGTTTGATATTTTGGAAAGCTCAAAGATTCCCTTTGTTAATAATATGAGTTACATTATGATAATTCAAAATTTCAATAAGCCACAGTAGGGAGAGACACGACATGTCACGTAAATCTATGATAATCGCACTTCAGTTCTCATATTTCAACGAATTTTGAATTGTTTGATATTTTGGAAGGCTCAAAGATTCCCTTTGTTAATAATATGAGTTACATTATGATAATTCAAAATTTCAATAAACCACAGTAGGGAGAGACACGACATGTCACGTAAATCTATGATAATCGCACTTCAGTTCTCATATTTCAACGAATTTTGAAGTGATTTTTGAATTGTTTGATATTTTGGAAAGCTCAAAGATTCCCTTTGTTAATAATATGAGTTACATTATGATAATTCAAAATTTCAATAAGCCACAGTAGGGAGAGACACGACATGTCACGTAAATCTATGATAATCGCACTTCAGTTCTCATATTTCAACGAATTTTGAATTGTTTGATATTTTGGAAAGCTCAAAGATTCCCTTTGTTAATAATATGAGTTACATTATGATAATTCAAAATTTCAATAAACCACAGTAGGGAGAGACACGACATGTCACGTACATCTATGATAATCGCACTTCAGTTCTCATATTTCAACGAATTTTGAAGTGATTTTTGAATTGTTTGATATTTTGGAAAGCTCAAAGATTCCCTTTGTTAATAATATGAGTTACATTATGATAATTCAAAATTTCAATAAACCACAGTAGGGAGAGACACGACATGTCACGTAAATCTATGATAATCGCACTTCAGTTCTCATATTTCAACGAATTTTGAATTGTTTGATATTTTGGAAAGCTCAAAGATTCCCTTTGTTAATAATATGAGTTACATTATGATAATTCAAAATTTCAATAAACCACAGTAGGGAGAGACACGACATGTCACGTACATCTATGATAATCGCACTTCAGTTCTCATATTTCAACGAATTTTGAAGTGATTTTTGAATTGTTTGATATTTTGGAAAGCTCAAAGATTCCCTTTGTTAATAATATGAGTTACATTATGATAATTCAAAATTTCAATAAACCACAGTAGGGAGAGACACGACATGTCACGTAAATCTATGATAATCGCACTTCAGTTCTCATATTTCAACGAATTTTGAAGTGATTTTTGAATTGTTTGATATTTTGGAAAGCTCAAAGATTCCCTTTGTTAATAATATAAGTTACATTATGATAATTTAAAATTTCAATAAACCACAGTAGGGAGAGACACGACATGTCACGTAAATCTATGATAATCGCACTTCAGTTCTCATATTTCAACGAATTTTGAAGTGATTTTTGAATTGTTTGATATTTTGGAAAGCTCAAAGATTCCCTTTGTTAATAATATAAGTTACATTATGATAATTTAAAATTTCAATAAACCACAGTAGGGAGAGACACGACATGTCACGTAAATCTATGATAATCGCACTTCAGTTCTCATATTTCAACGAATTTTGAAGTGATTTTTGAATTGTTTGATATTTTGGAAGGCTCAAAGATTCCCTTTGTTAATAATATGAGTTACATTATGATAATTCAAAATTTCAATAAACCACAGTAGGGAGAGACACGACATGTCACGTAAATCTATGATAATCGCACTTCAGTTCTCATATTTCAACGAATTTTGAATTGTTTGATATTTTGGAAGGCTCAAAGATTCCCTTTGTTAATAATATGAGTTACATTATGATAATTCAAAATTTCAATAAACCACAGTAGGGAGAGACACGACATGTCACGTAAATCTATGATAATCGCACTTCAGTTCTCATATTTCAACGAATTTTGAAGTGATTTTTGAATTGTTTGATATTTTGGAAAGCTCAAAGATTCCCTTTGTTAATAATATGAGTTACATTATGATAATTCAAAATTTCAATAAGCCACAGTAGGGAGAGACACGACATGTCACGTAAATCTATGATAATCGCACTTCAGTTCTCATATTTCAACGAATTTTGAATTGTTTGATATTTTGGAAAGCTCAAAGATTCCCTTTGTTAATAATATGAGTTACATTATGATAATTCAAAATTTCAATAAACCACAGTAGGGAGAGACACGACATGTCACGTACATCTATGATAATCGCACTTCAGTTCTCATATTTCAACGAATTTTGAAGTGATTTTTGAATTGTTTGATATTTTGGAAAGCTCAAAGATTCCCTTTGTTAATAATATGAGTTACATTATGATAATTCAAAATTTCAATAAACCACAGTAGGGAGAGACACGACATGTCACGTAAATCTATGATAATCGCACTTCAGTTCTCATATTTCAACGAATTTTGAATTGTTTGATATTTTGGAAAGCTCAAAGATTCCCTTTGTTAATAATATGAGTTACATTATGATAATTCAAAATTTCAATAAACCACAGTAGGGAGAGACACGACATGTCACGTACATCTATGATAATCGCACTTCAGTTCTCATATTTCAACGAATTTTGAAGTGATTTTTGAATTGTTTGATATTTTGGAAAGCTCAAAGATTCCCTTTGTTAATAATATGAGTTACATTATGATAATTCAAAATTTCAATAAACCACAGTAGGGAGAGACACGACATGTCACGTAAATCTATGATAATCGCACTTCAGTTCTCATATTTCAACGAATTTTGAAGTGATTTTTGAATTGTTTGATATTTTGGAAAGCTCAAAGATTCCCTTTGTTAATAATATAAGTTACATTATGATAATTTAAAATTTCAATAAACCACAGTAGGGAGAGACACGACATGTCACGTAAATCTATGATAATCGCACTTCAGTTCTCATATTTCAACGAATTTTGAAGTGATTTTTGAATTGTTTGATATTTTGGAAGGCTCAAAGATTCCCTTTGTTAATAATATGAGTTACATTATGATAATTCAAAATTTCAATAAACCACAGTAGGGAGAGACACGACATGTCACGTAAATCGTACGTAAACGTCACGTAAAATTAATTGCATGTAATTACATTAATCGTACCCTTAGGAAGAATGGTAAGTGTAAAAGGCCAAGATTTTTCCAAGCAAGTACAACTTCAGTCGCTAGGGAGGGAGTTGTCATTGAGAAAAAACTGAAAGCCCAAAGAAACAGGTAATTCTAATCAATTGAATGGAATTAAAGGATAAAAGGGATCAAACTTTTGAATCTGACGGTGATTTAAGGGTCTTAGAAAGTTAGCCGAATTCTTGACACATAAGGAATAAGTACCTATTTCCTTTCTTTTCTTCAGTGCACATGTTCTACTACTGCAGTAAGTGGAATCTTTCTTAACGACTTTCTTCAAATCAAATCAGCTTCAGAGATTTTTTAAATACCATTAGAATTGACACTGCAGGCCTTGTGGCATTATAAAACCGTCGATTTAAGATTCTGTAAAAAAGCAGGTGTGCTCTACAAACTGAAGGAGTAATATACCGATCTTGATTTGTCGTATAACTCTTTACTGTTAGGTTATGTTCCTTTCTGTCTCATCGTACAAGTTACTAGACGCAAATGATACAAATAGCACATTGTGCTACACCAATTTCCGTCAATACACCAGTGCCTGTATTGATCAGCCTCAGCAGCTTTAAGCTTTCTCCCTAGCATCGTATTTCAGAAAATATACAAGCATTGCATATAAATCTTTACCTTATTCTAACGACAATTTAAATTTTCTCATGTATGCATTAGGTAAAGGAAACATTGGTACTGATAAACGGTAGGATACAGATGGGTTATGCTATTCTTTTACTTGTATTCTTTCCTTTTTATACTGGAGAAATAGATTTATATTTCTGTTGAATATCAGTATTGATAGCTCTTATTTATTCATGTTTATCAAGAGTTGCACAAAGTTGCAAATTAGAAAATAATAATAATATCCTAAACTTTTGATGAGCTGTTTGTTTAGCTACCCTGGATGGCGTTAAATACTAACCCACTTTGATATCTTTTTCAAATGACGAAAACAAGATCACCGTTAATTCCGCACAGGTAAGGCTTGTTATTTGAATTTAAAATACCTCCTTAGTTAATAGTTCCTTATTTTCATTACACGGGAAGAGAAATAGGAACCGTGTAACCTCGATTTACGATCGTAAATTTCAATATTGTGTTGTTGTCAAGTGTCGTTTTCTCTAATTGTTAATAAAACTGAGATCAAACGAGAGAATACAATTTTGCATTTCTAAATTCCAGAAATGGGATTGAGGGCCTCTTACTCCAAATTCGATCCCGATGAGGGTTAGTAGAGTATCTCAATTGGTCTTTTATCAGTATCGCGCGTTACGTGTGATTTACTCTTAGATAAAACAGAAAACGGAAAATTACAAACTAAAAATAAGAAGGAAATGTAAAAAAAGTAATCATACGAGTACTTAACGAGTATATACCCACACGTGTGTACATAAACAAGAAAAAAATTTACTTTTTATGCTGTCGGAACCGCAACGTTAAAAGTCGTCCGTACAACCGGTATAGGTATGTGAATAAATATCCGAAGGCATCCTTCTGCAGACGTCAACCATACAGGTTGCAATTTTACTAGTACACATACAAACAGCTCAAGAGGTGCTAGTGAACCACGCGCGGGTTATGTGATTATCGTGTAACACTGCGGTTCCTGTAGGAATTTTGAGAAAAGAGTAAGTTTTGCAATAATTTTTGTACTGCCAAATATGTAATAACTTGTGAGCAAGTTTCAAACTGATTCATCCGGGTCAAAAACACATTTAACTGGGTATAACAATCGTGGAAATTTTTAAAATCATTTTGTAAATATTTTTATGGAAACAATGATTCATGTATAGCGCGAATGAAAATGTTTATTCAATTTTATTATTCAGAGAAAATTACACCCCAGAAAAGTAATGCAAATGTTTAGAACTAATTTTACTCTTGTTAATTGTTTTTAAAGTAACAATAAGATCAAATTTAACACAAGACTTACAACTCCACAAAATAGTCCAGGGGTTATATAACAGTACCCTTGTTTGTTTTTCTTTTGTTGTAATTAATATGTATATTCTGCTAATTCGAATAAATTATCTGCCCAACGGCTTTCTTTAAAATATACTTTTATTAATTGTGGTACATGGCTAGAAACAACAAAAAGAAGCATATTAAAACACATGAATTTTTATGTAGTTAGATGTAATAGTTGGATATGAAAAGTTTGTGGCTTCCGTACATTTTTCAGGTTGCTCGTTAGGAACTTACATTCATAGTCCGAATTTTAAAATCCATTATTGCCAACACGGCCAAGAAGAAATTACACTGTGAACGATTCGTGATTGAACTTTGAATTTATGAATATGGGACGTTTTCAAGTTATGAACAGAGTTTAGATCATATCCCAGAATTCATTTTTTCCAAATTTTGAGTGAACCATTGGCCCTACAGGCGTCGTTCTGTGCTTGACTGAAAGCCAAATAAAATCTCTACAACTCTAAACGATTTCTCTCGTAGGATCACTCTTGTCCCAAATATTTAAAAATGAAAAATTTTTGAAAAGCTTTATCTCAGGAACTATGGCTAAGTTCGAACTGTACTTCAAAAAAGTACGAATGATTCGTGATAATAAATATCATGGCCGTTTGGAACTTAAAATTTTTTATGGAAATTACACCTGGTGAATTATTTAACCCGGTTTAACCACCCTCAAATTAGTACCAGAAACGCCCATTCATTACCCCCCAAGTAAAGCCCCCCAAAACTTGTGATATTACACGTTATCAATGTTGCATAAAATAAAGATCGTATGCTATGTAGAATAGTATGTCAAAGTTAGTACTTGAAACCTGTTCCAAAATTACAATCCGCATTATTATATTACCGAATTTTATGTACTTGGTGTAGGTTGCATGTTTCGTTTAAAGGTGAACTTTCACCAGTGAAAAAATATTGAAAAGGCAAAGCATTAAACAATATTGTGGATAATCTTGTTGCAATTAAATTAAGTGACTCTAGAGAAATAAATATTAGAATCATAATAACCTAAATGTATCGGAATTTTAAGTACTCATAATCCAAAAATCGGCGATTAATTTGTCTAATTGATATAAGCTGTAATTATATATTAATATAATATAAAACAAAAAATAATATAATTAAGCAGTATTCTTACAAAATTTAATTAGGTTCCATACCGAGCGCAACAATGTGTGGAAATCTTTTAATAATTGATATTTTAATATTTAACGGATTTAACATTTTGGCAGAAAAACCTGGTATAAACAGAAACAAGCTATTTCTAATAACCTATCTGTTAACTATTGATTTTTTTTTAATTAGATCTATTAATCAATTGACAAGAAAAGTTAATGACACAATTTGTATTTGCACTTCATACATCAAATCATGTCTACATATGTAATATTAATGCGTTAAAACTGTCTCACGTATATGGAAGATATTCAGAATTCTAATGAAACCAATCCGATTAAATACCAGTTCTGCCTCGTTCTAATCACAGACTGCCAGGAGAGATTATTCCTAACATACATTATGTAAACAGAAGTCATAAATAATTACGAGTCTGACACGCAGAAAAGTACTCTTCCCTATAATCTGTGGAAAACTTCTCATAATTATTATTATGTGACTCTTACAAATGGAAGGTTATCGTGATTACTTTCAATGAGGTTGGTGAAATAAATGTGAACAATTTTTTTTGCTTCTATTGACAATGCAATTGAAAAAAGATTAAAAGCTTGGTGTATTGGGTAGCTCAATGTGGAACAGCACTTAAAATTTACTTTACTGTTATGGGTAATCTCTGCCAGGCAAAATTATAAGCGTTTATATGAGTGGGTATTCTGTTAGAAGAAATCTACGAGAACGGTAATTATTTACTTGGTAAATAATTTCATAAATACAAAAGTGTCGAGAGAAAACAACTAAATTGGGTTTCTTCCCTGATGTAATTCGCCTTTACTTACAGCCTACCTAATATCAAATTTTAAAGGGACCATCGCCGATGTTTATATTGTCGTGTGTATCTACAGAACTACTTGAACATTATACAAACTTAATTTCTTTACAGATTCTAACTAAACAATAAAGATACAAGTAAATGCAAGTTTATAATATTCTGTTGCCTCCATTCCTTCTCTACCAGCTTCTTCCTCCTCTTATTTTCATCCAGATTTTTGTTTTTTCATCCAGCATATCCTGCTAATCCTTCCATGTCGTCATATTCATTTGCTTCATTAGTTTTCTCGTGGCCTCCATTCTACAAACCTTCTTGTCCATCTGTTACCAATTAGGTATCATTCCTCCAACATGACCTGCCCGATTTAATTTTAACATACATACTGTTTCTGCAATATCCGTTACTTTGGTTATTTCTGTATTGGATATGCGATCGTGTAATTTGATGGTTAGTATGCGTTTTTCTATAGCTGTTTGTGTCACAAGATGCATATGATTAGTTTTTATTTAGCAGGTCTCCGTTTCATAAGTGAGTACTGGAATATTGGTCAATATGGAATTTGTTATGCCAGAATTTCTCCTCCAAACGCTGATCGAGCCTTTATGGTTTAAAACTCCCACAACTTTTGGTCCAGCATGTTTGGACTTTCTGGTTTTATTTGGAGTGGAGAAAAATCTTTAACTGCCTGTATCTCGGTTAATTCTCGTCGGATCGCCGCGAAACTAAGCGCATCGTAATCAGCGACGTCTAATCTATAAGGATCCACCAACGAAAATCGCATTTCTTGACTTTCGTTTTTTTGAAAAAGTTCACAGGGGGGGGTCGTGGAAGTTTTTCAAAATCTAACTGCCTGTATCTCGGTTAATTCTCGTCTGATCGCCGCGAAACTAAGCGCATCGTAATGTAATCGTAAAATGTTCATTAAAGTTGTTTGAAGAATAATTGAAAACATGGAGAGTAAATATTGGGTCATAAATAATAAAAGTTACATTTAATATTTTCGTGCTTGTACCTTTTAATTGGATATACCCTCTTTGTAGGTTATTCTAGTTAATCGTGGTAAAATCTAGAATAAGTGATATAACAACAATTTCGGACTAAATTTTTGCGAAATAACTTTTTTAAACCTATTTAAGTGATTGCAAATTACAGGCTTCCAGTGAAGAGTTTATTCACGCTTTAATAATTTAACAAATATATGTAATTTTGGTCTGTCATATAACGGTACGTGAACTTGTAATATTCGTCAAAAATGGTTTCGATGAGGAGCTTATATGGTTCTAGTCTGCCGATTCTATCTACAACACGAGTACCTACCTACCTATGCATATACGAGTGTATGTACATTTCAGTAGTGTGCCGGTTTTAATATGGTTTCGAGAGAAAAGTGTACGTTTTAGTTGTGACTGTGCATATCGAAGTAACTTTTACACAATCTCGTAAGGCATATTTTTTTAAATACTAACTTAAAATTGCACTTATTTTTTGTACAATTTATATTTTCCCTTCTTATTATCTAAGTATCTCCTTCTAATGCATGTAGTTATTCAATTACGTTCTAATAATTTGTATTATCATCCATTGCTATAATATTTCTTCGCCTCGTTTGGCTGTATTACGAGTATCTAGCTGTATTTTTCTTTTGAAGTCTTGACAATAAATTAAGCTTTATTTGCATAATTTAATGGAATTTGTCTCATAAACGTCAGATTGCATTTTTATTTTTCCTGGCGGAAACAATTACTATTTAACTTATGTTAGTGTGAACTTAACTTCCATTTGTGATGGAATTCAATATTTGGAATATACAATTTTGAATTTTATAAACGAAGTAGATTCTTGTAGTTCTCAAAGATTGTATAGAAACTCATCAAAAGGGCTTGGAAAACATTAGGGGTGCATATTGTGTGTAATGCAATTTAGTGCATTAATGTTTTAATATTTTGTATTTTCCATCTCATAAAATATTTTGTTTAATCTATCAGTTTTCAACTATCCTTCTCCTTTAGAGAGATGACCTTTGTATGAAGAAGGGAACATGCTTAGCATAATGATAAATGTGATTTGATGGTTCTCAAAAGTAGAGAAACATAAGTATATTTTAACAATATATTTACGCAATCATTTCGAATACATTAACAGATCATAATTTAGATTTAACCCTTACAGTCGTAGATAAATCGAAAAATGCGTAGTATTTAAAAAACTTGAAATAACAAACTTTTACATATTAAATGCATTTTTGGTTGTTTAGGAAAACAATATAAAAGTTTCGAAAGAAAAACCTACAAATAAAAAATAAAATTTAGGATTGCCAGATTTTCTGAAAGTTTGAATGTAGTCAAAGTTGAATATACAACTACTGCAGGGAAAACGCCAGAATTTCTTGTTTAAAAAATACTGTTAACGTGAATTTTGAAACAATACCTAATCTATACGTGGTGTTTATTAAGTGTGTGCAACTACTCTCACTCTAGGGGTGTATTTAACTTACTGAAATAAACAGCAAAGTTGTTATAACACTAGTTCACTGTTACAAAAATTTATGGTGAAATTTAATAATTTTTGTTCCAACTACTTTTATTTAAATTATTATCTACTTTATTTTTACTTAAATTACCCCAAAAAAAAAACATACTAATTTTCAAATATGCACATTCAAAAAGCGTCTTCAACTATTTAGTGATTCTTAGGCATGCGTTATTTTAAGTTTCTCTATTATCCAAATAAAAGCATTGTTCAGAAACTCTCTTGTTCTTTGTATAAAATCCAAAAAAGCACATGTTTCTGCTGGGTATTAACAAAAGCATACTTCTAAACATCGTCCTGTCAGACAGAAGCACCACGTTTATGTTAAGGATTACTTTACCTACCTAGGATACCTAAGGATACCTAACCACAACGTGTGAATTTTTGTTATGCCAAAGTAAGAAACTGGACAAATCATGTATTTATTTTGTGCTTCGTTAGTTACCAATACAATATAGTAACTAACTAGTTGAATATGGTAGAGATAATAAGGTATAGATTATGTAACGTTTCTAATTATCTCACCAAGACGTCCTGCCTTTATTTCCTAAAACATTTACCCTCAGGGCAATCCTCATATGAGGCCTCACCTCTGGTTACGTCGTTTCTTATAAATAAATGTTCGTTTATACGACAAAGTCGCTAAACAATCTACTGTTAATCTACTAAACCAGTTTATTTGATGTTCATTCTACGCTGTTTTCCTTTTGTTAATCCACTAATTTGTTAATTGACGGACCAGAGTGATTTTTGTTGTATAAATTCCCAAATTTAATCGAATTTGTTTTATCTTTCGCTTTCAACAATAGGTCCTTATTATTTTGAGAACCGCATTTGGACGTAAAAATATTTTATAACATAATTAGTATATTTAATAAGAAACCTCTGGAAATAGCTATCACTATTTATTAACTTTATTAATGTTCAGTACAACGACGTGGTGTTTGCCTTGCGAATAATTTGATAGAGCTCGCTGAAGGCAATAAATTTTCTTCAAGATAGAAATAACTACGTCCATTGCTTTCATCTGTTGGTAGCATATTTCTTTTAATTGGCTAGAAATTAATGAAATATAAGTATCTGAAATATATAGTAATGCTCTAAATATAATTAGAATATAATAGTTAAATACAGTTGTGACGGTAAAATGTTACAAACATATTTTGAAAGTATAATAAATAGTGTATGAATTTGTTAATACACCCAGTAACTTAATTATATGAAGGACTTTTGTAGACACACATCTATAATATATATAAACAATAAATTATAATAGCACACGATGTCTGCTCTTCTTTCGCTTCTGTCACTAAAATTTTAGTTTCAATATTGTTCTTAATAAATAGAGCGCATAGGATCTAAGTATAGATTAGTGTGTGATATATGGTTATTAAAGTAATTTTCTACCTTACCAAGTGGAAAAAGTTTATAGCAAACGCATACAAGTCAATATAGAGTAAACGGTTCTATGTCAACGTGATTTAAACGGATAACTTTTAAACGTGTAAAATTCCGAAATGAGGTTGTTGAAGTTGTTATTAAATTTTAAAAATTTTTAATTTCTTTGCAACAATGCTCCATAAACCTCCTAACGTTCAAATGGTGTATAGAAATGTAGCTGACAATGCACAAATGGAACTAAATTTTAATTGGTGTGCATAAATATTTGCTCTCTGGTGGTCGGTGAATGTATTTGAATTGAACAGTTTAACAAAATACAATTTATCGTTTTTGTTTCAGGATGCAACGACTCGTTTTGTTGATGCTGGTTTTAACCAGCGTTGAATGTCAACAAAGTGAAAAATATCTTCAGAATGCTATTAGAGATTTGAGACAATTAAATGTTCAAAGTTTGAGGAGGGCCGATAGTACACAATTGTCATCATCTATTAAAAAGAAACCTGACCCTGAACAATATTTACATGAAAGAAGATATAATGAAGAGGTACGTAAGGACTGGCATTTTAACATTATTGGTTTCATTAAAATGTTTTTAAGATTGAGATAAGAAGTGATTACGATTTAATATAATTAGTTTATACAACTTCCAACTTCACAAAACCAATATTCCAACGTATAAGTCTTTAGTCACAATATTCGAACCGTACTGGAACTTCTGTACATAATTGCGATTATTGTTACAATAACGTTATGTTTATTTATAATTCTCTTACCTGTGCTCCCTTTTATTGTATTTCAGTGCAGCTTCCAACTTTTGTTATGTTCTATAGCTTCTATGTAACTTTTCAAGTGTGCTCATTGTTTGTGGTTTTCGCTGTATTATTAATGATTTTAGGTTTTGAATCATCCCAAGCAGTTTTCTCCTGATTTTTTACAATTTTATTATTTCTGAGTTCAGTAGCTCCAATTTGTTTTTTCCTTACTACATTTTTTACATCTGTATGTATTTCTTTATTTGTTACCTTTGTTTTTCATCTGTATTCTTATCTTGAAGTGTCACTAGATATGTTTCCTTTTTTAGTTCATGTCGATAAGCCTCTTGATTGATGTGTGAAACGTTTTTGTTGGAAATAATATATTTCCATATTGATGTTTTTGCGGACATAGTTTTTATGTACTACAACATAGTCGACCTCATTTTTAACTCGGCGGTCTATGTTTGAAATTTGTCCCAGGATGCTATTTTGCCTTTTTTGTTTCTTGGTTTTGTTTTAGTAAATAGTTTCACTAGCCTAATATGGTCGTCGCTACAAGAATCAGTATACCGTTCAGATTTTTCTCTCTACTATTATGCCATGATAATATGACTTATCTATTCTATTTCCGAGTCTTTTAATCGACCATAAACTTATTAACATTTACAAAATATTAGTAACCATAATTATCAGTAATGGTTATTAGTGTTGAAATCCACCAAGGGAGACAACACATACCGATTGGTTAGGTCGATGGCTTAACACCCCATGGGTGTTAACCCCCCGAAATGAGTTATCCTGATTATACAAAATAACGATCATACTTACTCATTAAAATTACTACGCCTCCTGGCGAAATTTATGTAAGTAGATTCAAACGTGTCGGGGACTACTATAGTATGTATCTATAACACCGTACCCACTAATTTAATTCGTCATATTTCAAACTGGAATTAAATTCCTAATAAACATTGGCGTGCGGCAAACATTTTCCTTGTTTTTCTTGGTATTATTTATTTTAACTCGTCATTTACACGTATTACAAAGTATATTTGCAGGTCCACGTCCCCTCTCTGGCCCTCACCAAGGGTGAACTAGCTGCGATATACGAAAATGCTGTATCAAAAGGAGAAACTATAAAATTAGATGCTGGCGATAACACTTACATTCATGCAGCAGTTCACGAACTAAATGATGATGATCCCAAATATCATGAAGATAAACAACCATCATCGCACGATGACGAAGACGGTTATTACTACTATTACTACCCCATAAAAAGTTTTTTGGACGAAATCACAGCTCAAGCTGGTACGGTGAGTATTGGATGCGAAACTTTAAGGATCCATGTAAATAGAAGGTATTTTGGTTTCAGTCGAATGAATACGCATATAAGCCCAAGCCTACAAGACCAGTCCTTACAACGCAGAAACCTCAATACCAGTTTCATTCGCACCATCATCAGGTAACTTTTTTTATTAGTCATCGCCATTCATGGTGCAGGGGTACTTTAGTTGATTTGAGGTATTGGTGCCAACATTTCCAAACTAACGTGCTAAAATGTCAAGAGTCCGATTTACCCCCCACCGAATTACAGCTGACTACAAATTTTGAAAAGGACCCTATGATTGGACTGCATGAAGATTTTTGCAAAATCACTGTACAGATAAAATGCAATAACAGGTTCTCATTAGCTTAAAAGATTCGAACAGATCTTAACATTTTCAAACATAAACCCATATATACATAGGGACATTCTTCTTTATATAATAGATTCATTTATATGTTATCTCTTCTTTCTATTTTTAGCACAATATAACCATAAACAAGGCGATACAGGAAGAAAAGAAACCGTCTAAGGCTTTGGAGCCACTATTCATGGCAATATCAGGTTTTATAGGGATGGCAGTAATGTTGGTGTTTTCGGTTGTATTCATGTCTTCGAAATTTTCATCGAAACCTACCAAGCATCGGGAGTGGTCAAAAAAAGACAACCATATAGATGATCTGTCGAGACTGGCCCTAAACGCTCTCGATGGCCAATGTGCAGAAAGGTTTGCTTGTGAACTGAGTAAAAGGGCGCGAAATTTTAGTTTTCAGGACAATCGGTTTATTAAGTAAGTTCGATTTTAACAAATGGTAAAATAATGGGAATAGCCTTTTAAATGTAATAGTATTTCAGAAAAGTGCCCTATTATTCTTCTATTATTTTTAAACTTCTATTTTTAGTGCATATTTTCCTAGTGAAATTTTTAACATTTGCACCGGCATTTCTTCGAAATTTATACAAAATTATTTTTTTATTTATCGTTATTCACTAATATCAACATTGCTACCCACTGATCTAGTTTTGGTTCGCATTAGGTATTTCTGTTCCTTAGTAACATCCACATAGTTGGAAGATATCATCTAGCTTCTAAGAAGGTCCTAAATTTCGCAAGTAATACTCAAATGTTTAATTTATAGACACACTACTGAACTTTCGTACAGATTTTTTTGTGAGAAATGTAAGTAAAAATTAGTATGAAATTTTAAAGCACCCTAAACCCCTGCATCCGTTGAATTTTTGAAAAATTACCCCAAACTTGACCTGTATTCAGAAATGGCCTTGCTTGTTAATTTTTGTAAACAAGTAATTTTGAAAATATGCACAAAAAATAAGATTTAATAGTTATACCTACGAAATTGATCAAACCTTACTCAAATTCATATATTTACTTATTTCAGGTTATTAAAGAGACTAGCCCCAGGTGGTTTTCAAAAGCATATAGATAAAGTGGGAAAATATACCAAGCAAATAAAATGTACTGCAATTCCTTGTAAGAAAAACAATAATAAAAATCAGAAAAACCAAAAGAAGAAAAATGCACCCCAAAAGAAACACTAGTTGCCACCAAAGTCATACTATAGTTATAATTATTTATTTATTACTATTTATTTATTTATTATGTAGCTAAAATAAAACGCATTAGGCTTAAATGGTGTTTTATTACATATAAAAAAGTTAGCATTATAAAATAAAGATGAAAAATAAAGTGTATATAAATAAATATATTTCCACTGCAATCGTTTGCATATACAGTCTTAATTTTGTATCCTAAATACAAATAGCAAATTATTCAAAATTATATACAAATACCTATAACATTCAAAGTGACGTCACAATGATAAAAATGGTTGTTTACACGATATAGTTGCAAATTAAAGCACAACAATTTTAAGCTGGTTAAAATGTCAAATTTCCTACTTCTATCACATTTAACTTTCCATTTTCCTTCGACATTACAAAACAATAAAATAATTTGAGATTACAATTTATTTATAACCTTAGACATGCTATAACTTAGAAATATAAAGGAAATATTACATTACAGCAATTAATACTCCTAACAATTACAATTTATTAAGAATTATTTTCAAGTGGCGTTTGTAATGAAAAAGATTTTTAAAACATTTTTCGATTTCACTAGAAAAACTACAATCAATAGCCTTCATATTAAATGTACTAAAACTGACGTAGATTATTAAAAGACCTATAATACGAAAAATTCATTGGAAATTTTCCTTGTCATGAACGAAATAATGTAAAATGACGATTATGTGAAGATTTGTCTACTCTATACGATGATTCAGTTTTTTTTCTCTTTATATAAGTAGGTATATTCAAATAAGACAATCACGAATTAAACTGGATTGTAGATAAACATCAGTACTTCAAAAATTGTGCAAGTGTTTGTACATAACATTAACCTGAAGTAGATTAATTCCTCCTGATATTTCTTCAGTTCTACAAAACGTTCTCCACTAAGTTCATAAGAAAATCACAAATAAAAATCAATTTGTTGTAAAGTTAAATGAGACAGTCACAAACAGATCTAAATTCTTAAATACTACTACATACAAATATAAAAAATTACAATATTGTATTGCAATAAAATATTACAATTAGTTGTATTACAATAAAAGTGGTGCAAATCTATACGAAATAATGTCAACCTTTCTTTCTCACCTCGGTTAAAAACATACATCAGATTATGCGCGATTTACAAAGTAATATTGGTTTTGGTTATATTGTAATAACATTTTCACAATTATATAATTCTAACGTTCAATCGATGCAAACATAAAAGTGAAAAAAATAATAGCCATTGATCTAACGGGATTTCAAAGTAATATATACAGAGTAGTACTAAAAGCAGACCACAAAAATAAATAAATTACATAGTAAACAAAATCAGAGCAATTAGGACAGCGAGTTTCAAAACTTTAAAATATATGATATTTACATGTGTAAGTATAAGATATGTATTTAGAGTTCCATTATGTATCTAATTTTGCACAAAGCAAAAATAAAAAATTATTTCCGTTTTAGAAAACAATGGTAAATTTTATCCGTTTTTTGTGTATGTTCTGATACAAAGATTATAAAATTTTCTTTTAAATTCAATTACTTACTAATTTCAGCAGTACTCTGTATATTAAATGGCAGCACTAATTTGAGCAACACTCTGATTATCTTACTCTGTTTGACAAAAATCATGGTTATTGCCCTATAACAAAATCTTAACACCTAAATATCCTTTGGTTTCTAACTTAACATTTTGGCTTTTTTTTAAATTATAAAATACAAATTTTGAAAAAAAAAACATGTACATCATTCTTAATTACTTCAATAAAAATACCTAAATATGAGACCAAATTGGTACTTATATGGAATGAAATACGGAAGTTACATTATGGCACTAAACTGAAAAAAATTTTTTTTTATATCTCACAAAGGTTATGGAGCTCTGCATAGTTGACAATGGCTCTATGCAGAAATTCGTATTGCGCCTTTAAAAAACAAAAATTACATCAACAATTTGTAGCACTGAAAACCATTTATATACTTACATATGAATTAATCAATGCCTGTCTCTGGGAACGTAACTTCCTTGTGGTTGTAAATATGTCAACTCTACGTTCAGTTCTTAACTGTTGTACAAGTATGCTCAGTCCTACAAACATCGAACTCCTGTCAGAACCTAGATTACAGTGCACAACCATGGAAGGTGAACAACCATTTTTTACTAGCATCGTTTGTGAAAAATCCACAAGCTCTATCAGTCCTCTAGTCACTTCTGGCACCTAAAAAATAAATTAGGAAAAGAATATGAAAACGCGATAAATTACTAGGAAAAAAGTAGCAGTCATAACTTTGTTTTGAAACCGCCGTTGTTTTATAATTATTACAAGAAAGGAAAAGTGAGTTTAGTCAAGTACTAGAGACTTTTCAATATATCTTGAACCTCACATGACTATTGAGGTGATCATATTTGGGCGTATTTATGTTATTGTATGGTGGCATGTGTATTGTTTTGCATTTTTTATTGAACATTAGAATAATCACTCGGAATAAAACCTGCCAAAAGTAGTCAACCATAATGTTCTTAATATTCATGTCATGCAGTCGATTGATAAGTACACTTTTTAGCAACCACTCACGAGATATTGAAATGCCTCTATTACTTTGTTATATTTACCTCGCCATCTACAGTTGGCCATCCATGGTATTGCAAATGTACCACTCTTTGATCTTCTCCGTCTCTACTCTTAATTATCATTTCCCTTCTTGTATAATATGGGCAACTTTCAGCTTGTACATATCTGATATGAATATGGTCATAATGAGCTTCTTCTTCAGGCCAGTATCTCGGACATTTACCCTCTCCAAGTTCAGATAGCATTACTATTACACTAATTCCTTGTTCTGAAATCATTCTCCAGAAGTCAGTAATAGTACCTTCAAGAGGGTCTTGAGTAATTATAAAGGATTCACTATTGTCATAACCCTCAATAAATGAAGCATTAATGTAAGTGGAATGTTCTTTTCCTGATAATGGTGTCAAAATAACCCTATTTCTGTCATATGGAATGATGGTGTCACTTCGATTCTTTTCCCTATTTTCTTCTCCACTAGCTACCGAACAAGACTTGCGATCTTCAAAAGCGTTTATTATATTCTCAAATTCTTCTTCTAATTTACACTTCGTTTTCCCATTATCACACTGCCTTAGTTTTTCCAAAGTACCTTTTAATTCGTTGGCATTTACTTCTGTATCACCATACTGAGCGACTTCCATTAAGGCTCGATAAATAAAAATATATTGTTTCTGAAAATAAGATTATGTGAATAATAGATATTTGACTAACATATCGGTGGCAAAAGTTTCATAAAAAGTATCTTTTTGATCGTCTGATTAACCTTGGGGATGAAAAAATAGCCAGATTCATAGTAAATTGTTTTATAGCTGTGCCACAGGAAGATGTGTTAAAATTTTACAAATGAGTTCGGCCAAACCCTAGCGACGTGAGGATACAGTAAAGTAAAAGATTGGATTTTGACTATGTTTTTCAATATGATGATTGAATAACAAAAAATAATAAAGTGGTCCAATATGAATACAAAATGGTCAAGTAGCAGTAAACAGAGCTTTCACGCCAATAGAAAAATGTTAATTACATGAACAGAAGTGAAATTTTATGAACACAAATAAGACTAAAAATGCCGTATAGGATGAAAACAGTGACAATGGCAAAAAGTGACAGAGAATATTATAAAAAAATAA
Source organism: Cryptocephalus primarius (assembly GCA_963576515.1). NCBI lineage: Eukaryota > Metazoa > Arthropoda > Insecta > Coleoptera > Chrysomelidae > Cryptocephalus > Cryptocephalus primarius. The sequence continues at coordinate 6,803,466 of OY754936.1, forward strand.
TGTGACCTGAAAATGAAAGAAGATGGATACAGAAGTATGAAAAAGAAGAAATTCTAATCTGAACAGAATGGGGAGAGTAAATATGAAGAACTGGATCAGAACATGCAAGGAAACAAAATTGAGAATCAGGACTGATACACCTTACGTAAACAAGTCCGGTACAGAAACACCAGGTACTAATCCATCAGGGATGTTAAAGCGCATGCAGTACCATAGTGAATACAGTACATTAGCAGTCCTTGGCTCAACTATACTATTAATGTAACGACCAGATTTTTACCCTTTCATATTCTGGTAGTTTTTCGGATTTAGTGAGGTACAACTATGCAATGCCCTCAAAGTTTTAAAAGTAGTAATTGCAGATATGTTTAATAGACATAAAAATCTGTTGTGAAGAGTTAACTCACACATATATTTTCATTTTCAAACAAATGAGAAACGAAAATATAACTAATCGTGTAAAATTTCTTACCAATGACTGGACTAAGAAGTTGCGTTGATGCCTCAAATCACAAATGGTATTAAATATAGAAACATGACCTTCCTCGGCAAGTTGTTGCAGTAAACAATCCATAGCAACCAAAGTACCCGTTCTGCCCACACCAGCACTGCAATGTACCAGGATGCTACCCTTTTCTACTGAATAAGCCTCATTTACACGTTTAATAAATTTAATAATTCCGTTAGGGTGTTCTGGAGCCATAAAATCTTTCCAAACCAAATAATGGTACTGAGTGATGTTTCGTTCTTCTTGTTCCTTAACACTACTCGTCTTTGTTATTTTCAGCTCACGTACGATGTAATCTGAGTATCTCGTTTCTTCTACATGAGTTACAGTAATATCCCCAAATACCTTATCTCCATCAGTCTTATCAGGCCAGTATTTAGCACATTTGGTTTTACTGTATTCTTCTAAGTTTGTCAACATCAGAATAAGTTCTAAATGTTGTTCCCAAATCATTCTCCAAAATTCGTTGACAGTTGTATCCATTGGTCCTTGAGCACAAATAAATTTTTTTCTTTCCTTATATCCCATAACATAATTCGCGTTAATGTAGTCTGAACCAGCAATGCTATCAATTTGGGATAGTTTAACCCGTGTTTGGTCATAAGCTTTGATATCTGGGTAGCGATTCTTGTAGACATTTTCCCTTGCATCAGAGGCTCTTGTTGTCCTGTCTGAAAACTTGTCAGGTAATAATTCAAACTCTTGTTGGAAACCATAGTCGGAATCGCGATGGTGTTCTATGTAAGCAGAAACAAGTTCAGATTTGGCGATAGGACACATATCTGGCGGATTTAATGAGATAAGTCTTTGCCGTCCTCTTAGGCTTCTAGGAACAAAAATTAATAATATAAGAAATCAATAATTTATATAAGGTAATTTACTACCTTAGAGATGTTCTAAAAGTTATCATTTCAACTGCTTGTGCATGGGCTTGTTTAGTGTACCTGTGTAGAATGCAGAGAGCACCAAGAAGAACCAATATAATCACTACTAAACCACAGAGAACTTGCACAATAAGGCTATAGGTATCAGTAGTTCGTGCAGCTATTACTTCTGGACCTGGATTCATCATATCTAAGTAGTGGCTGTAGGTGGCCAGAAACAAAGACTTTGTATCGCCATAAACTAAAAAAAAAAGGGGAGAAATGAAGCATACTGAAGTACAAATAATGACTAGCACAATTTCCTTTACCTATTATTTCGACAAATCCTGTGTAATTGCTGCTGATATCAAGATTTCCATCATATGGAGGTAAGGGGTCACTTAATCTTTCATTTCTTCGAACTCTATTTGCTAATATACTGTTATTTCTAACCTTTTCTTCCCTAGGAGTATTATAAGGTCTAAGTCCAATACATTCATCACACTGGGTGTTTGTTGAATTATAAACTTGTTCATCACCCAAAAATATTTCTTGATGGAGAGATGAACTAAAAAATTTTCAGTAAGTCTCATCACAACACAATCTATCACTTTGTACATACCTTGTGAACATTTCTGCAACATAGGCTCCTCCCTGTTGAGTACGATGTGCCTCTTGATATGACATTATTGTTAAATCCTCCGGCATTGGTAAATCAGAGAGCTTTTGTTGTAACTCCATTCTTACTAAATATATTCTATAACAACATATTGGACCATTTCTTTCAGAAACTCTAGGTAAAAATAGCTTGAACATTCCTTGCTCTTCTATTTTCTTCCAATGGATTCGAGCAAGTTTCTGTTTATCTGGTAAAGTTGGTGGCATTTTGCAATGTAAAGTAACAGAATGACCATTTTTCCTGATTTTAGTAACGCCTGATATTATTACTGTATAATTTGTGTTAGCAGATACATTATAAAAACGAGTGCTGAGATTTGTCTCGCTAGTACTGGTAGTTTTTGGTCCCCAAGTTATATTTTCTCTCATGCCTTGATCGTTTATGAAAGATGCATTACCTACTAGTACAACCTAAAAGAAATTGATTATTCTTTATCTCCATTAATAATGAACTCTATATTTACATTATATGAGGTGATTGTTCCATGTGGTTCCTTTGGTGGTTGCCAAGAGACGAACACAAAGTTAGTATGGCTTATGTTGTCAGAACGACATTCAACAGAAGCATTTGAAGGAGGGCCTGCGATACCATCCATTGTGGTACCATCTACAGCTTCTGACCAAGGTCCACATTCTTTACTATAATCACTACAAGATGCAACTTGAAATCTATACGTAGTAGCAGAATTAAGATCAGAAAACATGTATAAGTAGTCTTTAGTTGCTGGTTGGACGGCTTCTAGTGACTCTGTTGTATTATATGGTTTCAGAACTAAATGATAGTAGTGAATGTGATCTTTAAACTTTTCTGGAGGAGATGTCCACTTAATAGTAATCGAGCTCGAAGTAACACCAGTCACAGTTACTTTTGGTATAAAGATTGGTTCTTCATCTAGAAGTTTAATTAAGTTGCTTATTGAGTACATACTTTCACCTTCAGAATTCTTAGCCATGATTTTTACAGTATATAAGGAACTATTTTTGTGGGAAGGACTGGTACCATTTCCAACATTTAATACTAAAGATCTACTACTTGCATTTATCATTGCTTGATAGTAGATCCATTCCTTGTCTTCTCCTGATTTATACTGTATGATATATTTCAAATCATTTGGACTGTTACCATCATTTACTGTCCAATTCAGAAATATTTTATTTGTGCCTATAGACTTTATAAAATCTATAGTTATCTGGGGTTTATCAAGTACGAGTATTTTAGTCGATTGGTTTGCTTGGGCAACAGATGTACCCACCACACAAGTGTAAGTCCCATTATCTTTCTTAGTTACTTCAAATTTTAAGCTTGTATTTTTATGAGTACTATTGATGTCTTTGACGTCCCAGGAAAAATCAGTCAATGTTTCCATATCCTTCAACCATTTTACTTCTTCTATTGGATAACCTTTTACCACACAGTAAATTTCAATTACTTCATGCATTTTCGTGTATGTTGGTGGTGATATTTGTACTACTTCAGGATGTAACGTGACATTTAAAACAATTTGACGGAAGTCAATGTCAGGGCCACTTTCATTTCTTTTCATCATTATAGCATGGCATTTATAGTTACCAACATGGTTGAAACTTATATTAAGAATGTGTAAAATGGAAACCTCAAATTTATTGCCAGATTCTTTATTAATATTTTCACTTTCCATTTCTAGCTTAAAGCTGAAAGATTTATTAAAAATTAGTTAGTAAGAAATATCACATTCTGGATGATTGTTTTAAAACAGTTGTTACAGATAAACCAATTTTAATTTAGTTTCTTCGCAAATCATTGGCAACTTCTATGGAGAGTTACTATATAACTACAATTTTGCCAAAGGTAAATGAACAAGTAAGTAAAATCTATATGTAAAAGAAAACTAAGAAAGTTATGATTCATCTGAACATAAAATGGTATAACATCTGGGCACTAACAGTTCAATTTTATTACCCATCAGTTTTTATTTGTTATTCAAAAATGTGGTAATTAAAAAATATTTTAGACCACCATAAAAATGAATGTATCTATTAAACCTTCAGGCGAAGCCATTAGACTATTCATTATTTATTTAATTGTGTGTAAACAATTACCACTTTTGTACCTTGTATTAAATTAGTATAAAATAGTTATCAACCGAATAAATACATGGTACTCTACACTGAACTTGATGTACTAAATTTTTTATAGAGGATTTACTTTCTTAGGTGATGATAGAAAATAAATGCTTTCATGAGGTTTTTTTACTATACTGAAACATTTGCTACTTTATCATTGCATTGAGGCTAAATGTGCTGGTTTCCTAGTAATATATGAGTTAATTGAAAAATTGGATAATTATTAATTTTAGTGAACAGTAAGTGTTGTAGCAATTTTTTTAATGATGAGAACCACATAACAACATAGAAGTTTGGAGTGAAACATTGATGCTGATATGTTGACACTGTCTTGGTTTTAAAATATAGCACTCAAAAAGTGAGAAAGCATAAAAATTATTAACTAGTCAATTATAGAATACACTTACCCTTCTTGTTCAGAGACATTTTTATCATTAAAAGTCCACATCATTTCGCTAGACATCCATTTCGTTTTGCAAATTATAGTAATATTTTCAGAAAGAGGCAATTGATCAGGCAATTCGTGATTAAGTACTTCGATGGTTATGTTTAAGTCTTTATCTTCTTCATCTAAAACCAAACCATCCAGATATCACAATAAATTAATATTGTAAACAAAAATATTTACCTATTAGTTTGCTATTGACTAATGGGCAGGACAAAAATAAATAGAAAAGAAGTGCAGTATAGCAGTGATGGGCTTGGCATATCATGGCGCCTTAAATTTTATTGCTCCTGAAGATTCACAATAGGCGAATTTTGCTACACACTGTCGTTTATGGTAGTACAACAACAAACAACTACATTTCTCATGTACTATCACTAAAATCACAACACATACTTCTGATATGAAGTGCCGACTACTTTGTTGTTGTAGAAACCATATTGAATTTTTTGCTATAAACACCACTAGAGGTCGCTTCTTCTATACAAATGACAATTCTCACAAAACAGCGAGTCACTTATCTAATGAACATACAAAACTTTTAAAATTCATGAAAGGTTTAATTACCCGAGCATTCTTTTATATGTTAAATATATTGATATATTTCAGAAGAATTTTAAGTTTGTTTCAGTAGATATTATAAACATAATATCAGATTTTCGATATACATGTAATATGCAACCAACGTGGCATAGTGGAAATATGAACAAATAGACTAAAATCTATTTCTTCACATACACGGAAGCAGGAAATCGCGAGGAGGAAATCGAGGGTATTCACTTTCCCCAATAGATTTTCCATATTGAGAACACACAAGAGTTTATTGGCCCTTAGAATTGTTTCTATACAGATCATAAACAATGTCTGTATAGTGTAATTTCATTATGCAGAAGTTGGGTCAGGTATTTTATCTGATGTATCCTCCTAAATGAACTCTTAATGTCAGCAGGTATCGTTTGCCTGCTACATTACAGCAAAACATTCTTTAACGTCCAATTTTTAGATCAACATTCCAGCTTAAAAAAACCTTCATAGTTGATTTAAATATGAATGGTGCATTACAGAGTTCGAAGGGAACATAAATTGTGTATAATATAATGTTTCTCGGGCCTGATGAAGGCAGTATATTGATTATATAGAGATCTGGTGATAACCAAAAGGAAGACCCTGTGTATACTTAAATATTTAGGGAAAGGATTTTTTATGGTTATTTTATTTAACACTCCATTATCCATTTTAAATCATTTTAGAAGATAGTAAGCAGCACTTGAAAATGGTTAAAAATTTGTTTATCTTTCTCAGTACGATAGACGGAATGCTACCGCGGTAGTCTATATATTCCATCTGATATTTGGAAAGTGGAGAGAGAGAAAATTGTTTATGAATGATTTATATAACCCGGTGGCTGTTTCAAAAGCTTTCAAATGATTTTAATAAAATGGATTTCAGGTTTAGGTTGACAATCAGGTACTTTTTTCTCTAATTTTCAGTTTAATATCAAAAATTTCAAACGGAACGATTTTGAGAAACAACATGAGATACAACCCAATGGTTGAGTATTAATCAAAGTACAATTTTCTCTTAGATTAGACCTGAACATAGATTATAGAAGCGATATGTATTAAATACAGTGATAGAAATCAATTGATTTTGCTCAAACCACATATAAATATTGCATTTTGTGATTGTAACTAACTTCCATGTTTCAAGTTCTCTAGGGACTATTATTATTTTAGGTTGGCAGTTTTTCGTCAACATAATTTTCCAGTACTTAATTGTTGTTTTCCTAAGTTGTTCAATATCTGAAATGATTTTAAAAGAAACTGTCGATCCTAACTAGCGAAATGGTTTTTCGGGCGTACAAATGGTAGTATTCATGCACTGTTACAATAGTATCATCTATTACCGTTTTAAACACGATAAGATGGTAAGGAAAGTTAACCTCAAATTGAACAGTAAACAAAATTTAAACATTAACAACCAAAACACTCCGAAGATTTTTTGGCCTTATTTTAAATTTAGTCTTTATTATTACACACAGATAATCTTGGCTAATAATTACCAGTAGATTTTCTGTTATTTTATAGAAAACTCGATAATTGTAATATTTCATTGAAGTAAATAGCACATACTGCCTTATTTAAATTTTCTGTTAGTGCAGACACCTGTTAAGTTTTAATCATTGGCATAGTAAAGCTAAACTTTATTGTAAATGTGTATTATATGTGGCTACAGTTGAAGAATCTCTTAATTGTATTTATTGTAGATTATTTCGTTATTACCTCCACCTCATTAAATGTGGGAGAAACATACCTGCAGAACCTATCAGTAATGGGAAGACTTGGTTTCTAATGGAAAACAATGTACAGGAACGAGGAACAAACTCCTGGAACCAGTTGCCAAAGCGAGGAAGGTGGAAGAGGATGCAGAAATAAAAGGAAACAAAATGATCCAACGTTCTGTCCAGTATGCAGTATAACTATAAGACACTCTGAAGTGGATATTCATTTGAATTCAGAAATAGAAAAGCTCAACAAGTTGCCTTCCTCCAAATACAAAGTAACTAATAAAACTATTCCATCCAGCTCGACAAATGGTTCTAGTGAAAACAATCCTGATAAAAATTGGGAAACCTATCAAAAGATTCGTGCTAATAGACAAAGCAGACAAAAGATGAAGACAAGAAAACGTCGAGCTGAAGATGTCTGTCCGATTTGCAACAAGGAAGTAACTGAAGATATTAGTCTTCATGTAGACCGTTGCATTAGAAAAACTGAAGTGGACAGCGACGGTGACGAGAATATTGATGTAGAAGCTTTCGAAGAATATGAATGGGCTGGTCAATCTCGTTTAAGAATTACCACTCTCCTAGAAGGGGAATTGGCTGGTCTGGGAACATCAATTAGCATGTCAGACGTTGATGATGAAGATTTAAATGTGGATGTTGATGATACTCTGATATATGGTTCTCCTCAATATTCTGAAACTGATGTGATACTTCCAAGTGAAGACCCAGAAAATATTGCACTTCGTAAGGCTGTTACTGGTACTGACCCAAAAAAACTGTGTATTGATGAAAATAGTTTATTGTCAGAATCCAATGGTGGTGATCCTGTCATAGAGGTAATTAGACAATAGATACATTCAAATGTTTCTTTTCAAATAAATTTCTGTCCTAGGTATTAAAAAATAGAATCAAGGAATTACAAGCAAAGGAATGTACTAAAGAAGAAATTTACAAATGTTTGATTTGTATGGAACGTTACAAAACACCAGTGACTTCAGTTTGTTGTTGGCACGTTCATTGTGAACAATGTTGGCTGCAAACATTAGGAGCTAAAAAGCTTTGCCCCCAATGTAACATGATTACTTCACCTGCAGATCTCAGAAGAATCTATATGTGAACTTTCCATGAACAACTATTTCACATTTTATAGGTTGTTTTTGATTTATTATGCGAGGTCTTTATAGTTTAAATTTATTTCTACTTTATATACACCCTTTTTTTATTTTTCCCAAGGTGTAAATGTTTAAGAATACTCTCATTTTATTTTATATATATAATAAGTTTTTACTTAATGTGTAAAATGAAATCTAGCAAAGAACATTTTTGTTTATTGTATTATTATTCCAACATTTCTTTATCTCAGTTCATGTTCACACCTGAATTCAAATAAGACTCTGGTCTAGGTCCAATATTTTAAGCAAATAACTATTCGTTTTAAATGTATACCGTTAGTTAAATGTAGACCGTTAAGTTTACAAGCAATAATCCAAAAATTATTCAAACAATTTTTTTTTCAAATATTAGTCTAAGGCCATACATAGGGGGAGATTAGTTTAAATTAGATTAGACTAAAAATGTATAATCTTTGCAAATTTTTAAACTTTCTTCTCCCCATCGAGATATTTTTATCTTACCCTACTCCTACCCCCTCCCTCTTAATTGCTTGACAATTTTGAGGCACCCCACGATGAAAAATTACAGTTTTTAAATATGGGGAACTTTAAAGTTTTATGCTGTGTGACAGCTGGTTTGAAATGCAGTGCTGCAATTGGCTTACACATTCCGAATGACTTTTTTTACAATGTTGGGAATTTGATCAATCGTGGTCTACAATTGTATATATTAAAAGTTCATATATTTGAAACGGATAGTAACTAATTTATAGGATTTGAGATGAAATCTAGAATTATTATTTTCTTTATTACTTTTTTGTGAGATATACTTATTGTTTGCTGTAATCAGTGTAAATAATTATAATGAAGCCTGGGTCGTAACATTTGAGCCAAATTGGCCACAGGCAATGGTCGAGCTACCAGTTCTTCATTATTTTATAATAGAAGATGGTAGTATATTGTTGAGTGATGTATTGACTTATAATATGAAGCTTGAATATGACTTTTAATAGTGGGCATTTGAACTTTGGCATACCAGGCTATTTTCATTTTAGAAATTGTTTTAATTAATTTTAATATTTTTCCAATTTCCGATACCTCAATTCTAGTAGTTACAAGATTTATATTCGTCTTTTAATACCTTTCACATTTTCAACAAAAATCAACATATCTGTTTCACGTATTTTATAAAATCGGATTTGAAATACCTATTCATTCTTTAAGTAACAGGCCAATAATGGAATTCAGTACACCTGATTTATCAATGAACGCTATTCTGTCACTAGAGTGGAGTTTGAGTGCGTCCATGAAAGATACTCAAAATTATTAACACTGACTAATAAACATTAAGTATATAGTAAACATTTTGTTACCTTCTATCCAATTACTTAAATTTGCGCGATGTATACCATTTTATTTTGACACTTATTTTAGTTAGAATCTGTTTATGGTTGTCCTATTACAACTTAAGTTAAAAAATACTTTTTATACCTTTTCATGTACATATGTACAATGGGCTCATTTGAAGCTTGCATCTGGAAAATTGAAGTGTCTGATTTTTTCTTTAGGTAGTGAAGTGTAAAAGAGGAACGCACTTTCATGCTAAAAAAACAATCATTAAGAATTTTTAAAGATTAATTTCTCAAACATCACCAAACACTATATGTTTCACAACACCTGTTAACATAAGTCAAACACGTTCTAAGCTCCAGGTAAATTTCTAGGTCTTCAAAAGTTGTAGCCTTGCAGTAATCTATATTTTTAATTAATTATACCTTCTCTAGCGAAATAATAATTATAGTACTTACTTCCCCATACATCTTGAGGGGCATTTGCATGCAATTTGCTTTTTCTTTGGATAAGGTATACAAAGGCAGTTCCTTTTTTCCATAACAAAAACGTTATTAATATTACTTGTCTCACTGTTAACTGTCTTCGGTTCATGTGTTTTGTAAAATTGTTACAGGTTTTAAATTTTATAAACCGATTCCCCCTAACGCAAGAAAATTGAAATTTACCACAACTACTCTACAAGGATGCACCCATGTAAGATGTCTGATATCCTGAAGTGTGGTTCCCCTTCACTTACTACAGATCACAGATTCTGTAAACCCCCTGAGTAAAATTCATGGAGTAGGATCAGTAGATCAGTACGACATTATGAAACTGAGTTGTGGTGAGATAAAGTGTTGGGTATAATCGTCAGATTTTAATAATAGAATAATCAGTAGTAATTTGCCTACACCTTTTTAACCAGTTTAAAAACTACATTCGTGGTCACAATATTGTTTCATTCTATCTATTTTTGTAAGTGAAATCATCTTTGATTGTAAGTATGTTTTACCTGTACTGTATTCTGAATAATTCTATTAGAGCTACTCGATTATGCCCATTGCTAGTGGAATATGGCTTCGGTTCCAGCAGTTGATATCACCAGATATTTTAGAACATTTTTTATTTGCACCATTCAATTAGTGTGAGAAGATAACAATGGTCAAACTTTTGCAGACATTTAAATAACCTCTTTTGTGAGTGATCCATATTTGGGGTCAAACAATATCGATTAAGTGTGATTATTGTCAAGACCTAATATATGCCAAAGAATCAAATACTTAATTACTCTTTGGTATGTAGTGCTTTATTATTGATTTGAAAACACGATTTCAACCTTTGTAAACTTGTATGGTGATGTTTTCGAGTTTAGTTTAGAAGTGATTTATTTTACATAAAACATTTTTGTAAGTTCATTTATTGTGAGAAAATCGAGGATGACCATATTTATTTGTTACGTTTTGTCAGATTTATTATACTTATTTTTTGCTATAACTGTTTTATTTCAAGACCGAAATCGAAATAAGAGATTAAATAAATGTAGAATTATTTACTATACTCAGAATGTAAGAGGCATAAATCTTAGCCTTCGCAGCCTTACATCTAAATAGGTACCTATTATACAAAGTTAAATTATCATTTATACTATATAGGTGAGCAATAATGTAGGAAGTTTCTTATTTACAAATCTTACAGGCTAGAATATTTATCTATACTTACAATAAATTATTAACCCTACACTACGACTAAAGTAAAACAGGATCTGCTATACATCGACAACGAACATAAATATGTAGTTATGATCAATTGTTATTTATATACTCTGCAGACTAACATAATAAGGAACAAAGTTTAAATATATTCTGCACCGACGTCCAGAAATACACGTAGTAAAGTGTATATAAAATACACTTGGTGTGTTTCACATAAGTCGATTTATATACATATATGTATGTACATATATGAATTTTCTCATTAATAAATAACACAAACCACAAACATTTAAAACAAATTTTAAAACTAATGAACAGTTACATTAATAAATTACTATTATAGAATATCAAGATTTGAATGATCATTGAAATAAAACGAAGCTGCTATTTTCTTAACTTACAAAATAAATTAATGGTGTACACAACGCTACAAAACAATTATTATTCAAAGTGTTAATGTCCACATTCAATTTGTTCTTTAAGACTTTCTTTTAGGTTACTGAGGAATACCTTTTTTCCATAATCTGAAAAAACTCTATAGGTATCCTTCTTAGTTACTCTATAGAATCTGTCCCTAAAAGTCATAACTTACATATTGAGTAATATATGAATTATTCAACTGGCTTACTTATCCTTTTGAAATCTGACTTGTTCATCTAGAAATATTTTGCCCATATCAATAACATTGCATTTCTCATTAGTTTCTAAAATAAAGTCCAATAAAACAATTATTCATTTAAAAAATAATTAATTGCTTACCAAATGAATAATCCAGTATGGCTTTATTAAATACCTCCAAGCGATTTTGCAGATGTCTTCCTCTTGGCATTTTGGGAGAGGGTATTAAAGTTACTAGCGTGACCCGCGTATTCCTTTTTTTCAATTCACTAACTAATTGTCTCAAGTCGTATATCATTTTATTCACAGTTCTTCCCTGAAAAACTAGCAAAAGTTACGAATCGAATTTCGTTAACTAACGACAAATACCTTTAGCAAATCAGAAAATCCAATCATAACAACAACCCTCGGAGCAATATGTTCCGCCTTTTTTACTCTGTCTGTTAGTTCGGATATCGTTTGGTCAGCCACACAAAGTCCACATTCCTTAGGGCCTGAAAACATTTAACTGATGCGCATGTTGTTATTAAAGTATGTATATCTATACCCCTTTCTGGAACGTAATAGCCCAATTTGGTATCAGCTATGTCCAGAAAGAAATCATCTCCTAGTGCTTGATGTTTGTAAAACAGAGGCAACATACTCTCCTGGAAATAGGGATTCACTGTATTTATGAGATTTGGTAAACGGAACAGTAAATTATTTATTGTATATAAATGTGAGCAAACGGTATATTTTAAATGAAGTGACAATGCGACTTGTTAAGAAAAATGCACCTGTTTTGGAATATTTTCACTTACGTACGATCTTCTAGGTGAAAATTAGAAATACAAGTGGCTACGCAAGCACTTGTGAAATTTCATCAAAATTAACGAAGAATGCGTTTGTGTCAAGAAAAATTCAAAATACGCGTTTTGCACATACGGGTTAATACATAATTATCTTTACCACAGCTTTAGAAATAAGCAATAACCTCAATGTCAAAAATATCAAGTTAGAAATATTCTAATACCCTTTAATGGATATATTATTGATTATCCATTAATTCAGCCAATTTCAAAATTGACAAATGTTTTTCCCTATGTGAATGCGTCGTATCAAACTGATATAAAATATAGATGGTAAAAGAAACACTCACCAGTTTTCTGAAAACATTGTACCTATCAAATTCATTAATTTTTACATCATTTATTGAATCATGAATGAAATACCGCCCACTCTTCACAGAATTTCTGGATCTATTCAGCGGGGTTTGATAAAATGAGCTGTTGATGCTGCTGATACTTGTATCGGTGGTAGAAACAGGGGCATTACGTGATTTTTGTTTGGATATCAGGTGCTTTAAGTGCTGCGATTTCTTGCTTTGTTGTATTAAAACTTCTCTACCTTTAATTTTAACCACGTAAATATCAGGCAGCGTTTGCAACCACGCTCTTAAATTTTGTACCCCGAACCTTTTGTAAGGAAGGGGATACCCGCAGGAATTCATAAATTCCTCTTCTACCATATCCAACGGCAAACCGTCTTCACCATACAGAATTATTATCGACAACAAAAGGATCTTCAGCTCATCTTCAGTACAACACCTCTCAGCGGATACCATGTTGGATAGTTTTTTTATTCACGATTTAAACTAAACTGTCACTCTCAAAGGCTCATACACTAAAGAGAATGAAAATTTCTCGAAGCAAATGTTTCAATGCCAATTGTTTTTACACTTTGAGATTTTTTGTTGTGTAAAGCAAATGAAAAAAATTAACACGAAATTTTATTTATTAACCTTTGAAAAATATATCCGTAAAAAAGATGCGTATATTGAACAAAGCAAAAATACACATCATACATTTAAATTGATCAAAGAATTATAATTTAGGTGAGTTTTATAATGATTCGTTTTTACGAATGATTATAAAATAACAATATATTTGTAATGACTATAACTGTAAGGTACAGATCACTAATGACTTAGGCAGTATAAAAATTCAACAATTGAACACTAGGTTGATAATTAAAAAGGTCAGACTGCTTTACATTACAACTATATGAATTATATATCATTCATTCAATACATTGTGTATGAACTTTATGCGCAAATCATCGGTGAAAGCAAAAGTGTATCCAACAAACAGCAGAAACGACCCAGAGGAAAAGCTATAAGCTGGCACTTGAAAGCTTTTGGTAGGGTTACCAACGCTTTTAAAATCCATAATCAGATACTTACAGATCTTTCAACAATACCTTCCCTTATGTTGTAATAAATTGTGCTTCATTGCCCACCTTTTCTTTAAACTATCATAAGTTGCCTCCTCTAGTTCAGATCCTGGATACACCCTTGAGTAAAACTATTTGTCAGTAACTTCATATGAACACTAGGTTTTTTCCAGCAAGCATGTCACAAATAAGTTATTTCAAGTCATTCATTGATGATGATAGTAACGTAAATGCAGAGAGAAAAATGTGTATGACCAGAAATAGCATGTTTTCTCTACTTCCTGGAACAAACCTTCTATTAAATATCTAAACTCACCAATTATTATTAATATGTCCTACTAAGTTAAAAGACCGCCAGTGAGTGTTACCCACATCATTTTTCCTAGACCCCAAACCTAAAACCATTTTAAATTTTTTTTATAAAAGTGTACAATACAAATGGATCTCAATTGTCCAGAAACAAACTTTACTATTAATCGAATATATTTATCTTATTTTAGATTTGAAGTCTAGGTATATAATAAAAGTACTTAATGTTAATAACCGTAACAATAATAAATAAAAAAGAAAAAAAAACACCAATCATTTTAAATATATAATGCACAAGTTTTTTATGGACAATAATAATGAGGGTCTACTGCACTTAATTTACTCCCTCAATTTTACATTTTGTTGTTATAAGTAATGTGTAATGAAATGTAACCTCCATCTTACAATAAAAATATCAAATACAAGAGTTTGTACAGTTTGAAAAAAGTATGTCAAGTAAGTATTAAACCATTACTAATATTTAAAGCTCTGTATGTTCATTCCTTTAGATTATTAACTGAGTTGTGACAATGTATTATTAACTGAGTGATGCAACATTAGTGTACATCAACAATTCGATGTGGAGCAGATGTGAAGGTAATTCACGAACAAAAAAAAAGATTTCATCTATTGTTCTCTTTTTCAGTCAGCTCTTGATAACGGGCATACATCATTTTTTTTACGCAATCCTTATAAGATTCTCCTGCCATTGCCTGGTATCCTGACAGTTTGTTTCCGAGGCCGACTGTGCTGTTACGTTGTTCAGCCTGAAACAAAGATAAGCAAGATTTATTTTTACTCTTGTACATCTACATGTAGTGTTGGAATATGAATGAAATTAAATATACAACTGAATTAAATTTTACTTCAAAAGTAAATAAGGTCTCCCTTTCTAATTGGCTCAATAAAGAGATGAAGTCAATACTGTGAAAACATTTTGGTTAACCCACAACCTGAAAGGAAAGAAAATGTTACATTCTAAAAAACTGAAAAATTGAGTAAATTGGCGACTATAAACGAAATATTTACGTTTAAACAACCACTTACACTGATCCTAGAAAGTTCTACTAGCAATGTTACTAATGTTAGTTATGTTACCAGTATTGAGTATGTTATGATTAACAGTGTTTTGAAGATGCTTTTGATTCAAACGTTCTTATTAACATTTAGGTCTTATTTTTACCTGAATAATCGTAGTTCTTCCTTGGTTAAGTTTTCCTAATCCTTGACCTTCAGTCCAACCCATCTTTTGAAGCAGACGATTCCCAACATTTTCTGAACCGATTGGTTCGGATACCGAGGGTGGAGGAAGAGGTATTTCAACTTCTCTCGCTTTCAAATACTTCTCCTTGAGTTTACTTGGTTGAGGCTCATCAGGGTCGCCATACTTCATTCGTCGTTCCTTCGCCCTATCTCGGTATACAATTTTCTCCTTTTCTGCGCCCTTCTTTTTAGCTTTCCTCGCTTCCAGATTTTGTTTGTGCAACGTTGATAACTTGGCATGTTTCGCCAAAGCTTCTGCAGAGCCTAATTGACGCTTGCACAAATTACAAATCAACTTGGCAAAATCTAAAAGATCATCACCACTTTCTTCATCCCCAGATGATTCACTTTCACCGCCATATGCTGCTACTAGGGGTGTTGCTGACACAGAAATAGAAATTGTGGAAGAATTTGGTGTAGGTTCCAACAAATCTTGCTTAAACATTGGATTGTTAGAAGTGGATGGAATACTTGAAGTTTTCTTTTCCAGCACAGAAAAGCCAACATCTGCAGAAGCACTGTTGGAGGTAACGTAGTTGTCTGTAGAAGTCTTAACATTAGAATTCTCTTTCCTCTGATTAAGTGTTTTCGCCCAACGTTCCATATCTTTTGCTATCTTTTTAGCTACTTTGACTTTATCTTGTTTTTCAACCTTCTGTTTTTTCTCAATTTCGGGGATACTGTTGTTTTCAGTCATATTAACCATGAAATTAGAGGTATTGCTATATGTTGGAGCAAGTACATATGTCATTTTGTCATTATCCCAATATAAATATTTCTGAATGATGCTGTTCCAATAATAACTTGAATTCGGATCATAATATAAACCAGTTGTTTGATCATACTGATATCCAGTAGTTTTATCATACACATATTTCGTTACATCCGGCACAGCTAAAAAATAGTTTCATGAACATACATATAAGTTTAATCCAAATTTTACTTACGATACTTCTTACGGTCTGTTCCTGATGGTATAGCCATGTGGGTATTATCGTAAAACGTTTTAGTTGCATTCATTTGTTGAATAGCAGATTGAGCGACAGCAGCAGCTGCATTCGCGGCATCCATTTGATTATCCTGATGAAGTGTTATCGAATTACCAGCGGTTATTTGTTGACTGAAGTAATTTCTATAATATTCAATATAATGTACATATTCCTGAGGAGTTTTGGCGTATCTTCGAGCTGCATACTCCGCCAAACTATCAACATCAGTTATTGCGTAAGTGCTTGGTATTGCTGCATTAGGAAAGGCCTCATGGTCTGCCTGAGAGTAAGCTTTCCGGGTATCACCCATATTATATTTACAATATGAGATTATGACTAAAATAAAAATACATGCATATTACTTAGTTAGTAGTACTTACTTTAAACAAGAAGCTATTATTTTAAATACCTCTTAGCGCTTATACAGTATATCACATAGTTCCAGATATTTAACAACCTAAAGTGTAAAGCTTACATTAACAAACGAAATTACTGGAGAGTATTAAAAATCCGAAAAAAATTTGTCTATTTACCCACGAGATTCAGGAATAGTTACTAAATCAGCCAGTAAAGTGTTTGTGTCATACTTCCCTGACTCATTTAAAATTAGGTATATTTTACTATCTTAATAATGCTGTCATGAGGAATTTCAATTATATTTTTGAAGGACCTGTTTACCTACACAATTAAAACAGCTAGTACAATTTCTCCTTTAATTATATTAAACTATTTTCAACAGGTCTCCATTTTACAATAAAACTGGAAATTATTAAAAATACCTCAATCCCATCTACTCTGGCACTAGTGATTACCGCATGGAGGTCATGAAGTTTCTCACATACTCGGTATGTTAAAAGTAAGTAACATGTGTTTCATAAGTTCTTTGAATAAAAACAGGCTTCTATTTGGTTTTGATTATAATAATTCTATAATAATGGTTTACATTATTCTTTTACCTGTTTTTCCATCAATAGTTAGTGGTGTTTTTAAGTTACTTAAAGCTCCATAAATGGCTAAGGCATCAATAGTACTTTCAGTGCCTAGATAGCATAAACCTCTAGAAGTTGATGTCAATGGATCTCTTCCAATGCAAACAGCAGAGATCGATTTTACCATATCAGGAATTACTGAATTTAAAACGGACATTACAGAATCTTCTGTTGTTAATGCATCCAAGTTTCTCATCATAATTGCTAAAACCAAATACGCCATTTACTACAAGTTGAAATTAAAGGATTTTATAAACTTACTTTTTGTTGCATACATGCATATCTCATCACTTCCGCTGCCGCCTTCTTCACTTTCAGTTCTTGAAGCGTGACACTTGAAGCAGTTATCCCTCCTTTTGAAATTCTGTGCTCCACACTAAAAATTTTTTAAGAGTATGTGTTGAGATAGTGAGGTAAGTTATCTACAGGAGATATGTATGTTCATTTACTACATCATTTTATGTGACATATCTCTACCTTCAAATTCATTAGATGAATACAAACAGAAATCGATGAAAACTAGAAGTTCCATCTAACCTCAAATAATTTATTCTCTTCAATTTTCAAACACAAATTTTGAAAGGTAAGTCTAATAAAATGTGGAAAGTAAAGCTTACTTGTTACAATTATTTCCTAAATGTAAGTTAAACTTACTTTTATGCAAAACCAATCAGCAGACGCCTTGTAGATTGGTGGTTTTTCATTGGAACCTAATTCCTTGCGTATACTATATTGCATAATAGCACGATATTGGTCTTGTAGCATCAACACCCCCTGAAATAATAACAAGTAATTAATTAATTGTTCTTGGGGATCAAAATCCCCTCTCTTTTATAAAAGAGACCCTTTTCGTTGCCTAGAAATTCGAAACGAAGTGTAAGTTCGTATCCGTTACTATCTGTAGTACTATGCCATCTTTATGGGGAAATTCATATTAATATTCGAGATACAACTTGTTGGGGTTATTGTAAGATAAATAAATACAAATTGGTATATAAACCAGTGACTTAAAACAGATTTTGAAAAGTACAAAGTAAAAATAAATTGAAAATATTTGAAAAAACATACATTGTTGAAGTGTCAAAAAACGATTAATATAAAAATATACTTATCCGACTGCTGGTAATTGCAAATAAAGTTTGTACATTTCACTTTCTTCTTTAATCTAAGATACCTGTTTAATGTCCATCCATCGTTTGGCCTCACCCAGTGTTGCAAACTCGACAAAGGCGAAACCGCGGGAAGCACCTAAACAGCACAATAGACACCAATGGCATTACCCGACCTTATGTGGTGAAATATTCACAAAAAACGGCCTATAGACAATTTAAATCAATACTCTATACCTTTGAAAATTACCTGTATCTTTTTTCCTGATCAAGCGGATATCCTTGGGCATCATTCCACAGTGGATTATGTCCTGGCGGATCTAATAACAAATATTGTATCATTTGCAATATACTAGTCAATAGTGGTATTAAAACATACATCATTTTCGGTAATGTGCTGAGCAAGGCCCCTGATCATAATAGTGTTATTTGGTGGCTGACTCTTATATCCGAATATTTCAGATCCACTAGCTCCGATCAGTGCTCCATTTGGACTCCTCTCACTGTTAAAATCATAATACAGGTATTAAACTCAAAAATGTCTAAAGTATCTTAGAACCATTCCGAAAAACCTATACCTATCACTGTCCCTATCATCTTCCCTGTATCTGTCTCTGTCACGACCCTTCCTGTCCTCCCTTTCCCATCTGGATCCACCACTTCTAGATCTTTTTCCAGACTTGTGACGCTCCCTGTCTCTATCACGATTCCTATGGAACCTCCTCTCTCGGTCCCTTTCTCTTCCTCTGTGCTCTGGACTCTTTGTTCTGCTCTTCTTCTCTCGCACTCCCTCCCAATTATTGTCCTTTCCATGATCCCAGTCGCTTTCGTAATCTGAGTCAGGCTTTTCACCAGGAGTATGTCGATCTGAAAATCAAATAAAAAAAAATTCGAAATCTTCCTGTTTACGCATTTATAAATTCCACCTGGCGAAATTCCTTTCATTAATTATTTCTGCTTGTCTCAACAACAAAATCGATACTCATGAAAATTGTTGTCCAGCCATTTATCGCTAATTTAAGAAATTATTCAAACACTTCGACCTCGGAATAATGTATGTATTATAAGGCATCATTTTTTAGGCTTTCATTTACTACATTTACAGTCTACAAATTTGTGAAGAGCTGGTTATCGTTATACTTACCCCAAATGATTAGCATGCATTAGCACATGTACTTCATCAAAGATAATTCATTTTTATTTAGAAGTACCACAAGACTTGTCTTAAAGGAATGTTTTTCTGTGATTTTTTGATTTGTTTTAATTAGTTTTAAAAAAGGAATGGGGACTATTTTGGTTTCATTTAGATTACCTTGGTCTATACATTAGTATGTAACTCTTATATAATTTTTATTTCACTTAGATAATACAATATATTATAGATATTCTCTACTTTGATTTTGTAAAGTTACAATACTTATTATTTTTCCAATACTTTAAAAATTTGGTATTGTAAAATGAAGACAAATGTTCTTTAATAGCTTTTAAGGTAGAATACAATTACACTATTCTTTTGTATAGTTCAGTAAATTTTCATATTGAAATATTTTCATTTGTTTGTGCTGGAGTATTATATATGCTTTTACCCCTCACATTTTTAGAAAGGAATGTTTTTCGACATTAGTTCTCTAGTTTGAAAAAACATATAAAACATGATTTTGTGAACCACTGCAATCTCTCACCTATTCCGCTTGTACTCACAGAGTCACATCGATCGGTGCTCAAGGTTGTGCAATGTAAGTCTTATTGGTAGTGGATTTTGGTATAGTTGACTTTAGGATTTTTTAAAGTTATAAAATAAATTGGCCAAACATTCAAACCGACTTGTAACATGGAACCGAAACTGTTACAGTGTATTCTTAACTCACTTGATATATGGAGTACAGCAATATACTTCATAAGTTATATTTTGTGTTACTTTCCACATTAAAAACGGCCCCAAAATGATTCATTGCATAATTTTTCTCTCAAAATTTGGACAATTTCTTTCCACTTTCAGGGCATATTATATTTTCATTGTATGGGCCAACCTCGGAATTTTGGTAGAAAAATGAGCAAGTAAACAAACCATTCTCCTAGCTTGGGGAACTGACCGTTATATAATACAGGGTAACCAAAAAGTTCATCAAGTGAAGCATTTAAATCACATTAATATGTGGAATGTAGAGCAATTGAAATGTTTATCAAGGCTTCTATAATAACGCCTAGAATTATCACAGTATCAAATATAAACAAAGCAATGTTTATTATTCACCACGGGCTTTGTAAACTTTGATCGGCTTGTATAAAACACCTGAGTTATTTAATATTGCGTACTGAAAGTTAATCTGGGTAGTTAAACTCCCTTGGTTCATTGAAATAGATAAGAAAACGGCCATACTTACAATTCTTTTTGTATATACTCGCCACCATCTTGATATAACCATTATGTCGTTTATAGCTGGGGGATCTAGAATTTGATCTGCTCTTGTGACGATGTTCAGGGGATTCTCTCCTGTAGGGCTCAGGAGAAATGCTCATGCTTCTCCCTCGGGGGGAATAAGCTCGGGCTCTTTCCATCATATTTACGGCGTTAAGGATCTTCCCCTTTTCAAAACTAATGTAATGAAATCCCGACCATCTACACCCGATATGTATAAATGTATAAGAAACAATTACAATGATGGCATTCACTCTCGTAGCGGAAACATGGCCACTTATGTTTGATCACTATGAGTTACGTTCGAGGTAGAATGTTGAATTTTTCGAACTATTTACATATTTTTGTTAGAAATTGTAAACACAGAATAAATTTAGGCACAAAACTGCGAGGTATCGGCTCCGACCACACCGTATATTAACCGATATTAACCACTTCACAATAATGGACCCCTGTAATTGATTCACTACAGTGTTGCCAGCAATTTACAACGAATTTTCGTTAGATTTCAGTTTTAAATCAGAATCCGTCAATAAGATCTGTGATAGCTTACATTGTAATAAATATAAACAAAAATAAAAACAATTTTAGGTCATTTTAACTGCACAGAGACAAAATACGGAACAGAAGTAAAATGAAATAGGTATCCACCTACTTCAAATAATAAACGCTAGATTTAGAAGAAAAACCGCTAAACTGGCATCAATGAATAAGAAAATCGAAGCGACTGCGTATATCATACGTGGTTCCGTGATTTATTGTAGCATGGTACGTGCTCGTGTCATAGAAAGATAAAAAGGTTGGAAAGCACTGAATTCTTACTTACAGAAATTACAGCAAAAAGGAATTACTTACAGAAAGAACTAATTCCGACACGTGATAGGTGTTCCTGGATAGTTATAGACATTTTCTGAACTGAAATTCAAAACATGAGAGTTAACCATACTTAAGCTAACAAATAAGGAAAGTACAAAGTGTTCACTAACTATTTGTTCATACAAGAGAACGCCACGGGTTTCGACTAGCTAGTAATCATCATCAGGCGTGAAGTACTACATATAAAGAGCGGAAGGAAGGGGCAGGAAGGCAAGAAAGAAATCATACATTCCCTCTTTTCACAGGATTTCATTTGATTCTTCTTTACGTGTAGAATTCCACTCCTGATGATGACTACTAGCTAGTCGAAACCGGTTGCGTTCCTCTTAAACGAATAAATAGTGAAGACTGTGCTTTCTTCATTTGTTAGTCAAATGGTCAACTTCGAGCATTTGGATAACTTTCTTTCATAAAAAAGCTTCGACGCAACTTTTGCACAAAACGATGCTACATTTGGTACATCCTAAGTTCTTCATAATCGTCATAAACGTTTATTTGTGTCCATTAACGTGTAGTGGGTGCTTCCCATACCCGCAATACCTGTGGCCTGGTACCTGATGAGGCTGTTGCACACTTCAGTCTTGTGGATATGCCCACTCAACTATAACACATACACTACAGTAGTTGAAACGTTTACACACTGTATTCTGCTTATCTTCTAAGGCGTTGCAGAAAGTATATGTTTGGATCATATGAATCAATGATTTAAAATAACCAAGGAGGAACGTTGAAAATCGTTCCAGAAAAGAGAAAAGTCTATAAAATTTCAGTTTTATTGCGTTTATTGCATTTACTTTTGGTAGCGTGCAGGTTTTTCTTTCACGATTCTGTTTAATATTTTCTACATTTCTCCCATCACGGTCTTCACTATGTGGGATCAGAGCAGATGCGACTGCACATCCATCTGATCACGTTTGCGTGAAACAATCGATCATGGAGTATGGAGTACAACACTCATGAATAGGAAAGCCCACGAAACGGTCGTATTGATGAGTGATAGCGAAAGTCCGTTACTCTGCAGCCTCAGAGCGCATGGCGTCGTGTGGAAACAAGGCAGATTCATTGTCGGTAGTTGTCAGGCCCCCCATTGATGCCTACGCATCCATTTCACTCGAACATTAGAAAATCAATGTTATGTACGGCGAAGTTGTGGAAACTACAGATCCAGGATACTACAAAATTTAAAGACGCCGATCGAAATCTACATTCATCAGTAGGATTACTCCCTTTACACATGTCATGCGCCTAGGCTTTTTGTAGTTTTTGAACATACGTACGGGTGTTGCATGGAAGAACCTGAGATTTAATTAACTGATTCCATAAGATGGATCTGTTTAATCTGGGTTCTGTTTAAACTTTTACAACAGTGACATCACAATTCTGTTAGGTTTGTTCTAGCAGGTGTACAATCGATCTAAGCAACTGGTCACATGACAAAATGGGCTACAAATGTTACTTTAAAAATTTTTAACAAACATTTTCACGTTTGTCCTACTTGCATCATTAGGGACGCCTGACACGAGATTCATCCAAAAGTTTTCGAAGACATATGAGGTGAAAAGTATACATTGGGTATATGTAATACCTGTGGTACATACCGTGGATACAGGTATGCGTATAAATTTGAAAACTGATACATGTATGCAACCCAGGGAGAATATTGGGAAAAGAACTATATAATGGAACAATTGACAATGTATTATATCAAAATTTTGGAAATGGCACGATTGAAATTAAACGATTTGATCAGGAATAAATGATATAGAAAAGAAATGGAGAAAACTTAACAGTTAACATCCTACTTACATTAAAGATAAACCAGGAAACGTTAATGGAAGCGTAGACTAAACATTGAAGAGATTTAGACAATACTAATAAGCATAGTAGATGATTTATTTTCCAAAAAACTAAAAACCAAGAGATTGTAATGGAGGAAAATTCTTTTAACATATATAAAAATGTGAATTACACACACCTACAGTTACTAAATCTTAGTGGCTGTAGAACACCAAGAGAAGAAACAGTAAAATTTAGAACAGGAGAAACACTGAACATCAAAGTTTTGTTATAAGACAAACAGTAAAAGAATAATAAAAATATTTGTTGTATAAATCTCCAAGATATGTTTAACACATTTGATCAAATGTTCTTTTTATACATGTATCGACCTGAACTTGTCATTAGAACAAACCTTTTCTATGTGAGAATACTTCTTAGTGTTCCAAGCGTTTGATTGTGTAGCGGTTGTTTTGTTTATATGTTCCGTCATTAAAATGGCGAGCTCAGGGAATAACGAACGTAGTTTAAAACTTTCTGAAGATAATATTGCTGATTTCCAAAAGTTGGAGGAGGATATTAATCATTTCAAAGGTATTTAAGGTCACTTTCAATACTTGTGTACATATTCTATTTTCTAGATGAATTGCTAACTGATCTTAAGAGATTCAACAAAACTTTGCGTTTACTTAGAAAAGACTTGATATGTGTAGCTAAAAATTTAATGATAGAGGATAAATCTGTGAGTGTTCTGAAGCTGGACCAGGAGTCATCAGTAAATTTACCTGCGCTATTTAATTTGACATGCAGTGTTGTTTCACATATCAAAGAGGCGGATAATAACCCTGTAGTTAACGAGGCACAGAAGTCTTCCATGAATGCATTGGTAGTATATATCAGTGGGTTTTTACTATTATATCAGAACATTTGTTTCATTTGTAGCAAACGAAGACATTCCAAAAAATTGCAACTAATCTTGGGAAATACAGGAGTAGTCTCAGACGTCTCACACGAAATCGTTTGGTTTTCGACATGATTATTTTTCCACATGGTATGTTTTATTTATTTATTTATTGATAATTTTATGAAGATGTTAAAGTTGTGGAGAGTGTTTAATATAATGATTACAGTCAAAGCTTTCTGCGATAGTTGCTATAGAGCGGTGATTCATATTCTGCTTTTCTTTGGCATTTTGAAAATGCTTGGTTTTGAAATATTTTTATGAATACAATAGATGCTACAGGTATGTCTAAAAATATTTGTTTTGCAATTCAATACTAGCCTAAGGAATTGTATAAATTAGGCCTTAGCAGCCTAATTGTATACAATACTATACATACCCTTTTAGTGATTTAGTTGTAGTCTTTACCTGTTTTAATTTAGTTTTTGTCACATATTGTAACACCTTACATAGTTGTGTGCAAATCAATTAATGGACCTTTAGTCAACACATTCCAATTACTTTTAAAATCGAAAGCAGGCTACGATCATATTTATAATTATAGTTTTAAGACAAAGCATACAGAATTTGTAACTTAATTTATCAGAATATTGACACAAAAATTCAAATGAACTATTTAGAACTAAATTGTTGAAGTAACATTTTTTTTTTAGATAAAAACCTGTAGGACCATAAACCCATCCTTTTATCCCAGTTATTGAAACTGAAGAATCCACCACATGATTTTCCTAATAACATTCAACACTGAAATGCAATTAACTTAATGCAGTTATCAATAGCCAAATTAAAGAACTGTGTTTTAAAAAAATTAGAAGTAGTGAGTGCGTTTGAGCCAAAACGAACCCTGTACACTCTTTTTAGATGTCTCTGTTTCATTGGATTTTTTTATGATTAAAATAAACCACTTACAACATCATTTAGCATATTCAGTTTAATCACTAATGATTCTTATTTTAATTTAACCATTACCTACTCCTGTTTAAAACTCAATGCTTTAGTTTCAATTAAAACGGAGACTTATTAATCACTTTTTCACAAATCGATTTTACAAATTTGTTCTCTAACTAAAATTGTGAATAAAAATTTTTAAAACCATGAATGTAATTTAAAACAAAAAAAATAAAATAAATATTTTTAAAGTTCAGGGCAGTTTTCATCATTTAGAATATTTTTAATTCAATGTTATTTTGCAGGATAATAATAAAATGCCAGGTATTAGTTATTAATTATTTTGAATAAAATGAAAAGTTCACTTTTAATTTGAATATTGTTTAATTATTAGATTGTTAAGAAGTTTTTGTGTATGTAAGTTGTATTTTCTTAAAATTTTAGATTTGGAGAAGAGGGAGGTAGGAGCGATAATCGATGACAATATGATGAGTTCCCAAAGGTGTTCTATAAAAGTAATGTTTGATAACATAATAACTTCCTCTCCATGCATGTCTAATGCAGCTCCATGATCAACTGATCTTACAATGTTGTAAATAAACATTCATCCTTTGAAAAATTTTCATTTTGCTCCTGATCCATATTTTACCACTGCATTTATTTTAAATAAATTAGAGAAAAGCTGCCAAATGTACTCTAGATTTTGTAAAGAAGTTTGAGAACTGTGTATTGCGTGGTGCTTTATCAGAATAATATAATACTGAACATATTTTATCCCATTTTGAAACAAAAAATTTTCAGATCAGAGTGAAGTATGAAAATAGTTTTCATATCTTTGATACTGTCTCAAATTTTTAAATTCACATGATGTTATGTTGCAACGTTATGACGAGTACTTCATAGCGATATGGCAGGTTGATTAATGTCCTTGTTAAGGATCCACAATCACACTGCTGTGCAGAATTGCATCGCAATGCAATGTTTGTGTGATTTGTGATATTGATATAATAAATGATATTGAAAAAATGAATTGAGTTTAATTATTATTCTTCGTATTCAGTCAGCTGCGGTATGTGTTCATTTAATTAAAATGCAGTTTCCTACTTTTGCGTTTCTGCATTCATATCGATTTTTAATGTTTAATCTGAAAATGAAAATCAAGATGAAAGTAGTGTATAAGGTTTTTATCCTTGTGACGTTCTGCTGTTTCCTAGGGTTGTTGAGGCGTCAGTTCGATAACTTAACAAAACATGAGAAGTTGCGAAGGCGTTATTTCGTTTAGATCTTTTTGGATCTGGACATATATTCTCAGACCTGATATTTGCGGGTGGCAAACATCTACCAATTCCTCACACCTTCGAGACCTACCGTATTCATTAGTGACTGTGGTAATATTGTTTGGTATAGCGAGAGGCTTACCTTAGGTTTCATTTCTCATGTTTTCTCCGTGGTTTTCTTATACGCATTTTGTTCTCTTTGTTTCGAGATCCAGTCATTGTTGCTGAATATTCCATTTCCTCCGCTCATACTCTTTGTGTGTTTGGGTTTGTATTCCCGAATGATGATGCCAGTATTGGTCTTTTAAGGATGCATAGTGAATCCCACTATGCATCAGTTTTTTATGGTTCCCGGTGCATCATTAATGATGCTTCTAAATATCGATACATGTTCATTGATGTATTCGTAGACGACAAGTCTGCTTTCTCTTAGTTTTTTTTTCGATTTTGTGTATTTATTCGATATTGTGTGTGTATTTCCAAAACAACTATGTATAAGGAATTTAAATCGTATGAATGCTGATCAAACCAAAAATTGTATTCATATAGAAGTAAACAAGCGAGAGTGGCAGCATATCAGAAACTTGCCGATGTTCGATTTTCTTTTTTTATTTCGTTTTCCAGTTCTTTCATAATCGATAATTTTAATCCACTCGAGCAATGATTCAGATTGTTTTAAAAAATGCTTGGTCATCCGTCTTTTACGCCGATTTTATCGCTACTATCAATCATATACCCACAGTTCACACGACGAACCCTGTATGAACAGTCCAATGTATTATTAATGACCAGTGAAAGTGCGAGTGCAATGGCATTACGACATTCCATGAATGGTGTTATGAGCTTGGGTTAACTAAAATCCGCAATCCCATAAGCTTAGCATAAATTACACCAATGACTGGCCTGGTGAGTTTTACGAGCACGCGTTAAGGAATGCTGAATAACGAATAGCAGGGTTCACAATAAACCACCTAATGCAGATTGTAATAAACATGAAATTTCACAATTTAAAGGGTAAAATGATGTATTTTTGAGGGAAATTACACGAACGCACAACTTTCCAGAGTATTAAAAACACGAACATTTTTTCAGTTCATATTTAATTTATGAAATGACAGTGATTTGGGCATATTCTGCGATTACCAGCCTATCCACATAGTAGTGATGTCGAACAAACAATAGTGCTGACTGGTTGTCCTGAATTGAGAATAATACATTTTGACGAACTAGTACTGCTCTTTTTGGAACAGCAGGTACTAATTGATATTTTAAAATATATTTCTAATATGTCAAAATTTACATGCAACTTTAAGTAAATAAGGTGTTGGATACTGAGAGTTTTTCTCCTACTGTGATGTAGGTTTTTACTAAATTTGGTTGCTAAATTCTTATCAATATCGCACAACTTCATATTTTGAATATAGAGACGGTATTCGTGGCGACGTGTAGTACGAAAAGTTTTCTCCTTTGAAACTCATTTTAAGAAGCCTTAAAAAATGACCCCTACTTAAATATTGCACCAAAGACTAATTATAAAGAGTTACAAGTCGGGTCGGGTGTATTTCTTCGAAATATCAACAGCCGACTAAACGTCACAATCCCACTCTCGTGTTGTGAGATAGCGATTTCTCATAATATGAATAAGCAAATTGGTGAACTATATAGATGTAGGCACTGACACGGAAACCGGGTGTAAGTAATAATTATATGCTCAAGGATTTATTGTATATCAATTTGATCAAATTTTTGAACAAGAGTACCTTGTACAGTAATTCATTAAGTTTCATGCCTAGTAGGTTCTGATAACGTTTGTCAATATACAATGTGGGCCTTGTAGTAACTCAGATTTTATCGTCTGCTTTGTGAGTGTTGTGAAAATTAACGGTGACAAGCTGCGTGATCAAATAGTGATCAAAACCTAGTAAATATGAAGCGCAAAAAAGAAATTTTTCTTGCTGCATATTTTACCACTTGAATTAAATACGATAAATTTTGAAAGGCTAAAATATGTTGGTGGGTTTTCGTTGAAATAATAACTGAGCGCGTTATTTTTGTAAATACTTATTTAATTTATTGAAAAGTAAATAAACTACACACATAGCCATTGTACACAAAAACAATTACAGTTCTTCATGGGGATGCGGGAACTTTTTCAGAACAGCAATATAAAGGTTGTAGAAGGCGTATACGCTGACAGTTATTATAACAACTAACGCTACTCCAAATACTACACTCAAGAAACTTCCATCTATTACGCTGGCACTCGTCGCACGTCTTCCGTCTTCATATGCTCCCATTTCACGTCTTTCTTCCATCATTTTCTTCATTCCTTTCAATCTATTTCGAAGTTCGTCAATGGATTCCTCGCTTGCTGTAATAAAGTATCAATATTGAATCATTTGCTGTAGATGAAATAAAAACAGGGAAAGATTAGGAAAAGTATGTTTACTTATCTGTACTTTCTGAATATCATTTGAATTCGAAAACTCTGTGTCGAAAACGACATACCAGAGGAACTGAAATTTACGTTAGCACTAATAACTTACTACATTTCGTTGTCACCGTTTACATCGGCATCATCGTCTCCCAGAACGATAAGCTTAATACATGAAAGTCCAACATCGGAAAAATATAAAAGATCAACATGAAATATATATAAAGACTGGGAAGACCGATAAACCTCAGATGGAGATGATCTGAACCGGTAGTAAAAGAAATTAATTATATGCATGCCCAACTAAGAAATTAATCGAACACCTAAGGATATTTAAAAAAAAAGACTGGTCATAGCTTTCGGCGGTATGATGTATGATTACATCCAATAAACAAAATAATAAATCAATCAATGGACGAAATACGCATTTTTTAGTGATTTTTCTCTTATTATTGGTACCAAATGGTAAGGTATTGGTAATGGTAAAAATTTAGGGCTTAGCCTTTCGTCGTCCGTAATTAAGCACGTTAGGTTTCTCGGGTAACTCGAAAAGTTGAAAGAGATGAAAAGTTCAAAGGATTTTGTGGATGTTCTGGAAACTGGCTGAAAACATTCATCCAATGAAAAATGACTACTGGTTATTCTGAGATAAGATACATTTTAATACTATTGTTACAAAAATATATTAATATAATGAGTAATAATAAGTTATCATGTAGGTTAGTAATGAGCGTTATGTTGCTAGTTATCGTTCGAAGAATGCTGGTAATGATGCTATTATAATAATTAATAGACAGCGGATGAGATGATGATAAACACTGACAGAGTAGCAGGCTGGAGTATAAAGTTACAGGAATCTGGAATGTTTTTAATTTATGTAAATAAACTACGTATCCTTTAAATGGATGAAGTTGCACACTTTCGTCGTATCTCCCTCTGGAGTTTTCTTCTCCTGCGATTTGAGAAAAGGAGGTGCAGAGGCGAACACAATCATAGTTCACTTTGACTGCAATGAAGGTGTTGAATTAGATTCTGATGAAATTGGCGAAGTTGTTGTATTCGAGCAGTCTTTCTTGGGTATCACGCAATAAGTCACAGGACAGTGGGAAAGTAACTGCCAAGGCAGTTGCGTTGGGATTGGTTGTTTACTAGCTGTTTAGGTAACCTCTAGCCTTTAATAAAGGTTAGACTATTAGGTGATTGCCTGAAGTTGCACCAGTAGACGAAGGTTCTTATGTTGTGCGCCTTAAATCTCCACTGGACCAAGAATTGCAGTGCGATATATTACACAAAATATATTAGGACTCGAAGTCTAATTACACATGTACGTCTCCATATATCCTAAAGGATTTTCCCAAAAATATATTCCCTTCTGATGAAAGTATAGTTTGGAATTGTTTTTAATTTGTATACACATATGCACAGTTCCAATAAGATCTATTCCATGCTTCTTGGAGTGACATTTTTTTTTAATAAGTTATTAAAATTATAAATCAAATTTGTGTTATTTAAACAGTAGCAATCCAAGCATGAAAATCTGCATATAAGTAAATTAGGCAAAATGGAGATGTGAATTTTTAATTAAAGCGTTTGTAAATTCCTTGAGATAACTTCGAAGAGAAATATTAAAGTTTAATGGGAACGAACATCAGCTTAAACGTTTAATGGCTCGTCCGCGTTTTATGGCGTTATAAAGCAGGACATAGTATAATTGAGAATCAATTTAAATGTAGTTAATACCTACATAGTTAGAAAACGAGATTCACTTACAAGTCGATAAAGCTTTGAGTGCATAATATAAATGTAAATGAAGCCTTACCGTTATCCATGATGAGGCGACGTCGTCGTCGAATGGGATAGTCGGCATTTATTGATTAACACACAAGAAATACAAAATGGAAACTGGAACAACTGGACCAAATTGAGAGAAACTGGATCGAAAAGATTTAGATCCACCCCCACGGTGGAAAATCATGCGCAGATTGGAGAATAGCAGCATTCAATCATCTACCAGATAATTTTGCTAAACTTCGTCGAACTCGCGTTACAGTGCTTTAAATTTGTAGTAACGAAAAACTGAACAAAATTATTTCTGAATTTTTTAAAGTTTGGTGTAAGTTGCTTTCAAAACGAAGTCTGTGTTTTTCCTTTGATTTTGCACTAATCGTTGTCGTTACACCTTTCTTCTCTTTTGTTTAAACAGAAAAAGATGATAAAAAAAAATTGTTTATATTTCGATGTGATCTATGTTTTGATGTCTCATCATTTGCTATACGAAGGGATGTAGAAGTGTTTGGGTAAATGTTAAGTAGTGTCTTAAAGTGTTAGATGTTATTTGTTTGCTAATACGGCTATATACACGTAGTAGTTTCCTAACTCTGTACGTGGGTGAATAGTCTGCGAAGATACGCTATCGACATTACGTTACATAGATCCCAAGCGCAACTCGATCAAGAAGGCGATCAAGAATCGAGACAATACCTTCAGAACGTTTACAGTACGACCAATGAAGACGAGACCTATTGATCGATAGTGTTTATGTAACAGTAAAAGTGTTCCAGACAAATGCAGACCGATGTATGCCACGGCAGGTTTAATAAATATGCGTTCATATCAAATTCAACGATGTAAGTAAGCATCATTCAAGTAGGTATCGTTAGTCGCGCGCGGGTGTAAAGATGTTATTGATCTTCTCGAGGATGCTGGGGTCTAGCCACGTGTTTATGTCCCTATGTACTCGTAGAATCTTTCAGTTATCCTTTATTTTCTACCACTATTGATCTGTAATGGAGTAACGAAGCTGCCCCCCAATGTTGAAGATTCCCGCACGTTTTAAACAATGTGACCTCAGTGTATCCCTTGCGTTTGATTATTGTGACTGCATTGTCAACATGGGTACAAGGGCTGCTGCATGTAAGCAACTTTTACCTTACCTTAATGTTATCCACGTTTTGTGTTGTTTTTGTGTTATATTTTTGTTTCATCCCCTCGTACACGTGTTGATCGGACCCATAGTTTCTCTCCCTATCTTTCATACACACTCATACAAACTCTCCCTCTCTTTTGATTCATCTCCATCGCCCATCACTCAAACCCCCACTCATTTATAAGTGTACCTAAATCGATCAATTTTTCTCTAAACAAAACAATACTCAAAAAGTATAATGGAAGCAATTGTTTAATACACGGTTATTTACGCTTTAAATTAGAAAATATTCCGACCACGAACATTGCACTCACTCTATCGAAACTGAAAGTGAGGAACTATTTTTAAAACCACTCTACTACGCCATGGCACTTTCCTCTTTGGAATTTCTAGGCAATAAACCGATGAATCCATTTAACTTTTATTACCAGATGCACTTGAATGCAAAAGACATAAAACTTACCCCATTACTCTTGTTGTACAACCACTTACTACGTTGAATGAAATTTTCCCTCAATAAAGATGAAGTTTTACGCAACTTACGAAAGCGTAAGAGTTGTTTTCATTTTGATTCACAGTTCGTACACATTGAAAGTAAATTATCTGTTTGACGTTATGCACAAAATAATTTAGCTTTCTAATGATGCAAAAATTTAGGCCGAAAATTCCAGCAGTAGTATTTCATTTTAAATTTTAGTATTAGGTGTGGCTTACATTAAACTTCATTCAAGACAGAATGTTTCGTAGCTCATTTAGGATTCAGACCCGATGCATGTTTGTTAAGTTCCTGTTGTGTTATCCACAAATCATGTAGGGGGTTTTTGGTAGATTCCCGGAATTAATTGTACAAATTGTTAATTAAAAACTTTTATCGACGCTTTTAGTCACCGTCGATAGCTACAAGTGTTTATTTATATCTAATTTTTTTTAATAAAGTAAGTGTACACTTCGGTTAGAGCAAAACAATTCAATTAGGTACACTTTTCCTGGATATGAAATACAATAAAGCAAGAATTTTTGTTTTTTTTTTTGTTTTGGTGTTTTTTCGTTTAATTCTTGCTTTCAGCGAATGTGAAGATGTCTTCGGATGTACGTTATAATGTAAAACAACAAAAATTCACTTGTGATCAGCTGAACTTACCTCTGTTAATTTTCATAGCACGCAGAGCGACATTTTTTATTGTTTATAATAAAGCATTAGAAGACACCATTCACAGCACACGATTCATGAAAACGACTATGTTCTGGGTCTAGATCGACACACCTTTAACAAAATTTAATCGTCCATCGTTCAGTTACAGCCAAAATTCGCAGCCTCTATGACTACCAACTACGACTCATGCAAGGGGTCATGCCTCCTCCTTCTGGGGTTGACATAGCAAACACAATCAAATACTTCTCTCAAACCCTTTTAAGTAACGACTCTACACGTTTTTATTGCACCTTTTATTACCTCAGATTGTTTCAGCCGTCCTAAAAGATGTACCTAACTCACCTTTCGACCTTCTGAAAAATCCAGAAATGGATGCCGTTAGAATGGGCCTCTTTCCCAGTCTCGATTATAAGGGACTATACAATTCTATAGTCCCTTTAATCGAGGTCGCACCACTCATACCCTATGGATTACACGGTGAGTAAGGATAGTGATAAAGTTGACAGTTTCATTGCTCTTTCGCTTTTCAGCATTTGGTCAAGCTATACTTCAATGTCTAGGATGTCTTCTACCTTTTTTAGAGCACGATCTTATCGATAACTTACCTTATTTAGCCGCTTCTTCAATATCGGTCTTACCTAGTTCCTTACACCAATACATTATCAACTCGTTATGTTTCTACATTCTACCCTTCACAATTAGTGAGTATAGACATCAACTACTTTTAGAGATATTTTAAATCGTTCTCTATTGTCTTTAGCGAGGCATAAAGAAAGGGATAACGACATATGTCAATCGGTGTCTGCTGTTATAATGATGGTTTTTCAATACTCTTCAAATCCTGCACATCACTGCCAACTTTTAGAATGTTTAATGACTCTCAAACAAAATATTTTAAAGGATATTTTAAGTGTGATAGCATACGGTACTTCCACAGCTCGATCTTCTGCAGCAAAACTACTCTTTTATTATTGGCCAACATTTAACGCTAACTTGTTTGACCGGAGGAATCTTATTTGTAAAATTGCCGGTGAGTACCATTAATACAAATAGTATGATACACACCTAAATGTAATTTTCACACCTTGAAACTTTGTTAGAATGGAAATATTTATTTTTAATAAGTATGCTATTCTGCACTAACAATGTAAAAATTTAAGCATAGCCAAAAGCTGTTTTTGAGAATCTTAAAATTGTTTGAGAAAAAAAGCCATTGCAGCATGTGGAACATTTCCTATCAAGCGCGACTATCTTTCTGTAAACACGATTCTGAAAGTTTCACTGTGGCTAAAGAAAATGTACAAGGCAAATTCACCAAAAAACAGCATATGGTGGTGCAGCTGGGCGAATTCACCAAAATTAATTGTACTTTCTGGCAATAAACGCAACAGTATCGTTTAAAAAATTGGATTCAGAACTACCTTTGAAGTTAAATAAGGCATGTAAAATAGGAGGATAGTAAACAAGAAAATCGACACCTGCTCATCTCTGTGTTAATTTTTGAACGAACTGTTGGTTCGTTTGATATGAAACGTCCCAGTATGCGTCTCATTGCTGAAGATACATTTTCGCTATATTAGGTAACTTGCTTCAATAGAAATGTCTTTTCTGAACAGACCCAACGCCGTTTGTATGCCAGAGAGATAAATGTCTGAATGCGGGGAACGCCGAAGCTGCCAAAGTTTGTTACGATCATTGCATTTCGATCACATTTGCAAATGACACACCCCCACCTTTATACCTTTGTATAGAATGCGCAAACGAGATCCACCGAGAGCACCCAAATCAAATGTTTTTCGATATCCTACATCCAATGCAGCAAGTGTCCATGGTTTGCGAAAATAAGGTATGTAGATACAGATCTTACAGAGCGAATTTAAGAAGATAGCAAGTTTAGGGCCCGATGAATTTTACAACACGCAAGGTGTTTTTGAGCAAGTCTAGTTGCTAGCAATGTGAAAATGTGAAACAGTATATTGGGAGCGGGACATGATTAGTCCGCTCAAAAACAGCTTGCATGTTGTGAAGATTTGTGGCCACAGATATATGTGGATTCTCAAATTAACACTGGAAGACTTGCGATGCATTACTGATTTAAGGACGCATATGTATTAAACAACCTGACCTTATAAATGTTACTTAGGAGCTCGTTCTAGAAAAAGCAAGAGTATTAAAAATAAATTTTTTGAGACGAAACATCTTTCTAAAAAGTACGCTTTCCTTTTTCAAGAACTGCCGGTCAACGAATAAAGCAGCAATATCCATATGTTTTTCAACCGAATGTGCCAGTTACAACGGTAATCACCCCATTAGGTACTGCGAACAATGTCATAACAACAGGCATAACAACAGAAGAGGTGGCGATCATGTAGTCCACAAAAGCATTCCACCTACGTGGACGATGGAACCGGAAATGCAAACTTACATGGTAGAAGCTATCGTCAGGTATATATTAATACGGTTTTCAAAAATTAAAACTTTGCTTTGTTAATACCATTTTTTAGCCTGTTAAAGGAATCAAAAATGCCTCAATTCGAATGTAGAGATGAGAAAAGGGAGAACGATTTTAAAGAGTACAGAGATATAAGAGGGGACGGCAGACCGCCTACCCTAGCCATCGATAACATAACTATTGAAGAAAGGCAACTCCTGGGAAGGTATGGGGTTTGGTTATTGGTTGGCAGGTGTAGTCCCGCGGAAAATACACCTGAAGAGGTTTTAGGCCGACTTGTTGCTATGATATTCCATTGGTTTCACATGACAGCTTATTCTTACGATGGTAAAATTGAAAAACACCCCTATTTTCTTTGTTTTGAGTTTTTAAGGGATTGTTTTCAAGGACAAGAAGAAAGTACCTTAGAGAAACTTAAGACTGAAACTGTATGTACTTGGTTAAGAGATATCAGTCGTTCACATTACAAATTATTTATTTCATGCCTTTTGCCTCACCCTCCAGAATATGCACGAATTGGAGGGCACTGGTGAGTATATTAAACGTTGAATGTCCGCTGAATTTAAAGTAAAGTAGTTCGGCGTTGTAAGGGATGAAATAATTCGGCAGTTTCTCTAATTGCGGCGAATGTGTAGGGTCGGCTTTGAATTTCGATAACGCGCTTTTAAATTCTTCAAGAGAAAAGAATGCCTTTTTTTCCAACACTCAAAGAATCCGCAAGGTTTCAATTAAAATCCTAATCCAATTCAATTCCTATTACATTACAATTAATATGTAATAAATACAATTAATTATATTACAGGTCAGCATTCTTTTTCTAACGTTATTACGTTGTCATTGCGAGGGTGATTAATCGAAAATTCCCTACCGAATTATTTCGTCTCTTATAATACCTGAAAGAATTTGGTACACATTGCCCCCCGATGCTTTTGTACGTAGTTTTTGGTTCAAATGTATTATTTCTAACTTACCTACGAGTAAGTACAAGTTATACACTGTTTCAAGAAGTTAATCTCAATAAAAAGAATATATGTTGGGTTCTGAAACCGTTAACTCTAATGTATTAATGTTGCTTGGCAATAA
Organism: Cryptocephalus primarius; assembly: GCA_963576515.1. NCBI lineage: Eukaryota > Metazoa > Arthropoda > Insecta > Coleoptera > Chrysomelidae > Cryptocephalus > Cryptocephalus primarius. The sequence continues at coordinate 6,840,239 of OY754936.1, forward strand.
TATCTGATTTTTGGCTTCAGGGATACACTCTCATCGAGAACTTCGCACTTAAAAGATGGCCTAAATCGTCTATTTTATTTAGTACCTTACGAAGTAATAACTCAAGAAATCTGGGATTACATAATGCCTCACTGGATGGAAGCTATTGTAAATGACGTCCCAGAAAAAGAACTATTCGAGCTAAGAATTATTTTGAGTAAAATATTAGATACAGAAATGAGTCCTTTAGGTTTTAATGCAAAAAAAATGTATCAGTTTGTCGAATATCGTTTTAAAAAAACTAACACTAAAGTTCAACAACAAGCATTACATTGGTTGCAAGTAAGAAATGAATAATCAGTGCAGTCCGTTTCATAATAATATTGTTGATTATTGTAGACGCTTACGCTTTTGGAAATAATTATTCCTTTACATTTGTTATTTTCAATTTTTGGTGAAGGTGTGTCCTACATGAAAGATGGCGGATCTGAAAACGAAGAGGATACATCAAAAGTGACAGAATTGGAAATACCCAAAACGGAAAATTTTCAAAAGAGAGGGTCCGTATGTAAGTAAAACCAACTGTTTCTATTCTAGTTACGTTTAAACGTAGATGGAGCGAAATGTTTTCAGAATCTTAATCACTAGATCAAAAACAGCTTGAAAAGTTTATAATAACGACAATAGTAAACCTTTATTATTTAAGAAATAATTATCTTTATATAGGATTCGTCGGTATGAAAAATTACGAGTCTAATCAAAAGAAAATTAGCTCTGCAGTAAAAAAAACTAAATGTCGCTAAGATTATAAAGTACTTTTTTTATTCTTAACCCGTGTTCTCCTTAAAACATCGTTTATTACACATAAACTTTTCATATGTTATGTTATTGTTTTTTCCTACAGTAATTCCCAATTTAATCTTATTTATAGCTTCTACTAGTCCTCATCTGTAATCAGTTCTACATTCTGTTGTTTCTTCAACATCTTTTTATGTTACATTATCACCGTCTGTAAATTCGCTAAAATTGTGGTTTCATCTTTCTAACATATTATATCCATTTATTTATATACCTAGTCCCCCATTTGTTCTTATATCAATCAGATTAAACTTTTTACTTTTATTATTTCTTAGTTGTTTAATTATTCCGTCGAACAGTTGGTTCTCTTAGTATTTCTGTGGCATCCTCCTCAAAGTCACATTACCATGATTCCGGTGTTACTTTTCTATCTCTTATGAGATTCTTTTTTTAGATAACTTTTCCACAGATCTTACTTTTTCTTGAATATTTGTAACTTCTGTGATTCTTCTGCCCACCAATGAATTTTCCTGCTTAAATTCGTTTGTTGCTGTCTGTTGTTGTTTCTAATATAGCTTTCTCTTTATTGCTTGTTTTTGCTTATACCGACTTATTCTTTTCTTTACTACATCTTGAAACTGTCTTCTGTATGATGTATGAGCCTGTAACTCCTTATATTTTTATTTAACTAGCATTCCATTGTCACTTCTGTTTTCTTTCTGTATTTATATTAATTATAGTCTCAGCTGATAGTTGCCCTGTTACTTTTACGTCCTTAACAATTTTTAATTTAGGTTTATGGCTGAAAAAGGGAACAATTATTGAATTTTTTGTTCTTACTTGGTACTTTAGAAGAACTCTTTTTAAAAAGACGTTCAAATTTGCTATTTTTAGGTTGAATCGGAAGTTCATCTTATAAATTATTAGACATTATAGATAACATGTTCATAAATATATAACAACGAAATAATTGCTTTTTAAATTTTCAAGGTGACTAATTATATGCGCACTTACTAAATACATTGAATCTTTTAATAGAAATAAAAATCAAAACTGACTAATTGATCGTTATCAATCGTAGGCTGTACTTTGTTTAAATATAATATAATAAAATAGGTCCTTGTTATTTCTGTCTTATTGAATCGAATTGTTGTCTGAGTTCAAGTTTGACAGCTCGATGCGTCTTCCACTAAAAGTGTGAATACCTTTAACTTTGAATTACGTAGCAGATTTATCGATACCAAATTCTATTTTTCACTCCTTATCGTTTCAGATGAAGAAAATTGTTTGTCGAAGCACGCGGAATTCGAAACAGACGCCGAACACAACCTTTCTTGTTGTATACTTATGTTAGATATTCTTTTAAAGCAAATGGAGTTGCAAGATGTAGACAAGCACACAGGATTAAATTCTTCTCTTTGTAAAGACGTCTGTTGGCTATTGAAGTGCATGATTACAGCGACATGGATCGGCAGCCACACTTGTAACTCCAAATCTGAATGTACCTACTGCGAATCCAGTGTTATGTGGCACCAACTGTCTTTACAACTCATCAAATACCTTTCGCCTGTATATCCCGCACATCCTCCTGATGTATGTAAAACAAAATGCGGTTAATTAGGCGCTCATTTTGTCATTTCAGCCACCATTAGAAGACACTTGGGATGATGCACACAGTCGCAAGAGTCCTCCAGAGAGTGAAAAGAAAGAAACGAAACCTGATATAGTTTTGAATATGCCCATACCTGAGGTACACTCTGTGGGGGGAGTTCTAGTACACATGCCACACGTGTGTTCTGTACGATAAGTATACCTATAAATTTAGAGCTAAAAACTGCTTAGGTTAACAGTAGCAAAACTAATTTAGAAAAAATTAGTCAAATGTAGTAGAAACTATATAACGACATCGGTAATAGGATATAGTGCTATTTATTAAGTACCTAAAGTTTTTAGACCGAGAAGTCGATTAAAGTGGACAAACAGGTGTACTGGATTTTCTTTTGACAAATTAGAATCGTTTTGTAGAATCTACTTAGAAGGTATGCCGATTACCAGATTTGCCCGTGCCTATGTGTTACTAATTGCTCGTTATTTTCACTTTTTCTGTTGCCATAGTCGCCTCGCTGCGGTATTTGTTTTGCTCTCTCAGCTGAATGCTCTTAAAGATTTCCTGAACACCTTTATTTCTAAGGCATTCACTTTCCATTTATTTTCTTCTGTTGATTTCATGTTTCCTATCTATACAATAAACTGTTCTTCCCTATTTTATTGTAGATGTTTTGTTTTATTTTCCTTATTATTTCACTGCTCCAGAATGCACTATTAAGACATTCAATTGTTTGATGGAAAGTTGTCCTCAGAGAGTTACATTTTTCACAACCTTCTAAATCTTGTTATAACGTCGACCTTATTACTGTAGTACATCTGCAATATCTATCTAAAAATAAATGTATAACAAGTAACTAAAACAGGCTATTTATGAAAATAACGTAATCATTAATAACAAAATTATAATTAACAATAGGAAGCTTTAATACTGAACTCGTTGTATTAGCATCTCGAAGATGATCGTTGGAGGAAAAATAGTTCTATAGATATTTTCAATGGACCATTTTCTCCAAAAACGTGAGCTCGTTGACTTTCATTCCCAAATTGTTAAACGATCCCATATTTGAGAGGCCTGCGAGTAGCCATAGTTTACCTTTACAGATCTGTTCAACTAGCTTTTTCAAAAAAACTTCCAGGATTCAGATTTGTCCACACCACCATGCTTTTCAAATGTATTAACCCCTGCATTTACTGGCTAATAAATCGAAAAGTATTCAACAAAATATTATTTTTTATGTTAAACAGTTAAACACATCTACATAGCACACTAAATACGTAATTTGACATTTCTCGAAGTTCATATAAATTGCAGACCTACAACTCAACGTAAGAAGGGCCTCATCTCTGTTATGTTGTATTTGTTGCTAAGAAATAATTGTAATGGTAGAAGTAATGTGTGTTCTTTTACAAACCAGTAAAGAACTTACATCATTTTTTACTATTAGTTTGTAATCTTTCTACTCACTGCTATTTTCTTTAAAAAAATGACGAATTTGAAACGTAAATTAATTAGCGGAGATAGATATAAATTCAAATATCTAAATGTGTGAAATATTCATCGGAGCGGAATAGTCTTGGCCTTTGATACGTTGATGTCAGTTCGAGATGAGTCTGGTTAAGTAGAAAAGAATTACTATTTAAGCAGTTTATTTAAAACATATGATTACGTTTATCAGTCGATTAACCATCATTTGTTTGTATTAACAGGCGGGTCTCTACAGACTTTATAGCCTAGTCATCACTTCTTGATCTTCTGCTGATTGAAATCATTGGTGCCACAGCTCACGGATGCCTTCAAGCTTTAACGTGTTGAGATCGTCTGGATGTAAAAACAAATATCTCTTAGTTTTCTCTTTCGGAAATCTTAGAGCGATTTGCTTAATCGCTACAGTCCATGGCTTCGAATTCTGCAGCTTTCTTTCGGAGCATTCCTTTCATTAGTTCTTTGGATGTTTTGCAGATGATGGTTGCATTTCATTGAGGAGGTACTGTTCAAGTAATTGGTTTAACAACTATTTTACTTCGACAAATGGCAATACGACGACCTATCTATTTAGTCATCTTATGTCTTAGTCGTCCCTGATTCCCCTGACTCCCTTCAATTCATTTGTGTCGGGCGATTCGTATTAGAGTAATCATAGTTATTTCAGCTCCAAATTTATCAAGGACTTGCATGCAGTGCCACACCACGGATGATTCTGGGGTCAATACATTTGAAACGATTAGTTAATAATAGTAGCAGGCTTTACACTACTTTTCCCCAGTAAGTTACATTTCGACCACAATTTTTATATATACCACACCTTTAAACTTTTAAACCGAAACAATGATTTAGAAATCCCGACGATGTCGTTATGACCACAATCTTAGTTTTGGTTAACTTAACTGTTGATAGCTTGTAGCCGTATTCGATACTGATTCTATTCTAAGAACATCAATTTTAGATAATGACTGCCACAGTGGAAACAGTGTCCGAGCAGTTGGACCTAGCAGCGATAATACCAGCTGAAAAAGTAGTTTCTGCTGTCGCTAGAGCCATAACTTTATCCGAATCAGATGTAGGTAAGAAAAAAAACGGTAATTTTAAAATCTGGAGATGGTCTTCGAAAGGTGATTAAGGTTTAACTTTTCCAGCTACAGCAACAGTACAAATAGCGAAACCTCAGGTGATTGGTGTAAACGACGAACTTGTTGAGACCGATTCAGGAGATGACATCGATAATTTTTGGCAAACTTCCGTTGGAAAGTTTAAGTTTTCTGTTGACGCTTTACCGCAGCCGTTACAATACATTCACCACTTGTTACAAGAACTATCGAAAGTAACAAAGCCGGATATTTTATACTATATGTTACAGTGTTTAAATATTTTGATACTACATGGTGATGCGTGTACTAAAGCTTCTAAAGAACACAGGGGTTTTTTTATTTGGTGTCAAGAGCATCTTCTTATTAAAAAGTAAATATCTTAGTAGTACGGATAAAAAACAAAATTTAACAAAATCAAAAAATAAAAAATTCTAATAGAATCTTTAATATCTGTTGCAGCCTTTGGGAGATGTGCAACTCCGAACATTCTCACATTTGCCAAACAGTTGTTCCTCTTCTTTTACACTGCATTACTCTTCCAGCTGGCTCTGACGTTTTTTGGAGGGTAATACAAGAAGAATTTCACAGCTCGGATTGGTGTGTAAGGTTTACAGCTGTAGAACGAGTAACAGTCATCACAAGATTTATGGATTCGAGTCCTTTAAGAAACGTCCAGCCCTTACAAGCTGCACTAGCCAATGCACTCTGTTATTTAATTTCTAGTATGGATGACAATAATGTTTATGTAGCACAAAGAGCCACCCTTTATTTAGGAACCATACATGATTCCGCAATAAGAGTAAGTATTAGAAATAAAAGTATAAACGTTGCAGCTAAACATATCTAGGTTGTCTTAGCTGAAATTTGTTTAATTTTTTCAGTCTATAATAATGTGTCTGGAGACTCAATTTGATACAGTAATAGTCGACCGTCCCATGGTGCTTCAATCATTGTACCAACTTCATAACTCCATGAGTGAAAGGAAGATCCTAACTTGGAATTTCTTTTTAAATCGTTTCGATACGCTGTTCATAGAAGCACAAATCGCTCTTGAGAAATCAGGAGACATTACCTATCTCAGAGGTAAAGAGATTGAAATGCCATTAATTCTCAGGTGTTACGGTTTGTTTTCTTTCAGATTTACAAAATTCAGACGCGAACAGCGAAGCTTTGTTAAGAAAAATTCATAGAGCTCAAGAAGCACTCTCCCAATCGGACGGAAGTGCCGCGAGCTCTGTGAAGACTTTGAGTGCTAGTTTCGGTACAAAATGGCCTTATAAACGCACAATGTCCGCTCCTGCCTCAATCGTAACCCGTCATGAAACCAAGGGTGAGTTATTTTATTTAAGAATATTTGTTGGAAAGTTCTGAGTGAAAATTTGAGTTCACATATTATACTTAATTAGTAACTGTACTCGTAATTATTGCTGCCCAGTCATTTGAACAAAATGTTTGTAAGTTAGGTATAAGCATAACTGATAATTAACCCTGCGATTGCCGAAGTATCTATCGTAAAAATATATTTATTTCAAAATCACTTTTTTCAGATCCTGAATTCGCTTATACCCAAAGTATGTCAGTCTAAGATATACATAAAGGACTATCTCTATACAGTTCATCAATTTAATCACTACTAAAGTTACTATGTCCACTATACGAGAATAGGATCATGATACGTTTTCGTCGTCACAACGTCAGATGCGGTTTCCGCATTGCAAAGATTTATGCGGTTGTAAACGTTTTATGGCCTCTTAAATTAAGTTTATGGTTAATGGAAAGGGCTTTGATCAACAGGAGGTGAACTTAAATTCTGATTATTTTAAACTTCAGGTTGAATCTGTATTATTTCCTCAATGTCGTCAAAGGTGGTATTAAAGATTGAATTTTTGAAGAAATCGCTCGATTGGAGCGTTTATCTTGTTTGGAGACGTGAAAGGGCATCGGCACTAAAAACTTATTTGTCACTTTTACAAATAAAAGCGTAGTCATACTCTTCAAGACTACTAAATCAATGGTTGGTAAATATCGAAAAATTTTTATCGAAAAGATGTGGTCTGAAATATTTTCAGATAATAGCGAGCAGTTTCCTTTCTTGTTTCTTCTTCTAAGAGTTAGTTTAAGATCACGTAAGCGATCTCATAACACGACAGTTGGATTGCTTGGGTTGTTGAAATGAGCATCTGGTAAACGCCTCTCATATACTTTGAAAGGATGTTGCTTTGAGGCCTAACAGCACCCGACGCTCTGTTTGAGGCATTTGTTGTTGGAATGAATTGTTGAAGTTACATTTTAAAGTTAGAGAATTCATGAGGAGATTGTGAAGGTGGTTTAGAGATTAGACAAGGGCGGGCGTGTGTCCAATTGTCACGTCATTTATCAAACATAAAATTAACGATTTAGTTAAACCTTTTAGAAGTCCTAAACCTAAAAATATTTTCATGTCTCATTAGTCGGGTCCGTCTAAACAATATCTTTATGGAAACATTCCGATTCATCTAACTACAGTTTAGAATTTTATCGTTTACGTGGCTCAAATATTATTTTCAACCATTCACTGATTTTGTAGCGAGGTGGAATAAATTAAAATGTTTAATTGCATGATACATATTTTCTTTACAAAGCTCCTTAACCTGTTATTCGTGGTCCTTTAAATACTATTTGTTCCAAGGATCATTATTTTCACTAATAAATTTTCAATTTTGACTACAAATCAAAAGCTTTTGTTGAAAATAAAATTACCTATTCAGCTTCCATTATTGTATCGGCGATCCAAACTGACGGGTGTTCACATTTGCCCCTTTAAACTTCCTTATTTAGCTAGAATATTTTTTCTCTCCCAAATTTGAAAAATGCGCAATGACATTTTTCTCAAATTTTCAACCAAGTTCTTTCTTCTCTGGATAACCAAAGAAATTTGAATCAGTTTTTCCAGAAACGAAGGCAAAAGTTTATAGTCGTCAATATTCAGCGCCAATTCTAAAGAGGAAAAGTTCACGTTTTGGACTGGGTCAGTTTTTAGGCACTAGTAACAGCATTCCAGGTAGAAACTAGATGTAGTGTCTTGCTGTAGTAGCCGCATGAGTGTACGTAAGTTTTTTAAACTCCAAATGCAGTAAGCTTTCCTTATCATTTAATTTGCATGATTTGTCGTAGATGCACATAACATTTTTTTTATAAAATCAGTTCAGTGTTCCATTAATTTTTATTTAGTGCCCGTTTTTCGTCTTAAACAACAATTACATTTACATGTAGTTTAAACATCCTTAATAGTAAAAGCTAGTAACTAAAAGGTTGAAGTAATGTACTTATTACTTTATAATATTCAGAAATAAAAATCAGTGTTATAAAGTCACTTATTAAAATTGTATACTATACCTAACGTATATTTTATACAGTTTTAACAGTAGCTCTGTTTGTAAACTAATTCCTATTGATTAAATAATTAATAATTTAATTACAATAATTCATTTGGTGCCTATTTGGAATGCACTAATTCTAAAATCACTTAATAAAACACGACACTGTGATCTACACTACCACATACTTAGCTCTTTTAAATACCTGAATGTATATTTAAAACCAAGTTAATCTGTTTCCGCCTAGTTTCTGGAACTGACCTTTCACTACTAAACAAACGCACTGCACATACGGCACACTAAATATGTATATTATTTGTAACGGAATCCCTTAAGTTTGGTAAACTAGATATCTGTGAATGGCTTAGCTGTGTTCTTATATTAATAGTTATTTTTTGAATTTTATAATTCTAGATGGGCATATGCATTCCCTCAACGTAGTAGAAGACCAAAACTTGACGACATTCCTTCAAAGAGTGATCGATTTGGAAGAAGCTGATAAAGAAACGATGCACCTTTTGGTATTCCTTCTCATGCAGTTTTTATCACGATCGGATCAAGCATATCCAGCGGAAGAAAAGAACCTCGCAAGAACACAAGGGATAGTACTACGGCATTTTTATTTACTCCTAGGTTATAGCCAGAACGATAGAGGGTTATATCTACCACCACAGCGATTAAGATCATCACCAGCATTTAGCGTATTCCTTTCAAATTTACCCCAACTTTTGGACCAAAATCATTTGATGGGGCGGATGCTATTGCCGACTTGTTTAATTTTATTACAATACGCGCCGTCAATTTATTATATTCCTAACGTGATGGATTTCCAGCAGCCCACATATAGCCTGTGGGCGCTGGAGCCCCATTTTAGAAAAAACTGGCTCATGTCGTTAGTAGTTCTTTTATATAAGGTATATCACTGATAATTACTTTGACAAATGACTAAACTAATATTTTTTATTTTTAGTACCAATATAGTCAGCAACCCTATTCCTCACAGCTGACATCTCTCATTCGCATCGTTTTGAATACGATGGATTCACAACACCACCACTGCAGAAGAATTCCAGCAACTATAATAATGGGGGCACCGCCGTCGAGGTCCAGAGGTAAAATTACAGACACATCCATATTTAGGAATTATTTCCGCCTTTAGAAACACCCTGTATAGATATGTCAGTGAAATTATATGGTGTAATAGCTATTTGAAGCAATAGTCAATGTAGTAAATTTTTGACATGGTTAATGACCTCTCTAAATTATCTTTACTGTTCTTTAATAAGTCTAAGTCGGCTACCCGTAATTTGCTCCTTTAAAATTTTCAGATGTAAGTCAACCGTCATTAGGTACAGAACTGGAACATCCAGAACGAACCACACCTCCGTTGTCGCCCATGTACTCTTCTGATGGGCAATCAGTCCAAGTTTCTGTGAGTTCCAAAGGTGGTAAGGTTCAAGTAGCTTACATGAAACCTTCGTCGACAGCTAGCATGGAGACACACTGGGAAGAAGCGATTCAATGCACCCATTTGGACAGAAAAGAACAAAGGTGGGAGAGAATACAAAGGAAACTAACGGATTTGAGTACAGATGAAGATACGGAATCCGAGTTGAGACCAATAACGGAAAGCGATATATCCGACAGCACTCTTCAGGGAAGCGTGCAAGATTCCTTCGAAGAAAATGTGCCGCCCGAGATATGTTGCGAGAAGCAAATAAGATCACCTAAGGAAATTTATCGCAACCATATGATTAAATCGAATAAAAGCAAACCGACTTGGATAATAGGAAGCGAAGAAGATTCCCTTAAATCTTGCGATAACAGACTGTCAGATTCAGCCAAAACGAGTTCAGAGTTTGTTAAGAATTGCTCAAGGTTGAATTCAACTTCATCTGTAAACGGATCTTATTTTGCCAAAACGGTCACTACAGATTTTCACAAGCAAGTTACATCTACGTTAGTCGATAAACATCATATGGGAAAACCGATGCCTTTAGGAAAGCACAAAAAAATTATAGAACCAAGCATAACACCAGTGTGTACCCCTGTTTCAGACTGTGATGAATGTTATAAAAACAATCAATCTATATTACCAACGCCATCTTTAGAGCGGTTACTTCCGATTGGATCTTCGAAGTTACCTGGTGGGTATTTTTGTCGCAAAAACACCTTTTAGTGGAATGACACTGAATGCAGTTGTTTCATTAGAGTATTGAAATAATATACATGTGCATATTTATGCAATAAAATCTCAGAAAATATGCACTGAATTTTCATAAACATGTACTACCTTCTATGCATATACATTTTTTTTAGTCAGAAATTGTTATTATCGAGTACCTTAAACATTTAATCGTATAAAACGGACACCTTATTTCATACTTATTTAGCATATACACGTATGTTTAGCAAAAAGTTACAGTACATACTCTTCCATCTATGTCTGTTCGTGTCATACCACTTCCGAGTGTGGCTACAAATTTAATAAATTCCAGATTCTGTTTATTACCTTATTTCTGCTTCATTGATTCCATATCAAAGCACGTCTAAAGAAAGTAAAGTGAACATATGAAAAAAAGTACTTCATTTCAGAGTCACCTTTGAGGAACGCATTTTCACCTACCTTGGAAGCTCAGTTAGAAATTCCTAGTCAAGAGCGGCTTCTTCCCATAGGGCAACACACCAAAGATATATCACAACTGGTCGATAAAGTTCGACAAGCCTTAGGTATTAACGCACAATCGCACAATGCCGAACCGAATAAAAAATCGGAGAAGCTTTTAAATCACCAACGAGAACACTCCTTAGCTACCTCACCGCAGTATACAAGTCCGAGAAAGTTAATTAAACAAGTTGCCTTAGAAAGTCCACCTAATCAATTCGATATGGACGATAATGGACATCTTTTTAAAACCATCAAAATGGATAATCAGAGTAGGTTTTCCTATAATCAATAAAGTTACTTGATCAAGTAGTTGTTTATTCTTATTAACTTGTAACTGTTGATATTTTTTTATGATTTTAGGAGAACTTTTGGCAAATCATAGACAACGTATCAGGAAAGTGGGGCCTTTCGCAATGAATTCTTACTCAATACATGATCCTCGCAGACCTGGGTTTTGGTTCAATCCTGAGTTCTCTCTAAAGGTGGACGGTAACGATATGAAACAAAGTTCCTTCAGAATAGGAGATGAATGTGTTAACGAAAGGTGTTCCGAATGTGGAATGGTAAAAGAAGAATATAGCGACGAAGAAATTGGGCTTTGTATCGTTACGCTAGGAACGTTTATCCATCGAGAGCCTGCATTAGCAGCACCAATGTTACCTGATATATTAAGTATCGTTGCCAAGTAGGTACACGTTTATGTTCAGACGTACAGATTACTAATTTAAAACTTGTTAGAGTGGCGACTAATACCATGTATCCTTGGCAAAGCGAAAGCAATATTCATTTACCAGGAGGAGCAATAAGCGTAGCACACCAATTTTTAAGATGTGTTTTACACCAATTAGCGCCTAATGGAATTTTTACTCAAATGTTTCAAACAAATGCACCTGGTAAATATTTGTACACTGTAATATTATAAAAAATGTTTATATGTATTGCTTCTTTTTCAGAAAATATTAGGATACAATTTTTTAGAAGCGTTATTCAAGCTCTTGTAGATTTTAATGAACTAAACATCGTAGCACCTCTACAGTTTCTATTAGAGGTAAAACTAATCAATGTTCCAATATTAGACATTAATACTTAAATATATTTTTTAAGACTTTAAACTCCAAGAAAACGTTACCTGTTGATATTTTGCCAACGATATTACTTAATATGGCATGTTATTTAAACTGTTTACCTCTTGAAGCTGCCTTAGGTCCAAGTACTCCCATGTGGAGTACTGTATTACAGCAATTAGAAATTTTATATAGGAAGATTATTTTTTTGTTAAATTTAATGGAAGACATCACACCTTTATTAAAGATCATGTCTTCTGTTTTTAAAATTCCATTAATTTCGCAATTTAAGGTAAGAGCAAAATATTAATAATTCAACAGCATTAAAAGAAAAATATATTTTAGGGTCTATTGGAGCCTTTTTCGAAAGTTCTCAGTCACGCAATACAAACCCAAACTTTAAAATATAGTTGCCTTATTGAAATTTGTTGTTTATGCAATAGAGCTTTCACAAAGGTCAGTACAACCATGCTATGCAAATGCAGTACTATGCAAATTATCTTAAAATTTCACATTTTCAGGACAGAGATAGATTAATCCTTAGCCGTATGATTGTATTCGAATTAGTGCAAGCCTTGAAGTTTAAGACCACAATTCCAGATTCGAATTTACTCATGTTAATAAACCTTGTGTTACAGGTAATGATAATACTGTAAATATTTAGATCCAGTCTACCATTCATTTTATTTTAATCTTTAAGGACATAGGAGGGTCAATACCTTCAAACGTTGTAATAAAAGACTGCCCCACAATATCCTTAGATTATGTTCCAGCAATTTCGACAGGCATATCAGAATGTATGAAGTTAAATTTGGGAGATATTTTGGAATTCCTGACAGACTTCCATGCTATTTCTAAGTTGAAGGTGTGCCTTTAAAATTGTCTATATTTAGGTTTTATTGCATTTTACTAATTCTAGAGCTACTGCAAAGGAATTAATATTGGTTTGAATGACGATACTCTAGGAGGTATAATAAAATGTAGCATTGCTCAATATCTAGCGTTAGAAATCACCAAAGGGAATGGTAGAGACAACAGAACAGTTACACGTTACTTACCTTGGTTATACAGTACCACCACTCAAAGGTAGGAAATTATACAAAAAAAAGTACAAGTTTTTTATTTATATAATGATTGTAGCCGAGAGTTCATTGAATGCATAGGACATATAAGGTTGTTGTCGTGGCTATTGCTAGGTTCGCTAATGCATACTGCTTTACAAGGTACCAATCACAGCCAAGTTTATAATCAGCCAATTCCACATGAAGCTTCCTGTCAAATTGCTGACCACATTCAAGTTGTGATGGCTGGATTTGCAGAGCAGCCTAAAGCATCCGTCCTGCACATGTCCTCATTATTCCACACCTTTACATTATGTCAAGTAATATTTTATCATTTGTAGAGAAAAGACAAATCTAATCCTATGTTTTAGCTATGGACAATCTATATAGAACAAGGTCTCAGCAGTCATATACCAATAACTGAAACATATAATTTAACAACAAACATTCTTTTTGATTTTTGGGGAAAAGTGACTCCATGTATTTTACAATTAATACAGCAGTCGAAAATGGTACATGTTTGAATGACGTTTTATCAGATTTTAATCAAATATTTTTTTAGTTAAGTGAAATAGTCAGTTTACATTTCCTCAGCATGATTGAAGCTTTACTGGAGTGTCAATCAACGTTTGTTGGTAAATTACTACCCCTGTGGACACCTGTTCTATGTTCAAATCAAATTCAGGTACGTAGTGTAAAAATTATTTGAACGTCTGGTAACTCATTCTTTTTTAGTTACCAGGACATCTGCAGGTACGATTACAGAATTGTCGTAATTTCCCTCCTACCATTTTTCATGAGGCAATACAAGAAAAAATGAAAATGTCACATACGCACAATCCCATGTTATTAAAATGGTTACAAAGATTGCAGTTTAAGATGGGACAAATAGAACTGCAATCATCAGCAGCAACACAATTTTACTCATTGTAGTTTAGGTTTATTTTTAACATTGTTATATTTAAAAGTGTAAAACGATTTCTACATCACTGTTGTAATAAATAAATTTAAAAAAGAAATCATTTTGTTTATTCACCTTAGTCAAAGAATTTCCTGTTTCAGCGATTCCATAAAGTGTTTGCATGAAGTCGTTAGAGGATACAGCTGAAAAATATTTTATTGGAATGAGATAATCCAGACACTGATAAATTATACTACCTTTTCAAAGAAGTAAAGAACATCATATTTAATCTGCTTTCTAATTTTCATTTCATCAGAGATGGTGTCAGACTGAGGTGTTGTTTCTTCAACTGAAGGCAAGTTTCTGCTTTTCAGTCTCCTTAATGACTCTTCTGTCTTACAAACCGATTCAAGAACATCTTGAACTAAATTGTGGTACCTATAACAACTACATTAAAAATATTGTCCAATAACAGTATTGGTCAATTACCGTTGAGTTATTTCTGAAATCAACTTTTCTAAAATCTCTTCAGATTGATTGGCACCAGTCGAAACGAATTTTGAATGAAATTCTAATATAGGTTTAATAGCTTCAATAATATAACCACTGGGTTCCTTGGGTGCACTCCTATTAGTTCTGCGATATAATCTGGGAATAGCACCAACATTTTGTAGGTATGTAACACTATCTTGAAATTTAATACTAATGAGATGATCTTTTAGTTTTTCCTTTATCACAGATATACACTTTCTGTTTACTTGGAATGCTTGAAGAATGTGAGGTCTCATAGCGGTATTAAATATATTAAATATGGTGTTGTCAATATCTGATATTTTATCAGTGTTTAAAGCTAAAAAATTTTCCACTATGTTAAGATCTGCTAAGGAATCCATAATGAAATTTTCCTGGGCGTCACTCTCCTAAATGCATTGAAAAATAATAATAAAAAAAATTGTTCTGCAATGCATATGAATAATATTACCTTTAAGAAAGCATCAAACCAACGCAAGTAGCGGGACAACAACATCATTGATAGTTTTAAAAACTGGTCTGCAAGCTGATCTATAAAAACATCATCAGAAAAACATCGAGACATGGAAGACCACAATGAAAGCGTAAGATTTAATTTACAGGAAAGTTCATTTGTTGGCGCATAAATTAAGCTTTTATCAATTAATAAATCACTTTCAAAAGCACCAGCTATTTTTTGGTAACATATTTCGAAATAAACAGGCAGGTTGAATCTTCTCATGTGCTCTTGGAATGTCTCATCTTCTCTCAGTAAGTTAATGTTACCCGATTTAATAGCAATCTTCTCTAAAATTTCCCAAGTACTTTTAAATCTTTTCTGAAATAATTCAGGATTTCCGGGAGCAGTAATGAAAGGCAACCCTACACGTGATTGCTTATCAAACTCCTTCCAAAAACAATTTTTAATAAAATTGAAAGATTTTAATTCTCGGTTCTCTTCTAAAACAGTAGTAAGTGTCTTCATCTTTTCAGTCATGAAAAATAACACATCATTATAAATCTTATCAAGATCTTGTCGGTTTTTATCAAGATTTCGTCCTGAAAACACCTTCTCCAAATAGGGCTTCACAACGTTTACTCTAAATGTTTCTTGAGCCAGCTCTTGCTTACTTAAATTGTCATACATTCTCAGACAACACAGTAACACATTGGCATCTTCATTCTTGTAAGCATCCAAAAATCTTTTGTCAATAACTTTGATAAGTTTAGACTCAATAGTCTGTACGATATCCTCTACATCACTAGTCATTATTCCTAAAACTTCTATGTACTTTTTTTGAAAGGAAAACTTCATAACGATCCGCTCAAGAATTAGCAAGTCATTAGATAGATCGTTTGGTCCTTCCATAAATTTGTTTATGTAAGACGATGATAAAATTATGCCAAGTTTTAAATGAATGTTATTTTGTGATGTATTGTTATTCTTTAATTCTTGCAATGTAGTGCTATATGTACCTTCAGCAGTTTCGATCAGACTGTTCAAAGCCTGTAAAGTAAACCGACCATATTATACTTTTAAAAGCTGGTTGTGAAGGTTAGTTTTACCATCATTTCTTCACGAAGTTGACGAATCGGACCCCATAGGTTTTCAATTTTCGTATTAAGATTAGTGAGGTATTCAGCTAAGTTAACTATTGCTTCAGTCTCCGTCCTAAGAATCTCTGACATTTGCATTTGAAGCTCAGCTCCAAAATTTCTGAGCTCTCTTCTAAGAGTTTCCAAGTCTGTTTTGTGAGTGTATTTCGACAGGCATTCATCCACACTGAAGATATTCTATAAAAGCGCTTATTAGTGAAATAGGAAATGAAACTGAAAAACTTACCTGGAAAAACACATCGTGTGCTATTAAATCCTTTGAATCCATCTTTAAATGTTACTATGATATTTTACTCACAATTTGTATTTGAGTACGTGTTAAAAATATAATTAATATTTAAAAAAGTGAGGTTACGTTCCTGAATAGGTGTTTATGAAGCAGATTGTCCATGTTCTCGAAACCACTATTTCAGGACCAATATATCGATACCCCATATATCTCGTTGGTCAGTAAAACAGTTTTGCCTTTTTTCAAAGTTAGTAGAAAGTATCGTATTTTAAAATGATCTTATTGGTGTAATAACATATCATTTAATATTTATAGAAGGATATACGTAACGACAAATTTAAATTCTTCCACAGAACAGATATTTATAAATTAGAGCCTAACGTTTTGAACTTTATTACTCTATGACGCCATATTTACTTTTTTTGGTGTTTTGTTTGTGTAAATGTGTAAATTGTTCAATGTGGTTAAATAGAAACTAATTGTAATATAAATTCAATTGAAGTGTAAACAGTAATGGAAATTAGTGGCATGAGTATCACAGGATGTTGTTTGCAGATAACATCTAACACACAAATTCATCACTTTATAAGAAACTCTCAAGTAGAATAGCTCATATATAAAGTATTAACCTCTTTCCTCAGGGACTGTGAATAGAAATACTCGACAAAGAAATAGTTTATAGGGATTTTTAGACGTTTTTATACCAGATAGTTGCTCAACTAAGTTTCTATTTAATTTTTCGGTTTTTTACTTAGGTATGTTACCTTTAAACGTACTTTTTAACTAGCTAAATTTAATTACACTTTGAATTTTGATGAATACAATTGAAAAGATATGAATAAAGTACTAACAACCTATTTTGTATTTAAATTGGGATTACCTGTTTTGGGTAATATTATATGTTTACTGTAGAATTATCCAATTTATTTCTTGATTTTCAGATGGATTAGATTACGATTGCTCAGGGATATCAAATGTTTCACATAACTTTTTCACAAGTTTAAGGGGCATCTCAGGAATATAAACCGAATGTAAAACACATTCAGGAATACAGGTAAGCTTAATAGTAGTTTAGTAGAAGAGTCTAGCAGGTGTTGATTATTGATTCCATATATGCAACTGAGTTTAAATGTTCTAAAGAAAACTGTTTTCATGAATTGACAATATCAAATGATAGTCTAGTGCAATTAGAAAATAGGTGTAGTTCAATAATTAATTTGTTAAAAAGTCCCTCTGCCAAAGGTAGTGGCCACATTTGCTAGTTTAGTTAATGCTGCATTGCAAATAATAAAATTTCATATTGTGAACAAAACATTGGACCGCAAGCAGTACGCGATAGCATAGTATACATCTAATCCTTAGTGAGGTGCATTTAATACCTTGTTACATAGTTGAACAGTACATACTGTTATTAATTGTTGCTTAATGCTTTGATGTAGATTCAGTCGAAAGAGGTGAGAAGAACTTACAATGAAAGTATGAAAGAGAATACCTTTAAGATGCTTTTCCTTTCCATCTAGTAAGCATTTATTTACTAAGATTTATTAACACTAATGGCCGCCTACGGTGGTGGACAGTTTGGTAATGGTGCATACAGTTTATTTCATTTACTGTTTTTCTTGCAGCATAAATTAAGTGTGAATGGTGGACGTTCAGAACTTGGAGGGGATCGAGTCTTGCAATGGCAGATTATGCATTATACCAAGCAATTAAATCATTTGTACCAACATCGGATGATCAGCTGGAGTTTCAAAAAGGTGATGTTTTCCAAATAGCTGTTGAGAGCCCATTTTCCAGTAGCCCGGCAAGAAAAGCTGGCTGGCTCTTGGCTTATAATCGCAGAACCCGTGCCAAAGGATATATACCAGGTATGTAAAACAGTTTAAAGTGACAGTACCAATAAACATCTTGTTTGAGGTGTATTTTCTAGAAAGTTGAAAAATTATTAAGGCAGTATAACTGCAAGAAGTTAAACTACCTATCAATTTATGGATGTCTTAAGTCATAACTTAAGTCTTAAGGATACACAAGATCAAATGATGTCATAAATGAACTCTAAAATAAATGATACATGTTCCGGGTGCATTCATCATTTTGTTCTCAATTTTCCATCAATATGAGAACAATTACAATATTGTAGATAAAGAAATGGCACAGAAAATCTGTCATTGGTTTACTAATAGAAACTTATGCCTTTGATAACTTCAGACAATATTTTATTAATAGAATTAGAATAGAAGTATTCCAAATATTCTTAAAAAGACTAACAAGCAGAAACAAATATATGAAATATTGGAAGATTTATTAAAGCTAATAAAATGAAATATGAGATATGTTTTAATATTATATTTATATATATTTTCTGTATCCTCGCCTCTTATACTCCTAATGGTGTCTACGATTCAGCAGATTAAATAAATAAATAAATGAAAATGGCTAACTGTCACAGAGGTCTGTAAAGCATATCTCCTTTATTTCAATTTTACAATATAAGAAATCACTTCATGTAACACTTCATGCTTCTATTTGCATGCTGAAAAATTATAATCAGTTTGTTTTGTTTCAGTTGAATCTGTTAAATTACTTGGATCGGAAGTTGGGAAAACCAT
Source organism: Cryptocephalus primarius (assembly GCA_963576515.1). Taxonomy (NCBI): domain Eukaryota; kingdom Metazoa; phylum Arthropoda; class Insecta; order Coleoptera; family Chrysomelidae; genus Cryptocephalus; species Cryptocephalus primarius. The sequence continues at coordinate 6,859,225 of OY754936.1, forward strand.
TCATCATCCCTCGGCGTGTGGAGTGGAAGTTTCTGACATGAAATTAGGTACTTTAGTGAATATTTAAAGTAGTTCATCACACTCTCCAACCAATGACTTTTGCATACTGAAAGTGAATTCAGTTCAGAAACTAATTACGTATACATGCATACATTTGTTGTATATCCTTTGGTAGCCTATTGTATTTAGAACTGAAACTTATATATTCTATAGACCACTATAAATTAGAAATTACTGTATTTTAATTTGAAGTTCAAATTCGATAAGAGGATTGGGTTCAACTGATGAAGGAAATGTAGATATACTCTAAATAATTAGTAATAAATCTTATAAATTTTTAAAAAAACGTACAGAATTTTGTCCAATTACCACTTTCGTTTCTGTTATGATTATATTTTAGTATATTTAACTTTTTTTTTTCCAGAAAGCGACAACAGAGTACCTGAGCATAAACTAGAAGATGTGTATTTCCTCACTCCAATATTATGTAGACACTGTAAGTACATATTGAGTTGTAACCAGATTTCAAAAATATTTGAGCCATCGAAAACTTAACTGACTTTAAACCATCTTTTGAAATAATTCTGCTATACTTTGTTATATATAATAAAGAGCTATAAGGCTGGAAATTAAAATGAAAAACTGATAATTCAGTTGTTAATCAAAACGCAAGTTAAAAAACTGATATATTTAAATGTGGAATATAAATTCAGGAAAATATTTTAAAATCTGAGGCCTCCCTGGGATAATTTTTGGTTCATTGTACAATAATAGCATTTTGTATGGTAGTCTCTACGAATGAAATATTAAGGAACTGGTTAAGTTGGAATTGGCAGTGAAATCTTTCAATTTACATTTTGTTCATTACTCAGCTAACCCTGGATAAAAAATCGCATATCTTATTTTAGATTATCTTGTCTGTTGTTATAATTATTGTATAATTTATTCTGTTGTTTAATATCATTCAAATTCAGAATTATCCGAAATATGTTACAACAGTTTAAAAATGTTGGGAATTGAGTACATTACTGGTTTTTTCAACTTTTAATTTTGTTTGCTTTATTCGAGAATTGGCAGTGATGCGGTTCTTAAGAGCCATTCTGTAGTCCTGCATGTTGCACTTGTGTTGTTGCACATTGTTCTACTTAAAAATCTATAACAATAGTAAATTATTCTTTAGTTTCTTTCTTACTTTCATCTTAGTTTGTCTATTTATTATTTAATTTCATAATCTCTCGAGAACAATAAACTGGGGCCAGGCGAGTATGAAAAAATTGGAAAGAAAATATCTCTTATCATGTGCTTTTGTACTATTGAATTGAGTAACTTATTTTAACAGTGGTTATTAGTAGTAATTACCTCTGAACGGCCTATTCTAACTTCAGACATTTCTGTTGGCTGATGAAATTAGGGAATTATCGTTAAAATGTACTCCTGTACTTCTTTATAGCTGATGTTTTGTACAACCAGAACTTGGAGGTGTACTTGTGAGTGATTTTGTATTATTAAATGACAAAATTTTTGAATTCCCTTATTATGAGGTGGATATTTATAAAAATTATAAATGCTTTGTAGTCATTGCATACCATATTGAATTTTTTCAGCACGTCCGAATATTCATGGTTTGTAAATAGTGTATCTAATATACACAGATTCCTATGAATAGAAAGGAATAAGTGCTTCCGGTGCTTAACAAACTCAAGCGAAAAAATGTTAGGAATGGTCACATATTTATTGCAAGCAAAAAATATAACAATATCCATGTTAAGATAATTTCCAAAAAACATGTCGATAAAGGCAAAATTGTTTTAAATCTATTACGTTTCATTCTTCTAAGGTATGACCTGTTGAGAGTTGATATCTTTATATTTACACTACCTAGGCAATTACATGAAATGTTCAGTTAGTTGTAAAATGCCTCTCAATATACACAAACAATATTAATTTTATAATTTCTAATGATGGCTAACGATATTTAACATAGTAAAACAGTCGAATAAATAGTGTTAATAATATATTCGGAGATGTATTTTATTGAAATATTTCAAAATTCGATTGCGAATCCTTTGAATCGAGATGCAAAACTACTAAATAGTACAAACACTGGAGCATTCTATAAAATAACAAAACATCTTGCGAAATCGTGTTTTCATGCATCGACTAGGTGAATTAAAAAGGTGAATATCGCCCATTTTTAAATTTTACTTTTTATGAGAGTATTATTAATAAGGAAAAATTATAAACAATATGGTTGTTAATGAAACAGTTACATTTTCCACATATTTCAATAAAATTTTGGGTGTTTATATGAAAACTACTAGGAAATTCTAAATTCTTTTTGTTTATTTATTTGTTTATATTTTATGTATCTGAGAATTTAAAATTAAAATAAACTCCTTAACCAAGAATGCCCAATACCCAAGACCTACCGTTTTAGAGGCATTTAATTATTTTTGAAATTACAACTCTCAATTTATTATTTATTAGCACTCAACCTATCAAATTAGACTAAATGGGAATTATACGATCACAGTTAATATTTAGCAGAAAGGTTTATGAGTGGAATGATCTGGCTTTTTTATGGTATAATTATACAGAGTGATCCAAACATCTGTATGTCTAGGTGCACACAACTGGGAATATTTATTTATTCTAATAGCACACCCAATATTTATTATAGTGTTTTGTAAAATGTTATTATCGTTCAAATAATGTATTTTTTCCATGCTTAACTAACAGATTTTGAATTGTTTAGTTTATTTCTAACATTTTATATTTCCAGAAATACCATATTAAACTTTCTCATCAATGCTGGCAATAAATATATATTTTTCTTAAAATAATATTTCTTTCTTAAAAATATATATGTTCTATATGGATATTTTCACGTGAACACCCCACTCTGTATGTAATGCACAATTGTTTTTGCAAATCTTTAATGTCTATATTGAAGTATTTTTTGAAAACATGTTAATGGTTTAAAACTTTCCCTAACAACACATTTAATTTCGAAGGTTATTAATTTTTTTCCCATTAATAAGTAATTATTCTATTTCTAGTACATCCATTCTATTGCTATTTTACCTCTAACAAAGAGGGCCAATTTCAATTTACGAACTTTGATATATCGATATTCCTGCGTTACATTTATTTCTACATAAATAGGAGAATTCGGACGCTCACCAACAGGTGTAGTGCTGAAAATGTCGTTCCGATAATTAATGCATTACGTAATACACGGGAAATTTGCGGTGAAAATCAATTCGATAGGAAATTGTTGCTGAAAATGGTTACTGTCTGCTTAATAGAACTCAAAAGCACTCGTGAAACTGGTTTGTGTAGTGAGGTCTCCTGGAATCGTAATTGAATTGTTTGATAAAAATAATTGGTTTTTTCAGATTTTCCGCATACGAGAAAAAGGGTTTAATACCACCGATAATCTAAATAATTGAATGGCATTTCAAGAATGAACGATGCCATTTATTTTATCATTATTTATTCTAAAATTCTTTAGGAACAATTATTTTTATCTCCACATCAGGAAATGACAGTACTCCACAATGGTTTTGCTTGCTTTAATGCACATCGTCAGACAATTATTGCGTGTTTAACTATTTCAAATACTAATTTACACTCTAATTTGTAAATTATCGAACGAAACTCGAGTAAAGTGCCCAGAATATAATCCCTTCGTTCTATATAGTTATTTACATACAAAATTTTTTTATACTTCGATTTCTCAAAACTTGAAACGTTTTCCCCAGAGACTCACGTCCTAATTTAGATAACTATAAAGGTTATTGTTGGTATTGCCAGTCTATTGCGTCTATTTCTAGCGTACTTCGTTTCCTGTTTGATTTTCAAGTCCAGCCAGTTTTGTTTTGCAAAAAAGCACACTTTGCTAGCTGCACATAATACGTTTTTAAAAATATCTTGCAATTGCGTACTGCCGGGTGCAGTACACAAAGTCATCAACTATATTTTTAATAAGCATACCAGCAGTTTAGTCTTTATAACAAAAGGAACGAACATTGGGGATTCTTTTTAATTAATAACCAAACATCACGAATATTTTTCATGTAAATCAGTTGTGTATGAGTAGGGCGTAAATCTTAATTTTTTATTGGATTATTTAAACCACTTTGAAATTCTTAAAAGTGATGCTGGCATTATAAATATTAGATGATAGATTAGTGGTTAAATATGGTGATAGAATAAGTAGTGTACTTCTAGTTGCAAGGTACTAATTGGAGAAATATCTAATGAATTATAAATTTAAGTCGAGTAGCTAATGGACATATCAATTCATCATCCAAAAGATAACAGGCATTCATTTTTTTATCTGTATGTAAACCACGAGATAATTTATGAAGTGTTAAAATAAAAAAATACATACAACTTAGTAGGTTTCATATTATATATATAATAGGAAATTTCGAAATAAGTATATAAAAATAATTATCAATTTTTAATAATACAGTTCTAAATTCAGCTCTTATTTATAGGTAAAGACTACATCTGGGGTCAAGGTCACGTCGGTGTGAGATGTAAAGGTAAGTTTTAATAAATCAGAATTTACTTCAGTACAAATCTCAAACTAGTTGTAACTTCAAGAAATATTTTGTTTTATCGAATTAGTCCTGTTACCCAATATATTTTCTAGCGGTCACAATCAGTTTGAAATTTAACTGTTTAAAAATCGGTTACACAGTTATCAGAGGAGACCCCAAGCTCTAAAGATTTGTTCTTTTATGATAAATTTAACTAATGGACACCCCAAACTCTTATCGCGAAATATGTTAGTTTCACCTTTCTTATAATAAAAAAATTGGTGATTATCCCAAATTGAATGCCAAGTACTTTGCAGAAGATAATGTAAGTTTAAAATTTTATAAAAATTGTCGTCATATTTCGGTTAACTTGGCTCTGATTAAGTTAACTCTGATTAAAAGGGCCAGTCAACTGAATCATGTTATGATAAATAATTGCAAATCTTATATTAATAATAAGACTTTTTTGCTGATTTCTTTTGCATTGTTAATCAGTTGACTCTGATGTCATGAGTATTATTGTGCACGGAAGATTCACTACGACTAATGCTGACCAAATTGAGAAAACGTAAATTCGTGAATTTTTTCGCTCCCACAGGATCATATACATCATTAAAAATTTAATATGAGGGATACCACATGTTACTGAAACCGTAAAGTTGACAAATGATCCTTTTTTAGTTTACTAATAAAATTGGATGGTGGAAATATTTTTTTCATCTTAGAACATAAACCTAGCTAGATTGTGATGTATGATGATGTGATTATTAGATGTGGATGAGTTTGTTTTACTTTTTCAAATGTTACACATGAACAAAAATCTGTGTGAAGAATTGTCATTTAAAACTAAAGTGATTTGAGAGCGGCTTCATATTACATAAATGTAAAATATGTAATATTAAACGATACTTTTCATTTGTTTAAAGTACCTATAAACATTTTTAAAGTTATTTTGGTTTGAGGTACATAGATTCAGACAGCAAATAACAGAGTAGGTAATATATAATGAAAGAGTTAAAAGTAGAATCTATTAAGTAAAAATCTATAGACCAAAACACCTGACTTGATCTACTACTATGACAGGCTAAACGGGTGAAAATTGATTTTGTATTCGGAAGTACTTGAAACTCTCAAACAGAAATGTAATGAGTGGTTTTGAATCCCGTCAATAAAACGATTTTTTGCTTAAAATCACTTGTAACCAGCCCTTTTGAATACTGTAATTGTAGATTTTAAATGGTAGAAGGGTATTAAAAACTTTCTTGTATTTTGTTGTTATAAACGGTTTCATATGTACCATAATGAAGAGTTGCAAACATAAATAGTTCACACGTTGATGACAGAAACGTGAACATTGACTATATGGCTGTTTCGAGGTGCTCGAGGCTATTTGATGTAAGATTTGAGAAACATTGTCACAATCGCAATGATGGTTGTCAATATTGGCACCTGCCCCTTTGTGTTCATTTGCAGTAAGGTGTCGAAAACTAGATTTTGGGTGTTAAGATGCCATGTTTATTTAATATAGAAATTATATCTGATCAGTCGTCCCGTTTTCCAAGAAGGTTTACAAGACTTTGGTTATGTGTTTTGTCCTAGCGGTCCTGGTTTAATCGTCTATAATTGGTCTGCCTTGAATTTTCTTCACGCCCAGGATTGTCTTAGGTGTGGGGGATGTTAGACAGTGTAGATTTATAGGTCTTTAATACTAACGCCATAGCTGGAAGTCATATAATAAGTTTAATATGTGGGCTACACATCCATATTCCTGCTGTACATGGCTTCTGAGTACGGCCATTACTCCTTAGCGACTTCCTGATAGTTTGCAGAAAATGTTGATTCTGGTCTTCATCTACCGGTGAGGGTCTGGTCTAGGGTATTGTTGGGGTATAGTTGGCTCGTTTGTTATCGAGGTGAAAGCAAACTAACTACTTTAATTAGTCATAAAATTCGTTGATATTCAGTATAGTGTCTTCAAGAGGTGATGTCATCGGTGTAAATGTACTTCTATTTGATTTTTGTTTATGAACGCTATGTTTTGTACTCAGACTTAAGTTTAAAAAGCGTGTAATTACATTAACATCATTGATTGTATTTTGTTTTAGCTGAAATAGATTCATTGGATAGGTATTACATCTATTCGCCTCTGAATATAACATTGCTCGTATATGAGCGGGTACTTTCGTGTTCAGAATTGATTTTTGTCACAGTCGATGCGATTATCGTAAGTTCTCATATTCTCACAGAAAATAACGAATTTGTTTTAACGTAGCAACTACATTTGGAATTTGACGAAGTGTACGTTACACAAAAAAATATGTTTCATTTTAGAGCATCGAAAGGTGGTTTTTAGTTTTGCATTCTTTCTTAATACACTGAGGAGAGTACATTTATATCAATTCAATATCAAATTGGTAATTCTCATAACTTTTGACCAGCAGTTTGTGTCGAAACCGGACTTATTTGAAACTTGAATAGCGCCCCGTTTGCGTTGGAAAAGTTATAGTTTGATGAAAGGATTTAAAACCCTTGGCCGATGCAGCATTTTACTTTAGCCAATCTCTTGGGCTATGTTATAGGGACCTCACTGTTATCCCAAATTCTTATTTAATTAGCGTTAACTGTAGAATACGTAGTAAGATTAATTACGCTGTGTGATATTCGTTTCTTTTTTATCAGTATGATAAAGTATCTTCTTATAGCTGACAGTAATTTAAACAGACAAGATTGAAACTATTGTGAGTGGACGCACAAGCGCGAGCTACTTTAAAGGTCTCCAGTGGTAATCCAGTGATGCTGATGAAAAGTCTTCAAATACTTTTAGAATGGTTATTATATAAATTATATACCCAGTTTCGGCGGTCATTTGATTACCTTGACGTTCGACCATGACAAGTTTCATTTGAACGTGGCAACGCCGATTCTGATTCTTGACCGCGTGTGTATATCAAGGTCATTTATCACACCATTCGTCAATTTGAGTAGTGTAATAATTAAAAGCGAGCGCTAATTTACAACTTCAAATAGTCGCATTTAGCGTTAAGGGCGAAAGAGGCATGCATCATTGATTACCCGGTTGGAGAGGTAGCAACTAGCATAGTATTGCGGTGCACGTACACACACGTTGCCGCATGTATTTCCGCAAAACTCAGTTTCTATTTCTAACACAATTTGTGCCAAATTAAAGTGACAGCTTCACCTACCCAGCTTATAGCTCATTCGCGGTTTTTTAAGCTGTTCAAGCAGAAGTTCCCATAGACTACATGTCACCTCGTTAGAGTTATCACAGAGTGTTATCAATATTTAATAACTTATCACATCAACTTTATCTGTTTCAAACGCACACTTTGGTTAATTAACTTATCGTGATAATTTTCCTCATCTGGTTAGTAGTAACAGAGATTATAAGATTTTTGAGATGTGCTGGCAACGTGATCCTTATGATAGATCGTTGGCTGGTCGGTGTTGCTTGTTGCTGGCTGAGATGGATTTGGACAACTACGATACCTTGGATACTGAAAGGCGGATGACCGATTATAAGTGTAGGATGAAACTAAACCGTACGAAATCTTCCTCAAGGCCAAACGTAGATTTACTAGCACATTTAGCTTTTTAAATGGATCCTATTGATTCGTCAAATCATTCTTTTTACGGCGCTGAATGTAAATGACATCGTAAAACATCCAAATTGGGGTAGTGTCTTACGGAATATGCTCAGTTTCTTTCTTTATTTTGGATTAGGTGCGTTCTCTTGCGTACCAAAATAATCAGCAGAGCAACATATGACTTTATCCATAAAGTCGCATAAAACTTACACGTAAAGCATTGGTTTCAAATAATTTCTTTGTCTTGAAGATTCACAGTCTTCATAGAAGTTTTTCCTGGCCTATTTACAGGCCAGCAATTCATTTGCTCAAGCATCATGCCTTGATACAACGATAAAACGAAATAGTCGTGGACAACTACGAGCTGATTTCATGCATATGTCAAAAATCTTGCACCAATCACTTGACGTGTAAAAAGATTAAATGTATATTATTGAAACTTCTATACTTCGAACATGTCTGTGAGTTGAATTTTTAAAGATAACAATACTTTTTATGGACAATTCACGTGGAAAATACGTTAACTCGAATTTCTTCACGTTAGAAAATGCTGGTTTATTGCTCGAAATCTATTCAGCCTGCGGACTTTCTGTATTTATTTCATCTGCAATAGGGAACTGCGGTATGAAAACTCAGTACTTTAATAGTTTCGAGCGAATTAAAAAAAATGAGGTTTAATCTGTAAGCGATTGTTAGAGAGCAAAGCTGTTAGGGAGAGAGAGAAGGGACGAATACCTCTCTGCGATTGGCCAGCGAGTGCCTTGAGCGCGAGAAATCGTTGTAGGCTATCCCCCTCTAGATAGAATTGAAATGAGTTAACAGTTTGATTGATATTCATGACTATAGCAGTCTAGCGATTGTAGTTAAATGTCATTTGGAGGCCACCTATTTCTCCGTCCCAGTAATCTTGTAGAGAGAACAGTGGGGGAAATAGTCTCATGTTTTCTCTCTCCCTAGCGAGAGATATTCGTACCTTCTTTCTCTTTATGCCTAAGAACGATCGTTTTAACAATCGCTTACAAAGTAGCCCTGAATATCTATGGTTGATTAGGGAGACGAGAAGAAAAAAGATCACTCTTGAATTTGAAATCCCCGCCAACACGTTTTTGAGCTTATTATGAAATCGCCAGGAAATTCTGACAGAATTGTAGAATGGTGTGTCAAATAACGAAAACTGCTGAACATTTGACGTACGATATAAGGCAGTTGACGTAACTAGTTTGAAATTAGAGAAAAAGCATTTTTGTTCGTCAAACCATTGGAGCAATATTGTACAAAAAGTTGTGTATGGAGACAGTGAATTATCATAACTGTGATGATTGAAAGAAAATGTTTTTCTGATGTTTTGAGCTTTAATACATTTTTAATGCAGACGAGACAGGTTTGTACCTTCCATAAAACAGTGACAGCCTTAAAACTTTAAAGACGAAAAGTATTTTAGTGGCAAGCACAGGAAAAAAATTTTGATGGCAAAGCAGGGCGCCAACGTAATATGCCAAAATTAAACTTGCTGTCAATTGTAATATCAAAAAAAATCACTGTGGCTTCAAGCAAACTACATTTTTTGACTAACGAATAGAAGTATTAAAAAAATTTATGTTGCCAATTAAATTTATATAGAATGACGTTCTTAGATAAGGAATGTTGTGTCCAAAGACATCGAATCGTCAGAATCGATGAATGTACTTTCTTCACCATCAAATATTCTTGGAGCTTGAAGAGTTCATCGATCAGGGTATTATCAATCGTACTATCAAATTACTGTAGGATGCTGAATGCAGTTTTAGTTTCGGACATTTCGACAGGCAAATTCGAAGAACAATAATTAGAGTTTGTTTTTGTTAATGCAGTTACTATCTCTGAATTCATACAATGGTACACATTCTACATGTTTTCTAAGCTTCAGCATCTTCACGAGCAATTTGTTTATATCTTCTTGAACTGCTCCATGTAATTTAACTATATTTTGACAAACTTGACACGATTGGTCCTTGATTTTCACACCAAAGATCAAGAACAGTTGCATATTTGCTTATCTTTGTAAGTTGAGTTGTGTAAAAATTGTTGACATTTATTTTGACGTGTTTTTTGAAATTTCAATATTTTTTTTTTGAATATGGTATAATCAATATAATTTTCTGTTTAATATGAAATCAGCCCGCATTTTACGTTTAATTTAATCGAATTGGCGTCTCTAACGCTCCCAACATCCCCATATATTACGTCTTAAACTGGACACACTATATTGATTGAATTGTGTTCAGAAAATATTCTGGACAACTTTCCGAATGTTCATAAATGGATAAAGAAAAACAGCTGGTTGTTTTAAGTTCATTTCATAGAGCTACAATAGTTAGTCCCGAACTATTTATTGTCAGCTGAACATTTTTACAGATATTCCAACGGAAGAATTTTTAATGGGTGCTTGACTGACGGAGAAAGGTTACTAATTTACTTAGTTTTTTTTTTTGCTTACCTTTTTCCATTATTGAAATATACGTAATTCCACTTAATAACTTTAATTTCAAAATGTTTTCTCCCATTTTGACCGCCCTAAAATAACGAACGATTGCGATACTTTATAAATTTATACATTCTCGATCTTTTATACATTTATTTATTTATGCATTTATTTATACATTCGATCTTGATCCAATTGAAGGATCACCTAAATTTGTGCACTCACACAGGTCATTTGTATGGAGTCGTATGTACTTCTGTATTCATGTTAATAATGTGGCCTTCTAGATGTCGCACTACGAAGCGTTCCTAAATATTAACATACTATATGTTCTTAGCGCTTGCGTTATTTCAAACATCCTATGCGCAAGTGCAGCTTTCAATTTAACAACCCTATAGATATCGGATGACGTTAGCGTCCAATATGCCTTCTTTCTATTGCGTCAAGAAATATCGTTAATGTGCATTTTCTCACTTTCGACTCATCAAACAACTTGATCATCTACCTATAACCTTATTTATATCTAAAGGAGTTGTGCACATGACAAAAATGCTACACCTAAACCTTCTTATCGTATTTTTATGGATTAAAACTACTTTACGTTTGGATTAATTTTCGTGGGCTCTTCCAATAAGGGTTGAGCCATTTCCACACATTTGCTCGGAGCACCATTAACTTTGAAAGTGATAAATTGATTGTACGGAATTGTTCACAGTAGATGCATAGAATTTGGGGATGATTTCTTCAACTTTTCTGATGAGTCCAGGGCTGGTGTATTAGATTCAATATTGTAAATTGAACTATATTTTTGTACCGTAACATGCTTCCAACGATGTTAATTTTCCAATTATGGAGTCCAAAAAGTAATTTGGTTGGTTCATTAGTAATAAACATATATGTCATAAGACCTGCACAAAACTGATAAGTTGTTAAGCCAATGGGTGAAAAACCCGGTAATTGTTTGATGCACATTAAGTTGTAAAATATTGTAAATACTAAAGCGTTATTTATGAAAAGGAAGCACTTTATTCATCAGTAGAGACATCATTAACAACACTAAAATACCAACGATGCCATGTTGTATCCTATCGATTATATTTTATGGCACTAACGAACACAAACAAATTTGAAGCTTTTAAAACATGGTTGTATTACAAAATGTTAAGAATGTCTTAAAGAAACAAGGTGGCATGTGAAAGTTCTGTAAACAGGAGTGCATAAGAAAAAGGATGAAATGACCATTATCAATATCAGAGAACAAGAGTTTTAGAGTACGACAGACGCTACTTCACTTGGTCATGCAGGGCACAATAATGGATTAGCCAATCATTGAAAGAGGTTTAAGACCTCAGGAACTTACGCGAATGATATACACCGCTATACAGCTTTTCAGAGCTGTTTCAGAGGGCACAATAAATATGATATAGTTGTTGGTAATTACATAGTGTGGACAGTTTTTAGGAGGAATTTACGAATAAATTGAAGTTTCGAATTTCTAATTCGTTCCTATATTTCTGGATATTTTCTGGTTTCTAGATACTGTTTTGCGACCACGCATAGCGTGAAAACTATATTAAATGAAAAATGAAGTTGACGTACGTATTAAAAAATTTTTTCAGAAGAATTACGTATATAATTTATCTTAAAATAAAATTTCTACATTTTATTTCAAATTGATAGAAGATAGTTTCTTACTTTGGCGGTATTGATTCAGTTTTTATGCAGCAGTATAATTGTTAAAAGCGATATAGTTTGTTTTTAAAATAATATGAAAAGGGGGAAATAACTAAATATAGGCTAAAGATAAATGTAATGAAATAACTAAAGCTAAAGACTTTCATCAATCAAATAACTTTTCACACTACAAATTCATGGAAGTTGCTTGTAGTCCATGTATTCCATTGTAATTTTAATGTTATTAGTAGTCACCGCATTGTTTTGTAAAAGTGGCTATTAGTAGCCACGTTTTACGTGGGCCAGTTAATTGCACTAGTCTTTACTTTCACTAATTTATTAATAATTTAAATTACACTACAGTTTAATTTAGTTGCACATTTATTCATTTGTTACTACTCGATCGTAATTATTCGCTCACTTTACGGTTTTCCTGACTCCTGCTCTAGAATTTAGGTTCCATTTATATCTGCTGGTACGATTCCGACAATTCGAAACTCCATCTTTCCTCTGGAACCTGACGTAAGGACTGAGATAAGCATGGGCGGCGTAAAGAGGCATTTTTACAAATTCCGTATAATGTGTATGTATACATAGATACGACATAAATTTGTTACATGAAATAGTGGCGTTTATCAGCTAGACTTTTACAGATGAAACACAGTATGCATGCGCCTGTGTAGCTGTATTTTTCACTTAATTTTCCATGTAATTATTTTCTGTCCATTTTAGAGGCCCATCTATTGGACTTACTTTTTGTTACGCCAGTATAGGTTAGGATATAACGAGTTCATTGCCAATAAATAAGCAAAGTGGAGGACAAGTTTCGGATGTGACTATAGCCAAAGTTTTACTCGGGGGTGAGGTCCGCGTCGTGATGGAAATGGGTTCTCGTACATTTTCCTGTATCGAAGGTGTCTTTCAATTTCATTTAGCAGTATAAATAAGACAAAAAACACTGCCCTCTGTGTTTATTATTTGAAGTTAAACTGCCTGTTAAAGTCGCTCGGAACCGGCCATAAATCCACCATAAACTATATTTCCGTGTGTTAAACTCCCTTTTAAACCAATTTTAGCGCTATGGCTACGCTGCGTTTATGAACGAGGTTATTGCAGTAGATATAACCTTTTATGACCGTGGATAAAATAATGTTCAGGATTTATTCATGAGAATTTCATTTAAAAGTGCAGCCATAACAAATTTTTATTGGTGCAGTGTATTACCCGCTTCTTATCTAATATGCAATGCTCGATTAATTTTAAACTCACCGTGAAAGAACTTTATCTCTGGAAAATAGATTCACATTATTTATTTTGAATGAATTAACATTTAAAGTTTTAGTTTTATTCACAGATCTTACAGATGAACATTTTTGTAATTGTATTGGAATAGATGTATAAAATTATATTACAAACTTAAAAATTGTCGATGCGTCTGAGTTTTCATCTCATTTAAATGTTTATTTTTTATTTGCACATTTTTTGCTAAAAGTAGCGTTACTCTCTTGCTATTTTTGTTCACTTTTAATTTTTGAATCGTATCTGACGAGGCATTGTGACTGCATCAAAATTACATATTAATTAGTGGTCTTACTTTAAAACATTTGATTCATGTTCATTGCATTAACTTTTTATTGTGATTTTTGTTATGAATTTGTCACAGAAAGCTGAGTTGCCAAATTCGGGTAAAATGTTTTATTATATATCTGCTTCAATGTCTCGACATTAGAAACCTTTCGTCATTCTTATTTACATCATTTTAAGCACCTTTCCAGTCAGAAAAGGGTTTTCAATCACCCTGTATAACTATTAAGTTAGTATATACAAATTCTTGGTAGGTAATCCACAATGGTCATGAGATCTGGGTGGAAAATATGAGACTATATTGTAAAACGTCGCGTTTATTATTTGAGTCACAAATTGATCGTATCTCCCTAGTTGCTGCTTTGAGACGTTACACGCCGCTGCAGGCGTCGCTCCCACTTTTCATAGCAAAACTCTAATCCTTGTGCTCGTTGCGAGTTATACTTAGAATTTTTATAATATAGTTTAGTGCTACATTGCTCCATATACATATGCGATAATAAAATTTTTTGAAAATAGTCACGAGGAAGGGAAATTTATTATTATTTCAACGGATAAGTTGGGCACTCTGCCAAAAGCAGAGAGTAGTGATCTTGTTATCAAAAATATATTTTAGAATAGAGTGAAAATTTTAAAATGTAAGTTGGGTATATTCGTCCCTAATCTGTTTACATGTACATATTTACATATTGTCAAAGCAAATCCAGTATGCTTTCTATAGCGCTACATAACAAGGACGAGGGGATTCTAGACACGATGGGAAAACGAACAGAAGACAACAGCGAAAGTGGTACGAAGTATTCAAATTTACAAATCTTTATCTTTGATAAGCGATCGTTCATAAATCACGTGACGAATTTGGTGAAAAGGGGGAGCGTATCAAAGGATGATTTTAAGCCACTTGGGGAAGGATGGAGATTTAAGACTTTGCCATGTATATTGAAGACGACGCAGAAGCTTTTACACAGCTGGTTACTTTCATCGTTTGTAACTTTAGGTGTTATAGAAAAATAAACTTGTAGTACCATGGGAGAGGATAGTTCAAGCGAAAAACCACGGTGTATCTTTATACAGACGGTAGATAAAAATATGCCTCAACTAGATCCACGTGGTTTATGGATGATCTCTATGAAGAAGAAAATGTAGTTTGGCAACTTCGGTTACCAATAAATGTGTTAAGTTGATAAAATTTTCACACTCATGATTAATTTCAAGTTTACTGCCTCCCAAGATCGATATAAGGAGTGAACTGTTAAAACTCCTTCAGAACATACAGGGTCCTTCACTATACCCTGTCAAAGAATGGGGCGAAGTAATAAACCGATTATTTCGCCGCTAACCAGAGGCGTTCTTAAAGAAATCAACGAATATTAATAAATGCATTAAAATTGTCTATGCAATGTTGAGTTTCCTTAAAACCGGTATAATTGTTTTATTAAAAGGTAGGTATTACATTTCCTACCAATGTACAAAAGTGGGTGCTGTCTAATCGAGGTGCAGATAAATACTAAAGTTCGGATTATGTGATTAACTATTCCAAGAAGGGACTAGACGGCTATTATTTTCTCGTTAATTCTAGGTAAATTAAAGGAACTGATTGCGCTTAATGCTTGCATTAACATATCAGGTGGTTATGTGTATAAGATCGGCCCATTTATTCCATTTAAGCCTAAGACAGTAGTCAGTCAGCATTGCTTATAGACGTGTACGTGTGTGTGATTAGACAAACTTTGACAGTGACTTTCCTGTGTGTTCATAGTGGTATTTTTAAAGTACGGAGATACGTATTGGAGTATGGAGAATTTACCAGGACCATCGAAACGCCCAAAATTAGCGCCGTTCTCAGTTAATGAGAAAGTTCTAATTTTGAATTGTTTCGATTCCATCAAGAAACAAAATTTAGATGCGAGTGTGGATAAAACCGTGGAATTAACCGCTGCGATGCTGAGAGTTGGTAAGACATCAGTGTACAGGTTATTAAAAGAAAGAAAGAGTGGCCCTGTTCAACCGGAGAAAAAGTCTCCAGGTACGCAGTCTCCTGCTAATATGGGCACAAATAAAAGGGGACGTGGCGAGAACAAATACAACGTTCAAATTAGCAGATGTCAAAAATTTGCTTAAAGAAGCAATATGTAAAGTTTCCAAGGAAAATTGGCGGAAATGCATAAATCACGTTCTGAAAATAGAAGACCAAATGTTTCAGTTAGATAACATTTCGGAGTCGTTGATAGAACCAATTATTATCAACCCAAATGATGATTCTTCTTCAGATTCCGATGTTTGAGAAGAATTCGACGATGGCAACGACGACTGAGGTTACCAAGGAGAAGGTGACGGCTGGGAAAAACTTTTCATAAACTGGTCCTTCTCAGGGCCGCAAAATTTCATAAATTAATGCACGACCATACATGTACTGAAGTGTTGTCTTTCTTTCCCTCTCTATCTCGTTCAAGCGCGCGCCCACACAAAAACACACACACACACACACACACACACACACACACACACACACACACACACACACACACGCACGCACGCACACACACACGCGCACGCACACGTAATTTTTTCAGTTATCGATTATTGCACATTTCGTCATTTTTCCCGACCGTACGCCAGTGAGTGGTTCTTCGCATGTGCCGAGACGTACTAAATAGCCCATGTTCAGGGAGAAACACTCGTAATATAAAGAGATTACGGAAGGTAGCGTGCAAAACATTAGAGAACTCGACACATTTAGTGGGTGCCACCTTGTATCGGTTTTGCATTTATAATGAGTTTTTATTACTTCGCCGCATTTTTAGACAGACTATAGTAACAGTAAACAATTGTAACCTAAAAGAAGAACTACCTGATGATGATCAAAGTTATGTTTAAACTAGGTGTTTTAAAATCCCATCACGGACTTCGATATATTTTCGAGTTTTTGACATGTCGTTTGGTGATGTAACTAATCCCGATCCATCTTAGAGATTTTCGGGTGAAATTTTTCCCAAAAGAACCAGGACATATAGAGAGCCCTCTATCCTTTTATTTCCTTTCATAATACCAGTGTTTCCGATCACAAACTCCCCTTGAAAATTTAATGGTTATGAATTTAATATTGACGAAACTTAGAAGGGAGTATTATAGGGTGTTTCATTAGCTGGTGCCTTACGGTATTGGCGATAATGGAATTTATTTTGTACCTGTGTAAGATTTTAGTTCATGAAAATAATTAGTGCGATTATGTTGTGGTGTGTTTGAATTCAGCTAATCCGTCATGTCTTCAGTATTGTTTGGTTTGAAATGAACTTTATTGATCGATACTATGAGGTTTGTAATTACAACCAATAAAAGCTACAAATTTAGTCTCGTGTTTGACGATCAAAAACGCCGATTCATGTGTATTATGTGGTTTTGAAATTGTAATTTCTTTTTAGTAATGTTACTTATTTTTTATTTAAATTATTTGGCTATCGGAAGAAGAAAATAAAAGTAGACTTATCTCTAGTTAAATAACTGGCATTTAAATATAATTTTACCGTTTTTGAAGGGCCTTTTCAGACTTGGAGTGCAGGAGAAAACGTTTCTGTGTCTTGTAGTAACATGCGATTGCTTTGGTAACTTAAACCGAAATGTTTGTAACGCGCAGTCAGACGCACGCACGAGGTAGAAATATAAATTTTACACTAAATAACGAGTAGAACTAAAAAAGTTTGTACACACTTGCAATTGAATTCGTACTTCGTAACGTAACGCGTATGTGAAAGATAAAGCGCGTAACACACATGTGCAACATCACGACGTACCATCAGCTGTTGGTCGCATCAAGGAACTGTTACGCGAGGAAGTTTCGCTTGTCTGGAGGGCGAATCGTAACGTCCATCTCGGCGAAACCTATTGAAAGAAAATTGGAAATAATATAACGTTGCGCGATTGAGTTTACGTTGCACTTAAAATTTTGATTGCTGCATAATATCGTCGCGAACAGATAATATCGCGAGACGGTGTCATTTTACGATTTTTGTTGCAGTTGCGTACAAGCTTATAGAAAACACCGTTCAAAGAGGTCGGTGTATTTTCATTTTTATTTTTCCATAGAACACCACAAGTATCGTTTCCGAACTGATAATCAATTAGGAAACTAGGGACTAAGCAGTGTTAAATTGATTTTTCGTTGTATTTAAGTATTTTTTAACGATCCTCTTATTCGTCCTACAGTTGTTAGTAGTTAAAAAATTATTTCAACTTTGATGGTTAGTGCCCCAGATATAGGCTTTTAAATTTTTTCTGTATTTTTTTAAAACCTGTTATACTTCGCGTTTTATGGATTGTTTTAAGAGTGCATCACTACTTCCACTGAAGTGTAATGTTCATGGCATGAATTTAACAATTGCAGTTCCTATAAATCCTATCGTTTCGAGAAAGCAATTTCATCCCATCGTATTGCTTTTCTTAGTTTTATATTTTTAATGCTACTCTCATTTTATTAGCCGGTATAAAACTCGGGATTTTATTTCCATCCAAGTATTTCTCGTTTATTTCTTTCATCTTTTTTTATTTCATCGAAGCTTTAAACAAATATTAAATGTTTATTATTCAGTTATATTTTTGTAAAACCGTACAGAATTCATCGATGAAACTTGATTGTTGTGTACATATGGCAACGTGCAGTCTTTCGATTTGAATTGAAGCCTTTATTCTAATTCCGAACAATAAATATTGACACAAACTCGTCTTTATCTCACTGTATTGGAAATTCGTGTAAACATGGACATAGGTTCTGTATGTAAGGTACATACATGTACATATATTACATTATACACGTACATAAATATGATTCTACGTGAAATAGAGGAATGGTCACAGTTGAATTTGTGAATCATTTCTATACGATCCAGATCACTTTATTATCTGATACAAATTTTATCGGTATAATTTCTACAGGTCAGAAGCGCGCGATATAAGCACATCTAATTCCGTTCGTTAAATTCATTCGTGAGGTCGGTTGGAATTGGTCGAGGTTAAAATTGAAAGTTTAATTTAAAAATTGTTGAAAGGGCTCGACGACAAGCCTGCACGGAATTGTTAGATGGCTTGATATTACATTTTAGCGAGGTTTAAGCACTAATTAGCGATTAGAACCTTTTGTTTTTAAGCGTAAGCACATTAACTAAGAATTATCAAAATCTAGTATAGTTTAAGATTTATACATGTAGATAGAATAAAAAAAATATCTTATATTGAAGATATTTTTTATCTCATATCTGATAATTTTACTGCATGATTTTATACGCATATACGAGGATAATCTTTCAGATTAATTCAACGCAGTTTTTAGTCATAATTCCTTAAAACTCAATTGTTGCGTTATATTAGAGAAATATATTCTTGCAGACAACTGCAGAACTGGATTTATTATATCGAGAACAATGGGTTTGTATGTATTTATGATCGTTGTTTTAAATTTCATTTTAATTGAGTATTTAATACGTTACCTTCTTTCAATACCTCAAAAATTGATTGATTGTTAATAAGTGACGTTAACGGTGATTTATATCTACTTACATATGATTAGTGGAAAAGTTAATACATTTTATAGTATTTTCTAAGGTAAAAGTATTAAAATACCCAAGTATATAAAACGAATTCAGTAGGAGAGGTATAAGTCGCTGAAATAACTGCTTGCTGAATTAAATTCTCTAAGAAAAAATAATACAAAATGTTTCTTACCTACCGTTTGCTCACCGTGATGGAATGGACGGTTTTACCCGACTTTTCTCTAAAGATATTTCTTAGCACAAGCAGCAGTGCTTCTCCCCAAAAATAATATTGAATTCTGATTGTTAATAAAATGTTAATCTCTGTTTAAAGCATAGTATTAATGGATTCACTGGAAATTGAATCCTTGCACTCTTATAGCTTCAATAAGAATAGGCCGGACATATCCGAAAACTTCAAATTTCTCTTACTCCCCTGATTGAAAAAATATGAAATTTATGTAATAGTGCTTGAATATATCTAGTAACTTTAAACTTGGCACTTGGTTCTAAAAAATACCACAACTCCGAATTTTCCTTATCTTTTAGGCTACGATACCATATCATAATAGATTCAGCTTTAGATGGTTGGCAGAATTTTATGGTCACAAATTTCTCTTGCTGTGGGGGTGACAAATAGAGGCGAAATTAATTTTTATGGTTTTTATTCCGTGATAGTTGCCGATCAGATAGAAACGTTAAACTTGGTAGGGTTATAGCTTGGGTTCCCGAATAGCTCGAAAGAATTTAAAAATTTCCAATTTGCATTACTGAGAGGGTAAAAAAGGGGATGATCGGAGATGGGGAAAAAGTTTGAAGTTATGTCGACCTTCGAGTGAAGCCGGATAAATGATAATAAATAAATTTATGAGTAGGTAAATTTTATGAAAGCTCGTTTTGTATACGTCACAAGCGGTTTTACATTCGACATTCGACATTCCCTAATATCGATAAGATGACAAAATTACCTCTTTTAAGGAAGTTTCTTATTTTTAACGAACATGTACTTAAATTTATTAAATGGCGTAGGTGTGTAATACAACTAAGTTCTTATTACTGTTTAGTAACTATTTTACCTGATCAGAATTCCACTATAGACAAAATAGCTCCGAACTTCCCATAAAATGTTAATCGACCATCATTTGCAAGTTTTAAGGTATGTCTACGAATACAAATTAGTAAATAAATAAATACTGATTTTTGTCGTTGTGAACAATAAAAGCTGAACTTTTTTGTAACTGCCATTTTTGCTCAATAATAAATCTAATGAGTAATGTACCAGGTATTACCGGTTTATATTGATCAATGAGGCTTTCAAAAATAAATATAGAGATTTTCGTTATAGATTCTTTTTTACAATGAATTTTGTCAGCAATCTAATTAGGCTGTGTATAATTTTATTTTTTCGATGTGAACAAAGTTGTTATCGTTTATATGTTTTGATGAAAAGCTGATTTTGAAACATCAGAATTCATTTAAAGGTGAATTCATTTACTACAACTTTACTGTTGACAGTAATTACATAGAATGTTAGTGTTTGAGGTATTAAAAACATTTGTCAGTTTTTGAACAATTCGTGTATGGGGGTTTTCCGGGCTGTGGAGCCGTGGTCGATGTAGGATTTTTCTTCCTGGTGTTTCCCTTAAATCTGCGGTAAGCATCCTCAGAGGCAGTTCATGATTCTAGGTCTTAAACGACGTGAAATGAACTGAAGATGCTTATTGAGTGAAACGCCCGGAAGTAAAATCCTACCTCGACTATGGCCCAACAGCCCGGAAAACCCTCCATTCACTGTTGACTTCGGCCATGGAAGCCGTTCTAGAATTTTGAACGATTGCTTAAACAATCTGTAAATTGAAATTTTGTATGCGTTGTCATTTCGTTAATCAAGTGAAACCGCCGAGAGAGTATTACAAAGATTTAATATTATGACCCATAAACTAATATTCTTGATCACACGTTTTTTAATCAAAGCTGTATGACTTTTTGGGGGAAAAACAGAACATTTCCACCCTTGGTCACTAGTGACTAAGTTAGAACTACGAAGCAAATACCTGACCGAATTATCTTTGCGGATTTTTTATTTATTGTATCCCTCACTTAATTTATGAGTGTTTAATATGACGTTTATGACCTGTAGTACATTTTTTACGCGCAGATTAAAGACGGCTAGTACTTGGAAAAAATATGAATTCTGCCTTATTTACCATAAAAGTTATCAGGAAATGACTTTTTATGCGGAGCTTTAACCGCAAAGATGAGAAATCGGGCCGAAACGCAATAAACACCGTGAGTGACAGATGTTATTTTCAAATATGAATAAATAGCGTACCTGAAAGATTTTTGTGCGGTTTCAGTACCTTGTGGTATAAAATAGAGGGCAAAAAACTTATTCTGCCATAAACTGAGCAGCTCCATTTGGAGTTCTGTCATGTGCGGGCACAGTAATGTTCAGTTTTTGCTTTAAAACGATAAACCTCGTTTATCTCGATTATTTTTGAGCAGAAACCAAGCCCACCGTTGTTATATTTTTTGTCTCCTCAATCCCACGAGATTGGGATTCACTTGGTCCGCTGGAATAAACACATACAGACGCAGCTGGTCTTTATCGCGGGTAGATTTGTGAGGCCGTAAAACTCTGCATCTTGTTAAATTGATCTTGGATGACATTTACTTTTCCTGACGTTTAGTATGTGACTAAAAACAGTTTTGTTTGTGTTCATTGAGTGGTCATCCATGATTTTTCTTGGCAATTTTAAGGTGATATGGTGAATTGCAAACCACGCGCTGTTATTACTCTATAGCTTCATGAGCTTTAACACTGGACCTGTAACGTTGAACTATAATCCCGAAAACTCAAACGTAGGATGCTTAAATACCCTTAACTTTTATGTTGTGAACCCTGAACTTTACATTCTAAACCCAGGACTCTGCACACTAAGCCACATTCCCTATACCTTAAAATACTCTGATACCTCAAACTCTTTATTTAATATTCTAATAACAATTATTATTCTAATAATTCGTGAACATATTATATAATAATGTACGCATAGTATGTAATGACGCATGGTTTGGGATTCATCATATTAAGTTAAAATGGCCATAACTTTGCAAGGAAAAATCATAGATAATGAAAGGAATTGTAATTTTAAAAGTGCATATAATACAATAGAATAGACCTGAAAAAGTGTGTACCTCCTATACACAATCACAAAAATTGCCCATTTGTGGAGTATTTAACCTCAAATATCTCAAAATCCTGACACGGTGGACCAAAAAATTGTTTTCTTAAGGCGTCGGTCGTAGAGTTAGGTAATCTGATCGAGAGGAATTGAAACAGTTTCATGGTATTATGGCGAAGACTCAATAGGACTGGTAGGGTTGAACATATTTTCTTGAGACACGTTTGTGAAATTTAACAATTAGCACTGTGTGATGACGAAGATAAACATATCTTTAAAGGCGTTTGTCGTAGATTAGTGAATCCATAGAGGGTAAATTTAAATAATTGCACGTTATGGGGAAAACACCTTGTTGATATGGTTATTACTCTAAAAAAATTGGCCTTCCTAAGACTCCTTTGTGGTATGTTACCAATCTAGTACAGATGAAATTTAAAGAATCGCACGGTATAACGATGAGGATGAAATCTCATGGTGTGGTTACCTCCGTCAGATAAAATTCGGTGTTATCAAGCCAGGTTAGTCGTAGGTTAGTGACTAGTAGAAAAGAAATTTAACGAGTCGTACGGTATAACGACGAGAATGAAATCCCGTGGTTTAGTTACTGTCGCCCAATAAATTGTGTTTTCTTAAGACGCATTAGTCGTACATTAGTAAAGCTAGCACAGATGAAATTTAAAGAATCGCACCATATAATGACGAGAACAAAATGACATGGTTCAGTAACTTCGCCCAATAACATTAGGTTTTCTCAAGACATTAGTCGCAAATCAGTGGCCAGAAAAATGAAAATTATCGAATCCCACGGTATAACGAGGCAGATGAAATTTTGTGGTTGAGTACTCTCACCAGAATAACCGATATCCCACTGCAAAATTTCTTCATTCATCTTTTATGTAGTTGAAATCTACTGGAAATGAAAGATCAACCATTAAATATTAAATAGTGATGAAGTTGTCAGAAAACATCCCTGCCGCAATGAGTGTTAATTAGCGCAGATCAAAATAATTTTGTGAAACAATTACGTTAATTTGTTAGAGCAATCAATAGTACTCCAGTTGAGAGGTAATAATACAAAGAACTTAAAAACAATGATTGTCGCCTTAAAGTATCCCAAATGTCATCTGCATTATTAAGATATGTAGTGGAAGTTTAATATCCGTCTTATACATATACCATTGAACGAATATCTTCCCATTTTACCAGCTTTTTTCACTAATTGTATGCGTTCATATTCCTCATTTTCTTCTCTTTTCTCATACAACATGCTTTGTATAAAATTTCATGTCATTTCTGTAGGATATAATTGGACGTCGGTTTTCCAAAGACCTGACCTGTCATTGTTACATTTTTCATTTAATTTCCCACAGAAGAACTGACATTCTTCTTTTCACTAACGTCGAAAACTTTGACAGGTCATAACACTTGTATCAAGTGTAAAAATTCAATTACGATACTTTTTTCCTCTTCAACTTTTCTCTTAAAGTGACCAGTTTTCGAGCGATCTGAGCCAAAGCCAGCAAAGGAGAAGTTTTTCGAGGTTTCTTCACAATTAGTTCGATAAAAAATTTCGCTCACCTTTTTCGATTGGCGCATTTTTGGACCCTTTGAAGTATCTATCGATATACAGTTGATACTTATACATGCCTTTCTCGACACTCTTTAAAAAAAATTCATTAAACCTTTCCTAAAAATGCTAATGACTAATTGCTTTCGTTTTGATATTATTTTTCGATCGGGATTATTTTATTGCTCTTAAACAATTGAACGTAATTGCACAGGATTTTTTTTGGAATCTCATCGATATTTACTACTACAAAGTAGAACGTAGAAATCTTGCAATGAGATTTCGGGCTAAAACAAGATCCTCGTCTGTTTGGAGGCAGGGGCGGCCCCCTGTTTGACGCGAAACATCCCATATCGACCAGTCGGTGGAGGAAGAGGGTCGACTTGGGTGGCGTTCAATAGGTGCGTTTACACGTACGTACCTAATGGGTACGTACTAATTGTCGGGATTAGGGAGGCGAAGTGTCGTGGTCCTGTAAAACTTTTGAAGGAAAAAAATAAAGGCATCCGCCTCGCGCATTCCAAAGTGGAAGGTGTATGCGTGCGTGCGTACGTGCGTATGTGTGCATGCGCGCGCGTGTGCGTGCGTTTGTGCATGTGCGCGCGGGTGTACGTTTGTATGCGTGTGTGTGTGTGTGTATGAGAGAGAGTGAGAGAGAGAGCAAGAGAGTGTAAGTGTGTACCTGGTGGGGACGAGGGGCCACGGGGGTACCCGGGGCATGGGGACGGCGTCGTGACAGCGGCACCGATGGTCGAACGAGTGCTATGGCGCTTGCGTCGAGAATATTGTTAGTCGAGTCGTGCGAGTTAGGCCAGTTCCGAGTTCCGCTACCCAGTCGGTTGTCAGAAGTGTAAGGTCGCTAGTATCAGCTGTACGTCAGCGTGAGAGTGTGTGCGTGTATGTGTGTGTGAGAGAGAGGAGGAGTTATACTTAGGACCTGGGGGACGAGCCCTACGAGCCGAGAGCCCACTAAGACCGCGTAAGAAAGGGCACCAGGAAGTTCCCCCGGTGCGATGTTAAGATGAACGTGAACGACGGGGACGGCCACGAAAACGGCGACAAACAGTCAGAAAAGGGCAAAATGCATCGACGTGCAGCAGCAGTAGATGGCAAGTTTTCGACAAATCTGCTGCCCGTGGATGCCGAGAATTACATGCTACGGGGAATCGGCCGGCCGGCTCAGAAACTCGCTACTGCTCATCCTGCCTCTCAAACATCCGAAACCAGTATAACTACTGCTGGCACCACTCTCACTAATACCCTTCCTGGTGCTGGGAACATGGCAACTGCCGCGAAGAAAATCCCCGATGTTTTCTGGGGTTGGGGCTCCTCTGACGACGGTGTCGATTACTGTTCTCGAATCCTCTCATTTCATTCAATATTGTGCTCCTGCGAATTGTCATGTTGTTGTAACTGCGGTCTTTTATGCACTCCAGATTGCCACAATTGTTTCCACAACTTCTGCCTGAGATTTTTCCCAAATTATCCATGTCAAAAGAACAACGACGTGCTTCCACCGGTCACGTTGGATTACGACAAGGTAAGTCTAATTATTTTACATTATATTTTAAGTTTATATCCGATGAATTTACTCATGCACACTTTCCTGCTTAGGAAATCAACCCCTCGACACACATACACACAAAGGGTAGTTTAAATGTATCCGCCATATTGGTCAGTTTTCAAATTTCACTTTTACTTCCATATCGGCTCGGTATTTACTTTATAAACAGGTTCGCCTTGTACTCCAGATAGAATTAACCGCGAGAGTTAAAATATATGTTGGTATTTTCCGTGGGCCCGATCGTTTCACCCCTAAGCCGAACACACCCTTGCTTTGTCATTGTAAATCGACAAAGTCAAAATTATTTTTGGATCTCATTTAATCCAGAAAGATTTAAAAGTTTATTTTCAATTCACGTCAAGTTTGGGGTTCGTTCCGGATTTAAACAAGGTTCTTTAATACATACATCTTGAGATCTATTCATTTCAATGTGTTAATCAATTATTTCACTGTAATTTTCAGTTACAGGCGGAAAAGTATTTGCCGTTCGGTAACGATTATACATATGTAAATGTATTCCAGCATACAGCATATCTATTTATAAAATCTTGCTTTTTACGAACGTTTTTCCGTGGCTTGAAATATACATTCTTCCTGATCTCTAAATCGCCTTTTCAAATGCTTTTTTTTCAGTTTTCAAACAAAAATGCGACATCAACACTGTAAAAAAAGGTGACGGTTTTATAAGATTTTGTTAGAGTAAATTCTCTTAAAGTATTTTATTTCGATAGTTAAACGCCGTTATTGTATTATACGTTATTAATTGCAAGATTACGTGTTCATTAGACGTAATATGAAAATATTGTAGTGGAAATAGGCAGGAGTTAGACTTTTCAGCATTTCTGAATAATCTCCATCAGCTGCCAATTTCCTCGTGAAAGTAGAAATCCAAGGTTGGCTTCTTTGATTAAACTTCAAAAAATCCCTTTTTTATCTACTTTACCATAATATTTTCGATCTTTGTTTCACAGACTGTTCAACATCTCCCTTTCAACTGACAGTTTTGATCTAAAAACGTTATAAAATCTTTCATATTGCTAGAACTAACCAAAACCCCTATTGGATTGTAAACAGATATCATTACTTTTTACGCAAACGCAGAAATGCACACCAGAAAAACATTCAGTAGAGTTATGTATTGATAACGACAAATTAAAAATTAAACTAAAAAAGAACTACAACTTAAATCAGGCACAAGACGCAACTATCAGCGTCTCTTATTGCCCAGGCCATACATGAAAAATTGAAACATTAGGAAGTAACTTAAACTTAGTACAGTAATTAAAACAGAAAACACATTGAGGGTGTTATTAACGAAGAACAAAACCAAGCAATAACTCGCAATACTCAACAATGCTGCGTTATAAAGTTACACTTATTTTTTGGCGGTTTACTTTTACTGACGAGGTTCGAACAATGAATATATTAAAAATTTAAAAAGATTTCTCGTACAATTTCATATTTTGGGAGTATTATATCGCGTCAAGGTAATAAATTATCTCGGAGACCGCTAAACCAAAAATTTTCCTATTGGAAATAAATCAGCAGAATTCTTCGTTTTTAAAAGTTTCCCTCCCTTAAAAAATTACAAGGGTATTCCGTGTGATTTATCGTGCTTTAACTCTTTAGCGTCAGGTTTTTGAAAACAATCCCAATTGGAAGAAAATCTACAGGGATTGTACCAGCAAGCACTTTACGGACTATTCTAAATGCGGTAATAATTTTTTTAATGGGCATGTGCCAACAAAGTATTTATTCAAAAGCAGTTCTGAAGTTCTGCTGAAACATCAAGCACTAAATTCCACTACATCACAACGACAAAATTCCAATCTTTAGGATTTCTTGCTTAGTATAAGACAATCTGACTTTATAAGGTTTTTATTTGCGTTTACTTTATAAAACACATAACTTAAAAAAAATGTCTATTGTTAATGCATTACACCAATCTCTATACTCAGTCTTGCTCAGAACCAAGAATTGATTTCACCGTCCCTGAATTAATTGAATGGTAACTAGTCCGAAGTTTAGCTCAACATTTTTTGAAACATAAAAATGCTTGTGCGCACGTTCGGTCCGATTCAGAAACGCGTTGGAACAAATCCATGATTTAAACTACCAATGAAATTAAAGTTCTCCTATTTTTAAAAATTTTTCTTCTATGAAAAATTTTATATGAGTATTCAAAGTTTGTGTGCTTGTCAAGTTAATATTGCAGGTACTGGATTTTGCTTTGTGCACTCGTCACTTTTTGTCCCATTAACTCTCTGACTGTTGTTTTTGACATGATTTTTGTATATAAATGGTACTTATAGGCAAGTATTACATCGCCGAATATATGGCGAAAATGTCGATTTATAGCAATCCGTATGTAAAGCACGTACATTAGATGGCTTTTTTTCTGGAACGTCGTCTCTATATGAAAAAGTGTTTTCAGAGAAAAAACGTATTGTGGAAGACGACGGCTGATAATAACCGTCGAAACTCCCAAAAATAGAAATTCGAAGAAATGAAGTTTGTATTTTTACATTTAAGATTTAATATACCTCTATTCCTTTAATAAATTAAAGAGTAGAGGTGTGCGCCTCATGAAATTTCAACTTTGTTCTTACTTTGTTTGTACCTTTAAAACTTTTTCAATCCTTGATTGGTTGATAGCCAACCATCGAGCGCAACGGGTTAGCTTGGTTTGTAATTTTAGACTTTCTGAATTTGTCACGTAATTGCATTATTCTATGAATCAATTAATTCAATTGCATCAAACGTCATTTTGAAAACCCAAATTAGCCCAACCACTTGGAAATATTGAAATTTGAAAATTTAACGAGTATATTACTATTTTTTAGGCTAGTAAATTCCGAAAATGAAGTGCTCGTATTTAAATGGATTCGTTGTCCACTGTTCAATTAATATTTATTACTTCCACATATGAGCGAGTGCAGTCAAATAGCGTCATTTCTGATATAGACACCATAAACCCAAATACAAATATCCAAGGACTAACGTAAGGTAACTGACTGACTGAAAAATCACAGAGCATGAAATGAATGACATGTTTAAAGAACTTTACGTAAAAAATTTTGAAAAGGAGATTTTAAAGGGAAACCAAAACGAATATACATTTAAACTGATTAACATGTATGTCTTGAAAATTTTCCATAAATAAAATAATGAAAACTTAAGCGGCAATGAAGTATAAATAATCTTATCGCAATTTATAAACTACATGATAATGTAAATGTAGTATAAATTCACATTTATTTCGTTACGAAAACGTTTGAGGTTATTTAAAAATTACGAATTTGAGGCGAATTTTTTTTAACACAAAATGTCGGTTTCTGAATATTGCTGTATACTTATTTCTATTTTTAAAATGTCACCGAAAAATGTAATGTACACATTAGTTAAACAGGGATTCTGCTGCGGAAATTTTTTTAATGGAGAAAGGAGAAACCGTGTGTATTTTCAAACGTACGCGTGCCATTACTGGCCGATAATCTAGAATGTTTTTGTTCGAAAAGAGGATCACATGCAATGTTTCTTGTCGATGATGTCGATGATCGATGATCGTATGTTAGTTAGTGTTGGTGGTCAAACCCCTTCTAATCAGTCAGCTAGATATTTCTTAAAACTTCTCCTACCTTGAAGCGGGGTTAAGCAGTTTTTCAAATTAGCGTGATCTATGGAAATTTTTCATGTTTTTCGAACTTGTCGGATTCAGTAATTTGTACAATCAACCAAAGACATAAAATATTACCATCGTCTACTCTAATCTGAAAGTGCTTTGATCGCACGTTATTGGAAACTATTTTACTCTGAAAATTGCTACGTGATCGTTCTGAAACATTATCGGGAAAGTTTATTTCAGTACTTGTTCTTCGATTACTGTGTATCTCTTCCATATTTGATGAGTTTAGTTATGAAAGGATCGTTATTCAAATTGCACTTTCAACACCTTTTATCCTATGAAAATTAGTTGTATATTATCTAACGAGTTATTCACGTTTCATAAATTTAAGTCTATATATTATACTGATTATTTTGGATTTCGGAAGGGGCCATGAGCCATATGACATTCGAAAGCGTATATTGAAATCTGAAATAAAAATCCTCATTGAATGTACATCTCCTCGTTAGTATCCTAGGTAACGTTAAAAAAGATATGTAAAATCAGTCTTATTTTCTTACTTTTGCCTTACTTCCTTCCTTCTTCCTTTCGCTGAGCGGCTGTAGCAAAACGTCGATATTTCAATATTACTTCTCAAACATATGTTCAGTAATGTTTCTGAAAAATGTGCGCCTTTTCGTATATCTAAATTTATTACAGGAAATGGACATTAAAACCCGATCATACCAAACACAGCTGAAAACTGTTTTGAAACGTTAAAAGCATAGATTTTGTAATACCCTCTACTGGTTGCACCTATAGAAACCTTTTAAGTTTCCTTGAAGTCATTTTAACTTGGCTTGAATGTTTCGAAACTCTCAAAGTTACTGTAGCTTTTTCATATTCCAAAATTTTCCAAAGCTTATGAAAGTTTGGTGTTAGTTGGAGATCCTCCCAACTACAAGCTAGTGCCCAACTGTACCAAAAGAAATTGAAAACTTGTAGGTGTACAGTTATTATCTGGGAAGAGGTCTATACATCTTCTCAAGCGGACTTTTCCATAATTGTCGTTTTTCATCTTTTGTATCCAGTTTAATTTTGCAACGTTTTAGATCACCTTATCACCAAATTAGACATATACCGCTTGAACTGTAGAGAGTAGATTTTTGTTATTTATAGGTATTTCCTTTGGCTTAGTGAATCGATGGTGACCAATTTAGTTGGTGATGTGTCAAGAGAACTTTGGTTTTAAGTTGTGGCATATTCTTTTTTAATACATAAAAATTTCCAAACGCTGAACAAAATAAATTGGCTTTTATGTACGGTTAAACAGTTTCTTCTATATATTAAGAATACATTTTCTCACCGTCATTTATTATTGGTCTTCCCTTCCTTCGTACACTTCAAATAAGTTTCAAATTTGTCTATAAGATTCGTTTCATGATTTAGTTTAGTAAACGTTTCTATGAGGTCTGCATTGTTGTTGGGAAGCTTAGATTACTCAGCTGATATTTACCTTCTTATAAGGGTCTTCTAGCGCGAGTGTCAATAATTGAAGAAGGCTTGCTTTTCTCAGTATAATTCAGGTGATATGTTGCGGTGGTTGCAATCACGGTTTCCTTGATAATTTAAATGTATCTATGAATTCGACAGTGTTGCAGCGTCCCTGCATTATTATCGGTTTTGTTATCGAAAATAGGATTCGTTACGTTTTACTACAAAACTTGTTATTAGTTATTACGGGTATAATAGCTTAAGTTTATTGATGTAGATTTGTATATCTTGCGCCTGTTTCCCTTTTTAAAAATCAATGTTTTCTAAATTTTTCCAATTTGCTACATTTTTCTGGTCATTCGTATAGTAATAAGGATAAGTAATAGTATATGGATAAGTTCTTCCCTTTATTTTCACGTCAGTTGTGATTTCATCAGCGCTAGGTGCTCTTTTCATTGCCAAGTCCTTAGGTTCTTCCTTGGGGGGACCTTTCGTATTCTTTCTAGTGTTTCAGTTCTTTTGGGACTTCCATCTCGATTTTTATTTAGGAGAGTTTCTTGATTTGTTCCAAATTTATTT
Source organism: Cryptocephalus primarius (assembly GCA_963576515.1). Classification (NCBI taxonomy): domain Eukaryota; kingdom Metazoa; phylum Arthropoda; class Insecta; order Coleoptera; family Chrysomelidae; genus Cryptocephalus; species Cryptocephalus primarius. The sequence goes on from OY754936.1 coordinate 6,890,614, forward strand.
GTAAACATTTTATGTTGCTATTATTCTCCTGTATTACAGAGTTTATTGTTTCATCTTTTTTCTGTTCTCTTTTTTAGTGGATTGTTGTGTTTCTATTTAGCATAAAATCTAAATTCCTATCTTTTTATCTGTTGCTTTCACATTCGTAGTTTATTACTGTTGCTATTTGTATGCTTAAGGGGTTTATTGTTTAAATTATTATACAGACAAACGGACGTAGATCGGTTTGTTTATGTCACTGAATTTATCTTTCAAATTTTTTTGTGCCAATTCTGAGTTCCTATCATGGCATCCTAGTTTTCCATACTTTGGTTTCCGTTGAGGTATTTTAATGATTTGCAATTCCCCCTAATCACTTCTGATATCGAATGTAAACTGTTTTCTACAACTTACGCCCTTAAGTCATAAAACTCGATCTAAACGCTTCGACTACGGTGGTATTATGTCTTTCTTCTATTCTATAGTACTTTTCATGGCAACCGGTTGAAGGCTTGTCCGCGAGACAGAAGACGGGTCGGATGGAAGACCTCGAATTTTATGGCTTAAGGGCGTTAATTCGTGAAATGACCTTTTTGGGGAACTGCAATGCCATACACTATATCCCTTTTGTCTGTGATTTTTGACTATTTGATTTGATTTGATATGACTATTTGATTTTTGGTGCGTCCATTTGGACTCATCTATGCTCATTTTCTTCTTTATTTTTGTTAAAATAGGTGTTCATTGAGTAAAAGAAAAATTCAGTCATAGGAAATGCAGCATGTCTTGTCCTTATTAATTGCTGTCTCCGATCTAGGATTTTTCTTCTTTTTGAGTGCCTGGTTTAATGTTGAAACCTCCCATTAGTCGTTGGGTAAATCTTGACGACTGCTGTTACGTTATCACAGAAGGAAGGACCTCTTTGTGATATTACTTTATGAACAGTATTTTCATTGATGTTTTATTATTAATATGGTAACCAACTTTTTGTGATATTACTTTATTAACAGTATTCTTGTTTTGCTCAAGCCCATATTGTCCAATTTAATTTTTTGAAGTTTGTGTATCCGTTTGTAGCGAAAATTACATTATCGAGCACACTTTCCCCTTCAGGGAAGCCTGATAAGCTCCGTAGATTTTTACCACCTCTTTTCCTTTCCTCTTGCCGATTGCTGCCGTAACCAGGGTCTCTAGGAGTTTTGGAGATGAAGGTCTTCGTCATTTTAAATTGAAAGTTCGGACGGGTATATCCTGACGGTCAATTGCGGACTGTGAAGAGGGATGGGACGTGGGTTGGAGTGTAAATTATGCTTAGAATAACAGATTTGGATATGGCTTCCACAGTTGGGAAACTCGGGAAGAGTCAATCTTCGCATAGGGAGTCACGACCCCAAAGTGTACCTGTTTTAATCTTAATCGGTATTTATTGATTAGTTATGTAATTATTGATCATTTATTCTACGGATTTTTCCCTGAAAATGAAGGAAATGAAAATTTTGTATCTAGTTGGTTGGGAACACACTTAATTTTCATCACCTGGAACACTTGGTTCGATGATTTCATAAACAAGATGATAGCGTTACTTTTTGTTTGGTCAAGATCAGTATGGCGGCAAATTCGTTAGATTCTCTTTATTCGAACCAAATGAATATTCTAAAGAGATGTTTTTGGTTCGCAGTGGATTCAGAAATGAATTTTTAAAGTTAAACAAGGCTAAGTTGTTGCTAACTCATATCGTTTTGGTGGTAACATAGAAAGCCATAGAAAATTTACATTATAAACTGTTTTTTTTTTTTAATTCCTGACCACCTTTTCCATTTCAATAGTGCCAATTGCAGCTTAAACTGTCAAACAGGTGGAGGTATTTCTAACTTTCATTTCATATTGTCAGAGTCGATATGAAAAGTATTGCATAGTTATTGCTCTTTTGGCATTGAGTTATATATTTTTATTGAAAGGGCTCATCGGAAATGAAAACAATGAGTTAAAAGTGAACTTTGTGTAATTTTTCTCTTTACTGGAATTTTAAATACTGATATCCTAGAAAAATATTAAGTTTCTTCGCGAAACATACCAGGCTGTAGTTTTTACTATTATAAAAACACTAAAACATATCCATACGGACTCCCATTTTGGTACGTACTCTATTACAAAAAGAATTCATAACATTTGGTAATTACCGATTTGTTATTGAAGTACGTTTCGTGAAAATTGTGCCTCTCTCATAATATTAATACGTGGGTGGCGAATTTAACAGATTCTGCTAAATCACAGAAAAAAGTCAATATCAAGAGTAAAGCCTGTAGTAAAGTTTCTGTCGTTGGAAACCCCTGCCCACGCATAAAGTTTCTAAACATATTTAGGGTTTGTTTTTAAAATGTACTAGAATTTTCTTGAATCCAGTGACATGTATTTGGCAGAGTTTCTTGTGAAATTGTATTGGCCAGATAGCCAATAAGTCTATGGAAAAAAACCATGATAATGCATGGAATCCGTATTCTTTTCAATGCAGTAAAATCCAGTTGTGAAGTCCAAATTTGATAAGTTCTTATCATAACACTGCCTTTTAAACTACAGTTCCTATGCAACGCTGTGAATACTATTCAAAATATTTGGGGAATTGTGTGTTCCACTTCTCGATTGGAACTATATTGAAATATTAGCAGTTCTTTCAAATTTCTATATCTATGTAGATTCAGACGGAACGGATGATGTTTCATTCTGCTTGATAATTCAAACAGGTTTAAGTCAATCAAGTTTTTATTATATAATCACGTTCTTTATTAGAATATTTGTCCATTTTTAATATAACCACGATTTTTGTCTAAACTGTCATACGAATGGTACTAATGGGTGCTAAAACATTTTATGACTGAGTCGGCTTAGTGCAAACTACCAAAGAGTCTACTTACTTGAAAACAACGGTATTTCTACTCGTTTGTCGGTGGTTCTATCTTCATCGATTGTCACGGTTCTTTGTACATCTCTTACAGAATTTGACAGAATTCAGGCAACTTTTTTCATTATAATCGGTTAATTTCACGTAAACTTTTTTGATACAAGTAAATGTTTAATATATTTGGAATCACTGGAACTTTTCCTTTGGATGGACACGTTAGGGGCCTGGTACTATTCGACGCAGCCGATTCTTACGCTTAACGCCGATTAACGCTTGTTAAAGTGAATAATATTTACACGAACGTGTAGTGCGAATATATACATGAATATAGTCTATTCTTGTCAGTATTTCACGATATACATAATATAGCAATTCAGCAGTATTAAATTTAACAAATTTTATAATACAAGAGAAAACAAAATTTTCCATTGCATCATCCAGTCTATCAAGCGGGACTTGTGCCAAACTCGAGATCATTTTGACTTAAATGGCAAAGTCGGCTCCGTTATTGTACCTCTCCCTAAATCCTAACCGTGCAACGTGCTTTTGGAGATTCTGGGCCAGGTGAAAAATACAGCCTGAAATATTACTTTCTTCAAATAGCCCTCGAATGGCTTGGATGGCGTCCATTTCGAAGTCGCACAATATTCTGCGAGGGTTGAATTCTGGAATAATGTCTCACCAGACGAAAAATTGAAATAACACCACCATAAACATCGACCAAAAATGTAGGTATACTTGAGCAAACAGCGGTGATGATGATTTCAACGTACTATCTACGTATACGTTGTCGGTTTGTTGTAGGTATCTAAGGTTGCATTGGCGCCCAAATACCAAAATCCTTACCTCTATGGGGCCATTATCTGCCGGTAAGAATGGTTCTCGACATTCATGTTTATCAATGGTTGTATACTCATACAATTCAATATATCCATATATATCGGGCCATTCTAAACGCGAGCAGGATCCAAGGAAACTTAGCTCGTGTTAATTTCCTATGGCCTGCTTTGAAAAGTGTATATTCTGCCCATGTTATTCAGTTCTAAGAACTGAAAGTGACCAGTGATTGATGTATGTCAAAAATCGAAATGTTATGTTAAAATTATTTGGGCAACATATACGATTTTTGAGTATTTCTATACACGAAACATTAAGTAAAGTGTCAATTTCTCAACTATGGCCGAGAATTACTTCCCAGTTAATATCAAAGCTTTGCACGACAACTTAGGTCAACAACACGGAATTCAGACGTAATGTCTAAATCGACGTTTATTAATTAGTTATGTAATTGATCGGGATAAATATAGCTTATAAAATAAAGTTCTCTTAATTCGTTTTGAAACGTCTCCCTGGAAGTGACAGACTTTCCCTTTATGATACCAGAATTGTCGTCTCGTTATGATATCAGAAATTGTCCTATTTTTATTATTATATTCTCAGATTTAATAGTGAAACGTTGGTTATAAACACGCCTTACCTTCATGAAATTAAATTATTTTCAGAGTGTAAAACTGAATGAAATATATTAATTTATTTCTAATTTTTATTAGGATTTGATTGTCTTGTTACCGGGTAAAATACAATTGAGTGTCAATACTTCAAAATTACAGATCGCTGCATACTTATCCGATTTTAATTATTCAAACCGAATGAAAAGTCTTAAAATAAGTTGAAATTTTCTACCTATGTTTATAAAATTGGACAAGATTTAACAATTGATACGGTTCAACCCTTTAAAACGGTCAAACGTGCCTCTGCTCGTATGGGTAAAGAAAAATATCGTATTTAGTAATTTAGTAATCAGGTAATAGTAATATTTAGTAATCGGGGATTGCTAAACAGAAATTTTGATTTTAATGAGCCGAAACTGATATAATTGTTATTTGCTCATTGCAACTTTTGATTATTTCGGTGTAAAAGTAAAAATTGTTATTTATTGTTGAGGTGGATTTAGCGAACTAATTTGATCAATCATAGTAACGCAAGCTTTTCTATTTATTTTCGAATAAAGTTTTCCATACCTCAACCCTTGTATAAATAGAACAATTATGAGGGCGGAAATTAGTCTCGCAGCTAATATCAAGCCATTTAAGCTTCATGTCAAGAGCAGGCAGTTTGGATATAACATCCCAATCGACTTTTATTGATTAATTATGTAATTTGATTGGAAGCAATATAATGTTAAACACGCACGAAAAATTCATTTTCCATTCCAATGAATTATTCTCATTTGTTCTGTAGACGTTTCCATGGAAGTGACGGCCCTCCCACTTTAGTAATATCGAAATATTTTTTAAAATTGGATGAAACGCATTTTTTTCATATCATTTTAATTAAGATGTCATTTTTTTGAAATGACAAATGCCAATTTTCGATTTATAATTCTTTGATAACTACTTAGCTTTGCCAGGCAAGGCACTGTGACTGTTTCATAGGCAAACATATGTTTAAATTTGCAGAAAGTGTGTTACTTACAATAAAACTTATTTTAGTGAAAGTTTAAATATATGATTTTTTAAATTAACTTGTTTATGTCAGATCGATAAAAAATTCTAAAAAGACAAATTTTAATCAGTTGTTTAATAGGAAATTTAGAATTTAAAGTTAGATATTAGTAAACACTGGAGGGGCTCTTCTGTATCCCTGAATTCCCCACAAGAAAAGGACTTCAAGGCTCAATAGTACGAAATAAAGTTCAAAATTGCGGTAACAGCATCTACAGGTGGCTTCTAAAGAAATGTCTTTTTCTTGATATTATCTTCGGTTGCATTAATTGTTCAATAATGAACAAAATTACTGTGACTTGTCAGGTTTTTTAAACCCTAAAATTTGACAAAGACTGACCTGAAATCTTGAAGGCTTATTAGAAATTAAGGGTTCACTAATTTTTTTCATGCCTGATGGAAATGAATTTTAGAGCTCAGCTATAACCAATTAATTTGCTAAAAGCCTAAATCAGATATTTTCAGGTGTTTATTACTGTTTTGTACTACCCAGAAATACAACAATTATCTCGGGCCTTATTTGTATTTTACATTTTCAAAATGACTGGTTATTGGCACTGGTTATGTTAGGCGACGCGCACTTATCTAATAAGTAGAATCGCTTGTTTCATGCTACAATAAAATAGTGAAAAAATCCCATCTTTGCCCTCGACCCCCGGAGGCGGCTCTCTTGACAAAGCGGACCGCCAATTAACGTCCGGTCGAATTGTATGACTAACTTTAGGTAAATATTTCTTTGAAAACGTAAGAAAATCATCGAAATAAATGCTAAAAAACGATTAAACATTTTTAAGTAATGAAGTATAAAATAAATCACTTTATATTTTAAGGCTAGATCGTTGCTTCAAACCTACCTAGTGAGATGTTATAAAGAGCATCAAAATGTGTTTGGGGCACATATGATTGATACGACGATTAACACTTTGTTATTAATGCATTTATTTTAACAGTTTTAACACAATATTTCCCAGAAATATAAACATGCGCCGTAAAGAGAGCCGGCGTCGGCGAACGAGGATAACGATGAGATTTTTTCACGATCTTTGTTACTGTAGCATAAAACACACTATACCTTATTGTGTAGTGTACATTTTTGTGATCTCCGCGTACACATAGTTTTTATTTCGAAATCTAATGTGCGTCCTATACACGTGAAATCGATTTAAAGCTGTTTTTCCCCTAGTCATTTTGAAAAGCCACCTTTTCTTCTCTGTAACTTCTTAACGACTGCCAGTCAACATTAACGTTTTACTCGCAGCTTCATGTCAAGAACAGACAAATTTTGACGTAACATTTCCGTAAATACTTGCCAATATGCATTATTTAATTGGATTGTAAGCGGTGGCGTTGAACTCGTAAGAAAAGGTCATTTTTCTATGCGGGTGAATTGCTCCACCTGGTTATGCAAAGATCATCACCCTCGTTGAAATGACAGATTTTTTCGCACGAAATATCACGTATAGGTTTAATTTATTCTTAAAGTTACAAACCTTACATAAGGCTTCTGGGTTGTGTAATGTGCGTGCATTTTACACAGGTTCAGTGAAATTGGAAAATAAATGAACTTAAACGCTCTAATTCATTGGATTTTTCTAGCAGAGATGAAATTAAGCCCATTTTCTACACTCTAAAAAAGAAATGTTCGGTTAGTTGACTTTTTAAAAGCCTCTTGGGAATGTTTAAAATGCCACTCGAGTTGGTTGTGTGTATTTTAAAGTGCCTGTAATAGAAAAGTACTGAATGATCGGATGAAGTCCAGTACACCCTGGATATAGATTTTTCACCGTGTATGTAAATCATTTCGGCAGTTTCACCACTTTATTACATGACGAACGCAGGCCGATGTATAATTTTAACGTAACATTTTTACCGGAATGTTAACGCGAACTTGTCTATCAACGAGAATCTGCAAGGTTCACATATCGTTAACTTTTCTAGCTGAAATATGTCTATTCGGTTTATTCGATTAAAAGGTCGTTCGAGTTTAAAAAAATGATAACCCGTGCGTTTTCTGTACTTCCCGAGGCGTTTTCAAAGGTCATTGAAAATCGTATTCGACTTGAATATAATCATTGTTCACGTTTTATTCGTTTTTCTTAACGAATTCAAACGAAAGGATTATTTAAATCCCACTTCGAACAGGTCTTGTAGTTTTAATGAGAATTTTTGTATAAAAGCTCCGCTCATATTTTCCGTTACCCAAACAAATGATAAGCCCTTTTGTCATTTGTTGAACAGGCCCGTTAACATCGGTCCGATCAACATTTGTGAATAGAGAAGTGTGATGATGTAGCTCAAGGAGAAAAAATTCTTCCATTCCATATTACACAAGATTAATTTTATTCAAAGTTGTGTATTTGTGTGAATCGTGAAAGGAAATATGTTATCAACGTGGGTTTTATCTATGTACCTTAAACACGTCTAGTCTGTCACTAACAGACGTTTGGAGGTACACGTGTGTTACATTCGGAATCAGTCAACATTCTCGCCTTTTATTTGCATATTATTGCGCATATGTTTTAAAAAACAAAAGTTAAATGAGCTGATATGAAATATTATTAAATTTATTCCACAGAATTAATTAACAATTCGAAAAAGTATTTTCACGACTGAATCTAACGAACTAATTTAAATCAGTTCCAATTTGCCAAGAAAATATTAAAATGTTTACAGTTCAATAAAAGTATGAAAATGAAAACCTACGTTGTTACATGCTGGAACGATTGTTTTATTTAAAGAATGTACGATTAAATGCCGCGCGCTTTAATAGCCTGTCGTAGGTAGCCAATGGCTTTTCTCATCTAAGCATTTTTTACAATATTTGAACGCCAGCCAATATTTTAAATTAAAAATAAAAAAGGGGCGTGCCGTCACTGATTCAACTGACAGACGGAAAATCATTTCTCGCGAAATTAAATAAAGATTTTGAATATGCGCAGCGTGCAAATTATTCTATTTAAACAGATATTAAATAATACATACACATATATCTAGATTGACAATTCTATAATAAGTAATATCAACAATTTAAAATTAAAAATCAGTTTTAAAGTTCCTTTGGGACTTACATATACAGCACATGTATACGCACATTTGTACCTAAGAGTTTATTAAGACGACCTTGAATGGTAATGAAAAATAATTTAGGAGCAAAGCAAAGTCGAGTTAAAATCACTAGCAGTTTAGTAGAAAAGCAGAAATAAATTAATCCGGTACACCCTGAAATGCTAACCGTACCTTTGGGATTTTCTGTTTAAAAGTGATTTATAGTACCATACCATCAAATTTGGGCATTTTTAATGGTTCAGTGGTACGACAAAGTGACTTATATGTACTTTACTTGCCTATGAATACAATATATGTAGAGTGTACCTATTTGTTGTATCACACTTCATTTGATTGGAATATATTTTGTATAAGTTTTAAAATTACTATACTATATTTACCGAAAATTTTATATTCAAGAAGTAGCATTGACTGTACTTTTCCTAAAGCAAACTTGTTTAATATAGAAAACTCGTTAGTGCTTCTAATTTATTTTATTAAGTGATGTATTTTCCACTCTCAAAATTCATAGAGATTACGAGTTGGTCCCAAAGGGAGTTCTAAAATTAAAATGTTATTGGCGCACCTTGTTTGTTTTTTAAATTTAAAACTTTTGTAAATTATTGGTAGTTCTCCTTTTGAACTGCAGTTGTGAAGATAACTTGGCTCGTAAATCACAAAACTATAAACTTGTGGGGTAGGGCGAACGGACCAGTAGTTTTCAGCACAACGTTGTAGCTAAAGCAAAATGTATTATTTTCGCCTTTAATATAAGCCGCCAGATACGTACATATGATCGGATCTTGTGTACCCCACAGTCTCAAAGTCATATTAGATTGACAAGGTTAAAACCGTCTATTTCACTCTGATATATCGAAAGAACCATACTTTTTATTTCTAAAGGGTAATAAGATACTGCAAACGCTGATAAATTTTTAAAAAATACTTTTTCTCGGTCGTATTTTAGAAATAACCTGTGTGACTAGCACTGATAATAAAATATTTGAATCATCATTGTCGTTCATTTACCCTTCTTATCTTTGTAAGTACTAGTGCGTTAATGAATTTTTTTATTAGTCTCGTCAAGATAGCTAAATTTACCTAATTTTTTTCCAGATTATACGGAAGGTTTGGTTGACTTCCACTATACGTTCGAGATTCAGTCTTACCATTCACTGAAATCAAATTTAAATCTAAAAACGAACTACTTCCACATTTTATGATTTATTTGATTATATTTTACTTGCTGCGTGAAGAGTATTGAAAAAAATTAAAATGTTCACGAATTTATTGAGAAGTGATTTTAAAATATTTTTAATATTAATGTTGATATTTCAGTTTTACTTTTAAATAACAAACCTTACACAAATTCAGTATAATCCTTCATCGATTCGTATTCATTTTGCGAGACATTAAGCCTGAGGTTCAGGTTGATTAGGCCAACCCTGGCAAGATAAGGTATCAAGTGCATGTACTTCACACACGCAGTACTATAATGGCATATGCACTCCACATATGTAGCGTTAGATGCTGCTAATTATAAGGTAAATGTTACTGGCAACTCTCAGCGATTGCTGGAAATGTGGGATAACGATGTGGTGCTTATAATATTAATTTTCCAATTACACACACTTTAAAGCTATATATCTTTTAAACAGGAATTGTAGAGCGCTGCGGACTGTGTTATTTGAGCAAGTAGTGACTTATTTCTACAAATTACAAGACGTACTACTTGTTTTAAAGTTTGTTTTTTAGAGTTTAGAGTTTGTTGTTTTGTTATAGAGCAAAAGTCCAGGCGCTCATATTTGCGATTTAGAAAGAATCTGTGTATGCCACTGGTTTCACCGGCCCTCAAAATAGGCTTGTACTCATATATCATTTGTTTAAAAATTAAGTTCTCCGTATATCACATTGAAATACAATTAAACATAGCAACATTGTATTATTATTGTGCCTATTTTCGACGAAATAATTAACACAAAACTCCAAATAAAATTAAGACAGGATGAATATGGAAATCCGTTACAAAATATGCAATAGCCTCGTCGCTTCTACCAATCCAACATTTATGTCGATCCTTTTACGCACGTTCGTAGTAACCTTCGGTATTTTTCTCGAGTAATCTCTGCGCAAGATTGTATCATCCTAGCCTGTAGTTCTTGTAGAGTTTGTGGTCTTGGTTTGTAAATTTCTTGGTTCAGTAAACTCCATAGTAAAAATCGAGTGGTGATAAATATGAGAATCTCGGTTATCGAAAAGTCCGTTCACCGTTCTTATGAATCTGACTGGAACTTCGACTTAATACGATTCTGTAATCTTCTACTGTGTTCAAAAATTCAAAATGAGCTGATCAGTGATGGCAATTTTGTCTTGAAACCACCCCATTTGTAGAAAATGTGACCTCATCGCTGAAGTAAATTACATTCAAAAAGTTATGGATATTCAGATATTCCTCCTGTAGCCAATAGCAAAACTTAAATCGTCTCTCCCATTCTCCCAGTTCCTAGTCTAGGGGTTATTGAAATTCTCTTATTTTTTCTGCAAACTTTATCTCGCTTGTTATGCCTGGTTTCGATTAAATTTATTGAAACAAACTGTCTCATTAAACATTTTGTTAATGTATTGTACAGTATTTGAAGTTCTGCGCGTTTATGACCATGCAGACTTCAGTTGAATTTATTTCATACAGAGAACTTAATATTTAGAATAAATTGTTGCAAATGGTACCTGATTATTGTTCATTTCTTCTTACTTTGTTGCTTATTAGGCTTATAATTTTTTAATTGGACACCGTAATTTCATAATTAAAAGTCGAATCAAAATAATGTTTAAGTACTTGTCGGAAGCTGTCAAATGACACCGATGAAGTAAATTTTTTGGTCTGTAACAGAGATTCCCACGTTTGTGTCTTATCATCAAAGAAACAACGAATCTTAACATTATTTTATTCCATAAGATTGGCGATATTTTCGTTAGTAAGGACTGGACTTTCAGGCAAAAACATCGGTTAAAAAGTTGGTTTTAAAAGGTCTAAACAAAATTCTCAGAAAAGGCAAATAAAATCAACGTGTTTCTTAAATATGTAATCAAATACACATACATTGGAATCTATTCTAAGGAAATATATTTCATTAGCATAATATACTTCCCAGGCAATTATATTTTCCAATATGTTGTGTTAATAAATTTTCTCTTGTATAACCGGCACAACGTATATGTGAACGGATATTCAAATACTCCATCTTGTAATGACGGGTTGTGGAAGTAAGGGAGTGTTTGGAAGCTTTTCCTTATAAACAGAAACCTATTAAGAAGTCTGTAAAAATCTTGAATGTTTAACAACGGTTGTTTCAAATCGCTGTAATTAACTACTTTTGTAGAAGAAATTAATTTGTTTGCTACACCAAATAATACTTACCCTAATACGTTCTTGTACTTCAGTCCTATAGCAAAAATTGCTTCAAATGAATTAATTAGTTAATGGCAATCAACAAATGGAGCAGAACCCCGGTGATCTCGCTTTAACTCATTTAAAATTAAACTACGTATGTGAATTCCATCAAAACTAAGTGGAATATTCTTCTAATTTCCTAGAAGGGAATCGCCGGGGAGATCTTGGGCGGTAATTTTAGCCCATATTGCCTCGAAGAATCGTTAAACTTTCCTGGAAGAAATCTATTAAAAATGTAACACAACACCTACACTAAAAACAATATTCTTCTTGGAACTATATTCATTCAAGAAGTAATAGCAACAAGTCGTAAAATGAAAATCCCAGAAATTTCAAGCTGGTTCCTAGACATTTAAATATAGACGGGAATTCTTTTTCCTTGAAATATTGGCATATTTTAAGAAGCTGTAGGGGGTTTAAATGGTAAATACTTGGGCATGTAAAAGTTATTAATTAAAGAATTAACGTCACCTTAATTACTCTAATGAAGTCATTGTATTAAAATAATTTTATACAACAATTAATAATTTTATACAACAAATATATATCTAGTCCAATTCCCGTTTCATTGAAACCACTTGACAAGAAATAACCCGGCTTTTTTTTTGAAAGGAAGCAAAAAATTTCATTGAAGTTTTTACCCAATTTTTTTATCTGTTTCTTATTGAAACAAACCAGATTTTTCTCCACTTTTTACATTTTTCGTATTTCTGCCTCGTTAAATTACCCTCGTACCTAAAATATGACGAAGCCTGTGATACGCACATGATTAAGTTTATTCGGAAAATTTCTCTTATTTATATTTTACACATTTCTCCTGTATTTGTTAAAGTTCTATACATTCTTTATGATTATACAGTTAAGTATAAGAATAAAAATACCGTGAAGCGTAAAGCAGACATAATTAAAAAAAATACAATAAAAGTGACTGGGGGTGGCAAATTTTCCCCAAAATGGTATTATTTTTTTAAAAAAAGAAGATATTGGGAGAATCGTCGGAAAAAGCAAAAGAAGCGGGCAGCAGTCATTTTCCTACCTGTCCAATCTTGGGTCGCTAGTATCCACAAAACACCTTGGAAATAATATAGAAATATATTAATTGATATTTTTCCACATTACAAACTGCGTTGGAAGGAGGTAATATGGGTTTTGATTTTTAAGCAGTTAGAAATTCAATTACATCAAGAATTTTAATTGTTCTTTCACATATGTATGTATGCTGATACAAAATAATTTTTATGTGTAGTAATATAAAGTTATTGTTTTTTTTAATCATCAAGGCAGATTTGTCGTGGGCGTTTTTCATTTAGAAAAATCTATAATCGAAGTTTCTCGAATTGCAGCAATTAATTTTTTATTTTAGTTGCAGGTATTAAAAGAGGCAAATTTAAAAATACAGTTTAATATGTAGTGAAACGTTAAACGTATTGTGTTCACAGCTGAGTGAAAAATGAGTTCCAAGGGACTGGTAAGAAATTTAAATGAACATACGGTAGCAATGTGTGTCGTGTACTTTCGCCAAATCGATAAAAAGTAGGTGCAGTTCCCCTCCAATAGTCGTCTTTTATAGAGGAGGTGTTGAGGAAGTAAATTTATAATAATGGCAAAAGTGTCGCCAATACGAATTTCCATCTTGTTAATCTTATTAAACGTCGAGATCGTTTTAATGGAGGTTTCGAATTACTTTAAATCAGGATGAAAACTATTTTTGAACGCGGCGGAGTGTTTTCAGATAGGCGCAGTAAAATTCTTGTTTAAAAAAGATTTCTTTTAAATTCTGAAACTAACCTAATTCCTGCTTACAATTTACACAAGTCGTGGTCGGTTCAGTTTGATTTCTATGCTATAATAGTTAACACGTTATGTTGCCAAGTTTCTCGCTACCTCACGTGTCTGATTTTACTCGAAGTGTTTGATTTATACGATTCTCTCCTCTCCTTTTTTATGCCGGTTTTATACTAAATTTGCATTACGTGGGTATCTCTAGACTGACGTATTTTGTTGTATATCGTACCAGGGGAGGATGTAAAATGAGATTTTTTAGTTTTCAAACTTTTTTCAAAGTTTCTTTTTATTAGTATTGACTGATATTTTGTAACTGTTATTGTAATATGCAAGCGTTGCTGAATGGGTCGTTGCTTTCGTCTTGGTTTCTTTGAAACAGTTAAAAATAAACTCTAGATTACAGAAGTCGTTAATAATTTATGATTAGATATACAGCAATTGAACAGAAAAGGTACATTGTAATACAATTCGTGGGTAACGCCGGAACTAATTTCTTGTGTGTCGCGCTTGCTAACTGATAGGAAAACAGTAAATAACGAAAACCGAAAAATATTAATGCATAAATCCCAGCTTACCTTCGCATTTGTTTAACTGAATTCTGAAAATAACTTTTTGTTAATCATAATTTTTCATATCTATCCTACAACTGTTTTCTTGATCGTTTTCTCGTCAGCTTCAATAGTCTGTTTAGCATTTCGATAATTCTAACTTATTTTGAAGCTACAATTTTGTGATAAAAAGTTTCTCGTCTCAACAATACCTTTAATATAAATAATAAATTCCTTTGAATATGGTACATGAAATCTGCGTTGCATGTAGGACATAACATTTTAAACGTAATTGGTCGTAGGTCAAAAGCCAGAATCAACAAATAAGTATCAATATAGATAATCCACCTAAAATCAAAATTATCATTTGACTGGTTTATCTTATTATATGTTTTTAACATAGAAGGTCGAGTTTACTACAGAAACCAAAGTTTCCAAAAGTTTGAATTTAGTGAAAAGGCTTTTTATTTTTAAGTTAATTTTTATTTCATTTGCTAGGTGACTGATGAGTCCAATATCAAATTTGTAAGAAATTGGAATTTTCAGGAAAGTTTTTTATTTTACTGCCACTTCATCTGACCGTGATAAGGAAAAATTGGCCATGTTCAAGTTTTTCCAGTATACGTACGTAAACAGTACGTATTTATGGTATTGTGATTCGCAGCTAGAAGAGAAAACCTATAGAAATCATGTTTTTTGAAAGGATTATCAAGCCCAGTTAGAATTTGTTAAAACTTGCTTGTAAGACAGTTTCCATGTCCATTAATTTAAACAATTTTATATTTTAAAACTCGTACAACAGTAGCGCTATTAATAAGTGGATTTAGACTTTTGAAAATTGAACCAACGTATGGTATGTTGGAACTATCTATTACTTGTTTTAAGCTTATATTGATGGCAAAACCATCACAAGTCTGTCAGCTCTCACAAGTTTTTGCTATCGCTTATGCGATCCATTTCCCTAGTTAGGTGTCATTCGATTTCTATTGATTGTGGTCAGACTACCACCACCATTAATTTATCACTTATATGTTATTTCTATTTGGATTTTCGTCTTTATTTTTCAAAAGAGGTATTTTTTCCAATGAATACTAACATGTATTTGAAAAAAAACATGGTGTTAAAATTTCTTCTGTTTTGTATCAAGAATTTACCAATTAATATTGCACGTTTTCAAGTATGGGGTAAATGCACTGTTACATATTTTTTGGATGGCCCATTAAAAACAATTAGAATTTACTAGAAGACTTCTCCATAATAATAATACGTATCTACTTTTTGGTTAAACGTTTTTCTTATTGTCTTGGGTGATTAGAACTTATTTTGAAAGCGTTTATAACAAATTTCACGTTACTCTTCATTTAATTGTTCAAAATACGTGAGACTTTCTATACCGTTTAAAACCGTTTAATAAATTCTGCAACCAGTCTTGGGACTTCTGGTAATCGTGAGGCTCCCGCAGTAATTTTCCCCATAAATCTTGAAGATGCTTTGGCCATTGTTTAAGGTGTCGGTGGATTAGTTATGCTTGTTAAGGTTCTTTATAACTGAAATAAGCGGAATCGCACGTGCTTCTCCGAAGTATGAAAACGGTCGTTTTTAGTGCCTTCATACGCGTAAAACGATGCACATCCGTTCTTGTGAAATCGTAAAGTACACGACACGTCGTAAATTATTTGCCGAGGGGTTTTCTAATTTTATTGGGGATACGTGCTACTGTAATCTTTCAGTAGATTTGTCCGTGAAAATTATTCGGTATGTGTTCCGAGATTTCATGCGGCTTATAGAATCATTCGTTTTTTGTTCCGTGCTCGCGACATTCGAAATAAATCATGAAATTATTGAGTCAAGCACGAATCGTATTTTTATGCGTGGTATTTTCTTGTTAGAACCACATTAGTAACTTAACATTATAATGAATTCATTATAAACAAGTTCGAAAATAGATAGATAAATGTATGCTCATAATGGAAGTTATGCCAAGAATGTGCTGTAAAAATCTAAAGTACTAAAAACACGTGTGTGTAATTGTAAATTTTTGTTACGCAAATAATAAACTTATTAGTTCGAATATTTTGAAATTCGAATGCGATTGTTTCCACCATTCGTTCCCTTTTTTGTTTTCATTCCTATTTCAGAGGATTAAGAGAGTCATTCAAAAGGGTACCTGCATTTTAGTTTTATTTGCAGAGAATTTCATGATTTAATTATCAAGATCTTGTTATTGTAGCCTGAGTTGCAGCCGTGCTAAACGGTTGGTCTTATTATTGTACATTGAAAGACTGCAGCAAATTGACGTTTCTGAAAAGTGTGAAAGTGTCATACAATTTCACAATTTTCTGCTTTTTCTAACTGAATTTTTTGCCAAGATATATCAAATTTAACTAACTTGTCTCGAATTGTGCATTGTAACATAAATTGTGCATAACACTGAAAGGTAACGAGAAAAGCAAGTAATTTGTATTATAAACTGTGTACTCAATTTTGGGACGTTTTTACCTGTCACATTGATGTTTCGCGGACAATATAAAAGAGGGATAAAGTTTATGTCTATTGCATGTTAATGTCGGAATATCTTGGGAAATTATGAAATTTTATATTCGAACTTATGGTTTATTGGTAAATTTAAGTGTGTAAAAAATGTGAAGAGGGAGAAAAGTTTGGAAATTTATTTCTTTTCCAACGTATTTTTCTTCGTCGGAATATCTTTCAAGATAACAATGTTTAACTCATCAGCTCAATTTTGGTTTGTTTAAACTGTCAAATTGACGTATGTAGAAAACATGTAAATAGGCAAAATTCGTAAGTATTTTTCCGGCACTTCTCAATTCTCCATCTTACTAACAACAAATCCGCAATGACAATCTCGCGCAGTGTATAGGATTCATACTGCAGTTACAAGTAAAAGAGAAGATTTCTTTGAAATTGCTTATCTCGTTTTCCTAGAATTGATTACATTTTCTCAAAAAAAGATAGATATTTCTAGAAATAGACGTTCCCGATCTAGACATCGACAACGAGACGTGTTTACTATTTTTTTATCAACAGATCAAGTACGTTATGTAACTGAACAATTAAATGTTTGAATTAAAGTCGCCAAACAATGGCGATTTTGCTGTTGATTGCTTAGCTTAACGCATACGTTTATTATTACAATTAAGATAAAAAAATTTGGAGACAATAGAACAATTATGGTTCCTCTACACACGATGGAGACTTGGACTATTTACAGTTTAAAGAAAAATGCAATTTTGATTCAAGGGATGAACGTTTTTAATTTTTTATCAACCCTCCTCATAAAACCGTAATCTGTCATCTAGCTAATATGTAGGTTATGAAATTGAGATCGTAGCATTTCATTTTCCTTAATTTATTATTTTCCGAAAATTTTAACCTATCAGTGGCTAAACTTCACCACTCCACCTAATCACCACCGACTGTCGACTCACCTGGTTAGTAACTTACAAAGTAACTTACAATATTACAATTTAAACAACTTTTTTGAGGTTACAAAAGTAAATGTGTAAATTTGGTTACATTTTTAAAGGTATTATATTAAAGTTAAGGTTGCTTTGACATTAGCTTGTACATGCTATTTGAGTGTCATTGTGATGTTAGATCTTTTAAAGCAATGATCGTACACCCTCATTTACCTTTGACCATCAATACAGAAACAGTCTGTACAATGGGTATTGTCAATTAGAATTAACTGGAATGATGTAATGATTTAATTGATATTACAGATTCGCCCACATTATTTTCGTTATTCGTATGCTTCGCATGAAACGAGTTAAATTGTAAAAATAAAATTTAACTGTTTGGTGTGGTAATTCGAAATGAATTCTATTTTTCTCGCTTTAATATCATCAGGGTTTTAGTTTCAATCTAATATATAAAGTGCACAAACAGTTTTTCCTGGGGGGTCGTTTCATATCATATCAATCAATATCATATTATCATGAGCGTTCTTCCAGATTATTGTATAACATTAAAATATTTCTTCTAGACTTTACATTAGGTTTCTTAAAACGGGAACAATATTGAATAAACAGAAAATTCATCCGGGAATACCTTCCGAATCATTTTTTGACGCATGCGCGACTACAAACTTCTGTTCGGGTTCTTTATGGTCCCGCGAACGTATTTGCTTTGTTTCGAATGTGTAACCTCAAAACGTCCACACACTAAAATGTTTTACGTACGGTGTTTAAACAGCAACAGTCAGTTTGTTCTTCAAATTTTACTTTCGAATTTCGGAATCTTGTATGAGTAAAATACGAACGCAAAGTGGTAAAAATAAATTACTTTTCCTTATGGTATGGTTCTGCTGAAGTAGACGTCTCAAATGAACAAGATTTTTATACAAGTGAACCATAGAGACACTCTTTCAGAATTTTACACCAAATACAGTATACGTCAGTTCATCAAAACAAAATTAAAAATGTTTCTGTGAACCGTCAAGTAGCACCAAGAAAAACTCCAATGGAAGCATGTGGAAGGGAGCCAAAAAAGTATATTCCTTTTAATGTCAATCTAAGATATACAAAAACTTCGTCGGTATCTGTTTCGAACATTTATTTGGTTGTAATTTTTATGGGGTTTCTAATTGATTTTGGAAATAATGTGTTAGTAACAACAAAAAGCTGGCCGAAGCAGAAATTAATTTGACTGTATTGGTGAGTTGCACAAAAATAAATCTAGCTATTGAACATTTTTCTCAAAGGGTAAATAAACCTCAAAAGAGGTCCAAGGGATTGTGGGTTCACATTGATGCAGCCACGTTACCAGAAAATGTGTATGTTGGGCCTACTCCTGTTTCAGTGTGTGTTAGGAAAAATGTATGCATCATTGAGAGAGGGGTGACATTGAAAGAAATGGGGAATAACGGGCGAAATTACTACGAGAAAATACTGTAAATAAACACGAAGTTTCACGAGAAAATGGGGGGAAAACAAATTGTTAGAAGGTGGAAGCTGCAAACGATGTATTACTGCAATGGAGTTATTTTTGTTGTGGGGTGTTTGATTAATCGATATTAATCTGACTACAAAAGACGATCGTCTTAGTGTTTTGTACAAAATATTTGTTAATTCTTTTATGTAGTTATTCGGCAGCGATTTTTCTGGTTTTGAATTTCAAATAATATAGTTAATAGAATCAATTGTTTATTGACAGAGTTTTGTTTGTTTAGTAACATTTTTCAAATTTGTTGCCAAACATGCGATTACTTTGGGCTTCCCTTTGGCGTCCATGTGAGGGTTCGTCGAAAAGTTTTGCAACCAAGAAAAATGCGCTCGCGAATATCTATCTTTACGAATCCATTTTTCCACAAAATTGTATTATATATTCTTTGACACCTGGATAGTCTTTAAGAGGCACAAAGAGATGTTATTACTAGTAAAAATAATCCCACATATCTCGAGCAATGTTTTATATAAAGGAAACACTTTCAATACTGCCTTATCATATGATGTATACAACTTCAGCCTGAATGAAATTTCTAAATTACTTCCACCTAGGTTCGTACAAAAATATATATTCTACGTATGCTAATGCATCTTTTGCCTTTACACTCCATGCCTTACCTAATCTAGATCAAAATTTAGAGTATATCACGTAATGCCAATCATGTGCACATTTTATATTACTTGAATATAATGAAATTGTTTATTGAGACATGTATCTGGATCGTCAGCAGTCTTATCAATTCTTATTTTCAATCTGTCACCCCAATATCGATAGAGAAGTCTTTTTTCAAAAATAATCCTGTTTCTAATTCTGCGTTATATGTGGTCACTTCATCAGTTCTCTGGACAAATACTTAAACAGTCAGTAACCCTCGTTAAGGTCTGGTGAAGAAATTTTTGTCACGGTAAACTTGTCTGCCACATTTCTGAATGAAATAGCTTCATTAGCACCAAACCATAAGGATTCAGGTTTTCATCTTAATCGCCTTTATGTTCATAATATTCAGAAGGTTGAAATCTACTAGCCAGCTATTCTGTTTTCCCTCTATTTATGCAGATATGTTGCAGAAACTACATTTCATTACTACGAAGAAACCTTTGGATTTCGAAACTTCGAAATTTGAAATATTTCATTCACATCATCACGCAAATCAAAATGATCAGATAATTTGAAAGTAAGCACTTGAGGTACCCTGAATGAAATTTGAAACCGAAGTGACAGGAGGCGCAAGAAATGAGAAACTCGTTGCGCTTGTCCAGATGTTTCGAATCGAATATGTTTCGAATTTATGCAGGATTAGATTCGGGAAAAAAGTAATGATTTTCCGTACCGCAAAAGTTGAATTGTATATCGCACATGTGTATCATAACCGAAGGTGTTCAGGGTTGTTTCTGTGAACAAACCCATTCTGAATCTTCGAGCGACATTGGCTTGAAAACCTTTACCCGTACATAATGAGGGCTTATTTTAAGTCAGTACCCCTGTGTTGGTTATGGTTATAATGCTTGAACACAAACGTTCAAGCAATCAGCTAGTGAATAAAATAGAAAACTCGAATCGAAACTTATCGTTATGAATAAAATAACCTGTAGGTTTAAGTTTCCAAACACAATTTCATCTTTTTTAGATTTCAGGCACACTGTTTTCAAAATTTTAACTTTGGTGGATTAAATTCGAATTAACGAATATGCTGCCTAGCTAAAATATTTGATCTCTTTAAAAGCACATTCCATTTAATTAGAACATTCTAATTCTAATGATCAGGATATGCTTTAACGCTCCATTAATTTATTTAGTACATTTTAATGTTCAATTTCTGTTAGGTGGTATCTATACCACTTAACCAATTAATAAATCAGTTATATAAGCTGAACATTTGTCGTTAAATATCACTTAAGTGATAGTGTAAAGTTGTGGCATGTAAATGGTATAATTCTGTATACTTATACGTATAATACTGTTTATTTGTACGTACTGTATTTATTTACACCTCGTATGAGGTACGTTTTTTCGAAGAGGCGATATTTAACCTGATGAGAATACTTTTTATGTTTGTTCCATAATTAGTGGAGTCAATAACCTTTGATGAAATGAATCAATATAATTAAACCGCGGGTTGATTTTTTTTATCTTACAATCTGTTTTATCGAATAAGGTTAGTTTGAATAAATCAGTATTGTTTTAAATGTGAAAGTAACCGTCTAGACTTGGGATCGTAGAGTATTAAGTGTACATTTGTAATTTGAATTTATGGTCTTTATTTCTGATGGATTCGTATGAATATTGCACTGTTTTAATGCAGATTTTGTTTCTGTTTTCTGATACTCGGTAAAAAAGTTGTTTCTGTTGATGCAAATTAATAATATTTTCTCGTTTAATATATCACAGTATGATTATTAAAAAAATATAATATTCGCGTTCTAATGAAAGTCAAAAAATATTTTATGGAGTGATCAAGTAAAAAATGTGATAAAATATTAAATTGCAAATGTTCCAAAGCATGTACGGTTCAGTTTATAAAGGCATAAGCGTACAGCTTTTTCATATTAGCTGCTGATAGAGATTATCATGTATTTAATTACCCGTTGCTTTGAATAACTACTCTAATTAATATAATAATTATCAGTTAGCCTTTTTTCTTTTATTGCGATAATGCTTCTCGGTTGGCGGTCATTTTTATTGATAAGAAAAAATAAATTTTCTTCAAATGACCTTTTATCTTGAATATATAAATTATTGTGTAATACATGGCTTTATAGCCCATATAAAGTTTAATAGGGAGGTTTTTATATCTGGTATTTATGTTACAACTGCGATAATTCATTCTATTATAGCACATTGGAAATACTAGAACGAGGCGAAAGAGATTTTCTTGTAAATGTGGATTGTATAAACAATTCACAACTGTTTAAATGTCAAGAATTATTACTAATGAAAATAGATTATAGAGGGAAATATCTTAAGAATTTTTTTATTTGCGTCACTCGTTTAAATATTAAGTCTACATATTAATTACATATATAGTAATTTGAATAGCATATACACACATATATTTTTGTTGCATCCTAGTAACGCTTTGGAGGTCTCGTAGGAAGTGCAATCTTGAATATAAAAATGTTATTTATGTATTATAAAAATCATACGTGGTAGAGTTGCTTAAGGTTCAATTTTATATCATTCGTCTTCAAGGATATTTATGTGAGCGACTCTGAAGGAGGTATAAATCATTACTCCACTTAAGGTTATCAAAGATATTCGAAAATGAACGAATTTGTCATTCTTTGTGGTTACTTTATTACTCCAAAAAAATTGTGCAGTCAACTTGACTTTACATCATTGGTTGTAAATACATATTACATAATACAAATACATGTGTACCGTTAAATACAACTAACTATACCTGGTTGTGGCCATTTGTTTGATTATCAGTCTACCAAAATAAAAACAAAGAAAACAGCTTCAAGGGTTCTGTTAATAGATTGTGGAACTACAGAAATGTGCTTCAAGTAAAAACATTAAAATTTACACGAAAAGAGAGATGGTTTATGTTTTGAAATAATGTACAAAAGCTTCCACCAAGTGCTATTAATATTCACCTACTTTTTGCACCCATCTTCATACAGGTATGTGTAATTTGCTTTAATTTCATACATGTCGGTAAGCACTAAAATAAATTCAATAAAATTTATTATGTGTGTAGTTATTATGTAGTGAATGTCATTTTAGAAGTTAGTATTACTGAAGCTTTTCAGAATTTGTTTACACTATTTTATTACTATTCTGAACAAAAATGCCATTTTTTAAAACTTTATACAGTTAAATAGGAGTTCTGATTTTTTTGACACTCATGGAACCGTTTTCAACCAAACAAATTTGTAACTGAATTTTGTGTTCCCAACAGATACATTATTTTTTAATTACACCGAAAACCATGTTTTAAGATATAGTGATAAACATTGTTTCCTTATTTATGACATTTTGATAATAGCGTTGTTTCAACATTCAATGATACCACTGAAATGAAGCCCGGCTCCCCTCGACGTTATCTTCTGCTTTTTCTTGTTGTGCCCTCTCCTTACGAAAATTGGCCGTGATTATGTTATTATTTTGCCCTGCGTGCCCAATAGGGGTAGTGCCCCTTCATAATACGCCCTAATTTTCTGGCATTCTTCTTAAAAAAATTTCTTGCTTCCATTTTGTTTATGCACATCAGTGCCATAAAATATAACCAACAGAACATAACACCGCGTCATTGGAACTTTAGGGTTGTCAATGATGCCTCTTCTGATGAAAAATTGCTCTCTTTTCATAATTATTTTTCCAGTATTTTCAATTTGGCAACTAATCACTATCGATTGGTACCTAGGTTCGTTCACTCGTTCACAAATACTTATACTAAGTTTGTGACCAATAAACCAACCAAATGACACATTCATTTATCGATGGGGAAGTTATCATGTTTTGCAGGTGTAATTTAGATAAAAGGAAGAAAACATGGGTTATTTAAAGAAAAATAATACAGAACAAATCATTTTAAGGCTCGAGTGATCTTGCACGGCATTTGGGCACGATATATCTGTATACATACCGTTAGGCGCTCTATACCATTTCTAAAATCTACTACTGTCCGTTTAGCAAATTTATATGTATGTAATAGGAAACCGAGGACACCTTTGAGGGACATATTCATGGTTTTGTGTGTAGAATCTGCAGGTAAATTTTTGGAAAGGGCTCAGCTCTATTGGAACAGCCCCTCAGATTCAATCCACACTTAAAACAAGTATAGTTCATAAACCATCTTTCTGCCATCTCCATTTCGGAATATAATTTCAATTAAATGGTCGTTGGACTCACTTATATCGTATATTCTAGACGATGACATTCTGTACCATTAGAGTAATATTCAAATAGCTTGTCAAATCATTTTTCACACCTAAAAGACTCAAAGGAATAACGTTTTTTATTTCTTGCAGTTCATGTGGTAATTAAATCAAAATACCAACAACTGTAGACCATCAGTGAGAAGTGAAATTCTGAAAGTTTGTATGGGTTAGAAGGAAAATTTTACAACGGTTATAGCAGTTATTTTAGGGTTTGTGGGTGTTGCCAATCTAAACAGCTGAGCAATTGTGCGAGGCCATCTGAGAAGTGTTTCTGTGTCGGTCCCATTTCTATTTGAGTTTTACTCTATAATGTCGCCTTTTCCTTTATAACCACAAATTTTGTTTTGTTTAATTTTATGTTTAACCAGTATTGTTGACCGACATTGTTTACTTTCTCTATAGGTGTTTGAAGATCTACTAGACTTTCTGTCAATAGTACAAACGAACATCTCAATTTATGGGGATTCCGTTCACAATGACTTTTATACTACTCATCTATGATATCCTTGCATTCATTGCAGTGTTCATTGTGTTTTTCATCATTTTAGAAAGATATCCTTCTACTTATTCTTATGTATACTTCTTACTTATTTTACTTACACTTATGTCTCTTCTTGTAATTGCAGTTCTCCTGCTACCCTGCCTCAAAAGGTTTTGGCATTTTCGTGTTCTTCCTTGGTTTGGTTAGCTCGTTATCAGGTCTTTTGCCTTGTCTCCTATTGAGGATTTTTCTACCTCTGTATTACGTGTTGGATTCTGATGTAATCCTTGATTAGAACTCCTTCAATTCTTGAATTCCAAAAACCAGTAAAAAAAAGTCATTTTCTTGTTCATTAAATTTCATTAAAAAAATCTGTTTCCTGGGCTTGTTTTCAAATCTTGTTTAATTTATTGCACACTTTGATATATCCACTTTACATAAGAGGAAGTGGTTTATCTACTTACATGTATTAGGTTTGTAATTTTAGTTATTTATTATTAACCATTCAGCTGTTGTCTTCTAAACGATTCAATTATTTTTGATTTTACATCGAGTCCGTCTGTTAAGCAAGACGGAACATTCGTAGTTGCAACTTCTTTTTTTAAAGATTTGTTCGAAACAATAATAGCGATAATTTTATACGTTGTTTCAATCGGTACTATTCATTGATTTGCATATATTTATCTGGAAATATCAATAAAATTAAAGGACAACAAGATTATAAAACCTAACGGTAATTAATCATGCCGTAATTTAAATATTTAATTGCAGCTCTGCTTTTAATTGTTTTAAAGAAGGTCGAAATTTATCGCTTAACTTTTTCTATTTTATGCCTGATATGCTCACATCGCGAGGCAATAATTATTTTTTAGATTATTGATATGCCTAATTGATATAGCTGCTTCTTATCCGTATTTTTAGTAATCTCGTTGGCTTTGTTTTTGTGTCACGTTAACTATTATTTGAATCGACGAAGAACGTATTTTTCAAAAGCGAAATGCCTTGGTTCATATGAGTATACATGTAGGTGTTTTTAGTACTCATAAAATGAAGTATTATTACCTTTACGTGTGCTGCTGTAAAAGAGAAGTTCTTTCGCTTGCAGATATGAATATTGTTTGTATTATTCGAATTACGTACTTGTAACGGCTTTGGTAACGGGTTTTTGAAATTTGTTTTATTTTTTTTTATATCTATTGAACATACTTAATTCAGTCGTTACTGAGGCCTGCGTCTAACCTATTTCACATAAATTTTTAATTTTTTAGTACGAGTTTTATTTTTATTCGCTCCTCGTCGAATTTATTAAACCAATTTTTTTGCACTGTTTCTTTCCTATTGCGAGACATCCTGTATTCGATAAACGTTTGATGAAATTTTGAAATAATGTAGGCCCTGCTAGTTGCTATGTGAATTTATATTTTATTCATCTCATTCTCCGTCTCTCTTTACGTTCATTACTTGCTGTGTACGTGTGTATGCGTACGTACAGTCTAATAATTTAGTGATTGCCTTTGCCGACACGAGATACGACGTTGTCAGATTACAGATAATTTTTTGTATCATTGTTAATTTTAACATATATTAACTGATATCAAGAATGGATGTGTCCAACAGTTAGTTGTAAATCAAACAACTAATGTGTTGTACATTTGTTGTTATCAAATTAGGATATGCATACGTTAACTTACGGAAATTTAAATTTATAAATAGGCGATTTGACTAAAAAAATGTCTAGTGTTACTGACTTGACATTTTGAAATGGATAATAAATTCATTTTCATTCAATTAATTCCATGTGCCAAATACTTCTGCATAATTTTAGGAGAATTTCATTCATCATGATTGACTGCTACAAATTAACTGTGGAGTTCGATAAATATTCATTTTTATGGACTCGGAAAAGTTTTTTAGTTAATAGTAATGGTGTATATTTAATGTTAATGAAATGAATTCACAAAACATATTTATATTGTACGCAGAACGAAATCTAAACTAAACTGAACTCATTTACTAACTTACATACACAGTTTTTTCTTCTTATAATTGTTCTGAAATTATCCTTTGTTTCTTTTACAGCCAATAACAGAATGGACATCTTCCAATGTTGTAGAATGGATGGCAGCCCAAAATCTATACACTTACTCCGATGTTTTTCGGTGCAAGGACATAAAAGGGGCCGATTTAGTGAATTTAGATCGTGATAAGCTGATTGTAAGTGGTCCGCCGATTTTAACAGTTTCCCTGCGATTTTATTCTCACTACATTGTTACGTTAGTTTGCACTATGATGAAATCATCAACATCCAAAGAAATTCACGACAGTTTTGATCCAAAAACACGGATGAAAATTGTCACTCGAATTCCGACAACCTAATCTGTTCTTCTGAACCTTTCAGTGCTTCAAAAGTATCTTCGTTTACTGACATCGAATTTTCCATTATTTTCCAATTTTTAAAAAACACAA
Source organism: Cryptocephalus primarius (assembly GCA_963576515.1). NCBI lineage: Eukaryota > Metazoa > Arthropoda > Insecta > Coleoptera > Chrysomelidae > Cryptocephalus > Cryptocephalus primarius. The sequence goes on from OY754936.1 coordinate 6,917,623, forward strand.
AATGAAATCAATCCTCTATCATGAAGGCTTCATCGGTACTGGGTAAATGACCATTGTAATCGAGCCCAAATAAATTAAAGGAAGAAGAGTTATAACTTGTCTGCTCTGTCTTCCAACAAATTCAACGTTCCAACAATTCGTCAATATCGGTTAAATTCGTCTACAGTTGAAGAATGCATCGTTGAGTTTCAGCAGTAATCCGTGAATCATAGAAATACACTTTGTTGAATTATTTGGCACATTGATAGCTAACTAGTGTGAATAAAGACGCAGGGATTGTCATTAAACTTCTTGCGATGAGTTCTTTTTGGCTACAAATAGACGTCAGATCTACGGGAGATAGTGGTTCGCCCACCCATGTGTTAAAAAGACTACAAGGATTAAATTCGAATGGGAGTTAAAGAGAGTGAATGAATTAGACACAGAACTAAGAAGGTATAGATACACGAGAGCGAAAACTCCAGCGAAAAACCATTATGTGTGCTTCAACTTAACTATGCAACTTACCTTCGTCGTTTAATCAGTGCATTTTTATTTCGGAAATTTACGTACATCAGTGTATGTGAGTTTCTGAAGCATGCTCCTCGAGTTGATTGAAATTCGCAACCTTTTCTGGCCCACAGATTTTTACCTTCATCACGAGAGTTATCGCTCCTGTGTGTATCTATACATACCTTTTTGCAAAGAACACTCCTTGTAGTTCGTGTTCTTGTGTTCTGTGACGGAGGGCACCACTATTGCCGTTGTGTGTGATATCTAATTCTCGCAGGAAAAAACGACCTGAAGTCTGTACAACTTAATATCTTTCTACGTAGTTTTGGTAAAAGTTCGTTGTTAGCCAAATATTGAATTCTGTTAGCCATGCAACAAATGCCATTAGAACTCCTTCGTGAAGTAATGAAGTTTTATTTTGACAATATATTTTTAGGGAATGGGAATTAAAGATGATTTTCATCAAAAAGCAATTCTTACTTGTATCGACGAGTTACTGAAGAAACCAGAAGATACGGCATCCGCTCGAAGCGAACCGGAGGAGAATGTGAATAGAAATCCGAATTATTTCCACAATTTAACCCAACACAGCTTCAGTTCTTTGGAACGGTGTGATAAGTGTAATAAGTATCTTCGTGGAATTATACACCAAGGTTTCATTTGTCAAGACTGTGGACTGGTAGCGCATAGAAGTTGTGCTGCTATTGGGCTTCCTGCATGTACACACCGTCCAATGGATGATAAGTCTCATTTTATAAATTTTAAATCGTTTTTTGGCCAAGGATTGTGTAACCAGTTTAAGCTAAGCGAATCACCTGCTCCTGAATTGCTCATTACTTGTGCCTTGGAGCTCGAGAAAAGGGCGAAGAACGATGAGTCCTTGGAATTATATAATTTGTATTGTGCAACTCCACCTTCAGATCAGTTGCAGACATTAGTGAAACGAATTGAAGAGAATCCGAGAAGTTTCAATCTGTCAGATATCACTCCTGTTTGCATTGCTGGAATTTTCAAGAAATATTTGAGGGAACTACCAGATCCTCTCATTCCAGTTCAGTGGTATGATAAGTTTTTAGAAGCATCGAAAAATAAAAACGATGAGGAGTGTACTTCTGTACTACGCCAGTTGATCGATGAGTTGCCTGAACACCATAAATCAACTCTTCGATTTATTATGGGCCATCTATGTAGAATATGCCAACTGGAATATGCACGAGGCAACAAAAGTCCACCAACAGTTCTAGTTCAAGTTATGTGCCACATATTCTTAAGGCCACCTTGGGAACGAATAATGTAAGTTTCTTAAACTTGAGAGTATTTCCTATTTTAATTTTCTCTTGTTTAAAAAAGTACCATATTGTTTGTTTTTTCTAATCCTATTTGATGTCCTTGTTCTACTTCCATTTTTAATATTTTGATATCAGTCATAACTTTAAGATTGTGATTATCAGTTAGGATATTAAAACAAAATTTCGTCATTTATTCTGTTTTTGCAATAATGGTTGTAGGTAATGTAACAAGTGTCACATTTGTTCAGAATTCTTCATAGATTAGAATACAATTTGAATAAGGGAATATATTGGTGAGTGAATCGAACTCTACATATTTGTTTTGCAAATTTACCAAAATGATTTATCACATAGCCTTGAGACTAACATTAATTTATTTTACAACTACTATACTTTTCATCTAATAGCAGGACATCACATCACGTCTTATTTTTTGTAAAGTATAATTTTTGTAGCATGGTTTCAATCTTATTTTCATTGCAAAATAAGTTTGCAGCATCAGAGGTCAATAGTAACATTTTTTGCCAGTGTCAAATGTGTTTTAAATAATTGAATTTTAATGAATTAATTCACTAAAACAATATCTTCAAGATTAGTAAACGAAATTATTGCACTTGAACTAATATTTTTTATTCTATTAAGACTAAATTTAATTCCCGGATTTGCTTCCAATCTAACCCAAACAGCATAAGATGTATTAAGGCACTTATTTTAATCTTCTGTACACCTTGGCTCCTTTCAAAGTCATATATATCCAGGTGTCTTTCAGATATCTGATAACTCTGACCATGGAGACCATCAGACAAGAAAATGCTAAGCAGTAGAGTTTAGTAATTTTACCTAAGTTTTTGGTATACAATAAATTCCAGATTGTAAGGCTTCTTAAACGAGGATGTTTTTCAAAAGCCTAATAATGACTTTTGCGAGATTTTTCATGTGACGACGCCTTTTAGGGATTTAGTCGAAGTTATACAACTATACATTTTTTATATCCGTGACACATATCTTGTCAACACTTGTGCTGTTTGGGAAATTTGTAAAATAATCGTGGAAGCAATATATTTTCTCTTATCGTTTTCCAAAGAGTTGTAAGAATAAGAGTCACAAATGAAAATGTTAATATGCATGTTTTTTTTGTTTCAGACAAGTCGTGTATAACACACAGAATCACAATCGTATCATAGAATTACTGTTGCTTTACTGCGACTGGGGTGAGAGAATTCCGGAATTCGCTTCGGCTCCCGCAATTCCACCTAGAAAAGTATCTCGAATAGGAACTAGCTATTACCATGGGATGTTGGAGAGGGAGAAGGAGAAGAACAACATGATGTCTTTGCAGGATGCTGAATGGTACTGGGGTGATATCAAACGAGAAGAAGTCAACGAGGTATTAAACGATACAGTGGATGGAACATTTTTAGTCAGAGATGCTTCGAGTAAGTGCGGTGAATATACATTGACACTAAGGAAAGGTGGTGCGAACAAGTTAATTAAAATTTGTCACCGAAATGGCATGTACGGTTTTACTGAACCTTACACCTTTTATTCTGTAGTTGAACTCATAAATCATTTTCGCCATGACTCATTATCTCAGTACAACGCTTCTTTAGATATTAGATTGTTGTACCCTGTGTCTAGGAATAACCAAGAGGAAGAATTAGCTAAGACTGAAAAAGTTGAAAAGTTAGTTGATAAATTGAAGTTGATCAATAAGAATCTAGCTGAGAAGAACAATATATCAGAAAGAGTATCGAAAGATTTCAATGAAACATCGACAGAAGTGCAAACAAAAAGACAGGCTCTTGACGCACTCAAAGAGTTAGTGGAAGTATTCAGAGATCAGATAGTAATCCGCGAAAAATTTCAGAATGAAGCTCAACCTCATGAAATAAAAAGTCTGGAGATAAACTCTGAAGTGCTCGCTAAAAGGTTGAATTTAATGTCAGAAAGTTGTGAACAAATAGAAGAAATATTGAAACAGAAGGAAGCATATAAGAAAGTATTGGAAAGAGAACTGACTACATTAAAACCAGAGATTCATCAGCTTGTCAGAGAGAGGGATAAGCACATCCGTTGGCTCCAACAGAGAGGTTTTTCAATACTAAAGATTAACCAAATCATTAATCGAAACGTGGAAGAAACATCAGAGGAGTGTGAAGTCGATACAGATACTTTGCCACATAATGATGAGACCACATGGTTAATGTTAAACTGCTCGCGAACTGTAGCAGAGAACTTGTTGGAAGGGAAGCCGGATGGAACATTTTTAGTAAGAAAGTCTAGACACAAAAATAAATTTGCATTGTCTGTCGTATGTAATGGAAGTACCCATCACTGCATTATCAATGAAACAAGTAAGGGATTAGGTTTCACAGAACCTTATAACATCTATCCCACTCTAAAGGACTTGGTTTTGCATTACGCCACAAATTCCTTGGAAATTCACAATGACCTTCTTAATACTGTGCTGGCCTATCCTGTTTTGGCAAATAATGGAACATACAACAGAGAGAACTACATCTATGTTCCCTAATATGAGTCTTGTGATAATTCAAATCTGCTGTGACTTTTATATTTTCCATATTAAAGAAATGTGATGGTGATAACTATGAAAGGAACTCTTTTAATAAATTTTATTAAAATATGTATTATATATTATATATACATAAATTTATATTTACATAAATGACTGGTTTACAATTGGAAACAAATTTTCGCTTACGCACCATGTTTAAATGACTGTGATAGTGTACTAAAGATGAGTTTTAGAATTCACATATACTTCACATTTCGGCCCCCTCCCCTCCCCCAACGGTAAAGCGGTCCTTAGCTGCTCTCTGCCAAACAAAATATTATAAAGGCCATTTTGCGTGGGTTTTAACTTATTCTCTGGCGATTTATGCTGATTCTGTATTGCAGAAAGTTCACTGAATGAAGGAAACTTTTTGGGTGCATACAATATTTTTTATCAGGATAGACAGTTAGTGTATTGGTGGAATCTTATGTATTCTTGATATTCACCACGATATGAATGTGGTGAAATTTTCCATTTAAAGTGTAAGCGATGTATTTTGTTAATCTGCAATATAAACACCTGGTATGATTTTTTGCTTCTTTACAAAAAAGCATTCTAGATAGAACTAAAACATCTTGTTTGAAAGTGGTATAGATACATATATAGTTGTTTTTTATTTTATTATATTTTCTATTGAATATAAATTTAATTTTGATTTCAAATGTATTTTAGAAATTATTATTTATGTTATTTTTTTTTATATTAAAAATGTGCCATATTTATGACCAAATTTTCCCTGCACACAATATCTGTTTATTTTCTACGGCTTAAAAGCACAAGTTTACTACACTTTTTGTTAGTATCACTGCTGCTTAAATTATGGCAGATGTGTGTATTTGTAAAAATTTTATAGGTATGCATTAAAAATGTGATTTTATTTTTTACCAAAATTATCTACATATTCATACATCTATTTTGAAGTATATATTCAACATGGTTAACTTTGGATGATTAATAAAATCGTATTTACAGTTAGTTTTTTAAAACTAAGCAATCATTGTTTGTTCAAGGTTGTTTTCTGTTTTTAAAAAACTATTATTGCAAAATCGGCATTAGTGTTTCCTAAAAATCTGAATATATCTCTTGTAAAATTATATAATGGAAACAGATTTCTCTTCTAAAACTATCGCTTAATAGTAATAGAATGGATGAATTAAGCTTCGATTGTTATATCAAGTTAATAAGAAGTAATAAATAATCTTCCTTCTTATAGGAAATGTATGAAATATCTATACAAAGTATTATTTCTATTCTAGTCCTTTACTTACGAAGTAAAAGACCCAATTAAAAAAGCAGGTATTTTATACAAAACTATTCATCATATATGTAATATTTGCTGATCTGTAGAATTTTGCTATATGGTTAATAAGAGTTAACAAAGAAACTTAGCTTACAGAAGAATTTATAGAATTGTCACTATGATGTAAAATAAAATTGTCCGTGTAATTTCCGATTTACTAGCCAGTGTTTTTAGTAAAAACAATTAAAATTATCATTGTTATGGAATATCAGAGATGTTCTCTGTATCCTTACAGTTATGAGGATTGAGTGTCACTTGTCTAATCACCATAGATTTGTACAATAATTAATAATAAAAATTTAAATGTTAGTAAAACTATCAGATCAGTGTCGTAAACCCTAGGGAAAACAATGAAATATATAGCCAGACAAATAATCTATACATAAGTTGTTCCTGTTCGATGAATACTTACATCATTATACATACCTACATTATATTTAATCTAAAAGATGCTGATGCAACCCACTGAGTATCTTAATATTAACAAACTTTAGTCCACTTCAATATTTGCAATTAAGCTTAATTGAAATTAATTTTGATTTGTCTTAATATAGAGATTTCTTAAATTAAATTTAAGAATCTTATTTTAGAATGTATTATATTTGGAAGTATTTAAAAAACATGTTGAATGTATACTGATGGTGAACGTTTGTGAAGCAACAAAATCGTTTGATTATGAGAAGCTGAATTCCTGCAATATCCATATTCAGTACAGTGAACTATTTATGTTTTTTTTTTTTAAATTTTAATGTTTTAATGCATTCTGGAATAAGGATTAGAACTTACATTTTAAATAATTAGAACATTAAATTTACAAATACTCTGCCATTGAAATATTCATTAAATTTTTTTATTTTTGCTACGTTTTGTTCATGAATTATGAATGTGAATATTATGATTGAAAATTGTCAAGCATAATACATTACTGAACAACAGTTTGACAATTTTTCGACCTTTTATTCAACAGTGATACTAATGATTTTGGAATTAGTAGTATTATTTTAAATTTAATGAGAGAGGTATAATGATCTTTCCCAGTGAAATCTGTTTTAACAAGAATATAATTTTAATTAGTATCTGTATATGCTACTTTGAAAATATCGATTTGATAATCAAACGATTGCGTCACAATCATTCATAATTTTGTATTTAAAAAGTTGTTTGCACGTAATAGTCTTTTTTACTTTCGTTTCTGTATTTCAGAAACTACCCCTCCAGATTATATCTGGAAAAATTATATCTGGAATGTTTTTTCATTTATATCATTTTTTGGTGTATTATAGGTACTAGATATGATGTTTAAAATATTTAAAGGTACATGTCAACAGTTTATGATTTTTCATAATTTGGTAATGTAATCAGTATTTGACGGGAAAAGTGACTTCATGAATATTAATAAGTTATTTCATAAAGAAATTTGTTGGTACACCGGTAAATTGCTTTCATTATACAAAAGCACTTTGCCGAATATTTTTATTCCTAATCTCTGAGCGTCAATAATGACTAATTTTAAAAATCGAAAATATTCCATAATCACTTCTGAAATAACTGAATTTAAAGATACTGAGTCAAATTACCACATTAGAAGTTTCATTTACTTTTCAATTTCTTTTTACCTTTGAGTCATAAAAAAAATGCTTTACACTTTCACGCTTATTTATTGGTTTTAAAATGCCTCATTTTCCAATAATAGATGTCGCAAGTAATTAGATGTGTCAAGTGTAAACCCAGCTTTATTATTTTCTGTCGTCAAGTGAGGTATTTTAAAATCAATTTCAATTATGTTCGTTGTATGTCATAAGTGAATGAACTTTGTCCTCTCATTTTAATCATTCACATTCACATCAGAACGGAATAAAGAGCCGAATATATGTATATGTATGTTAAAAATGCTTTAAAATGGTAAATGTGATTAATTCATTTAAATATTTTGAATGTATTAAAATAGACGTCTAGATCTTCTCAAAGTAGTAAGTAAAATATTCTTTCGGTTCCGTTTTGATTGGAAAGGCATGATGGTGTATACATATTTATACTGTCGTATAGAGGGAAATGTGGACAAAGTATTATGTATTTTATATATGAGAAAGCTCTCGGTGAATATGTGTGAATGGTTTAAATTTTATCGAAATCATTTTAATTTTTTAATTTGTAATATACCGTTCTTATACTGTTGAATGTCTCTCAAATAAAAATTATGAACTTAGTTGCTTTATTAATACTTTAATGTAACAATAGAAATATATTTCACACTAGGGCATAAGCTGCGTAGTTGGCTATACCACACCGATTTCTATGACGTCTCAATCTCATGTAACCGTCCTCCCCCCAATGGTTCCCCCACCAGTTTTTTAATATCCAGAAGTCTTTTGTATATCCTACCACCAGCATGGCATGGTTCACGTGGTTCGAAGAACAAGTTATGTCGTCATATATACCTTTACTGAAAACAAAGACATTTTTGGTGATTTCAATAGGAACAACTACTCCAAGGGCTAATACCCCTTTTAACTGCAATATTACCATTGGTCCACTTTTTTGTTGAGTGAATGTGTAAAGTTGACACTGTCCAGTTGAAATACAAATCATATTGCAACTATAAAAGAGAAACTTGTTTTATTGCTTCCATCAATTAAACTCAGTAATCATAATCATTGTTTCTTTTTTGTTTAACACTTCAGATATCTAATATCATTTACGTTTCTGAATGCTGTTGACAAAACTAAGAAGACAAGCTTTTCTTTTTTAATTATAGGATGATCTCTATTTCAATAAGTCAGTTTATACTTTAAACAAGTATTTGTCGATAATCGACTGAAACACTTACTGATACAACTGAAATGTGTGTGGGCTGGCGTTGATCGATGCAGCAATTGGCCCAATTTTGGCCACTGCGGCTTCGAGAGCCCTTTCATCTCGTGCTGGAAGTACTGCCCAGGATGTTATGTTCACGATGGTTCTATGCTTGTCAAAATGACATTTTTGTTGCTGAAACAATACGCATGATAAGTAATCATGAAGTTTTTAAATACCATTGACTCATTTGGTATCAAGCTCTAAGCCAATGATGTAAATACAGTTGACAGACAATGTTTGTTGATGCTCTAGTAGAACCAATATTTTTCCCAAAGATTTTTACAAAACTATATACGTTTTGTTCACATAACTAAACTTTTTTAACAAAAATATTTTTGCATACAGATCACAGTTGTAAATAAAAGTAAATTTATTTTAATTGAACTGCTACAAATAATACAATTATTTCAATGTAATAAAATTTAAGGGCTTGCATCTATTTTGTAGGATTTCTAGCCTTTGATGGTCCATCATGAAACCCAAGCGTTAAATTAAAGGAAGGTGGCTTTATATTGTAAATATCCTCTAAAAGTGGTCCCCACCTGCACATGATCTAAGCAGACCTGTCAAGGTTTAAGAAGTGAGCACTACTGCAAATACCCACTTGCATTTCCTTAAAATAATCACAGGAATCATCTGTTACCTTGAACATCACTGTAATTTATGGACAGTCCAAGTAAGTTAAATTTATTGTATAAATTGGATTTCAATAGGTATCTGTACATCTTAGCTCCAAGTCCAAATTTATTATGTAGTAAATGAGAGTTGCTATTAGTGATTTAATAACAAGGTAAAAGAACCTTACAACTTAACATGGTTTCAAAATCTCTACATAAATAAAAGCGATAAGATTTACAGTGAAATATACCCGTGGAGAGAGGATTCTCTCCTATTCCTAATCCCGAATCCTCTCCCTGCATGTATGTAATAAATTGAGTTTGACATGCTACTTACCTTTGAAGCATATGGATAGTCAACATATGGCATTAAACCTGCTGTTTTCTCCAAATATCTCAATGTGTTTCGAAGGGAACCGCCAGCACAACCATAATTTCCATAAGAAGTACTACAATCAACTATTTGTTGTTCACTAAAAGAACCAAGTAAAGCAGTGTATAAATTTTTATTGTAATATCTTCGGTCGTTTTCTTATTTGAAATTTTTAAATTTTTATCTGGGTAGAACTCAGCAACTAACCATACATAAAAACTTAGGTTCTGATTTTATTTAAAGCTAACATATCTAGCAAAGTGCATAACAAAAACGAAGAATTTAAGTTTAAACTTTACCTGAGTGGTACCAACTTGTTAGTTTCCTTAAAAATCTGCCCCTGAATGGCGCTTGCTATACTAAATGCATAGCACGATCCACAGTCCTTTTGGTTATATTGTGGCGTTATAAATCCCTTTTTCACCCAGTTAACTTCCTCTGGTAAATGATAAATAATGTCATAGAAATCACCTACTGTATCTGGATCCACTTTCCTATGTCTGCTGTTCGTCAATTTCACCATCTTCTGCAGGTACATCTGAGTAGACTTAAAAAGGCGCAACTGATATAAAAAATGTCTATGTATTAAAAATACTTACCATGTCGGTTAAATGATTCTCTCTTATGTAGAAAGTGTGTAACCCATTATCGGCTTCTTCATTGTGTCTTCTAATCTTCTCCAAATTTTCTTTCCATGCCATTTTGCCCATATTATCGTAGTAATTCGAGTAGGTTTTATTAAACTTTTTCTGGAACAAAAACAAAAAAGATATTCAATTAAATAGAAGTGAATGTAGTATTCGGACTTACCTTAAATTCTTCCCATTCCTTATCAAAATCATCACTGGAATCGCTATAAATGAATCTAATGTACCAAAATAACAATAGAATTTTGAATTGCAGTATCATAACTGATATTCTACAAAATATAAATGCCATGCTAAATATAATGTCGAATAATTAGGAATCAATTTTAAAATTATGCTGATTATGACAATTGTTTTGCTTATTGGTGTATAACCTACATTGTTTAATTTAAACAATTCTCGTCATAAGCTTGTAATATTAAAAAAAAACATTAAATATTTCACGTTGAAAACGAAAACGTCAATAAATTAATGAAATATTCAAGAGTGTCTTTAAAGTAATTTGTTGTTTAAATTACGGCGTTATTTCATGAAATTATCATTTCCGTTATTTTTAGTTTAAATAATACTTTAAAGTACAAGGCAAGATGCCTCTTAACATGCGACTGGCACAGTTGGTCGACATATTTCCTAAATCTTAAATCAGGATCAATCAATAATATTTAATTACAAATACCTTTTTCGACAGAACGAACGCAATAAAAGGTGAGACTAAACGGGAGTTTTTTCTTCGCCTTATCGATGTTGATAAGAGCAAGTCCCTTGAATCATACGGCCTAAACAAGGGTACACTCTAGTATCTGATGTTAATAATGGGTCAGAAAAATACTGTCAGGTAGAATAAATTGATCTCTGCCCTTCATAGGCTCCAGGAACTTTCTGACCAGGAAGGCTGTGGGAGAAGTTCATGCAGGGCAGAGTTCAAATAATAGCAAGCAAGGCCAGATATCACAAACAAACATATATTTTGCGGTTATATTCGACTATTCTTATGCTGCGTCCATTAATTCGTTTGATGGGTTAGGGTAAGATTAATGCTTTCCAGATACAAGATTACAGATACTCTTCCATACTAATACCGCCCGTAACATTGTTTAAAATCGTTTTTAGAGGCAGTCGTTTTGGTGACTGAATCAATATCTACTTTACCACTGGCTTTTAATTAACTGCATCAGATCGTGAGAGAATTTGTAGTGAATGTCCGTATGTAGGGGTGTAAGGGGTGATGGCAAAGCTAGGTCAGAAAGCCAACCCAATTGCCAACCTCGCCTGCTCGAGTGATAACCTTGGTTATCCGGTGCACCCTGCTGGAAAACCAAAGAGGCTCTGGCGACCGAGTCACGGCGGTATAACCGTTCTACCGGGAGTAAAAGGAAATGTTTCTCCCAAGTCCCTCTTGGCAACCCGCACTGGCTAGCGTGGTAGGAAGATAGGTAAAATCTTCGAAATATATGTAATAAACTTGAAAGATTTCGCTCTCATTGTTTATAAGACTAACAAAAATTGGGCAACTAATGTTACAGAAGAAAATAAAAGCATGGAAGTTCGTATAGATATAGCATACAGTTCTTAGAGAAACTGAAGAACAAACAAGACACATTGTAAACAGTAACACTTTTCTCAATCTCACACACTAAAAAAAAACAATGTACCACCAGGCGACGAAACTATTGTGAATGAAGTAGTTAAGGAAGGTGGAGGAGTGAACGTTTTAACAACTTTATTTAACAAGTACCTTGTAGCAGCAACAACACCTATAGTTTGCGTTTGGACATTAGGAGATACAATATAAGACGCAGCTCCAAATGAACAAATACGACAAAGAATGGTCAGTGATGCAGTAGAACCCACGATCTGAAATGGAGTTGGTCTTTACACATGGCAAAGACGTCCAATGATAAATGGATAAAGTGGAATCCATTTGGGAACAGAGGACGTCAACCAAATAGGTGGACAAACGACATAAAACGGAAATATGGAAAATTAATGGAAAATATTAAGAGAAGCCTATGTTTAGCAGTGGACAAGACAAGCTGTTTGATGATGATGAACTGTAGGTATGTATTGGAATGTAGGAATAATTGGATAATACTAATAATTGGTTATTTATATGTCAAATATTATGACATTCCGATAGAAAACACTACTATTTCCCTATTTAAAACTTATTTGGAGACACGTCACATTCGTGCCTACTTAATTTTGGAGCAATCATAATTTAAATGCTACCTGAAGCTAGTATGTAGGGAATGTATATATTTTTTGAGTTATTTTTGCAATTTTTGTGTTAGTTCTGCGAATACTTTGAACTCATGCGTTAATACGTTTGAAACAGATAGCAATTTGTTATACTAATCATTGTAGTTATATTTAACTTAAGAGTACGTTTACTTTTGTAGGATGGCTATTAATATTTTATTTTTACTCGATTACTACAAACGTTTTACATGATTTCTGTTGATCAATACTGCTTTACTGGTTAATAATTACAATTTAAACCTATTATTGTTTACAAATGTAAATTACGTGGGTGTAGGTAAACTTTTGTGATTGACGGTCTGTATAAGAGGGAAATAAATAATATAAAATAAGACATCGGTCAGCGATTCCCACCAGATCGGATTTGAACAAAGCACAAGCAGCGCAATAAGCCAACTCAGAAACTCTCACCTCTGTTTACTGTTGGCAAAAAATCAGTTGCCTCCGAACCACTATCTGCTTATAGAGCGCGAAAACACGGCGATTCAGCCCTTCCCACGAAAAATGTAAAAAATACGAAAATAAACGCCGCGAATATTTGTGATATCTAAAATATGGCAGAGTCCGATATCGATATTGGATACGACCTCTCCGCTCTTTTATCGGAAGATTTTGATATCGAGAGTGCCATTGATTTCGATGATTTGCTGGGGACACCAAAAAATCAAGACTTTTACCAGTTAACTTCGAAAACCATGCCGCTTTCTGAAAGGTGAGGTCGTGCTGTGTTGTCATTTTAGCTTTTCCACTAACTACAAACTTTACATCGTACGCTACCCAAAAAGCTAGCCATAGCAACGAACTATTGAATCCTCCTTACCAACGTTTCCATTTCATATAGTATGTAGTTAGCGTAGTTAAACAATTTACTGCATCTACACCAATAGGAATTTTTATTTAAACACCGTTTATTTTTAGCGGCAAGTTCAATTCTAATAAACTTTGATATACTGCCAAAAACAAAGTTTAACTAGTTTGGCAAAATGAAAATGTTTTTGTGTTTATGAATCGAAAAGACATAAATCACGCACTATTTCGAAATACAACTCATTACTTCATTTTATTTCTATGTTAAATTAGCAATACGTCTGTACTCAATATTTTAAACGTTTGAAGCATATTGCGCTCGACCAAGCAGGTCCGTATCGAAATAAAATTTTTAAGCTTAAAAACGTAAATAAACTTATGCTCATTCAGTGTTGTTACTCTATCACGCTATTTTCGAAATACAATTTTTGACAGAAAAGGTTTGGAAACCTAATATTACAAATTAGAATTACATAGGTTTAGAATGTAATTAGGTTTAGTACCAAAATTCAATTACAAAAATATTGGCTTCTATTATGGATCATATTTTTAATTGAAGTTGTAGTTTAAATGGACAATTTGAGGTTTCAACGAGTTAATTAAATATAAATATACACAATTTAATATAACACGATCACATTATTCAAATACATATGAGCTTTTGCTGTTCTTCTGTTTTCTGATATGAATTTTAGTTACGAAGATTTATTTTTAATAATTTTAATACAGTTAACTTTAAAAACCATTATTAATACTACCAATTGATTTAAACAATATGTATATTGCTCATTGCTATTTCTCAAGCGGTTCTTTTACCAATACCGAGTCCTGAGACCACCGTTTGGTTGTCTGTGATATGCTTTGTTTCCAAAGTTGTTTCGTTTCTCGGTGGTTTTTCATGGACTTTCCTTTATTTTCTTTCACATTTGTTGGTGAACTTCATCTACAGTTTTTTGTTTTACATCTCTATGCCCCGTGTCGGTTTGACGTCTCTCTTCTGTCTTATCACGTCTTCATCTTATTTATTCTCTTCTTCCTGCCTCATAATGTATCTTCACTTTTGGTTTTGGTTCTTCGGCAAAGTCTTTGCTTGTTTAAGTGTTTCCATTCGTCCTTGGTGTCTTCTTTCCTTCTTGTGAGTCCTTCAGTCTCATTTCTCGATTTTGTGTGCTGGTTTTATTGTTGCTTCGTATATATCCTCTTCTTCGTCCTCAGTCATATTCTTCCAATAAGTGTCTATGTGTATTCCTGGTGTTCCTGGGATTTTGCGCTCTAGTCCTCATCATAGATTAACTTGGTGAGTAAAGTTGGAGTGAACTTACCAAGTCATGCAATTTCTTCACAGATTTTTACCCTATATGTGTACAGTGATTGTTTTTCTCTAACAATATTCTTAATATAAGCGTCACTTTACCAAAGTCACAAATTGAAGGCGTGTCAATGTGACCAATCCTGAAAACAGGTGAAAATTATCCCTCTAAGAAATTTTGTAATGTAAAAGGCCTTATGACAATTCTGCTGTATGACTTACGTAGTATCTAAGCGAAAATCCATGAGGAGCCTTGACGTAATAATACACGCCAAGGTACAGGCCATGTACACAGGACATAGAATTGTGCAAATTTGTGAAATTTCAGTTACCATCGTTGGTCACTTTTATAATCCATCGTTGCTATATACACATACAATTTTTGATACAAAATCCTTTCTCTCCGTCTTTCTTTGTTTTCGTAATCCACCTCCAACTGTTGGATTTTAATAGATCCTGGACCGTACCGATTCTTTTTATTCTACTTAACAAAAATTCTTGACGAAGAATTATTTAACTTAATTATTATTTAATTTTACTTACAATTTTTGACATTACACGTAACACTAGGTCAATCCTGCAGATTAGATTTGCAGGAAGATTAGGAATTTTAATTCTTATTTAATTCTGTTTTGCTTAATACCGTGTATTACAACTAAATCGAAAATCCCTCTGAGCGCTTAACTTCGGAAATGTTGATCTCTTGATTGATTTTTGTTCGGAAAAAATTCCTCCGGAGATTTACGCAATAGATAGCCTCTTGGAAAATCATATTCGTAAAATAGAAATCATTTTAAAATTGATTTAACCAGTGGCTCAATCAGTGGCAACAAAACATGCGATGAACTCATGCTCGTGACGTGCGACCTCAAATCAAGTGAAACCGATTTAATATAAGCGAGTGGGCGTATTTTATTGTTAATGTGATGTATCTGAACTAGATTAGTGAATTAAATTTATTTGAACAAATGCAAGCTCATACTTAAGTGCGAAATGGATTCGGTAAATATTTATAAAATATTTTTTGAAATGTCACTTTAAACTTGACAAGATAACAGTAAGTTATGAAATGTGTGTACGTTAATTCCTTCGTTATAACGACATAACCTCGATCTTTTGGTAGATGGTACTCTGTGACTAAAATCGAAATATCAACAATAGGTGGGGTATTTCCCTTCAATTTCTCATATAAAAAGGTATGGACCAATCTAAATATGCATATGTACGACATTTTGTGATTTTGAGCAAGATCTCCAGATCCAAAATAGAACTTCTAAGAATGGCAATTAAATAAAATATTTCACAATAGGTTACTGCTAAAATTAACCTGAAGTGTTCACTGTATAAAATCAATGTTGATAGCTTCTGGTAAAATTGCTAGTAGGCATAACTGATCAAAAGCACTATATGCCAATAAATCGAAACTGAAATTGATTTATTTTGTAACTAACTACCTTATTTGTTCACTCATAAATTACCGCTATTCCATGCAATGCAATGTTACACCACTAAATGCTTCGTTAAAAATATTCAAGTTCAAATGACTAAAATAGCTTAATTTTTTATACGAAAATAAACCGTCACTATTATTAGATTCTAATAATTATATTATTAAAATACCTCTAAATTGATTTGTCTATTTTAAGTTTCCCGATTTTGCATAAATAGCTTACCTTGCGAATAGGAGTAAAACTAAATTTAAAATTCCCCGGAAAGCGTAATTCAGGGTTAAAATTAGACACCAACTGTAGGTATGTATTTATTTTGTTTAAATTGATCTGGAACTAAGTTCCGTAAAGTTTAGAGGAGAACCCACGTAAATTGCTGGTACACTTGAACCTGCTGTAGGTTCAACTAAACTAAACGGAACTGTCGAAATTTAATATTTCCACATCCACATGTATACGATTTCATTGATGATTTTTGTTTTGGAGACTCTGTACTCTTAAAATGGTTAATATACAGGATATTCTTTATAAGGAAGTGTGAAGTTACACATTCATTAATTTAGAAGAATTTCTTAAAAATTCAATGTATTTAATAAAAATGCATCAAATATTGTATTTGTCGTTATTAATTCATCAAGTGATTGCTAAATAATTATTATAGTCAAAAAAAGTTTCACAATTTACTTCCAAGGGTGGTGGAAAAATGGTTTTCAGGGTATGTCCTTATCCCTGATAAGGAAAGCGTAGTAACTATTTTCACTAGTTTTGTGAGGCGTATAATGATGGCAGATATCTTTGTAATAGGGGTGATATTCAGCAATTTAATCTAAAAATTGATATACATATATAAATGAAACTAATGTGATCCACAAAATATTATTGTAGTGAATTTCAAAATGTCACCAACTGAAAAAAGAACTAAAAGAAATGTAATAATACAATAGATACCATCGGGGTACCTATTATATGTGTAATATTTACAAAATTAATGAAATGTTTGTCACATACCATATCAGCTCTTATTACTTACTAACAAATCGCTGTTATTCGTTTCCCACGTCCGCCACCTCACTTTCAGTTATAAATGCTTACTTGAGATGTTCTTATTGAAGTCCCACTTACCCCTAGGTGATGTAGGTTTTGATGGGTTAGTTTTTGCATACCTATAAAACAAATGAACATGAATACCATAATTCAAAATACCAAAGGACCTATTATCGTATTTGAGTTTAAATATAATCGACGATTGATTCGTCTCATATTTGCTCCCTATATGAAAATGAACTTATGGTGCAATTCGCTCAGGCTTTCGACATGAAGAAAACAATAATATGAGAAAGTAAACTGATAGTTTGGCTTGCTTGAGACGACAGAGCTAATCATCGCCTTGTTGAACTTCACCTTGAGAAGAGCAAACGAAAAAGGCAGAAAGCAGGGCCAGGAAAAGTCGAATACATCATCCAGTATGAGAAGCACCAGTAAAATGCAGATAGCCAAGATCATCGTTGCAATCGAGAGAGTATATCCTAATTATCTGAATGCTGTCGTAGGTTCCCTCGTCGTCAAGGGTGAGCGAGTTAAGGAGCTAAGAGAGATGATCATATCATTCTCTAAAGGAGTTAGAAAGGATACTTATAGATTTAACACACAAGGGACAGTTAGTATAATGGAGCAGAATAAGAGTCTAAAAGTACTAACAAGAAACACATGAAATGAAAGGCTATGAGTTTCAAAGCATCGTTTATAGGACTTTGAAAGAATTTCTCGTACTGCAGGATGATGCTCATATGTATGTCATGTCATTTTGGCGGCCAAATTGTCCAGCACATGTGACGTCACTCTAACTGCTACGGTCTTCTATCGATGGAAAATGTTTTGTAAATCTAAAGCTTATTTATCACTTTTCCTGTCATATGAGGAACTCATTTAATTAACAAATTTTATTCAAAAGAATAATTAGAAATCTTGCACTCCAATCCCTTATATATTACCAAATAAGATACTTATGTTTAAGATGATTTACCGACCCATCAGGTCAAATGGGGCATAGGTCATAAAACTCATTCATCGTTGGTACTGATATAACTTCCTGATTAGCAATTTTTTTTTTATTTAAAATTTTGACGTTGATCCTATCTTCTCTTTAATAGTACGCTACCTTTCAGTACACCGAACTTAAAGACAACAAATCTGGTATCACGAACCCAACTGAAGCTGCAGCTAATGAGAGATCAAGCGCTTCTGGAACAACAACGGCAAAGTCAGCAGCAGCAGCAGGCAACTCCTCAGCAAGTGCAACAACCAGCCAACCATCACCACCACCACCATCATCAACATCAGCAGCAGCAGCAACAACAGCAACAGGCCCCCGAAGAGAGTCGAAAATGTATCCCGGTCCCGATCAAGTTCCCGATAGCGGAGGTTCCCCCTCAGGTGCTCCAGGTCCAGACGAGATTGGAGAACCCGACTAAATACCATGTTATGCAAAAACAGAAAAGTCAAGTTAAACAGTACCTCAGTGAATCCTTCCAAAATCCGAACACTGCCTACTCGATGGACGTTAGGTTAAATCAGACGCAAAGTGCTCCCACGTGTACGGGTGTAGTGAACGGGATACCCACTAACCATGACGCGACTGTTTCCAGTGTTTCGCCTTCGCAGCCCTCTTACTACGCCCCAAGGAACGTCTCTCCCAGTTTCGATATCCCAGCTTTGTCTCCGGCACTCAGTTCTGGAGCCACCAGCGCCTCCGAGGTGAGTTTATCAAGAAAAATTTTTATTTACTCAATCAATGTGTGCCATATTAATTTATATTACACCATGGGAATCTACAATTCACCAGACAAATCGGTAGCGATGGTACTAATATTTTTTCTGCACGTTTTCAAAAAAATTCAGTCCTGTCGGAACATTACTCACAATTCTATTCAGTGGACTGTTTGTGTACTGTTCTCAACAATTGTGTGGTTAAGAAGATATCCCCACTACAATTTCCTGCTTGCAACATAAATTCCAAACAGGAGCAATCAAATAATATACCTACCTATCACATAAAGTGAATAATATATCCAACTGCCTTCTCTTAAACTTCAGAGTGACATTTGATGAAAGAAATAAACATCCATTGATTTAGTCTGGTGATATGAAATTTGAGTGTGAAATTCTACCTACCTAGGCTGCTTCCAGCTTCTCTTGTTGAGATGACACTGATTTTTCTGTAATTCCCTGTATGCTGCTGATAGCTCTTCGCTGTTTATTGAGATTTTAAATATATTACGAAACATGCGCATTAGCTCCTCGGATCTGTCGTAATAAAAGAGGTCAGGGTATAAGGGCCTTGGTGATCTGTTGCTCTTGCAATTTTTCACGTTTATTTTACCTTTTTCCAGAGTGACTGTTATTGGTTCATTACTCTTCCGAACGCTAACAAATTAAATAGCCATATTCGAGGATTGACCTGTCAAAAGATAGGTGTAAAGTCTTCAAACAGACAACATTTAGATTCGTACTCATTTTATACTCATATACTATAGTCGGTTCAAAATACGATCAATATAGATCTCAAGATCGTTTATCACCATGACATTTTCAAGAACATTTCGTGTAATGAAATGCATTCATTTAACAGGATCTTTTTAATTGCGTATTTAAAACGCTCAGAGTCATGAATAAGGTTACTTTAATTTAAATAACACAAATTCTGGAAAGAACACTAACATGGTGAACTTTTTTTTGTCATTTCTCGTTTAAACCGGAGTAACACTAAAAACATTTGTGTGCGTTTTAAACACACAATTAAAAAGACTCTCCTTGAAATTAACAATCGGAATTTGCCGATAATTAGAGCATTATTAGTTGAGATGTCATGACTTGTATGGGTGAATCTAATTTATCAGTTACATATGGTACATACTCTGTGTCATTATAGGATGACAGGTGTTGCGGGATATTTCACTGTTATGTTAGATTTATTGCATAAATAAACGTCATAAGCATCGGCGGCGCAAATTGGTAACGCGCAAATCCGGGAACGAGAAGTTTCCTCTGTTACTTGTTGTTTGAATATGTAATTTTTAAATTAAAAGAAAAAGTAAATACAAAATACTTCGAACAATTTCCTACATATATATGACAGCCTTTGAAGCAGACTGTAATTTTATAAGGTTTTATTTACTTATAAATATACTCAGATATTATTTCGAATTTTTCTATCTAAGTTATAAAGAGTATCATTGGAAATTTTGTTTTTCAAGAAAGCAATGACTTCTTTAAATAGTGTTTAATGGTGTCTAATGCTGTATATGTTAGTACTAGTATTACAGCGGTAGGCTATTAATCACTACTAATATTATGTCTACTGGAAGAAAGGGCTACAGATTTTATAATAAATCCACTCAACTCTTAGTAATCGGCGGAAATGTGGCCTTTTTTGGCAACCAGTTGTAACTTATCCTATCACGTCTTGAAATAACATATGCCAGGTTGCAACTAGTCAACATACTGTAATTTAAATATATAATATAAATTAAGTATATAATAAATATTACCTATATAGAGATACCCAAGAGTGGATATACATTTTTATTGGGGGTGAAAGAACAATTTTGGGTTGAAGCTTTCTGCAAACTATTCACTAACATGACCGTAAAAGATTCTATGGTCAAAATAATATATAGGACTTTTTTTAATCATTAAGCAGTAGTAAAGTAAGTAGTATTATTTTTCTCCTGTAACTTTGTGGTTCATTAACTGAAAAATGTCAAATAAAGCACTTTGGCTTGTGGTTTTCCGACAGACTTGAAAAATCAAAATTTTTTTCATTGCCACATGACTTACTTGCTTTAGGAAATGTAAACGTTTTGTGTTTTTATCAATCCCACACGAAAATACTAAATTCTACAGATTATTTCATGTGCTGAAAAATGAATTAATACCTAAACCTTGTCTGAGACTGGTTTGCTTCAATCAATTGTTTTTAAATTTTGCCAAGGCAAGCTTTATTACTCTTGGGAGCTTACGCTTTGATAGTTTGCCAACTAAGATAATGCTAAAAATTGGTGATTGAAGTATAAATAGAGTAGAACAACATAAGTAGTAGGTATTAAATTTAATTGCCACGTAAAACGTACATACATATTTTTAAATAATATTAATGAAATAAAATACTTACTTACTTTGTGTAAGTTTTCGAGCCTCACTTCGATTGTTGCAGAAAAGTAAGTTTTGCTTTGATGTGTACAGCTTTCTTTAATATAATTTAATAATAAGAATAATAATAATAAGAAGAAGAATGGTCTCAAGTCGAGAAAAACTTAAATTGGGTACTTGATTACAAAATGGCGAATTCTCCACCTATAAGAGGCTCACAGCATAAAATGTCGGGTGTGTACAGACCCCTATTATTATGTATTTTGACCCGCTTAGTTAGAATCTGAGAGTAGAGAATCTGTGAATGTAGGTAGTTGTGTACATGACCTGTTCATTGAAATTTATTACTCACTCCAATAGTCTATCATACATATCATATCATAATTGATAACTTCTAGAATTCGTAAATTACTTGGTAATTTTTCCATTCTACCTAATTCAATAACATGAATATAAATAACTCGTGGGAAATGTGGTAGGTTTAAAGTTTTCATGTCAATAGTAATTAAAAATGTATTTAAAACTGTTTTAATTTCGGTTGATTATTGTCATTCAGGAATGTTTTACACAATCATGTTCATAAAATTACGTGATACATACAATTTATGATCGAAATGGTTAATACACGCAAAGATCTTGAAAGGCGATACGTTCCAGTGGTGTCACGAAATTTTTTCACTTGTAATACAGTAAATATCCGTTAGATTATATCTTGCTAATTTATAAAGTACCATTAGAATATCTATAAAAGGCTGTCAGTGACGTTCTCGCCTAAATCTTGCTAATTTGTTTAAATTTCCGAGACAGTCTACGGAACGTTGATAGTTTTATGACGCCTATAAAAAATCCTATAAAAATTACTCTTATCAAATATTTTCACATTCTTATTATCAACCTGTTTATTTAAAGCCGCGCTTGAGGAATAGATATGTAAATCATTCGAGAATTTTTCATTTCGGCGGTATTCGACATGCATTTCTGATACAACCGTGAAGTTGATATATTGACTTGAATGTGTTAAGTAGGATACCTGATAAAGTATCGTTTTATTCTCCGATAATATATTCTGACTGCATCCTAATTCTCTAAATTCGTTTTTAATCCTTCACCATCCTGACGTATTAAGGAGACACGAATTCTGTTTAGATAATTGCCAAGGTTACCATTTAAGTTATCTAGGAAAACTGCTTAAACTTTAATATATCAATTTTAATAACCGATCAAATTGCTCGGTTATGAAGTGCGCTTAATCGTAACGACCACCAAGAATAAAATTACCTTTCGTTTAAGCGACTCTCACAATGCGATAAATTATTGTTTATTAGTTTAATTATTGACTGAACTAGGCCATAAAAGGATATTTTTATTTTGGCATTCTCATTAAATGTATTATTTACTTTTTTGTAATTTTAATGTCGGTATTAAATAGAGGATTCATTAAAATAGTCAAATAATCTTCCCGTCGGAGTTCTGTATGATTCATGAAAATTTCCTATCCTCATTAGGAGAATACAACCAATTCTGTCCAACCGAATATAAAGCGGGCCCTCACGACAATTCTTATGCCAACTATTCTCAAACGCGACCTTCCTTACACGAGCAATATTACTGACAATAATTCTGTCCATAAATTTGACTTACAATCTTGCCGATATGGAATACATTTTTCGGGAGTTGTACAGTAAAATATTTTCTTCATTTATTTCCTTCGTGATGCTTCGAAAATCCAATTTCCTACTTCAGGTTCTTATTTATAGACGACTTCATCGCTGCCTGATACCGAGAATGAACTTTACAGTTTTCTTCTTCTAAGTTTTTGGTTGATCACCTTCTTGCAGAGGCTTTATATTGGTATTGGTCTGCAATTTCAATATTTGTTCCTCCATTTTCAATTTTACTTTCTCCTAACTCAGTGTTTTTTTTTCTGCTGTGTTAGTTATGCTTGCATTTCGTCCTTTCTGTCTACGTTTTCTTAATTACTTGCTTGGTACAGCCTTAGGAAAACCTCATATCTTCTGAGGAATTATTGGAATCTGCCTCACAGTGCTGTGGCTCAAAACAGGAGGGGGCGGCTCTTGTCTTTCTACTGAACAACCGAAAGTTTTGAACGAATCGTTAATTGTGGATATGAAACAGAATCTTGGCTGCCTCATGTTGGTAGGCCATGTAACCTTTTCTACTTCATTTATTGAACCAGTGACGCTTTTGTCCGCAATATTTGCTTGGTTTTCTGCCTGCTGAGACTGCGAAATTCCAGTTTTCCAGTCCACTATTCCAATTTTTCAGGAGCTTACCGTTATATTTGTTGGTGTATGTGCCTTATTGAAGGCTTTAGAGACTATGATTTATTGTTACGGATTGTCAAGGATTTACCAATGTGTAGTCATCGCAGGCCTTATTAGAATAAGCTTTAAATGAGCCCAAAACTTCTTTTATGGTTGCATTTTATGACTGGAATAGGAGGGCATAGTTATAATGTGCCCATCATCGTTTAGAGCGTCTTTCACAATCCTTACCGAAACATGACTTATACATTAAGATTGATGGATTGTTCTGCGAAGAACTAGAATGTTTGATAAAGTGATCAAATACTTCTTCAGTGTTTAACCAGCTACTAAGCGTTGCTAAGCCCAGTGTACTTGAAACAGCATCTTACAACATGTAACTCCTATGAAATGTTAGTCTAAAAATTAAAGTTAAAGATACTTTAAAGTTTTAAGATTTGCAGGTATATTTCCTTCCTATAATATCTCTATGTCGTGTACCTGTGTTACATTTGCTTAAAATTTGCCACACATAATCTCGTCTATAAAAACTATGCAAAGTGTGTGAAGTAGTAAATCAAACCTTTTATTGTATTGATTCTGTCGACGTTTTATGTGACATTGAATAATTTTCAATTTAATATTCACCAATTTTAAATCGCTAATGGTAACTATAAACAAGAATTTGTTAAGTAGGTGTAATCTTTGATATGTTAAAATCAATCATGATTATATTATATGAATCGGGTACGTAATACATATTTGATTAACAGTTGTGCATAAATTATGTATCGTCACGTTGTTACAAAACGAAAAACAAATATTTTTTAATTTTCAAATAGGTACCAGACTTTTTCAATGACTTTACACTGTAAGACGCAATTCTTGCGATTATATAGTTATAATTTCTCATTTTAAACAATTTCTATTTTTTTTACGTTAATGACAACTAAATGAATTTCTCCATTTTTGCGTGATACCTTACATCAATTTGTCAAAAAGAAGGTATTTTCTGTGCATAACCGTTTTAAGTAGGAGGGAAATTGCGGAAAACTTTTATTACGAAGCTCTTATCAACCTACCATTTTCAATATTGGACCTTTCTCAATGACATATAAAACTTTTGAAATTGCAAAAATCGTCCAATTAAGATGTCTCAACCACATCTGTTGATTAATGGAGTTGCAATTTTGAAGAATAAACAAACTTATCGAAGTCACTTTTTATCAGTACAAAATGTCATTGCTCATTACTTCTAGTCGTCTCAACACCGCGTCAGCAGAAAGTTCCACAAATTTTATGGCAGACGCTGTTTTATCTCTATTTTCAAAGATAGCGAATAACGAATCTGCTGCTTTTAAAAACGCGTGTTATATCATGTCCCCGTCTTCGTAAAATTTTTTCTGTTATGCGTTTATCTCTGACGCATAGTATGATGAGTTTCAATTGCAGCCTTATTTTTATCGACTGTTTTTAAAAATATTGACTGATTTTCAATGGTGTTAGTTTTTCCTTTCTGGGGGCAGAATGCAAGAGGAATGATTTTTCATGAACAATTTTATGTACACGTCTGTAATCATGTGTGGTTTTCAGACTTTTGTATTTTTAGCTTTCATGTTGTTTTATTAAAAATTGACGAGTGACGGGAAATAAATCGTAGGAAGAATAGGATAAACTATTGGTCTTGATTGTGCAAGTCCAATGTATTATTTACGACATGCACCGTAAACAATTGTAAATAAACTGGTATCCACTGAGCTTTTAACAAGTTTCTTGTATGTTTTCAATTTATCTGAACTGAGCATATGTTCAAAGATCACATTGAAGTGTTCACGAAAAGCAAAGCAGTACGAGTAAATCCAGTAAAGGTATAGCAACTCTTGTGGTTAAAGGAATATTGTTGATTTAAAAACTGCAGTGTGAAAGATGTTTGCGTTACCAAACGAACCCGTTTTCTTAGGTCCTTTGGCCAGTAGTTTTCACGTCTTCCAACTGATCTTTTTCCTTCGATAGTGAACGTTAATAATTTATCTCGGTAATTTTTCATTATTTATCTTATCCAAATCTTCTGACATGTCTATCGTTCTCCTGTAAACGGTTCTGTAGATGTAGAATTACAGAAAGGCTGACATGAAGATCCCTGCTAACGTTGCATTTGCACCAAGATACCTTCTTTTGCTTATAATCAACAATATTTGATAAGTGACTTCATTTGTCATATTGCTTGTCTAGGAGCAAACAGAACTGAACGGACTAAGTTCGTCTATGAATAATTTTTAACGTTAATATCTTAAGTAGTTGCTTCGTTTTCCAATAATTTCTATAGTGTGGCAGCCAGTTCTCGAAATTACTCAAGTAAAAATTGCCTCTGAAATCCTATATTGTTACATAAACACGATTTACGAGGTCTGGTTTATTGATTTTAAAATGTCGTTACTCTTGTAACCTCTACGTTGTATTATATTTCTCAGAAATTATCGGAATAAATTTTACTACTTTTACGTGTAATTTATTGGAAATTCGACCACAGAATGACATAAACGCTACTGATATTAAAATTACATATGTTCTTTTAAAAAATTTCATAGATGATTTTTCATACAAGCTTGATTTTCTCTTCAACGATATTAATCCCCTTCATTTCAATGGCTATGTTCCAAGTTGAATACGTTTTAAACTAATAAACGTGAATTTATTTTTGTTCTGTTTTAATCTAGAAGATATTACTGTTTAAAAAATACCTAAAGCGTATTGTTTATTTAGGTTACAACTATAAACATTATGTATTCCAGGCGAGGCTTTAAACAAAATAATTACTTCTTATTGAAACACCCAATTGGAATAATAATCGATTAAGAAACTGCAATCTCTAGAGGAATACTAAACGTACACACGTCCACTTCAAATTGCTAGTAGAAATTTCCACTGGTATATATATATATATATGTTGGTATGTATAAGGAATATACGTTGGAATGTATGTGTATAATCGAAAAAAGTCAAGTTTCGGATATATTTAAAATTACATTGTTTTCTTTGAAGCGTTAGGTGACCTGTTTATGCTAGCTGTGCCAAAAATTATTTTTACCGCTGACATTTTCCATATAAAACATGCATATAGAAGAAAATATACATATTGATAAGATACCAGTTTTGACTAATTTTTCAAAACATTATCAAAGACAAATTTTAAATTTCATATAGGGTAATTTTTCACGAAGATGTAAATTTCATCGAATCGAACGAAATTTGTGAGACTTTTCTTCAGATGGTTGGGTTAGTTAAATGAATAATTGAAAGTATAATTGTATTAAGTGTAGTGAAGTTAAGTAATTTGTGATTTTTTTTATAAAAATCATTACTTAACGCACGATGCATCTGAAACAAGTTTTGACCAGTATCTCCAAAACGCTGCAGTACATAATTGGCCAACCGTACAATATTATCAAAACTACTTACTTTTGACATAACTGTTAATTTATTCAAATGTATCTTGAATTATTTATGATGTTTTATTTACGCAGTTTACTGCAATTCATAATATTTTGTCTTATAATTTCAAGACGGTACGAGGTAATTAACTGAAAGTGTACAGTTTTATTAAGTAGGCTGTAAATAAATCTTCGAACAAAATTTGAATTCATTCGAGTTGACAGTTTCTGATTTAATTTCGCTGATTCGATCTGCCTGCATCTCTACTGGTAGAAAATTCGATTTCTGCTTTTTGAATATATCTGTTGTAGGCATCAGTCCCCTGAGATGATTTACCATGCGATTGCATTGGTTTCACAGATTCTCTGACTTCAGATTCAGACGACACACCTTAGTAAGCTTTATGATGCCTTATGATGCCTTAGGAAGCCTTATGATGAGTTTGAGATTCTCATTTGTAGCTAATTTTTTGGGATATGATTTCAGTGAAAGGTGTTTTAGTTTTTACACCAAAACACGGATTTTATCCTAAGGAATCGACATGTATTATAACCAGCGCTTTTATAGTCTCTTTGGTAACCACCTGTTGTGTGTAAATATTTGATGTAACCAATCTAAATGATTTGGAGCAGATGGCTTGCATGAACTGAGATGATAATTTGGTTCTCATAACTTAGTGCCAAGTGTGTTTTGAACTATTGCCAGCCCTTAAAACGAAACTTCTTTTAAAATTTGTCAATTGCGTTTGGTATGCTCTTGGTCTTAGTCCAGGATTTATTCAGTGAGTGCACCTTTCGTCGGATCTTGATTGTATACGAGCGCTGAACCTTTTAACTATGGAATAAGAACATCACCAAAAATAACATTAAAAATAATATATTCAACAGTAATTTAAAATATAACAACGTTTGAGTAAGAAATACGAGACGAAAGTAAAACAAAAGTAAACTAATGCCTTCAGAAGGGGATTATTGGCGGCCGAATAGCAATGAAACGATAGTAAAAAAAGCAGTAAATTTAACCGACTCTAAAATCATCTCTTGAAGACGAAATCCCTCATATTTCTGTACCTCATGCATGACATGTAAATAAACAATACCGAAACTGTATTGAACACCTTAGGTCAAGTGAGTAGAACTACTACTGGACGTAAATGGTAACAAAAGTGAACATAAAAACCTTACAGCTGTATTCTGACTCTCACCAACTTATCTTCTTCTTCGATTAGCCTTAAGAGTAACTGCTCCTCTTGTTCTTGTGTCTCGTTGAAGAAGGGAAGACAGATTTTCTTGGTACCATTACTATTGATTAGAACATCAATTACAGATATTTATTTAGTTTAATAGATTTGTTATGCGATTTTTAAAAATTGGTCTAAATGTTCTAGTTTTCCTGAAACATATATAGTATACATGTTACCGTGAAAGACATAAATTGGTGAACGTCATCACTAAATTATCATTAACTTTGAACGAGTAATCAATTAGTTGGTTTTTGTTGCCAAGGGTGTTCGTTGCTGCTAAAAAAAAGGCAAAATAAGCAAAAATAGCATACGTAGTTGACATATGTTGTTATAAGCTATGGCATACTAATATTCATGATGAAGTTAAAAGCGTTCTACTTGTAAGCCACTTGTCATGCTAACCAATATTTTACAATTGCTCAATTCACGATTTCATGATCTTAGAAAATTGTGATATAGTAATAGATTTACTTGCAATGAAGCTGTATTGTTAGTGGTGAAGTATATGGTACCTCATTAAAACCGTTTCAGAATTCTATTACGAACTAAAGTTGTTTTGAATAGTTCAAGCAAAGATTTCGTATCTTAAAATACAAAGCCCGACTCTACAAATAAAGTTTCCAGGAACGTTGCATGTATCCTCAATATCCATAACGCTATGAAAATTTTAAACGATAAGTTAGATTTTCTTTATTAATAAATGATGGTGCAATGTGGAAGATGCCATAAATATGCTAAAAGTGAAGAGAAATTGAGGACGTGAAATGGCGCGTCAAACCTTTTCTATGATTTATTACAACAAAGACGTGTTTATGAATAACATTACCTATGTACTCAATTTACCAAGAGAATATATTTTTAAAGATGGGTCGTTTTTGTTCTTATAGAATTGGATAGAAACTGGTATTTTACGCGCATGCTTAGAGTTACTATACTCAGCGAGTAAACCTTCGTTTTATTCATAGCACCAAATGAGTCAGTACGGATCAGGTCGATGAGTAGTCGAAAAATCCACAGCGATTATTTTGTTATTTTCTACGGATACCCTTCAATAAATCCCCACAGTAGTATCGGTCACGCATTCACTATTATAAAAAAATCCGTCACAGTTACTTAAGCGCCCCTACTATATAATTAAAACCTTGAAAATTTATGTAATATCACAGCGTCGACCGCAAACGGTTATTACCAGTTCTTGAACGCATCAACAGCGAAGGACCACCAGAAAGTTGGACAGTGGCGAGGGGGCTAATTACCAATTATTAGCCGTTATTAAAATATCAGCAATACAGCTTTGGAGAGGTTCGCGCGCATGTCGTGCTTGAGTATAGTATCGTATGGGGGGTACCTACACGTGGTGCGCACTCGAGCTTTAATCTACTCGTTTCAGCAACAAGTTGCTCTCGTCTTACTCAGTCGGCAGCAAACCAATCGCGACAATAGGCGATTTTTGTAACCTTTCAATACGGTTTCGAGTGATAGCATACGAACATCGTCGTGTACAGTGAATAACATTTCATTACGATGGATTACGAATTGTTTTAGATCCTCTTCACAGTTAAGTGCATCTTCGGCGAGTTTTTCGCATATCCGTTTTGCTAAATGACCAGGAAAACGAGGCAGAGGAAAATGCCCGTTTACAACATTCTCACTACGAGATGTAAGGTAACTGCTCCCCTACTTATTTACTTAAACGACCTAGTGTATTTTCTGGAGCTTTTCTAACACTAACCCAGAAATGACGACAACGAGTTCAAAATTAGTGTTAATTGAACGCTAAGTGCTTACATAAGAAGAAAAATAACCTGTTTTAATGAGTTTGTTAAATATAAAATGACAATGCAATTGATGGAAAGTGGCATGCTATTAAATTACTAAAATGAAGAAATTAATTCCCTTAATATTTTTAATGTCAAATAAAATACTGGTTACATTTTTTGCTGAACACGTTGTTGACGCATTTTCGGAACAATTGCGTTTTGTTTAATGAATCAAATGGGGACATCTCTAAGAAATAAATATTTTCATAGATAAAACTATCTACGTATGAAGGTAGATTTGTTTTTTCTTTATCAAAATGTCAAAACATACTTTCATCTCTAATCAAACTTCCAAAACGTTTTCGTTAATATCTGTGGATGGATATACCTATTTTTAAATAACGATTTATAGTTTAGTAATTTAGTTGAATGGTTTATAACAAAAATTCTCTTTTTATTCAATTGCATATCGAAAATCAAGCATATTAAATAATATGTTTAAATTTCCAAAAAAGAGCTTTTAAAATATGTTAATGCGGTGATATAGGAAAGCTCCAGTTCTCAATATTGGGAACAGTTGTCTAGTAATTATAGTCTTCAATGAAATTTTACCCTTCCGTACTTATCTTCTGCGAATTGCATATATTATCGCTAATAATAGTCGTATATTTTGCCATAGTTCATATTTGTGCAATATAGGTATTATCTGAACCTAACAAACCTGAAATAAATACGAAATTTTTTGAATCATTGAACTTTTTTTCTCGGTGTGCAATGAAGTATGGCATAGCTGTTACCCAACATGCATGTTCATATTTAACGGACATATTATTAAACTGATTTATTTTTAATGTTTTGGTGCCAACAGTTGTTGTAGCAGTAGTAATGCCTATTTCAATAATGCTCGATTATTATAATTATTGGATAAATTTACATATATTATGTTAGTAAATTCTCCCCACAGCAATTTGAAATCAATATATCGTTATGAAACAGTACACCATTGATGGCATTGATCTTCTCTTTAATAGTTTATAGCGTCCAATGAAAGGTTTCTGTTACACTTCCCTACATTATTTTGTACGAAATACATATATTATCATTAATATTCGTTGTATATTTTGCAATACGTAATATTTTCTTTTTAAATAAGAAATAACCACTAAACTGACCTATGATTGATTTAAAAAAACTAAGAGCTCTTTACTGTAGGTAAGCTGTGTCTTATCAGGCTTAATTTAATGGAAATGCAAAGCCCACGCCAAAGAAATTGTCATTAATCATATCTCATTGTAACCCAAATTCGTTTCATGTTTAATTAAGAAAAAATTAACATCCTGAATTGGGACACTAATTATATATTAAATTTAACTTGATCTGAGCACTCCCACCCTTGATTTATAGAAATTTAAGAGCCTTAAACTATACAATTTTTTTCATTTCTAATATAGCGCAGTCTATATCCTCCCCAGGCCTATTTTAGGATACATCGTAAATCCTAAACCTATTATCCGTTCGTTTGCGACTGACAGCTCGCCACCCTCATTATAACTGCAAATCCCCTAACGGTTGTGTACTGTTGCCGAATTTCATGTTGTGGCATTTACTTTTCTTGGTCCACATAGTAATACTTCAAACAACGATAGAATCATAAAATTATAAATAGGCCGGTCAGCAACGGTACGATTGACTTTAGGTAAATCAACACAAATATTTGTTCTTCTATAGATTATTCTTGGATTATTACAACTGTTACATTCTGTAAGAATTTTATTTCAAGTGTCTTCTTAATACCCTACATGTTATTAGCCCAGATTTCATTTGAATGGAGCAGATTTATCTCGTGTCTTGGAGCTACTGCGTTCGAATTTCCTACATTCAAAAACACCTTTATATTTGGTTGTTAGTTAAGTTAAATTCAGCTCTTCCTCTTTGGTGGAAAGCTAAAATACTTTATTTTAGTTTAAATATTTTTGGTTATGCATGCATTTTAAAATTTACCTAAAGGCCTAGTGTCACTTTTGCTAAAATCGCGTTAGTGGGTGTTAACCTAATTTAATGTAACCTGAAGCCAGTTATTCAAGTAACCTGTAGTTATTCAGAAAAGTACTCAAATCTGGAATAAAGCCCAATAACTGGACTTTATAATTTCGAATGTCAGGTTCATTTTATGGGCTAACAAGATGTCCACCTGGGATTAAACCAGATATAATGCAATCTTTAAACTTTCTAGCTCAAAACAAATGGCATGTGATATCAATGGTTAGTGACCTATGAATATTACAATTCTCATTCGAGAATCAGATAAGAAACTTTCATCATCTCAGTGTACGTCAACAAACGGAATTATCATTTTTTACAAAACACTTACGCACGTTGACTGATAGTAATTTAGGCCACATTGTGACACAAAAAGGTAAATCAGATTATTATTCAATAAAAAGTATCACTAGAAAAGAGATCTGATTATGAGCAATGATTATTACCAAACGATTTGATGACTCCTATCCCGTTGGCAGGAGAATTTTATTGAGAATTGCATATTGATAGTCTGAAGTTTATACATTCAAAGTGTTCGTGTAAATATTTCATAAAATGAAGTATTTTCATTTACCACATACGAAGTGGTATTTGACGTTAATTATGCTTATGAAAATTATTAGTTTTGAATTTTCCCTAATTTGTTATGATTGCTATTTGAGAGATTTTAGATATTTGACAACTTCAATTTGTAACTACAAGTGTTATCTATTATAAAAACATTTCAATTGTAGGCATCGATGTTTGATATTAGCCTAGTCAAGATTTTTATCTCATAACGGGGTTTCACAGTTTTTGGGGGTGCAGCCATGTATCACTTAAACCATTGACATTACCCTTAAGATTCAAGAATGTTTTCTGAAATAATAAAACACGAAAATCCTCCATATCAGTGAGAACAACAATCATTTAGTATGGAAGAATTAAAATATAGTCTCTTGTGGTGTAATCGTTTAAATCTAATAACGATATAATCAGTCATAATCAATTTTTAACGACACCTCTGTTGATGGATAGATAAACAAGATTAAGGAAGAAAATAACCATAGGTTTACTTGTACATTAACGTATCTATCAAGTAATGTATTGTTGTCAATATTTCAAATCAAATAACGCTAAAACTAATATAGTCAATGATTGTAAATACGACCGTCTTCAATTCTAGATACTACTGTTGTTGTAGTAAGAGCCGAATTCACACTTCTTAATGTTTATGTGCAATGTTGATATTGTTGTCAGAAAACAGAAAAAGAACAATGTTATCTAACATGGAATTTTAAATAATTATCTTTATTGTTTAATCAAACAACCCAATTAAAATATATCTTGCATTCGTTATAACTACATATTCTAAAATTATAAAACAATGATACTATAATGAATAAAATACTGTGCCTACAAAGTTTGTTATGAAATCACCTGCGATTACTTAAAACATAAACACCATCTTCATCAATAAATACGTAATCTTTATTACCTACATACCTAGGTGATCGAAGCGATCGCCCATAGGGAAATATGTAGTTATATATTGTAATTACTTTTATTTCATGTGCGCGATAATTGTTATTGACCGTGACCTTAAATAATAATGTTTCATTTAACTTCTCAGATTTATTTGTTGACTGAATAATATATATTGCTTGTTTAATTTATTTACAGTTTAACATTGCCCAAAACGTTGATAATTAAAATTCGGGATCTCAAATTTTCAACGTTAAATTCAAATTATAAGAAATGAATGGAAAGACGGTTGAAAACCGAGACGAATGTTATAATTATTGTATCAGCACGTTCAGAATTTAAAGTCGTTATTGCAATAAGGATGCGTGGTTGTGTATAATTGCCGTGCACTTTGCTGCAGAACGTTTTTCAAAACAAAATTTACGCCTAGGAAGGTCAAGCATCATATTCTTAGTCTAGTGTTCGTGTGTACTAATTTTTATGGTTTTTTACTTATATTTTTAGACAATGTATGCACATAAAATTAATAATTTGAAACAACGTAAAACTAATACAAAAGGCAGTTGGTATTGGTAACATTTTTACATAATCGTGTTCGTGAGATTCAACAGAATTTTACGCCATGAAATTGTAAAAAATTGGTACTTCACAGTTTTTTATTTGTCATAAATAATATATTTAGCCGATTTACTTAAAATCGTTCTGGGAATAATTTAAATTTCTAATTAATAGCCTATTTTTTTCAATTATAAATGCAATTGTATTTACGTATGCATTTAATAGTGACGAAGTTCTAATGCTAGTTCAGCTAGAGGAATTTGTGACTAATTAGAATGAGTTCAGCGAATCTGAATTAAAAGGTGAACTGAACTTTGTAGCAAACACTCCTGCTACATAATTGCTTTAACATAAACCGTTTTGTCGAAAATGCATGTAGATATTTATCTTCAGACGGAGATAATCTTATCACCAAACGTGTAAAATGAGTTAGTGATGATAAGTACCTTACACTTTAATGTTTTAAAGAAACGAAATTCGCTTGTGATATCACAACAACCTTATTCGTTGAGATAACCTTCAATCCATTTTTTTTTTACAAAATACGTAAATCTCGTACAATAGATACTTCAAACTAGAGATCATAGACTATTGGAATATTGCTGAGTAAATACAATAATTACCACATCCATCGTAATTACTCTCTTGATGTAGGCGTGGCGCTTAAAAAATTCGTGTAGACAGGAAACTTGATGTACTTTGTTACTTATTGTAACTTCTGTTATATGTTGTTTCAAAAATGTCAACAGAGGCTGAGATTTGAACTACACATGCTTTAAACCAGAAACCATAAAAATATAGCATCAAGTATAGTACCAAGTGCCCTTCGTAAGAGATCCTCCTTAGGGATCTTTATCAATTATTCATTACAATATAGGTTTCAAATTTCTGTCAATTCTACTGTCATTGTTATCACAATTCATTAATTCTTTATTACTGAATATATAACTGTACGCAGCTATTGTTAGAATTCTGGAAAAGATTTGTTTTCGCTTCAACAAATTTGTTAACAATATTGCAGGGAAAACCTTATTAATCAGTTAGTACTGAAAAGGACGAAAACTCACACAACATTTCGAACAAAACCCCCATTTTTATTCGAAAGCTGGACATAAATTGATTTTGTTATCTAAATATTATTCACTCTTAAATATTATTATTAGACGATTTTATAAATATACATGGTATTAAGAAACTTCTAAAATTCTAATGTTTGAAATCAAAACGAAGATGCTGCCTTCTACTTCTACTCTCGGGGAAATCTAGATTTTTCCATGGTTCTCGGAAAATTATAAAAATAAAACCGTAAAACTCTTAAGCAATTGATTGCAAGGCACTTTTATCTCTGAAATTCGTATTCTAGATTTTTTCTAAAGTTTAAAATTAAAATGAAACCATTTCAATTTTCTTTTGGGCAGTTTTGGATGACGAAGGTTCCCTAGGAACCTGCAGACGTCTCCTAGATTGTCAAAGTTTACTAACGCCTATAATTACCTAACAGAAACGTTAGAAATTTTCATAAACGTAGATTTAATTAAAAACTTACTCTGATGTTCCAAAATTCTAAAGAAACTAAAGAAGTTTCTCAAATTTTCAGACCTATCTAAGACCATTTATGAAATGCCAGATATTTTCTGTGCTACATGGACAACTAAACAAATTTAAAGCTTGTGTCAACCCCCTAAATTCCATTTCAAGGCTCTTTCCGTAATTTTCAGTTCTAGAAAAACCTCTGAAATATTTATTCCAGTTTCGTTCTAACGTCAAAAATTGAAATGAAATTGTTTGGAACTTCTCTAAACTTTCAAGATTTGATTTAAAAGCCATTTTAATATCTCGGAAGTCTGAAGTAACCTCTAAGCTTTTTTTGGCATATTTTATAATTTTTAGTATTCGAAATCAAAACGAAAATAGATGTGGGGTCGCCCAAGATTTTCGAACGCTGACCCGTTGCATTTTTGTTAAACTGCTGCTAGTACTGGCTGTGAGACGATAACCATAAAATCTTTTTATCCTTTTGAAAATTCATTTTATACCTAAACGGAAACTAAATCGATTCGTCTTGTATTGTTACATAGTGCCTTGCTAACATGTCGGTATAAGAATACCCAGTTGAGTTGGTTGATAGGCTGAAGATTCTTGTCTTGTACGGTGGTTCTTTCCCATGTGTTTCTGCATGGTATTTTTCTCTTTTACTGTTTTTATTGTTCTTTTGATGCCCATTTTACCAATATGCCCTACCCTTTCTAATCGTCTCTCTTCTAAATCTGCTCCTACTTCGTTTTTGGTAGTATCGATTTTAGTCTTGTTTTTGATGTTGTTTGAAGTTCGTAAAATTTAAAAAGAATCATTTTAATGATGGTTTTTGTTGATAATTCTTACAGTTGTTGTAAGGCTATGTACTTGTTTTATTTGTCGTAGATGAGGCTTATACTCTATGACATATCAGAATGATGAAGGTTGATTTGAAAGTAATTTTTAGTTATGCATTTAAGAGACTTTTATTATTATAAGTAATATTCAGGAGTTACTTGGTGATCTTAAGACGACTAATATTTTAAATTTTTATAGTATTCTGAAGAACAGGAAATGATTTTTTAAAATCCTGTTTATGATTTTATCACCGATTTTATCATTAATGGCTTCGATATGAGACGTACAAATATGGGCTATGAAGTTATTAAACAAGTGCTTATTAGAAGACTTCAGAAATATAATTTACGTTATATAACATATATTTATTGTCATTAAATACTATTATTAGCCAAGGATTAAGTTAAGTTTAAATTATAAATTTATTCATCTTAACCCAGCACTATCATCCGGTACAAAGGTTAAGAATACAATTACTATGAAAATTTTTCTTCAGAAAGGTTTATCTCCTCTTGTTAAGAAAATATAAAATTTATTCCAAATTGTTAATTCGTAAGATTAAATTATATTTAATTAAGCTTACATGCTTGTATACAGTTTGACATGTTCAGTCTATTGGAATCTATCTTTTATTTATTAAATTTGCTTTTTGCATTATTCGTAATTAATACTGTATATATTCAAAATATTTTATGTTGTAATGCATTTGCATGTAATTGGTTTTTAATATCATTAATTTGTCTCTCGAAAATGGACAATTTACTTGTAACTGGGTTAGGGGCTAAGGTGGACTTTTTACAAGTTTTATAATAAGCATAATCAATTATTCCTGCACTCTCTGCACCCTCCTGCTCTCTCTCTCTGATTAAAAATGAATTATTTATTATTTACTGGTTACTTACATTAAATCTGCGGGTTAATTAAAAGTAATATTGTGAGTAGAAATTGAAGAGAGGGGTTGAGAAAAATTACTATTGCTAGTTAATTTAGACTTTCTTACGGGAAATCAGTTACATTTATAAGGAATAGAACCTGCCCGTATAACATTTTGGGTAATATGTTCATTGCAATTAATGCCCCAATTCTTTTCACGTAAACCTTTTTATTTGCTACTTTACGCGTCAAAGGGCCCAGTCCATGATCCCTTTCAGGATATTTCTTTTTACTTTGCTATCCAATGGCTTAAAAATATTTGGTGGGTTTTATTTAGTATTACTCCTATTCGATTTTCCTCTCTTACTGCCTGCCATCTATAAAACAGACCATACTCAACATCTGATCATAGTGGGTGGCTACATTGATTAAGTGTAAGAATAGCTTACCTATAATTTGTATATATAATTATTTTGAAAAGTATTTGAATTAATAGAACATAGTGAGAAATAACGGTATATAAGTATATAAGTTGTTTTCCGGTTTTATAACATAGTTAATACAAGATAAAGTTCAGTTAGTATTCTTTCGTCTATATGATATCGTTTTGGAATAGTTTCTGTACGATTTTCAGTAGCACCAGTAACAATTTTATGGAATGGTAAAAGGTACTTCTGTTTTCTTGGCTTTTTGTTGGAGAATAATTTAAACTTCTGCTGTTCAGGAAAATAAAAACTCTGAAAACAGTGCTTAAAATGATACTGATTCTTTTTTCACATTTTTTTTGTGGTTTTCCATGGAATTGTACCCGTTATTAAGTCGAAAATTTTCTGGAATGTTATTATATTATTTTTTACTTCATTTGTATGGGTAGATCCATTTGGTAGGGCATTTTCATAGGTTAATTCAGCGCATCTCACGTTGTTCCACATCATTTAATAGATGTCCTGTAAATGCTTTAGCGTTTGCTTTGTTTTTCTCACAAAATTGTCCATTGTGTCTTTCTCGACGGTGGTGTTTAAGTAAAAATACTGAGGAAGTAGATTTTTTCATTTTTGCGCATTTGTGTCATAAACAAGGACTAAAGTGTGATCAAGAGAAGGCAATCTCTCATACCAAGGAAAAACCAATAAACCGGTGTCAACAATTTAATTTAAAACAGAACCGTTAAAGAAGAAGAAGATCACAATAAATCAAAGTACCTCTGGACGAAATCCACTATACTAACATCTAATCCCAGTAGGCTGTGAAATTCTAAACAAATGCTCTCGTTGCTTAGCAACGGCCAGCTTACGACTCAACTGTTGAAGCAAATAAACCTCATTTGCAAATTACACTCCTAAGGTGCTGCAGCTCTTGTCTGGGTACTCTGAAAATTTGCAAAATATCAATAAATAGTTCAAAGTATCAGTACAACACTATCAACGATGAGCCTACGTCGTGTTAGTCGTATGAGACGTCCATATTTCTCATTAAATGACCTCAGCACGATGGAGAACATGGAAGGGATGAGACAGGTACGACGACGTAAGAAGAGCTGCTGTAGACATTGCTGCCGCCATGGGACCTACAAGAGAAAGCTCTACAAAATTCACAAAATCACCTGCAAGCAAACGGGGGAGAATATATGGAGCCTGTTAAGCGAAGGGGTTACCGCTTTCTTCATGGGAGTTCTTACTGTTGGACTAATGGTTATACTATCATACACAAGAGAAAACACCACACCGATCATGGAAGTTACCATCAAACAGTCCTTTTTGTAACTGGAAACTACAATGACCTGCGGCACCTTTGGTTTATATACTTATTTTTCTCATTTCTAATCATGATGTCATAATTATTAGTCAAATTGCTAAAGAAAAATTGTAAGTTAAAACACAATTCAATTTTGGAAACAATAAATTAAATTTTAGTGATAATATGTGTCATTCATTTATTAATGTATCAAATTGACGTTGACGTATAAAGTCTCTACGGGGTAATGCGAAAAGTGTCTATAAGAATTATAAAATAATTAATAACAAAATATGAGATATTCTACGCGTTTTAAGTACCGATAATGATCGTACGTGAACAGGTAATCCAAAAATATAACAACTCAATAATGACACAACTTACCTCTGTATCTAGGTGCATTTAAAAAAACCTAGAAGCTTTCAAAATGGGATTTCAAATGTTAAAATAAATTAATATTGTTGGAACACTTTAACCCAATATTGTAGAATCAAATCTGGTACACTCTTTATGTGCCTTACATAATGCATAGTGAGTTAAATATAATTAAAACATTCCAAGGGGTTCATTTTCTAGATCGATTTTTCACCCGATGGCCATTTCTTAATGCTTTTTAAACATAAAAAAAATCAAGAACAACGACTTAATAAAAAAACCTAAGAATGTCTTGTAAGGAATATTAAATGAATAAAAGTATAAATTAGCTAAATTTAAAGCAATTGTACAATATGACATTCGCTGAAAATTGACGTCTACTTGGTTTAATAAATAATGATCATTTTTATAGCGTTGCATTCATTTCTAATTCAAGTACGCAATTCTTCTCGGGTTTCAACTGACGGAATATGAACAGATTACATTTAAAATGTACCTTGTACCTTTAAAATAATATTCGCTTAGTTGCTTTGTTAGCCTAATATCGTTTTGAGCCAAAAGAGGACTACTAATACGTTTTTAAATGTATTTTACTCAAATTAAGTGTTATTAACTTTATAGATTTTAATGCTCACTTAACAATCCGACTAATTATACACGAAGAGGAAAAAATCTCGTGAAATGTTGTATTAAAAAATAGAACGTGAGCTGTTTCGCTGTTTGCTTATAAATAGTTAAACTATCAGAAAAATTTAAATTATTATATAACTTCTAAGCGCCTGTGCAAAGTGGAGTTTAAATTGTAATTAATGCCATGTGTGTAACAGTAAGTTGTGTATCAACTAAGCCATGTAATAACATATTTATAATACAAATACTTATTTCTTACTTGTTTAAAAATCTTAAAAACTATTAGGACTGTTTATCGGAAAACTCCTATATAAAGAACTATTACTTTCTTTCGATTTCATCTTCCAATCCTGATGTTATTTTTCTTTTTGTTTTAATTTTGCATCTACTGATTTTCTTTATCCTTTTCTCGGATTTTGTGTTGCGTCTCCTTTCTTTGGAGCCGAAACTATAGTAGTGTATGTCCAGTCTCTTGACATTTGTTCTATTGGTCCGTTATGTATTTTTTCAGTTTTCCCCTGAGAATTTTGTTTTCCGCTGTTATTCCATTTCCGCAATCGTCGACTCTTTGACTGTTGTCTTTATTTATATTCCAGTAAATCCTCAATAGAACTTCTTGGAAGTATTCTTTCCATCATTTCTTCGCCTTCTCAGCATTCTCAGTAGGTTTCTACCTTTGTTTTTAATGAAAATAGTGTTCCTTTTTTGTCAATAATTACAGCTACTACTTACAAATTAACTACAGTAATAATTACAAAATATTTTTGGATCAGGAGTTATTGAAAATTAAGTAATAAATACTTATAGATGCTAAAATTACATGGAGATTAGACACTTCGTTCATGAAAATACACATCATTGTTTTCCTTACCTTTCGATTATGG
The DNA here is from genome assembly GCA_963576515.1 of Cryptocephalus primarius. Classification (NCBI taxonomy): domain Eukaryota; kingdom Metazoa; phylum Arthropoda; class Insecta; order Coleoptera; family Chrysomelidae; genus Cryptocephalus; species Cryptocephalus primarius. The sequence goes on from OY754936.1 coordinate 6,958,373, forward strand.
GTTTTGGGGTTATCCTCAATATATATAAAATAAATGTGGGAAATATTTTGTTGAAATCAGTTATTCCGCTTAGCAGTAACAAACGTTCAAGGTTCATAGCGGGAACATAAGGGTTTTTTTTACTAATAAACCTTAATTAAGTCTGCTAAGTACCTACGTACACGATAATTGTGAGTTATGTCCGTCCCTGCCGGGAAACTAAGCACAGAAAAAATAGCATTCCGTTGACAGGAACTACAGTGACGTGTACTATACATAATGAATTACAATTAAATACCCTATAAATCTGTGTAGCGTGAAAATAATACGTGGACCGCTACCAGCATTACTTTTTTCATAGTACACCGTTGGAAGACATTTAGGATGAATAGTTTAATGAGTAAATCATTTCTAGTGGTCGAGATTGAGAAGGGGAATTTATAAATAAATACAGAGCGTATTAAGATGATATAAAGATTTCCTAAGTATTTAAGACAAGGACAAATACTGTCATATATACACACTGTGCATACGTTAACTTATCAATTAAGAGTGTAATCTGTGATAAATGAATTATACGATGATGATGTGACGTTCAAAATTAGCGTAGTTCTGCGTTCATGTCAATTTTACTCATCAAAAGTACTTTCTTCGCATTGTCATAGTACAAACGAATTAATTTTCAGTCAGAGATTTATTAAATATTCATTAATAGACCAGTCATGGTGTTTAAAATATGCCATTTCACACATAAATATTTAATAGAATTATTTTAACTCCAGGAGGACAGGGTCAAGTGATAATGCAATTTTTTTCTTCTGTACCACTCAAAATTGTTCAATATTGAATAAATCAGTTTATGGCCTGTATAATATTCCATTTCTGATGTAGGAGAAGTATATAAAACACAAAAATTGTAGGTGTAGCACAAATATTTAATTTCAACCTTTCTGAATTTTTGTATTTTCATTAATTAATAAGCGGTAGTAATTTACAATAATGGATATACATATGCGAGATATAACATACTTTTTAAGTGGCTGGTTCTGATCCTTCAAAAGTGTGAAAACCTTGAGATCGATCGTTCTAAATATTTTAGGATAATATAATTATTTTTTCAGAAAAAAAAAACGTAGGTCGATGCTTATACGATTTATTCTTTGCTCTTATTATAATCATTTTCATGCCTGGAGACTATTGCTTTTGATCTTCTATGTACTTAACCATCTCTGAGGGCTTTCTCAGTTCTTCAGTTCCCTAAAAATGGGGAAATATTCTTAGAAAACTGAATGATAAATGTGAAAAATAAGGCATGTAAATGGAAGATGGGTTGGTGGTCAAGTCATGTTAAAACTACAAATACCACAAATCAAATACACCGAGTCAGGAAGGAAAAAGGAAGAAGAAAAAAGCCACAAAAATAATAAGTCAACTACATCCTATAATGTGGAACAAAACTATTAAAAATGCTATAATTCGAAGAGTAATGGGAAAAATAATGCAACATATGATCTATAAGTGAGAAAGGTCTCAAAAAGAAATATACACAATTGAAATAAGCGCTTAAATTGGCATGGGCACTTAAGAAAAACGCCTGATGAGAGATGACCATTCCGAACATGGTAGTGGAAACCAAAACAAAGGATACCACAAGACTTTCTTGGAATAATGGTGTGACGAACGCAATATAAGATTGACACGTGTAGAAAGAAGAATGACAAGATTGAAGGAGCTGAACACTTAGATGTGAGAGGCGCCGTATAGTGATTGCACGCTATGCTGATTTTTAACGAACAATTGTTTAAACTTAGGACCTCTGGAAATGGTAATTGCAGTGTGATATTTAGAGCGATTTGCCTCATGAAGGATCACTATAGTCACAAAAAAGTGCTATACTACACACATATCCTTGATTACATCCATTACTACAAAAATATTTTTTTTGCAGATATCTAGGTAGATAATGGATCTTATTAGACGTGTATATAATAAAACAAAGTGTTTTTTAAATACGTACCACTTTTGTACTTTCTTCTATGTGGAAAATTCAAGGTGAAAACTATATTTTTCAACTTTAAACATTTTTCTTTATAAAGAACACAATGCCAGGTCTATAAGTAATTGGCATGCAAACAGCATTTTATAATTGAGTAAGGCTGCAGGTGGTCTATTAACGGAACGAATCTCAATAGCATTAAAGTTCATCAGCATATTACGAGGTTATGAAAATGATTTAACAACTGGGTAATGCTTTAATTGTTACAAAATTCAAATCTGTTTGGAATATTTAGTGTCGATTTGTTGCTACATCGAAATCATAAGGAATATTTGGAATTTTAATACAGAATTTTCTGTTAAATAGTTTCATCTACCTGCTTTGTAATCAAACCAATACTATTTAGTTATTGCAAGAGGTAAGACAAACCGGCTGTGGATAAATGTATAATTTAATGTTAACTAAGAGATCCCTTAATTGTAAGAATAAAACTTTTAACGCTGAAATCAGTATATTAAATATCCTTAAAAGATACGCGTCACCTTTATTATGGAGTAACATCTCACAAGACGTATTTGGTTGCACTTGTATATTTTTCCTGTACGTGCCACTGTTACTAATCGTTTAATTACTTTTAGGACTCTATCAATAACATGCCTTAATGTATCAATGTTTAGATTTTTATATTTGATATGCTAGCACGACGTAACTGCCTAAAAAACAGACTAAATAAATGGTTTGTTAAAATTTCTTTGAATAATTCGCTCTACAGTTTTGAATATATTTTTTGGAAAAGCGTTTAGTTATTGTTTAAAGTGGTTGTGATTTTATTATTGAATAACTTGTGCTATGTTCAGTGTAGTATGTTCATAAAATGCCTTTACACCTTTATATTTACTATTAAGAACTAATTATAATACAATAACTAGTTTACTCAGATTAATGACTATTAATAACTAGTGTTAATTAATCACTTTCATAGAATTCTCAGGGCAAATCACATGAAACTTGAATTTATCGAAAGACGTACGCTTTCTTTTGTTGACTAACCCTCCATGCAGTTTTGGTTTCTGACATCCATTACTATGAAGATGTTATTCAGTCAAAACGGGCTATTATATAATATGCACCTTTAAACAAATTGTCGTGATTTGAACGGCCATTTAGTGAATATGGAGGGGTTTTCTTTCTTTTATTCATGAGAAAATTGAACCTAATCTGTTTGACCTAAGCAGTTTACAATAAGATTATTTCTGTTGAAGATCTGAAGGCACTGATGTATTTCCCCAAAGGCGCAGGGGGTGATCTCCACGGGGCAACGTGAAAGTTTTCATTGGTCAGATTATAGTTTTATTTTTACCTTTGCTGTCAGATACTGGGACTGCTGCTATTCGCTGAGAGAGTAAAATTTGGACAGAAATTAGAATTATTCAAAATTACAAAAATTGGTTTCAATAGAAACAAGAAATTTGTAAATGACTAAATCCGTATAGTGTAATTTTACTCATTTATAACAACTTTGGGTCGATATAAATTGCAGTTCTTTTTCCACGCTACCTTACTTCATTTTCGTACGCTTCAAAATATTAAAATAAATCTCTACACTCTGCAAAAAAAAATATCTAGAATGTACCACTAATTTCCCCTATGTTTGGTTTAGGAAAAATAAATTATCCAAATGAGGATTCCATAAACTACTTATTTCCTACACTTCTCCAAATAATTTACCGTTCTTTCATAAGTAAAACAATAAACAGGAAAATGGAAAAAAAGTAGTGTATTACCGTATCGATGCTTTCCTTTCAATATATCGATAGCGTGGATGGCTAGCCTACGATATATCGATGTCTCTCCACTTATCGTTCTTTTGATTTGATTTTGTTGTGCCTGGTTTTATTTCGCGTGTTATGATCGTTTTGTACGTATTTGTTCATGTTACATACAGCACGATTCTTTCATTTTATTCCGACTTGCCCTCTTATACTAATAAATAAATCATTTAAATTTATTTAAGTGCACAACAAGCGATTCAGCGTCCTGTTTTCATTCAACATTCGTGGCCCATTTTTATAATTATCTCAGTAATACTTTTCTCATTTGAGACATTTGTAGGTTCCACATATTTTAATGTATTTAATTTCCTGTTTACACATTCGCATTGTCTGTCGTGCATTTCACATTACCGGAAGAAAATTCTTGGGCGCTCTTATATGAATAACCACCGTGGGAAATAGATAAGGGGCAGTCCTTTAGTTTCGTAAGGGATTGTGGGAGGATGTTCCGATTTTTTTACGAGCAGAGGGAGTATACGTTATGTATGTTGTAATATGACTATAATATGACTTATGACTACACAAAGCTGAAAATGTTTGTCACAAACTTCGAAAATTCATAAGTTGTGCTATAGTTCAGAAACCTGAAATTCTTTGAAAAATACTTAGTGCCCTTAGTAGCTTGAAAACATTTAAAAACCCCTAATATCTCTAACCGAGAGGGTGGAAATGGGGTGAAGTTTATGCCATAGCTACTAAATAGCAGAGTAGTTAATATGGTTATAAATTTGGCTCCCAGGTGATTCATAACAATAATACAACAGTGCCAGAATAGCTAGAAACTTTTAACTTTGCACGCTTACAGCTTAGGGGCTCCAAGATGGATCAGAGATATAGTATAATACCCTGTCTCTTTCTAAGCTGGTGAAAAATAGGGGTGAAATGTATTTTTGTCGGTATAGTTCTTAGGTGTTTCTCGAGTAGTCAAGAATTTTAAATTTTTACTGGGATATAGTTCAGGGTTTCGAGTGGCTCTAAACAAATGGAAAATTTAACATTTTCTTTTAATTAAAAGATTTACTTTTACTAACGTAATTTTACTTGAAACTTTACATTTATACCTACTTTTGGGGAAACTCAAAATGCAAAAAGCCCTTTAACTCTAATTTATACTTGAGTATGACTATGAAACTTCCGTTTTTAATTATTATCAGTTGTAGTTCTCACAGGAGGATAAAAAATTAATGGCCGTTGCAATTTACAATTGTCGAGCCATCTGATAAATGTTAGCTTTGTTGGTGAAAAAACTTTATCGCCTTCGAAATTATTGCCGCAAACTCATTTTCTTATTGATAATGGATAATTACTTTAAACGACCATCGTAAAATGCAAGCTCATTCTCTTTCGTGCCTCCTCCTATTCGATTATCACATCGAAACTATCCCAGAAACAATAGCGGCACGAGTTATCTGACTTTACTACGTCTTACAATTTAATTACATCACAAAGCGTTAAGTGGCACCGGATGAAATCATTTTATGCAGTTGTCTTTCTTTGTTAAACGTAAAACTCTAGTGCTAGCGCGCTATCACGACAACTTTGAATTGTCTCTAGGTACCCCAGGTATTGTTCGCCACCATGGCTCTACATGGCGTCTTTCTTTTGGGGGGGGAACCTCCAACTCCTGTTATGATATAAATGGAATTACATTTAAGCTTGTAAAGAAATATTGTAAATACCTACACCTGTCAGACCTTTCCTGAAGAGGTCTGCTCATCTCAGGAATAGGGGTGGAGGTGCATCCTTTTCCCCCTCTTTTCTTGTCTCTATATCAACTCTAAAATTCAGTGCAAGTTTATGATTTCACATTATTGCAGTAATTTATCCAGGGTTGCACTGTTTCGTATCAAATAATGTTCTACAGTTTTGGTAATTAACTAAACTATAAATTGCTTAAACTATATTTTTAACCGTAAATTAAAATAATCACTTGGCTTATTAAACGGTTTCTGGTTAAAATAAAATAACGCTTTTTCCCATATCTAATTGAATTGTAACTGGACTAAGAAGATTAAGTTAAAATAACAACGTTTTTCATACACGAAATAGGAGCTGAGTAGTCGAGCTAAGCGTAATCATGCGCAAATAGAAGCAAAGTACAATTGAAATAACCACTGTACTAAACCAGTTCTGAGATACCTGAACAGAGGAGAACAGTTAAATAGTTACAAATTAATTAGGCATCGTGAATTAAATGAAGAAAAATAAACCACAGACGTCAAAAATTAAATCAAAAAATTGAGTGAAGACAAAATGGCACAGATAATTTAAATTTATACAAATCCACCAGACACCCAGCGAAGTATAATTGGAATGAACTAAAGAAATGAACCACTATCTATTATGAAATTATCTCAATGACATACAAGTTTTGAATGTCAAAAATTAAATTAAAAATTTTAAATAATTAAAAAAATCAATTAATTAAATTAATTTCCCAAAAAAACTACATGTATCAAAAAACGAATAACCTTTCATTACTTAAACTACGTATTAAAAAAATATGAATAATTTATAAGTCATAATTTTAGCTGTAGTTATTTCCATTATTCAATATTCAAACTCGATACAAGGAACCATAACTTTTTCACGATCACTTCAAATGTTTGACGATCGAACTCTCGTGTGGTGAGGTAGCAATTTAGGTAATATAGGATTGTCCATTAGCACCAATACTTATCAGTCTATATTCTGTATATTTTAACTGAGCTGGAACATACCAATATGCTTATTAGTATGCATATTCCCAGTGCCATTGGGAATTCCTCCTTACATTGTAAATTCTAAAAACCAACAACATGTGAATATGATAATCGTACACTTCTTGGAAATCGTGAATCATGATCGAGTTCTAAACGTTTATAATAAGTAAAATTGCATAGTAATTACATTTCTCTTTTGTTTACTACTAGAGAAATAGATATTGAAGTAAACAATAAGGTATCTGATAAACAAATCAGGTATTTATTTGAATGAAATATACAAGTGTATATAGTCATAGCGTAAGAAGAGGTCAGAACCTTTAAACAGTGAGCAAAAAATCAAATGTGCTGCCGTATATTATTCCACATTATTTAAATAACTGGAATATAGTATTAATTCAGTGAAATACTTACTGCCAATCATATATATATAGTACTGTGCTATCAGTAATGAATAAAGGAATCAACTTTTTAGCATAATTCCAACACTGGTTATCGCCCTATAGACACTTTATTTGTTTAACTGGTTACGTACAGGTAAGGTTACTTCAAATTTAATTATCATCTGGGTTACTATTACATTCCACTAAAACCCGTAAGTTTTTTTATGAAATAGTCAAATTTACGCAAATAAAAATTAGGGGGATTGTGAGGTCAATAAAGGTTTTTTTGATAAATTCAGTGTACCTTCCTGAAACTAGGAGAAGAGGGATTTTCTTACTGTGATTTATGGTCCTGATGTTCTTTGTTACTAAATAGTAAGACTATTATAATAGCAGCAGTTCTGAACTATCAATACAAACTCTACGATTTACCAATCTTGTCAAATTTAAAGAGAATATAAGGCAAATATATTAGTGCCGTTGTAACACCTAACCATCTGACAAATATAACGATCTGAAAGCTGTAAATAATTGGAATATAGAGTGACCACTAAATTTGTCATATTAAATGTGTATCTGACTCGCTTCTGTATTCTACTTGAGACCGTTTAGGAAACTCTAGATTGCTTTCTATGGGCTTTTGAAAAATTTTTCTGCAAGATTTCTACATTAGACTTTAGGGCATTATCGGTCATTTGAGCTTTTAAATGAATCTCTCAAATTTATATTTTAGACCCTCTAAAATTTACAATTAGAATGAAATTGTTTGGAATTCACTAAAACCACCTAGATTTCCTTTGGAAGCAGTTTTGACTATGACAAAAAGTAAGCCATTTTCGTAAAATTCGTTGTAGTGACTGCTTACTTTTTCTTTTCAAAAATAATTGGAGATTATTAGAAAACTGCAAATGTAGAACTATTTGGCCCTATGCAAATAAGAGATTCGATGGTTAATACAAATGCTGTTTACACTGTTAAGAAATAACGCAAAATACTATAACTCATGCCTAGAGAACTTGAAAAATGAAATTATTACATAGCAACTCTAATGTACTTCGTGATTGTCATACTACGTGCAATGAACCAACGGAAAATAACATTTAAAAAAATCATATCTCTTATTAAAAAAAATTCACAACCAAATTACACTGCACACCTACAAAAATGAAACTTGTTATAAATATCCTTAATATCATTAGCTACCTCCCCTTCTTCCGTTTCATTAATGATATTGTTGCATACGCAAAATGATTCCAGTTATTTGCATTTGATCCATTTTTATATCAAAGAACTATTATCATCCACCAAGGTCGAAAACAATAATAATCACGAAATACCTGCTCAGGAACTTTACATAATTAAGGAAGTTCGTGAAAAATAGTTGATATGGATACGATACCGCAGTGTTTATTACCGTTTAACGATAGTAATTTTTCAGCAAGTGTATTTTTTGTACTTTTGTGTTTGTCTGCAAATATGGCATTTTATGCTACGAATCGGAATGGAAAATAAGGGGATGATTTAGCAAGTGAGGCATAGCAGTACCTACCAAGAATATTACAAAACTGGCAATACTCAAAAAACGCGTTTAAGGCAAAACAGCACCCCCAAATTAAATAATTTGTCGTTATTCGCGCTCTATTGATAACATATAAGGTATGGGTTCATATATAATATATTTTTTGATGTGCATTACTTGTTTCTAAATTCTGTTCTCTTCGTTTTTATGGGTCCTAATAAAAATCAGATTGTTGCTCCGCTTTTCCCTACTAACTCATAACTACTCCAATCAACTATAATCTCGCTACACATAATCTAAATTGTAAATCAAAGGCATCAAATAAGACAATCAACTCATTAAGAATTATAAAATAATTAAGAATTACGATGAAATCTTTATCATCAATATAACAATAAAGTTTATATATATTTTTTAAAAATTCGAGTTATCAGAGTTGTAATAGACAAACTAATTTCGATGCGGTATGCAAAGATCAACAAATAGATACATATTTCCTGTGCGGAGTGGGAGTAAGTAAAAATAATTTGTTTTAGTGGTACGTTATGCGAGTATTTTGTACATTGCATTTATACTGCAAATTAGATGAAACATGTGAAGTGCAAATAAAAGAACGTGTCTGAGGCCTCGGGAAGCGCTAAATATTGTGTATGGATTAACAATGTCATGAAAATCAAACCGACACAATAGGTATTTAAGTAAACATACGTATTTTTCAACTAGTTATCTAAAAGAATCGAAGGTCTTCTTTTTATGTTACAGCAAAAAAGTAATTAACACATCAAAGTTAAACGAGAAATACATCTAGATACGTTTACCCTAATTTACTAATTAAATTGCTATCACATTTTTGTAACACTGACGTTTGCAATATCGTTAAAAATTTGCTGTGGTAAACTCCCTGCTAATCAACTTGATTGATTTGGGTTAATCCGTTTATCAATCAGAGATTATGCAAGATGTTACACGTACAAGGTTAATCATTTCTAAAATTTACGGTAAACGAGAGAGACAATTAAACATCTTGTTTCCGTTAAAGAATTTTCGAGCCAAATAGTAATAGTTGAGTAGTTACACAAATATTTTCAAACCACAAAGTAGCGTATCGCTTTTTTGTTTTACCTTAAATGCATTGTAATTGTCGATGCCTATTACCAAATAATATTAATTTGACATTGACTTCTTAATGGTAGTTTGCTGTCGATACACGCTTTAAAATTGAGCAAAGATTTCACTTTTCACTATACCGACTATGCATAAATAATCGTATGGAAAGAACAAAGGTTTAATGCTCGATGTACTAGTCACTTCCTTTTCGAAACCTTGAAATCTTTGCTTAAAAAGTTCTCCAAATAAATTATTTCAAGGCTTTTAAAAGTCCGGTAATTCTGATCAAAATTTAAAAGTCCCATCGAGACAGCGAGGAAAGCATAGAACAATACGCCTATTACTCCTGTCTCTCCCGTTTGGGTTGGACTAATCCGTGATTGAAGAGATTTTCAGCTACACCAATACAAAAGTTGAACAGGTTGCATGAACCGCATTTTGCAATGTAGGTTAATATCTTTGCATTATCTTCTGAAATGTGTGTGCGATGGTTTTAAACAAGTCCAATTGTAAGTCAAGGCCATTTTGGTATAAAAATCGCTCACTAATTATACACTCATTGAAATATAATTTTCATGAGAATTTCGTTCTCTCTGGCAGGTTGTAGTTATTAAAACCTTAAAATTGTATAATGATTATTGTTACCCGTGTTAGACTCATTGATGATGATTTGTTAAAATTTACCTGGCGTACAACTCATACGTTACATATAGGTGGCAAATATTTTTACATACCGGCTCATTGGCAAGGCTGAGAGAACAATTCTTGTATGGCCTCGCTCTTGTCTATGACCCAATTATTACTTAATCTGAAACAATACAAAATTTCAAATTAATTCCCCTTCTCTACCACACACCACCTCAATGATATTTAATTAATAGCGCTCTTTAAATCCATATTTTGCGTAATATATTTACACATTTAGCTTTCTGATGATTAGATCCCACACGTCAACCTATTAAATGAAATAGGATATAAACGGTGTGTAAACACTTTGTGCGCTAATATACAGGTTCTTTTCACCGTGCCTAGTTAACAATTTTATTGTATTGTTTCTATTTTATGACAAAAAAATCCTAATTATCGACATCCTTTTCATAAATGAATATTAGAGTTCTATATTTAATGACAACTCGTGCATATATTTCCATAAATTTTACCTTGTCATTGAGACTTAAAGTTTTCTTTTAAAAAATTGTGAATAATAATTGAAATTGACGAAACTGAACTCTATAGTTACTGTTACATCAGTTGAATTTAAATGATACATCAACTTTCAAATTCACGTCAACTCCTCATAAGAATTCTTAGAGATATCACAACTGAAGAGATATAGATTGAACTGTCACATTCTGTGAGCAAATTATTGCGCTTGTATTGACTAACAGATCAACGCAACAACAATCAAACAGTCTACAGATGCACTCAAAATAAAATTAACTGTAATTGAATTGAAAAAACAATTACTATCTTCATATAAGGAGACATGATATCTGTTGTCTGTCCGCCTAGATATTCGACCATATGTAAACTACCGGAGGGAGGGTTTAATGCTCTGTGCACACCGGCCAATCGCGTTCGGAACGAGAGAGATTACAGGTATTGCTCTTCGTCCTCTTTTTTCTTTCTGTTTCTTTCACCTGAGACTTGTAATATATAACACACCCTTGCCATTAATGACATTTCAAGTAAAGCAAATTTACGAATTTCATAACGTAAATTTTTGTATTTTTATTCCAGGTGTGTAGGGGTCGTTCATAAACCATGTGTCACTGTTTCAGGCATATTTTGAACCCCCTCCCCTACGATGACATACCGAGACGTTTCACTTGAACCCTCCTCCCCACCCTCCATGGTGCCATATTGTTTTTTTACAAATAATTATATGTAAAAATGTTGGCATGTACATATATGTTAAATTACACGTATATGTTACATACATTATTCGTATAGAATACAATATACAAATGTATTTCTACAGTATACAGTGTTAGTCAATTTTAACTGCGTTGACCATTGGCCACATCGAGATACCCACAGTATGCGTGCGCATACCAGGTGTTAGGTGTATTCTATAATTCCATTGTCGTTTAAGATAATACTGATTGGACTTGGCGAACAAGAGGTTAGAATACGTAAATCCTACACAAACCCCTTCATTAGGGGATTTTTTCGGCCTGGTATACACAACCGTCGGGGATTTCCATTATTGATGATGGTTATATGCTGTCAATCGCAAACGTATGGAGTTTAATTTAAAGTCGGATAAAAGTTTGTTTATATCTTGTGTGTAATTGCCTATTTTTATATTATGAGTGGCGAAATAACTGATCAATTAAATTAAATTATGGGAATCACACTTTATAGCAGAATCAATGGTTCTTCACGGCAAAAGAATTCAACGTAAATCAACTGACGACTTGTATATCAGTCGCTCATTTGAATTACTGTTAACACAATAATTTCCCATTTTCTATGAATTCGACAAATTTTCTCGAAAATTCGGGAAATTTTGCTAAATGGTATCCAGGCTAACAAACTAGTTATTGTTATAAAAAACAAGTTTAATGGATGCATTTTGAAATGGCCATGACGATATTTTTACGACACATCATTCTGTAAAATGTTTAATGGTGTAATTCTTTGCATAGAATGGAATGAAATAACAGATTATAATAAAATTACTAATCTGCAACGTTACAAATAGGTACTCACACTATATGAACTTTTGTTATTAAATGAACAATTCTTTAACCTTTGACATGGACTACTTGTCTTTCATAATTTTAAAATAAATCGTTCGTTCACATTTGAGAGAAAGTTTTTTGACATTTGAATACAATCCATAAAATATTTAAGTTTAAATTACATCGAAGTAATTGTTAACGGAATTAATTACCTTCCAAAACAATAAATGAAGAGAACTATCAAATGAAATTTGATGATCACTTTAACCTTCTAAGTCATATTATCGTTAGCCTAATAACTTAGACGCTATATTCTGATATGTTATGGTAAAAAATATTTAGGAATGCTATATGGATTACCAGACATTACAATTTGGTTGGTTCTAAAGCAGTACACTTGACCAGTGTTGAATTGAGTTTATTGGCCTAATCAGTAATTTGAGCTTTGCAATTGCAAGAACATGATACATATAATCGACAGTTTTATGGTTCTTCTTCAAACTACGTAATCCTAAACCCTTTATGGGTATGTGGAGTTAGATATTTTCTAGCCTCATCTCCTGAATTCTCTCCGCTTCTTCCGATATTTGCCTGTGATAACATCTCTGGTCTTATCGATTTTGTCCGTCTGTGCCTTTCTTGGTTTTCATCTATAATTATTTCGTCCTTCGTTTCCTTCGTGTTATTCTTCAATTGTCCGTCCCTTAAACCATATTAACTGTGGTTTTGCTTCTACTGGTTGTGTTTTGTGATTTCTTTTCATATTTTCTATCGCTTTGAACTTATTTTTGTGTATTTCCGTTGTCGTTCATGGTTCTAAGTTGTAGATTGGTGTGAGAAAAACTACATCCTTATTTCTTCTTGGGTTGATTTCATACTGCCAAAAAGCATTTTTCTTGATTGCGTGACTTCATGATACACTTTTACATTTTAGTTGCAACTATTCCTAGGGATTTAAATTCTTCTATGTGCTTTATTTGTAGTTGAGAAGAAAATGTTGGTTTTGTCATAAACGGCCTAGAGTGGTGTTCTTTCTTGTCCTAAATTGCTGTTCTTTATTTTCGTTTCTAGTGCCTAAGTGTCTTACTTATTAAATTATCGAGCTTTTTTGGACTCGCAGGACGGTAGTATCCTCCAAATTATGACTTGGATAAAGGAAACCCTGCCTCCAAATTGAGCAAACACGGACAAACGTATGTTTTTCCAAACTTGTTATAACTATCGATTATTTCGTGTACATAGTTTGATATAATACGTACAATTCGATACAGTATTCTGGTTAATGATAGTTGTCGATTAAATTAACAATGCCATTATCGCTTCTGCATATTACATCAGCATTACAGAAGAAACTAACAGAAACAACTGTTTTGATGACTAATGCTCTTACCGGTATTGATTCACAGTGTTCATGTCAATTTATCTTTCAGATAATGATGAAAGATGACAGGGATAAGTTTTCCCATTTCACCAACGAGATACAGGAGGAGCAATCATGCTGAAAACACAACTCTCTATATCAGTGGGTACAGCGCCTCATACCTTGGTGGGTTAGTCCACGAGGCGTTGATGTTGGATCTCCTCTGGTGATCCAACTGATCAGATCTGGTGATCTGGTGGGATGTAAGAGTACAAACCAGGTCCATTGTGAAAAACTTAACTGATGGGAAGTATGTTTCTGTTGGTTTCTTGAAGAGTGAATACCAAACATTAAATTCCCGATTTGTTATCTTACGTTCACCTGAGGAGATGCAACGAAATTGACATGTTGTGGACTAGAAGATGCACCAAGGTATGAGGCACTCTACTAGAATTTTTTTCTTTCTTGTCACGCTTTAATACTGTTGGTCAATTTAGTCTTTTCTATTATGAAAAATCACTAGAGCTAAAGTGGGATCAGTTGGTCTGCTAGAATGAACATCTGCAGACGCAGCTCCTCTGTGGCAAAGGTTTATGCTGGCAGAATATGTTTTATGGTTTCTTAAAGTAGTTCTGGAACAGCAAAGTTCATGAAACAATTTTGTGTATATTATATTTTCAAGGACATAAGTGATGGAACATTTATCCTATTTTCTGTTTGTAGAAAAAATTACAAGAAACAAAAATGTAAAACATAAATTCCCGGTTCTGTTTGAGGTAATCTCAAAATTGGAAAAGCCAGGTGTTTATAATGTTATTAAAATGGGATTAGGTTTCTATTTAATGACATAATCTAATTTTAATATAAAAACAACACTATTCACACGCATTAGATTTGTTTGTTTCATTTTTTGCTCGTGGATGTAATATGTATTGCATTTCAATGAGTTGCAATGGGAAATAACTTGGTTAATGAAACATTTAAACATTTTGACGTTTTTATGTATACAACCGTTTCCTGTTTAAAACGCCATTTTTTCCGCTATATGCTCTAATTTGAATAAATTAATAACGGTAACAACTCGGTATCCATCTGAGTAATTTTCCATTTAAACTACGAATATTTTAATTGATCTGAACGTGCATATATACATATACGAAAAATTTGCATATGAACCGCGAAACAAAACGACAACATAACCGACTCTCCTAATTTACAACCATTTTATTTTTGTCATTAGCAAATTAATAGAGCTAAGTTTTATGGTGGGGTCATATTTCCAAAGAGATAAGTTTGCATCATCTTAATAATAAATTAATCCTTTTTTAAATTATCATTATATATACACTGAAGTTAATTTATAACATGTTAAGAAATGTTTTTCTAAGGTATTAGAAACAGGTACACGTATGCCCTTATTTGCATAAAAATTGGGACAAATTTATTTCTTCATTTACCCGACTCGATTAACTAGGAAGAGGGAATATCAGTTTTAACACGAACAAGTAAATAATTTTCATTCGGCATCGTTTAAGCGGTAATAATAATAATTAATGTCGAAGACGGATAATGGTAATCAACTACTCAAGGTTAACTATTTCACCCGTTCTGAAAACTTTTACTTCATTCATTCATATTAGGAAGCAAGCATGTGGCAAACGTGATGCATGTGTAACTTTTGTTAAAGCAACAATCTCGATTTTTAATAGTCATGTTTGCTTTTAATTTGTGCTTTTAAGTCGGCCACCATTACAATGCGTCAAACCAAGATTAAATGTAATACAAGGTAAATTTGTTTAAAAAATTCACTTTCTTTGGTATATTTAGCTGACAGTAAAGCAATTATAACCAATTATTAATGTGCGCATGGGGAACTCCACATGCAACGCTGAGAGCATTTGAAATTTTAGAAGCAGCACGAGAGATTGAGGAAGAGAACGCATTACAACCCTTCTTGAGATTTAGTCAGGGAAGCTTCTGGTTTATGACTACTTGTCGTATTTTCTGGGACCTACCTCATTAATTTCCTCATTATATTTTTCAAGTCCTTCGTTGTCTCTTGCTGTAGTCTACCAAATCTTGAAAATAATAGGTGTTTGTCTAACATGCTGTCTACACATAAATTTCTGATCTAGTATGCTTCATATAGATTATATTGCTTACGGTCTACAACCTACTCATTTTGTTGAAGTTTATTTTTTGGGAAATTTTGCAAAAAATGGTGGAAATTTCAAGAAAAACTCGCTATTAAGATAAAAAATATATTTTTTCTAAAAAGTCTAATTATTATCCATTAAACGAACCGATGAACTGACACCACGTATTTTTTAAGTTTCTTATTTTGATTTCCAAGCATGTCTATTACTTTGTTTCGTCTTATACTTCTTGTTTTGTAATTCTTTTTATAAGGGTTCACGGTAGCAATAAATTGCCAATCGTACTTATCTGCTTGAATAATCCTGCGCAATGACCGTTTACTTACCCTACTTAATTAAGTAGGTAGGTACTTACGATTCTGTTTACAAGCTCGGTTTTCTGACTTGCTGGAAATTTCTTAGGTAGATAAGTAAAATTTATAACGTGCAGCTTTTGCCAAAATGTGTAAAAGAATTATACAATGTTACTTACATACAACATATTTTGCAATCTCAATACCAGTTGATATTGAATGTTATAGGTACCAAATACTTCTGTATCATTTATCAGTTAGTAAATAAGATATTTTGGAAATTGGACGCTTCATGTAATTATATCTCTTAACAGTGATATTAAGAAATATATTCTTATTCTGCTTTTTTTTTTCATAGTAGTTCATGAACAGCGTACTATTATGAAAAGAGAAGGGATGTACTAATAGGAAATATACTGAGGCATTATGGCTTAATAGGGACCGAGAAAACAATACGTAAAACAAATAATAGCAGATGTTAAATGTGATACCTACTTGCAAATGAAAAGACTGCCAGTCTGTGATTTTATTTTAAAAAATATACAAAATCTAACGATATTTAGCTTTTGAAATATTTGGGACCTTTTAGACCTTAAGTAATGTTGGCGTGTATATATTGGTAGATAGACACCTTTTCGTGCCTCATTTGCTGCAAGAACGTCTTACGAGTTTCTAGATTTTGAAAATTTTCGAATTTTTGGCGGGCGATTTACCTTGTTGCGTTTTTTCGACATTTTCCCCAAAAATCTAAGACAAGATTTTAAAACTTGAAGACAATCCTTACTCGAAAATTGTTAACTCGAATTTAAATAATGTAAGTAGGTTAACCACATAAAGAAAATGCTTCGACGTATCTGAACCAATCGATTCAATTATCAAATTCATTTGAATCTAATTATCAGATAGTTCCCGGAAAAATGGGAATTACAGTTTTACATAAATTTAATAATGTAATGAGTAATAATGTGGATTTTGATATTGTGAAAAAATTGTCAAAGATATTTATAGGCGAGTTTAATGGTGATAAAATTGACATGTTTTACATCAGTTGAAATGTGCTCCTACTATTTCTGTAGACGTGAAATGCACCTTTTTAATTTTTAAGCGTATATTTACAGACGAGAAACAATCGTTCCTCTTTGACAGTTTTGAAGAAGGCATAATTATAAATGCATTTTTATTAAAAATGTTCAAATACCGAATGAGAATTAATGTAATTACAATTTTATATTATTTGTTCATACATATCTTCACACATTAGATTTTTGAATGTTTTTATTAATACAACTATGTCAGTGTATAATTTTTTTTATGGATCATTGTTCATACATGTCGTAGATTTTCTTCACCCTCCTCGTAAATAGTATAGACAGGTACATATTATCCATATAAATGTTAAAAAAATCTATAATAATAATGTGTGCATTTTAATGCGCATTCTTTCCAAGATTTCACGTGCTCTTTCCGCTCTTTCGTCATAACTAAAAAATATCGTTCTTGTAGCAAATAAAGCAATAAAACGTAATTGTGTTACAGCGATTTTGATGCCAAGTCCCAATTTCCCCTGACCTAATCGAATGATATTTATTAATGACAGAAGCGTACAATGAGTGATAAAACATTGATGTTAATAATAACTGAAAGGTGACGATATTGAAATTGGCGTGAAGATGAACCGTCGGTACTGACTTGCAGCAACAATAATAATAAGCTCAGATGTGATACTTTGGTAGGTAATGGAGCTATTGTTCAGGATTTTTAATGCGGCAATAATTTTATTGCAGCAAACGAGCAATATGTCAATGATCCTGGTGAAGGTGTATATGCCCTTGTAAAATATCATTGGTAATTTTTGAAGTGCGGTTTCACCAGGTCTCACCTAATGTGGTGGTTTTTATTCGAAAACAGGGAACTGTGCTACAAACCATAAAATCAAAAAGGAACAAATGTTTGTCTCTCCTGAAACAAATCTGAAATATTGAGGAAATATTTTATTGTACTTAATATTTCGATTTGACATTCGAAAATCCATTTTTGGTATTTATTTTTCATAAATTTCGAAAATCAGTGAAACTTGATTCGATTATTTTGCTGAAACATGCCCGTTGCATTCGCGACTAGAGAAATATGGGAAACCTTGAAAACGTGAAAAGCTAAAAAATGGATGTTCGGGTTAGTCGATTTTAGGTAGCAGGATTATGAATTTAGAAAACATATCTAATCTCGATGTGTATTTATTACATTTCAGTTACGCAAAATACAAGAATTTACAACAAAACGATATATCCGTTTTTCTATATGTACAAAAATGCGACAATTATGAAACAATGAAATAATTTATGGTTGTCATAGTTGTTTAATGCTGTATGTACACTGTAACTAATTGAAGAAAATGTGTTGTTAGAGAAACTAATCCATAAATAACGTGTACCGCACAGTGCTGTAAATCATCAGGACATTTATTTACTGCAGACCCTATCGAATCGTACGTTTTAAAATTTGTACGAGTGTTATTTATTTTGAATTTCTCAGTAACATTACAAAGTAATTTAGAAGTGGCATCCCGTAGCAAGTTTTAACGCTCAAATCAGTTACGTATTGTTTCGTCGATCGAACCGTGATATACCATTGATTTGGCTCATTTAATGTCGCGTTGACAGCAAGGACACTTTACAAGCCATAAAAAATATTGTTGTTGAATCTTCAGCGTCGCTTTGCTGAGCATCATTAGCGAATCAAATTGGGATTGGATAAGAAATTTGTAATAAATTCGAGCTTAATTAAGTGTCCCATATGCATGCTGCGCGTAAGAAAATGATAAATGATATATCCGTTTGCGTGGACTAGTTTGTATGTATGTTTGCTTTCTGTTCTAGATAATAATTGATAAAGAAAAATTGCAACTTATTGACAATCAGGTGAACACAAGTGCCTGATTCCACAGCCACACCTGTATTGCACTTTTGTGCATAAAAAGCTTAATAAGAGCATGTGTCCCAGTTAAACCAATTTAGTAGTTTTTCACTTCTGCATGCAAATTTATTCTCTAATCAATACGATAAATTCATCGGCGTTACGTACATATCTACACATATAAATTGTAATATAGTTTTACATACAATCAACCAATTTATATCATTGTTTCTAAATACAATTTTATAGTATTACCAGGTATGATATTACGTAACGACATTAAAACAGTAAAAGAGCTACTTGTAATAAAGCGACGCAAACCACATCTATAATTGAAAAAAATTACTGTTTGATGACTACCATTCATGGTCGTGAAAAACAAAAATGTTTGTGCGAAGGTGCACAGGACCGTAGATAATACCACTAACAAGATATTCATATGTCGGTTTCGCGTAATGTACATTGAGAATATGGGCGATCCTGGGATGCTCTGATCAAGCCGTAATTTTCCTTGAACCATTTACAATTTTAAAACAGTTCCGTGGAAGGTTTCTTCACTATTTCTTAAGACACACGCTTTGAAACTTGTGAATAGTTGCTATTCGAGTCATTATATTTGTTTCATATAGGTACGTAACATGCAGTCAATAACAACGAACTACTACTACTACTGCTACTACTACTATTACTACGACTACTATTACTACTACTACTACTACTACTACTACTACTACTACTACTACTACTACTACTATTACTACGACTACTATTACTACTACTTTAAATAACTTTATAAATGTAATGTTTCCGGCTTTATTTGATTTTAGTTTCATAACACCTAGTGTGCGTACACATATTATGGGCGTCTCAGTGTGATCATCTCGAAATGCAGGTAAAAATTGATAGCACACAAACCCTAGTTAATCAGTAACACTCTTCGTTTATTAACAAATATCGCTATGTAGAGGACTAAAGGGAAGGTTATGTACTTGTGGTGTTATAATACACTTACATGGAATGTAAATGAACACCGATGAGGGACACACCAGAAGTTCAAGCACAGCGTACGCCAAGATAGATGTGTGAATTGCATATAAGATTAGAATTGTACCCAGATACGACATAGAATGTTTGTAAGTGTCAAGTTTTACTCACCATCTGATTTGGCCATATCGAGAACCATTGCATGCCCTTTGATAGCCTTATTCTTCCTAATCATATAATTTTCCATAAAATTTCCACTTTCTATATTTTTTGGTCAGGGCCTGGAATTTTCAAATTTAAGGAGATCGTTCCTTGTCTGTTTTCTTTATATTTTTTGAAGGCTTCTCTTCTCTGCTGGGCCATTTTATATTATATTCTATATTTTCAGAAATTATTTTCGAATACTGCTTTACTGCTAATGCTGGCGTGCAAGGCATAATTTTCCTGTGCCGTTAAACATAACAAAAAATAACACGATCGTAGTTAACGACGATTCTTATTTTATTTTGCAAACGTAAGAGTCAAGTCAATTTAAACCAACTAAAGGAATATATTTTATTAAAAAGTAACATGACCATGGCGAGGTTGTGACCGCTGTGGCAGGCCTTTATTTTATCTAAACCAGATGCTCCAAGAAAAAATGCGAAACACTTCATTGCAGTCACGGATTTTGCTTGCGGATTTTGATTGCAGCTATGCCTTTGTTAAGATTTCCTCTTGGACAAAATTATTAGTCACAGTTGATTGAAATCACATTCTTAACTAAGTAACGCGGTCATATTTGGCCATATCAGCAATGATGTCTCTTGCAACTTTGTTTTGGAATTGTCGCGAGCTCTAAGAATGTAGCTAAGACAAAAATAATGGCAGTCTAAGAGATCAAAATGGGTTATTGGAAAAATCTACTTATGTTGACCCCTTTAAGAGAGGGCTGATGTCTTCCTCTTTGGCTACAAAGTCGCATCACAATAAATTTAAATTTTTAATATTATCCATTTACTTTTACTTTACTGTTGAACCATCAGGTCTGCACCTGTGATGTGCGTACGATATTTGGCTAGTTTTGATTGCAATAACTTTTGTTTTAACGTCTTCCTGGGATCATTGTGAGCTACTCTATAAATGAAGCTAAAACAAAGGGCATAACGTTCATAATTAACTAACATCGTTTTATAACATGAGAGTCAAATTGTTAATCCAGGAATGTGTTGATCCATGAGAGATATTTGATGTAACTAGCTAGTCGTTCGTGAATTCCCTTATTCTTTTAATTTTTGTATTCTTCTATTTTTGTGCCCAACCTTTAGAAGCCCACATGTGTAATATTGCCTTGTCGTCTATTTCGTGCCCTCTTCGAATTGACTTGTATCTCACTGACCAATTCTGCGTCTAATATGCTATGATCACATTTGACAGGATAAAAGGAGAAACAGAACTCCGATTTAATACTGTTTCTTAGTTTTGTCGTTATTTACAGATAGAATCTGCGCAAAACGTAAGGTATAAATTATTTTAAAATAATTATAAATCCCAGGTTCAATCATCATGCTTGATTTACGATTATTTTGAGATTATGTGGTACAAATGACGCTTCATTATATACTACTGTATATAAATTTTAAAGAATCACAGTGTGTAAATAAGCCCTCGATTGTGACGATGCCCGTGACGCGGATTTTCGAAATTTGAATTTATATGTGGTATTTTACGTGCTACGTATTAGCTACTAAATATGAAATTAAAGAGCATCCAGTTTAAGTATGTATATACTAAGTAAGTAGGCTTGTATATTCTAATCTACAATGCAGTTGGAAAGTAACATATGTAAGTGACTAACTAAATAGAAGTAACTAACTTTCAGAGTCACAAAATATTTAATATAGACTCCAGTGAGAAAACGATTCGTCACATAGTTTTCTCTCCCAAAAGTAGAGACTAAAATTAGGTTTTTAGTTTTCCTCCAAGCAATTCTAGTGGTGTACTTTAAATTCAACATCAAAATCATAAATCCTTCCCGGGAACTTAAAAAGATCTTTTCACAGAGATGGAAATTAATCATTAGTTTCTCACAGAATCTTTGCATAAAAAACTAATTAGACAATTCAAACAAAACTTACTTACGTAATCCACTTCACCAGACAATTTAAAAAAACATGAACAATAGGTTACTTATACTATTGAATTTTTTATTATAATTGATTATTACCAGGAATGATTTAAAGTACACCTTATTAGTTAATGTCACTGGTGACAAGTTTAATTTGATTACTTAGTGTGTAAAGGAAATCTGGTTATATACCCGAAACAGAAATATAGTGCGTGATTATTGTAGTGACCCTACAACATTTGGCCGATGCCTGGACCAGGCTACCTGTTAAACCATCATACACAGTGTATATAACATGTCACATGATTTTAATAACATGACAAAATTGTACAATTTAAACGTAATTATTGAATTATTTGAATTAGTAAAGGCTCATTTGCAATTTTGTTGGAAGTACTTACTGTTATCTTAAACCCTCTAGGGGTGTATGAAATTTTCTCAATGGTTAAGAAGGAATTCTAAAGTAACGTTCACAGTTCCCTTCTTTACGAAAAGCACTGTATTCCTCGTAAGGGTATAGATAATCTATTTTATTCGATTATTCCTAATTTAAGAAATAATCCTTGTTACAGGCTGATGATCTTCTGGACGATTTACTCTCATTAGAATCCAGTTCGTTGGCGTCTGATGGCTTTAAACTGTCAGATAGTTCTTTGGGGGGAAATGATCTCAATATTAAAAGTGAGCTGATTCCGCTTAGTGATGCTGAGCTCCACGCTCTGGCGAAAGATCGCCAGAAAAAAGATAACCATAACATGAGTAAGTACTTCAGGAATAAAATTACAGATTAAATTGTTTTCTCCACTACAGTAAACCGTACTGACGGCGATAATCGGATTAATCTAGTTTTGAGTTAACATTTGATATTATGGGCTTGTTTATTACGTTTTTAGCTAGTGGAAATGCATTAATTATCTACAGTGAAGTTTACAAAAATTGTAATTAAGTATTACGCTGAAATTTTGTTGTGAACATATAGTGAATGGATACTAATCAAGGCGTAGTTAGTAGTAGTGAAATCAAAATTAAAAGGTTGTTTACGTTGTTATAATGATATGTATTATATCAATTAAGTTTCATAGGTATTTATTATCTCTCTAATACTTCATCAACTTGTTTCAGTTCCCTATCACAAATAACTTCAGGCCTGTTTTTGCTTTAGTTACTAAAGTTCATGTATCTATACTTTTCACCTTGAACCTCACGCTTTTGTAGTGCGTAGAGATGGTTTATTCATTATTTAATCGATATTACCAATTCGTTGTCGTTTCTTGAGTTTTCCAAGAAACATTCTTATTTCCTTTTAAAATGAAACGCAATCATTCTATAAATAAAATTTAGTTATTTGAAATTATTTTTGCTACTTCTTGTTATTGTTTAAACGATTTGCCTACGGATTCGAAAATGTATTATATATATTTATGAATGGTTGTAAAACAGAACAAAACTAGAGGAAATTCGGATAAATTTAAATAGTTTGAAGGTTATGTAAGTGCTGCCTACCTCTGGTTAAAAGCGTGTTTGACTTTTAATGGTTTGTTTTTAAATTTTAATTTTTATCTTCCTGCGTTAATAGTTGTATTGATGATTACATCTTTCGTTTCCATCCCTAGTATGGTTTGAACAATGCTTTATATTTAAATCTATTTAAACAACAAATTTTACATTTAAATATAAAACAAAAATACATCAATTTGTTATTAACGCATCGAACTGTAATCCGTCGTTGGTAGCTGGTTACTGCAAACCTTTATTTCTTATTTATACGCCCTGTGTCGTAGATTTTATTTACTTCGCGTATGTACATACCTGTTTATCTCCTGATTTTTACATTACTTTTTCCAAAAATATTTTTCTTTTCTAGGTTTCTTCCATTTTTCGTCGTCTTTTTTAATTATTTTTGCACATAAGTCTTGAAAATTTTTTGTTACCTTTTCCTGTAACTAGCGTCTTAACGGGCCCACTTCCATCTTCTATTTGACTGATTCAATATTTAGTTGTTTTCTAAAAGTTTTTCATTTATCTCTTCTTGTAGATTTTATTTTTCTTAAAAGAATAATTATCATAGCCTTAATTCTGCCCACAATACGTTTTGTTAATGTCCATATTTCACTATTACACTTTAAGATTGGCTTGGTAACTTTTTTAACTTTCTACCCTATAAAAAGAAGGTTTGATTGAGCAAGCTGTAAAATTTTTTGTTTTATCAATTGTTTTGTTGATTTTCGTATGAATTTTCATTAATATTATCGATCCTTGTTCGCTTGTTCCATCTTTTTCCGTTCAGCATTTTCCGCCTTAAACTTTTTCGTAAGTTTCTTATCTTTTTCCAGTATTATGCTGAATATTCAAGGACTCGGCACACATTCCTGCTTGACGGTTGTAAATTCCGCTGACTTTTATGAACCGTCAATATCCAACGAATGCGATTATCTAAGCATGGTGATCGGTGGGTTTCTTATACACCGTTAAAGCTCTAACAATAGTTCATATAGTATTTGTATCTACATATTTTCCCATATCTTTCCTGTTAAATGTGCATTAGCTCATTCTTGCCTCAGCATGATTATTAATACTCCCTTCCTTGTTTTATTGCATACTTCCCCCCATTCTGAAACCGCCAGAGTATCTTCTAGAATATGCTCAGGTTTCTTATTCTTCTCTCTATTATCTTTCTCCAGAATACCAAGTGACGTTATTCGCCGATTTTCTCCCTCCCCCCAACTTTTGTAATTTACAGTCCTTTGGTACTTTTGCTCTTTCACATTTCGTTTATTAGGGTCAGATAAGTTCTGTATTCCATTTTCTTCCATAAACTTAAATTATTTTTGGTGTTATGTTGCATGTTCTTCCTGCAGCTTTTCCTAATTTAATCTCATTTACTGCTTCTACCATACCACCTATTCTGTCGGAATCAGTTGCCCATCTACCTCGTCGGTGTATCAATTTTCATACAGATAATCCTTTCAGTTTTTCAGTTATAGGCGTTTTAAAGTGAACATAAGAAGCCATAAAAGTTAAATCACAGATATTTTCTTGTTTTTCTGGAATGAACACCTTGTGTGGTTGTAATTTTGTTGTCTCCTTAAACTGAAATTAGTTGGACTGTATTTAAGATGTTCAATGAAACATGTAATCAAGTCTGCAGTGAAGATCATTGAAGTGCAGTTAAAACGATGCTACCTTAAATTGCTTGACTTGACTTAAAACTTGACTCTTAATAAAGTAGCAATATTTTCCAGTTGAACGTCGACGGAGATTCAACATAAACGACCGTATCAAGGAGCTTGGTACGCTCTTACCGAAAAACAACGATCCTTACTACGAGATAGTGAGAGACGTTCGTCCAAACAAGGGAACAATACTCAAGTCATCAGTCGAATATATAAAATGTCTCAAGAACGAAGTCCAACGACTCAAGCAGCAAGAGGCGAGACAGAAGCAAACGGAAAGTATTAACAGAAGACTTCAACTTAGAGTGCAGGTGGGTTATTAAATTGGGCAATTCCATTCTAACGACATCCACCGTCATCAGATTAATACACATATGTACATACGTGTACTATCTGGATTACGCAAACGAAGTTGCTCTGACGTTGGATCAGTATCAGTTTATTTTTCGGCCATAGAACACTCTTGAGATTATTTCAGTATCTTTCGGCCTGGCCGGAAAGATCAAAATCTGTATATAAGATAGCTCAATTACGGATTTATTCCATTTGAGGAGATAAATCTTATTGCACAAAAGAAAAGATTAAAAACTATTGCGTATGGGTGTGGATTAATTTAATCTGAAAAGTTACAAATATGCAGGGTAAATCTCATAAAAGAATTCAAAATGTTAAACCTTAAATCCATACGGCGTTTTAATCTACGCTTTTTCCGAAAAAAGATGAGCACCTACTGCTATCCACGTTTTATCAGATAACCGCTTTAGATCGTCTTTGATTTGTTAATTCTTTTTGTCACCACACACCCATTTTGCAAAAAAATGATAAAAGTCAATCACCTTATCGACTTAACGACAAAATTCCATTAACATTGGAGGGGTTATCTTGATAAAAACAGCAAGAGAAAACACATTTTTGTTTCGAAACAAATAACCATTAAGCGTGAAATTAATTTAGGATTAATTGAATTATCTACGACGCTTTATTTATCAGATAAATTACCAATGAAAATGTTTTGCAGGAACTTGAAAGACAAGCAAAATCCCACGGCCTGCCAGTATCCGAATTTAATTGGCAAGGGCTTACAGGAAATGTACCATCTCCGTATAATTCGTATGACAGTTCCAATAATCCACCGCCAACCAACATCGCTCCAATCATGCCTCCGGTGATATTGCCAGATCCCAGTCGAAAAGTAAGTCGCTTAGCATTGTTTTAGTTAAGTGGTCCAAATTTGGGTCGGTTGTACAACAAATTTGAGTGAGATGTTGTGGCCACTGTTGTCAATATATAGTACTTAATGTTCGTTATATTTTCTTTTCTAAATCGAAGAGTAAGTTCCCTATCAATCATTATCATGTGATAACTAAGGATAATATCCGAAACTGCCTCCACCTCTTCATTTTATAATATGTCATGACCATTGTTGAATTCTAGTTTCTCATAAAACGTTATCAAATGCTAACTATGGAAATATAAACGAGGTAACTACAGTTGGATCGATTTTACTTCACAAATCTATTTGTAATGCTGTTGTGGTTTTATTTTGGTCAGGGTAATATGCATTATGCATAAATATGGGTCAAAACTGAATGTATAAGTCTGTTCTTCAACAAACAAGTATCAAGGAGTCCTCAAAAAGGGCGATTCAAAATTTTTTAAGCAATTTTTTTAAACAGCAGCTGATTTTACAACTGCTATTCATGGATTTCAAAACATTTGATAAAAATCACATTGAGAAAAACGCAATGTAAGTGCAATGATAGTGATCATGCCTTAGCCATTATCACGAACTTCCATTTCTTCGGCAATTTGGAAACAAATCAGAACCACCTGAAACAAAAAGTAACTGTAATATCCATGAATCACAGTATGACACTGTTGTGTGATTGGAAAGTAATTAAAATTAATTTACGTGTTTATTCCATGAAATATAATGATATTCACAAATTCATGCAATCACTGAGCGAAACTAGCGAGTTGCCAAAATTATCCCCAGGTCCAAAATTCATTGTATATTTATAATTAGTTGCAGACAAGGCTAAGTGAGATAAAATTAATTAGTATTAAAATGTAAATATATTAATATTCCGTACGCGGCGACCAAATATTTTTGTTAATCGAAGAGAGAAACTAAATAAAAATTGGTGCTGACGAATGATGACAATAGTGACTTGTGTACTCATCAGTGAAGTCTCTAACAAATGTGAAGTTGAAAAGGCGACTTACTACCATCTGCGTACGGTACTTCTTACTCGAAGGAATATGCAGAGGTAATGAGACCAGAACCAAAGGTTTGACCTCCGAAAGTAAAAGTACTTGTGTATGCTAATTGTGTAGTACCGATATGAAGAACAGAAAAGAACTCCGGAGAATCGTTAAAATGTTTGATAAAAGGTCAAAATTATGTGTTCTATACAATAACGAACAGAATAATTACCCAGAGATCCAAGGAGACACAAAAAGAGATTTGGAAAGCTTCAGTTTCGGAACAGAAAAAGGCAAGGAGTATTGTTTTGGAAAAGTACAACAATAATAAAAATTAAAGTAATGGTCTCTATTATATTACATGGATGGATAGCTGCGTAGCAGGAGTATGGTTATATCAATAAATTGCAACTAATAAATAAGTTACAGTACAATAGATGCCTTTTGCATCTTACTTTCGCATGTTCTCTCTCGCACTTACTATTGCTTTAATTATTATTACCTTAATTCAAATCCATAAAGAATGTAGGTATTGAACTTTTAATATAGTTTTCGCTATGAGGCTGAGTGCTTTTGCTTTTTAAAAAGTCAGAATAAAATTTTATGTTACCTAATTAAAATTATAATTTATCTTCTTAAAATAAAATTCATGTTTGAAGTGCTATTGAAGAAATTCTCCATTATACCCGATACGTTTTCCGTGTATTCTTTGGCCTATTCTTCGGGTTCTATTGTATTTGCCCTAACAGGGAAGACACACCGAAAGTTATACAAACAAACACACACTGCATATGGAGAACTTTGCATACCCAAAATTGTTTCGGACACACTTTTGAATTTATAAAGAGGTTTTGTGCCCTCAGCTTCTTGGAAATGGGATGTATGTACGGTATTAATGGCTCTACTGTACATAAAGGCGCTGTCAAATAGCTGGACAGTTTTAAATTTGTTTCTCTCGTAAGGTAGCGCCTGTCATTCATATATCAAACGAATGCACATATACGGCAGCAATCGATGAGTACAATTTTCGAGAGGGAGAGAGAGAGAGAGAGAGAGAGAGTGAGTGAGTGAGAGAGTACTAATGACATTTTTCAATAGTTCAAAATATAACAGTACTGACTGACACATAATATGTCGAAGTGTCATTTCTGTCAGCTACGCCCGAGACGACCACGTATGCACTTTTAAACGTTTCCTGCTTTTGCCCACAGATGCCGGACTTGGTATCCGACGCGTTGTCGGACGCGTCGCTGAGTCTCTCGGCGATGGAAGAGGGCATGGACGACGACGACCTCGTCTACGGGGTGAACGGCGACCCGATGCTCTCCTCTCCGCACGCGCTCCACCCCGAGGCGTACTTGACGTCACCGGCGCACCCTTCCGGCAGAGACCCTCTCCTCTGCGAGCAGCGCCTTCCGACGCCGACGCCTACGAGCCACATCGACCACGAGGGCGACACCCTCGACATGGAGATGATCGCATGATGGCGGTGACCACAAATGGGGCCCGAAAACGTCGACCGTCGACTCCGGGACCGGGATTTGTGGTCGTGCGCGGAAATATTTTGTGTCTCACAGTGACCGGACTGCAGTTTCCTTTCCTCTGTACATGTTAATTTTGTAGTTCGCACAAGACTAGGGTACTATCTGTCTGAACAGCGAGTTTTGCTGAATAGTATTTTGCTTATCCGATATTCGGGTTTCTTTAAAATCATTTTATCATCATCATCATCGTCTCGACTCTTAGGTAGCAAGTGTACCTTTTTTTTGCATACCCAGAAAAAATGCAAGAGCAGCCACGTAAAACTATGGTACACTAATTAAAAATTTTATTGTCACTTTCTTTTCATCTTGAGAGGTTGCATTACATTATGCTGTAATCAAGTAAGTAATCGTCTAGTAGTTGTGGGTACATCCTGTATGAATTTCCTGTTATCTCCTAGCTAATATCAGTTCAAAGTTGAGCATTTACAATCTCGGCTCTTGAACAACGGGTGTCCCATTTGGTTCACATACCCAACCCCCAAACCAGTAGTACAATACCAATCACCAAATGACATCCACTAAAAAAGTCATTCTCTCTTTCCTTCGGTCTTGAAAGGTTACAAATATCCTACTCTATTCTAATAACTCTAGTTACAAGTACATCGTATTTCTTTCCAAAGACTTCTCACAAAACACCACAAGACATTTTAAAGATGTCTTACTTTTTGATCCATTCTTCGTCATCTGGACACATAGACTTGCAGATGTCTTTGTCATTGTTTTATGCACATGCTTTTAAGATGGGTGATATAAGCATCTCGTAAAAAGTGTGGCATCAGATGTGTCGATAGACATTTTGTAGGCATGCATAAAATAGAGGAATTGTATGATGTAACACTAAGAAGAGCCTGGTATAATGCATCGCATACCAACACATTAAGTAAGAAATAACACTCCTGTTTATTACGTTTGTATTTTTCTAACTTCATACAATTTCTTTACTTCCTCTGAAATTCAAGTAAACGAGCAAAGGAATAATGCATTAACCTTTTGCGGTTTATTTCGGACTATTGAAGGTACTTAAGATATTATTTAAAGAATTGTTTAAGACGCCTCTGGGATAGGCATCTGTACGACATTCTTTACATCCATGACAGACATCTTGTCGACATCTTGAATATATCTTTGTGCTATTTGGACTGCCGTGTTAATAACTGCTATAAGTTGAGCATTTATAATCTCAGCTCTTGGATAATGGGTGTCCCATTTAGTTTGCATGCCCAAAGCTTAAACCCGAAAAACAAGACCAAACATCACATAACAGTCAATAAACTACTTATTGCCTATTTTGAACTTGGAAAGTTTCAAACATTCTGCTCTAATAACATTGTATACTCTTCCAAAAATTTCCTGATATGACTTAGTTAACGTAAGCAAAAAGTGAAACATTTACGATTTCAGCTGTTGGACATGAATGCCCCATTTGGTTCACATCCCAAACTCAAAACTAAATATACAGGACCAATCGCAATATGGCAATCCGTAAAAAGTGTATTATCTCTTTAGTCCTTTTTACTATGATGTAACAACCATTTAGTACCTATAAGTACATCGTATATCCGACCAAAAACTTCTAGTTATGTTAGTTAATATCAGTTACAAGTTGACCATTTATTACCTTCACTATTGGTATATTTTATCGAAAATATAATTAATTACTTTAAACAAAACTAGGCTATATTGCCTTTATGTAACATCTGATAAAGTATAACGTTTATAATCCCAGTTCTAGGACAATGGGCATTCTATTTGATACCTATGCATCAAAAATACAGAGCCAACCACAAAATGACATCCTTTATCAGATCTGAGTATATTTCAACATGAATTTCTTGCACACTAAGATAACAACATGTGCAATATCTGAAAATCGATAAACTATGTTGAGTACTGGACAAGCAGTAATGGTACGGACTCTTCCCTTTTTAAGTAAGAGTAAATAACATTTAATTTGCTTATATAACGGAATTTTTTAAATCTGAAAGTGACATTTCAAATCTGTATTCGTTCAACACTTCTCGAATTTGATAAAAATTGATAAAAACCTCTTGGACCTATTTTTTTAGAGGATAATCATTTATTTAACAACTCAGCCAAAACAAATTATTGCATTATCATTATGAAGGTAACTCAATAACCTTCGAAAATCATTTATAATAAGCATTAAAGAATTATTATGTCAAATTTTGCACATTTTCTAAAAATACAACCATTGAATCTTCTTTTCAAATCGTATTGAAAGACATAAAATTTTATATAAATCGTAATGACTGAAGAAGAGCGAAATGATTAGTTTTTAAACGATGTGGCGATATAATTAAATGAAATGGCAAATTAAATTTTCTAAAGGAGAAAATATATAACCTGTACCAGTACTTCTTAGAAAATATACTTTGTTGAAGAACTAGTTTTATATCTCACAATCACAAACATTAAAAAACAGTAATTACATGTTTATATAGATTTAGTGAATAATTTAGTGAGCGTTAAATAATTTAGTACAACCGATGTTAAACTTTAGGTCCTAACTTATACTTGTTTTAGCGAGTGCGTATTAGGACTACTTAATAATAATTATTGCCTATAATCTAAAATTTCTAGACGCATTTTGTTACGTAAAGTTTAGTTCTTTTAAATGCCAAATGTCGTATATAAATATAGACCTAAATGTGATGTAATTGGGAATGGATATTTTTGAATGCCTTTATTCTGTTTTAGAATGTTTTAATTACTGTTCGAGATTATATTGTTTTAAATAAAACATTAAATTTTCAAGTAGGGATGTATTGCTCCTTCAAAGGTTGAACCTTGCACAGGCTGTTACTCCACACACTCTACGAGTTACAGGAATCTGTGAAAAACATCTTTGGAGTTTACTTTTAGTAGCAATTCTTCTTTTATTAATGCATTGGGTGTGTTAAGTATTGAGAGAAAAAAATTATTTTTAGTTACTTCGTAGGGTTTAGGTTTATAGTGGTTCAGTCATTCGAGGGATCCTCTGATTTGGCGGATTCGCTTAGTTTTGGCGAAGGGGCGTCGCCGATTTGTGCACCGTCGCGCTATTTTAGGCGCTGATTCAATCAGTTGAACCTCTATTGGAAATTAAAATTCACAATGTAGGACAATGTGGACCCTTTTTAATTCTATTGCCAAAGTTAAATTCGATGACTAAACAGTATTTATCGAGATATAGAATTTTTTGGAAAGCACAAACCTCATTTTTATAATGATAATAATATTTAAAAAATCAAAATTCGATTACCAATAATTTCTTCGCATTTTGGTAATAGAATACTTTCAGTTTTCATTTACAACTGAAATTTCGATTTAATTTTAGAAAAGATTTTGAATTTCAAGTATTTATTGTAGATCAGATGCTTGAAAGTCATGTGACTTTGAATTTCTACTATAGTACTACCGGCTTTTGAAATATTGAAATTTTTCTAGTTAATAGGCATTTTCTAAACAGTTTTTCATATATTGACAATTGAAACCTTTATGGTGAAAACACTTTCATTCCTACCATCAGAAAATAATCCTCTTCCATTTCCATCACAATTTTCAAAATCCTTCACCCTTGAATAATAATATATATACTCTTCACCCACCGTTCTCACGAACCGAAATCGCAGTCAACTGGGAAAAGTGACCCACACCTTGGTATCAGGATAATAGGAGTGCGGGTAGGTATAGAGGCGGCGAACCCTATGTCCGGCGAGTTGCATGCAACGCAGGGGTATCGTTACAATTATATATCATCATTACGCTTTGCTTGACTAGGTACCGGTGTTCAGATGTCATTAAATAGAGCCTGTGAGGCTATTGCTGTATGTTCATGGAAATTTAATGCACTACATGAACGGCGTAATGCGATGACATGTCAGTTGGGCGCCATCTAGCGGAGAAGTACCGAACTACGTGGTTCGTAGCCCTGTATAGTGCTGCATTTTTAGGTTATGTCGAGTTATTTTCAAATTTTTAACATGTGGGCTTGGACGAAGTCTGTAAGTGCGTTGCTACATTTTAATGAATTACCAAATATATTTTTATTTCAATTATGTCGCAAGCAGGAGTGTGTATTTAACTGTTGTCGGCATAACCTAAAAATACACCACAATACAGGGCCGTCACTTGTGAACAGGCAAATCTCTTACGTACTGCCATCTGTAGTAGAGGGAAAACGTTGCTACCAAAACTCTACTATTCTCGATTAGTTCAGGAAAAATTCTGTGTGGCGCTCATAACATTTCTGCCCCACGGTTTCCTACGAATGACGTAGTTCGGTACTTCTCCGCTAGATGGCGCCCAACTGACATGTCATCGCACTACGCCGTTCATGTAGTGCATTAAATTTCCATAATTATAC
Source organism: Cryptocephalus primarius (assembly GCA_963576515.1). Classification (NCBI taxonomy): domain Eukaryota; kingdom Metazoa; phylum Arthropoda; class Insecta; order Coleoptera; family Chrysomelidae; genus Cryptocephalus; species Cryptocephalus primarius. Next base: position 6,991,679 of record OY754936.1, read on the forward strand.
AGTAATAGCCTCACAGGCTCTATTTAATGACATCTGAACACCGTTACCTAGCCAAGCAAAGCGTAATGATGATACATAATTGTAACGATACCCCTGCGTTGCATGCAACTCGCCGGACATAGGGTTCGCCGCCTCTATACCTACTCGCACTCCTATTATCCTGATACCAACGTATGGGTCACTTTTCCCAGTTGACTGCGATTTCGGTTCGTGAGAACGATGGGTGAAGAGTATATATATCATTCAAGAGTGAAAGATAGATCATTGGATTTTCAAAATGGTGATGGAAACGAAAGATGATTATTACTTGAAGCTGAGAATGTTCGTACTTCTGGAGAGAAGTTGGTTTTCAGGATGTAAAGAAGCGTTTAAAAATGGGTCACAATTTTTTAAAATATGCGAATATTTCCAATAATTTTGGGCCTAGCGAGTTGAACGTGGCCACAGGCTTTAAAATTGTTTGGAAGGCCTTCTCTAGGAAGTTACTATCTTGATCAAATCATTCATGACTTTTGCCGAAAGGGAATGGAGGTTCTGTGATCGTTTTGGTCATTTTATTTTGTAGGGAATCATGCCCTTTTATCTACTCTTCCTTAAATCTGATATTACCTACTCTAGTTCAGATCCTGGATAGGTTCTTTGCAATGTGTACATTCAGTTACAATCAGTTCGCGAAACAAATATATTGCTGTTCTTTTTTTGTAAATTGCCATGTAAGATAGATTCATTAGATCAACACCTCAAGAACTTAGTTTCTATTTCATCTTCTGTAATAAAGATTAGATTAGCTTGCTAATATTGATACGCACCTTTAGCAAACTTTCCCATTACTATAAGGTGATCAAAATTATTTAAATTCACAAAATAATTGTTGGTTTTATTGTTAATGCTAGATCATAAAGATATAAGTCAATAAATACTTTGGTCGCCGTTTTACAGATTTGAATTTAAAATGTACCGCCTCTACTATTTTAGACCAGGTTGGTAGCACTGAACGCACTTCCCGATGATTGGTGCCTTGCTTTTATAACCTCAAAAGATGAATTGAAGACAAGCTTATAAACTGAGGTGCAGTATTGAGTACATGTTTTCATGAAATGGATTCAGCCGAGTATATAAAGGATGACGACGACGACGATGTACCCTGTCTTTCTGCTGAGACTTTTGCGGCCCTCCAGGATTTTTACCTGGAACAAGAGGAATGTGAGAGAAGGTTAGAATCCTCACTTCCCGAAGATATAACTTTTAAAGAGAGTTGGGTAAACACTTTAAATTCTGTTCCTTCTTAATGTTAATGTGTATATATGTTTTAGCAATTAAGTCAGTTTTGGTATGATGAAGATACTATTGATTACTTAGTAAATATCGCATTAAAATCAGCAGGATCCGATGGAAAGATTGCGCTTGTATCTTGTCCATCTATCTACAAAAAGTTGAAGAAAGGAACACTCAATGGACAGGAAGGTAGGTCTAGAAAATCATCAGTAAATGATATGTACCATTTGACAGTTATCAATAAAAAATGAAAACCAGGAGTGGAAATGAATACTACAAACCCAACACAACTAAAAGAAAAATTATTAGTAAAATAAATAATTTTGATTATAGTTATTGTTTAGTTAAACAAAGAATTGAATACATGCATGTTATGAACATTTTCACAATATATGATTGTCTATTAATAGAGGGCGATTTGTGATTAAGTTTCCTATGATGAAATAAGAATAGTCCCTTTTTCTAATATATTAAAAATGGGCTATTGCGTCCATCAGTGCACCAACCCGTACATGCAATATTTAATTCAAATTAATATTGGAATTTTTCATTAATTTATGTATCATACATTTAATTTTGTTTACTGGAACTGTTTCTAAAATTACTATTTAATTTTCAGTTGCTTTGTTCGAGTATGACAAAAGGTTTGCCATATATGGTCCAGATTTTAATTTTTATGATTACCGCTCCCCCCTATCAATTCCCAGGGATAAATCAGGTTATTATGATATTGTATTAGCAGATCCACCTTTCCTATCAGAAGAATGCTTAACAAAAACTGCAGTAACAATAAGATTTTTAGCCAAAGATAAAATAGTGTTATGTACAGGTAAGAGAAACTTAGTAAAACTAAATTTTTTATGTTAAAACTGAATTTTTCAGGTGCTGTTATGGCAGATTTGGTAGAAAGGTTGCTGGGCTTGAGGAAAACTTCCTTCATACCAAAACATAGTAATAATTTAGCAAATGAATTCATGTGTTGTTCAAATTTTAATATCAATGATTTACTTTGACTAAATAAAACACGTCGATTTTTATTAATGCTATTCTTTATAAAACCTCAAGGTTTACAACTTCAAATCTATTACTTTTTCATGAGATAAGAATATATTTAAGAATTTCAGAACGTTATTTGATACAAGTTTAAGGTAGATTACTTTAGTTCCCTTTCTTCAGTAATTAGGGCTCCTAACCAGACCATCTTTATATACCAAGAAATCGCATTACCGTGTAAAATTTTAGTCATCTCAAAACGATCACTCGTAATGTTCGTCAATTACCTAAATTAAATTAAACCTACCAACCTAAATTAAAATGTATCATTGAGTTTTAAAGATGACTTCATTATAATGCAGGGCATCATACAATTCACATCACAAATTTTTTTAAAGAGTAAATTCAATGTTCAAAATATTCAGCAAAATGTCTGCTGGATGTGTTTATCGAACTTAAAATACAACGAAAGTAGAAAAACAATACCAAGTAGAAAATAATGGAGAATATGTTTTTCTGAAAAAAACTGCATTTCTATGCCCTAAAATTAAAAAGGTTAGTTTATGCATCGAATTAAGACAAAAAAATTTCCAATTCAATTGCATTAAACATCACAATTATAATTAAGTTTTGAACAATATGTAAACTTAGTACAATTTTTAGTAGTAAATGAGTAAAACCATTTCGCTTAATAATATATTACAACCATACAGTTTCATATGATGGGCACATATTCTCTTCACTGAATTATTTGACAAGAATTATCCAACTATAGAAATGCAATAGAAGTGAGTTAGGTTGGCATATTAACACAGTCATGCTTGCTCTATCTCATTAAAACTTGTAGCAAGAACAACTGTACCACATATCAAAAAAGATGAATCCGAAGATGAAACGAAAATCTATTCCGCTCGTGAATATTTCAAAAAATCTTGCAAAATACTTTGGTAATAAAAAGAGATCAAGCAAACAATCATGTACTTTAATAATGAAGTGATGTGTTCTAATCCTACGCTAATATAAAGAATCGATTTATTATAATACCACCTCATGCAATATGTGTCTACAAAATTAACTGCAAAAATATGCCACATTTTAATTCTGCACATGAACGGGCTATCGCTATATGGCAGTTTGAATATAAATGCAATAAGTGCTTGATTGGCACCATCCTATATAAAAATCGAAACATGTTTTCTTACCATAATAGCATTTTAAATGAAATTAACAATCTGAATGTTATCAATTACTCTCAGAAAAACTTGTTACTCTGATATATTTTGATACAAAGCTACAAAACATATCTAATCGATGTAAAAACTAATAATAAAAAGGATTTTTGAGTTCATATATTGTCTAACTACTTATGTAAAATTATATTTACTACGGACATTCCTTTTCGGTGCTTTTATTTTATATCCAATTTAATAGCAAGTTTTTGATTAGAATTAAATTCATCGCGTAAAAAATGCACCTTGAAACCACTATTAAATAATAAATAAAATAAAACTACTGAAATACCCATACCAATTCACCATGTAAATGAACTAAATCAGCATCAAAAGTGTTTCGAAATGGCTCCCTAGATATGTAATATTTAAGAAAAAAATATGTTAGTATCATACAAGCTATTTGCCTTAAACCACCTAATTTGGTAAGCTAAACATACAGTTTATAACTTAATCCGATATTGAGTTCCTATGACACCAAAGTCGGTGTTCATAGATATTAAACGTTACAACAGAAAAAGAAAGGAAGAACTACACTACACAAAGATTAGATCAAGAAAGTAAGACTACAAGAGATGGAGAACAATGTATACAAGGAGATCCAATGTCATTGGCGTTATTTAGTCTAGAGAATCTAGGATTGATAGACTAGGTCTAATATATCAACGAACGTATCAGTGCATAATATTCACAAATGATCTGGTACTCATAGTAAAGAGTAAGCAGTGACATAAAAGAAGAGATAAAAAAGGCAACTTTTCATAATACATCAAATAGTATTTCAGTTCAGCATAAGAGTATTCAATTTTTTAAATAATGCTTAAGCATATTTACTGCTAAACAAATTTCTGCTCAACCGCCTACTAGAATCTCTTAACTATCTACAGTTTCTCAGCAATTTAATATTTCGGTTTAAATGCTGCTACCACTATAGATATACTCTAATCTTATCTATTTATGTTTAAAATAGTATCTTTTTCAACCATACTACTTCGGAAAGAAAAAGGCGAGAATTCGTGTTTTTTATACTTTGACACTGACCTCATGAATGAGAGTTATCCACAATTGATGATAACTCTATGAATTCTATGTAGTCGACCATACGATAATTACCTTAATAGTATGCTTTTACAAACACAAATATCACATGATCAAATCCATATCGGAAGAGTAATAAAAGGACAGGTTCTTAAAGTGACCAAAACAGAAATATAAATTTAAGAAGATGTTCTAGGTTTCAGTTCCTCATAACATGGTCTCAAAAATATATAATTCTTTTTCTGTGGAGCGTAATATTCATGCCCTCTGCTCCAATCATAGCTGACAGCATAAGCAAATATCTGACCATTATGATTAAATGAACACCTTGTGATGGATTGCTCCATTACCTCAGATGATTTCAACTTTGTCCTGGCGTCTTTGTCCCAAAAGCTGAAGGACCCATCTGCTCCAACAGTAGCGAGAGTACCATGAACGGGATGAAAAGCGATATCGTTTACAGCATAAATATCTTGGTAGCCATTAGGAGTTCCATTAGAACGATGGCATTTGAATGTGAAATTATCCTTAGGATTTTGTAAATTGACATACTGAATAGCAACTCGTCCTTCCACCGAACCCAAGGCATAACCAGTAGGCGACTTTTTTTTGTCCCTACAAGTAATGAATGTATTAATAAATTTTTATAGTTTATAAAAGGAATACTTACTTGAATATAGCGACACATCTATGTTGGTACTTTAAAGGGCTGTCCAGTTTCTTATACTCTTGAGGTTTCCCTTCAAGCTGATATACAATAATTTGTTTTCCAGCAGTCCCAACAACAGCCATTGGATAGTCCACATCGGCACAATAACATCGTTCTGGTAGAGAAATACTTAGCATTGGCGTAGAACTGCGAGTATCCCAAAATTTCAATGTTTTATCCCAGGAACCTGTCATCAAGCACGAATAATTTGAAGCTTTGATCCAATGACAAGTTTTGATGGGGCCGTCATGCACAGCTACCTGTACTACCGAATTTGATGCTAAATCCCACATTTTGGCTTGTTTGTCACAACCAGCCATGAATACCTAGTAGGAAAAAGAAATAGGCAATAATTAAAAATGTCTCGATTGATGGTTTACTTCCAAATTAATCAGTTAATGACTTTAATATGGCGCCGATTTTATTTTTAAAACTCATGTAAAAGAAAGAAAAAGTAATATTAATCAATAAAAGTTAACCATTTTGAGATACCGGCTGGATGTATTGTAGATATTTATAGGCAATTTAACTGCAGGTTTCTTTTTCTGGTGTCTCAGAGTAAAGTCTGGTGAAAGACTGGCACATTCTTCTTTATTAATTTGATGAAATCCATTTTCAATCGTAAGATTCAGTAATTATGAAGCGCTAAAAGTTATAAAGTTAACTGATTGGAGTAAAATATATTTGAAAGCATGTGGGAATTCCGAATCTAATTTAAAATAGAGCCATTATAATCTTACCCACATTAAACAATATTTTGTCGAACAAACTGGGAAGAGGTGAAAAAATATAAAATAAAAATACTAATACTGCAAAAAATAAGGTAGAGCAGACACAATAAGGTAGGATTGATAAGATTCCACATTATTCTACCATGGAGAAAAACAAGGAAAAAGGTGGAAACGTTTATGATAAGTGGAAAACTTAGAAAGGATGTACTTGAATTCATAGCCATAAATAGAAGACTCACAAGCAAATTTAACAGTAGTTAATGTAGAATACTTTGAACTATATCAGAACAAATGAATGAGTCAAATAACAATGTTATGTAAAAACTGAAGGAAGCCTGTAAAGAAACACAAAAATGGCGTGTTAATAATCCTTGGGGACTTCAATTTAATCATGTGTGTTTAGGTGTACACCGAAGGAATCATGTTTTAAATACAAGTTGTGAATGATGTAAGATGTACAGAGCAGCAAATGTTGATACTCCTAGCAATTGCAAGAGTAGCAATAAAAACAATAAAACGTTTAAAATTAGAAAAGAAATTCAGAAGACACTGTAAATATGCAATAATTGAATAAAAGTGTCAAAAATAAGTATCGGAATTAATTTAAAAACATATGCAAATGTTCATATTGAAGAACACAATAAAACATTTAAAATTAGAAAAAGTCAGAAGACACTGTAAATATGCAACAATTGAGTAAAAAGGTCACAAAGAAGTGTATTGAAATTAACTTAAAAACATATGCAAATGTTCATATTGAAGAACACAGGCAAAATATAACACATGCAATACATACGACGGATAATATTCTAGGATAAAGATAGCTGGTTTGATACTGAATACATGGAAAACAGAGCGATCAGGCTAGGCAAAGATAGACACAAACAGAAAACCGAAATTTACGGACATATAGAAAAATAACCAGTCAAATAAAATAAATAAAATATGCTAAAAGAAGAAAACAATATGGATTAACAGACCAATGCAACAACTATACGAACATAATAAAAATAGCAAAAAAATATATGAGTATATAAAGCAACAAAACAGAATAAAAACATTCCTTGTAATAGAAATAGTCTGAAAAATGTGTGCTTCACATATGCAAATCTAGAATCCGCTGGATTGAAAGAAAACGATACCTTGATTTGTAAATCATCAGTTTGGATGTCACTATAGAATGTCCCCAACAACTCTGGAAGATTTGCTTAATAAATTATAATCAGTTTCAGTAAATAGCTGCTGGCAATGAGAAATGTCATTGGAAAAACAGTATGTTGTTTATGTAATATGGTGACTATTCTTGTAAATACCTTAATTTATACCTTTGAAACAAATGATTAAGGTTTTTTCTCCTTTTTACTTCCATCTCTGATTTATTTAAAATAACCAAGTCAACATGCTAGGCTTCTTATGAAGAACATCTAAAAAATATTTCGAAAACAAATTTTATATATAACATGGTATAGACAAAGAGTTTATGCCATGAGGGAAGATTTTTAATCAATTAATGAATTTTAATATGTTAACACCATTACTTACCTACTCTATGGCGCCATTTTTCTTGTTCTTTTTCAGAGCTAATTGGCTGCACATATGGTATTTATACAAAATTCTACTACAAAACGAACACTGTATTCCTACTGTGATCAAAATAACAGAACTTTTCATTCTGGTTTATTACAAGGAGTATGTGATTATAAAAAAAAACTATTTATGCATGTGCATACTGGAGGATCTGACTCAATAAATGACAGCTGCTTTTTTGAAAAATCAGACATTTTTGATGGCATCCAACTAGGAATTTCTATTTTCTAATGATACCCACATGCTGAGTGATATAACATTCAAATTGTCCGACTGTGTACTAATATATGAACAATATATTGTTATTATTTCAGGATTTGACAGGTTTAGAATCTATTTTACAAATTCACAGGGTTTTTAAAAAACACCCATCATATTGAGCCAGAGTAAATGCTATAGAATGCAAAACCATTAGGGATTGTTAAATTTCTCTACATATGAAACGTTTTAGGACTAGTAATACTAGAGTCCAAATATCTTAGAAGTTAAAATTTGCAAATAGATGAATTAAAATATATGAAACCAATAAAGAATGTGTAAAATTAAACAAAAGCTTTTACAGTTTGTAAACTTTGCAGTGCCTTTCAAAATCAATAAGTGTTATATTTACTATATATAATATCTTATATCTGATTGTATTTTTTTAGTTTTGATTAGAAATTATTATAATAGCTTGTCATAATTTAAAGATGAAATAATTCAAAAATCACCGAACAGACCTTGTAGATTTCACTAGTGATTTTAAAAGACATTCCTACTCCATATTGGGAAATTTTACCTTGAAAAAGCTGAGCTATGAAGATATTTAATTTTTGGCGATTTCAAGAGTGATTCAACTGTACATTTTTTAAACTCTGGTGAAATCGAACCTGGTGTTATATTGGTTTTGATCTATTTTCTTATAAAGAGGAATTGGACTTTGTGACGACCCAAATTTAACGAATGTGATTTGAACTTTGAGAAACGGAATTCTACCGCCCATGAAAAGCTATATCTAAAAGCAAGTAATAACCTGAAACAAACTTAGTATCCATGTATAAATTACCTTTGTGCCATCATCGCTCCACGCAACATCGAGGACCGGCCCTCCGCAGGTCTGCAGTGACTTCGGGACGCTACTGCCGTTCTGCTCAATCTCCCAACACCTCACATTGTTGTCCCAACTGCCAGCTATAAGAAAATTTTGGGGCAAAGTAGCCGGCGAGAACTCCAAGGCGCTGATCGAATCTTCAGGGGGCTGAACAACTTCGAAGTCCTTCATTGGATTCGCTGTAGTAGTAGTGGTGGTCGAGCCAAAGGTACCCAGTGTGGTTTGATTAAACATCTCGTTTCGAAAAGAAACTCGTGCTTTTCATTTACCTGCTTTTCTCCTATTGCAAAATGTAGAATATAACTTACGTCGATGATTTGTACGTATGTAATCAACAATAATGAATATAAATAATCAAAAGCGAGAAATTTAAAAAACAATACAAGTTGTACCACACTTAATCAATTCCAACCGGCACAGGACTATAGAACTAGCAGTACAGAACACAAATAGGCTTAAAGACCTTGAAGATGACATGCAAAAAAGTGGCAAATTTGAAATTCAAATCGGTAGAAAGTCAACTTGTACATTTTAATAATGTTTTTAGGTACCACATATATGTTTTCCCTTTCTATGCGCTTTACAGTCGCCTCTAATGGCAGGCCAGCTCTAGTTATGTTGACCCAATTGATGGTTTCCAAATCCCAACACAGAACATACACGATCTTACAGAATAGAGAAATGTCACAAGTTAGAGCACCATGGTTTGAGCAATAAAAGTCTTACCAACCGAATTTGAGCCAATGAATCGTCTTTGTTCGACATATCACGTGACTAAAATCATACATTTCATTGGCTCTTCACAGTTCCCACATCCCTAGTAACAGGCTGAAGTAAAAAAAACAATTGGTATACGTTTTGTGCTTTGTACTAGAAATCGAGAGAAAGGTGTCGTCGTTCCTCTTTATTGCTTTGTGATTTTGGTAGTTGATTGTAGTGCAGCATATTTTCAGTGAATCTTATGGTGTTGTGAAACAGTGGAAAATCGTCGATTTGTTAAACAAATTCGCCGATCTTGACGAATAAAGATGACTATCTTACCAACAATTAGAAAGGCAGGTGGGAACGCAGAGGAAAACGAAGAAACAAATAAGCGAAGTGTAAGGTTCCATATATACGTATAATTATATTACTCTGGGACCCTATTGGCATCTACTCATGATTATGAATTACTCAATTATTCTTGTATGTACATGTTGCGTAATATTTTGAACTTTCCCATTGCGTTTCAGACCACCCCTGAAAGGGTCAATCGCAGAAATGACATTAACTCGGAGGGCAGTGCTACACCCAGACTTTCTCCTTATCCATTGTAAGTGTTCCTTTAAAATCTTTCTGGTTATTCATGAAATGTTTTAATAAATCCCATTCTCTATTTTAAAAAGCAAGGATTTCATTTTTTGTTTTCTGCACTATGATTATACACCTGTCAAGAGTAATAATAATACTAATTGGTCATAGTACTTCAGGAGTTTATTCATTGGCATGAAATAGAGTTTAAGTTGAACTTATGTAATGACTACTAACCATAAAGTTACCTGACCCACTGGAACAATTGTGTGTTTTCACATCCTATGTAATTCACAACATCTCAACCTATATATGTCATAAAAACAGAAATAGTACATGAATGGCCATAACAAACCACCGAATTAACTATATTAACCAAATCTTTCTAAGCTAAAATCTTTCTATGATGATTTTACTGTTACATTAATCCTGACACAATATAACAAAACTCATGTCTCAAAATTATTAAAAAAACTCCAACCGTCACTTCCTTCTCTATTCATATTTAATTAAACTGTTCTATAATATCAACATTATTGAGTTTGGCGGGTATAGAAATCGTAACATTTCAAATACTATGAAAAGTCAGATTGCCTTTTGAAAACAAGATGTGTGCATGTACGAAACAAAATGGACATCATTACATTTATTGCTTATTATCTGTAATTTTGATGTCATTTGTTCCAGCTTTAATTCTTATCAATGAGCTATGAACTTTGTATAGCCAGTTAAATTATTTTCCTGTTTAGTTTGAAGAATGTCAATATAGTTTTATTAAATTAATAGCTTATTATTGTATAAAATTTATAGGTATTGGCCATATTATAAAACTCACCTTGATGGGAAATAGCACTTTAGTAAGTAAGTAAATTACACAAGTAAATAATAATTACGCAAGATGTCGACTGAAGAGAGTTGAAGTATGAATACCACACCCAAACTCCACGCTAAGGGTTAGCGATTTTAAATATGAGAACTATAACTTCCATATCCTCAGATTCTCAAGACCTCAATGCCTTGTCACCTGCTAGTTTCCTAACCATTGATTCATTGATGAGATTACTCAAAAGAGATGTCACCGACACCAACCCCTGGCCCTAGCAGACCACCCAATGGATGTGGCAACACTTTAGGTCCCAATGGTATCATGACTGTATCAATTGAATGTTTAAATAAAAGTGGTATCATGCTTATACTATATAGATAACAGTCTAGTTATCTTGAAATACAATAACGCCCTACCTTTGCATGGGCCCATGACTAGAGTTGTAAAGTTACACAATACAATACAATTTTTTTTATGTACTTTGTATTTTGGTTTACCTCTCAATTGTTCAATTGTTAATTGTTGAACTTGAGAGAGTACAAGGCGAGCGCAAGGATTTGCGATATCAGGATTTGAAGATATCAAGCAAAAAGGTACAACACTATATGAGTTAAGCAAGAGAAACTTATGTACCACCCAAACCAATTAGCCGAAAAAAATTCTCACCCATTGGAGAAACATGAGCTCAAATGATTTTACTCAAGCGATGCAATTACTATATTAGGTTATAAAAATGACATTGCAAGAATTATTAGCATGAATTCGCCGGTATGGATGGAGTGAAGAGACACAAACTGGTGACATAAGTATGTATATACACCTTTATTACAAGTACTGTTTACATGGGATGTTGGGTTTCAATGTGTCTGTATCTGTATCTGTGTCAATCTGAATGATGACTGTTTGTGTTCTTAGGCTGCACGGGATGTGCAAGACCATCGGACCATCCTGCAGCGTTATTGTCGAGAGTGGATGCACCAGAATGTGGTTTGCTATCCTTTTGGTTTGTATGCTCTTCTAAATTCGTCAATTCAGGTGTTTATAGAAGGGGAGAGTTCGAAGAGAAGAAGAGAACTGATGTTCCCATGCTAACTCCTTCCAATTTGTACCCTAAGATCAGCGGGTGGTCTGACATCAGAAGCGGGGGTTCGTTCGTGGGTGAATGGGTGTGGTATGACTTCGAATATGTATTAGTTCTACATTCTCACCAATATTCACAATACCTCCAAAAAGGTACCTACCTTCACTCAGGATGAGGTTATTATCATTATCAGTCTTGGCTTCAAAGGACGGTAGTTGTAACGATTTTAGTACTGTATTCGTACTGTAAATTCCGTTAAAATTCTGTTGAAGAAGAATTAGCTACCAGCTTATTCAAACTAGTTTTTGTTTTGTAATCACAATTTACTTATTTCTGTATATTTGTTGATAGTATATTGCATCAGTATTTAAAAAGTCTGACATAGACTAGATACTAGACAACTGCTTTTCAAGGTAGAACTGGCAATTGAATATGTACATTGAAATATTTTTTTTACTCACTTTTTTTGAGAAAGTTATGAATATTTGAGCATCAATGACACTTTAAATAATTTGAGATGACAACTTGAAATGGGTTAAAACGTCAGACTGATAAATTTTTGTTCTATTCTGAGTAACCTTACAGAATTAAAATTTAGTTAAATTAATTGATTGAATAATTATAAGAAATCAATCAGTTTGATTAGACTGTGGTTAGGCATTATTTTTCTATTTTTAGCAGTAGTGTATTTGATCAACAAACAAGATTGGATGACAATTAACAAAACAAAAGTTACCATATTTGTCATCTTATAGTTTTTACAGTTGGAGCTACTACTCTTGATAATTTTCCGAGTTTTCATTACAACTTGTTTGACTGGAAATATTGCGCTGTTATATCCACAAATATAACACACTAATCATTCATATCAAATTATATATTTCATGATTACCTTACTGATTTTGAATTACGTGATTTCCGATTAAGGATCTCTGGGCGATAATTGCAGTAATAATTTGGTTATTGTTATATATTGTGGAATACTGGTTGCAAATACTTTATTCGTACAATGAATACTGAATATGATTCTTAGATATGACGTTTTCAAAATGTTAAAGATTAAAAGTATTCTTTTGGTCCAAAGTAAATAATAATGGAAGTAGTTGACTATTTTAGACTTACCTGTTCTAAACTCCTTGAAACACATATTTTGATTTACTTAATTTAATTGGTACTTCATATTTCAAAACGAGGAGTTCAAATTTTGGCTTCCGTGGTTTTTTGAATTATTGTAATTACGAAAACACCCAAGAAATTTAAAAACGTCATGTATGTGCAGCAAAACCGACCGGAAAGAACGTTTTCGTAAACGTTACAAAGAGTCGGATCGGCCAAGAGACAGGGAATGTGTGAGAGACCAGAAACGCGAAGCAAGGCGGGAACAAAAACGAGAAAGAATTGTTTTAAACAAACGGGAGCTTATTTCTGAAACTCTACATGAAGCTAATAATAATATACCCTCTCCAAGCGATAATTCCACTACAGAACCTCCTTTAAATAATACTGAAGTTGTTATTAAAGAAGACTGTACGGGATTTAATAGTGAAGATGAGTATGATGAGAGCTATTTTAAAGGAAGACATTTAACTGATGAAGAATGGCAAAAGGTATTGTAGTTGCATAAATTAGCTCTATTGTTAATAACGTTTATGTATTTTTAGAGAGATGCTTTGTTTGCCCGTTACATGTCCAATTTGGGATATGAAATAAAAAATATGAACGAAGATGGCGCTTGCTTATTTCGTTCTATTGCGGATCAGGTTTATGGTGATCAAGAATTTCACTTTCAAGTTCGACAGGATTGCATGAATTACATTGTAAGGTTTAAATAATATTGTAATGAAAATGTTTCAAGATTTATAATTTTTCAGGTGCAAAACCGCGATTACTTCGAACCCTATGTTACTGAAGATTTTGAAAAGTACATCGCTAGAAAGCGTTCTTGGCATGTCCATGGTAATCACTTAGAAATCCAGGCAATGAGCGAAATGTATAACAGAACTATCGAAGTGTACTGCTATCAAATCGGTAAGATATGTAAATTTGTCTTCAGTTTTCATTAATCAATAAAACTAGGACAATACTAAAGTAGTATAAAATATTTTAGAACCCATAAACATCTTTAATTGTTCGAGGAAGACTTCTTATGAACCGATAAGGCTTTCTTATCACAGAATGTGCCACTACAATTCCATTAATGACCCAAATAAACCATCGGTAGGCGTTGGCTTGGGTCTTCCTAACTACAAGCCTATTGATATAGATAGGAGACGGTTCAATGATGCCATTAGAGCAAGCGAAGATTTACTTATTGAGCAGGTAAGAAAGTTACGTTATTTTTTGGTTCAGTTTAAATGCAGAGATTTTCCCTGGCTCTCAACGACCATTACTGATCTTGGCGTTAGTGTATGGATACTGTAATATTCAAGGTTTAGCCCTTCGTAGCACCCTAACGCTACGAAAATGCATAGTTATACCTGTTAAAGCTTTTTCTTTAATTTTGCCACCTTAAATTAAAGGGGGGCATGTACGTCAAAAACATTTTTTAAGCTTTTCAAGCTTTCTAACCAATACAGAGAAATTTTAACTTGTGTAATTATAAACAATTAGAAAGCAAAGTGGTTGTTCATAAATATTTACAACAATAATTGTGATTACTAATAGCAGTATACAAAACGCAGGTCTACATTTCCTCAGATCTTTTTTTTCCACATAGTTTTATATAACTTGCATAATAGTTAAAGATGTTTCTTGATATTCTTGCCAATTCTGTTATAGTAATTTAGTTACCTTTTTTGCTTATGTATGTATATGTAGAAGTCTAAACATAATGAAGTGTATCAGTGTGTCAATTAAAATTGGCTAACAGAACCAGAATTACAATTATTCTTCATAATCAGACTTAAGAAACTTATTTTACATGTTACATATGAGTTTCATTGGTTCAAGTTTTTTAATTGTGCTGTTTTAAGAAAAAGAAGTCTATATTATATCCATAGTAGTCTAATAGTTCATATTGTCTGATTTCTACCTAATTTGGCATAAATCGGTTACTACACAATAGAAATGATCGTAGATATTGGTGTTGGATTAATTAAAATGGATTTAATTTCATCTTGTCTGCACTGTTTCATACAGAAATGATGAAATATTTATTTTCAGACTATGCTTGAGGACAAGATTAAAGCGACTGATTGGGAGGCTACTAATGAAGCTATTGAAGAGCAAGTGGCTAGAGAATCTTATATACAGTATTTCCGTGATACTGAGAAACGTTTAAAAGCGCAAGGTTCTTTGGCTAGTGGAAGCAGTTCCACAATTACTTCAGCTATGTTGGCTAGCCCTAGAAGTTCCAGGCGTGGTTCAGTATCACCAAAAGGATGCCAATCTCCAAAAGGCTCTGCTTCGCCTAATTACACTTCTGGTAAAAAGGCTTTGTTAATACTTTTGAGTGAGATTTATGTACAGTTAAATACCTGTGTCACATCCTTTTCAATTTTTCCACATACAATAAGAAACCTGGTACCTGGTGTTAAAGGGACGAGGACATTTTATTACTACGATTTTATCATGTAGCATTAGCACAGGTTGACATTTTCTCCATTTGTATGGTTACTTGCTGAAATAAGTACAGATGTCGAGAAGACAGGGACCAAAACTCTTTTCAGAATGCATAACAGCACATGCATAAATCTATGTTAAGTTCACATATTTGTACAAGGGTTTGCCAGCTGATGAGTGCTTTTCTTGTGTTCAGTTCTTTTCGGAAGCTTCGTTGTTTGTCAAATGTACATTTCTTTACATTTCATTGTGTTGTTTTTGAGAGTGGTATGATGTAGTTCTGAGCCGTTTATTTTTTTGGGATCTTATTGTTCTCAAAAATGTTGTTGAAAAGTTCTCTCAATACAGTTGTGATTAAAATTAGAATTTTTATAACTTCTGTTGGTATTTCATTTGATTGGTTGAATTGAATGGTTGTTCTAATCTCGCCATTGTTTATTGTTATCCAATATTGTGCCAAAGGTTGTCTGGTATAATATTGTTCTTCTAAGAGTTTAATTTCCATCTATTTTGTTTGGATGATCTTGCGTTTTATCTCATTATTCCATGTTTTTCACACCGGTTCATCCTTTCTTCTTCTTTGATTAATTTCAATTTGATCAGTTATTGCAGGAGATCATCGTCGCTTGATGAATAATTCGCTTTTACACGTGGGTACAATCATTTTACATATGAGCAAGATATACTTGAACTTCTTATTTTGCAAAAATATTGAATATACCACAAAATCTTTATTACACTTTCTAACTAATATCTTGGATTATTGAGCCATATTAAAAATCACTGTCAAAATGCATAATCATTTAACATTTTAAGACATTTTAACTCTACTCTTCCCATCTTTTAAAAATTTGATGCATTTTCAAATAAGAAAATAATTAAATTACATGTAACACTTGTAATGAACGAATTTTGAATATTTTTCTGTTTTTTTGGACTACAAATTATCTTTACAGTATTTTATTTTTCTCCTCGAACAATCCTAGAATCTCATTTTCAAATCCTACCGAGATGCCTTTTTTTGTGTTATCTGTTATATAAATTTGTTTCTTTTACATGGAATTATATATTATTTAATTTAAATAGTGAGTCCACGAGCATCCAGCTCACCAGTGAATGGATCTGTTATGCCAGAACGTGATGAAAATCAAACTGTACAGCAGCCTTCATTCATTCATACTGGGGAAGAAAATACTTTTAATAAATGTGTTTATGCTCCTAGAGGAATCGAACAGCCAACAGAATCGTTTAGTTTCGGCCCAGATTTCACTCAACAGGCTGGCCCTTCTACTGTGGATAGTAACTTAGGTAAAACATATTTCCTTTTTCTTAATGAAACTTCTTAATACGATTTTAGGGTATGAAGATTTTGACCAGGGAATAATGGCACAAGTTTTGGCAGAATCACAGCAAACCTATTTAGATGAATTGAAAAACAAATCCAAAAAGCGGTATGAATCTCCGGGACCATCTACATCTTCATAGTTTATTAAAGTAGTTCACTTTTATATCCATCTAAATTTTAACATCCAATGAGAATATGCAATCACTATAATCACAATAGTTAAACAACTAGTGCAAAATGGAAATCATTAGTTTAGGAGATTAAAGGTTCAAGACATCATGTGTGAAATAAATTTATGTAGCTGTTAATCAATATTTCAAAAGAAATCTATATTGGGACTTTGTATTGTACTTATGGTGACTCCAACTATATTAATATTCAATAGTGTCACGGGAAACTTTATTAATGTTTTTCAGCGGTTCGAGATGTGGATTCTTTTTATTGTTTATTCAATTGTCCTGTATGGCTTCTTTATTTTCCTAAGCTTTTAAGCGAAATTTTGATCTAATATGATTCCTTTTTACAAATTTTATTGTTTTGCGTACAATAAAATTCCTTTAAAATTAACACCGTATGTTTTGAATAGTAATTGCATAATCTGTATTTATTATACAATGTAACTATTCAAAAAAAATATCTGTTTGTAATCTTAAATAAGGTTACTGTAGTTTAGGTGGTAGTTATATGAATGTATTTTATAATTTAAATGTTAATACAGGCAAATCGCATACCATAAACTAAACTATAGGCGCTATATTTTAAAACTCGCATTGGGCTCATTTCAGGCTAACGCCGAGTTTAATGGAAAAAAGTGAGTAGTACTTTTTCCATTAAAATTGTTAACCAGAAAATAAATTTTAGAATCAACTGAATCTGGCATTAAAGATGAGTGGAAAGCTGTTTCAGGTGTTAACCATGGTTGTTTTATATTAGGAGAATATACCTTGTGTGTTACTTTTCACTGTAATCAAATGTATAATTTATAACTTTAAACAATATTTTTAAATAACAAAGTATAGCTTATAATTGTGAATAGATCCACTTTTCAACATTTCATTGGCAGATTCATTTGAGGTTTTGTGTGCCAGTTAGATTTTTTTTTATGTGAATGAAATAAAACTTGAATATGTACAGGTAATTAATTATGCGTAACCTATTCATTGCATTGTTAAGTGCTTAAGAATTCACTTTAAGTTTAGTTGGACGAAGAAGTTCTCTTTTTATTGAATACACTGTGTTGTTTACCTCCCTTTATATAGCTTTTATCACCTTTATACTACTTTATCAATATGTCGCGGATCGACTTTTTTTTAACTTTTTACCTTTTTTTGAGTAAGAACTTTGTACATTATTTAGGAATATATGTGAAGTTTGCATAACTTATAAAAATTGTTACGTTAATTGCGTTTTGGTGAGTTTAAAATGTAGCTATAGTACATTAATTTAATTATGTTATAACTATGTTAGAGTAAAATTACTTTATTCTTAGAAAACCATGCAATCCCGGAGATTGCCTGTATTATAAATATGTCCAGAATGGCTTTACTGCAGTACAGGTATATTTTGGCGTTATAATGATATGGTCTGTCTTAAAATATGTTCGCTGTTCTCTAGATGATTTTATATACACTTTCATGTGATCCTTCTATTGTTAAGAAGGAGAAAATCTAAATGCAGCGACAAAAGTGTGATTTTCGTACTTGGTATGTAATGCCTACTTCTATTTGTTTTAATTTTTATGGGCAAAGAGACTAAAAAAGATCGAGTTATTAAGTAACTCACTTTATATTGTGATAAATTGGAACATAATAACACCGTGATTTTCAACAATAAATAATTGGTTTTGTTTTTTTTTATATATAGAAATGAGATTTAGAAAATTCATTATACTCCTTTTTTTTTAAGTAAACAATACTTAATTATTGCAAATAATGTAGATATGACATAGATTCGATTACATTCATTGGAGACAACTATTTAGGCACTTTATATAATTGGAGAAGTTCCTAGAAAATACGGTGTTTATGTGGTTGCAATAGCATCATGTTTGTTGTGGTATGAATATGCATATATTTTAGTACCCTGCATTTGGATAACTCATTTGTTTCGTTGTATATCTTTGTCTAAATTTTGTGTATATTTGATAATACAGCATTTCCTATGTAGATTTAAAATAAATGGGAAATTGGCAAATCTGGCTGAAGAATTACAAAAAAAAATCGTTTAAAGCACAATCTGCAGCACAAGGTTAAATCCGTTATTGGTCAGTTTCTATTAATAACATTTAGTGATACATGTTTTGTAGGGCAGGTCATCAATTGATGAACAAGATGAAGGCAACTGACAAATATGAACCAACCCGAAACAACTACTATGGCTAATACCATTCAAGGTATTGAATTATACGAAATGATCATATTTAAAGTTCTCGCCTTTCAGCATTAAGTGGAATATCAAGAATTTTTTGAATTTTTTTCATAGTCAAACACCTTTATCCTTACAAATTTTCTTAAGATGAAGACAAGATTATCTGTCAAATATAACTAAAATTTGATAAAGCTGGACTATTGTACCATTTCTTTTTTAAAACAGGTGGTGGTTGTTGCTTTGTAAGGTCCATCACTATTTCTTTTTTAAATATATGATTCATTGATATAGCATGTAAAAAATATGTCTACAGCCTATTAGGTTAGCAGATAAGTTCAGCCTATATTTTTTGACAGACTTTAAAATATAATTTCACATTTACATATATGTATTACTAATGAAAAATCTTTTAAAGCAAAATTAGTTCACTGGAGATATTTGAGATAATTTTAACACTTTTTTAAACTTTTTATCTGTGGTAAAGTATAAAAATACTGTACTGCTGGAACTACTTCTAGTCAGTCGACGCATATGATTTTTGTTATTTTTTTTAATATATGTATATATTTGTGAAGAATTGTAAGCATTTTTAGCAGTTAAGTTGTGAAGTTAGTTGTTGGTTCTGCTTGGATTTCGAAAGTGTTTGTTTAAATATTCTTGAAGATGTCTTTATTTTTAGTTCTTTTACATTTAAGACTTTTTACACTTAATGACAGTTGTCTTATATGGAATATGTATTGATGCAAAGATGCATGGTGTTATTTAGATACATCTAAACGAATGTGTTACTTAAGTTGGTATTCATGTTAAAAATGAAAAATTTTTGTTTTTGGATTTGAGAGTTTACTTAGTTTCGTAATAACAGTAAGTTTACTTTTGTTATTGCGTATTTTGTTGTTGTTTTTTAATTTTATGTGCAAATTCTGAAGTCTTTATTAGGCTGCATCTGTGTTTATTCTTTTTTTGAAAATTCGGTTGAAAAAAAGATCACAAATGGCCACATGTATTTTCCTTTTGGAGTCTACTCTTTATTTAATGACAATTATATGTGTACCAGTAAAATATGTGTTGGTTTTACAATTATACTTTTACAATTTTTTTTCTCCAAATACATTACAAGTGTTAAAAAACTGTAATATAGTGTAATGGTGTATTGTAACGGTATTTATATAGGTTCTTGAGGTGAGTCCCAAATTTCAATTTTCTAACGCCTATCATATATGTAGGTAACTTTATGTTTAGAGATAGAATTCAGTTTATTATTAAAGATTAATAAATGGGATTAAATATATTTTCTGTTTTCTTATAATCATTACATTTACCTTTATCTATGCAATGCATACCCAAGTGGTATAAATGCGTCGTAAGCTGTACATAGATAATCTGGTTACCTGTTCGTAGAATAAAAGTTGCTAAACTACAATCTAAATTTAATAAAGAATTTCTTTTCAAGCAGTTATAACTTCTGATGTATCGTTTCAAAATCAATGAATTTTTAAATTAGAAATATCTACTGACTCGATTTAAATTTTACGGTCAAGAAACAGTTATACTGGATACGTCAGATTGGCTCTATTTTACTACACAAAGGATTTAGTTAGCTGTGTACTGAAAGTCAGTAATGATGGACGATTTTATTAAATGTTTTTTAACAATAAAGGGATCAGAAGACGGGGCGAAGTTTAGTTGCAAATGACTCTTTCATACCCCCTATTACAACCACTACAATAACAAAGGGGACACGAAATAAGAACCTGAAAGATTACATGACATATGTAAATCCTATAATATACCATATTGTACAAGTTGTGTGCTTATAAATTTTCCCTTTTCTTACATACAACGTCATACACTACATACAGTGATTGAAACAATTACCTTTTGAAAATAATTCACTACGATTACTCATTACATCATAAAAGTAGTGTATTACGATTACAAATTACTTTTTCCAAGTTCCGGGAGCACTTGACATGCTCCGCTGACCGAAATCCGCCTTAATTTTTCTGTTTAAAGTTACCATTAACAATGTTAGAGTGCTCCAAATGAAGTGAAACTTTATGAGAGTATTCACAGGAGTTTGCTTTATACGCCTACCGAGCTTCATTTCATTGGCTGGAAACACATCAAAATATCGTCATACAGACCACAGAGTTTCATCATGGAGACATGATTAACGTCTTCTGCTGCTATGGTGCAATTGAAGTAACCAATCTCTTTACATTGTTTATGTTCTCCAAAAACATGAGATGGGGCATTTTTTAAATCTACAACAATACAGGAGATTTGTTCTTGTAACGTTGCATTTTGATTTCTTCTATATTGCACTGCCTTTTTAATTGCAGCAACAAGTCGATAGCTCCTCGAAGACACAATTTTTCTATGTTCTGGAGGCACTGGGAGATTTTTAGAGTTGCTTCTTTTTTGCCAGTCCTCTGTCCAATAATACACGCCTACAACAAAAAACAATTGATGCATAGTCCATATTACAATTTTACAATTTAAAATCATAACAATGAATGAAAGAAATAAAGTTATATCATTATGATCGTTATAATCATTTCGAATTTACACTGGTAATATCGACAGGAAAGGATGAACTCCAGCGGATGTCTGAAATCACGATCAATCAAAGGTCGGTGTGAAGTCAGTTAAGACGTTAGACGATTTATTATTAGTCATTTGAAAATATTTTAGTTTCCTTTTTTAGCATGTTTCTTGAACTTCAACACCTCGTATTTTTTTATAGAACAATATTTTTGTATGAATTTTTGTTTAAGTATATTTATCCAGTATATATTAATGTTTACGCTGGGATATTTGCCACCGGACGGTCCTATTCCCGTTCTAACTGTTACCGCTAGAGGCGCCATAAATCAACAACTCTTTAAACAAAACATGTTTTTAGGGTTTTGATCAAAAATGCTCAACCAAAAGAAATTCTAATCACTCTGTAAATTCTTAAAAAAAAAATCTCTTTCCCGCAAAGTTAATAATTTTGCAGAAATTACGCTAAGCAAAAAAACAAATACCTTTAAAAAATCCCACAGAAAAATGGACAACTTTGCGGATACTACTACTTTATTTTGGATTTTTTTTATACAAGTCATTTTTCAGTAATTTCTAAAATAACGTTGGAATTCGCTAAAAACAAATTCGCCAAGATGGCTGCCTCTGAAATAGCCTCTTAACTAAAATAACGTCGCTGCAACACTGACAAATCACCCTAAAAATGCATTTCTGCCTCTATTGTAATTACATGCGGGAAATGTATTTCCCAAGTGAGATTTAAACTCATCACGCCAGTCGGAATAATACAATCGGTGGGTGGTTGTGGTTAAATTACATTTCCGAGAAGCAGGTGAATGAACCGATGTGATTTCCAGCTGCATTTGATAAACAATTCCAAGTTTAGAATTGCTATAGTGTTAAAATTAATGATTCTACGTTTAAGTATTATATTCAAAATGTTTCAAATGGGTAACGCAGTTTTATTCGGTGTCGGTCATGTAGCATTAAGAAAACAAATTAGATACGTTGACATTACTTACATTCAAATTAATAAACGTATACATAACGCTTCAGAATTGTGTTAAAAAGATTTAACCCGAGAATAAATGAGTATTTCTGATATCTGGGCACCTATTCCTGAATGTGGGTAATTGTAATTACCTAGGGAAATTTTAAAATTACTGTTCTACCAATAAGTATAATTATTGATGGAACGGTAATTTTAAAATTTCCCTAGGTAATTACAATTACCCACATTCAGGAATAGGTACCCTGAAGTGTAGATCAGTTACCTTTTAGTCTTTTACCTAATGTTCTACTAGAATTATTTTTTGCAAACGGTGTGATGATGATGATGTGCGTTTTCTTATAGCCTTTGACATATCTGTAATAATAACGTTGTAGACCAAATAATTTCTTTATTGCTTAACATATACATAGAATATAATACTGTGAATGTAACTTCGAAGTCAATAAGTGTGCATTTCGGAGAAAAGGTCTGCACGGTGTACGCGCATCAACTTAAACTGTGATTGCAGCGTAACTACATATAAAGTTTGTTAGAATTAATTAAAATTGTTTGTGAAATACAGCGTGAGTTTCTAGTCACAACTTTCGAATGTTGCAGAAAATGTGTGTCCATGGCTTTGGCATGCCTACATGAAAACTTTTCAACATCGAACTAAATCGTTGTTTAAATATTAGTAATTGAAGTGGCAAGTTCCTTTGTTATCCAAATTAATTAAAAGGTGAACGAACTGTGTTGCACTTTTAATCCTTTTTTGGGCTCGAACGTTTCGTATTAATTAACAATAACGAGTAACAATTTGGTAAGGCTGGAAATATCTGTTCGTACGACGGCAATGCTTTTTGTAATTATAATAAATAATTTTAATAGTAAATAAGAAATATTCAGATGTATTGGGTGAAATACCCCATAATAACCCCCATAATAATCCTCCAGAAAGTTTCCGGAAAATCCGACTTGATAGTTACGGAACATGTTTCCCCATCACTCCATTGAAGAATAAAGGATCAAATATTTCTATCAATAATGAAATTACTACGGAAATCGGTTGGAAAAAGAGGATTATTTCGTCGCTGCGAAATTTTAACTTGTTCCTGTTTCGTCACTTACCGAAAGTGATTTTTCTTTCTAATTTCTTTCAAATCTATCTTTTAAAATTTTGTCAATTTTAGAAATTTTAAAAAAAGAACTGGCAAACAGTTCATGTAACTTCACAATATGTTCTAAAGTTCAATGAAATAAAAAAGAATTTAAAGGGGACTTTTGTGATACTATAATGATATGTGCTATAAAAATTAGCAAATGCATTCAGTAAAACAACAAAAGTTTGTTTTATGCATTTACAAAATGCGCCAAGTAAAATTCCGAAATACGTTTTGTCGTACGAAATACGTTTCGAAGTATTATAGGATAATATTTGTCACCTTCAAGGGGTGAATCGTAAAGTTCATTTAAACTTATCTTCCAAACTGTTTGGTTGTTTGGTATTCGATAGGCATATTATTAAAAAAGGTTTTTTTCGATGTTTTTTAGTCTCAAAAAGGATCTGAGATATTCCAATAAGTTTAGCATAAATTGTTGTGGTATAGAAACACTTTTGCCATCAAAATTTCGATTTTATATAATTGTCATAAATGTTACATCACTTTTCTTATTAAACATATCTGTTCGCTGAGCCACAACTATGTTATCGGGTAAATAAATAAAGCTTCCTGTTTATAAAATAGGTCTACACGTTATGCATATCGATTATCAAGCATTTGAATACAAGTTTGTACGGACTCTTCTGAAGAATGTTTATGTAGGCATTTCTAGCCAGAAAATAATGCAGGAAGAATGATTAAAATTTTATTACAAGCTTTAGAGCTCCTCGAAAGATTGCACTGCTTCGCTCAACGTTATTGTATCCAACAACCATTAAATATGATGGAATTTCTGAATACGATGAAAAGGGTCGCATCGATAACAAATAAGTACTTGCGTCTGTAAATATGGTTAAGCAATTTTGACTCACAAGATGTGTATAAATTAGGCATCTTTTTAATTCCAGAAATAATAAGGAATAAATTAAAATTGTCCACTTAAATAATTTCCCAAAAAGTCAAAAAGTATGTGATTTTACAAAATCAATTAGATTTCACATTTTTTTTTAACTTTTGTGGTTTTCGAAACGATTTCTGATTTTATTCCAAATTTGTAACAATATATAAGGTGTGGTGAAATCACAGCGATTTTTCCTTTCCCGACTGAAAACAGAAGGTGCCGAATCGAAATAAGCGATAAGTGCGATCAGTCGCCATGTGACCAACAATGGTGAATATTATCATACTTTACTCCTGACAGTACAGTAACAACGAAGTATGAATTAACATCTCATGTTTACTTACATGGTATTGTTATAATACTTAATATATAAATGTGATATAATATGTATTCTACAGTATATAATCTGTATCTATAACACAGGTCGGTGCCTAATCCCGTCTAGTGGAAATTACAATAATTTCTCCTATAATTTACGTTCGAAAAATTAATATTACAGGATTTTACCTTGACTATAGCTCACGAGAAAATTGTTTCATATCTTACGTGGCAGTGTTTTCTGGCTGATAAACAGCTTTGTTTATCACTCGTTTATTGTTCACCATGTGGTCACGTTCTCAGTCATAACACGCGTAAACTAGCTAAGCGAAATCCTCAATCTTCTATTTTGAGATTGTTTTAAGACCCAATAAAAATTTTATCATCACTTCTCAATGAAAATATGCGGGTATATTGGGTAACCAAGCTTAAAGGGATTTTTAAAAACGCAGTAAAATTTTTATTTTTCTAAGACGTGCATTAAACTTTCCACGTTCAGCTTAAAATTAGTATACAAAAAACGTTTAACGGGATACACCTGGTGTACTGCGATATGTTCATATTGGGAATGCTAGTAGAGAGTAAATTCTGTTAGATGATGTTAGAATACCGGTAACTTGCAATTATAATTGAAATAAGCACTAATCTTCGACAATATTATCTATCGATTTAATGTATAATGAATCTATTTCTAATTTCAAACAAAGGGTTTTCAAACTAGTTAAAATGAAATAATCTTGTTCAGCGTCAATGTGTTACCCAAATCCTTTTCTAGAAAGAAAATGTACTTTTCCTAAGAAATGGCGAAGGTAGATCTGAAATGGTGAACGCACAAGGCTAGAAGGGCGATAGCACATCATACGAAATGATTCCTCTAACTTTTATTAAACAGAATTTTTGAGCTTGTACATTAATACGATTAAATATGACACTAAAAATTACATTATTCCAATTTAAACACAGCCGAAGAATATTACAAAATTTGCACATAAGGCAACTTGGAATTTTCTTTGGATTTGAATAAAGAATTCTTGTGTTCTTTAACACTTACACATCTTTATTTAGTCTTTGGTTAATCTCTTTTCTTCCCAATCAGATTATTTCACCTCAGTTCCTAACAGTTAGACCTAAAATATGCTTTGCAATGCAGTTAACGTAATTAATCTATTAATTAGTTCTCTAATTAACTTGGTGAAAATTGATACGATTTATTCCATAAAATCTAGCGGTTGCATTAATTATGAACTGAAAAGAAGCCAAGTTCGTTCGGTACAAATAAGTTACACTGAAACGATATTTTCATTAAAAATAAACCAAGGACAACCATATGAAAGCATGTTTCAGTATCAGGTGGGTACAGTTTTTTCAGGGCAAATTTAAGAAGCCATAAACTTTTTGTTTCAACATATTTTCGGTGCCATTTGAAGTTACTTGCTCTTTTCAGAAAGTAAATGACGGAGTTCTTTTGACAAGTTATTAAAAACGATTTCTACATCATAGAAATAGTCTTATTTATGAAGGTAAGATGTTCTTAATAAATATAAATTGCTTAGCCCTGACAGCACGTTATTTGCGAGAGATTCTGCACGGAAAATGTAATTTATGAAGTGATATAGTGTATCACGAA
The DNA here is from genome assembly GCA_963576515.1 of Cryptocephalus primarius. NCBI lineage: Eukaryota > Metazoa > Arthropoda > Insecta > Coleoptera > Chrysomelidae > Cryptocephalus > Cryptocephalus primarius. Next base: position 7,018,327 of record OY754936.1, read on the forward strand.
CTGCGTTATTAAGTTATTATGGTTTTCATCTCGAGTGAAATCCACAATTGAGCCTTTCCAATTTCTATAAATTGGGCTGTCTATATTTTTATTTGTAATTATAAATAGTGCAGTTCTTCACTCAAACTTATAAATAAATATCATTATAACAAATTTTACCAATTATCCTAAGTTTGAAAGGCCAAATTTTATAAATACAAAGAAAATATTTAATATGAAATAAAATCAAAATGTATTGCAATTATAAATTCTATAATCTCTTGCGTCGTCTGGTGGGTAATAAATCCAGAACAGGACGTTTAAATTCAGCCGAGAGAGAGTTATGTAAATTGGCCACATTGTATGTGAAACTTCTTTTAAACATGGATGGTCTATGAGTAATTAGTCGCTTATAGCGAGCATTAATGTTATGTACATTATGACAAAATATAATTTCATTTTATCACCAAGCAGGCGTTTTGTAATATGTATCATTTAATGATAAAAGGATACCCTTGTTTAATAGTGTTTGACACACTGCTTAAATCTTAAGGAAGAGCTAAAAATGACACATAAGTTCCTTACTTCATTTTTTAGTTTAAATGAGACGTGATCATTTTGATGATTGATTTTTTTATACCATCCACATCCTGGGCTAAATATCATTACGCAACATTTTGTGAAATTTAAATATAAAGAAAGTTTTAAAGACAATGTGAATATTTCAATAGGATTTCAATCCCTTGTACACAACTGTTATTAATATGGAACATCAGGTCTACATATTTGACTGAACAAGTCTACAGCAATGGAAATTTAGCGATGTTCTATCAACTTTAAAATCTTACTGTGAACTTCACTTGATCCTACTGCTTTAACATATTTTGCGGTCGTTGTATCATGTTCAACCTCACTTTGGCTTATTGCTGGGATATTGTCGAGACCACTATATCACACAAGTCAGGTTTGGTGTAAGAAATGATTTGATATATATTATTTCTAGAGTTTTAATTTCTCTTACAGTTTTGTAGCAATTCTACATTTTGGAACTCCTAAGCGTTCAAATTTGAAGCATCTATGTATTCGGTCACTGTAAAATAAATTTCATCCCCTTTTCTAACCACTCTGTAAGAATAATTCGGAGTTTTTAAATAGTTTACAAACCGGAAATGAACGTTATCAGTAAAGTAAAAGATAACATTAACCGATCCACTACTTGAATTTAAATTAATTGATCGCACAATGGAGCGTTAATAAGTTTAACATTTATTATTGTCGGTGTTTTCTAAGAAACGTTTTCTCTTATTATTTGTTCATGCATTCAGTGACAATGCATACTAAAACTTATTTTGCAAATTGTTATAAATGTTTTAAAATCGAAAAAACTTTTTTTAATATCTTGAAAACTGCACACCTCACGTTATGGCTCAATAGTAAAATTATAGCAAATTGATTTGGGTTTGTCTCTGGGGTTTTCCGGCGTTAAAATCACTTAATCACTTATAGTTTACATATGTCTTTTAGACGACGTAGGTGAAGACGTTCCTGCAGATCCCGCGAAAGAGGGAGGGAATTCAGGAGAAGGAACCTAAGGGAATCGCTAATTTAGCGGTAAATAACGACAGAAATATTTACCAGTGTTTTACATACTTAATGACAAATTAACGTTAAATTTGAATGTTCAATGATATCTACTCGAGTTCATAACGGAAACGGGAGTATATAAACAATAATTTTAAACAATTCAGGTTCATATCTTTTGTTATAACAAATGTAAATGCGAAATGAGTCCAAAAGCCTCGTAGAATAATCGTCATACTTTACTACGGTTTCGATTAAAGGTGATGTTTTCATTGTCTGCAAAAATGAATTGAATCGATAAATGAACTTGAAAACAAATCTTGACTCATTGTATCAGCGGGTTCGGTGGTCTTCCGGTCCTAATGTATTATAAAGGTATGAATTCGTCTCGCGGCTGATTAATCGGGCAATTATTTGCAGACGGAGCCGTCTCCCGGACAAAAGGGGTTAATAGGGCGTCCGTCATCTCAAATGGGATTTCTAGATTTTCAGGTTGATTTCATTAGAGGCCCACCGAATACTTCCTAAAAATAAATTAGAAATGAGTTGCGCAAATACATCTTGCGGGATTTTAGACCGGGAATTTTTACTTTATTCGTAATATAGTAAAGTGTACTTGTTCCAGTACCAATAACGAACATTTTAAATGTTTTTCAGTTTCCTTTCTTCCTTTGTTTAATATACCTTCGGCAAAATAAAAGACAATTAACTTGAGAAGGGCACAACGTACATGTCTCTTGAAGAATATATCATATAATAGACATTAAAATAACGATTGCAATAAAAATAATTTGTCGCTCATTACGCACGCATGAAGTATTAAGAGGAAATCTTGTTGATTCTACTCTCGTATTGATTACATTCTTTAATCCTTCGGCTGTTGTCTGCCGTCAACACGGACTATTTTGCGATTATCCTTTGCACGAGAACGTGCTCTTCAATCGTTTAAGTATTAGTAGATAGTTAAACATTTGTAGCCAGGTCACTGCACTTCGATAGTTGATAGAAATAGTTTGGTAACGAATAAATGTAGTTAATTGGATTTATCAGTTTGACTGTGAATACAATAGTGGAGCAGTGTTATATTTATGGAAATCCCCTGCGCTTTCTCATGTTGAAAGTGATAAACATCAATGCGAAAATGGATTCATTTACACATTAGGGAGCGAAATTATGAAGTTTGTATCGAATAGTTGGGGGAAAAGAAGAAATTTACCTAACTTTTGACATTATTTCACTGAATTGTGACAAATAAAAAAATATTTGTTATTGTTCAAGAACGCGGGTTCTTCAGAATTCAACGTATTCTTCGTACAGATAATCGTTTGACCAAATTTGACCCGGGGTTTGACGTTTGAGGAAATCTTGTTGATTCTACTCTCGTATTGATTACATTCTTTAATCCTTCGGCTGTTGTCTGCCGTCAACACGGACTATTTTGCGATTATCCTTTGCACGAGAACGTGCTCTTCAATCGTTTAAGTATTAGTAGATAGTTAAACATTTGTAGCCAGGTCACTGCACTTCGATAGTTGATAGAAATAGTTTGGTAACGAATAAATGTAGTTAATTGGATTTATCAGTTTGACTGTGAATACAATAGTGGAGCAGTGTTATATTTATGGAAATCCCCTGCGCTTTCTCATGTTGAAAGTGATAAACATCAATGCGAAAATGGATTCATTTACACATTAGGGAGCGAAATTTTGAAGTTTGTATCGAATAGTTGGGGGAAAAGAAGAAATTTACCTAACTTTTGACATTATTTCACTGAATTGTGACAAATAAAAAAATATTTGTTATTGTTCAAGAACGCGGGTTCTTCAGAATTCAACGTATTCTTCGTACAGATAATCGTTTGACCAAAACACACTATTATATTTTTGTAGCAACTAAAAAAAAATTATAGCAATTGTTTAAGAACTTAAATATTTTAGGATTCAACGTAATCAAAATATCTTTTGACCATTTCTGACCAAAATTTACAATTGGATTTTTGTAACAAATAACAATTTAATTATATTTGAACTGTTCTTAATTTTAGGGGTTATTAAAGTTTTATAAGCAGTTTTAAAGTCTTTATACAAATAGCACTGAACTTTATTAAGTGATTAACAAGATGTAATTGTCAAAACGACTATTCTCACAACGTTTAGTGAATTTTCCGAATTTTTTGTAACAAGCTCATTTACGTATAAATTAAATAAGAGTTGTAATAAAGCTCTAAATTTTAATAATATTACTACCAAAGTACTACATAAACTACCTAAATAAAATAATAAACATTGATTTAAAATAACTGTCTATAAATTAAGAAAATAAATAATTAAATGAATATTATTAAAAAATTATTAATAAGCGAAAAACTATATCTTAAATTGTATTTTTCTACATTACTTTCAATTTAAAGAAAAACTGAATTTAACATATTTCTTTTAATTGTTTTAAGTCCTATAGCTGACGTTTTCAGAAATTAGTTTCTGTGGGATATCCTCATTATTTTTTGACAAGAAGTCAATATGTTTATAAGTATATTATACTTTTATTTTCATATGGCACCACATTGTTATTATAGTGTTTCTTAAATGTATAAAAAAAATTTCTTCCCAAAGAAATACTATATAAGAAATACTGTATAAACAATTACAAAGAAATCTATTGAATATCAGTTTTTTATTGCTGTATATTAAATTTCAATTATACATTGATTGTATTTTTTTAAAATTGGGTAATATCGAAAGATGAAATACGGTATATAATTTATATTTTTGAAGACTTTCTTACATCAATATTATTCATCACCAGCTACTTTCTGGTATTTTCCGTATTTTATCTTATTTTTACACATCTGTGCATTTTGTCTATCTCAGGAACAAATTGATAAAAAATTCCATTTGGATATTGTTTGGTAAGACAATTTTGAAAAGTTAGTATTTTTTAAAGTTGCTAAGAAAACTGTTGTGCATGGAACAAAATATATAAGGAGGAGTGTAATGATTTTCTCAAGGGCCCATTTTCATTATTCAAAGTTTGACTTTTAATTTCGTAACGTACGAAGAAAGTTGCTAAAATTTAAATATAATTTGTAGAGAGGGCTTGTACTTAACTTGTTATTAAGCTCTACATATATTTTATTTCATTATCACTTGGACATTTTTATTGTTTTTCATCGATAACAGACATTTCAAATTACTGACGTAAGTAGGATTTTGAGGCTGTAAAATCAATTCCAAAATTAATTTTTCTAAGTATCACTGATTTTAAGAAATACCGTCAAATTCTGATTTTAATATATATCTTTAAAGGGATGTAAAATCTACAGAAGACTTTTTGAAAAATTAGTTTACGTTGGGAAACTCTATTCTTAAGTAGAAATCGTACTTGAAAATTTTTCTCCATTTTGAAAAAACATCCCGCGTAGTAGCGTTAAACGCTCCTGAATAAATAAATGTTCAGTTTAATTGCTATTAAATATCGTATAGTTGAATGGGCTTTCTCAATATAAAATCACCTGGTCATTAAAACCACTAACTGATAGCATAAGACATGTATTCCACTTCTATAGAAATAATTTTAGTCGGTTCACCATTACCACTGTTTGTTGTAATTTTTTGAGGTTTCTAATACCTCATTTTTTTCATAATTTCCTCGTTTCTACAGTGATTTTTCATTAAATATCGTGTTTGGTGTACTAATATTTCCTAAGATCTCTTTCTACTTAAGGTAGCAACGAACAATTCTAAACAGTTTATGTAATTCCTGCAAACATACACTTGTTTGGAAATAGAACAAATTGTTGTGATTCGTGTATCGTAATCTAACCCTATCTGATCTTAAATTACCTGTTTTTCGTAATAAAATGGAGTAAAAAGAAATAGCACAGCCACCACAGGCACCACAGTTTCGTTTTTGATATCTTACAAGTACTTTACGTTTACGATATTCGCTGTTACATTAAGATGTGGGTCTGCGTGGAAATCGAAAGAAGTATGGATAGAAGGGTAGATTTCCCGACAATGGCCGCTTGAATCTTGAAAGGAGAGGAGCGTGGAAACCTGGTGCGAGTAAAGAGGGGAAGGGGCTCGTAGGGGTGGGAAAATAGAAAGAGACAAACGCTGGGCAACACATCTATCTCGTTTCGAACGGTATTATTATTATTCGGTTTCTGGCTATCCTGCAGGAACACCCGGGAGAAGAATAGGTTGCGCGCGCTTTAAAACGCCCTATCGATCTGCCCATCTCACTGCACCCGAAGGAGTGAGAGGTTGAGTATTGCTATCGGTAACTAGTGTGCAGGTCCTGCATCGCGGTGGTAACACAAAAAAAATGGCAAGCACTCATTCGCGAGTTTTCATTCCGGTGTTAAGCTAGTATTCACATTTAGTGCCCGACGAGCAGCCGGACTAGCTGTTTGCATCTAGAGCTACTGGAGAACGCAACAGTCCTTAGCACCTCCTAGGAATGACTGCCAAATCTGGAGGAACTTCAACCGAACCATGAATATTTTCTTGAATTAGGATGGTTTGCTACAACCGAACGTTTTCAGCGCTGGTTACTACCTTCCTTTTTCTCAGCATGATTCCAGGTAAGGATTTTCTACGATTTTCACTTTAACTTTAACATTACAACTTTAACTTGTTTTAAATTATTTTGAATTTTAGATTTTTTTACAGAAACTTAACTTCAACTTTAATTCACATTTACACACATACACGCTTTATTTCAGCGTCAACCAAAACAAAGCTTAATAATTTTACTTTTCAGCGGTATTTGTCGAATTTATGCGAGTTTTAACTTTACAGCACATTTTTTCAATCTATACGAATTTTGTTGTTTTCGCCCATTTTCCTTTGACTCTTATTTAAAAATGATTGATTTTCTACGAGAATTGGTGGAATACATCGAGATAAATGAAAAGGGTTCAACAACTGAAGCGTTACACCCAAAATATCTGCCCCAATTCTGTGTTTATACAATATCTCTTTGAAAATAAAGGGAGTTTCGTCACCTGGGTTAACTGCTTGGTCCTTTTTTAACTAATGCTGAAAAAGGAGATGTTTACGTTTGAATAAGCATTCTGTTGTATATTTTAAACGTGTTTTAATTTTTTGACGACACAGACTTTTAAGTAAAGCCAACGAATTATTTTCTTACAAGAATAAATTCCCTAGCTTCTTTGAATGTTTTAATAAAATTTTCCGAAATTGTGTTGTTCATATTTTAGTAGAATTGGTAATCTCGCCACTTAAATTTCCCTTAACTGTTGAGAATGCGATATTTCAGTATAAAACGGTGATTTGCCACAAGCGTCAATTGAAAAATGTAACATTATTTCGTATAAAAATATTTTTCACAATTGATTAAACTCGTTTTATGCAATTCTCCGTAGTCAATCAAAAAATACTGCCAATGAGATATTATCGCTTGTTGGCTATTTTTTACGAAACGAGTCTTTCTTTGAATCAAAGTTGTACTTCACAATTGAAAATTCGTAAAATTATTCAAAGTTTTATAAACCGTCTCGAATAACGAGACATTAATGTTTTATAATAAATTGTATCAATCAATCTAAACTCGTTTTGAACTGTTGACTATGCAATTTGCAGAGTAAAACAGAGAGCACAGCCAGCCAACGCAAGTTACCTTGTTGGTCCTTTTTTTTTTAAATAATTTTTGTCTCGATAAAATAATTTAAATTTTAGTTTGAAAAATTATCCAGAGCAAATCGCAATGGGTGCTGAGGATGAATTGTTCCCATCGACGTCAATCATTAATTTTTCTGAATTTTTCTGCATAAAAAATTTTGTTCGACAAAGTCAATTCGATTTGAATAATTAACGATACAATTTTCCGGTTTAAAATAAACAGAATGTTAAAAGAGATTTTTCCATCAGCGTTTATTACGTGGTGCTTTTTGAAACAATATTTGTTTTAATACAAATTCAAAAACTCGTTTAGTTTTCAATGGTAAATATTTTAGAGTAAATCAAAAAGTACCGCCGGCTCAAGGAATTACCGCCGCAACAGTTAAATTATTCACCATTGTTTTACTTATTTAAACAAATCCGAAGCAAAAGCTACATTTACGATACGATAAAAATTTTATTTCGTATTTTAAACTCGTTGCCAGTTGTTGACGTTAGACTTTTACTGTATCTCGATTTTCGCAGTAGAACACAAAGCACAACCAATATAGCCAATAACATTTTTATGGCGTGATATGAAGCCTGACTCCATTTCACTTCATATTGAGCCTGTCGACCATTTCAAGTTGCGTTGGGACAAAACCGTATGACTTTATAGACTTTTCTATCGTAGGCAATCTTAAATTTCAAAATATGTTTTAATTGTCGTTAAAAAATATTTTTTTTTCACTGGCGTTATTGGGCGGAACATACCTTCCTTTATAAAGTGTGTGAAAAGTACAAAACAGTATTAGAACGTTACGACAACTGGATTTTAAATACTGACCTAGTTGTTAAAACAAATTTAAGAAATTCGGAATGGTATCTTTCATTTTGATAGCCCTTATATATAAATTCCTTTCAAGTTTGAAAGTAGAGTTAAGTCCAAAACATAGACTTCTTCTATAAAGCTTTTCTCGTTTTTTTCAGTTTGTAAGTACATTACAAATAGTAGGTAGAACAAATTTATAATTAATGGGGATCGGTCTTACAGTCTCAAGAAGATGTCTTCTGTTCAATCATATTTCGAATGATTTGCAGTCATCATCAACACACTTTACGTAATGAAGGTGAGATACTGCACATGTTACACCAGTGTAAAATGAAGCGAAAATTATTAAAAACTATTAGATACACATCACATTTTATGTAACGGAGCTTGTATAGGTATAACAACTAACTTCGTGGAAACGGAATTATGTGAATTTTCTCCAAGTTGCAAAGGTCGTTTTATTCAAATGACAAGAGTGGCAACCTCGATAAAAATAACCCTGAAAGTGAAAAAGAGACAAATACTGTTAAACAGAAGACGAAAATTAAAGGTATAAACTGACGAGGGTCAATCCAAGGCATACAAATAACGTTACTCCAGCAACACTTGTCTCTAGGTCGAACAATTTCTACTTCACAAAATAAGAGTGAAATCCTCTTGGTTCTCTAAAGTGAACACTTGCGGACGCGGCAAAATTTTTATCACTTGGAGATTAAATGTAGATGGACATTACTAAGCAGGTATATTCATTGATCACCCTCGATTGGTGACTGATAGAAATAATACTATTACCTCAGTAAATAATACTAAGTAAAGTCGATATCGACGATTTCAGTGTTATCGCTTAGGGTTAGTTGAGGTGTGTTTTTAATTTGTTTGTATTTAAATTCTTGCATTACCGCAAATTTAAATGTTAACATATAGAAAATAAGTCACATCATTTACTTGAATAATATTAAGTAACATTGTTATTCAAATTTTATTACGTTAACACTCATAAATCTCAGAATTACTTTAGTTGTATGTATATAAATTTGTATCATTAAAATTAAAACTATGTTCTATTCATAACTGAGACATAACCAACAATAAATATCTTCATCTGTTTCTTAGTTTCAACGTCTATATGATAATGAGGTCGTATTAACCTTCAGGCAGTAACAATGCATTGTGCTGTTTCATAGATAGTTTGTTTTGTTAAATATTTAACGAACTATTTAGGTTGTCCGAGATAAAGCGCCCTTAACTTCTGCACTCTCGTTATTATTAACAACTTGGAGCGAGAGTTCGCGAAGTTGGCGCAGAGTTGAGTCAAATGGTTGTTAATCTTGTATAATAGGCACTGCAGCTTAAAATGCTTCTATGTACACTCGTAAATTGAACAATAAGGTTAGTGATTGTCGTCATGAATTTTGATCATTACGAGGAGAATTTGTTAAATGTAAAAATACTAGATTGTACTCACGTAGATCGTAATCACGGGTTTTGTAATTAAACTTTTCAATCATGTTAATCCATCTAACTCGATTAATCAAAATACGGTGCTATTAACAAAATTGCAAGCGATGCAATTAGCAAAGTGGCAACGATGCGACATAAAAGACTAGAGAAATGTACAGCTTTCTTCCAAGGACATACAACACGCAAAGACTCGTGAACAGCGGTAAACAACTTTATAGGCACAAAATACATGGTGAAACAGTTTTCGATGATCAAAGACAAGGGGTGTTATCTTTCGCTCGCTCACATTAAAGTGTATTTCAATGAAATCTCAAAAAACTGGAGGAGAGCAGACTAAGTTAAAAGGATGACCAAGGTGTAATCGTTCAAGCAAAGGAAGATTTGTTGTTCGTGGTTCTATCGCCATTTAAAGACTAACCTATCAGTCAAAAGAGCAAAAACTCTGAGAAGAATCATTCGATCTTTATGGACACGAACTGAAAAGTATTCTTAAGTTGAGTACAGGGTACTCTTGTCTAGGGCCAAGATAAAGTAAAGGCGTCATAGAAAAAGAGGTAATCAAAAACTGATAATTGGCTTCATCTTCATCCTATGGTGTAAACAAAATTCTATAGAGCGTAAACGTGAAATATGGTAAATGAACGAAATTCTAGAACGTCGCCCATTAGCATTAGAAATGAGCTTTTGGTGAAGGTTAGCTAATAAACAAGACTAAAAACAACAAGAAATACCCAACTTCATACATGAAAATTGATAAAATAATTAATGGAATACAAAGAAAACTATTTGGTAGGGCAATGCTGAAATAATAAATGAAGTATCCCTAAGCAAATTTTGAAATACATGCATACTGAAAGAGAAATTATACTTAAATATATACAGAAAATACATGAGAAACAAATTATATGGTGGAACCACACAATAGAATAGGAAATGAGAAAGAAAAGAGTACCATGGAAAAATTCGGGAAAAATTTAAAAAAAAAGCATACGAAATGAACAAATAAAAAGGGAAAACAATAGTGAAGAGTTAAATCCAGAAAACATCAACAAATTTGATAATGAAACAATGCAGGCAACCAAGAAAATAAAATACCTGCCTCCTTGTCACATACACTGTGAGTCATGGACTATGACAAAAAAACTAAAGGATAGGCTACAGAAATAAAAGATTTCGTAAAAAATTTAGACAGTAACCACAACAGAAAAATACGCAGAGACGTACATTCATTGTGGAGGGTAACAGGCAAGTGAAAATAGCAAATGACAATTACCCGAAAACAGAAAAGGTACATGGTAGGCAGGAATTAGAAAAATAGTCGAAGAAAACAGAATTTCATGGACATAAGCGACGACAATGGGACAAAACTGAAAAACATGTCGAAACATCTTCATTTCTACCCCTTTGGTATAGGAGGGTTCGGGAGAAGACAGAAAATCAAATGAAGGGAAAACGTAGGATAGCCAAAACTAACTTGAGAATTGCCATTGGGAAAACTGAAGGTGCTGGAAATTAGAAATTGAAAGGCGAAGGGCACTATGGAACAACATATCTATTTATTAAACCATTAATTAGTACGTATGCAATGGGGCACTTAACCGGATCAGATTTTCGGGAGAATTCGTGTAAAGCTGTGAGAATATACTTTTTTAATGGTTAAGCAATGGGCAACTTTCTGATTTGAAATTCAAAAAGAAATCGATGATGATTTAAACCTCGTTACCGTCGTTTTCATTTTTAGCTTGAGTACCTAAAAATGATACTCAAAGTACGTGGAGTAAATTTAAAACAATTACTTTTGTTCTTCTGAATATAATTAAGTACATCCATAACTCTTGAAATAGTTTTAAGACATTTTCAACGTTTGCTACTCATTTAATGAGAAAAGTTCTGTCGAGCAGCTTCTTTACTTAATTATAGACGTCTCAGCTTTATATTTTTTTGTAATTTTTTTCATTTGATGTAACTTCCCTGCAATACCCATTATTTATTTCTGTATTTATTAGTTGTTTTTACGTGTATGTACTCGTTTTTATTCTAAATATAATTTCTGAGAACTTTATTAAAAGATTGAAGTCTAACTAAGCAAACTTGGATGTAGTCCTTTAGCCTTGTTACATTTGTCGAAAATCAATACCAGTACAAAATAACACCTAACGTAAATAAAATGTTTTTTGATGAATTAATTAAACGAATTAATTACGGTGAGTACTTTAAACCAAACGAAATGAACTTTTTAAATGTGCAATTGTTGAGTTGAATGAATACCGTAAATATAGTATGATCAAACTGTTTGTTAGTATTACTTTAAGTAAGTTTATCGATAAAATCACTTTAAATACATCTCCTTTTAATCAAATTTTCGTTCACTCATCCACATTTAAAGCGTTTGTGTAAATCCTGTGTTTCAAATATATTGGATACCGTTTGTTCCAAATTTAACGAAAATATTTTATTTAGGGAGCTTTTCTAAAAGGTGTATTCAGTGCAAGTTTTGATTTGTATACGAATTTCAAAGAGAAGTAGAAGTTAGGCTCGCTTAGTTAGTTTCAGTGTTCTGCTCCATTAAGCTGGATAAATGGAAAATGTTTTCTGACTAACATCTAAGTGATTTATTAAGTTTTTAAACTCACTGAACGGTTCAGTAGATGTGCTATTTGGTAAAATTCGTTAACGTTATACTACCCTGGAGATAAATACGAAAGTACAGAATTAAGTTGAATTGAACGACTGACAAGAGAACTCGATTTCATAACAAAATCAAGAGTTGTCACACGCAGACAGTAAAATTTTAGATGTTAATTAAAAACGTTGAAAACAAAACACAAGATCTGATTTAAATTGCTGGATTTCATCTTTTATTTCTCATTCGACCCTAAAGTCGTTCACCAACGACGGAATTGCTTTAATTTCTATTTGAAGTGTACTGAAAACCGTGAACATAAGGTAAAAACATGAAATGTACTTCCGAAGAAAATTAATGTACTCTATTACAAGTACCAATATCGTAAAGAGCCGTTATTGCTTATTATAAAAGCAAGGTATGAAAGTTATTCCAAGCGAATACATGACTTTGAGCAAGGTGAAGGTTAAATTGCATTGAAGAAAATCTAAGGTACAAAATGGATCGAGCTCGAGGTGTATTTCTCTTTCGCTCTTAATTAATAAGTACGGTTCTTGGTGCTCATTAAGGAGTAAATTAAATTACTGATTACTCAGTGATGAACGCTGAAATGCACTGCATCCTTTTCACAGAAATTTAATTGCTTCTTCAGAGATATCAGAAAAGTTACTAGGAGTAAATACAAATAATTCATTTTTCGCCTGCTTGGACAATTTGAAATAAATGGAATGTTGCCTTTTGTAGCATTATATTTTTACGTACCAGTACTCGTGATTACTTTAGTCCTGAAAACTATTGAATATTGATAGATTGAAACGATATTGATGTTTACGATACTTCTAATAAGTCGTATCAATACGTTACGTAATACTAATAAAAAGACATATGGAAAGATTGGATTAAAAAGAATGGAAGTTTTATTAATTTGGTTACCAATAAATGATTACCTAATCGACTATTACGTAAAGTGCGTATATTGTTAGCTATAATGTCTGTTAACGTCAATGATTATATTTCTATGAAGTACTCTTAAACTTTAACTAGGGAGTTTTCAAACTAATTACATGTAACTTTGTTGTTTGGTTGCGAAATGTCAAGTTCACGCCTTTCGGTCGTGAAATTTCTCATCTGTTACGCAAACACAAACAAACATGATTTCCATTTATTCTGTTAAAGTGGCCCACTAAAATGCACGATATAAAAGATAAAATCTACGTCATTCTATTGTGTTAATGTTATACTCCCCAACAGGGGGCGAATAAAAATGAAACTGTATTTACCTTTGCCATGTGTATAGACTACAACATATAATCGTTAGAAGGAAGTACCTATTGGCACTGAATGATAACCGAAGGAACTGCGCATTGAGAAGATATGTGTTTAACATCTTACGTTCACATTAAGGTTTCCAGGCAAAAATACAATAAGGGTGACTGCGCAGACTGCGCACATATGAATGAATTTAGTACCATTGGTTAGGTAACATATTAGTTTTATGGTAAAATTGTTTTAAAATGATTTTATTCACCAAATCCTATTCAATTATGATCTGATCAATTAATTCAATCACTGAACCCCTAAGTTATTATCATAAAATTTTAATTAGGATTATATTCATCAAAAATCTCTATACATTTTAGTAGAACATTGATCTAATTTCACACTTATTCTTGGAACTTCGTCCTCTTGAGTCTTGTCCAGTGTTGGTCCTTTTATTTTAAAGCATATATGGGTGACATCAACAAATTTAAATACAATCTTTCTGTTGTATTAGACTTACCAATGGAATTCAGAAATAAGTCATATCCAGTCCTGGAAATACGACTTAACATTTTTTCTAAAATGTTACTTTTAATGAACCATAAATGAGAGACCATCGTATTAGATGTTATACTCACGTACTAGACTCTCTACAAATAAAGTTTAAGGCAGCATTTTACTTCACTTGTCAGACCGATTAAGTCAAATAAGTAACCGGCTGAATTATGAATTTACTGAATTAACACTCAATGGAAACAAAATTTTTGAGTGTGATGTTAGGTAAAACTATGAATTAAACTGTTGATTTCAACGTCTCCTTGAATTGGTGTGTATATATGACCCAAGATCAATGAAAAGATTTTATCTACTTTCTTTCTGATCCCTACTCCTTAGAGAGCCATATTTCAATATAAATAAGATTTTTATTCCGGCATCTCGTTGGCGAATGTAATACAACATTTTTCTTCCATAGATTTTTTAAAATATCTGCAGTTTAATTCATTAGTGTTATTGATAGACACATCAACCTAACGAGAAATTGATATCCATAATGTAATAATATAGTGCCGGTAAGTGTGTTAGTCCTCGGAGTAGTTGTTTCCGTTGGCCTCTTCAAGTGTAACGCAATATTTGTAATAAATAATTATCTGGAAAATTTGTTCTTGTTGTTTCGACATTTTAAGTAGGTATGCTATTCCGATTATCTCACCCTCATATTAACGCTAAGCTAGTTAATAGAATTATTGAAAGTATGTTTTGTTGTTCGTACACCTATTAAGTTATGCATGAAAATACAGTTAATTATGATAATTAAGTGCATTATGAAATTATCGCAGCTAGAGTGAGCATCTTTTCGTCGACGGCCGGCGTTTATTCAAGTGGAAATCAGAACTGACAAGGAATAAATAATGTGCATGTTTCATTTTCCGAGAAATTAAATTTAATCTGCGCGTCTTTTACGACTGTGACTCGTAAAACTCGTGGTGCAAGTAACTAGTTTATTATGTATTTTACTGTTCAGTTAATTGTGTCTTCTACTGTTTTACGCTCATTCTAGCTGTAAAACCTTTTAACAGTTCAACTTGTTGAAACTTTAAACATTACGAGCTATTCATTTTTACAAAGTAAGGCGTCCATTACTTCAATCTGATTTTATTATAAATATCACAGCAGTTGTACTGTATAATCTAAATTTGCAACAAAATATTGATGCGTGTTTTAAAAGCCAATAGGAGATCAAAAATCGTAGAAACATGGGCATTTTCATATAAAGAAATAAGTGGGGTTGTGTGATACATTAGATACCTTGGGGAAACTTTTTTTTAAATCGTATTGAATAACACTAGCTCTTCACATGATACGAAAATAAGAAATAAAAAGTATTGGAAAGTAGTCTACACAATTTCTTCTAAATATGTCTTACGGTGAAAGACTTCTAACTTATGAAAATCATCGTAAACAACACTATTTTGTAGGTGTTCAGGTCGTTTTTTGATAGGCAGATTTGTTTATGGATAGATGATATCTTTAAACGAGTCTAATGCATTAAATATAATTATACAATAACGCTTGATTACGAAAAATAAGTCAAACAAACTTAGTTTTTAATGTACCTTTAATAAACTATCGTTTTTAATACCAAAACCTGTTAAGGAGAGTAGTACCTTGCTAATTAGTGATTATTGTATAAATTGTACTCCCTTTCCACCCCCTCGGTAAGTGACACTCGAAGTTTTAAATTTTTCACAATCATTAAAATTATCAAACAGTGAAGAATTTGAGCTATAACCGTGCCAGTTTAAAGTTTTAAGCTATCCGGGCGCTGCTGAATAAGTTTCACTCCTATTTTTCACACCCCTGAAATGGAAATTTGAGAGGTTTTATAAATTTTAAAAACCTACAAAAATAAATTTCACCACCTCCGGTGGGGACATTGGTGGTTTTCGCATTTTATATTCGGGTCAGAAACTATCGGTGTAACAAGTGCAAAGTTTCAAGTTTCCAGATAATCGGGAAGCAGCTAAACATTTCCGGACACTCCCACCTACATACACACATAAGGACGCTCTCCTTTACATATATAACTTCTGGTGCTACAGTGCGTTCATGTCGAAATACCCGTTGGTGGATAATGTCCCTTTTGCTTGT
The DNA here is from genome assembly GCA_963576515.1 of Cryptocephalus primarius. NCBI lineage: Eukaryota > Metazoa > Arthropoda > Insecta > Coleoptera > Chrysomelidae > Cryptocephalus > Cryptocephalus primarius. The sequence continues at coordinate 7,034,336 of OY754936.1, forward strand.
AGGTTCGAAACAAGGTCCACATGAGAAACTTCTGCTCAACAATTTGCTTTCGACGTACAATAATCTGGAGAGACCGGTTGCTAACGAGTCGGAACCTCTGGAAGTCAGATTCGGCCTAACTTTACAGCAAATTATTGACGTGGTAAGTAGATATTCTTAACGTTGATGATTAAGTTTTAAAGTTGCCGTTGTAAAGTTTCGTAAAATATACAGGGTGCTCTGACTTTTCTCCCTTGAAGAAAGTCTTTTTGAAACAATAACGTCTAGTAAGTTGCAGCCTATTAAAGTTGCTAAATAAATTATTTAATACTCAGAATATTCACAACAGTAAACTCTGTTGAGGTGCAGGTATAATTAATTTTTATTATTATTAATAAAATGGATCGAATTAATAACAAAAGAACCGACAGCTGGGCTTTTTGTTTGTTTAGTATGATCTAACTTACATAACTCATAATTACAAATAGTTAATGTGATTAACAGATTTAACTAATGAATGGATTTGATTCATTCTAATAGTTGTAAATTGTCTCGAAGTAAAATTTCCTTGTTTGATGGATCTTGTCTTTTCTTTTAGGGTAATGTGAATCTATTTTGAAAATATATCTGAAATTTTATCTTTTCTTTGTTACAAATAAATAATGTATTAACAGTAGAAGAAAATTCAAACAATTTTTAACAGGTACTGGGGATAGATGCCACTGGAGCTGTGGATGTTGGGAACGATTTTGCCTTACAGTTTTTGCCCTATCCAAGAGTTGTAGTATTTCCATGTCATAATTCTTTTTACGAAACCAATTGCAACAGACAAAATACTTTTGGTAGTTCTGCAATGCTTCGAAATATGAAAATTCCGTAATACGTGTTTACAGCCATAGAAAATTTAGAGAAAATTGAACTGGAACGTCGTAAAATACAATTGGTAATTACAGACATTCTATAGAAGGCTTTTTTGACTATCTTGAAGGGTACGATATCTTGGTAGTTTTAATATTTCACCGCATGTCACCATCTTAACAGCTAAAACGTTCTGTACATTCGGGGAATGAGCTTTTGCTGTCGCTGTCGATTTTACTTTATATCTTTTATATTTTCTGTGTGATGAAAACGGGACCATAGATAGAATTAAAAATCAGTTTATGTGTCTTCGCAAATAAAAATAATTATGGCGTTTCTTTTATCGTCGTTATTTACTGTGAATCATGACCATTTAATTTGGAAAGATACCACATCCTGTGTAACTTTTTTCTTTAAGAGGCAAAACGTTATAAACTGTAAGATAAGAAATAGTATAACGGTTTTGATAAACGCAAGTAAATTGGTACAGGCCTGGTTACACGTGTACAGTTCATATGTAGTGGCAAACGTCTGCAGAAATTTTACATGTTTATTCGTGGTTTCTAAACTACATTATACCCTTTAATCTTGTCTGTAGCGTGTCCAACCTTATACATTCTCAAATGACCACGTGATACATGGCATCTCTCCCCACGTGACACTCACCCACTGTTTTTCAAAATAGAAACTAGTTTAAAATGTTCTTAAATTTGGTAAAGGAATTTAAAATTTGCCTGTCAGGTACAATCACTAACTTGTAGGGCAATCTGTTTTAGGTAATCGCTGTTTTTAAATTTTTAAAAAACTTTTACCCATCTGGGTCGTTTTAAATCAACATTTGACCAGTTGCTGAGCAGAACTCACTGGTTATATCATCTCTACTCAGAATTTTGTCACGTGATGAAATATCGTAGAAATCATGTCATCAGACAAGTTGTTTGTACTTTGTTGTCGAAACGTGCTATTTGCATCAGAACTACACTTTTATTTTAAAATCGGATGAATTTCAACCAATAGGAGAGTTTCATCAAAGCGATAACAGGTCACATATGTTGCAAAGTTCAATGATCTCAAATAACAAGGATTATAATTGGGAATGAAAATCCGAGAATTCCCAATTTCATTTCGGCGACAATTGGATGACAAAACTTTTTGAAAAAAAAACATCATCTCGACAAGATTAAAATTTACATTCAACAATTGGCTATTTCAGTAAGTAATAATTAGTTTCATGCTGTGATTTGCTACTCGATTTATAGGTACATTTCATATTGGTGAAGTATTAACACGTAATCAAATTATTGCACATAGGAACTGAGTGTATGCATATCTATTCCTCTGGACGTTTTAGAGTTAAGCATTAGCTTTCAATCTCTATAGGGTCAATACCTCTTGCTGTTGGTTGTTACCAAATTTCGTGGTCTGCAATTATAAACTTATTTGGCCATCAATGATCAATATTATAAATTTGCTATGCTTTTTGGTTGGAGAATAACAATATATAATTAATAGTGAATGTAATAGTGTGAATATGTAATGGTTTCTCTTATGGGAAACTCCAAAATAATCCGGGAATAAGTCTGTTATAAATTTTACCAATTAAACCATTTCAATTTATCAGGCCAGATAAGGCAATATAAATAGTTTTTTATGCTGTTTTTGAATTATTTTTCGTAGGTTGAATGTTAAATGTCAAAAGTTGTATCGAATTTCCCAAATGTTACCGACTGTCACTGTTATCATACCTGACATTTAAACTTAGTGAAAATAATGAATACCGCATTCAAGGAAAATAGTGTTTAGAGTCTTTACGTTGTTAATGGATGAAAGTTTTAATGCTATGTTAAACCTTGTAAATTTATTGTAAATTGCGGCTGGAATTCCTCATAAAACCAAAGGTTGCCTATTGGTTGGAAAGTGAACGGGTCAGTTTTAAACAAAGCGCACTGTATATTACCCTCGCACCTAATTTTCATTTATATAATCGTGCCATAGAGCACTTCTTTCTGTTACAGAACAAAAATATGTTTTTGTTAACACTTTACAACGGCCTTTAGAACTCTGGTGACATTTAATGATAAACGTATTTATATTTGATATAATAAGTAATGGCACTGTTTAGTGCTTGATCTTTATATTTTCAGTGTGATTAGGTATTTCAAATTACTGATGAAATGTGAGTGTTATTTACCGAATACGTACCACAACTCTCTGCAATCGAGTTGAACTCATTTTCGTGTTTTATTGTCGATAACGGACATGATTGCTTTCGACACGTTCCGAAAACGAATTTCATGTATTAGTAATTATTTTGCAGTTTGCTTCAACGCTGAAAGTACGGTGTAACTAAATAACCACCATCGCATACGGAAATTGAAATCTGATTGAAAGTAATTGAATTACAAAGGGAAAGAAATATTATTACGGAAATCGAAACGATTCCAGTAATGTGTTGTGATTTTTGTTTTTTCGATTTTGTATTTCAATTTTAATACCTGTTAAACGTGAATGTCGATGTCTCTAAATTTAGCGAAATTGGAGGTTAGCACGAATAACATTTACACCCGTCGGGAGGACGGATGGAGCCATGTTTCATATTTCATTTGGATAAAGTGACTTCTGCGTTAACTGTAGGATAAAATACGAGTTCTCAAGGGTTTTATACAATAATCAAATTCAGGGGTGGTGAGTGACGGTTTTAAATATTTATTTCGGTTGTTGGGAAATGGAAATGGTAATGTATGCTCCAACCGACTTGGCTCCATTGTCTAAATTTGTAATTTATCGTATGAGTCTATATGCACATCTATGAATCATATATGTTCTGGTGGTAAAATTGCCACAGGGAATAATTGCTTAGAATTAAGGGTATAATTAAAAAGTTTAACGTAATATTTTAGGCGGATTAATAAGTAATATTAACAATGAAACATTTTATATACATTCGATTTTTTAAAAGGACATCATTACCTCTAAATCCTGTAAATACCATTGACGTTAAATACATTTTACACATTTTACAACTGAAATTGAATATCCGCTAGTTAAATAGATCCACAGGTGAATCATATTTTGCAGAGATCATATGACTGATCGGTAAACCAACTAGCTAACAACACTAGTACATTTAATTTCCAGACAATTAATATGTCATTTTCACGCTTCATCAGTAAATAATGAGACTAGCCCATTTAAATACTAATTTCACCTCTTGCAGACTCGAAAAGACAGCTTTCTTAACCAAATATTGGTTCAACGTAATTTAATTTCAAAGTTTCACAGTTCACTATTGTAATGCATTTAACTAAAGTATATCAACCAGGCTTAGTGCAAGAGAGATTAACTTAAGATAATTAGACAGTCTGCTAGCAGATTCACGGATTTCAGGTTGACGTAACATGCAATTTAATATTTGTACAGTGTAATGAAAACATATACAAGCAATGCAGACCTAATGGCCCTTGTTTTCGAGGTCCTTCATTCTTCTTTTATATACTTTCCTGTATTTCGCTTAAATTTTTCAATGCGTAACTTCAACCATTTCTTCGTAGGTCACCTTCTCCTCTTTCCTCTGGTTGACTCATTAATCTTCTTTTGACCCATCTGTTTTCACGCAGTAGGTCCATAGAAATTATCTAGAGTTTCCTAATTGGTCTCAAGTAGGATCACAACCATTTTTGTTTTGATTTCATATACTAGAAAGTCTGAATCATCCTTCCTTTAGAATTTTGGAAGACCAGATATTTCTAAAATTGGAGTCTAGAAAGTTTGTGGATATTCCATTTTAGAAAAACTTCAAGAACACATAAGGAAGATTTAAAAGTTCTTCTGGAACCTTCAACATTCAACATTGCCGCCTAAGGAAATAAAAATGGTTTGCGGAGGTTCCAAACAAATTCAGTTTAATTGTAAACGTTAGAACGAATCTAAAGTAAACATTCCAGATACTTATGTAGAATTTTAAATTCTGCTATAGAACGAAATTTTGGTTTTTATAAATGGTCTTACATAGGTTGTAGAAGCTGTCTTGTTATTAATTCAAACCTTAGAAGGTGTGAATCATGCGAAAGTAAAACTCTAGAAGATTCTTTAGCATTTTAAAACGCCAAAATGGTTTTAAAATTGAAATGTAGAAGGTTTATGAAAATTTCAAGCTTTCAGTTTTAATATTAAATTGTAGTAAACTTCAACAATCTAAAAATGCCAGAGGTTCTGCTGGATCCAAAATTGCTTCCAATGGAAATATAGATGAAATACCGAAGTTCCAAACAATATCAATTTTAAAGGTTAGAACAAGCCCCAAATAAATATTCCAGTTGATTTTCTAGAATTTTAAGTTATGAAAAGTGTAGAAGATTTATGCAAGCTTCAATTTGTTTCATTCTACGAGGACTCTTTAAGGGTCGACGAGGGTTATTCAGCTTTCTCTCAGAATTATCTTTTGATCTAAATTGAATATACTGAGTCCATCTAGTTTTCTGATCAATTTTCCATTTTCACTTTAAATTCTTCTGACACTCGGTATGCTGTTTTTTTTCATTGTTTCTCAAGCTTTTTCCTCAGTCGAAACAAAGCTAATTTCGCAAACACCTAAAAGATAAATTTACAGTAACAATAGGCTGTAGCAGGTTTAGAAGTTCCCCAATGAAATAGAAACATCAGTTATTAGAGTCGTAGATATTTTAACGAGGTAACATTATTTTATTTATTGCTACGGAAAACTCATAGAGCACCAGCGCGACAGACATAAATTTGAAATAACCAGTCAATTTATAGCAGATTTATCGCCTTTGTTCGTTGCTGTTATTAGTCATTCTTCTTGTCGTTAAGAAGGCACAACGTTAACTGCAACGCAAGACGTAAACTTTGTTATAAACTTTCAATCAGAGTTCAGGAAGCAGGTCCGAAAGTACATGAAGTTCATTTTATAAGAAAAAGGATTTTTACTCCTTACTCGAAAATAAAAATCATACAACCACAGTGAGAGCAAAAATCCGTGCTGTCTTTGTTTTATAATTGTTTTCCCCTTGTGTAGGACGAAAAGAATCAGATTCTCACGACAAACGCGTGGTTGAATTTGGTAAGTCTCATGAGGTCCTGTAGACCTCACGCAATGTTCTAGCCAGAGCAAACACTAGGTGCCTGATCTGTCAGTTAGTGTTTGTCTCTGATTTGAGTGGCTCATGGTTGTAATATCATTTTATAGCTCCAAAGGGCAGGTTGACGGACATACTTTTCTTGTATACCCACTTAAATACACTGAAACGCCTCCTGAATATTTTGATATCGAAAGAGAACGAAATGCTGGATTAAAGAGCGTTCATTCGTTGTACAACAAGTGATATCGTACCTAGCCAGCAGGCTTTGTCTTTTGACAGCAGGAAAAATAAATCAACAAGCGTTTAAATCTGAGTTCGGTGAATATTTTAAGGTAAATTTGGAAAGATGTAATCAACTTGATATGAAGATTTAAACACCGCACAACGTAATTTTCCCAAAAGTTATGAATAAACCAGCTTTATTAATTTGATATACACTCTGGACACATTTACAGTCAGTCATTAAATTTTTTTATGTATCCCCTTCGGCCAGTTAATATCATTTTTAAAAACCTGTCATACAATGAATTATAAAGAGAGCAGTGAATATGTGTATATAAACGTTCAATAGGAGTTTGTCGACGCGTAAAGGAAATTAAATAAGGCGTAAGTTGAAATAGTTTGGAGTTACGCCAAGATTAGAAAATTTATGACATTTTAACGTATCTGCTTTCCGGCAAGGTATCGTAAACCCACAGGGTTTATAATGCTCACACTCGCACGTACGTTTAAAATTTTCATTCCGTATGAAGTGGAATAACTGTGATACTTCAAAAACGATTTAGGAAATTGTCACATAAAAATATTTAGTTCACACGAGAAAAAAAAACTGCCTAAGAAAATGGAACTAATATGTGATTGCGTGTTTTAAAAAATTTGGGTTTATGGGAAGAGTAAATTTATTTTTTGATTTTTAATAAATGGGAACCGAAGCTAAATAATTTGTATTAGGTCAGTGGTAATGTGATATTTGCGTACTGCGTAATTTTTTAATAATTTTATTTCGATATTCCCTAATTTCATTATTAATACTTCCGTTTCATTGAAATTGTCGCTAATTGCTCATTAGTAGAACAAAATGTTCCCATTACCCCTTTTTCATTTGATACCTTTTACAGATAAGGTCGAGGTTATTTTGTTATATAAAAGGTTATTAATGGGCAATAAGTTATTTAAGTGTATTCAGGAAAATTTTTGTGCGTCACAAACCAAAAGGTACAGATGGTTAAGTCCTGAACGTTTCTATGGGACTTAGTCATTTTGTGCACGTGCATGCCTTGTTATGTAACTAACAACCGATGTTTCTCCCTTTTACTGTTTTACCATAGGACGAGAAGAATCAACTCCTAATAACAAATATTTGGCTTTCTTTGGTAAGTGAAAACCAATTAAATAACTAAACATAAGTATACACACACGGCAGCTGTTTGATAAGGTTCTGACAAATACTTCCCTACTGTTCAGTCCGTATTTTATAAATCTTTTTCACCCTCGTTTCTGAATTATGACACCAAATTCATTATTGAATAAATACTAGCAGATGAATAAAAGACGATTCACTTCAAATTTATCGTTACTGATTTCGGATTTTCGCCTTTCAACACCTTAAACTGTTCCGATGTTTCAATGACTGTGTCGTACTCTTGAGAGACCTTTTCACATACGACCAATGAAAACATGATTGAATCGTCACACAGTAAAGAAAAACTCGTTGTTTGGGAAAATCAGAAATCGATAATAATTTTCTTTATAACTATAAATCTGTTGTTATTTTTGGGGTCATCTTCAGAACCTACCCGCTCGAATGGTATGATACGGTGTCTCCCTCTTTCGTACCTATTTCAAATTAGTAATTTTATGTGGTTATGTCCCTATTAAAATGTCGGCAACTTCCTCTAAGTACGTACCCTAATAGTTTGTTGATGCCTTCAGTAAAAAGTTGGTTTAGTTTTTTGGTGCATTGCTCTTTTTGAAGTGGAAGTACGACCTTTCAGTTAGCAGTTCTTTGGTACAGTTTCGTAATGGTAGTACTGAAAATTTATTATTGCCTCAGAGGGAAAAGAGAGATGTTTCTTTGTTAAAACGCGTATACAGATAAGATTTAACTATGCAACCACTCGTTGATTAAAATGCAATTTGCTGTTGCAATTACGAGTATTCTCTAGAAATTCGTGGTGGAATATGGAAAATGTCGTGTCCAAAATTGTTTTTCTGTGTAATAGAATTGTTATAAAAATCAATTTAGTTCTTTAAAATTATTGTTTGGTATTGCAATTTTCTTAGTAATAAACTCACTTTGTTTAATATACAATAACAGTTGTGGCTGCAAGGTTGCGATTGTATAAATTATTGACAATAAACATTCCAGTTAAACATGTTTCATAGATAACTTTATACCAGACTAATTAGTTGTTTAATTATGTTACTCTTGTAAGTGTCCCATTTAGTAGTAGTGAAAATCAAGCTTTTCAAATTGTTTATTGTACAATGACAATTATGAAATACGCTCTGATAGTTTCAATTTCAATCCATTCTTATTTGAGAACAATTTAGTAATAAGTACATGTGCGTTTCAATATTCTAATCGTGAACAAGATCGAATGTCAAATTAAATTTTTACGGAGCAAATTTCGATAACATCCAGACGTAGAATAAGTGCACGAAATAACGTCAGCTCCTTTTGATAAAAACCGTTTTAAATCCTGAGACCGAATATTTATTTCGAGAAAGGAAAGGGGAAAGAGAAGAGCTGAAACGATGATGTTTAATTATCTAAGGAAGTTTTCAGTCTTTGAATATCCAATGCCAAAGATTCCATTACAAAGAAGGAATTGAAGGATCAATAAAAACGCGTTTAGAAGATTAAAACAATAAAATAACCCTTAATGCGGATTATTTTGTTTATTTTTCTCAGGAGATTTGTGTGTGACATTCGTTTATGTTGTTCAATTAATTTTTTATAGTTATAGTAATCATTAGCCTTTTCACTTTATTGTATTTGATGAGTCAATCTCATACATCACATGTTATTCCAATATTACGAAATACATAGGACAATGTGAAATATCTAGTCTTTCAATTATTTCAATTAACACCGGATCTGAAGTAATAACTTTTCCGTACTACATTACTAGACACCCAATATGAAACCAATTTCTTTGCCTGTACATTATCGGGTCCTAGTTGAACTGTTGAGTAATTGTAGCAGTCCTGATAAGCGGAAGAGTAAGTGACTATTATTTAATCGAAGCGTTTTAAACTGTTTTCTGTTCCAGAGCTTTTAGTTTCCATATAACTTCCTGTACAATATGAAAGAAGCTTTGAATGATATAACTATTTTTGTATTTGGGAAGTCTTCAACAATTGCTTTTCTACGAGTTGAACAAGTCGATAGATTTCTTTAGTAATAGAGGCTGTTATAAATGGTGCCCTGAAATAAAAAGGCGTAGCTTAACTCAACAAATTTAGTACAAAGATGCTTCCTTAAGTAGGTAAAGCACTTTAATTGAAATGTAATTGATATTTTACAAATTAAATATCGAAAAGGTTGGAATAAGTTCAAAAGGCCAACTTTAACGCCACTATATTTAAAAGTAGTTCAATTTACTGTACCAATTAGTTAGAGAGAGTACCACATTTTTAAAACCACTTATGGTGGGTCTGTCATTGTGAAATTAACTGTAGTAATTATAATATGTTTTCTATATCAAAAAGTGTAGCTTGTATTTATTTTCTGCGACACTAATTGTTAAAAATGTACTGCTTTGTAATGCCCTTTAGTAGATTATGAAAGGAAGAAAAATGTATTAAAGGAAATAGTGTTGGGGTCATTTCTGACACCAGATTTTTTTGAAAAGAAAGCACGTCGGTCTTTTTTCGAGAATTTGTCAACACTTTTTATGGTTTCTTAAACTGAGTCTGGAAATTCTATACCTAATTGATGCGCTTTGAATTTTTAACGAAGCACTCTTGTAACATAGTAGATTTGGATACACTACTTACATTAAACCTATGGAAATTCTAGTTAAGCTATGTACCTTTATTTTCCGGGCACTCCGGATTTTATTTATTTATAATTGGTGAAAATTGAGTATGACTAGATTAAATTTTGTTAATGTGAAGTACCACTTTGTTGTCCATTCGTCCTGTACAGTTCTTCTAATGTAAAGGACAGCGGGACTTCAGTTCTGTCACGTGTAAACAAAATTCCATCCCCTACATTCTTAGTACAAATTCATTCACTTATGGTACGAATATTTTGAATTACGTAAATTTGGAGAATTGAATGATGTAATGTAACGGGATGATATTCTGTAATTTAACAGTTCATTTTGTTATGTTAATTATGTTAACTATTTAAATTGACAATCGAAAAAGAATCATCATATTATGTGATTTTTAAAAGTGGCACGTCCTGTTTTGGAAATTACATAAAAGGTGTAGATGTGCAGCACAGTGTTGTTTCCTTGTGTTACTACGACTTAACAGTTTTCGTACGAAATGTACAATTTAAGAGATTATATTCGGAAATAAAAGATAACTTTAAATATTTTTAAAAAAATACCAACAAAAGTATGGAACCTCAATTCAATGTATCGACCACAAAGTATACTTGTAGGTAACACGTTTCTCTTTGTTGCATTGATGTAGTCTGCCTTAACGATACCAATGAAAATTTCATAAAGCAGCTTTGATGTATACAGAGTAGTATTTCAAACAACTTTTACTTATTAAATGAAGTTGCGCAAAGTTTAAAAATAGATTCTATAATAATCTCTATAGGTGGTTTCTAATTAAACTTTAGAGGTTTCCTTCAAATTACCTGCGGTAGCATTGAACGTTCCGTAGTTCTCGTAGTTTCTTAACGTCCACGGGTTTTCAGATCCTGAAATTTGCCAAAATTTATCTTCAGATGTAGAACGCTTAATGGAAATTGTTTATGATCCGATTTAATACCTGAGGGTCCAAATGTACCGAATGAAGTTAAAAACCTTTAGGTTTAAATTGGATATGCTTAGATATCTAATACCAATTTAGATTGCGTAGATTACTTAGGGTTTATTAAGGATTATTTCAGGTTGACTTCGATGTTTTCAATATCCCTGTTTAATTTCTTCGGGTTTCTCCGATTCTACAAAACAGATGTTTTAACAACTTTTAAAATCTTGCTGGTTTTCCCAAAATGATCTAAGACTCCTTTCGATGTTTCTAAAGTTTTAAAATCACTGTAGCTTTCTCAGGTTTCCAAATTATGGAAATTGTCAAATGCTACTTACACTGAGCTATGCAGAATCATCCAACTTTCTTCTTATCAGATAAAAATAAAATCTCGGGCTCAAATGTATCACATGAAGTTGAAAACTGTTATGTTTATAGCAGAGATTATCAGATGTCTGACACTGTCTAAAAATATTTAGTCATGACCGGTTTATTCATAATGGTCTGTGATTATCTTTAATATTTCCCACAGATTATAGAAACTGAGAAAGGACACCTAGGAGATTTTGTAACACCCCCGAAAGCTGTGAAGGTTTTTGAAATTATGTCAGGAGTCCTTAAGTTTTCCGTATGTTTTAAAGTAACCATAACTACTTCGTATTTTTCAGATCTTAAAATTACCTGAATTTACCTTTAAATGTTTAGACTGAAAACTTATTAGTTTAAATTAAAGATTCTTGTTTCTAACCTAGCGTAAGCTTATAGATTTATTATATATTTCCTACACCGTTTCAACTTTCCTATTAGATTCTATAAACTGAAGAAGGCTACCCAGTTATTTTAGAATTATTAAAAATTGAAAGTACCTTCGCTTTAATCCCGCCTAGTAGAAATTGTTTTTGAGGGTAAATAAGAAATTTGATATCCTTAGGTAGTGTATCGTCATTTCGAACAACACTGTATGCGCAGTACTGCACTGTTTGTATTTAACTGAGAGATTGTGTAGCAGGTTTTTTGGGCCTCACTTCAACGTTAAACTAAATTTAACGAATCTTCCGCTTGTCTAACAATAAGTGTAGAAGTATGTAGTAAACCCCGTATTGACTAGCGTATACTGGCAAATTTGGCAATTTGAATGCACCTTTAACTAACATTTTCGCCATTACGTAAGCTATATATGATCTGATCATGTATTGGTCCTCTGCCGTGTGTGTGTTATTATTAAAATAAGTTGATAACAAGCTTTATATAATATACTGACCTCTGATATAGCTCTAGAACCTTATAACGATTACCATCTGGTAGTTTGAGGGTTTCTTTCCTATTGAAATTCATTTTATTTTTTTTTTGTGTACCGGGGCGAAACCCGTGACGACCAGACCGTTCCTGGAAATTTTGAATGTGATTTACAATGTGAGTCAGTTTCTATATTTGAATCACATGAAAAATATACCGTCCTATTTCCTTTTTTATTGGATAAACCCACCACTAACTTTCCGTCCTAGCGAACATCGATTTTCAAACATTTCGTTTCAAAACTGCGATTCGCATTGCGAAAATACGAGATTGGTTTTGAATTTTGTCTTGAAAATCAATTATTCGCTCCTTTACCAACTTTCAAAAAAGAAAAAAATCTGCTACTAGTTAATTTCATCGGAAGATACCTAAACACCCTAAGAAACAATAAACAATACATTTAAAAATCATACACTAAACATAAATCCGCTTAAAATCAATCTACTAAACAAAATTATCCTTTGCATGTTCATCTCGCACACAGCTTCGGCATGCGTTCTAGTTCTATGGTGAATGCTTAAACGAAGGAAAATCTTTCGCCAGTAAAGTCAAAAATATCAAAACGCCACAAAGCACGTATAAACACGTAACGCATATTCTTGATGTTTCAAATGAATGTATCCATGCGGGAAGTGCAATTAAATTAATTCGTGGAGTTTTGTGCGATTTAACCGAGGCTTTTTGAAAGTAATAACCATGAAGAGGGGTTATAATTAAAGAACTGCCAAAAGCGTTTAATTCCATCGTGTATAATCAATTTAATTATTAGATGTCAGGTAGTAATTGCATATGAAAGACATAGCGGAAAGGCACTATTAGCCTGATAATTATTTTAGAAAAGGAAACGGATTTACTGGCAAGGAATATCAGATTTCATTTCTTCGTTTTAGCATCGATGTTGTGACCATGCACGTGTGCTTTCATGCTTTTTCTGTTTTATATATGTATTTGAAGTGTTTCACGTTTCAACAAATGCATTATGGCACAAAATGGTAGTCTGACTTCGTTCAGACCACCACTAACATGATCGAGATCTAAATAACATAATGATTTCGGTTTTTTTATGCAGGAATGGAATGACTACAACCTGAGATGGAATGATTCTGATTATGGAGGCGTTAAGGACTTGCGTATAACACCTAATAAACTATGGAAACCTGACGTTCTGATGTACAACAGGTAACATGTGTTATGCCTTGATTTACGCATACTCCAAGCTTTAGTTTCCATGTTATTTACGCATGAATATAAATCCCTTTATAAGAGATTTATGTTAATTCGAAATTTTTTTAACCTTCTCATTAATATATAAGACAAGTTTGACGAAGGGCGTACTTTTAAATAGCTGGCCGTCTGAGTTGAGTGTGGCGTGTAAACACAAAATCTAAAATGTTCCTATGTACAGAGATTTGAGTTCAATTATGCGATGAAGCAAACTTTGTACTTGCTTTTTTGACATGAGAGATTACAATTACGCAATTACATTGTGTAATTTTTGTAGCGTCAACAGCCCTCAAACCATTCAAATTCAGCAAAAATATAATTTAGATCATGCTTCACATTTCGTTACATACATAAATGTAACAACTTTTCTATACATTATGCATAAACAATGATCAAATATGTACGTGTTAATTTGGCTTATAATTTTTAATCTCTTTACATTTGCTTCGCGATATGTACCAACATACTAAAGGTCAGGTCATTAAATTCCAACGTGGATATTAGTTAGAAATGTTTAACGGTCTGTTATTACAATTGTTATAACTTATGTGAATTAGATTCTATAATATTAATTCCATAATTATCAGCCTACTGATAAATGCTTTGATAGTAACAAGTAAAAAGTGAATGTGATTTAAATTTCCTCTACATCGAATGTTGATTGTTAAGTCGTGGATTAAGATAGGCGGAGAAATGCAACAGGTGGTACAAAAGACTACCATTTTTAATTTTTATTGTTTTCACACATTGCCAGAGTATTCAAAGGAATTCGGTTCTGTTCACCTTTTCGCCTATACAATTATATTACATTGCTTAGAGGGAGATACATTTTGGTGAATATTTTGTTTTGTGGTATATAAACCGTGAAATGTACATATAAACCTGAATTTATTTAGAGTATTGAAAGTTTCATGCAACGAAAACTAGTGAAAGATGTAGAGATGTAGTTTCGCACTTATTTATGGCGTTATTAACAAGTAAAACTATCATTTTTGATTACATATGACTTACAATTTGCATAGATTAAAGTTAGATGACTACAGTTTGACTGATTCTTGTTTTTATTTACGATTTGTTTCCGTTCTGGTAGGTAGATCTGTCCGCAAAGTACAAGTTGTAGCTATTTTCTTAGTTGCATAATAATAAACAGTAAACATTGAGTTATATATTACGTAATTTGAAATACTTGAATCACTGGATCCAATGGGACATAAAATTAATTGGATACTTTCTCCACACTTTTAAAAACAGGAATTGAGATCATATTTTTTCTTGCGTTTTCCATTGGTGAGTATTGAATTAAAAAAAGTGTAAAGCGTTGATTTCTAACAATCTAAAAAAAATTCGAATGTCAAATAGGCACGAGCCTATAAATCTTGCTCTGTCTTCACTTCTGTGTCTGTGTCTAACTCTTCACTCAATGATATTAGAGATAGATTTCATTTACCAATGTTAGTAAATTAAATAAGTTCTAGCAATATGAAAGACAAGAAGGTTTACACATTTACATATAGAAATTTCTCCTGAATTTACTGAAAAGATATACGTTTCAGCAGTCTTCTAGTGAATGTCTTGTAAAAATTTAAAATATTTTATCTTCCATCTACGTTTTTGAACAAATTCCAAAACTCCGCCCAGTACAAGATCTTTAGCAGGTACTTGATAAACTTCACTCAGTTGTCTTCGATGTATAAAACTACCTTATCATAAGTCTCTACTCCTCTGTTAGTTGAAGCTGGAGCAGGAATTCTCCATTTTGTAAGAACTCAAATTTTACACTGAAAATATGCTATACATGTTACTATTGCCTCATATATTGTACTCTAGGACTTTCCAATAGGGATATAATTCATTTGTATCAAAACAGCGACTTCTTGCAAAACTATAGGAATGCAAATGCAACATATATAGCAAAACTACAAAATGCTTCCATTTATGTATTAACATTGCATCTATGTGTTTTGAGCATTTCAGAAATGCGCTCAATGCAAACTTTTTATCAAGTTTCTGATAAATTTTGCCTCTACTTGTTCTTTACGTATTAGGCTAAGTGATCATAAACACCTGCTAATGCAGGGGTTTCCCGTTCTGGAAGAACTTGAGTTTTCAATTATTGCTTTTATGTTTTCTTGTTTATTTTTTTACAATAAGAAGTAGTAGACATATTGACTCATTACTGTACTCCGAGCAATGTGGAATAATTAGAGTAACGACTTAAGACAATTCTTCAGGGTTCCTCAATTTTTTTCAAGACAAGAGTGTTTGTTTACGAAACACCAACAGATGCTACATAAGCAAACGAAATGTGACTTTCTGGTAGCAAAAACAAACTTTATTTCCTTTTATATAGGAGATAATCTAGTTTTCAAGTGTCCGGTTAATTTTGTGAGCGTAGTTATTTTTAGTAGAGATCCATCTAATGGAATGAATTCAGTAGCATTATTAGTTGGTTAGTATACATGAATGACGTTGCATGTGTTGGCCGTAAAACGGCACTATTTCGTATATTTGACCTTTTTCACTGTAAAAAATTAATTGGATCAGAAATATCATCGTTTCGATCAAAGTTTAATTGAACTTTGTCCATTATTTGCCTACTTGTATCCGACGAATGCATAACCTTTATCTTGCTAGCTTTGTTAAATCGGATCCATCTATTTCAATTATCTACATCTAGTAAGTTAGACGAGCAAATGTTGGTTTCCCTGCATCTGTTAATTGCAATAAGTTAGCAAACTTATCTCGTTCATCACATGTTAGTTAAGCTGGTTCGAGAAATTTAATTATCTAATTTAACTAGAGCGGTTGATGCATTATAAAGGGAACGTTTAAGTATTCCGTGTTAATTCGAAGTTAATATGTACAAAAATTCTAACTAATAAATCTCTATGCTTACAAGCATGAATAACGCGAAATAATTAGCCGTTACACTTCATCAACTTCAGGAATGGAAAAAATCGACCTGATCTTTTATATGAAATTGTTCCAGTATGACCATTGTCTTATCATGTAATACTGCTGAATGATAATGGGCGGTTGGTGCTTATTGTCGTTGCCACGATGATAAGGAGCTTAACATGTGACTCAATAGAACTTGAAAAGGTCACAGCCGAACGGATATTCGAATCGAATGAGATGTTGAAATAACATTGAGTAATCAGAGCTAAAATTACCCAAACGGAGATCGATAAATAACCATTTCTTATCCTTGTGGTAACTGGTGGAAGTGAGAATGGGTATGTTGTACGTTTGTAACATGGGAGGGAAGTACGACACAGTTAGCCGTTGCTGTAGGCCACAGCTATTTTCCGACCCTCCGGAGTCGAAGGAAAAGTTGATACTTTGGCAAACATTGAATACAGATAATTTCTTTTAAACGTGCTTATTACATGTTTTGTTTTGCGCATGGGTAGCAGCTTAGAAATTCGACTTCTGCTGGGCCGGAACCGTCCCTGAAAACTCTCTCACTTACAGCACACTAAGCCTAAAAACCACCAATTTTAAACATAAACCTTAAATAAATCCAGTGATAATTCAACACTATAATATATATTTCGGGATTCGAGCGTAAATTAAAATATGAGTTAAAATTAGTGGGAGTAATTCCATTTGTTCCTTTGATATAACATTTTCGCTTCGATATACAAGTCGTACACGTATTAATGCTTCAAAGAAAGAGTGAACTAGGCACAGATGGATTAAACTCGTATTTGTAATGTGAACAACTTAATATTACTTTTAAAACATTTCAATATTTCGTCGTTACTTATGTAGTTTTATTCTGCTTTATTTTATCAACACATGCACCAACTGTAATTTCAACTGAATTATCTAAATATAGTTATCTCAATAATAATTTTAAAAAAACCCTTAACATTATCGCTTATGACTTTTCCCTTTGCCTTGTTGACGTTAGGATTTTTGCCTGTGATGTAAAATTAATCTTTAACGTTGTTTTATCACGCAAAGATTCACAAGAGTTCTTTTAAATCCAGGTCGTAAACGACATTTAGTGTTTAAACCGACCCTTTGAAAATTTTCTATAGGAAGACCCTTATTTAAGGTTCACTTCTTCTTTTAATCTCTTAATGTAGTGATTGATAATAAAGGGCGTGAATGTGAAAGTGTATTTAAATGGAAATCTGTGAGCATTGAGATCAAATGGATTTACTCGGTTATTAAATAAACCATTTAAATTTCAGTAATAAAATAAGTAAAATCCGGTATAAACCCACATAAAATGGTTTGAGGAGATGGAAGCGACGATGGGTAGCTTGGTCACTGCAATTTTTCTTAGCTCTATGTTTCATGTTAAATGTATGTAAATGTCAAATTAGATGTAATGTGGTCAGTGTCGTACTAAAATTGACAAAACTAAAAGTCTTAAGAGCAGTGGATAGATGTTGGTTGTTGCATGAAAAAAAAAAACGCGTGCGCGGTCTACAGTCATGCAAAAGAAGCAAGGTCTAAGGCTCATCAAGTAATATGATGATGAAGAAACAGCATGAAACAGTCTGTAGCGGAAATTTTTAACGCTTTGTGTTGTTATGAAGTGCTGATGAGGGTTTCGACGGGACTTACCAAACAAACGTTGTGGTCAAACATAACGGCAGCTGCTTGTATGTCCCACCCGGTATCTTCAAGAGCACATGCAAGATAGACATTACGTGGTTCCCCTTTGACGACCAACATTGTGACATGAAGTTTGGTAGCTGGACCTATGATGGCAACCAGGTATTAATCTAATGATAACATTACTGTTAGCAACACACACCATTACGCATTACACTTTCACATTTTCCTCTCTCGTTTGCTTTCTCTGCTACTAGCACCAATCGAATAAGCTTTAATTTCTTGCATTTACCAGACATTTTTGTTTAAGGGAAGGATGAATATAGCGATATGCATCAATTTAACACGTTACTCGAAATGCTTTCTTTATGATCTATAACAACAAAAATTTCATTGTTACAAATATTACCTAAACTAAATTTCTGATCACCTGAGATTGTATGTTAACGTTGTCACCTACTAGCGTAAATGTAAACATTTCAGTGTTATAAATGGTACTATGCATGTGTACACTGCTCTTTTAAAACCGTGAATTGGCTCAAAGTTAACTTAAAAATCTTTAATTAAAATTCACATATCCGTTATCTAACTACTCAATCCAAATCTTTGCTGGCAACCATAGTAATCTTTTATATCAAAAGAATATCAAGATTTCTTTTGATAATTAGTGAGTAAGTGAAGTTCATATGAGTGATAGATACTTACTAAAGTGTTTCAATACACCTTTTTCGATAGTTGATTTATTTATTGTGAGTTGAAGGGTCAAATAACGCCCAAAAAGCAAAAGTTTTTAAATTTAATTTTAAATGGAAAAGAAGTGTCTTCAACTTTACTTGTTTTGGGTTTAATACATGGTGCCATTGTAAATTTTATTTTGGAGAATAATTTGCCAGGATATAATCTTAAGCGTTGTCAGATGTCACCAGATATTGTCATGTTGGAAGTCATGACTCCACTTAATTTTTATTTCGTAGTACCAGCACCTCGATTATTGTTATGAAGAACCCTAGCACTTTTATTAAAGAAGTATAATTTTGTGGCGAGCCACAGGATTTTTATTGCTCGAGAGAGCGCAGATTGTTACCGACCATTTATAGGTTACAATAACTTTTAACAGCTGTGCTTGCTCTTTACTTCTGCTTTTATAACGTGTGATTTATGAACCATTCTCAGATTTTTGAGATTTAATTTGAAAAATTTAATGTGACAATTTTAGTGAACTGAGTAGTAAAATACTGGCGGATATATGATGTTTTGACACTGTTCCGAAGTATTTCGGTGGCTTCAATAAAATGTTTATAACCTGCTATAATCTACAGTAGTCTAGTAAGTTCTGGGGTTATTAAAGTAAATTGGAATTTTAAAGACTACTCTATGGTTGTTAAAAATGTTTTCAAGCATTACATTTAATTTGTATATCACACTGCTTTGTTTGTTTCAAATTGATACCACGTGTAATTAATTAATGATTTTGGCGGGTGTCATCTGAATAGGTGCTTAGTAGCTGAGAATACATTACCAGAGGACAAGAGGTTTTTGTACGAACTTAGACAGTGTGTTGAAATAAGCTTTGTTGAAACTCACATTAATGCTTTCACTAGTGACATTTAGGCAAGTCAGGCGATATTTCAGTGCAAATCGCCTGGAAGGATCTTGGGTTAAGTTCCACATGGTTCATTAATCGTTCAAATAAAGTAAAGAAAGCGCTGAATAGTTAAAATAACCTATTTTATTTTAAATTTTGAAAATAAACTTGTGCATTTACTTAGTTCAAAAACCTCAATCATCACACTGCACCGACACCTCCGCGAATAGCTAGAATTTTGAGTGTTATTATGAAGTTTGCTGAAATATTAACTCGATGGTTTTCCTGCGAGAAACTACAGGTGAATCGACTAACTCTCAAGTGATTATTCTACGCTTCATTCTTCAAAGTTCCAATGTGTGCAGTTTGTTAAGAGTATAAATTTTGTTTTTCTACTTCCATATTGTTCTTCCTATCTAAATATGAAATTTGTTTTAAATAACTTCATTTTATGGCGTTTAAATATTCATTTACGACCTGAGAGGAAACGGTGGAGGTTTACTATTTACTAAATCACTTCATTTATCTAGAACGCGTTTCAAATGCCTTTTATTTGGTGGAGATATTTTAAATTTGCAATCTGAAACTCTGTTGAGATTTTTCCGCATGGCTTCAACCGAAATACTTTCTCTACTTGCTTGCTGGAATTTAAAAATGCAGGGAAACATTACGTAATTTTAAATTCATTACGCCACAATAACGTAGCTATTGCAGGCTGCTTCTTATTTCCATACTAATAATTTTTCAGGAATACAACCAAACAATGCAGGCATTCAAGAAATATGTATAGAAATTTTTAATTGAATTAAATGACGTCGAATCTTTTGCTTAAGTTTAAATCAGAGATTTTCATCTATCTAAGATTCAGTAAACACATACGGATTTGTTAGTAATTGTTTCAATTTGCTTTGTATGCTTCAAAGTATCCGCGATTCCCACTGGTTTCGCATATTTTGGAATCTGGAAAAGTGGACTTAGAATTTTTTAGATGATGCTGAGAAAATGTTCTTTAAGGCCCAATCGTACCAATTAAATTTAAAATTCATTGTGCAAACCTTCAATAATAGATAATGAAACGTCGTCTAAAAGTTTATTAATTTATAACTAACGGTAATTGTAACTAATTTAACAATTCCAACTCAGAAATGACAAAAAAATGCAGATATCACTTAGTAGCTACAGTGAATGTACTTGAAGTGAAATATTTTATTATGCAAGTACCCTATTGATTTCAGTTGAATAACTATATTTAGCTGGAATAAATGGACTGGAATTTTGATGAATATTTGTGTTACTCATGTTATGTTAAATATGGCCTGCAATTTAAGATTATAAGAGTAAATGTTGGAGAATTTTTTTTTCCATTAGATCCAACAGGAATTAGGCCACTTGAAGAAATTTTTAACTCCATTGCACACATGCACACCTATTCATTTCTAAAGGATACAATAAATTATAGTTGTAGTTAATGGTTTTCTCTTTTATGCCATCTTCACATGCAATACATTTGTTCTGATTCCCGTTCCTGTGACATTGGCTTTTGTTCCATCCAATTTTTTTACAATAGGTCGAAAATTGGTAGCGAAAACTAGATTTAGCAAAATTTAGTTTACAAAAGTGAATTTTCAGGCTACGCTTCTCACACTCATCTCCTACATGCCTACTGAAACGTTTGATCTTTTGTTAAAGGCATTTCTTTCGAATTTGCCACGTCTAGTGTCATTGAATAAAAGCAAGTCGTCTTTTCTCTACGTCGCTTCTCTTTATTGTACTCCTCGCAATGTTTATTTTTTCCTGTCGAGTTCATATTAAAGCATCTTCAGAATATATTTGTTCGCTGCCGCGTCCTTAGCAGACTCTATACCAATTTGTTCACAATATCATGAAGCTGCTACTAGTGGTTTGCGTCTCATGTCCTTTAGACATTGCACGCTTAGCTGCTAGTGTGGTCTATGTTAGTGATTAGAATACGCGTCCGGATCACACAAACGCGATATTTTAATTTACAGCTGAATTCGTTAAATTTTAACTCTATGCTAATTCGTCTGAATTCAAGGAATCTATAACTTTTAATGATATCTAATCTCTGCTTTGTTATGGAGCGAGATTAGCAAGGCTTATGGAAAGCTTTTTAAATCCGAAATCGCCTTTCCTGAATAATAATGATTTTGGGAATGAAAAATGTTTTTGACGATAGGTTTTATCGATATTGTTTTTATATTGTGACATAGTGGTCCAGATAGATATCAAATGTAGTCAGTATATATATATTGTTCGTGTTTGATGTGCCATTTAAACAAATGACTTTGACAAAATGATTTAATTAAAACGGTAACTTTATATCAGTAGTTGATTTACAGTTGGCTGTTTCAGCAATTATACTATGCTTACCTGAAATTGCTTGTCGAAACAATTCACATTATTGTTAAATAAATTAATACACAAAGAGGTTTCCCAATTGAGTATTTGTCGTGAACAAAAACGTTTTTAATTTCAGTTATTCAGTTGCAGCGGTGTTATTACAGGCGGTAATAATAAAACGGATTTACTTAAAAACTTACCGATATTACAGCATATATCCAGCTTTCATCATGATTCAACAAATTCAGCTGTAAATTATTCAAGAACTAAATCATTTTTTTTCATATTCATATGTTTTACATTTACCTTACTAATGGATTTGCAGGTGAATCTGGCCGGCTATACCATCATTCGAAAATGTTGCTATAGCCATTTAATAAATTTTGAATGTCTTCTTGTAAATCATACGAATATACGAGAAAAAAATGATTACAACAGGCACACCCAACTTTCTAGGGAACCATGTGACTGTATCGTTAGATTTAACTATTTTGCATGGAGCACAATGCCTACGGTTTTTCTGCTAGTAACTTTGCATTCATCTCCGGACTTCCTTCTAATCAAATCTCACTTTTTATTCCTCTCCCTGGGAAATATTGAGATTGTGGAAACTGCAATAGAGATACTGATGATTCAGACAAATGATTACGTGTAATACCTCACAATACGTAAGTGTAGATATAAATAATAATATCTTGTTGATGTAAATGTCAATATTGGTAACTACATTCTAACAAGAATACTAATCGTAATTATCTGAATATTAATTAACGATATGGATATCACTGAACGACTTTTAGACAAACTTTCTATATTTATATATATATATATATATATATATATATATATATTCTATAATTTAAATATATTTCTATATTTATGAAGAAAAATGGAACGTTCTTACCCAAAACTGTAACAAGACTATATTTCCGTGTTGTGAGCACTTTCAGTTTTTCCACAAATGTTTCCGCTCAATTAGACACCCACCTTTTCTGTAAAGTTTTAGCAGAAAGGCCGTTTTAAATGCTTGACTGGGATGTTAAAAATGATAAAAAAAAACACACGGAATCGTTACTATCATGAATTGTTCTAAAATAACGACTCAACGGGAATAATGACAAGCTGAATGTGAAGTATGGAAATAAATACTAAGAATGTGTCTTACACATTACGCAATAGGGGTATGAGTGGTTTTCAGCCAAAGGATTTAATACGACTGGGTTAAGTTTAATGTAGCTCAAGTATATGTATATTACATTATTATTTCATGTAAAACTGATCTAGAGTAAATATTTGTGCTCCTAACAAGGTTACGTAGACTTGTTTAATGTTTATACATTTAAATAATGCTTGCAGCCTTTATTATTGTTTTTATAAATTTGATTGAACGCAGGCAAAAAATGGATAAACTGTTATGTGCATGATTTTTCTCAGCAGTAAAGTATTATTTGATTGAAATTCCATTTATTTCTAATTGTTTCTATATTTGTAAGAGTAGTTATTTTAGAATCAAAATATGTACCTTAATATTTTTCCCGTAGCAGATTTCAAAACAACCACTTGTGTACATCCCGCATAGTTTTGTTTTAGTTTCACTGTCTTGCTTTATGGAAACAGCCCCTATAATTTTTATTTTATTTTCGAGCAGTAAAGTTTTGATCTAAAAGCTACATGCGTATGGGTAAATCTTTTCCAAAGTTGTTGAGTGATCGCATAGTTATAGCAATAGATTCAGATACAAAAATAGTTAATGATTTTCATAAATTTTGTGAAACTTTCTAAGTAATACTTTGAAAATAATGGGTCTCTACTTAAGTTGGCTACCTGCAGAACACTTCTTCATTACATGCTAAAGTGGTGTGCAAAATATCTTAATTAAAAATGAAATTTAATTATATTAAGAACTTTTTTACATTTCTTTAGACAATTGAAAACAAC
This sequence comes from Cryptocephalus primarius, assembly GCA_963576515.1. Taxonomy (NCBI): domain Eukaryota; kingdom Metazoa; phylum Arthropoda; class Insecta; order Coleoptera; family Chrysomelidae; genus Cryptocephalus; species Cryptocephalus primarius. The sequence continues at coordinate 7,058,186 of OY754936.1, forward strand.
ACGTCACTTGCAATAAACATTTTCATTATTCTTATTATTATTTGTAATCTTGAGCCCATGCAAAACTCTAAAATTTATACTTTAGATTTTGTAAATCTTACTGATTTGTTTTAATTGCAACATTTGTATCAGTTTAGTGATGCATAATTATTACAGTTATTTAAAATTTAATTAATCAATAAACGTTTGACGTTCAGTTACTAAAGGGTAGTATTGCCAATGTGAGCTCATTAAATTTGTGTTCTGTCTAATATTCTACGTCATTGAGGAGAACGTAGACAAATAACACAACTACTCTCTGTGCCTACAGTAAATGATACTAAAACTATCACTAAAATATTGTTGTCATGCAAAAACTGTGTGAAATACGAAGTGTCTTAAAATGCGTGAAGCATGAAATGCATTATCAATGAAATAAAAAGAGATACCCAATTTTTTAGTTAATTGTTAATATTATCTCTTACTCCCATTTGTTGTGGACACAGGGTTATAGTCACTATATCTGTTTGGCATAGCGTCAAGGCTTAACGTACGTTATGTTGCGTCAAATTTAGAGGGCGCTTCGAAAAGATCTCGGCCTGAAAAAAAACTAAGTGCAATTGTTTCAGTTCACTCTTTCGCAGTTTTCTCGTATACTGAGACTACGAGTTTCCAACATCTTTATATATATAGAATAGTATGGCAGTTCGTTCATGTTTCATTTAATTGCTACAAACAAATAACTGCACAGCACGTCATCTGAAGGAGAACCGAAAGAAAAATAATATAGTGATTTTCTCCTATAATTGAGCATACTTGCATCATCCCAGTGTCAGGCCTAGAATGTTCGAATTGCCTTCACATATTTTCGTACACAAATTGAGATATTAGATCACACATCATTTGCATAACTTTCAGATAAGAAATCAACCAATTTAAGTAAATACTCGTTGCCTTTTGAAGTGTTTCTGTGAAACAATGTTAATGCATTTGTTCTCGTAGAATGTTAGTTATAGATAACGTTTGATATCGCTTAGTATGACGATATTTCTAAGGAAATGTAGGGAATTTTGGTATCTGGATGAGCCAGTATAGTGAATGGGAACAGAAAAATAAGTACGGCATGAAATAGTTCATATGAATGTCGATGATGGGGATGATATTTGATGTTAGGAAAATAATAATGCTTAAACAACTTTTATATGTCTAAGTTTCTGTGCAGCTCGATCTGGTGCTAAATTCAGAAGATGGAGGCGATCTATCAGACTTCATAACAAATGGGGAATGGTATCTGCTAGGTATGTATGTACGAAAATAATGCTCATAGTGCGTGTGGTGGCGATTGAACCTCCAACGATTACCTAAAGTGAAACGGTGTCATATGTCGCGATATAACCGAATTATTTTTTTAGGAATGCCAGGAAAGAAGAACACTATAGTATATCAGTGTTGTCCGGAGCCGTACGTGGATGTGACGTTTACGATTCAAATCCGTAGGCGTACACTGTACTATTTTTTCAACCTCATAGTTCCTTGCGTGCTGATATCGTCAATGGCTTTGTTGGGTTTTACGTTACCACCAGATTCTGGAGAAAAACTGACACTAGGTATATGTTCACTACTATGTGGTTGCACTGTGTGTTTGCTTAACTGTGCTGTGTGGGTGAAGCTTGACACACGGGCAATGTTTGTTCAAATCTATCGAAATCAGTATATATGTATTTATAATAACGATAACTTCTTCAGTTGAAAACTCTAATTTCACGACAACAGTACACATACGACACAAAACTATTTTAAATGTATCCGTTAGTCTTTCGTTGTGCTCGGAATTTTACGTTCATCACTCGTTGGCAGCAACCGTCCCCAAAACACGTTCAAAATTCAACATCTTAATTTCAGGTGTCACCATACTTCTTTCATTGACAGTATTTCTGAACCTAGTAGCCGAAAAGATACCAACAACGTCAGATGCTGTTCCGTTAATAGGTATGCTTGGTCAACTGGGAGCATCATGTGTTTAAACGCCCCGTGTCCCCCCAGGGCTGCCCGTTGATACTTGGAGGACGTCGAATACGCATATGTATATGTGTATATATATGTATGTGTATATATACGTATATATACTCGAACAGATTCTTATTGACCGATTGATTACGTCTCTAGATCCTCCTCTGATTTGTAAATGTCAGCATGCACCCACACCATTGAATGTTTAACATGACTTTTCCCATTTTATCTTAGGGTTGTTTTTCGGTAAAGGTAAGTAAAGTAATCCGACGTTGATTCAGAGGGGAAGAGGATATGTCAGTGGATATGAGGAAGATAGGCGGAAGAGGCATAATGAAGATGTGTTCTGTTGCAGGGGTGACCATCTTGCTCTCGTTGACTGTGTTCCTGAACCTAGTGGCAGAAACCTTGCCCCAAGTATCTGACGCAATTCCTCTGTTAGGTACCGACCGTTCTTTGTCTGACCTGCCTGTGCTGGCTACATTTTTTAAGTGCTGCCTGATGATATATATGTGTAATTATTGTGTAAATGTGATTGTTGTGGACGCGCGCGGAGCAGTTTTTTTGAATCGGATCGGTCAAAGAAGAAATGTTTCAGGGCGAGTAGTGTGGCGGGCAAGAAGTGCTGTTTCATTCGAATGTTTTATAATGTTTACATCCTCCTTCTCCACAATGCGTTGTATCTGAGGGGGTGCCGCAAACATTTCCTCTTTGATTTGTGTGTTCACCGGGACGGAAGCTGGATACTTGGAAAGGAGACTCGCGTCCGAACACGTTCTTTCCTTTGTCATTACTTTTTTTTTTTCGAAATTACGTCAATATTCAAAATCGAATCTCGGTGTTCGCGGCACAGGTGACAGGTCAGACGCCTCGCGTGACGCACTGTCTGTTGCAGGTGTGACTATCCTGTTATCACAGACCGTGTTCTCTCTGCTGGTGGCGCATGTGATTACCCAGACGTCCGATGCCGTGCCCCTGATAGGTTAGAGTCTCGGTTCAATACTGCATATTAGTTTATTTTATTTGCAAAAAACACACACCGGTCCTGATAAACGGCTCTGTCTCATATTATCGAAGTATTTTTGTACCTCCATCGATTCTGACCACGTAAGGGAGACTGAGTCGTGCTTTGCATGCTCTCGACTGTAACAGCACTTCGCCCAGCCACAGCTACAAAAACACAACAGGGTTGCAGACAGTTTGCAACTATAGCTTCTCTCACTGTGTTGGGGTGAATGGTTGGCTACTGTGACCGAGGCTAAAATCTACGCGGGTTCATATGCAACGATCACATTACCTCCAAAAGAAATATAGCAGAGAGTGCGAATGATGTACCATCACACATTCGTCAGTAAGACGGATGACGAGATAAATTTACATATCCCCTAACGCGGGGACGATGCGAAATGTACGTTTCCCTTATTGCAAGATTGCCCAAAAGAGAAAGGAGGAGGTACATTTCGCTTTATCCTCTATCTTCATACACATGAATATATCACGGTTTCCGTCTTATTACCGAATATGCAATGATATGATATATTAAACGTGGCAGTAGGCTGCCGTCGTTACCCTAATCTTACTCAACGTTTCATTATTTTTATGAGACCCAACGAAGAGCCATTAGCCACCTCAGAAGTAGACTTGAATTTTATTCATACCTTAGCTTGCTGTTAACCTGAGAAAATTTTATAAACTAACAAAACTGGTTGATAAAAGTAATATGTTAAGCCTCATGAGATCTCATGCCCTGCGTTTCAGAAGAAGACATGGAAAATTTGCATTGCAAATAACATCTTTTCCTCTCATTGAGCTAGAAACAAATTTAAATGAGGCATTGATAAAAGATTTATGCTTTGGAATTTCATCTCCTAAATAAAAAAAATTCTCGTCCATATACTGGACAGTTTAAAGATTACGTTTTAACCAAGACTATTTTTGAAAAAACAAAAAAAATATTGAGACAGATTGTTCAGAAATAAGATTTATGATAGAACAATCGGCAAAATTTTGCAAAAAACATGTTTTTTATACAATTTTAATCATCTGTTTTTATTTAGGAGAAATTGGAAAGATCGGGTTATGAAAAGTTGTTCAGAATGAAATTTCGTTGTGACATGTCAAACGTGAGATAACTGACAAAATTTATATCAATATTGAATTCATTTTCATACTTCAAAATCAACAAGATCTTCGCTACTAGCATTAGGCATGATATCTGTTACGGTACGTGGTTATCCCACGTTTCTTTTTCTTCTACATTTATATTTAATCTACTTTCATCCATTCTGTCTAGCTGTTTCCTCCATTTTTTCAATATTTTATTATCTTTTCATAAAGTCTATACAGTTCGTTTCTTAATCGACCTGTTTTGGTACACCCCTTAACTCTTCCTAGGAACGTCATTTATTGTGGCTTTCTTGTTGTTTTGTGGTTGTTCATACTACGCTATCATACAACAGGGTTAGTATTGCAACAGTTTTTGTCAAATTGTATTTAAAGGTCTTTTCTAGGTTTACTCTTTCCATGTCAGTTTATGGTTTCACATATTCTACTAAATTCGTTAATTTTTTGTTTGACGTCAACGCTATTCGTAAGTTAAATCACATCCCAGATAGTTGAAGTGTTCTATTTCCTTTATTATTTTGTCATTAATAACTATTTTCGATTTTACTGGGTGTGTTCCTGTAAAGGCGAGAGTGTTTATGTTGGCTGTGCATACTTATGTCATACTTAATACTATTTAGGATTCTGGTATATCTAGGCATAATCGAGAAGACTTACACCCCTATAAATCTGGCATTTGTGTCTATTCTTATCTTAAAGAGTGACAGACCTTCAGGTTTCTTCCAGTTATTGGGGAATTTCTTTCCTTTCCAGTACATTTGGAACATTTTGAACAGGTGTATCCTTTTTCCATAGGACATTTCAAATTAAAAGATTTTATCATTACTCCTTGATCACAAAAAAACCCTTATATAAAAAGACTAGTAGTATCGTAGACATCAACAGTTTCATTTGACTGATTAGAAAATATTGATTTAGATATTAAAATTCATCGTAATACCTCAAATTTTGTACATAATGTTTTAAAACTTAAAGTATGTGCTAGCAACAAGTGAAGGTAAATGGAATATGAGTACATTTTAAATAAACAGTTCTAGAAGGATCTCATAAAAACTTTAAAATGTTGAAATCCACCGATTAAGCTATGGTTAAGGGTAATAACGCACTTCATTTCTGATTGGAGTGTATTCATATATACCTTTGAATACTTACTGTACACAATATACCCACGCGCCTTTTAATGTCAATAAGTGATACGTACATGTTTACTATGTTGCCAATTAACCGTCGATGAAACATGTAACGTGTATTTTATTTCAACTCATGCTTACTCATGTTTCACACTGTGTAAATATTTAATTTATTCATTCATTGTATATGATAGGAAACTGTATATTCACAGGATAATTTTGTTTCGTATTTGAACTGATACGATATACGTTTAATTTCGATATTAGAGTGAAGTAATTTTTTTACAATATTTTGATTGAGTCATTGTTAGATACATTTGCTTACTGAACGTTTTAAGTGAAATTTATTAGTATCTTACAAAAAACTGTTTCAAAAAGTTCTTGTTTCAGCTACAAAGTTCATTTTTAGAAACCAAAAATTTCTTGGGTTCTTACATATATTACATCAATCCGTTGAACAAATCATTAAACTTACTCGTGTCATAAAAAAAACAACAAATATAATTGTTTTTATGTAATCAACACTCAAATCGATTGTCACTAATAATATGCTGGGTTGTTCACACGGACTTAGTCTTTTAAACATTAGTTGCCGTTCCAACTTTTCGCTAAGCGCTTATCGCGGCCATTCCGATGACCGGACAAGTAACGTGGTTAGCAAAATTGTGGTGGGGGCTGTTACTTGTCGTTCATGCGGCTCACTTGTCGCTTAGTAAATAGGATCGATTTCTATTTACCGCTCTTGCTCTTTCACTAATGCTAAGTATTAATTCAGCATGTGTAAGCGCAAGGTTTTAGTTCAAGTGACAAGTACTAAGCCCGTGTAAACGCCCCATTACCGGAATAGTTGCCCCAATGTTTACATATTCGTATTGCCGCTGCTCATCAAAGTACCATAGAACTTTCGGTTTTGAGTGGAAAATACATACATACATACATACTTGCATGCATACACGTGTATTCGCTAATTCACATTTCTTCCTAATGCATACTAAAATTAAAATTACGTCGTCAACTTCTACCGTGTGTTATAATTATATTGTTTAAATAGTTTATAGAAACGTCGGGTAAATTGCGATGTGAAAATGGTTCTACCACGAGTGGTAATTTAATTTTAAATAATGTATGGAAACCAAGAGATTTTTTGACAAAACATTTTTTGGTGGTACCCACTTTCAAGTACCTCCAAAATTTAATTCTGGCTTATATACTACATACTAAGTAACAACGGCGTTTTTGACTAAACATTTAATAATGATGCAGGAGTATTCAGATGTGTACATGAGTCAATGTGATCACGCCACAACCTGTGAACTTCTAACTATAATAAATTATTTAAACGACAGAAGAATAATGAAATTAAGAATATTAATTAATACATATAAATATCCTGACCAAAATCCTTCCTACGCCTTTATATTTTCCTGGTTCCTGTTACCCTGTCGTAGTCGTAGGGTTACAGGATGGGCCATGCCAAATGCCAATTTTCTTGCTGCTAAGACTCACTATCTCAGGGTACGCTCGCTCGCCGAACTCACTCTTGACTGTCAAAGATCTTCTCACCTCCAAGTATCAAATGGCTCTGTCCCACTAGGATATATCAATCTGTATGTTTTGTTGTTGATATGTTTACTTTACTTTTATCGTTTGCACCGTAACGCGACGAGAACTGACAGAAAACGCCCTTTCGATGATCAATAAATCCAAAGTAAATTTATCGAAGGGTACGTCCCTGTCACTTTTACGTATGTTATGGTTTGTACTACTTATCTTATTATTTATTCTATTTTTGTTTCATCTCTTCTCATGACACTGTGTAACAAATTTGTTTTTAATCTGTGTTTTCATTTGGTTTTTGCTTATTCTCAATTAACTTAACGACCCTGAAACTGAATGCAATAAGTGCTCGTGGAACGTTTCTTTTCTTTCAGAGTCGTTAAAGTGATTGCGAAAGAGGAAATTCGTATTAAACATTTTCTTGTTACATTGTGTAACTCGTTACCTCCTCGTGTAGTGAGCTATTACTAACTATCTATATTTAAACAAAAGTACCACTACTAATATTTAATACCATTAAATCAGTCTCAAACGCTAATAGCAATTTCTTGGCTGTTAATAATTTGGTTTTATTGTGCTGTCTGTGATCGTCCATCAAGGAAAGATACGACCACGGCGCAATAAAAATCACACATAAATACGTACAGTTTTAAAACATACACTTAGACAACTCAACAAATTGCAAATAGAGAAAGCTTTGCTTCTTCCTTTGTTCTTGTTCTATAGCTTTCATCCCATCTGAACCCAAATTTCATAAAAACAGTATTAAAATTAATTTTAATGAATTGTTTCCGTAAAGTGTACAGATTGGTGGTGTCGAGATCCTCAGTGTCCTCATTCTGAATATTACATTTGGTTATGTTCGTATCACTTTTACCTAATTTAACATTCAAAGGTATGAAATTCTACCTCTTAATATCGGATTGAACATATTGGATGGATGATAGGAATTATCCATCAATTAATTCTCGGCGAATCGTGTTGTACAACTAATTTAAGTCCTGCATTGAAATTAGTTTCATTATGAATTTAAATTACGAAGTTTAATATGCGTCGGTATTAAACCTCTACCATGTGGAATAATTATTGCACTCAGTAAATGAAAACCGGTGAAATAAAGTTGTGAAAAATCATTTATTTGTAAAAAATAACATGCAGAGGAAACTTTTTGCTCCACACACTAAAAGTCAATTTTAATACTGCCTTTCGAGAGCTAATTTAAAAAGCCATGATAATTTTTACGACCACATAAATTTCCGCAAGACACATGGTTTCTAAGCAAGTGTCGATTCCAGCAAACGATAGCAAATTGCATTGAAAACCATTACTGGCTTATTGGATTATAATAAGGAAACGATGCATCAAAGCAGAAACGAAAAGAATCCGCTGAAGAAATGCGGTTGTTGAAACTTTAAATAATTGTAGTGATCTGTCACTGTGTATCTGTAAATAAATATTTAGTTAGATAGTTTAATGAATATATTTTGATAACGTTATCTTTGTATTTTCAAAAATATAACTACAACTGAACATACTAAGTAATGTGCAATTTATTAATGGAAATTAACAACATTTATCAGAAACAGATCACCTTTCCAGGTGATGCTTTTGAGCGGTAACATCTACTTGTGGTAAAAGTATTACGTTCAAAACGATCTACCTAAACGATATTCAGACAGACCAATAAGAATAAATATTTCTTCTAAACGATGCATGTGCATATTTAATAAACAATTCATGAGGATAATTTTTGGTCAAAGTTAAAGAATTAAGGAAAATTGTGAAAAATACATTTCGAGACACCGCCATATCACCTCGGCCGGTCTTGTGATATTTTGAGGAGGATACGATCGTAGAAAGTGGGAAATTTAGTAATTTTTAATGTAAAGTGCTTGTGTGTGGGTGTGAATGTGTAGCATTGTGTTTATTTTTATTTGGTCAATCTCGTAGAGTTGGTAAAAAGAGATTTCTTACAGGAAGATACCAGTCGAATGAATACATTGAACTTTTCATTCTACCCTCGTGATTGGTATCTTTAATGACCATCAATTTCATATCTTTTTCTAACCCTACTCGAATTAGAAAATAGCCAAAAATATATTTCAAAAAATGATTGCTTGCGTTTCAGATTTATTCCCAATGTCATTTTATTATTGATTTATAATTGTATTCTTTCTGTTTTCTTGTGTAGGATAGTAACTGTGTTATAGTTTCTTTGTAGATAAATATCTGCTGTAAATATTTTAACAACGAAGTCTTTATATGGCACTTATTTATTCGATGTTTCAGGGACCTATTTCAACTGTATTATGTTTATGGTGGCATCTTCTGTTGTACTAACAGTTGTGGTTTTGAATTACCATCATCGAACAGCTGACATACACGAAATGCCTGGATGGGTATGTAATATTACTATAGCACCAGAATGAAATGTATATATTTCGTTCACGATTTTCTAAACCTAATAATATAAATAGATCAAGTGCGATCTACCGAGCCACTGCAAAATTAAACTTCCTTTTTATTATTTTCAGAAAAAATAATCTCTAACTTCGATTTAAGGCTAATATTTTCCAAGACGTCTTGAAATATCAATTTTCATAACCTACCCAAGTCATATTTTGAACTCACTTACACCGGTGCTTTTTCATCAACTAAGACTTGCTCTTCTGCTACAGCTCTTCGTAGTGGGTTTAAAATCTTGTTCATATTCATGAATTACGGTTTTAAATGGAATCATTTAACAAATAAATTTCAATCATTGAATCATCTTTATCACGAATTTGGAGCGCTATAGAGTAAACGTTAAATTAATGGTTTATTAAAGTTCGAAGACTCCAAAGATTCAATTTGAAAATAATTAACCTAACTTAAATATATTTTACGCTTCTTACAACATCTGCAGTTTGCTAAAATTATATATACAGATTTAAAAATCGGTAAAAGTGAACATTGGAGAAAACAGGCAGTAGAAAAATTTGTGTAAATCATATGGTTCATTACTACCCTTAAATGCAGTGAAATCAGATGTCAATAGGTTTTTAGAACGTGAACGGATTAGGCATGTTGTACATTTGTAGGTATATTGAACCAGAAGTATAGTGAGTGCGTGGCCCTAATCGTCCCTAATATTTCAAAATTTTATGGTGACCAAGCTTATGATTACTGTTATCATAATTACAATAATATTATTTCCTATATTTATATTATCATTATGCACTTTAATGAGTTGTAACTCTTTAGATTTTCGATTACTTGGTATTGATACCATGTAGAAACAGTTGAATTTTATTCATCTTTACTTGCTGATAGTACTATAAGTGAAAATTAAAAGACTCAATTGAACAAAACTTCTTATTTATAACTTTATTACATATTATGGTGATTGAAGTATATTAATTTTATTGTATAGAAACATTTTGGGGCTATATTTATGTGAACGATTTTGATTTAAATTTTTTGGTAATACAATTTAGTAATATATCTATAAATTCAACGAGAGTATAAGTATTGATTACAACAAATGTTTGATGATTTAATTATATAATTCGTATAACACAAGAACAAAGAAATGTGTCGAAATAATGAGAGTGCCGTCTCTGTAAGCTGTTATTTTGACTGAAGGGCCACAATAACGTTGAAGTGTGTGCCTTTTTAGATACTAAGAGCAAGTAAAAGTGAACATTTTTCTGGCACAGATTGGTCGATGAAGTTTTGGCCAGTGGATAGCTCCAGCGCTCTTTGAATTACGATTTTGAAAACTGGTGATTATAAACGAAGGAGTGCTTTTTTAGTTCCTGTATAAATAGACCTCATTTCTACTTCACAGTTAATACATATAATAATTTCACATAATTAATTTTGTGAAATATATCTTAAAATGTTAAATATGACACCCTGTTTATTATAACAATTTTGTATGGGTATTTATTGTGCCACGTGTACATGTGGAACATTGAAAATTTGAACTACTGAATTTATGGTCAACAGAAATAATTGAAACACAAAACCAAATTTACACAATACTCGTTGCTTTGGATGCTCGAATCGATGTCGACCTTCACTAATGAAGCTTCAGATAAACTCATTCACCAGCGCTTGAGGTTGTGCAGAATATTAAGTGGCGTTCGGGGTATAAATGCACTTTATTTCTGGTTTTAATAAATGTACCAACATATGCAGTTAGAAATTAGTTTCATTATTATGTATATACGAGTGTACGAAAACTGGTACAGAATTTAAATGAGAGGTTGTTAGCAAATGAAATATTGAAGATAATCAATAGCGTACTATTAGAGGAAATTCTAAAATGCTGCAGCTTTTAAAAATTGATATTTTCTAATTTTGAATCAACTAGAGTTAAATATCATTTAGTTTTTGCCGTAATATTTTCAAATACATCGGTGGAGAATTGACAAAACTTTTGAAGATCGTTTTGCTATAGGAAAAATCATTTCCATTCCAGCGATGAAAAACACCTAGTAACGCTCTTAAAAGATTTTCGGGGAGAGAAACCTGTATCTTATTGTATACAGTTCGACACAAAAGGAATCCTCTTGAGCGTCTTGACTGAAGTAGGTACAAATAAAATACTTAACCGTCAGTTGTGTTTACGATGTTTCCGCAAGACTAGTTGAGCACAGACGGGATTTGGTTATATATTTAATTTGGTGTATATATTATTTGACAGATAAGGTTTCAAATTACAACAATATTAAGGCAATCGAAATGTGTGCCACATACCATTGGATTTAAGGAAATGGAACTTCTGTGTTTAATTCTTCATGATTTTCTAATTATTAATTAGAATTACTAAATATGTTTTCAACTGTAAATTCGCCAATTAATATTTTACAGTTATTCTCGTTAGAGAAGATTGGTACAGTATTGGCTGTTGACTTGTATGAAACCATATCAATATTTTCTTCATTATTTATTTAAGATTCCCACACGATATTCACATATTATTATTTATAAGTTTTATCACAATTTTATAACGTTTTCTACATAAATGAACTCGATATGTAAGGATTCGTAGAAAGTGCCCTTGTCTTCTTTTGCTAGTTGCCGGTGGTGGTAAAATCTCGTGTCGAAAGTTGGAGACAGGGTTAAATTCGATGCTTGAGAGGATTTGCTTTGATGATAAGCGCATAATATGCAAGTGATAATCCCATTCTTAACATTACTTTTAGACATAATGTCTTCTGTTGCTAAATGTTTGTGGATTGTTACAGTGCGAGGGCTTCGAATGAAAATTTGTCAGTTTTCTCGGGAACCTGTTAGTATGATTTTGTGAAAATGAAAAGTTCTAATTGGAATTGTATTAATTCGGTTATATATTAGATAGTATATCGAAATTCACCATTTGATGGAATTGCCGGTTTTGGTTTATTTCTCATGTAGTTCATTGCCGCCTTTTTATCATGAAATTTTCTAAACTCGAATAACACCTATTCCATTAGGAGTTATATGGTATGATAACACATATCTTCTATATTGACCCAAATGTCTTTATTTGCTGTCTTAATGCTAACGTATTCTAATAAGAACTGTAATTTATTTTAGTGTTGAGGTAATAGCAAGTGCTTAAGTGGTCGTAAACTAATTCTTCGAATCTTGAATCTGAATTCATTTAATTCGAATTCATCATCCATTTTTAAGCTTTGGCTACTTCACGTAATTACAGGTAATTAGAATGTCTAGCTTCACCCCTATTTTTATAATTACTTGTTAACTGCGTTTACTTGTTGAAATTAAAATTTTCTTAGGATTTGTTTTTTTAGTAATTCAAAATAAGTACTCAATGATTTCAAAAAAAAACTCTTAATTTATCTTGGTCATATTAACTTCCACGCCAACCATCATATTTGAGCTATTAAGAGATTTTGACACGATTTTCTTCAAAGGGGATATATTTCTAAATGTCATGCGATATTTTCCCTAAATATAATCGAAATTAAGGGCAAAGAGGATAAAGGAAATACGTATAGGATGGCGGCTAACAGCATTTTCAAGTAAGCCAATTCTCTAGTTGCAAATCCTGCATGTGGAGCTTGGATGGCATTTCCCTCATTCGAAGATAGGCAGCGGTTAAACATTAGAAACTGCCATTACTTAAGGGATACTCAAACAGTAAGAAAGTTTCCGTGACCAGTGTTAATTCTTGTAGTTGTACCTCTCAGGATTCGAAAAAATATCTATCCAAAAAGCCAAATTAGAAAGCTGTCTGTTGCTTTTACGATTTTTGCAGGAATCGATTATAGTACTGTATTTAATTAAGACAGCTTTGTATTTTGCATCGTTTCTAAATGTACGTTACTTCTTCAACATTTCACTTACGGAACGGTGTTTAAACATTTCGATTTTGTCACCAAAGACACTGAAACAAAATACTGAAATAACTTATTTTTTGAACATTGGTGAATATTAGAACGTTTTGTCAAGATTGAGTGTCCTTTTATACAATTGGAAATATACAAGGTGTTTCATTTGAAAAATGTATATGTTTTTCAGTATTCGAATAGTGCAAACTAAATAATTTCCTGTTGTCATCAGTCTAGTTAGCTTAAAAAAGTACACAACTTGTCTAATTAAGCAATCAGGTGTCTTCAATAATAAAGTGAGTAATAATGGTGTGCACGCATTGGGAATTGCTAAGAATTCTTTTCATCCTCCAAGTGGCCTGTTTTCTTAAAGCGTTGGTGATCATAAATACTTGCGCTGCATCACCAGTCAAACTGTATTAACTGTTTGACCTGTAAAATTTATTAACCTCATTCAATAGTTTTGTACACTCCGTATATTCAGGTTTCGGTCAAACAGATTTAATGTTTTCCAAACCATTTTTAGATAAAATCAGTTTTTCTTCAATGGCTTCCATGGATATTGGGTATGAGTAGACCAGGCAAGAAAATAACTCGGAAAACAATTTTAATGAATAGCAGAATGAAAGAACTGGAATTGAAAGAACGTTCTTCCAAAAGCCTTCTAGCTAATGTCCTAGATATCGATGACGATTTTAGAAACGTCTCTGGTGCTACAAGTGGAGGAGGAGGCGGAGGAGGAAACAGTGCTACGTTAACGACCAGCCTAGGTCCAGGTTTCATCAGGCATCCGACGACCATTGAGGAAACAACGATACCAGGATCCGGAGGCCAACGAGATTTGCAACTAATTTTGCGTGAATTGCAATTTATAACGAACCGAATGAAAAAAGCTGATGAAGAAGCTGAAGTTATAAGTGACTGGAAATTTGCCGCAATGGTGGTGGATAGGTTTTGCCTGATCATATTTACCATGTTTACCATCATCGCCACTGTAGCGGTGCTGCTATCCGCACCGCATATTATTGTACAATAGAATGTTTAAAGGCAAAAGCCGACATACGCCAATGCGGACGCCGATTTGAATGATTGGAGATTTGAACGTTAACTGTGATAAAACAGCAGATCGTGTCGGCACAGTAGCAAAATGTGCAAATGTGCCTTTTCTGTGGAACATTCACGAGCTGTTGAACAACTAAAAGGCAGGCACCTATGTGCACGTCATTGCACTGTACTGCTGTGGGGCCGTATGACATTCAAAGCACCTTTTTGCATACGTTGCTTGAAAATTTCATCTGGAGGTATATCTATAGTTCCTGCTTATTTCTGATATGCTTTTTTCTCTCTTTATCTAATGAAATGAATTATATTAGACGTACTAACATTTCTCATCAGTGTATTTCAACGTGACCAACAAATAAATATCCTATATTTTATCGCACCTATATATCTATATACATATATACTGTATACTGGGGACTCATGAAATAACCCCTTTTAGTAAATTATTTTTAAATTACACATTCGGAACGTGGTAAAAGAGCTTTAAATAAAATTTGGTCAATTGTAGTCTAGTTATTTGTAACATTCCATTTTGTGAGTGGAAAGACCTGTTAAAATATTATAATGTTAAAAATTATATAAAAAATATATTACACGTTAAATATTGATGTTTAAATTCCTGTTAGCTTTGATAACTTATCACTACATAACTAAATATCATTTTATGATATTATCTTCATTAAATATAACATAGTACATCGATCACTGTCTTTGTCAATTTCTTTCACAAACTAATTGCTGTGGATCGGTCTTTGTGATTATTGTATTAAGTCAGTTATAAATTTAGTGATATTAACAATCACAAAATTGTTGCATACGTTCATAAAATTAAAATGATTATTTCAAAATCGCCCCACTCACACAAAATTGTATGTTACGTACGAAAAAAAAAAAGAATTAACTTAGGTGTCGCATTATTTTTGGACAAAAAATAAAAATTCGAATAATACGAAAGAGCTATAAAGGAAATCTTGTCAATAAACAATAGTCATCAACATAAAGAAATAGTATTATGTGTATTATTCATATCATAGTATCTGTTTAGTAATTACTACGTGTTTAACTGGGCCGTTTAATAACCACTGTAAGATTTGATAAGGACTGGATTTTTTCCTGATTTCAGAACAGAAACATGTCTTGCCTTGACAAAACCATAACGCTAACTTAGCAAACATACATTGAAATTGATTTCAATTCACTAGAGTACAGTTTTAAACATCTGGTTAGTCACAGAAGATTGTAGAAAAGAAAATAGAAGAATTGATTTTTGAATTGCGTCGGTTCTGAAAACGGGAAAAAACTGGTCTTAAATTATAACTACTAATTCCATGTATTTGTTAAATGTTATTGATGTCACCTTGGATTGCAGTTTACCTCTTATGGAAAATAACTACTATCTTATGTGTTGTGATCTTGAAAACCAAGTACCTAGATGTTACTTAAAATATTCCAAATAAAAAAAATGTTCTCAATAAAAAAAATGGCTTGGACCAATAAAGAAAATTATCACAAGTTAGGGCAAGGGATTCGATATATTTTCTGTATCGTCTTAAACGTTTTACCGATTACATGTGTAACACTTTAAAAATAATAAATAAATCTGTATAATAAATGTCTGATAAATAAGCATCGTTATTTCATTTACTGTACGGGTCAAGTACAGTTATGTGAAATGTTGGACTTCCCAATTTCCATTGAGTACAATTTGTAAACAAAAGATAACTGACTAACAAAAATATTTCGTTTCTTTCGATTTGTGATAAAATATAAGGTACTTGTTATAGGTTGGGTTAAGATACACAGATTTACATACAGCATTGCATGCAACCTAGGATGAAAGTTAGATAAAAGAGAAGAAAAAGGTGTGAGAAAAAGCATGAATAATGGAAATACACGTTATCATCAGCGATGATAATTTTTAATGGACTTAGAATGTGCGTTTCCTTTAATCCCATTGCTAAGATAATCCTAATACAGGACTCAGTCAGTACTTGTTAATCAGTACTTTGTGCAAATGGGCGATCCTAAACTGCACTGTCTTTTTAGAGCGTGCATTAAAAGGCACACTGCAAAAAAGGTACTAATTCCATGGAGCAGCTAAACTGTGCCGAGGAAAGAGCATTTTTAGGTTATTTAGGTTATGTACTAGCTTAGGAGACATATTGAATCACCTGTCAATATAGTCACGCGAATTATTTCAATAATCTCAATCCTGTGTATATTTACCCGTTCCATGGTGCATTGTTATCGCTTCTTTTACCTAAGGTATAAGCGCGCATTGCGCATGTCGCAATACGCTGATACAATATAAAAATTTTCGTGTGGTACAGTCTAGTTACTACCTGTAAAGATACCTACATACCTAGCTCGCCCAGTGTAGAATAGATAATAGAATAGAATCGGTGCAGTTTTGGTGACGTCCCTACAAGTAGCTAGTTGGTAGTTATTATTAGTTCGAGGTACACACGTGTCTGCCTTTTGTTCGCCCATTGATAAAATAAAAAGGTGTCCACCTACATTAAACCTATTGTGATGAACTTCGCAAATTAATAATAGAAGTTAAAAATAAGAATAAGTTATATAGATTTAATGAACGTTCGTTTTATATCCGAATTTGCGACATTAAGAGCGATTTCGGCCTAGATAATTCTGCGGATGTAGAGTCAAGTATTTCGTGTCCTAATCCTTGAAGACATTCGCTGGATTCTAGCTCCGTACCAATGTCGAACGATCGCTCTATCGCATTTGTTGTGTTCTGGATAATTTGTACATGAATACAGCCTCAATGTTCTTCCAATGCTCTGTAGATAGTTTGTTTGGGGGGTGGGGTGTGTTTGTTATCGACGTTCTCCGAAGCGTCTATCCTCGTTTTTGTACAGCCATTTACCATCCTATGCTGTTCGTGTACATTTTGTCCAATCTATACTTTTATATCATGTATTTACACTGATTTTTATCAAAGAAACCTCTGAATACCATGAAAGTCCAAGTGATCGTCAAACGGATAACTAAACTGAAAATTATAACAATAATATAGTTTAAATAATATATTAATTAACATTTAAATTTAATACTATTTTACTAAAAATCCTTTGGGCATTTTCGATTAGTGCTAATATTACGTCACATATCTTATTTCTTGAAACAAAGCACTCAATTTAAACGAACCATTACATGTTTTCATTCACGATAAAGATCTATACAATTATTTATATACATACATATACAGCATTTCTGTAAGAATTCCATTGTAGGTGTACGTGCCGATGCATACATACAGATACTGTAATTATTTTTATATTATGACATTTCTCTTAAGTGAACATTACAAAGTTCCTATAATATACAAAAAAATACGTATATATGTCCTAAAAACTAATCAGATTGAGTGCTTTGAGTTGCAATGGCTATTTCAAATAGTATTGTTAGAATTACGACCATACGCTTTTTTGCATTGAACATTTCCTGAGCAAGAGGGATGATAATCGAATGAAGCATCTAGAATCCCATTTGTCCATATTTATTTAGATTGCAGAGACGTGTACCCGATTAGACAACAAATAACAGTACTTAATATTATTAATTATATATACTACTTCATTTCTTGGCTTCATTCTGATTGACGATAACGTAACGTACAACCAATTGCGATTTCCTTTTTATATAGCGGATTTCGATATAAAAAAAAACAAATATGGAGAATTGAATTTACCTTCTAGTTTTTCACCAATACTGGCATAATAATTCGTTGATAACATACATTCTGGAAATTTTGTTTATGTTGATCCAGCATGTAGCGTTGTATTTTGTTATCTCAGTGCTTTAACCGCGAATGAATTATGTGTATTGTACGATTAGCTAATAAAACAAATACAAATTTGAATCGTACTTTTATTTTAACTTACATCTCATTCTCTTAACCACAACATCAATGAGATATATTCACAATTTTGGTTTGTTTAGTTTACCATTCCTCATTTCAAACTTGCTAGAGAACATATTGGTATACCCCTTCCAGAGTCAATTTAAGAAGTCGCATAACAATTACGATCATATAAATCTTGTGAGCACACTCTCGAATTGTGGGATATCAATTCCTCATCACTAAATTACGTTACAGGTGTAACGATTTTTGAAAGCCTAGCTTTCTAATCGCGGGCTTCGATCAAAGCACTGGATCGTTGAGAGGTATGAACGCCGAAAAAAACGAATAATATATATATATTAATTATAATATATATATAATAATATAATATATATATATATATATATATATATAAAACATGATCTTTAAAATGACAACATTATTTCTTTCGATTTTACGTCAAAATTTACCTACACATGATTTTCAAAATTGCATATGAAATGTTATTCCAGTGACTGGAGAACTTTAAGAATGGTAATGATTTTTAAAATCAATAGTTTTTATGGAGACGTTATTGATTATAAGTACAAGTAAAATCAATACCAGCAACAAAGCCATCTTATACCAATGAGCTAAAGTTCACGGTTTAAATCTGAAGGGAACTGTTTCGATCAATGAAGTTGTATCCTTCAAGACTTTTAAATTCTCCCGTAAGATGACTCTTGAAATGAATTTGATTTTGAAGTAATGAATAAGAGACAAAACCTGTTAAAATTCACCACAGCATGTAGATTTTTTAAAGCAATCAAAATGCACTAATGTTGTTACGTTTTATATTCAATACAGCCATGATTTAGCCAGAACATCCAATACGGCGGAAAATTTGTTATGAATATTCATGTATCCAAAATGCTAATAATGATACTGATAATAAAAGTTGATTGGTCAAATAATTACGAATCTAATCGTGATCGTAATATTTAATATCCATTTTAAAATTTTGGCCGGACTGGTGTAGGTATGTTCTCACAACGCATAATCAAAGCCAATTAGTAGTAATGAGTAGATAGGAACGAAATTGACAGGAAATACATACATACGTAACCTAACAGGTCTTTTATGTTAAAGTGAATACATACACGCCAATAATATTGACTAACCTATGTATGTACACGCACGTATTATGTGAATTTCAGTTACGTTAAAAAACTATTTATTGATAAGTGCTACAAGTAATTTTTCGTGAAACGACGATAAAAGTGGTTTAATCACTGACCCTATATTTATTTTTGATACTACGGACCTTTCTTTTAAAAATATTCATTACTTAAATAAAGTTTGGAGAAAAGGTGTGTTCTTGGATCTCTTAGCCAAGATGAGAGCTACACGTCTTTTTGAAATGATACTAAAAATTAATAAGAGCATTGTGTTTAGTACTCACTGTAAACATAACCATACGAAATCTCACCACAGAATCAAAGAAACTTTTTCTACCAAAGAAACTTTTTCTACGAGGGAAGGAACAAAAACATGTTCAACAAAGGGAATTATATTCACTAAAAATATAACAAATGGAAAGTCACATATATAATTAGTTAACATAATATATGACAAGAATGTTTTACACGTTGAAAGAGCTTTATAATACGGTTCATAAATCAAGAAAAATTCCTGAAGATTTGTTGGTAATAGCCGTTGTTGCTATACCTAACATTATATACAGAATTATGTTTAATGTATCACACACACACACGAGGTATTAGGATTATCAGCCGTTGATACTGCAACATCAGAAGACTGAAATCCAAACGTAACATCAAAATGGAGCCAACTGAATTTCGAATGTGCAAGTCAAACGACCAAGGAAAGCAGTATTGATTGTCAATGTATTGAATTGCTCAGAATCAATTATAAACAAAGCACTGCAAGGTGATACAACTAGAGACTAACATCATGATGTATGGATATAACACCATTTCCTGTAGATAATTTTGTTAAAATGCATGTGATATTTGTAACGGTATAGCCTTAATATGAATACTCAAACCTTTGTCGTCACAAAAATACAACAGTCCAATATAGGAGTTACTGTCGTTAATGCCAGGTGTAACAATTTAGTATTGGAATGACCAGCAGCAGTGAAGTTCTACAGTTGATTATTATCTATAGACAGCGAAATTGGAATGTCAAGAAGTTAGATAATAATAATAAAAATGTAGATACTCAAATTTGACTTGCTCAACGTGTGTCTTCCTTTACATTAACAAAACGCATTATATATTAAAACATAATTTTTTTCATTACAACAGTATTACCCATTTTTTTTTGCCTATTTCATGTATTTTTTGTTGTCCTGGGGATTACAAGTTCAGTTCTCAACGTTGCGTTGAAACCTATTGTTGTTTCTTTTTTTATTCATACCATTAATCGGATTAGGCGTGGGGCGAGAAAGGTCCTGCCCAAAAATCTGTTCCTCAAAATAAATACATTAAAGGCTTTAAAATGTTCATATTGAAATCTTTTGAAGGGAACGAGAGAAAAACGTGGTCGATACATTTAGAAACGCTACTAACGACATCCGGGCAAAATAAGTATCTCATCAATTTTTGAATAATTCGACAACTCAATTATTGCATTATTGTAAACATGCAAAAGTTCATAAAAATATCAGTTCGATTTGGATTGTGTGTAATCGTGTATTTGCGATTCAAGATCGCCAGTAACTTGTAATTGATGTAATTGTTTTAACAAACGATTTTCATATTTGTTAAACAAAATTTTAAAACCTACAACAATTTGTAAAAATCTACATACAATATATTAAAATATTACTTTATTTTCATTTTCATTTCCTCAGAAAACCTCTTTCAAAATGGAAAAGAACAATTTAAAATTCAAAATAGTTGCTATATTACGTTTTAATATTTTTTTATTTATTTATTTACTGTACGAGATTGAACGTCATAAAAAAGACACATTTATAAGTACTGATATAAGCGACGTGAAATGTGGAGGACAAGTAAAAGTATGCTAGTAAATATTTGAACAGATGTACCAGTACTCTTTTAGAGGTAACTCAGATAAACTTATACACGTAGTCAGATCGCTAATTTAATTACCAAAGTTTGTGTACGTTATAAAAGTTATTAATTTGTTGTAAATGTATATTTATCCAGAAAAAATAATATAAATTTAAACCAATCCAATTTATTCATATGTATTATTTTATTCTGTTGTAAGTAAATAAATTAGTTATATATCTGGTTAATTAAATGTTTCATTTTGGGTTGGATCCTTGCTGAAAAAGTATTACACATTTGTTGTTGACACCGTTATAGATCATTCTATGCAACGGAATTTCGTTGAGGAATCTGGAACGTCTCCAAACAATATTTCCAAAATACATGTAGGCAAGATAATTCAACACAATATTTTTAATGAATACATGTGGAGTGCCTAGAAATATTCCGTGGTTCTCTTGTAGGGATAACACTAACGTCATTTTATTACTCTAGTTCATTGCATCCTCTTTCTGTGGAGTGGAAGAAAATATAAATATAGCCACCAAATATAGCACAGGATGATTATTTTTAAAGAACTTATTTTTAATTATTATTGAAAGCCGAGGAAAAGCGCAATTAAATGCTTTAAAAATGATAAGGCAGCTGGGATGGATAACACCAAAATAAAAACTGATCAAAGTTCACACAAGTTTGTTAAAAATTCTACTTAATAAGGTTTGAATACACAAGAATAGTCTAAATGACGAGATGTAGGGGCTAAAATGTTCCAAACAAGGATGCAGATCCATCTGGGAAAGTTGTGGACCAATAACTACGTACAGTAAGCAAAATAATGACTAAAAGTTTGCTAGAAGGATTAAGGGGATTACTTGAAGACAAATTAAGGGGTAATCAAAGCAAAATAGGTGCTCTATTGACCAAACATGTTTTCTCGTAATTACATTACTCTCTCTAAATTGGAAGACATAAATATATGAGAATAATTAAACTCTTTCGGAACAATCCAGTAGAGCACACCAGTCAACTTATCTAAAAGGTAAGAATACAAACAGATGTAAGGCAGGGGTGAACATTGTCGTCACTTCTATGCATATAATCATTAACCACATTATATGAAAGTCAGTAGATTAAGCAATAAGGCGAAATGTAGCCGCAAAGCTGGAGGATCTGGATTTTGCGAATAATACTTGCTTTATGACAATTTACAAAAATACATTTCATCGAAGACACGGAGACTATTCAACAATGCAAAGAATAGTTAACCAAAAATACTCAACAAAATCGAAACTACCAGGAAAAACTAAAATAGAAAATGCAGATATCCACGAGGTTATCGGACTGGACGAATAAGTTTAGTACAAACTGCTTTTAAATCAAGACAAATTGTGAATATCACTAAATATCAGTAGCGCGCTAAAATTGAGATTGTTTCGAAGCCATATGGCAGTACCCTTCTTAATGGTCCGGACACATAAAAGGGAACTAAAGCATAACATAAATGATTCCATAGTCATAAAATACCTGGAAAATGCTTTGGCTGGAAAATTTTGCAATGAAGCACTATGGGTAACGACAAATAAAGTAAGTAGGTGCTACTGGATTGTTATATCTCACAATGCTACCAACAAGTATAACGAATCGAGCGTTGAGGTATAATGGAACAGAAAACAAAGGACAAACCATCCATTATATGGACAAAATTAAACTAAAATAATTACTAAGAAGCCAAACTATCCTGAACGGAGGCAACGCCTTAATGCGAATGAAAAGCCATTGGCACCCTACGCTTCATTTAAGAGTTTTATGATATATACAGATCGTTTCACCCAAGTAAACACACAAGAAAAGCAAAGGCAATTTGTGCCAGTCGCGTTTTATACCAACACGCTCTCTTGCTGACCCTTCCGCCGAACACACAACGTAGTGCGTACATAAGACTCCTCCATTCCCTTCTGAAACAGTGGGAATTCGTGACTGATTATCTGGAGATTGAGAATGCGAAAAGAAGTGAAAGTATGATGGCGAAGAGTTGGGTGTTAAATTTTTACACTGACTTTGCATGGAACGGGCACAAATTGCCTTGCTTTCCCAAATGTGCTTACTTGAGTAAAACGATCTGTATATTGTTTACTTAATAACGTTAATAGTCTTCGAAGACAATTAATTGGTGATTTCGTTTTCTTTATAAATGAAATCAATACAAGAAATATGTTGGTTATAATAATAAGTGAACTACTAGTATAAAGCCGAATTTTTAGGCGAGTTATTTTCATATGCCTCTCAACTGGCGCTGCTGTATTTCTTATGGCATTACACTTGTCATATATACAGGGTGTTAAATGACAGCAAAATGATAATCTGAAATTATTTCTTGATTCTTTTCAGCCCCTCAATGAAAATATATTATTTGTTGAAGGTCTATCGGTTCAAACCCATTGTTTCGTATTGTATTATCCTTAAACCTTTAGGTTTATTTAGAAAGTAAGGTTTGTCTTGAATAAGAAAATTAAAAGGCGATGGAAAATTCCGCATGTAGATTTAGACGATCCATAAAGGACAATTTAGCTGATGCTGAAATATTTTATAGAACCCCCTCTATGTAAAACCCAACTGATTGTAAATATGTAACAGTTGTTTATTTCGATACTACATTAACAGTTTTAGGTTATTTATGATTATATTTTAAAAAGCTTAAATATATCAAGTAGGTACTGTTTTAATCTATGCAGGTATTCAGTAGACAGGTAGCTTTATCTGTATTTATAAATAACCATGTTATTTGTTTCACACTATATTTAGTTTAGGTAAGCAAAGAATATTATGTTTGTTTAGATCAGCATTACCTGCTAATTATTGTTATTGTTTTCAACTTTGGATGTGTGCTCCGATATAATAATTAAATACGGCCAGTTTAAAATGAGGTAATAGATAACATTAATTACTTAATAAGATCTAGTATGAAGTCAGAAATATTTTGTTTTGCAATTTGAACACATTCTTATGAAAACTCTTCCATTAGCTGACGATTGTGGGGAAATGTGCCGAATTTTCTTGTCTTATATGAACATGATAAAGCTTTGTATCACTCGATAAAAATGGAAGAGGTAATGTTTGTGTAAAATATACCTCGAAGTTTAAAATTACTACCAATTTCGTAATAAACTCAGTGGCGTAGAAATTTCAAGTGTAACTCATAACGAAATACATTCTTCTTCCCTGGCAAAATAATTCAACATTCAAAAATACACAGGTTAAGGTTAACACATCCGTGAGACATTAAGAAAAACTTAGTTTTAAACTTTCCAACTTCTTGTACCCCATAACTAAACGTGTAACTAAACAACACTTGACATAACTTATCGATATGGTTTTATTCATGCAAGAATCCACCGTTATTTGCATAGCTAACCTACGTATATTCTATATTACTTGCTTGAATACAACATTCATCTCCATTATGTTCAATCTGCTCAAAATTTTACGGATCACTCGGTAATCGAAGAAACGCAAGTGTTAAGGCCAGAGGGAAATGTTTGTAGTTTTCATCGTATTTGAAGGCAGTTCGAGAGGAAAGATTTAATCACGTGGCTGCAATAGACCCAAAAAATGTAATCACAAGCCAGTGGATAAACGTATGAAATGGGTATCATTACATTGTCGATTTATTTATTTGCCAATCCCCTCCTTGCACATTCGCATGAAGGTGCGTCGCGGACAATGCTGATTCCATTAAAGAAAACAAAACTTTAATTAGCCGGTATATTAGTATGTATACAATTTTAATTCACGAAACACACATGTGGATTCACTCATGTGTGTTTGATGTTTACTGGATAGCCTTGGAAGTTGAACTGCAGAAAGTAAACGTGATGGATACATTTTTTTAATTCGCCTCGATCTTTTTAGTGAAGATGACGGTGAGCTAACAGGAGAACCGTTTGATGGTGATAGTGATGTATTCGCATTTTTTCAGGTTAAACTGGGTCATATCGGTAGTGCTGCGTTGTTGATTTGCTTGTTTTGTTTTTCGGGTAAGTGAAATCAATAAGTTTTTAAAGAAATACTTTCAGAGTTGTTAAATTTTCTTGTAGCGTGTTAATAATTTTTTTCTTTCCATAATTTAAGTAAATCTTAAAGATTTTTTTTATTTTCCTGGGCAACACACCCACATAAACAATTTAAATACAATTTGGACGAACTTTGCCGCACAAATTTTTTTGGAAATGTTTTTTAAAAATCTTTCTACAAGCTAACAAGCTAACTTTCTACAAGCACTTTTTAGGAAAATTATACAGAAACTCCACCGTGTTGTTAGAATTAATTTAGTGATATTTATATTACGTTGTTTTGAAAACAACATGGTACAAATTAATTTCAAAAAATTGAAATGATAAACTTGTCGCTTTCTTTTTAAGTATTTTTCATTACATTTAACTTCAGTTAGTTGTGGGCTTCTCAACAATTATATTCTTGTAAAAATTACTTATTAAAGTAAATTATAATGAAACATACTGCATTTTACTATTCATCAAATGTTATCATAATGATAAATATATCTCAATTCCAAGAATATTGTGTAATAATAATTAAGGCATAATTTAAAAAAAATGGGGATTTATTGGGATTTACGTAACATACAGTGTACGCAAAAGCAATAATTTATTTGTAATGTGTCGTAAAATGGTTCATCACGGTTAGAATTGTTAGAATTTCATATGAAGAAAAATTCAGGAAAACCCCAACCACATGGAAATTATGCATAAATATGCAGAAATACAGTTCATAACAAAAATAACTAAATCGTGAGTTTTTTTCATAAAATCCGAGTCTTAACAATAGTGCGTCAATTAAAGTTTCTCATTCTAGCTGTACTACATTATAGATAAAATGTATTATTGTAATATATATACAAATATAATTGATTATAAAACAGATGCAAAATTAAGTCCAATAATTGAAAAATGAATTAAAATGATATTTACACATGGACACTTTGTATTTCTCAACACTATCGGAAAAATATTGGAAATGGTCAACGTTAAACTTTTCTTGAACTGAAGTTTCTTCGCAAAAACTCAAAGCATCAAGCAAAGTTTGCGAGGAAACTGTGCTGAAATAATAATTAATCTGTAATTATTTTGCTGCTAAGCATTCAAAAGATGTGAGATGATTAAAAATTCGTATAGACCTTCTCAAAGTAAGATAGAAGTTTCAAAATAACTTTTACCTCATTTTCTACTTACATAATTAACATTTAAGTTCTTTTATTATTTGCGGATGTAAAGTGTGGAGTTAGTTTTACTCTCCTTTCGACTTTTTTGGCCTTCATTTATGTTTCTTCCTTATTGTTTGTATTTAGAATCCTTGGTGCCATCTAGTCGTTCATCTTCTGTACATGACCAAACCATCTTAAATGGTTTGCTCCTATGCACTGTTCTATTGATTTAGTGAGTAGTCAGTGTAGTTATATATCATTTTGAACATGGCCTAATCGTGTGTTACTTTCAATATTTCTGTGATTCTAAGCTGTAAGCTAGTGTAGGAGCGACCACCCCTTTATTTCTTTAACTATGCTATTGTTTTCTAAAGAAGTTAATTTTATCCCGTTAAAGGTTTTTCAATATTTGATGTTTTTTCTATAACTTCACCTATTTTCTTCCATTGTTCATAAGTACATCAATTTTTTTATTTGTTTGTTTTCTCCTCTTATTGGGTGGGTTTGTTCGTCTTTGCTTAGAATCATAATATTGCTCTTTTGTGTGTTGATGTGCATATTGTGCCTTCGGGTTATTCGGTTGTGTAGGTCTAGATTTTTATTCAGGGCCTCTTCGTCGTTTGTGAATGTTACTCCTTATTATCCGTGTAACGTATTACGGTAATTTTTATCTTCTTTCATCCATTTAATATTCCTTACTCTACAGGGTGAGCCAAAATTCATGGGTGGATTCGTAAGGTAAAAATATTGCGATTTGGCCCAACTAAGTTTAGTCCAAAAGGTGCTAGTTAAGGAGATACAAGGTGTTAAATGTTTTCATTTATTTAGTAGAAAATGTAGCCCCAATATATAGATAAGAATATAAGATAATCGCCTCAAATTTTGTCAGAGCTTTAATGGATCCGTAGTATACAACTAGGAGGAAGTTCATGAAAATTTACAGTTTCTATAATTTTTTGGTGAAATTTTAACTGGGGAGTTTCATGAACGTTGGAGTTTCCACAATTTTTTTGGAAACCAGATAGTCTCAAACTTTGATAATAACTTTACACAATCGAACTGTAAAACTTTGAAGTTTGGATAAATTTTTTATAACTTTTTAAATTCAACATTATATAACTAGAATCATGTAACGTATTAAACCCAAGTTAGTATTATTAAATCAAAGTCAGATATCCACAAAACCCAGTTAGTAATTTAACTTTTAATTTAATCAACAACAATTTCAATAATTTTTTAGCTTAAGCTAGCATAAGCTCTAGCATAAGCTTAGAGAATTCAATACAAATAGGAGTGTCTATTCTAAGACATTTCAGTATCATTGAGGGTAATTTAACCAATGTTAAAGTAACTGTTTATTGTTTCTATTCCAACAAAACATCCGCCGCCACAGACTTACATTTTTTTAATCCTACCCTTACATTACCCTTACGTATTAGCATAATCTTTATGTGGTTACGTCAGAATCATTAGTCGTTATGATATAAAGATACCCCAGCTTCACTATTTAACTGCTTATCTCATACATCGTACTTACTTATTTATCTATAATACATTAATTGTCTATTCGTAGTTAATATAATTCCGCGTATAAGGACCTCTATGTTACTATATAGTATAAGCTTTAGGGAGGGTGCAAATTTAACGAACTTATTGATTAAATATCGCGTGAATTTTGTTAAAATGTATACGCTTTTCAAAAAAATGATGAATGTGATAGGGAAAACAAATTCAAACAAAGGAAGCAAGCGCGAACGTAAAGTGCATTTTGGTGACGCGATTTAATTTTATTTAAGGATAAATCAGAAGTTAACGTAACATGCAAATAACCGTCCCGAAACGGTTTCAGATCGTGCCAAGGACTAATTCAGGCCATACTGAAATCACCTAGTATATAATACAAATGGGAATCAGTTCGGCTCCATCGCTTTTATCACCTTCTTCGATTTATAGTATTCCGGACTTTTTTGCAATTGATTCCGATTATTGCACCCATAAATAAACAAGTTTTCGTTTAAGAACGTCACACAGATCCACACACAAAATTACGTATGGCCGGGTGTTATTTATTTTATGTATGCGAATAACGTATTGAAATTCAATTAAAGCCATTTGAAATGGCAAACTGCCAGTTTATACCTTTTGTGGAATCTTACAAAAATCATATAAATTATAGGCATTTTTAATTAAAAACAGGCACGTCAAATTCAACGTTTTCCTGCACGTCAATAGCATCGTAAAATACTCCTTTGATGGTTGGGAAAGTCCAGATACTCCACTAGCGTCCTTAATTATAATAAATGATTACTTGTTTTTGATATAATAACACTATTTCGCGGTGTGGCAATATATTATGTTTTTAACCTTGTTCCTCAAAGTCCCCTGTTCATTTCGTTCATTTTGCATACATAATTCTCAATGTCAACAACGTGGAAATCTTTAACAAATCGATAGGAGGTTGGCCCATGGAATCAAATCTTACTTTCTTATTTCTTACTGTCGTTAAGTGTTCAACGAATATTTACTTTAGCAATAGTTGGTGTTGAATTAACACATTTATTTGACGTTAAAGCCAGTATGCGAGGTGTGATTGCATAAGCCAAATTATGTAACTGATGCAAGTTTAATAATGTCGTTTTTCTTTATCCTTATTGCTTTACTGTTGTTTCAGATGCCTCACCGATTAATAAAAACGAAATAGATTTTGAGGACAATTGGGATTATCACGTTGAACTTCATAATTCCCCCTTGCTAAATAAATCTACAACAAATCATCTACTACCTATTAGCTACCAATACGAGAAGGTAACTAAGAATAAAAACGTTAATCATTTAAAAAGAATGTACTATACTAGAAAAATGAAAGGAAAAAACATTATTAACTTTCAGGATTGATGGTATAAAAAAGTTAGAAAAACGAACAAAAGTGATTTATTAAACCAAACATACATCTTTGGAAAACTAATTTGACCGATTCTCCCCCTTGCCCCAGTGCTGCAAAGATAAAACACATTTATTTTTTTGTGAAACATAACTCAGTGTATTGTATAATTGTCTAAGAGGAGCGCTTCTATGAAAAACAACACCGGATTTTTTTATTGTAAGACATTACTCTTTGTAACATTTGGAAATAAGATTAAATTACAATGTTAAATATCGTAGAAGGCTGAAATTTATTTTGCTGGGGTTTAATTCAGCTCCTTGCTCGTATAAATAACTATGTGTACATATGTATGTGAACTAAATATATAAAATTAGTTAATTAAGGATTTGGTTGAGTGCAAGGATAGATTAAATGATAGTAGTAACGAAGATATTAATATATTACTTTTCTCGCTTATGCTGGAAATTAAAAATGGAATGATTGCTGTTAAGTAATGTACAAATGAAGTCTAAACTAATGGGTGCAGATATTTATACATTCAACTAGTAGAGAAACATAGTTAAGCCTCTGTTATCACATAAACTGGTGTATGATTGGTTTAATAAAATAAATACATACGTAAACTTTCTCTAAAGTCAATCTTCAATATATAAAAGAAAAACATCACTTCTGTAACACAATTACCACAGTTCGTAATTTAGTAAATTCTATGATGAGATATTGCTATCTCACAACACAAGAGTGTAATCGCTTGATCCGCTGTAATGGACACCTTGTAATGTTTTATTATTAGATTTATCCGTATAGAATTGTAAGGACAGTTCGTTGTTCACCGACATTTAGGACACATAAAACTATTAGGAAAATTCTCTTAAGTTTTCTGACGATTACACATTATATGAAAGCCAAGTCAAATTTCAAAACTATTCAAAATTATTATAGAATATGACGAAGAGGGAAGATGTAAAGAGAAACATTGAGAACACCTTTCCTGTGGGATTTGCTACGTGTTCATAGATGGTTCACTATAGGAATCACAACAACTTTACATAAAGGTACTTGTAATTATTAAAATGATCTAAAAATATATGTACGTACTTTAAAATTATGTATAAATACTGAGCGCTCAAATACATACACAAACACTGAGCCTCGAGGAAAAAGGAAATATACCTCAAAAATCTCTTCGTAACTAGTGCGAAGCCATGCTACAAATACACATGTTAAACTTCCCCAGTTCACAGAGTAGCCTCTCATCATTTACAAAATTCTAGATTCTAAAATAAGTGTCGTTTAGCTTATTGAGCGGTGTATTACAATATTTAATCATTTTTAAATCTGGCTTTAAGGCTTTCATTTTTCATAAATTCGAAGAGTCATTTAAATGAATGCGAAACGTCGACTTCTGAGGGAATTTTCATCACAGAGAAGTTGGAGAGAATTTCCTGGTAGTTTCATTTGTCTTACATACCGACGAATGACAAATTTTCCACAAAATTGTTAATCACACGAAATTTCATTTTGTATAATATGGTTTCATATTTCATATCTTCAGGATTTAAAAGTCGATGAATTACAAGAAGAAAAAAGGAAACTCAGAGAATCCAGGAAGCTCGAAGATGTTCTCAGAACGTCAATTTCATGCAGTATTTGTAATCTAGGTAAGAATACTTTCGATATTCTCATATTATTTTTCAGTATTATTTTCGACGGCTATTTTCATCCCCTCCTATTATTTATAAAGCTTAATTTGAAAATTCCAGGTGTGGGATTACTCGACGCGGAAGTGAAAAACGGATCCGACTTTGAATTAATTAGGGAAAAATTCGTGACTTTATGCGTCAGTTTTGAAATAGAAACCGAACTGGTATGCACAGGCTTTTTCAACGTATACGGACCTGAAGTGCTTCCTGCATACAAAGCATCGGGTTTAGGTAAATTTAAAAACACTTAACTCTGTTCTCTTCCGTAGACACACAAACAATTAATTTTTACAACAGTTTTACCTTGACTTCACCTTCACCAGAACGAATATTTTAACACAAGGAATATGATTTTTGGCTAAATGATAGAGCTCTCCAAGTGCTTTGTTCCTTCTGAAATATGTTACATACGTTTTGCAATAATCATTCGCAGACTACTGCCATACTAGTAATGCATGTACATACCTAGGTAATCACTACAATGCGTAGATATATGCAAGGGCAACAAGTACATTTTTATTTAAGTAAATAGTGAAACTAATACTTGTTGTACTTAATTTGTACGTTATGTACATGCGTCAACATACATTGGATGAAAATAATACTGTTTGTTACTAATTGCAACATTTGTGTCGTTTTACGTAACGGAATAGTTACTCATTTTTCGCATTTTACTTGGATTTGTTAAATTAAAATTTATGCTGTTTAATTCTCCTACAAGTGATATTCCGGTAATATTTTTTTTTTATGAAATTACTACTAATTTATGCAATAACAATTCATTCCGTAAGTACTCTGAAATGATGGTTTAATGTCATCGCCAACTTCTCATTTCAATGAATACTTTTCTCTGCATAAGGGAAAAATGTCTCCTTATTTTCAAGAGCTTGAAAATAGTTTATTTTCCATAGCAGCCACGTCGCAATGCTGTAAGATCCGTGATGCGTTTTTAAATACAGGGAGTATAAAAACGCACAGACGTATTAGAGAAAAATAATACTGTTCTTTACTAAACTTCGTGTCGAATTACGTAACACAATAGGCAGTTATTGTGACATTTAATGAATTAAACTAAAATTTACTCTTGGTTAATAATAAATGATCTCCTAGTAATATTTCGTAAGGCGTTTTAAATATTTTTTATTATTACCGTTCATTTATTTGTCGTTCCGCTATGAGGTTTTGAAGTGTTCGCCATTTCCTCTTTTCTGTAAATGATTTTCTCTCCGTTGAGGGAATAATATCTGTTCTGAAGACCGTGTAAATTGTTTATTTTTCCATGCCAGTTGTGCTGTAATCCCGTAAGGTACGTAATGTGTTTATAAATACAGGGAGTGTAAAATCAAGAAGAAATTGAGAAAATTCTGAAAATTTAGGTGCTTAATTCGATTTTACTCAAAGAACGATACTTACTTTTGGTTTTGTTTTAAATGTTATTTTTAAAAAAAGAAAATATTTACGTCGGAACAAAAAAAGTTAATTGTCTGATGCATTTAGTGATCAGGTGACTAGTGGGTCGAAATTAGAAATAATAAATGGATTGTATAATCACTGTGTTATTTTCAAAAATAAAAAAAATAAAATTAAAATGAAAATGACTGGAACGTGAATTGAGCAATAATGTGCTTTCATTTAAAAGCAAACAATCACCTCAATTTATTATAAATTGATAGGACGATTAGTCACGGATGTAAAACCATATTGCCTAGTGTCATTCTCCTTTCATTTCAAAGCATGTGAATGACAATTTAACTTACGGACCGTCTCATTAAGAGCAGAAAAAGAGTAAAAAATTTGCACTGAATGTACATTAAATTAGTTATTTTACAAAATTAGTATTGTGAACAAATAAAAGGAATATTTTTAATGAGACGTTGAAAACATCTCATAATTATGTAACCACTGGCAACGCTACGTTCGTGTTTGTTATTTAACGAAAATACTGGCATCGGTGTGACGACTTTACGGCGGTCTTGCTGCAGCCTTACGGCGGTATAGTGGCGGTTTTGCATGGTAACCCGGCCCTATCGTGTTCCCGTCATGTTCCTTTACGACAGGTCGTGAGAGGGAAATAAACAATTACTGTATCCATTGATAATACATGTAACATGCTATTTTGCGATTCCCGAAACAACACAGTCGGACCACGGTAGTAGTGGAAAAAGATAGAAGTGGAGAAGCTTTCGGTTAAATTATCTATAATAGCTGCTCTCTATTAGCAAAGTGACTAATAAAAAATACAAAAGCCGTGATACACTGAAGGTGACATTAACCTTAGATTTGAGATGCACACGCATCAAATATAAGTGCTGAATTTACGACTTGTTCTTGCATACGTTTCACACCCTTCTACCACAATACACTTTATGTTGCGATATTCCAGCGCCAAGTGAAATCGGTATCTAACAGGTATATCGGATATTGTACACTGAAAGTTTATACATCAATGCTTTTGGCAGCATGTGATACGATGAGATGTCCTGAAAGTGATGATTAAACCAATGGTAATTAAATTAATCTGATGACATAACTTGTACCTCGTTTACAGTCGATGGTTTCGTAGATTATTGCACTACAAAATTGAATTTAAGACGTCATTATAGTTTAGAAATAATCTAGAACATACAAATTGATGGTTTAACATTTGCTTATAATATACCATATAGGAACTATTTAGAAATATGGGCAGTGAGGTCATGTACTTAGATTTCTTTTGTATTCTCTTTACCCAATTAGACCCTATGTTGATAAAAAAATCTTTTATAACCAACTTCATGTTAGAGTGGATAATTACACAATTTCACAACTTTTAACAAGAAATGAAAAGGAATTTTCTCGTGTAAGTCACCTTATTACAACTTCATCTTTATTTATGAGAAAAATTTAAACGGTCCTGATGCTATTAGAAAATATATAGTTTTTCAAACTGATACAAAAATTCCATGTTTGTTACAAATGTTTTCTGGTCGATGGCAGTTGAACTAACTAATCAACAAGTAATATGTGGGATAATATTAAAATAATCCCAAAGTATAGTTCCCAACCTAAACAATAATAAATTATAATTGTCAAAGTTAGGACAACGTTGGTGACGGAATTCATTTAGTTGTTTCAATTTGTATGTGTATTTACAACTCCTGTGGGATTTTGACATGACATTCATTAAAATCCAAATGGGGATCTAAATATATTAATGCCAACATTGTCAAAGTTTGTAAACTTGAATTTTCCTGTTGGAAGCGTGTTAAGCAGTATTTTAATCTTTAAGAGGGATACAATTACAACGACGATATCGTACTTATGTTTGCTCATCCAATAATACAAAGGTCTATTCAATTCGGTAGGAAATTTTCATCAAACAGTTTATAAGCATTAGTGGATCACTCAGAACCTAGAATTCGATGAGGCATAATAAACACTTCGTATAACGTGAATGTACTTAGTATTTGCTGCTTACCTTGCGTGCATACGAAAACAACAAAATCTAAAAATAAAAAATGTAAACGAGAATGTATGGCATTGTAAAAACATGTACATATTTTACGAACTTCATCAGTTCTCCCGATTTTTAAAGATATGTAAATAAGCCTTTACAGCAAAAAATAATACCACAGGAAATAGTTGTAAATTTTTCTCCGACTTAAACTCTGAGAAGGCGCTATTTTTAACTTTCCTAGCGAGTCCATTTACATAAAACTTACTCAATCACTTTAATCACTTTGAAACAATTACTGCGGTTTTAATTCCGATCTCATTCGAAATTTTACCCCGCTACTTAACTCCAATTTTAAAACTTTCAATTTCCAACGTTATCAGCATATTTTCCTTCAGCATATAATGCAACCAAAAAGTTTCCTTATCGCAGAAAACAAAGTATCGTTGTTTTTATTTGATTGATGTTTGTTTGAAAGTGGCACAAGACGTTTAACGTCAATCAGACAAAGAGAGGACGCTTTGTTTCCACGAGCGACTTGATAAAAAGTTTTTGATTCAATTGTATTAAATAATATTTGGCACCATTTATTTTCTTGGACTGCTGGTGGCTCTACAGTAGATTGGGTAATTTATTAACTGACGACGTCAGATCGTTAATTAATATTTTGTGAAGAAAAACATGATTGAAGGTCTCAAAAATGATTTCATGTGTTCCTGCGGACACATGGTCCAACATGGACACTTAGAAACACGTTATAATTATGAGTTATACGAAATATACGAGCCAAAAGAAAAGTTTGATCTGTATAAACAATTGTGGTAGGCAAAGTTGTAGAAGGAACAAATGCGCTCAAATATTAATAGCAAATACGAAATAGAGTAGCCTTGGGCTTAATTATTTATTTTCTAGCACATCATTACAAGCCAAATATAAAATCATAGCCTTTCAATATTGACATGACAACCGCATATCACGCTTTTTGGATTTGAGAAATATTTTAGTACTTTTTCGCCTTAGGTCCAACAGATATTTGTAAGTTAGTTTTTGGCGAAAACTGTGACGATCCTGAGTCAGATCGCCATGTATGGAACGTTCAAATACCTGGCAGTCCACGAAGTCTGGACGATAATGAGATTGACGAACCAAAGGTAAAGCACAGTATTTTTGAGTGTATACATACACAGCGATTTTACGGCTACTTTTACACTTTCGGCAACAAATAAAGCAGAATAATGCTTTGGGTTGGAAGCTCAGATTTAGGTTCCTATAGTGCCTGATACTGAAATTTTCCTATACTATTTGTTGCCTGAATTTGTGTCCTTCGAGTTAGATAAACATTTCATCTTCATAATTCTTGGAGACGCTCTTTTTCAATAATTTTCTAGGATTTCGCACGAACTTTGAAAGTCCTACAAATATCAGATGTTCACTACGATCCTGAGTACACAGCTGGCAGTGTTGTCAACTGCGAAGAACCCCTCTGCTGTAGATCTTATAGCTCACCACCGTCAAAGGGAAAAGTAGAGCTAGCTGGCAAGTAAGGACCTATTATTCATTTAAGGCCTTTCTGGAGCAAATGATTCAAGAAAATGTGGATTAGGAATTGTTTTCAATAATGAAACACGAAAGGTGTGTTTCTGGAATTAGTTGCAAAATTTTCAAACTCATTTGATTGCAACATGAATTCCAAACATTTTTTCATTTGTTACGCATCGGTGTGGTATGATGATTCACGGTGATTTGTGATAAAATTGTGTTGCCGTAAATGGAACGTGCCTAGATAAATTGCATATCAAGGAAAGCTAATTAATTAGTAGTGACTAATGAAATAAACGAAGGTACATGTGAGATATCAAGTTATTTTTTCATCGTACATGGTTAATCTAAAAACCATTTTTTAATTCCCCGTGTAATATTTCAAGTATTTATGTAATTGCTAATAAAGGAACATACAATGTTATAGCGACTACATGCTGTTAGTTTAGTTTTCGGGTTACTACACTTATTGGTCAGGCAATACAGGTTCTGGAATACATGAAAAATAAATGCACTTAATTATTATTAATATTGACTGAATTGGCAATTTTTAGATGGGGAGCATACAGTAAATGCGATTCACCTAAGGAAACCATAGTGAACATGCTGGAAAATATCGTCTTGCAGCATCCTGTAAGTATTCCCCTGTATTATCATTTAATATATTAACAGTTTTATTTCATAGGATATCGATTACATATTATGGACTGGGGATCTCGTCCCTCACGATATTTGGAATCAAACGAAAGAGGGAAATATAGAGATTATTAAAGAAACCGTCAAACAGATTGGTCAATATTTTCCTAATACTCCAATTTTCCCTGCGATTGGTAACCATGAATCCGTTCCGGCAGGAAAGTTAGTTTTATTGCTCTTGCATAATAAATAATACTGCTAGTGCCTTCTGTTGCATAAAAATCTGGCATGAATTATTATATTTTATAAAACGAATTTGGGTAGAAATTTTGAAAACCATTAATTTGAACAAACTGAACCAATTAAATAGACGACGCTGGCACTTTTCTTCTATGTTTAGTGTATATTTGTTAATATTTAAAGATTTGCCATTGTATTTCTAATATCCAAAGATGATATGGAAGTTAAACGTCGACATTTTAAGCGAATCTATAGAAGAAATAAAACTTGTTTTCATTTAGTTTCACCAACGGGATTCAAACCATAAATGATATTTCTTCTTGTAAACATCACTCATTATATCAGAAGATACATTGCTTCATACATTGATTAAATTTCTTAAAAAGCAGCACATTTCGATCTTGTTGTAACTACTGTAAGAGCTGATATTCTTACCACCATTGAATTACAACGTTGATTTCGAATTTTCATTGGGTTCATGTGCTAAAATGATTGAAAAATTTACATTTCAATTTCAGACAATTCTAGAAGACATGAAAACGTGTTGTACTTTCACCTATGAGGTATGGCAACATAATTTTTACCTTTCATTACATCAATGGCTACGGTGCTTGGTAGTAACGAAAAATTATCAACGGTGTAATTCAACGTCTTTAGTGGTATTTTCGCTCTTGGAGTAGTTGTTTTTGTTACTTTCTTGAACACATCTACAGAATCGTGCTTTCAAGAAGG
Organism: Cryptocephalus primarius; assembly: GCA_963576515.1. NCBI lineage: Eukaryota > Metazoa > Arthropoda > Insecta > Coleoptera > Chrysomelidae > Cryptocephalus > Cryptocephalus primarius. Next base: position 7,095,641 of record OY754936.1, read on the forward strand.
AATGAAATATAGGTTTCTAAATTTTGTTAGTTAAGGTGTCTAGTTTTTTCGTCTCGCGTTAATCAAAACACCTGAACGTAAACTTATCAATGTTACCTGTAAACCGAACAATCCCAACCAAATTGACATCGACAATGTAATTTAATGCAGGTATGGGTACTAGTTGTTTCGTTTTTATTTTTCAAATTTTTCATTATGTATTTATTACTTGTGATTTACCACATTATTGTATTTTAGTTTCGCTCCACCGTGGATGAAAGACGACCATCATTCCATTACCTGGCTATACAAAACATTGTCGGATCAATGGAGAAGGTGGCTGCCAGAAACAACTGATAAGACGGTGTTACAGGGAGGGTTTTATTCAGTGTTATTGAGACCAAATTTGAGGCTCATTTCTATTAACACTAATTACTGTCACAGTTTAAGTTGGTAAGCTTGAAGCTAGACACGAAACCAAAATGTATTAATGTCAGAAGGCTTCTTTAATATTAATTACTTTAGCGGCATTGCCTTTGAAGCTATAATAGGATTAAAATCATGTAATACCCAGATCCAGACCAAAACTGTTTTTACACAGGGGTATACAAAGGCAAATCGATCAATATCTTTTCATGGAAATATACATTGTCCTGAACTTCCGAGATAAAAGTGAACATTATATAATTTAGAATTTCATCATTTTAATGCGGCATTTTTAATAGCAATGTGTATAACCTTCTTCACAGGAGGAGAAAAAAATTCTTGTAAAACTACAAGTACGTATGTGTTGCTATATGACGCATTAAATATAAGTATTCAGGTAATCTTCCAAGTTTAGTGTTCCGTGACTAATAACCATCTCCTTCTATTCCCTGCTTGTCGGGGAGCGAATTGTAGTATTTTTAGGCCATAAAGAGAGGGTCCTTTTTTGACACGATTCGTTAAGAATATACAAAGCTATAAACCTCGAGGAAATTTATTGCGCTATAAAGCCTTTACCAAAAAAGCAATATTTATATATATATATATATATATATATATATATATATATATATATATATATATATATATATATATATATATATATATATATATATATATATATATATATATATTTTGAATCTAGAGAACAGCTTAAATTGACACGAGATAATTAAAATACTTACACGAATAAAACTATTTGTCGCGATTTACGAACAACTGTAAAACAAGTGTAATAGTTTCTATTCAACACCCCACATGTACATTTTTCTGCTATCTACGCATATTCGAGAACGTAAATTTTTATACAAACATTTGTTTATATATAATACAAATTATTCTGACTGGGTCAGCAATCCCTTCAAGTACCTACATTGAATATACGAAGTTATGAACGAATTTCCTTTTTAATATTTGTGTTTATCAAACACTAAAATTAATTAACTCTGACAGTTTAATCTGTTTTGGAAAATATAAGGGTAGGCAGGGAGTATCGCTTTTGATACTGTATGAACGGTTATCAGTGGCAGGTAATAACAATCAGATATTAAGAGAAAACGAAATTAAATTTCGGCTGAAGTTACTTTAAAACGATAAAAACAAACGTGATATTTAGAAATAATTTGGGTGGAACTGAAAACTAATTTTTAGTCGTACACCCTGCCCTGAAGAGCCACGGATATTTTCTAGTAAATAAATACCGAGCTGAAGTAGCGCGAAATGTAGTTTAACTAAAACAACGCAATGCATAAATGTCTCCCTTGTATAATGGCACGTTGCAAAGTATCATAAATTTTTCGTTTAAACATGGATGACAACTTTCCATAGTCGTAAATTCCGATTTATTTCCAGGTGGTTATTGGTAAATAGTACGGATCCAGCTAAACAATTAAAATGGCTAGTGTATGAATTACAAAACGCCGAGGATAAAGGTGAAAAAGTACACTTGATAGGTGAGCATAAATTTGACGGTCACATAAAGGTGTATTCCTGGAATCGTAAAATATGCATTTCCAATATTTCATCAAATCTATTAACCCACAAGTCTTCCAGTCATGGTAAATTATTTGTTGATAAATAATATTAATACTAAGAACTTGGTCTGAAATTAGTGTTAGTGCAATTAACTCTTTGTCGCCTTGGTGGACCCCAGTAAACGTTTGTTATCTCAAGAATAATTCGAATAAGTAATAACAAGAATAAGAACATAGACTGTTTCTTTTGAAAATGTTCAATGATCAAATTCATTTGGATCATTTTTCAATCACATTAACACACTCTTCGGTAAATATTACAGGAATGGCTTGACACTAGTCGAAATGTCGACTCAATATTAAGAAATTAATAACTATTGAAATTAAAAACACAACATGTTAAAATATCCTACCTTGCCTTCCTTCGGAAACGATTTAATTCCCATCTAAAACGCTTTTTGGTACGTAAAATTATTTCATCTCATTTTTTAAATTAATCTTTTATTATAGGACATATTCCACCAGGAAGTTCGGATTGTTTAAAATCTTGGTCAAAAAACTTTAACCGAATAGTGGAACGCTTCAGGCGTACAATCGTGGCGCAGTATTATGGTCACACTCATGCTGATGAATTTGAAGTATTCTACGACACCAAAAATTACGGTACGATGCACTGTTTAGTTGTACTCCATTCCAAAATGTTCGCACTATACAGAAAACATTTTTATTCACAGTTTCCTAGCAAAATTATATTTAGATATAAGCTTGTGTACAAAGTCCCTTTGTATTGCGTTTTAAACTTAAAATGTATACGACCTCCTGTATATCCAGATATTTCTACCAAGAAAATGTGTTCCGCATAGTGCAAAGTTTTTTATGCACCAGTATGCATAACTCGATCATATTTTTTGCAGCTGAACCTGTCAATATTGCCTATGTGGCTCCATCGGTTACAACTTTCGAAAATCACAATCCTGCCTATAGAATTTATTACATCAATGATGATCCTGGTCACGTAAGGAATTTTTCATCGTCATTTATTATACTTCTAATATTTTCTAAATATAAAAGGTTCGGTACGGTATTTCACTATAGCCTGTATACTTTGTGTAAAAAACAAATTGACAAAGCAGGAAAGGATTCCGAAATAATTTAAAAAGCTACAACAAAATCCCTTTTTATTACAGAGTTGGTGGTCTTAAAAAAGTTATGTGCAGTTAATTTCAGAAAAATATCCGACGCTGCCGATTTCACTGCTCATATAATTTTAGAGGTCTTCCAATCGTGAAATGAGTTTTCTGTAACCACCTAGTAATGATAAGAAATCGATTGTGTTATCTTAGTTTAATTACCAGAAGCATATTTTATAGTTACTATGCAATAAACTTCTGACGTTTGTTTTATACTTAGGAAGTATTAGATCATGAAACATGGACTATGGACTTACAAAAAGCTAATGAGGAAAACAGTGAACCACTTTGGTATAAACTATACTCAGTTAAGGATGCTTATACTTTAGAGTCTCTACAGCCTAAGGAATGGAACGGTTTAATACACAGAATGCTATCTGATGATGATTTATTTGAATTATTTTACAGGTAACCTCATGAACCCTTAACATATGATGAAGTTAACAAATTGCTTTTTAGAAATTATTACAGAGACAGTCCTACAAGACCGGCTTGTGATTCTACGTGTAAACTACAGATTCTATGTGATTTAAAATCAGCCAGATCTCAAGAGAGAAAGCGTATTTGTCTCGATTTAGTTTAGTAGTAAATAAACTATCATTGTAAAATGCATTGCGTTTTAATATTCATATAAACTTAAAGAAAATGTCCTCGTCGAGCTCCTGAGAGCACCATTTATTTTTATATTTCCGCATAATTCCGTTAAAGGGAAAACTGTCCCACGGGAATGTAGCATTTACTGCGGCATTCGTTACGGCAAGACTTCATATCTAACACTAAGTGCAGGTTCGTTACTCATATGCAAGAAATAGTTCATTTAAATTCATTAGAAGACCATTTATTCTTTACGATTTTCTCGTCGCACTACGACTTATGTATTCAAGGGTTAATAAAGGAGGTGGCAATATCACCACGTCAGAGTACTCGAATACAGATTTGTCGTGAAATAGAACAATTCAGCTCGCTGAATGTTAAAGGAATGCATTAATTCAGTGTTGGATGTGAAATTTGCAATTAAACTTCCAGTTTATCAGTCTGTCATATATATGTCGGGAAAAACAGTGAAATAGTAGAGGGATATTATTTACTACATGCTTTTATTGTTTGATAATCTCTGCAAGGTGATAAGGTGACACGATAGGTTTATGGTAGGAAGAACATAAGAGTTTCGAAAAAGTAACATCTATTTTTACGAAAGTCAAAGAAGTCTGTGCTAACTTCGCAGATGAAAACTGTTTTAGAACCCTTAGGACCTGCCAAACTATCACAAGAGCATTTCACTTTTTAAACGCATACGTGCATATTTAATGCTTCTAATGACAATGAACAACAGTATAGCTTTTGAATAATTTAAAAAGTACCGAAATAAATTAATGTTATTGTTGTCGTTAGAAGCATTTTAAAAAGTTTTCCACCGCGATTTTTGAGTTCCTTTTGATATAACTTTTTAATTCGAAGAGAAATTCTTTTCAATTTCTAACGTTATTTAAAATCATTTAAGACAAGACATATCACTGTTATTGTTATTAATATAATAATTTAGAGCAACAGCCCCAATGCGTATTTGCATTCCTACAGCTGTCTATTATTTTGTAAAATAACCAACAATGTAAATATATTACACTCATTCGAATTTTTCCTGTTGTAGTTCGCTTTGACCCACATTTCAAAAATGCGACTTTTCATAAAAACAACACTTTATAAAAATATTTCATACACACTCATTTCTCTTACGTGACGATTGTAGATAACTTCGTCCCGTAGTAAAATTGGATAAGACCATTTGTTGCGTCAAAGGCTGAAAAAGTGAACGTAGGCAACATTCGTTTCCACTCTTTTTTAGGATAACAGTTTGCATTAAAAATGTACAGAAATTGCCCTCCAGGGAATTGAGATCTTATCTCATTCAGAAAGAAACTCTCCCTTAAATTCGTGATTGAAACCTGAGATAGTGTGGTATTGATAGCATTTGAAAAATTGCATAGTTTTGGTTCAGGGTGGTCGAAATGCGAAAATAATGTAATAAATGTATTGTTAAGCGATTGGGCAGAGCCTGGAAATATTAAAAAAAAAGTCTCCGGGCCTAACTGCCAGAAAAGCAGATGATGGAAAGCAGAGCAATTGAGTGGGATTATCTCAAAAGCGGTTCTGTATTGTTTCTCTTTCTATTTGGCTGCTTCTACGAAACTGCAAATGATTCCAATAGAAATGTACAGTTTTTGTTCAAATTTTAAATCGTCCGAAACTTAATATACCGGGATATAAAACTAGGGTTATCTAAAAGATTATTTTAATGAATAGCAACTTCTGCAGGGATCCTCCTGCAACTATTGCAGGGATAATTCTTCACATATCTTCTTAATATATGACGCTTGTCCTATGCAAGCAGGAAAATATTTAACAAAATCCTGCATCATTGAGGTCGTTGCTTCATAACCTTCCATGAAATTTTTTTGTCCTATGTCAAACCCGTGAATATTGCAATACACAGATTAAAATTAACTTACACAAACTCTATAGATATAAATATGTGCTAATGGCGTATTATAGGCCTGGGAAACAGTTCTCTATTTGCATTAGTGTTTGATTTTGATACGTGCTACTATTTCCGTAATAGGTTTTTGTGGGACAAATAGGGCAAATGGGACAAATAGGACAAATAAAATGATGTAATATTGACTCGGAAACTAAATCAGGTTTTACAATTTCAAACTAAATATTTATTATAAAACAAACGAATAAAGTTGATAGATACAGCAATGGTTTGGATATTTATGGATAAATTTAAGGAAAAATATTTAGAGATAATCATATTAACTATAATTACCACGCCATTTTTGTATAAAATCACAAATATGATTACACTGTAAGCATATGCTTGAAGTTCTTTTACGTCACGTTATTTTTCTTTCACGCATTTAAAACTTTCTATTTGAGAAATTGCATTTGCTATTTTGACTTGTTGCGTCAATTTGATTACCATTTTGCACGCCTAAACTGTCAAACCAAGCAGACTAAAAACTACCAATGTTCGTTAGCTAAAATTAACCAACAGCTTAATATGCAAACAGTTTTCCTTTGTTGTTGAAGATTTAAAAGCTCTGAAACGGTAAAAAAAAGCGATGGGCATCAATGGAATCCCGCCCGTCTCCGCGTTCGTTACTTACCATCTTGATTAACAAACTGTCATGAAGTTGGAAGGGGCTTATCATGTTTGTTTTTAGCTGAACTTTCTCGAGTAAACTAGCTTGCGGCAAGTAATTACATATCCAGTTACAAGTGGAACTGTGCCTGTTGAAAGTCACTATTATCAAAGGCGTTAGACCTTTCCAATATTTTTTAAAAATGAAGTTAAGTCGCCATTTGCAAATTATGCAACATGTATAAAATCATAGAGATTGAAAAGCTGTAAGCAAAACAAGGAAATTTAATGAACAAACTGAGTAACTCGACGCGAGATTAAATAGTAATTTAGAAGTAAAATTGCAGCAAGCATTTTTAAGATGCAAGATATACCAATTAATAATATTTAAAACTACAGCCACTACAAAATTACAAATTCGTCAACCTATTCTTCGAATTTTTGTATTCGGTGCCATTTTTCCGAACTCTTTGCGTTCCATAACAATTATTTTCTCGCCAAATCCACTATAGGTAACATGAGGGTTTCTGTTGTATTTAATGGTCAATTAATTGTACAATCTAATTACTATTTGTCATGAATTTTATAGAGTTCATTCTCTCTCATTTACTTTGTACACCTTATCCGGGGTATTGTTTGAATTGGTTTCCGTTTCTGTATGGCCTGAATTCATACTTTCTTCACATTTTGATTTACCGTTTAAATTATTACATTCCCAGTCACAAATTATATGAAGGAATATAAATGTTTGCATTTTGTTAGTTTATGTTAAATCCACTGATTGCACGGATTGCACTGTAAATTGTTAATTCTAAAAAGACGATAAATAAATCGTTCGTTTACAATTTTAGGCAGTGGAAGCAAACAACATCATAACACAAAGATTTGTGTTTCATTAACGCAGAAAATCGAACGAGGGGCAAAAAAATCTTCAATAAATTTACAGAGTGGGACAAAGTATGGGGGAACGTGTAGAACTTGTATTGAATATTGATTTTATATATTATTTTGTTGTGCAGTAAACGAAGCGAAATAACTTTGTGTAGAGGAACCGATACATCGAAAAGCCGACTCCCCTTAAATAAAATTAGGCGTTGCGTCAATTTATTCCAAACTAAGGAAGTAAATATAAGAAGTGACAAAATTTCTCTTCATAATATTTCATATTACGATCATTCATCTCGTGTCATATTTCATGGCCTAGTGAAGAAAGTTCAAAAAACATAATCTTTGAAGTAAAAAGATGATAAATGATACAGGGTGAATCAGCCGAGCGAAAACGGGAATGTGAAAAAGAAAATTGAAAAAATAGTACGAAAATATATTGAGATTGTTGTAAAATGCCGCAATATTTTCCGTGACGTGAAATAATACGGCATGAGTAAATAATGTTAGCAAAAATAACGGTTTGAAATAATAAAAAATTTATTCGGCGTAAAGTGCACGATGCATCATTTATTTTTCATTAGAAATCAAGGTAATCTTAACGCCGGGCCGAAATTAAGGTTAATGTAAAAGGGCCTACGTACTAGTTCATATGTAATGAGCGGCTGAAGCCCGCGGTCACATACACGTATATCCTCTCCTCGTTGACTTTTTGTAGCCTACAGGAAGAACTCTAATCCCTTGCTACTTAACCTAATAGGATGAGCATAAGTTGAAATTAGAGATCCGACGGATGAAACTTTGCATAGTTTAGCAATCTTATACGTTCGATCGCGTAGAGGGTGGCTCGCTGGAAACGGATCAAACCAAGCAGGACATTCGGAAAACTTACTTAAACACTGTAACAAGCATGTTTATCAAAAATATCGACGACGTCGTATTTCAGGCTAATCAAATTCCTCCAAAATCACGCGAACCGTTCAGAGAGTCGCCATTCTGTTCTTAATGAACAAAAGAAACCCCACGAAAAACTGAAAGATAGCCAAAAATCGGTGACATGCGTACAAGTAGAAGGCACAGTGGTTCTGATGAATTTTAGTTTTTTTTTTTGTAAGAGGTAACGTTAAAATTCTATTTTTTTATCATTACTTGAAACGATGTGAAATATTTTATGAGAATGGCAAATGAATGAGAAAATGTTCTAAAGAAAAAGAAATGCTACAACTTTAAAAGACGGACAGCAATTCTATATGAAAACCTAGAGGATTAATGTTCATGTTTTTGTGCAGAATATAATTACTGAATAAATTAATTCATAGAGATTTGTACATTAGTATGTTACATAAGAAACAGCCAAATCCTGCAAAAATATGTTCACAATTCAAATAGTATTCGAGATTTCCATAATTTTAGTTTATTGAACTTTTAATCTGAAACTACTCGAGAAATATCGCTGGAATTAATTTAATCGCCCATATTATATCACACTTAATAAGGCGAATGTATATTTTGGAAATATTACCGATAACTAATTTATTTTGTTGTGGTGCTTTGACAGGCTTGTTAACACACCCAACGCCGAAACTACTGGAAATGAACAACCCTTTCGTCTCTCCACCTTCCTTCAAAGTTAGTACCTATCCAAAATTTCAGGAGGAATCAAATAAACATCGCCTCGAAGGTATCTGGCGAAACGAGAACGTCTTATAGCCAATTGGCTTAGAGCGGTGGAGTGTAATTTAAATTAAGTTTTTGTTGTTCTATTTGTGAATCCCTGCTTGTTTTTTGGGAACTGCTGAAATCCATTTTATACAACCAAATTAAACAGAGAACGGTTTACAACTTTGGGTGTAATGATATGGTTTGAAGGAATCGCTGAAGAGGGCCACAGCAGAATTTCTGATATGTAGAACGATTGTAAGTCTGCAAACATGTCCTCTTATTTGATCAGTTCGATTTGTTGCAAACTACCAAGTAATTTTTGATTATTTTCGTTTTTGTCATTATCACGGTACACAGCAAAACGAAAGATATTCGTGTTCTGTGAAAAAGTTGTATAAGAAACCAATTTTTGATATACTGTATATAAAGCGTTGCAAAAAGGTCCGGATGCGTACTTTTGATCATTGGTAACAAACTCATTTTTTTATTAGTTTCGTCACTGTTAATAATAATCATTGCAGAGCTTTTACAAGTAGTGTTTAAAATTGGTGATTTGGCGTAATATACCAAGGGATGTATAATAAAATTAAATGTGTGCATATCATAGGAGATATATAGCCAAATCCCATTTTTTTGTGATGTCCTGTATTTAAAATGGTTGTATAAAAATACATTCCACCGTAACATCCATGTTATCATTTAATTACTTCAGCATACTTAAAACAGGTGTATTGATGAAATTCATAATTGGACGGAAAATTAATGATAAATTTCGATTCAACAGAGGCACACATTTCACTTTTACTTTAAAATTGACAGCGTAAGCAGTAAATAGGATCAACATTTTTTAAAGGATTATTAATCGACATCAGGACTTGCAATACTTCCGATAAAGTGTACTCTTCGACCGAGGTGTAAGCCTTTCGTGACAACTTTAATGTCATGATTGAGACTTTCCTTAAACTCACAAAGATCTCTTAAACTTGTCTCGGTTAAAATTAATGATTTTAGATTTCTCATTTTATATTCAACCGTCCCTCCTTTCATAACATTAATTGCTTACTCTGCATTTTCAACGGCTCGGCTGATGCTAATTATTTAATGGACTCTAAAGCAGCGTGCTTTCTGACTTCAAATAACATTGTTTTCCTAATAGCGGTAATCTTACATTACGTGAAAATTTTGAGCAGTATTTCACACAAAGAAAAAATTTATCAAAATATATTACTCCCGCCGGATCTCTGCATCAATCAGAATTCATAACCGTTACCTGAATTTTACATTAGCATCCTCATATTTCAATGAAATTAATATACTCAGTAAACAATGATCAACCTATTATGGTAGTCCCTTGGTTAATTCCTTGCCACTTTCGTATAAATAAAATTTTCACTGATTTTTAATTCTAAGCCAACAGTTGTTGATTTTATCTTCTTGCGCTTTAATTCAATAATTTTAAACTACTTACAGTAATGGATTGTTTAAACGTTTCAACTTCTAATGCCGCTACGTAAAAGTGGAGTTTATGAACGGTAAAATTTAAAACCTACTTCTGATGTAACTATATAGTTAATCTGCTACAAGAAAAGATGCAGGAGGCACAATGATCTTCCTTTGCGTTTCCATTAAATTATCAAACACATTTTACATGGCCTCTAGCTAAAGTTGCGAAAATAATGGTCTTAGTTTTTGAAAAGTTTCTTGGTAGATTTAATCGAACGTCTTAGGTAATTGGTTTCAAGGGAGTCGAAGTTAAAGAAATTGAGCATTTAGCCTTGGTGTTATCTTTCTTTTAACTCCATGCTACGACCTACACTCGTGCAGTACATTATTATATGTACATGACATGAAAAACCATTATCGTTGAAAACAACTTTGACTACATTTTTAGTACATCTACATGTTACTGATGATTGATTAAACCTTGCGATTAGTTCATTCGTTATTAAATGTTGTGGTGGAGACCTCACGTGCACAGGGTGTAATTTAGTTTTCTTCCAATACCTGAAGATAAAGAATTTGGGAAAGATTCGATAAAACATTATTAACAATATTGGATTCATCCTCAAGATTATCATGTGGAGTGTTATTATGTTAATTGTAAATCGTTGTGATGATGCAAACTGTCGTTAGCAAAATGCTGCATTTTTTGGTATTGTTCGGTTAAAATTGTTAATTATCCCTCTTAAAGATTTTTAACAATTTATACAGTGGTTACTAAAATTTTTAACTCTAAATTTCGTATCAAATAAGCATTTCAAACAATACATTTTAGGTAAAATGGTAGGCATTGAACACATTGTTGTATAAGACTTGATTAAACGCTATTTTATTCCAGGCAGTTTAGAAGGATCTCAAATATCTGGAATAAAATTTTCATCTTTTTTATTACAAACGGTTCTAGGAAATAGTACACTTTTATTAAAAAATAAATAGTACGAGAATTTAAACATAAGAACTAAATTCTACACCTGAGTTTATTATGTCTCCGTATTTCATGAAAATCGACTTCAATTAAAACTTTCATTGGAATTTTGGTGAGTTTTCGCATTCACGGAATTTTGTGTTTGGCTCACTAGCAAAGCATCCTTTTTTATTTTGCAATCCACAGGTTGTAATCAATTATAAAACCCGTGCCACAAACGATTGAAATGTGAACAACAGTGTGCGCGTGTCAAACAAACGCTTATTTAATGGAATCCCAAAAAAGTATAGGTGTGCATTCAAAATTAAATGAAAATAGTTTAGGTGCGTTGGATTTTTACAAATCAACCAAAAAATCCCATAGGTAATTTACTTTAAATAAAGAAACGAACTGACTAAATTACTAAATTCCAGTGTTCCAGTAATATCACCAGAGATGTACGGTAATAGTATTATAATTAATTTAGGGCCAAGCTAAGGGTAGGTCTTCCATTGGAGTCTGTTGACACCTCTAAGGAGTACAAATTTCAGTTTAATAATGAAAACTTGACACTATGATGAAGTTGTCTTGATGGCATCATGAATTTATGCCTAGAGAACCTTACATGATTCATGTTTCAGAACGTGTAACGTAAACACAATTAGCGATTACAATTAGGTAATAAACTGCTTAAAAACCGACAAGAGTGACTTTTCCCTATTAGAATTACTTAGACGTTATAGAATAAATTAATATAATGCACAGTGAATCAAGCTTATGCAAAGTATTTGTAGTGTGCAAGAAAATGCCATAAATGTTTTCATCTCAAAGTCTCAATTTGTATTGTTCTCGTTAAACGTTACTAAAGAGAAAGATTATTAAAGAAATGGGACTTGTGGAGAAGAAATATTGAAAATGTAGAAAAGCAATTAATTTAGTTCAGTAGTCAGTAAGTACTTTGATGGCCCTTTTTAGTTTATGTTTTCAGGACTTACAGAAAACTTAAAAGAAGTTTTGTCACCCCTCAAGCGAAATTCCGTAAACTTAATAACCAGACCTCGTAAAGTATACTTTTTTCAGGGATGTTTACTGTCGGAATAAAAGATCGTTTGACCGAAAAATTCAAATGCGATTCCGCTGTCCTCCTCTGACTGATAGTTATACATTTTATCGATATATTAAAGCTTTTTCGTGTAGGAGACCTAAGTATGACACTACGTTACACTTCATGCCTCTTGAAATCCTATTAGTGGCTCACAACTTTCGTTTTTTAAATTGCCTCCTAACGTGAGGCAACAGCGTTAAAACAGTCGACACCTAATTCATTCTGCATTTAAAAAAAAAAAAGGAATTGCAAACAACTTTTGTGGAGTTTCGAACAAATAACGGGAGCGCCCGATTCGTGTATTCTTTACTCGTCATTACATTTTCCTCGTATTTTAGGTAAAAAGCTGTCGAGCAGAAAATTAAAAATATTGCTTCTGAGGAAATACGAACTATGAAATATGTTCTGGATTGATTTTTGTTTTCATTAATAATGGATTTAAGTACCGGTAAGAAATTCCTTTGTTCAAGACATTTGGTTGATAAAATTCATTGTCACAGAACCACTATGTTGAATATATAATTTAAACAGATTGTTAGAAGTACTTCATCAATATATTTAAGATTAATTTTCCATAAAAATCAAACCGTTAGTACAGTTTACGATGCATGTTCAAAGAAAGTTTAAAAATAACACTTCGAATTGGTGTCTTCAAATTTAGAAAAAGCAAATATACTTAAGTAATAACTTATATTTAATTAATTGATTAATCTGTGATCATACAATTGATTCTTAAGACAACGGTTTAATCAGAAAGGTCTCTTCTGAGGTTCTTTACTGGAAAGAATACGATTCCGAGCAATATGAGTTTATTTAGAATTTTATAAAGAATTCTTCACCTGAAATCTTTAAGGAATTTTGATCTTTGTCTAATCCAGGTCCATGTATTACGTTCAGTAGTTTTATCGCTTTTACCCACAAAGTAAGGGAAAGAGAAGTACAATTATCTTGTTCGTCTATTTTGATACATCACGTCAGCAAACAATTTTGAGGGTAGAACAGTGAAATAGTACTTGGATTTGGCGGTTCTCCTTATGTTCATGGGTTGATTTATGAATAACTGAATGGCAAATACTCTATATATTACATGTAATATAGTCTTTTCAAAGCTTTACCAGAGCTCTTTTATAATAATGCTAAAAATGACAATCAATGCTTAGAGTAATTCTAAAATTCTGGTTATGTTTTCATTTTGGTTCCATTTAAACCTTTTTTGTGTGGCACCGTTGGGGGCAATTAAATAAATTATTATAAGCAAAATTGTTGAATGCATGTGTTTATCACAATTCTATGTTTTCGGGAGAAAGCGAGTTAAACTTATTACAATCCAAAATATCGTCAATTAAAACACTAAGTACGAGTTTCTTTATTAATTGTAGTTTATATAGCATCTGTGGCCTCTTTATGGATATTCATGGGCAAAAACAATAACAATTTTCAATTATTTTAAATGCCTGTCGTTGTATTGTTATTCCTCATTTCGGTCATTACTTACAGAATCGTTACGTTTCATAATAGGTACGTACTTTATTATTAAAGCAGATCATCATGAAGGTACACATCCTCGACATTTATGATGCAAGCATTTATGAATCAATAATTTTCGTAGCGTTTAACGAAAGGTTATCGTGCCATTTGTACGTTGCTCAACGAAATACTAAATTCAAGTAATTAAAGTACATCGATTGTACCCGACATATTATTGTTATTTTCTAGCACGATATACAATTTTAATGTCATCAGCGTATATAACTTTCTATGTAATTTGTATGTATGTAGGTTACACGGTACGTACCACATGACAATATTTGATGAACTCCAATCGAAAATTTCGTTGCTGAATTTTGAAGTATTCTATAGGTCATTTGTCCAGGGTATTTGGAAATGAAATTGATTTTCATTAAAAGTCAACAAAGAAAATGTAATTGACACGTAATAATAACGTTTGCATATTTTATATGATTACGTGCAGGCTGAACTATTAATATGGTTCCTATAGGAAAAAAATGGACAATTAGGCAAAATGTTTTGATTTTTCCTTTATTTGGGGGATTTTCTAACTATTTTTTTCAACGAATTAATTTATAATTAATTCTTATTGCCTATTAATATCTAATTGTCTATTGTGTTAATAAACAACCAGCAATATAAGAAAGAATTTTCAATAGGAATGCGTTGTTAATGTAAAAATGAGTTCTCATTGAAAATATCGCCACTTAAGTAGACAAGATTTAGTGGTCGGTTGTTGCTCCACGTTTTGATGAGACTATGTATAGATTTCATTGGTTTTTTGAGAAATGAAGTTATTGAAATTTCATGGGAGGATTAGGATGTATTGTCACTCTTCGAACTATCATATCCCAGACATATTCAATAAGTGACAGATCTGGTGATTTTGCAGATCAATACGATTTACATCCTCTTGCAGAAACCACAATGTAGCCACTGCAGCATGAGGTCAGGCATTATCTTCTTGGGATGTTGCGTTATCTATCCCTCGAATGGATGGTAAAACAAATGATTCTAGAACTTCATCAATGTATGGATATTTAAATGGCTTGTAGGCAGTTGCGTTCCGCAAATTATTCGAACTTAATAGCGGCCGAGTAAAACTTTTTCGTAAACTTATTTCACATACGTAACGGAAAATTCTGAAAACGAAACATTAATTTCAATGAAATTTAAGAAAGTTGTACTTAGTTCACATAAAAACGAGCATTCAAAAAATGACTCTTTCATAAAGAAATTGGAAACTGAAAACTATCTCAGGATTAAAATGCCTTCGACTTTTCCAGAAGATTAAGGGTGATTAAACCAGAGTTACAAAAAATACGCAAAAGTATTAAGCTTACAAGCTTTTGATTAAACTGAAAGTTCCAACGTTTCATCTCTCCCCATAACAACAATTTTGAAGCAATGCTCAATTTAAGTTATGCATGGATATGCGTTACGGTAGTGAATTGTGTTTTATGGAGTATTCCGTTCCCCAATTTGCTACGTTTCGGTATATCCCTCGAGTTTCACATTATCTCCAAGGCTCAGGAATCATTAGATATTAGGTGTAGTGAAATGAGCATTTGCCCGAAATGACCCCAGTTCACATAATTTATTGAAACGAATTGTACAAGACAGATAGTTCATTAAAAGCAAAATATTTTAATAGTAATTTGCATAACAAAACTCCTTGGCTTGGTAGTGAAATCCTCGAGTCTCATGTTCCTGAAACAAAGGCTTCGCTCTTGAATAGTTAACAAGACGGATCATCGCCGACAGTGGCGTACTATACATTCTCTAAACGTACAGAAAATGTTTTTGTCGTCGTTCTTCAAGCATAACAAGCATCTAAGTTGGTGTCAAAATCGATTATACGCGCCGCTATAACAGAAGCTTAGTCGGCAAACTTATTCCAAAAACGTAATCAGAAAAACACATATTCGCTGTCATACAACAAAGCTAATTAAAGATTATATTGCTGATATAACGGGCGTTAATAATTATATCTGAAGGTAAGTTGGGTCATATACACCTTAAACGTGACTCTAAAGCGAGTCGAAAGGTGTGTTAAAGTATAATATTTATAATAGTAATTCAATTTTACTAAGAAGTAATAATTTAGTCAAGACTTCCTTGGCTGTAATCAACAAATAAGAAAAAATAATTTTACCTATTTACTGATAAAATGCCAATTACAAAAAATTACGATAAATATTTTTGGCGATATGGTAACATTAGCCGGTGGAGAGAGTTATTTTCCATTTTCCAGGGGCAACGGATAAGATCCATGTTAAAGTGGATTAGAGATGGAATCATTGAAGAAAGAATTTCCAATATAAATAATTACCTTAAAACCAGACTTTCAATGGAAGTATTCTGCAGCCTTCTCTTTTCTATGCAGTACATTACACAGCAAAACGATGCCAATGACTGAAAATGGTAACATATCTCTTGTCATGAAAATTAATAAATGGACGTTTTGGAAACATCTCATAATAAATTAGCAAACAGTGCATAAACAATTAGACTGCTCATAAGCAGTCTCTCAGTCAAAATGAGTAAGCAAAAGAGAAACGCTGAAGCAGGGGCAGAAAAAGTAAGTAATAGCGACGAACATTAGGAGAAAATTCGATACTTTGAAGCTCATATAACTTAATTTAACCTCATGTATTCGCAGTGAATAAATTTATTAATGTTTATAAATTTTGGCAAAAAACTTGATTTTACAATACTCTGGGATAGTTGTGTGATTTATTCCAACCAATTTTATTTCAACAACAGATATCAAAAATAGGAAACGATTTCTAATCATATTAAACACGATCCTGCTATAAAATGAAATTTTTTAATTAAAACGTGTCCTGGAATAATTCATCAGAGTGCTTTTAAGTATTTATTGCTTTATCTGGAAAGTTTTCTAAATTGAGTTAAAACTTAAAACTGTTTTTGTAGTTTGCTAAGAAAACTTTATCTTCAACAAAAACTGATATCCAGTAATTATATTGTATAATAAAATCCAAAATTAAGTAAATCAACCTACTTACAGAAAAGTACTCAAGGCTTGTACCCAAAAAAATTAAGAATAATTTCATGTTAAATGGACAAATGTAATAATGCACAAGTTTATTAATTTTTGGCAACAAAAGTTAGCATTGAAAATAAAGTTCTATTTTCAGTTATTGGTGCAACTCCATAGCTAATAACAATTTTCATTATGAATCAGAAATATTTTCCATAGTAGTGCAGCGGGGCATGATAATGTATCATAATATTATATGAAAACTAAATAGAAAACTAGCCGATTTCGTATTAAAATCCATACACTTTACTGTTACGGTGAAGTTAAAAGCATTTTTAACTGGACGTACTATACGTATGAGTTTAATGAACAAGCGTAATCCGTTACCAAGCAATTAGATCAATCGTTGCTGCACGAAATCTGATTTCGTTAGATACATGTCCTCCCTTTCTCAGTAATCTGAAATCGCATTGGGTGGGTACGTATGTCATTAAATTCCGTGTACACTCTCGTTATTTTTTTATTTCGTTCCAGTTACTTTCTCACAGGGCACGAAACTGGTGTTTTAACGAAAAGCTTACTGTGAAATAATTCACTAATACAGGAAAGAGACTATTAGTTAGGGAACCTTTTTGACCTGAGAAGTCATTTCATTTTTCGCTAGGAAGGTATACATAATTGTTGTATCTAACAGGTGTAAGGCGTACGCCACATGAGGTATAATGGCAATAGCGCCACAACAGAGAAGCATTAGGAAATAATTCAAGACACATTAAGCTTGGAATACACATCTAAGATTTCTAGCCATGCTCGTATTCGAAATAATTCCAAATACCAAACGCATGTATCTGCTGGATACATTCGCGACTAACGGAAGGATTAATAATTAAATGTTACAGGCTCGTTACATATGTTCAAATAAATTTGTAGTTATATTTCAAATACTTCCAAATGAAAATGGTAATGCGTACCAATTTTTCAGTATTTTTTGCTATTACTTAAATTAAATACTTATATTTATTTTAAGAACACACAAGATTGTAAATGCCTTATATCAATATCACTACATCTCTTACATTTAGACACTCTCCATGTTCCAGTCTATCGTTCACAACTAAATTTTTGATGTGTAAAAAGGCACTAATTAAAGTGATATATTAACTGTATTATACTATTAAACTGTTTGCTTGTGAACTTTTCAGTCTAGTTGCTTTGAATTTGAAGTGCTAAATCTATGACGATGTTCTTATCGACATCTGCCACTGCCTTGGAATATCACTAAGGTTTTCGTGTTTCTTTTTCAGTATTTCCCATTGTTAATTGTTAATTCTTCTAATCCACGTATATATGATGCTCTATTAAATTTAAAAGGTGGATCACCCCCGTTCAATATGCCGGAAAGTTTTAATTAAATTTCATTCATCATAACCCGCAGTGCATTTACATATATATTGTACCAAATTTGATTGTCGTAATTAAAGTGTTTATGTTTCTTTAAAATTTGAAGCCCTATCTTGAAATTATATCATTTTCATTGGGGAGCGACTTGATATAGAGAGCTGCGAGCTAAGCCATATTTTGTATCTCCCGAACATCCTGTCTGTATATCTATGTGATCTGCCTTAAGTGTTGGCACTGAACTGGAGCTTTGTTAAGTATCCTATAAAGAATCATTTCCGGATGCCTG
This sequence comes from Cryptocephalus primarius, assembly GCA_963576515.1. NCBI lineage: Eukaryota > Metazoa > Arthropoda > Insecta > Coleoptera > Chrysomelidae > Cryptocephalus > Cryptocephalus primarius. Next base: position 7,114,166 of record OY754936.1, read on the forward strand.
TACACATGACCCTTTTTTTATTTTTAGAAAAAAGAATTTCCACACGAAATTAAGGAAGGAAAAGCGTTCGTAAAATTCAGACAGAAAAACCGGCGTCTGAGAAACCGGATCTTATCTGTGACGCTAGAGGTAATTTACATCCTCTTATTGAATTTTAACCGTGCTGTTCAAAACCTATTCGAGCTATTTGCGGAAATGTATGTGTTTTTTGATATACAAAATTCAATTTTTTGATTATTACCCTCTTTTGAGCGAGGCTTTCGAGGTTATCGAAAATCGATGAGTCGACGATTAAATTTTTTTACCTTTAAAAGGGGGACATTGCATTTGTTCTTAGCGTTTCTTCACATGAGATAAATACTGTAACATAAGCAGGAGTGAAATTTGTAATGATGAAAGTAGAGGCATTTAGACTTTCGACAAACATGACTTGTAAACCTCAAGAGCGCAACGCTTGACAAATATTCCGAGAAACGATCGAAGTTTGATTCATAACTTCTCAACTAATTCTAATTTACCGAAGGCAATTCGGCTAAAGTTTGACGGAAATAAGTAGCTCCAAAACCACGTTATACTTCATCCCCAACGAGTAAGTCTTACGAACTGAAAAAGAAGCAAATTTATTTTGTCAGAAATAGTCACTTGTTCTGGTTTTCTTGGAGCTAAAGCGAAAATCCAAGTTATTTAATAATAAATGGTTCGACTATGTATTCCTGCTAAAATTAATATTTCACTTTGATATCGATTTATTGGTATTATTTATTATTTAAGAGGTTAACAGTTTGCGGATTTGAAAACAGGCTAAAATATTTAAATATTAGGGCCGGAAACTTTAATAATAACTTGCATTTTATCGAATGCCAAAGTAAAGTTAAACAAAGTATATCAAATAAAAAGGTCTACAATAAATTTTACTTATTACACTAACAGGAGATTTTATCTTAATACATCTAATGTAGTTAGTAACCACACGGATGCAAAGATTCCACTTTATTTTCATGACTACACCCTAGTGTGAATGGAAAGATGCTTCTCTGGGTACCCACAGAGCAAAAGAAATTAAACATACACAAAAATGTGTGTGGACACTATTAAATGAAAATTAATGTGAATTTATTCAACATATTGAATATACAACACATTTATAATTGAAATTGGGAAGTAATAGGAAACGAATTTGTTACGTTACTGATTTGACTGTAATTGGCACTGGTTGCCAACACCTGAATTGATGTAAATGTAAACTAGTCAGCGGTGACTTAACTATTTTATTTACATCTATTTACACTAGAAATATATGAAGAGGCCACAATTCCTCGTTCCTAAATTGAAAAATGTTCATGAGTGTTCGACACCGTCTTCGAAGTGAGTGTCCCTTTATGTGTCAGTCTCCAGGATTCTGATGATATGAGTGGGGGTGGTCACCGATTTCCCTCACGGTAATTGGTCAGGTTATCCACCCTTCTCACCTTGTCATTTTAATCGGGTGGAAAAACCCGCGGTACCTGAGTTAAACCTTCGGGTAGATTCCTGGAGACCAACACTTATCGGGGTTTGTCCCGCCGTCGTCGTTAAATTTACAGTATAGTTAAAGGAAGATTATAAAAGCGAATGTTATTTGAATACCTTAGAGGTGATTAAGACTAAAATTCAAAGAATATTTATACAACAGCACAACACAGAAAGAGGGTAACAAAAGTAATAGCAAGCATCGAATATACACAGTTGGGAAAGTTATTTACAAAATATTTACAATACACTGAACATGCCGCCCGCCTTGAAAACTTTTGAAAAGTTTTTAACACATATTAATCAAGCGGTAGCGGACAAATTTTTGTTACACTACGTTTATAAATCGCGCCACGAAATTGCACTGAAACCACTCGCACCACATTGTCGTTTCCCGGATGTGTCTCAACGATTCTGCCTAGTGGCCACCTGAGAGGTGGAACGTTGTTCTCCTTTACTAGAACCAATGTTCCGGGTTCTAGTAGTCGTGAATCCTTGTGTAGTTTCCACTTGGTCCTAGTTTGGAGTTCAGAAATGTATTCTGTGCTCCACCTTTTCCAGAAATGCTGCATCATCTTTTGCACCCTTTCATAGTGCGATAGGCGAGGTTCTGCTACCAGGATGTAGTTTGTATCTGGCAACGTCGTTAGTGGCTTCCCGATTAAAAAATGAGCTGGGGTTAAGGGATTAAGGTCGTTTGGGTCTGATGATAAGGGACATAAGGGACGTGAATTTAGGACTGCTTCTATTTGTGTCAAAAATGTTGATGTTTGTTCAAATGTAAGGAGAGCGTTCCCTAGTATTCTACGTAGATGTGATTTGGTCGACTTTATACCCGCTTCCCACAGTCCTCCAAAATGGGGTGCATTAGGAGGATTGAAATGCCATTGAATATTGTTTTCACATGAAAACCGTTGAATCATGGATTGATTTTTTGAAATTTCTATCAACTGTCTTAATTCAGAATTGGCACCTACAAAATTTTTTCCATTATCCGAGTAAATTTTTTGAGGTACTCCACGTCGAGCTACAAATCGGCGTAAAGTAGCAAGAAATGCCTCACTTGACAGACTGCTAACAAGTTCCAAATGAATCGCCTTTGTAGAAAAGCATATAAAGAGACATATGTAAGATTTTTGAGTAGTGTACTTTCTTGTACTTCTATCTTTAATTAAAATAGGACCAGCATAGTCAACACCTACATTATAAAACGGTGATTGTTGAAATCTAGAGGATGGAAGGTCTCCCATAATGTGTGACATTGGCTTTGGTTTTGTTTTGAAACATTTAATGCATTTTCGAACCATATGTCTACATACACTCTTTCCTCCTATTACCCAATAAGTTTCACGTAGTGAATACAATAACGTATTTGCCCCACAATGAAGTAATCTTTCATGATAACTTCTAACAATTAATTTAGTAAGAACACTATGTTTAGGTAAAAGTATGGGATGACGTTTATCTTTATTAAATGAAGAATTTTTTATTCTTCCTCCAACTCTTAATATCTTGTCGTTATCAAGAAAAGGATTTAATGACAAAAGAGAGCTTTTTGTTGAAATGGATTGTGATACTTGCAAATCATTGATTTCAGAGGAGAAATTATTCATTTGTGTGACTTTAATTAAACAATTTGAGGCTCGTTTTAAATCTGAAATTTTTAGATTTCCTACCTGTTTATCGTTAGGATATTTACAATTGTTTTTAAACCTTAAGCAATAAGCAGTTATTCTACGAAGTTTCTCGAACGATGAAAATTGGTTTAAAAAGTTATCTTCATTTTTAACATGATATGATACTACCTCTGATTGTTTCCGCTCAGGACATTCAACCTTTATTACTTCACTTATAGGCCACTGATCGGATTCAAATTTTAACCAATCAGGTCCACATAGCCAGAATTTATTATTAATTATGTCTTTCGGAGATATACCTCGCGAAATTAGGTCAGCTGGATTATCAGCTGATTTTATATGCCTCCATTGATAATTAGTTGTTATTTCTTGAATCTCAGCCACTCGATTTGCCACAAAAGTTTTCCATTTATTTGGAGCTGAATTTATCCAGTGAATCGTAATTGTTGAATCACACCAAAAATAGCTATTTGTAATTTCAATTGACAGTGATTCTGTTACCTTTTTGAACAAGTTCGCTAAAAGAAGTGCTCCACATAATTCTAAACGAGGAAGCGTTACCTTATGTAATGGCGCAACTCTTGATTTTGCACACAATAGATTAACACTACTAATATTATTGTTTATAGATTTTAAATAAATACATGCACCATAAGCACTTTCTGAGGCGTCAGAGAACCCGTGTAATTCGATTTTATTAGGATTTTCGCATAAAGTGAATCTAGGCACCGAGAGTTGATTAAGATATTTTAATTTGTTTATGAAGTTAATCCACATTGTATGCAGGTTCTGAGGAATGGACTCATCCCACGATAATTTTTCTTGCCACAACCTTTGCATAATTAATTTCCCTGTAATTATTATCGGACCTAATAACCCTAAAGGATCGAATATTTGGGAAATTATGGAAAGTATGGATCGTTTTGAAACGCGTTTTTTGTTTTCAAAGTCCTTTAAAACATACTGAATTGTATCTAACGAGGAATTCCAGTAAATTCCTAAGGTTTTGACTTGATTGTCACCAATTTGTAAAATTTCCGATGAGTTAATATTTGACAGTGAGGGTTCATTTGACAGCCACTTACGCAAATTAAATCCTGCACCACTCAAAACGGTGGAGATGTTGTTTTTAATATCAAATAGTGATTCTTTAGTTGAACTTCCTGTTAAAAGATCATCTACATAAAAATCGTTTTGAATGATATTTGCAATTTGGGGAAATTCACCCTTAACACTGTCACCTAATTCGTGTAAGCAACGAATTGCCAAAAACGGCGCAGACGTTGTTCCATATGTGACTGTTTTAAGCTCATAGCATCTCAATTCATCTGATTGATTCGGTCGCCAAAGAATCCTTTGATATTTTTGGTCGTCAGGATGTATTAATATTTGTCGATACATTTTTTCGATGTCTCCAGTTAACACGTATTTATGTTGCCTAAATCTAATCAAAATTGAAAATAAATCTTGTTGTATTTTTGGACCCACATATTGAATTTCGTTTAGTGATACACCGCTATTGGTTTTCGCAGATCCATCAAAAACTACTCTTATTTTTGATGTTGTACTACTTTCTTTAATTACCGCATGATGTGGTAAATAGAATGCATTACTGATGTCCGTTTCGCGCACCAGACTCATGTGCCCTAATGACTCATATTCATTCATGAAATGTGTATAATCTTCTGCTAGAGAGTTGTTCTTCAAAAATTTTCTTTCTAAATATCGGAATCGTTTTAAAGCAATTTCCCTTGAATCACCTAATTTCGATGGGTTATCCTTGAAAGGGATTTTGACTATAAACCGACCGCTAGGATTTCGTTTCACCGAATTTTGAAATAAAGTTTCACACAATCGTTCTTCGTTTGAATAGGTATTGCGATTCGTTAATTCCTCAATCTCCCAAAACTTAGAAATCTGACTATCTAGTGTTGACTGAGCAAAATTTGAAATTGTTTTGTTCTCTACTAGGGAATTTAAATTTAAATCTCCTGCAATGATCCAACCAAAAAGTGTTTTATGTAGAATTGGTTGATTTATACCTAATTGTAATCGACCTACACATAACAATTCCCAAAATATACTTGATCCTAACAACATGTCGATTTTTCCTGGTTTGTAGAATTGATCATCTGCTAATTTGATATTGCCAGGGATATTTAATAGGTTTGGATTAATTTCTGTTGTCGGTAAAGTGTGAGTAATGTCAGGTAGTACTAAACAATCCACAAATGTTTGGAATGAATTAACGTTTGATTTAATGATAATGTTCGTTTTAAACTCTACTTTTGCAACACTTTGACTTATTCCAATAACTGAGAAATTAATGCGAGATAAATTCAGATTTAGTTTTTTAGCAAGTTCCATTGTTATAAAGTTAGATTGAGATCCACTATCTAATAATGCTCTAATTTTATGCGAATTTCCACAACGATCTTTTACTTGAACACACACAGTTGATAACAACACATTTTTATTAAACATTTTATTATGATTGCAAACACCCTTATCAGAATCATTTGAAGTTGATGATTGTTCACTATCGTTTAGTGCAATTGTTTGGTTAGAATTAATTTTGGAGTGATTTTCTACGTTTTTATTAAAATGCAGCAATGTATGGTGATTGCCTTGGCATTTTTTGCATTTTGTTGACCTACAATCTTTCACATTGTGACCAGCCCTTAAACAATTAAAGCACAATTTTAATTTTCTGATCTCATTCACACGTGATTCTATGGTAAGTTTTAAAAAAGTTGGGCAGTTAAAAAGAAAATGCGGATTTGAACACAATAAACAACCTTGATTATAAGTTGAATATGATTGACCCTGATATTGAGATGATTTTGTTTGTTTATGGTCAATCTTGTTTTTCGTCTGAAAAATGTGTGAAATATTTTCCAGAGCTGTGCATTTTTTATTCAGAAACGACTTCAGATCATTCATGTCTGGATAATCACCTACTATGTCGAATAGTTCCCATTCGCGTCTAGTTCTTGAATCAAATTTGTTAATTAAAATGTGTATCAATAAAACATCCCATTTCTCCGTGGGCAAGTTTAATTGTTTCAGCGATCTCAAATGTTTTAAGGTAGTATCTAATAAATAACGAAGTGATTCTAATGATTCCTTATTTATAGTTGGAATATCGAAAATGGCTTGTACATGATCATAAATTATTAATTTGTGATTCTCATAACGCTCACACAAAACTCCCCAAACAACAGGATAATTGTTTGCAGATATCTCATAATTTGCAATTACTTCGGCAGCTGAACCTTTCAAAGAATTTACGAGATGTCTGAATTTTTCGTAATCTGATCTTTGTGAGTTATGCACTAAAGAGACAAACGCATCCCGAAAAGTAATCCATTTGCTAAATTGACCATCAAATGATGGAATGTTTAATGTAGGTAATCTGAAAGATACTTCATTGTTCTCAATCTTAGCACTACTTAATTGATTAATAGTTGAATTCGATTCTTTAATGACCACATTTAATTTACGTTTAATGTAAAAATAGTTATTCTCAATTAATTGAATATCAGCCTCATCAGGTTCTTCATCTAGAACGTCAATAGCATCCTGTGCAAGTTGATATTCAGAAAATGCTACTTCTAAATAAGAAAGGCGATTTTTTACATCTGAAATAATTTCCTCAGTAATTTCAATTGATTCGAGACTATCTACGAAGGTTTTAATACGTGTAATACGCGCCTTTGCAGCGCTGCGTTTTGTCACTAATTGTTTTCTCTCCTTATCCATTTTTAACACAAATAAAAGCAAAGGAATAAAGGATAAAGGACTTACCAAGGAAGCTCGTTATTTCAGCGTTGATGATACCGTGGTCACCTCCTGACGATCCTTTCGTTGGGATGGGCAGCTTTCGGAGACCAGGCGACTGTTGACACTTGGAGTTTCTTCTTTTGTTGGACGATATGTACTACGAGTACACCACACTTGACGAGGATATTAAGCAATCTTAATTATCCGGCTCGAAGGACCATTTGTTACGTTACTGATTTGACTGTAATTGGCACTGGTTGCCAACACCTGAATTGATGTAAATGTAAACTAGTCAGCGGTGACTTAACTATTTTATTTACATCTATTTACACTAGAAATATATGAAGAGGCCACAATTCCTCGTTCCTAAATTGAAAAATGTTCATGAGTGTTCGACACCGTCTTCGAAGTGAGTGTCCCTTTATGTGTCAGTCTCCAGGATTCTGATGATATGAGTGGGGGTGGTCACCGATTTCCCTCACGGTAATTGGTCAGGTTATCCACCCTTCTCACCTTGTCATTTTAATCGGGTGGAAAAACCCGCGGTACCTGAGTTAAACCTTCGGGTAGATTCCTGGAGACCAACACTTATCGGGGTTTGTCCCGCCGTCGTCGTTAAATTTACAGTATAGTTAAAGGAAGATTATAAAAGCGAATGTTATTTGAATACCTTAGAGGTGATTAAGACTAAAATTCAAAGAATATTTATACAACAGCACAACACAGAAAGAGGGTAACAAAAGTAATAGCAAGCATCGAATATACACAGTTGGGAAAGTTATTTACAAAATATTTACAATACACTGAACAGAATTAAAGTTATATACTAAGATAACTAATGCTGAAATGATCACTAAAAATTTTTTCTAAATAATTATTATTTAAGGAGACTTTAATAAAACGAAAATCTGGGGACCAATTTCTCTAAAATATTTTGTCGATCTGCAATATCTCTGTATTAAAATTACAATACTGTTGCCATTATTTCATTTAGTGTTATTTGCCAAAGTAAGAATTTTCACTAAAATATCACAACGTAGACCTACCCTGGAAGGCATGTTTTATGTACCAATTTTGACTGCTGTATGAAAGGGAAGCAATACAAATACCATGACGGCAAATTTAGCTATGTTTAAATACAATAACAACAAATGTGAAAAGTCCAATCCCATAATATTACTCAATTTGTGTCAAGTATCAAATTATCTGTTAGATATATAATATTTATAGTTTTTACATAGGAGAAAGGTGGGTAAAGTGGACATCCACATTTTCTTTGCTTATGGGTGCTGCAATCTGGCAGGAATTGCGTTAAATTCTTGAGATAGTGAGAACTTATACTTGTCAGTAACTACGAAAGTGGTTTTCGTCCAACATACTTTTCAAAATCACTGTTTTCATCTTTTTTTAGAACAAAAAAATTGGTTAGGGAACCTATTTATAATTTTCTAAGGTAAACATTTCATTACAGTACCAATTTTAAACCTGTAACAATTAGGACAAAGCAGTCTCTAACTTTTTGAATTACTGATGTATTTTTCAGAGAACCATTAAACATGCTTATAAGTTTCACCATAATTTCGTCGACTCTTAGATTTCCAAATAAAAACATTTTTATATTCATATATTAGGAACCATAGATTTAATAAAGGAGGATAGAAGGAAAAATTTTTTGCATGTATGAAACTTGATATTGCTTTGATTACATTTACGCGTTCCCAAGTTTTGTTCCAAGTTATTCCCTGATATACCCTATATAACATTTAAAAATCGACCGATTGGGTTATTTCATGAAAACTAAAATTCTTGGGAAATATCAAGATTTGTTTAAAAAATTTCTTAACAAAATATTAAGCAGAAACATTATTTTCCTGAATCGATGGTTCACTAGCATTTCCACCAGATTAACCCTGTATTTGCATCATGTTTTCCAATAACTAGTTAATAATTGGATGGGTTAGTTCATTACATTGCATTATTGTGAATGTTGCGAAACTAAGGGAAGTTTTCGAGAGAACTCAAAACTTACTTCCCAACAGTTGAGGAATAATCAACTTTCTGGGTATCTCAAGTATTATTGGACAAAGTTTTCTTATTTTTTTATAGGAGAACATTCCAGTTGCAATACCAGTGAGCCACTTTCACTTAATCCCAATTGTTTAACTGTTTTTGTCGGAATTATTTAGAAATTATTTAGGTACATTACAATATTCATGTTTAAAAGAGTTAATTTAATTTCATGCTATAAAGTAGTTGGAATATAGGTGATCACCTTGTATTTATTCTCGGTAAGAAAACCCTTGAAGTATTTGTCAATACATTTCAATAATGTAGAAAATTTTCGCTTCGTGCATATTTACTTGGCTTTATTGATTTTGATTCATTTCCAGGAATTTAACAAGAAAGTCCTCCCTGGTTTCTACAGTAAACTGAAGAATTTAATTCAGCACGACTATTTCTCGTTCGAGAATATTTAAATCCCTGAAAGAGCCACGACGCTTTTGAATGCACGAGAAAGGTGTTTCCTCATTGTTGGCATCATCAGTTACTTTACTGATTGATAATTTATGATTGTGAGTGCAGCATTTTAATTAGACGAATGTAAACTTGATGTTAATATAACACTTAGAATTGTTCAAAATCGAACAAACGTCCCTATACTAACTAATAATTGTATGAAAACAAATGACGTGGCAATTAGAACAAAACCCAACTAAGTAGGAACTTAAAGCACTTCAGAAACTCGTGAATAGTTACCTATCAGTGGTCCGTAACTTTCCTTTATTACGTCATCAACGCTAGAAAGGACTTTTAGGTTCTCTGAAACTACTCTTAAAATATTTCGACTTCTTTTTGCAAATTGACCTTCTTCCCTCGAATAAGTATTACCTGTTATTAATAAATTCTAACTTGTGACTGTTTGTTAATCAGCATAATTTTTAGCGGCCCTCAGAAGTGATTAAAATTCAGGAAGATAATTTAATCGAGCCCAAGTTTTTCCAACTTTTTATCGAATCAAGATAAATTTGGGGCGAGAGGTCTCTTTGTTTTTAAGAACTCATTTCAGTTTTACCTCAGCAATCTACTTGAAAACATCTGAAAGTATCTACGAGTTAGACGTTATCGTAATTCACAACCAACTAAGTGATTTTTAAGCATAAAATAAATTTACGCCGGAGATACAACTCAAGAGAAGTTTACTTCATCCGGCAACAAGGACCATTTAAATAAATAAAATATTTACAATTTGTGCTTGTTATTAATTCATTGTGATACTATTCTCCCACGATACACCAAATACAAAAGTCCAAATACTTCTAATGCCACGATCGCGTGATCTGACGTTGGTATTTGATATTTTGTGAAATCAGTTAAGGCTAGGCAAGGAAGCAACGGGGGAAACGGTAGCAATTTTCTAATTTGCCTATCGACTTAAGTTTTATTCTTGAATAAATAGTTCGCATTCTCAAATATCGGATCACGATAAGGTAGTGCGTTAACTCCTCCTTCAGAAACGGAAATCTCTTAGAAGCCCGATAAAAATGTTAAAACGAACGTTAAATCGTTTATCCTTTCATTTTATAGTTTCAAAATGATAATGATAGTGTTTTATTGTTCACAGAGTTAGAACGTTAATCACTTCGAGGGCTATCCTGCGTATAAATGCACGAAATTGTACATTGCTAGGATTATAAACAGTAACCATTTTAATCTCCAGTAATTACACATACGTATGTATATGTTTAATGAACCATAAACGCGTTCATAAAAATATGTTCTACAAAAATCAACTTTTAGATGTCGCAGACTTAAACCTTTCCGTACACGAATAGAAATACGTTTTATTCCTACTCCCTGGAAACGTACATAAGACGTGCAATGATTTTTAAAATGTAACATGTGTAGATATATTTTACAAACGTTATTTATAACTAAATTAAAAATTAATGGTCTTATTGGATTAGATTAGATTGGATTAGAATTTTTCATTATTCATTTTGTAAATTACCTTACTAATAGCAACGAAACTCGTTTGGATATCGTACTAATTGTCTTTTACAGTGTCATATAGTATCATTTACTATAATCAATCAATTTTAACATACTCACACTATACAATTCACCATTAATTACATCATACTGCAATTAAAATGGCAATTTAAGGTGTTACTTTGTAAATTGATTTAGTGATACTTACAATGTTCGTTTGGAAATGGTTTTATTTATCATTAACATTTTATCCAAATTATACTTTTTTACAGTACAGGTATTCCAACATATTCCCGTTTTGATGAGAGAACAGCACGCTTTTAACAGGTATTAAACCTCTAAACAAATATATTCAGTTCAATCCCCAATTAGGCCGTAATACAAACAACAAATTCAAAAACAATTTAAAGACCGTGAAAAAATGTTAGCCGCTTATACAACATTGCTTTTAATATAGCTTCTCGTTATGTACATCATAATTGCAGCCTCCAGTCGCAATAATCAGACAAATAATTGGAAATCGTTTTTAAAAGCACTTACAAAAGTAGAGCTTCATAAACAGTTACTGAAAATGTGTATATTTACGGCCGAATAACGTTGATACATACCATCATCGCTATAATTCACGAATAAAATTTCGATTCAGTGTATCGCCTAATGAAATTTTCCTCCCTATTTGAGATAAATTTAACGAAAAATTCGTTTTCGACGAGTAAACAAAGGATTATGAAAATATACATTCCCTCATATTCGATATGAGGGATGTATAAACAAATGTACGTTTACATCCAATATGCGCAACATCCTAACATTTTGTTTAATGTTATTAAGCAAGTTAACATGTTTAAACAATATTTTATTGTAACTGCTAATTAGGGCTTATGTATTCATTTCAGATGGTATTGTATCGTGTAACCAAGAACTGGGGTTGTGTTGTATATATCTTAATTGGCGAGAACAAGGAACCGAAGAAAATTGTTAAAATTAAATCAATACAACCCGTACTTACAGTGGTTGAGGCTTAAAAGAATTTATACTGGAAATTGCTTCTGAATTCCGAATTTAAATATAAATTAAATGCTAGCTTTCGGCATGCAAATTAATTCAATAATATAGAAGTTGTGTCAACGGAATAAATCAAAAACAAATATAATTATGTGACAATGAAATCAAAAACAAAACAATCCCAGCTGGCCAAGTGTGAAAGAGCTATGATGGCGCATTTCTGTCACGGAAAATCATGGAAATGTTATGTTAGCACAGAATTGTTAATCAAAACGGTGCCAATTATTGAACAAAAACTATAATAATTTAGAGTTTCATATTCATGTTCGTTTCAGATCAAAAGTTTATTGATATGTACACGGTTAATTAACAGTATCGAGCTGCAAATACGTGGTACGAATCTGTACGTATACGAAAATTAATCTAGTTTTAGAAAATACGATTTAACTTAATCAAAATATGCCCCTCCGAAACCTGACAAGTAATCGAATAATGAAGTACAATATATTCATCTAAACGCGAGTGTCAAACCAAATTTAAGCGGTTTAATGACAATAGATGATTATCTAAAATGAAATTTTAGACATCAGTAAGTGTATCACTCGTGAGTAATTAAGTAAACTAATAATTGATACATTATGCGCCGCAAATATTCAACATAATTAACAAACTTTACATTCCCGTTATCTATTTACAAAACAAGCAGTCATCAAGCTTTCCACTCACAGTAAATATGAACCGGTGAAATTCTATTTATAATTATTTTAGTAAGCATGACTTCACATTAATTCCTATCCTCGTATAAACTCGAACTCTAATTAAATTTATTTATCAGCATTAAACAAGATCTCGCACCGTATTTGCTTCAGTAGCTGCCGTTTCACCGCCTAATTTAAGTACTATTCAACATTTCACTATTCCCGTGTATACCCATTTTGTTCCTATTATTTCATAATTTAACATCACATCTTACGGGGAATAGATTTATGGGAAACCTGAATAGGGGACGTTTCACACGGAATTTCCACGACCCAATAGCGACACCGCTCGCTTTTGCTTACATTCAAGTCTGGCGAGCGGAGTCTCCATTGAAGTTACCACAAGCTGGTTTCTTCAAATGTAAAATCCACAGAGCGGTGGAGTTGGAATGGCGCGAATATTAATTTTAGGTAAGGTGGTTTAGCCCAAAAACTATCGAAATGGATTTTGAATGTGATACAGGATTGAAAAAGACAATCAACCGCTCACAAATGGTTTAAATTTCTCTTCTTCCTTTCTTTGGTATCCGTGTTCTACGCTTACGATATCACCTTTCTTTACTTTTCCACCTCGTTCTGTCCTTTGCCTAAAGGGTACAGAGAATACGTGAATGGAGCTAACCATCTTAAGCTAACTTGAAAATTGAGTGTATTTCCATTATTTCTTACATTATCGTATTTTTTGATATCATTTGTTCAAATATCCTAGACACTGCTGTTTAGCTCTGCAGTTCCTTTTTGGTAGATATTTGAAAATTAAGACGCAATTTGGAGTTAAAATTGTTCCCTACATAGTTTCAATCCAACTGTTATTAGTTGTGAAAACTGACAGAAAGTAACTAATAATTACTCGGGTTAAATTAATTCTTGTGCCAATTGCTTTAAAAATATACTTTGAATGTCTATAAAAATTGTTTTTCCATTTCTTACTACCGTAGTTACTGTGTTTTCCAAGGTTTATAAAGTTTAATTAATGGACAAATAACTTTTAAATTTTGTATATCAAATAGGAGGTCAGCACATAAAATACATGAATTATATTATGTTATTCATCAAAAAACGAATTTAGTATCTAATATGGTCCATTTATATAATTTGTTAGAGGTATCTGTTAATTAGACATAACAGATGGGGAGATAAGACTATTGTGAAAAATTCGATGAAATAAAAGGGAATATCTAAAGTGAGCGAGCTCTGATAAAAATATATAAGCTGTTGTTGTTGTGAAAAAGTAAGAAATCATTAAGTTACTTCCAAAGGCTATGAAAGAGGTCCAACGGTTTAAAATTAATTGAGATCGACGAATTGATAAGCTCATAGGAAATCTTTAAGGAATATCCATTAATGATCACATTAAATTTCAACTTTGTATGTTATTAACACAGTCCTCTTTGCCTAACGTTCATAATACGTGGAAACCCCTCCAACTTTGAATTAAAGAGAAGTAAGCATAGGTAATATTTTGCTCGATTCCTTAAAACAATGAAATTACACAATAGGGTAGTTTAAACAAACGTTTTCATCTATTAGACTCGAAACTGAAGCTGTATTGTTCATAGATGCTTTGTATAACCTTTTACTTCAGCAAATGCTAGAAAATTTCTAACTGTGCAAACTTTCGGGAACAATAAGTTCTATAACATTGTGCTAGTTAAGTAACGTTAAACGAAAATTACGACGTATACGGGGTTTTCGCTAAAGTTATAAGTTTCGGAAACACAGAAATTGAAATTTTCACACTGAATTGCAAAATACATTCTACAAATATTTACACACATTTTAAGACGCTCTTTTCAACGTCTAAATGGCTTCTGTACGTGTATAGATTAAATTTTCCATAAATGTGTAGAATCGATATTGAGCATCTCGCTCAAAAAAGCATTTGTGGAAGAAACCTCTATTGAGCATCAAACTTTTCATTACAATACATGAAAGTGGTATTGATTTTGCTGTTTTTGTCACACAAATTCTATGTTTCAAGTAATCTCGCAGAACATTGAAACAAAAATTTCCACCGATGGGCACTCCTAAAAATCGTGAATGTGAAAACACAATGGAACGTTCCGAAAACGTCAGGTATTATTTCTCTTCGGTTCTCAATTACCTCGGTCGAGCGTTTTTTAAGCTCGCCCTTTCTTTCCGTATTTTTAATGTTTCCAATTTACCGAAGGAATGAAATGGGGCGATCTCAAGAGGTGTAATGATCCACATATAAAACGACTTGCTTCCCAGTATCTAGAGTATCTCCTTTAAAAATTTTGCGGGTTGTGCGAAATTCCCCGCCACTCTTTCTGTCGCGATGGATGTAGTACTAAATCGTAAAAATTTGTGATATCGGGGAAGTCATTTTGTTTTCTGATGACAGCAAGTGTTTTTTATGTGGGACATTTTGAATAAAATCTCTCGGTGATGTTTAGTCATTTTTACGTGTTTGGCATTTTAGTCTATTCGACAAGCAATTGGTTTGTTTGTTATAATTTTACTGGCGTAGTGCAATTGGACTTTTGAATTCACTGGTGGTTGTTCTGAAATTAATCATAGGTGTAGCATTTAAAATTTTCTCTTTTCATTAAGCACAACGTGCGTGCACAGTGTTAGCTTTTTATTAATGCAATAATTGTTAATGACCATAAAAATCAGAGTGCATATTCAGCTTATTTAGCATCTGATTAGACTCACAGTAAGCAATATGAAAAAGATTGGTGAAAGATTTGGAACACAGGACGTTCTGGAGACTCTAAATCATGAATACAATAGTATTATTAAAAATTTATTTAGAAAACTTGTTTTCTTAAATTTACATTGACTAACGTTTGTTTTTTGAACAAATTTTCTACTAATTATTGTTGAACTTACAAAAATGTCCCCATGATACACTGTTTGGGAGAGGGTTAAGCCCCTTTGAAATATCGACATCTGAATCTAAGCAGCATCTGCAGTGTACTTGTTATCACGTCGACCAGAAAAATTGACAACTCCAAAACGATGTTTGGTAAATGTTTACCAATCAATTTAATTCAGTCTGATTAAAAACTAAAACTGTCAACCAATTAAAAATATTTATACCAAACCCTTCAATTTAGATATAAGCACACGATTTAGGAATAAATTTATTTTCGAGTATATCAAATATAATTGTCATCATATCACACAAATTTACATCTCGCCAAGAATTATTATGCAAGTCATGTTTTCATAATAGACCACAAAATGACTCAAATTAAAGAAAGTTCCAGAAAGCTAACCGCTCTGCAACGGGCCCCAAATATGTTAAAGTTATTAAGGGACAAACTTTGAGTTCACACTTGTAAGATTTAATTATTTACGAATTTACACCATCCAACACGGCTAGATTAAGCTAATTACATCCAAAAGTTTAATTCGTCTTTGTTGTTACTTCCCCGCACATTGCTCACATAATTGATAATAGTAAAGATGCAGAAGTAAGCAACACAGTGTAACAGGGCAGTGGCTTACAAAATATATAACTAATTTAAAAAAATGGTAATATCACTAGATTAGTTGTGTGATGGCTGTGAAAGTATGTTTAGTTTTTTGATATGTCAACAGTTACAGCAAGTTACTCTATTGTCAGTGTCAATCCTTATTTTTACAGAACAGGGGTTAAATCGCAAAAATGTAGCAAAATTTCTATTAGGTCCATCCTATATACTCGAGTACAAGTTTCTTCAGGATACTTCAGGTCGTCGTAGTTCTGATAAATTTTTATTGGGCTATTAATACCTAAATTTCCCCAGACATATACTGTACCTGAGTCTTGATTCTACTCACGTGATTTATGAACGATGCCTAATTATTACCCTGCATTCATCATTTCAATTACAGAATCGTGTAAAAGGGGTACCCTTAATGGTGTAAGTTTCAAAAGACATATCTAAAAATCCTCCATTATTCGAATGAGCGCGATGGCGAATAATTGTAAATGATAGGTATTCGCCATTACCACCACCAAAATTGACAGTTGTGTCAAAAGTGTTTTAGGGCAGAACAAACCCCTGGTACGAATGTAAGGAACACCTCCTGATCGTTGTCGAACGCCACTTGTAAACTAATCTGCAAGGAATTATGCCAGATCGATATTCTTCTACAAGAATGGAGAAATCCAGATGGACACATCATTGAGCACATCAAATTATAAGTTTCTTAGAAAAAAATATTGAATAGACTGTCATTAAAATCAGCTCCCTCAATTTTGAGATAACTATTAATAGCAGCAATAGCACAGTAATGATTACAGGTAACGATTACATTAAGGTGACCTTGGAACTTAGCAAAAAGTGTGGATTTTTTTATTAATCACTCTTTTTAACATATACTCTAAAAATTACAGAGATGTCAGAGTTTCAAATTGTTTTTCCCCCGTTTCACCACTGCAGGTTTCCCTAGTAGGTATTTCTTTTACTATCATCCGAGCCACTAACATCGTAACTTTGGAAAATAAGATTTGGAAACTTCCTACCTTTAATCAATTTTAGTTGCACTTTATGACGTATTTCATTCATAAAATACCAAACGAAGTTCGGTAATGAATACAGTTATCAATTTATACGTGCGTTTCACATGTACAAATTCTCTAAATAGTACAGAGGAGAGCGGAAGGAACAAATAAAAAGCCAATGAAGACTCCGCAGAGGCAAAAGTTTCCGACCCTTTGAAGAGTGCCTTTGTTTGCCCCTGCTCTCTACGTGCAGTAACTATGACCTATTTGGCCGTAAAATCGAAATAATTAAAACAATCAGGGTTTTCGGGAATTTGGTAACGGAATTGAAAACGCTTTCGAAAATACATACAAAAGTATTTGTTATTTCAGATGTTTGATGAAGTTTTCAGTGTAGATCTCAAAATCATATCTGGATATGAAAAAAGGCACAAAAGCCCTTGTTGGGGTCTTTCCTCTCGTCTTTTCAGACGCAGTGTAAAAATATTTCCATCATAACTCACTGTGGGAAATAGACTATACTGTATACTACAACGTCATAGGTTTTATAGGGCAATGATATTAAATTTATTATTTACTGTTTCTAAGAAACTTAGAGAACGGTCAGCGTTAAGCGTCCGTCGAAAGTAACGAATCCCTATACTTCAAGAATCCAATTAGTCCAAATTCGCAAAAGTAACGAAACTCTACATCACCAATTGGCGGTCATCATTACTATTCAAACTCGATTGGAGGTACTTCTGAATAGTTCAGTGGCTATCCATCAATATAATTTGCAAAGATTCAGGAAATTATTCTTCCTGCTCTTCCAGGACATCTCTTGTCCTTTCACATCAACTAATATCGTGTTCTGCAAGAGACAATATGTCTTTTCGTTTCTCAGATTCCTACTAATTAACGAAGCGACGGTGTAATGAAATGGCGGGACTTATGTTCATTCGCCAAACCCTTGGATATTTTAGTGGTGGTTGCGTTGCATGGCGAATGCCTGATTATATAAAATTTTTTAATGACATTATACGTGTATCATACATTTGCCCCGAACTTTTTGTATGTATAGAGTATTGCAAAAATATGTAAATAGGGGAATAGCGGCATACAACCATTTTCTGTTGGTAATAAAATTTCTCATTTCGTGCGATACGAAGGTCCCTAACCTTTCCCCATTCCACAGTAGGCGCAGGAAAGGGGTTATTGTTAACCTGTGGCAAGTTAATAATTTCGTAAAATACATTATACTCCAGTTTGTACTCCATATCGTCGTGAATCCTAGTATGTTTGCTTGAGTTTTCCCTTTTTAATCACAAATATATGTTGTGGTCCGTTCTATTGATTACTTGGTTATTAATCTATTTTGAAAATTATCCGGTAAATCCACATTTCCAAGTGCTAAACACGTTTCTAAATGGACACTGTCGCCGCAATAGCAAATGTTAATAATATTGTGTTCACTTTCTTTTAGTCCTAATCGATTATCACACAGCGCTGTTCAAAAACCCTTTTCAGAGTAGAAACTAACTAATGATTGTAAAACACCAATCAATACGAATGTAATTCCAGTTATCAGTAGCTCAAATTTATTGTCTAATATTTTTAAGAAAAATTGGAAAATGGTGTAGATAATTTTTGTGTTTTGTCGGACAATGTAGAGCTAGAATTGTTTTAGGCGCAGGCAACTTTCCACGACGACATTGTTAGCTTGTAATTAGTTTTCATAGTGTCTTCGTTGCAGATCGTGATGACTACATTTCAAAAAGTTTCAAACGAAACACAATTATCATCATTTTCTCAAAAATTTTCATAGCCTGTCTATGCGTTCTTTAAAACGCATGTTGAAATAACAAATATTTAACGATGAACTGAGTAATTTACAAAAATTGGAAATTGACTCGAGACTAAAGCAATGTTATTTGAAAAACATTTAATAAATTATTCTCAAATGAAAAACAATGCTCTCCTCTTTTGAAAATTGTTTAATTTTTGATATATAAAATATATCATATGTAATTAATAAATTATAAATTTATTAGTCTTGACAATGATAGCAATTGCTTTATATATTTACGTTATGGTCGTTTAAAATTTGTGGTAATTCATTAATTGGTTGATTTGACAGCTCATTTCGTTATCTTGTAAATATGATAGTTAGAATTATTTGGTCTATTACTGTAGTAGTTATGTAGATGGCCTCTTACTTTTAAGAATGTAAAACTTTTAAAATTACCGCTAACTGTGGGTAGTTAGCGATGATTGGCGGCAGATAACGGCGATTAGAGGCATTTAGCAGTTGGCGGTGATTAGCGATAGGTATCGGTGATTAGTGGCAGTTATCGGTGATAGGCGGAGGTTAGCGGTTAACTACCGCTTACTGCCGCTAATCACCACAAACTGCCACTAACTACCGTTAACTACCGCTAACTATGCCGCTAAACTATTGTGTACTTATCTTAAAGCATGGCTCGTACCGGCACGGTCTGTTATACTAACTAATTAAAGCGCGAAAAAAATACAATGCATTATTAAAAACCAATCGATCGACCAGTACGTGACCCATAGCTCTTTTGACCCCTCTTGGTTTATTATACCCTCTTTCTTTTAACGGCACCCTTCTTTGAAGGACCTCTCAGACAAGACCGTTATCAACGTGGTTTATAAATTCCGACGCTGGTTGGGATTTTTATTATCTCCATGTGTAAACTCCGGCCGATGGTTGGAAAATCTTTTAATGAGATATGTAAATTCCGTCCACTTTTTTTCTGCAGTATTCGGGGCAGTGTAGAAAATACGAATCGTTCGGAAAAGTCCTTCATGTTTGGTTGAAATAAACAATGGCTCTCAGTATCCGACGGAGCGTGCGGTAACGTTTCAAGCTTTACCGATGACGTCTTACCAACAATAAAGACTATCCTTCCTCTTATCGACAAGCACCCTTCAGAATCCCTATAATTAACCGCCGAGGGACCTTATCCCGGTCAACACATGGAAGGACCTTCAAGCCTGCGGAAAAGAACAGCTGGAAAATTGATAAAAAACGTATTAATTACTATAAGCTTGTCAAAAATCAATTTGGCGGATTACAAACTCGATAAAAATTCAAGTTTAAATTGCAAAACATAAAATACATTAAATACAACAATAGAGAGTTTAACAATTGACAAGTTAAAAATTTTCTGGGTTATTTTATTCTTGCGTTGCATCGTCCAAATCAAAGTAATGTTAAACATACTTGCGTACGTTTCAGTCACACAGTTAAAAACATCATTCTGGAAAATTACATTTCATGAAAATTTAAATATTGACGGTAACGTTGGAACTCCTCGCTTTCCCGATGTGAACAACTGGAAACTTATTAAATTATGAGAACAATCATAACGTAGAAACAATATCATTTTAACTCTGAACTTAAGGAATTCAAGGGGTTAAGAGCCTAATAGAAATAGTGTGCCAGAACAAACAATCAGTAAATTATCAAATTGAATCCCTGGTGCTTATTTCTGTTGAGCCCACAAAAGCCTAGGATTGGAACCGTAATCAAGGTGACACGCCAAAGGTATTTGGGCGAAAATTAAATATCACCCTTCGTCCTTTACTTGAAAGGTACGACAGAAACGAGGCTATGTGTTGTAAAAATAACACTTATCCCGTCCAAAAGCTATTGAAAGTCGTTAGTATGCCGGGGGCGTTTATGAGACAGGTAAACACGATGAATGCGGTTAATAATTCTACAACTGTCAACTTATTGGAAGTATTAATAAGGTGCCTTGAAATAAAACTGGCGTTATTTTGAAAAACCCTAAAATACAAAGATTTATGAATTTTTCCATTTCACCGTAAAGCGCACGATTTCAACATCCTCCCCTATTTCTTTAAAATTTTGGATCATTATAAATCACGGTGTTATTTAATTATTATTCTGTGCGTAACCTATAATTAGGAACTGTTGATTAATGACCTTTCGTGAACTAAATTTATTGTCGCATTGCTAATGCCGTTTTATCATTTGGACAGGTGAACAATATTTGTGAACATCTCATGAATTTATAATTTGGGAGAGAAATTCATTCATTTTCTTTTATTATTCGTTGACAGAATAATTAAAATAAATTTCTCTTAAGCACAAAAATATTAGAGACACTTATCAGAGCTACTGTACAAAATACCAATTACATAAAACTTCTCGAATTAATCCTCTCAAATTTGAGTTAAAATAAAATTATCCCCTTTAAAAGGTATAACTACACAAATAGCTATTTGGAGTTTTAACTACGATTTTTAGAAATATAGGATTTTGTGTTCTGTTTATTTTTATCTCCAGATGGTTTAATCCCGAATGGTACATTCTATGAAAAATATGAATCTAATAAAAATACTTCGCTACAAAACCGCTGAGGGTTGCAATTTTGAATCCTTTTCAAGGAGAACAGTTGTTTAAAATATTGGCTTAACAAAACTTGTGATAACATTAAATTATAGATCAAATTTAATTTCGCTTTCGGGCTTCTCCATTATTTTCTTTTAGTATCATTTCTTCGGTTATTCAGAACTTTTAGCTAAATTATTTTTTATTCGTTTCTTTTTTCTGTACATGGGTTATTTTTCCATCCATATCATTCTCCTTCTCCCTACATTGCAAAACAAATGAGTATACACACTTCAAAAATATTTTACCTTAACATTGTTATTATTATTATTTATGATTAATAATTATAACGAAATTTTAATATAAATAATATTGAAAACCGTTATTTATGTTAAATTGATCTTTTTTCATACAACTGAACTGTGTTTTTAATAGAAGTGAATTTACTATTATACTATTGGTGTGCAATTTTTATAATTGTCTTTAAATGATTTATTGTAACATCACATTTTATTGTTATCTCCTGGATTATGTCAATGCATGTATTTTTCATGATTCTTCCTAGTCAAGGAGCATAGTTGTGTCCTATTAAATTTAAAAGTATAATATATGTTCTGTCAATAAATTTATACTACGTTAAATTGGTAAACTTCCGTCGAATTTGCAAGGTTCGTAAATCAACCTCCCGTGGTGAAACGTTGATTTTAAATAACCATAAAGTAAAATAAGGCTATCGAAGGGTCATTAAAAGTGGGCATTAAAGTCTTTAGTCTGGTCTCCACTATTAAATATAATGTTAATAAAGTTTCAATTTTGTTTGCATGTAAATGATAATTGGGAAATTAAATTTCTCATTTCACTTTTCTTGGACGATTACAGTGCGCGATTTCTACATTAATTGGTCGTTTCTTACTTTCTAATACTGGTACGAAATAAAAAGGTGGATTACTGAACTTAATAATAACCACAGTATATCTGGATTTATGGATAGAAATTTAAGGAAGCAATGATAAAACACTCTTACTTTCTTTAGATGAATATGTTTATAAGCCTCCCTTTCGTAGTACGTGCCTGCACTATCCTATTACAACTATCCTCAACATTTTAAGTCGGTATGTGCAGTACACGTGTCTGCTCATCGATGAGTAAATGAATGAATCAGTCAGGATACTGCCTGATATATATATAAAAAATTATCGAACATTTGTATGTATAGCCAATACGATCAATCAAAAAGTGTTATCAATGGACCGTAAAAAGGTCGGAACCTCAGCAGTTGCAATAAAACAAATATTTTAGAAAAAGGAGAAGGTCAAAGTCGTTTCTTGAGATGAAATATTTATGATTGTTATGGCCAAACGCATTACGATCTATTCACACACTAACGCTTACAACACAAGTCATTATTTATGGCTTATCTGTAAACTTTATACCGTGGAGCTTTGTCAAGTGCAATGCGGTAAATTGTCCCTATAAACACCCTTCTCACCTGCGTATAATCCCTATAACGTGGATTAGCAATCTCAATTTAAATTACGTTAATTAAAAAAATATCCTGACAAATACACGCCCATTGGAAAATGGAAAAGAGAATTTCAGAAGGAAATTATCGTTTCACAAAATATTTCAGCACTTGAAAACAGTTGTTTCGTGCAGTGAGATTTTCAAAAATATTGGACCCCTTGTTTTCATCTAAAGCTAAGAACTTATTTCGTTCTTCATTTGAAAAAATGGAGCCAAAATAATTTGTTATACGTTTGAATATTTGGAGAAAAATGCCAAATCCACTCTAAACTATCAAGCAAGTTGTGTGAACAAGTCAAATAATAGCAATAATAATAATTAATGCGTTTGTTAAACACACTGTCTATTTTGAAACATACCCAGATGTATATAATTTATAGCATTTAAATCAATGTATGAAGTAGTAATGACTTTAATTAATTAAGTAATAGGTATAATTATTAATAAATTTCTTTCATTGATAGAAGGAACACAGGGGGTGAGACTAGATGGTGTCAGCCAAAAAAAAACAACAGGCCTAAGGAGAGCATCCGATAGGAAGCTACCAGTTACAAAAAAAAAAAACCAATATTGCAATTTTTGTATTGTTCTTGGTAAATTTAATAATTCATATCGTATGTTTCCATATGTTCCCCATGTATTGTTTTTTGGATTTACGTATATTTTCAATCATGTTTTTTTCTGAGAAATTCACTGTTTGTTTTCAAATGAGCTTGTCGTGACGCGGTGCTCAAAATACTCTCGCTACATAACCTCCCCGCTACTCCTGTTAGCCGGATACAAAATTTCGTTGTTCCTAAGAGCGTTTTGAACCGAGGCAAACAACAAGAAAAGTAATTTTTTTTCGAATTTCGCGATAAACTCGCGGTACAGCTGAAGGAGAAGGTTTTAACAATTGTGACTGAGTTTCAGCCCTCTAGGCCCCGTAGTTTTCAAGAAATATACATGAGGTTTTCAATTGGTAATATCTCGAAATGTAAGGCCTCTACGATCAAAATTCTTGCACCATTGGCACCAGGAGAACACCCTCTTTCGTTTACAGTCGCCCATAATTAGTATTTAAACGAAAATTTTAATTTTTTTACAGTTTATTATATCGCGGGTAGCGCCCTGATTTATATCGATCGATCTATTGGGCTGACTGGGTTCAAATTCAGGTCTGATTCGATTTGGTTGACCACTTAAGATCGAAATCAACAAGTTTTACCAGTCCGGAGCGCTCCTGCACCCTGTAATTCAAGGGGTTGTTAGGGGTAGATTGGGGTGCACGACCTTCATGGGTCTTGTCTCATTATATCCTTGGTTCGTAAAATGTGGTCGTGGTTTCGACGTTAGAAAATGACCTTGCTATGACCTTGTGACGCGGTCCTCGAAATACTCTAGCTACGTAACCTCCTGGCTACTCCTGTTAGCCTGATACAAAATCGTGCTGTTACTAAGCGCGTTTTGAACCGAAACGTGGCGAACAACAAGAATTATTTTCCTATTTTGCGCACCTTCTTTAAAAGGTAACATGATTTTCGCATTTCTCCAGATGGTCCCCCATCATCCCCGGTTCCCATGTTATGTTTCATGTTTTTGATTATCATTTTAACATCGTATTGTATTGTTTAAATACCCAAATAATGTTATACGATGCTTTGGTAGCACCACATCTGCAAAAATCTTCAACAATTAACTTATAAAATTTAACAGTACAAGAAGTTCATAACAAATCAACAGTAATCAACTTAAAATGTAGTAGTTATACACTAATTAAGTGAATGCTCAGTATACTACATTCGTCAAGGAAAATTCTGTTGAATGTCACACTATTTATCTTTAAAATCAAGGAAAAATATTATCCATTTAATATGTGATGAGGTAAGAGTATTTAGTGATGTACCAAAATTGTAAGGCTAGAAATTGAGACTTTATTTCAATAGACAAATGTAACTCAAATCAAGTGTACAACTCAATTATGTATAAAGGTTTGCACGGGTTCAATCTACTTCCAGCACTATTAAAAGAATGTACTAACATAAATCTGTTTAAGCGTTCGTTAAAGGACCATGTGATAAATAACTAATAACAAATGTACTACTTCCAGTAAGGTTCAATTATTGTAACTTTAATATGGATAAATTGTTTTGTATACCCAGGTTCATTTACTATTTACTGTCGTATTCTTCACCTCTGTCCATTTTTCTTAATTTATACCGTTTATATTTACTTATTACTTTTAATTTTTAATCGTAATTATTATTCCAAGGACTGCATTGGAATGACCTATCATTTCTTCCCTTACTGAACATGTATATAGCAAAACTAAGTAAAGAATTTAGTATTATTCTAATTATTTTATTGTATCTGGTATGTATTTCGATTTGATGTTTTGAATTTTTTTTCATTGCAACGTTTTCAGATTCTTTGTATTTGCCGTGCAAATTTTGGTAGAATGAAGAGTTATGGGGAATATGAATTAGTAAACGCTAAATTCAGGTGTATAAATACATTTTGAAGGATAATTCTTTAAGATCCTAAGGAACAGAACGAACAGAATTTTGGCAATATGACCAATTTGCTTTAACCTCAGTAAAGATCATGTAGTATGTTGATACAAGCCTTATAAGACTTTCGATCTACGCATTACATCACGAATTCGATCAACAACAATCCGAAAACTAATTTCATCTATATTCATCACATGCAAGGATATTCAGTTTAAATTGCAATGAATATTTCAAATCAGATAAGAAAACGAAAATCCAAACTGGTCGATTTGTAGGAGCAGCATTTCCATACGAAATTAATCTCTCCGAAAAGTATTATTAGTTGAAAGATATCCGCATTTTCCGAGCGAAATTTGTGCCCGCTGTCGTAATGAAATTAATATGTTGTGTGCACAATACAAAATAAAGTAAAACGTATACTGCCTACATGCTGCTCATACAGCTGCATACATATGTAACATATATTTGCCCTACAGCACTCCGTTCCTCCGGCAGTTTATTTAACAATGCGGAAAATACATTCCCTATGAAATATTTATAATCTCGTCTCAAACCTAGCGATATCAATCTCTTTACATCATTTCCTGCATAGCTATTACCTCGAGCAGACGTCGTTCAAATTTTTTTCTCTCCTCAGATTCGTATTCCTTTTCTCTTGATCCAATAAGACTTTATACACGTACAAGTGGACAAATCACCAATAGAATACAGCAAGTCCATCGTATAGTCGCCAGTAGTAGCATTAACACGATTTTATATTTTACGATTGATTTTCATAAAATTGGGAAAATGAGAATTGGGAGTAGTTCTTGATTAACTGTCAGTGGTATTATTAATGTATATATGATCGCAGAGTGTTTAATATAGTTAAATTAATGTTTCTTACATTATCTATTGTCTTTATTAAGACAATCATGACCGAGAAATTGTTTAACGAATTCCATTTAATATCCAAGGAAACAAAATTATCATTACACATTAATATTATTATTTGTCAGTTCAATTTTCCCTTTCAGGTAGTAAACAGAAGGGTGTAACTATTTTATTGAAAAATTATTTTATTTAAATGATTTGGTTTTCGAGATCAAGGTAAATGTGTGAAAAATATTTCAAAAATTCTTGTCCTAGTGACTAGACTTCTATCCAAAGGGTAAACCGTCTCATCGATTTTATTTTCGAGTTCCTTGCAACAATTCGAAAATCAATTGCTACACAGTAAAAACGAAAACGTGACAGTTTCTGATTTTTTTTTCCACAAATTTCAGCCCAAATTTTCACACTTAAAATTTTTTTCCTTAACTAAGTATTCCCTGACGACAACAGTACACGAATTTTGATCGTAAGACCCTTATCTTCCCAGATATTACCAATTGAAGATTCACTGTACACTTTTTTTGGGTAAATCACGATAACTTAAAAACTACGCCGCCTAGGGAGCTAAAACTCTGCGACAAGTGTCAAAACCTTCTCCTCTGCAAGTTTAATCGCGAAATTCGAAAAATTTACTTTCTTACGTCGATAAAAAGAAAAGTCAGCTGCTTTTGATTTTTTGGGTGAAGGGCCAAAATAAAATTTTCTAAGAGAGATAGCCTAAGCGCTCCAGTGGCTCGAAAAAATTTTAAATTCAGAAGTTCACTAAATGAGAAACTGGAGATGAGGATGAAATTTATGAGGTTGTTACAAAATAGACACTAGAATCTTTTCAGGGTTGTAAATCGGGAATGGGTTACGAAAGCTTTAATAATTACATAACTAAATTAATTAACAATAATTTAATTTTTTTGAAGTGATTTTGAAGAGTGACGTGTCGACATTCGAACGAAGCCAGGTCCTATATACATCGGGTAATATAAATATAAAGAAATACAACTGACAACAGTTAAGGAGTCTGGGGAACAGTGACGAAAACATGCATGTTATTTGCTTTCAGATTGAGCTTCATTCGTCTACACAAAAATTCCATTTCCCTAGTTTATAGCTCGCCTAGAACCTCATGAATTTTCAGAGCGTCTCATAAAACGCGCCAGTTAACTAATTTGTGAAATATTCATCTCCGGATGTTGTATAGTCGTATCCGAGACACATTAACATAATTAATTGATCTCTTGCTGACGTATCTGTGATCTCCACTAGGGGCGCAAGGGCTCTAATTAACCACTTTTGGCCATCGGGGAGTGGATATTTTGTATCTTGGCAACTTTTTGATAACCTTCATTATGAAACGTATGTAAAACATACTCATATTACTTTGCTACTTCCTTATATTAGGTATCATAAATATCGCGGCTAGAATAAGTAATGGGGCGGATTTATAAGCATACCTACCCAAGTGTTTATACACTACCCTAAAAGTCACGGAAGTGAATTTGGAAAGGTTAACTTTGTCAAAATGTTAAGTATGAATTCTTTTTTCTTTTCTGAAACAATCCCGTAAACATGTTTTCTTTGAAGTAGCAAGTAGTAGTACTAATTAAAATAATGAAAGGGCCCGAACTACATATGAAAATAAATATGGAGGTAATGTTTGCTGTGTCAACTATATATGTATATCCAAGGAGAATATTTTATTTTTACAAGCACTTATTTTAACTAACTAAATTATAAAATCTTTCAGGCATTTAAAAAGAAACACAAACTGGCTTTGTACATATAATTTGTGATGTAAAATATTCTGTTTCTCGGTTGTAACTTAATGTAACGTTGTTAACACCACCCCTAAGGTAATTTTTGCTTTGTATACGGCATTTTATTGTAGGAGATATTACGTTTCTTAGAACTAAATTAGCCTATGAAACTAAATGATAACTCTTAATATTTCCAAGTGTGATATGAGTTAACTTCAGATGTTGTAGCTGGGTAAGGGGGTCACTCTACTCCAGTGCAACCTACGATACAGGTTGATGCAAAGTTCATGTGAAGTAATGTCTTTTTGTAAAGTCTGAAAAACTACATGAACGTTCATTTTTGCCAAGAATTGATCATGAACGTTTTCAGATTTCTTTGGCCGAAAATGCATCTAGCAAACTATTCTAACCTCAAATTCAAATTGCGTATATGAAAGGGTTTCTGAAGTTACCAAATAAAAACGAAGTAAAATAAGTCACTGGAGGTCGGTCTCCTTCAGTGTACACGGCGCTTTTCTTTTGTTAACCTTTTTTCAAAAATATTGCAGTCATTCATTTTGTCATTTTTATTTGATTTTTTTGTCGTATTTCCAGAAAGAGTTTCATATATGTATTGCTTGCTGAATGGGGAGGAATTCCTCACAAAAAATGTTTTCCGGCATTTTTGAAGTTGGAGTAATTCATTATCAGTATTAAAAACAAGTTGAATATTTGGAACTCTTTAACCCACTTGCTTTTTGTTATTTTTAAGCATCAGAGGAAACGATTAGTGATCCAATTATTACAAAGTAAATACTCAATAATTGGTTCGGAATACTCCTGGAAAAACACCTTGTGATACCGATATTTTAAAACTAATAAGAGGATAATTGAAGTAGCAAACAATAGGCAACTTGGGTTTCGATAAAATGTAATGTTTTTGGGATTACTGAATTCCTAAAACAACGCAATTGTTTTCAATTTAAAATTGTTAAGTAAATTGCATTGCTGATCAGGTAGTTTGATGTATCCTGAGTGTCCTTGCCTTAAACACTTATCTATCTTGATTTTCTCGGTTAAATTAATTCCAATTTTAATTCTCCTTATTGCTGTCTGTGTAAGTTTTGTGCAATTTATGGATATTTAATGTTTCTTAGGCAGTACGCCGGGACTACATTATAGATCTGCTGCAAATCACTGAAAGCTACTATAGATGGGGTTATACATCTTTGGACTATCGATATTTTTACATAATTTCAATGGTTAAAGTATCTATTATCAAATTACTCGTCTATAAGTCTATGAGCTTGTAACACTTGACCGTTATTTGTTCCGTAATGAGAATTCCTGTATATATCATATTTGGATCCAGTTTTGTATATTGAAGTGACATTGAGGTAGTTTCTTCTTCGTGAAAGCATCTCTTTAATGACGACTGGAGCTTTTCAAATATCTTATCTGAACCAACTTTTAATAGTACAGCCATTTTAACTTCATCAATATTCACAATGGATATTTCCCCTATCCAATCTTGTTTGAATCCTAGTGGATTATATCTATGTTATACATTATATTAGTTATGGGAGCAGTAATGCGTCGTAGATTCAGTTTTCTCCTTAGTTATTTCCCTGTTAAATTTTTTTATTAATGTTTAGTATTCCTCTGTACATTTACCTGTGTTACCCGTTGAAAAATGTACAAATATGACATAATTTAAAAATGCTCTTCGATTTTTCATAATGTAACTTCGTATATGATCTAATGATTGCGGATGTATGTATTTCTTCTTCTTGCTCTAGATTTTCGTATGACCTACCGACATTAAAATAGAAGCAGTGACAAGTTCGCAGTACCAAATTACCTTCATTAATTAAAGAAAATAATACGAAACGACTTAGTAGATTAACAATATCCGTACGTATTATTCGTTGAAATCAAGTTTAATTATATTCCGACGTTGATTGATGAATGAATTGCGGTTTTAAGATTTCGGCACGGCGTTGAGTTTTTGAAAAAGGGCGTTGGTCGATTCTCTTTTTGTTGCGTAATACTCGTGTTATTCGATAGATTTCCTGTTTAAATTTTTCCGACGTGGAGAAAACCTGTTGTCTCGCACTGAATTTGCATAAAGTGTTTCATAAAAACGAAAATCCCGCAGGGACATAATTCATACATTATCCTGGCGTAAATTATGAGTCTTACCTGCATGTTGAAGTACGATTGCAATTCAGACTCTAATTACTTGTCTTCTCAGTTGCATTAAAGCTTACGGAGTAAAGGTTCACATTATACAGTTTATCTCATGAATAATTATTTAAATGGAATGAACAGAGCATTACACACCGAATAATAGAGCTTTGAAAACACCTTAAAACCATATTTTTAATTAAGCTCTTTCATGGAGTTTCTGCGAAATAAATGAACTGGGACATTTCACCCTACCTTTGAGTTTACCTTGGTAAAATTATCGAAGACTTATTTCATATTATCAGATAGACTGCTTGAAAAAAGTGTTCTACATAGTTACAATAAAATATTGTTGTAGCGTCTGTTGTTATTATTATGGTTTGCCTAGTGTTGTTTTCGTCTTATTGTTTACTCGACCACATTAATCACAGTTACAGATTTAAATTTTCATTATCTCCGTACTTCAACATTACCTGAATAAAACAAAGCAAAGTACTCGTATATCAAAATAGTCATTGCGATTACTCTGCCACGTAAGACCTTTTCGATGCAAATGTATCTTATTTCATTGAATAATACCGTTAACCTCATTGTGTAATTGTATATTTTACTTTCTCTTTGCTTTGTTTCCATCGTCCTATTTATCTAACAGCAGCTGATTGAACAAGTAATTTCGAAAACGTTAAATTAAAGACACGTTTGATTAGTTTTCAATCACTTCAATCCCTTCTGCTTTATGTGTAATTGTAATATCATCTATGACTATTTGAAGCTTTGTACGTAATTATCAACGACTGAGTAAATTTTGGTCATGAAAATGTTTGGATTTACAAATTGAAAGGACGCGGTTTGTGGTAATCAATATCAGTAATCTTTAGTAATATTATCAAATGGTTTAAAAAAACAAAAGCAATTAGGATTGAAGACATATTTTCATCAATTACCATTTCTAAACAAACGAGTTGCTGTTAAATCTTTTAGTTTTTTAATAAGTGTAATGGTTTTCTGCGATCATCAATTTTACCTGACCACTTACCAGCGCTTTTCTTAAAATATTACTATTTCAAAATGCTCGCTTACATAAATGCAGCCAGTTAATAAATAGCTCCTGAAATGTGTCACGAAGTCCTTCTTGAACTTTTGTGTAAACTCTAGATTCGTTTTGATTTATTGAAGTAGTAAACTGCTCCGGAAAGAAATGAATGCAAAAACATGTGCACACGGTTCAGTCATTACGCTAAATTTTGTTGAAATGCTCTTTAAAAAGAAAATCGCGTAATGGTTTTCCGAGATATTCCTCTCGCTTTGAAGTAATTACTATTGGGAAAGAGATAAATCCACAGACGGTTGAATTGCAGGGTAAGTTTAAATATGTATGATCCCAGACATTTTGTTAATATAGATTTGTATGTTTTGTAGGATATTACATGTCGTAATTTATTTTTTTGAATAGTAAAGTAGAGTACCACTCAAAGTAATACAGATTTTCTAGAGGTACAATTTTGAATGATTTCGTTTTAATTGCAAAATATACGTCGATTCAGCAGATTCATAGTCCACACATATTAGAACCCCTAATGATGTATTTATAATCTTCAGGTCATAAATGACGTCCCTCTCATCCTATATCTGTATTAAAAAGTAAATGCAGAAACGCCATTATAAAACGGAAATGGAGTATCGGAAAGAATATTTAAATCGTTTTTCGGTGATGTATCAAATCAGAACAAAGAAGACAGAATTGAATTTCACTGAGCCAACGGCCGTAAAAACATTTTCGGAATTAAGCAGGAACAAACAGCAAAGAGTAAAACGATGATAGAGTTAAACCTCGGCGACAGTCAAAGAAATTCGACAAAACGTTTTCAATGCAGCAAAATGAATATAAAATTAAACAAAATTATGATTGGGAATTGTTGAAGTTATCCGCTTCTTGCTTGAATTTATTGATTTAATGGTAAGTGTGAGATTCTTTCAGCTTTGCGGAATTATTCATTAGGGAATTTTTAAAGGATAACTTTTCGAAATATGACTATTCAAATTGACATTGTCAAATTAATACTATTTTTAAGAAGCAGTCCTATAGATGACATAAACTTGTGAAATTTGAATGTATAATTGTCGGATGAAGTTGTATTACATAACTCAAAGACAAAAAGACCCTAATCCACTCCAGAGTTGAATCTAGTAATGGGGTGCACAAAACGAAAAATTCACAAGAATTGTAGCGACCTGTTAGTATGTTAATTCTGAACGCAATTACAAATTCAAGTTTTCTTAACAAATCGACAGTTTCATATACCACAAAAATGTAACTAAGCATTTCAAACTTAAGATCATTCACACAGTTTTTTTAGTTATTCTCCAAGTTATCTGAAACTCTTACGGTTTTATTCATAAACGCATATTAACGTTAAAATGGGTTTTAGCTTAAAATGAGTTTAGAATGTGTTTCAGTAAGGTAAGTATAGTTACTCCATATTTACACGGAACAAAACACTGTAGTGACATCTCTGAAACACATTCTAAAAGTGTTTTAAGCTAAAGTCCATTTTAATGTTAAAATGCGTTTATGAATAAGACCATAAGGGATTATCGAATAATAATACGTTAATAAGTTGGCAAAGTTTTCACTACTTAAGTAATACTATTATACAAATATACCAGCTTAAACTAAATACACTTCAGCGTTTAGGCTATTAACAGAGCCGAAATTTCGCCACAACTTTAATGCTCCCCAAATTTTATTGGAACTTCAATAGATTATCGAATAGAATTTCTTCATTAAATCGTTATCGCTTATTTATGAAATATGTTAGGGTCAATAATAATGTATGTAATGTAATGTAAAACAAAAACTTTTTCACAACTAAAATTTCACAAATTATTGTTAAAATAAAAATACCTATCATTCACTAACTAATAAATGTGAATTAAAAACTCACAAAAAAATTATTGATTATTTATTAAATCCTTTCGGACTTATTCACAAACGCATATTAGTGTTAAAATGGATTTTAGCTTAAACTGCCTTTAGAATGTGTTTCACTGTGTCCAATGTGGAGGTAACAATGGTTACCGTATTGAAATCCTTATAAACGCATTTTAAGCTAAAATCCATTTTAGCACTAATATGCGTTTGTGAATAAGACCGTTCAAGAGTTAAATGCCGGTTATAGGTAGTGCTTAGAGTGGCTAGAACTTTTGAATCTTGCTAAATTTTCATCGAGATTTTTCGCTGCTTTAGTTGATCCTCGTGATTATTTCATATTGAATCGTATATTCAGATTTATTGTTTTCAGAAAAAAAGTGTTTTGAATAGAAAATTCATTTTCCCTTATTTCACAAGTATTTTTTACTGGCAGCATTTCCGGAATTGTTCAATTAGTAACTTATCAAAAAGCTTCATAAAATCTAGCCTCGGGACCGTTTTCCCCTCATTTTTTGCTCATTTTAATAATTTGCAATTCTGGTTTCGGGGATTCGTGTCAACAAATGTGTTTTTTCACTTATTAATACAGGGCATTCTTCACAATTTAACAAGTAAATATGTTTTTCGTCCTAATTTTTAGAGTATCGAGGAATCGCGCTGTGTAAACTGTGTACATGTTAAACGGTTTGTCTGAAACTTAAAAAGCTTGAAGGCAGAAAACTCATTTTGTTACACTTCAACTAAGCTGGAGTAAAAAGAACCTGTCTATCCAATCTTTAGGTCATTGTGGCACGTCCCCAATTTTCTAAATCATTTACTTTCATGAAGAGCTTAAAAGCTGTACTAAAATGTAAAATAATTTTATTTGCTAATAAAGCGTATACCTGAAAGTTTTACACATCGACGATGGTTTACGGTTTTAAATACGTATTTACATTTTCAACGCGTATTAATCTTTGAAAACATACGTCGTTATTTCTTAAATTGTTAATCAGTTCAGAAAAACTGTCAGTAGTTGGAATTCTAAATACAGTAGGGTTAGAATAACAAAAAACAAAAACATCTGCAGTGTGAAAAATAGGGTTTTGACCATTTGTTAATGACCTTTAGAATTCGTACATTCAATTAATTTTTTACAGTTAAATTAATTGGTTTGTAAGGTGTGCTGCATTTAATCAGTGATTTCAAATTGTGTAATTATATATTTTGAATATGCGATTATACGGGTATACCCCAAGCTTTTATTAATTTATTGTTGGAATCCGTTGAATTTTACTGTTATTGTTGGTATGTAAAATGCATGAAATGATAGGATTTCCCTGTATATTCTGCAACTAGCAATAAAAACCCCAGAACATTTATAATAATTTATTCTCATTTGTATTATACAAAAGAATAAATAATCTTAGTATTAATGACAACCTACACTTAATAGGTAAGAAAACTTAAATTATACCTAAAATAACATTTTCCTTTAAATCTATAAACAAACTTCTAATTGACTGGAACTTAAAGATCCATAAAGAGACAAAAGTGTTTTCAGTGTAATATTATTGAAAGTTCGAAAATTATTCGACTTATTTTTAATTGTTTTCTTTATAACGGAGGAAACGAATTTTCATAAACGCCTTTCTACTAACATCGTTAAAAATTCGAATTATGTTCTGTCATTTTTAAGGTATATTGAGATTTTAAACTGCTGTCAAGAAATTAACTCGTGCGAAACTCTTTTGGACGTTTTGTCTGAATTTTAACTAATCCCATTAGTCGCAGAAATTTCATTACAAATATTCCATTTCATTTTATTTTCGTTCATTAGTTACAATTTAGAGCTCAAAAATTGTTACTTCACTTCCAGACAAATCACAGTATAATTATATTTGTTATAATATTAGGTACATTATAATTTAATATTGATATTAGAACCTTTAAAATAACTTAATATTATAATATAATTAAATTAAGTATACATAATATTAAGTATAGTTGTATTTAACATTCTTTATTTGTAAAACAGTGGGATGCACCTCCTTTCATGGAAATAGATATAACATTAATATTTTGTTAATTATACACATTTTGTAATTGCACTAATACACACTAATAGTTATATTTCAGGTATACATTACGCTTATACACAATTCTTTACTTAAAAAATTATCAAAATACATAAGTACATATAATGGGAGTGTGACAAGTGTGTACAATTTCATGAAATTAAATATTTTGTGTCTTTAGTACAACATACCAAATGTAATGAACTTAAATAATGAAGAACAAATAAACGAGTTGTTACTATATGCAAAAACTCGTTAGATAATGACCGCTTCACAAAATTTAAATTATTTACCACATTTATATTTATTTATTTCCATGTATGAAAGGCACAACGTTTCCAAGCCTAATATTTATTTGAAGAGAACTGATCTTTTAATTTTGTTCTTATTTTCTTCAATGAAGTAAACCACAGACTATTTCCACCAAGTAAACACAAAAAAAGCAATGGCAATTTGTGCCCTCACGAGTAGGAAAGTCGGTGTATGTATAATAACACCTCATTTTGGTTCTACTTAACTCTACTCCACTCTACTTTTAAAGACCTCCCGATTTTCCAGAGGAAACAACTAAAATTTTTATCTAGAAGGCGACAAACAGTGACAATTTTAAAAATTTTGAGCAATCCAATCAACGTTAATGAAAATATGTCCGGGATGGAAAAAGAGTAATAATTTATTTGAGTGAATGATGATTACTTTCTGACAAAATTAATTTCAAAAAGCTCACAAGCTTTCGCAAGGCTAGACCGTATAAGGCGTCAACATATCAGTTAAATTCGAACATTGAATTTTATGTTTCAAAAGTGGAAAGAGGGTATATTTTCCTTCCCTGGGGCAAAACGTTCTATCGCTAAACGGAACGGATACACATTGCCTTGTTTTCTTATGTCTTTAAGATCACTTCACTTGGTTATTGTTTACAAGTGCGATAAAAGATTACAATCTAAAAAATAGTATAAAAAATTGATGCTCGTATTATAAAAACTGGGTGTAGTTTATATGTAAAATATAAAACTAGCAGTATTACTATAGTACTAGTATTTTAACATAACTTAGCACTACGGAATCCTAATGAACAATAAAGACACGCATAAAAATGATTGAAGAGAAAAGAAGCAGAACAAAAGATAATGGATTTTCATCACACATTCAAATTAATTCAGAGTTTCAAGGTCTAACTTCAAGAGATGCGGGTAAACTGATGTTTCAGAAAAAAGGTTTGCTTTTGATTAAAGGGGACTGGATATACATAACGGTGCTTAAAAATATTTTATCAATTATTTGGATTGTGTAATTTATTACGCACGAGAAAATAAA
Source organism: Cryptocephalus primarius (assembly GCA_963576515.1). Taxonomy (NCBI): domain Eukaryota; kingdom Metazoa; phylum Arthropoda; class Insecta; order Coleoptera; family Chrysomelidae; genus Cryptocephalus; species Cryptocephalus primarius. The sequence continues at coordinate 7,150,779 of OY754936.1, forward strand.
ATTGTTATCAGATAAACTCGAGAATAGAATTGTGTAAATTTTGATTGGCTAATATTAATATGATGCTTCTTAAACATTAACCATATGTTAATTATGCTGTATTTCCAACAATATTGTTTAAGTCAAAAAATTCTTGAAAATTTTAATTTAACACATAAAAATTTATACTATTATTACCCTCAACTACATCCCCAAGCAGTGAATGTTAGAAAGACTAGAAAAGTTAGTAAAGCGCAAGCAATTAAATACAAGATTTTCATTTTGGAAACTTTAAAATAAATAAATTAGAACAAACACTCACCTGTAAATTCAAAACTTTAAAGATTCTTTTTACAATTCTGCTAGATTACTCTTTGTAATTGCATGTAACTAAAAAATAAAATAAAAAATCAATTTTACACAATACGAATCATTACAATCAAATTCTGTAAAAAGTTGAAATGATAATTGTAAGAAATACGTACCAATGGCGAGCCGGTTAATTATCCGAAAACAATTCCCAGGTTAACTTTTATTTCAAACCAATATTTATCCAAGAATACATTCGTGCATTAAGTACTTATAACATTAATGAGATTGGTTATATTTTTTGCTTTTTCTTCTAAGCCTATAAAGCTATGGCTCAGAATTCATGTACGAATGTATTACTCATACTTACTTATCTTTCGATTAATTTTCCTTTGGAATATTTGTTATGCCAATAATTGTTTTTGAACAATTGACTTAGACCCGTATCGATGTGTAGAACGCTACACGGATTTACAAAACCTGGAGACAACCAATTGTACGTATAACTACCACTAAATTTATAAATATGTTATCACCGCTTTGATGATTTCAATGTTTGTATACATACGAGTCATCTAAAACAAAATTCAATGCACGTCATCAATGAACAGGTTAAGGCTGTCAAAAAGTAATGAGTTTGTATGTAAATGACTTTTGGCACATCAAATACACACGTATTTAGTACCTCCACAAAGGATAGTTGACAAACTGTTAAATTGTAAAATGGAACTGTAATGTAAACAAACATTCAGATGTAGTCCGGTCGAACCGAGACTGTAACATAGGTCGTTGTTGCCAAAATAAAATATGCATGTGAATTTGGATCTCCATGTACTAGTTGTAGGCCTACTTCTCGCTACAGTTGACACATGTACATGATGTCAGCGGGTCACGTGCAACTAATTTTTTTTTTATTTCTAATGTATAACGTAATGCTCTCCTTTAGTAGAATCAGAATGGCTATTGTGGTTCCCAAGCTATACGTACAAACGTGTTCCAGACGATAAAACAGGAGTTCTCTACATGAAATAGAAATTGAGTAAAGCAAAATAAATAAGGTATTTTTTAAAGTAAATCCATGCCACTGCAATATCTGAAACAGACGAGTTTAAATGTACACAAAACATCAAACCAATCATCCATGTTTCCGGAAGCTGAAACAGATATAAACAATTTAAAAACATCAATTAATAATTTCACGCGTGTACCAACGTATCGAACCTTTAGGATTGAAAGAAACGTTAAATAATCATCAAATATCAGAAGACCCAGAGTATAAACAATTTTTCTAAGCGAATGTTGAATAAATCCTTTATCTTACCGTTCAAAACATGGACCCGTACGCTGGCCACGTCTGCATTAGAGGGACTGCAGGAATACTTTCCGGAATCCGAGATATCTGCGTGTTGAATGATTAAAAAGCTGGTCGTAACATCACCTTTTTCGGTGATTACGCTGACTCCGCCACGGCTTGAATCATAGCTAATTACCTGGAAAGAAAAGAAAAAATACTAATAAAATTTACAAACTACAGATCCTAAAGAAAATTAAATACCAACCAAAAAAACACAAGTGCTAGGAGAATAAACCACAGAGAAACGTATTAGTATTAACACTTCAATCCGGCTGTTAACAAAAGAGATATTGTTGATGTTTTGTTGAGAAATAACGACCACTTAATTGACATCTTGAAGAGATGTCAACTTCCATTCTATCGAAGTGAAAAGGGCAGCTTTTATTCGAAAAGTGATATCAAAGCTCAATATCGTGCCTGTCGTTTTATAACAGTTTAAAAATTGGTATTAGGATTTGTTGTACGCTTTATATCACTTTTTACTTTTTAACAAGCACAAACGGATTTATGTCTCTAATATTAAAAATCTACGGTCAAATTAATAGTAACATGACGCTCAGGATGTAAGAAATAATGAAGGAAATTTCCTATGAAATAATGAAGAAATAAATATCAAACTCAAAATATAAGAGATGGAAGTACGTGAAAAAACTGCCGAAGCACTCAAAGGTAGACAATGCTGAAGGATTAAATAACTTTTTGCATCGTCCCTTTTTCTATTCAATTTTCTGTTGAAATTTGAATTTATTGATCATTTGTATTCTCAGTATCACCTTGCTCGATACACTTATTTATATGGGTTCAGTATTTTTAACTTTTCTCCACAGCAATATTTTCCTTCAAGTTGAAAGTTATCTAGGATGAATATAATACGTACAAAGCCCCTCAACCTTCATACTTACTCTTAATTGAACCACCAAAAAAATTGTATTAGATAACAAAATTATATCTTATTAATATTACTTTATATTACTTTTTTTTTTATTGCTAACATACGTATGTATACCTACCATTTACATAAATTTCACGGATTGTAGTTACGTTGTTCCTTTTTACGTTTTATGTCCACTTTTAGTACTGACTTTAACGACTTTTTGCACTGCAAAAACAGAGACCCTAGGTTTATGTCATCATTAGTTCGACATACACATTTTCCTATTTTTTTTAATTTTCCTAACAAACTGCACAGCGTTTTTATTCTTATTAGACGAGGATCCAGATTTTTACATACCTTCTCTTTTATAATTTCGCTTTGAAGTGTACTCAAGTAATGCAATTGCAATTGAAGACCACTAAGGTGAAATGACCTAAATATAAAATTAAAACCAATTTGAAAGTTTAAAAACCTATACTCAAGACGAGAGATAATAAAATAATTTGCAATAATTATTTAGTGGATTATTGTGTATCATCGGTGTTTAAAAATATATAATCATAGTGTTGACAATTATAAAAGCGCAATCATTCACATATCAAAAAAGTACGAATTTAATAAAACCTAACTTTACTGTGAATTGTGTTGCTCATAATGTTATCTAAAGGAACATTACAGGTATAGTAAGTAATACTTAAATATAACACTGTATTTACTGTTCAAAAATATTCAAAATATTACTGTATTTATCTTTTGTGTCTTTCATACCTCGAAAGTAACTTTCCTCGAAAGTAAATATAATTAGTTTCACACTAAAATATTAATGATAAAGCTGACTCTAGAAGAAATAGCTAAATTTAATAAATATGAAACTTCTATTCGTTGACAATGAAATTTTACTCTAGTTTTGTGTTTGGTAAAAGTGTCTATAACGGTCTTAAGTAGAAGTTTCTCCAAATTGCGAATATAATTTGTATTTTAAAGCAAAAGTGGTGGCCTAAGGAGATGGCGTTATTAAAACCTTTCTCGGGAACTGTCATTGGTTGAGGGCTAATGATTATTAGTACTTATTAAATTCGCCGGCTTCTTTTAATATACATCATTCGTGTAGTATTGGAAGGGGAAAATGATTAAAATGGTCGTTGTTATATCTGTGCTCTGCCATTACTTCCTTTTACATAAAGATGGATAACGAGGATGGATAATGATTACTTTTACTTGTTAGTTGGCAAATAATTTTAGACGGCGACTCCATTTGCATTTATCATTCTTTTTCTAACTTCCTTCATGTTTTCAAATTCTGTTTGTGTCATTTTATATCTCTGTATCTCCGTTTCACTTCGTATTTATTCTCCACATTTATTATTTACCATCTTTTATAAAGCTTAACCACTCGGTATATGTGTACTACCTAAACGGATAAACGAATGTATTGTGTTGCTATCCTTTATTTCTTCACAAAAGTTTATTTGTTTTGATGATGTGGGCCTACATATGAATGCGTACCTAATTTTTTGTTTGTAGGTATTGTCTGTTTCTATCTAATTTAATATAATTTAAAAAGTACATTACTGTGTGATTGTAACAATTTCACCCCAGAAGGCAGTGTCGACCCGTTCGATCAAGATAACACCATTGTGTTTCGAACAGTATAACCTGTATATTGTATGTTCTCTCACGTAAGAAAATCATGTGAGATTTCTTGAATGCTTTAAAATATTTGGGGGCAGGCTTATTTCAATTTTCGTGAATTACTGGATCAGTAATCCAACGATTTATATGGCATTGTGGAAAAATGAAAACGTAACAATTTATTTTTAATACTATTAGTGGGTGAACTTGTCCAAACAATATTTTGTTTTGCGACCCAAGTGACGGCTGGGGGGGGGGGCGGTTATTAACACCACAGTGTGCTTCAAAAGATATCGACGGAGGGTGACCGTACAGGGTTGGATTCCACTACGTACTATTAATTATTATCATGAAACTTGACAACATTCTGATACAAATTTAATAGAAAATATAAATGAAATATGTATTACATCATCTTGTAATAGTTCTATATACTTATATTCAAGCAATCTATTACAATCGTTTAAAGTTATAAAGTGCGAATCACTCAGGTAGCTGGAAGTCTTCTTTCGACACATATCGCAAAATGGTTGGCTGTGATCTGCTGCTCAAATCGTAAAAACCAAATGTTGTTTTTACCAACACGTATTTCGATAGGAATAATAGAAAGGCGGGAATAAGAGTGATATTAACAAAATAATGCAATCGTGGAATATCAAATTTGGTATGTTAATGAATTATCAATGAAAATTCAACTCTTGTAAAAACAAAAGTAGATAATGCTTGTTCTAAAGGAAAAAATACAACTAGTTCAAAATGAATATCGGCGTGGTCCACGTATTTATCTCAATTTAACATTTCTTTGTTTCAAATTACTCATCATAAGGGGGACGATTATAAATACATCTTTCAACTTTAGGATTTCTCTGCTTTTGTTCAAACCATAAAAGTTTTTTATCGTGTATTAAAGGACGACTATTTAATTGCTCCGACCACAAAAGAGATGGTTTGGAAATTGCTAATGGCATTTTTCCTGAATATTTATGGAAAGCACTTAGTGCTGAGAAATCGGATGGGCCTGTTTACTTAAAGTGTAAACGGATTAATACTATTGCGTCGATGGCACTTGTTGATGCAGTATTGGATGATCGTAATTTAATGCGGAGTTTCCCCGCAAATAAAAATCTAGCAAATTCTAATCGTAAGGTTTTCCCTATCTGAAAAGTTGTTGGGAAGATCAGGATTGGATCTGTTCGAATCATGACCGAAGGAAATTGATATTTCCTATAGAACTGTAATAACATTTCTAGACCACGAAGCATTTCGTAGTAACTTGGTTTTATTTTACTCTGTAGGTACATCATTTTATATTTTGTATATGAATTTGAATAGGTTTTAAAATGGTATTATTTTATTCGTACCTACTGTTTAAACAATATTTATATTGAACCCTCTTTACTACATCATATCTGAAAAACAAATAAATTTTAAAAAACATCACACAGATACAAACATAGTCGATAAGAAGTCTCAGATAGCCGTACTAATGATTATTTGATACCTTAACGATGAAATGCTCGTTTGTTACGATCGTAATTTGAACATACATTTGTATGTATATTCGAGAATACTTTAAAGTTCGTTTTGTTTAAAATTCTGCCAACAACAGTTGTAGCCTTCTTTTTATCATTGGCGGTTAGATAAAGTCGCTTACGAGGCAAAATTCCAACTAATAGTATTGCGTAAGCTGCGTGGGTTAATTCGATGCATTATTACGACTGCGACGAATGGCACGTTTAGGTGTGTGAATAAATAAATATACAAGTAAGCTAAACCTCAGAGCAATGCAAATAAAGTTAAAAACCATTTAAGACTTACTGGTTTAAGAGAAATAAATGTAATTATACTATTGAAATCCGAAGATTTTCTTCAAATGTTATAACGCAATGTTAAATTATGTAGTTCGATATAATCTCTATGTAAACGTTATGCATATCTAACCTTTAATTTACAGATCTTGCCTTTATGACAAAACGATTAAAGAGAATGACTATAATAATAATGAGAACTGCGCATATGCGTAAGTATTCATGCCAACTCGATTAAGAAATTGTTGTTTTGTCACTTCATTGCTGCTTATTTAAGGTTTTAAAGAAATATAATGGATGAAATTGGATTACACTCACGTATTGCATATATTAACCTAAATTTCTTTTTTGTATCTAAAGGTATCCTGGTAAATCCGGAAAATCCAGGCCCAAAACAAAATCTATTGTGATGTACGAAAACATAAAGATCTAATAGGCCGGGACGTTTTTATTGCTCTTGTTGATTTATGTAAGCCTGCCAAATGTCATTACTCACTCAACTTATAAAAAAGTTTTCAAGTGGAATAAAAACGTAACATTTCAGTATTTTAGGATATTTCAGAACCACGAAAGTGATTTTGAATTTGCCTTCAACTTTTTGTGCGTAATGAAAAGTTGTTATGATTTCATCAACTCTGGATTGCTTGTTGTTCTTGAGTTACCAACAGTAAGCATTGTAAAGATGATCTTCGTACCTATTTAATACCTATACTGTTTCTAGGGCCACTTTAAGATATGGAAACAATTGTTTTGCTTCTTTCTGAGTTTGTAGGTGTTGTTTCTTTTGCATAGACTTTCCTAAAGAACTCCAATAAACTTTTAATTCACGTTTTTCCATGTTTATATCATTTTTATAGTAATTCTATTAATACAGGGAGGATTCCATTCTTTGGGTTTTTGATAGCATTCATTGTATCTTTTAATGCTGTTACTTAGGTTGCCTCCCAAATTTTCTTTTTCTATTTCTTGATCTACTTCCCTTTCTACATTTAGTAACTTTCAAAAATATTTCTTTTATATTTCTATCACATCTAATTCATTTCTCACCAGTTTTCTATTTCCATCTTTAATATTCATTATGTCTGCTTTGCTATTATTTTTTGAATTTATTAAAATCAGAAATGATGACTTACTACTAACTTTTATTTGTAGCGAGTAGATTTGATTTATATTTTCGTGCAGCTATATGGTTAGAAGTAAGGCTGTTTTGTAAGTGATTGAACACTAAGCTTGTCTATTTATAGCGCTGATTGGTCGAGAAGAAATTTATGAGCCCAGTGTATGCAGGATTACTTTGGTTACGTTCAATCACGAGGTTTATCGGTATTTTCCTTACGACACGCTCGTAACATTGCCAGTGTGCGATAACTCCAGAAATATTTTCACTTCCCAAATATTTAACAGTGTGCGTCACGTGACTTTAGCGTTAACGCCGGCTTTAGCGGCGAAGGTGCGATAATTCTCTAATTAATTAATTTCCTTAACGTGCTCTTGTTTTCCATGATCTGAAAATTTTCCTGCGGGAAATTTCCTGCTTCTTCATTTTCCTAACCCGCTTTTCCCTTTTTGCTAAATCGCTGTTGGGATTTCTTTCGGTGAACACTAAATCGCCCAAAGAATCATTTCATTACTTTTTTAACCCGCCATTGGTTCAACATCAAGTCTTTCTCCGATTGTCTCATTCTCCATGTTGTGTTTTGTCCATGTTTTCTTACTCGTTACTTTTCATGCCGTTTTCTTTCATTTTGAATGATCCTTACTTTAACGATAGCGACACATGTTTTTTGTATACTTTTTTTAATTTATAAAATTCGTTTTATAGAAAACAAATTCATGCGTACAATATCCCTTTACCAGTTCTCATAATCAAAGTTTACTCACATAACGACTCCATATTACCTTTCGTCAGACATTTTGTACTCGTTTCCAGAATATCGATATTAATTTTACGCCTTCTTCTTTCTCCCTTACCCAAGCTTTAGGTTTCTCGGCAATTTTTCATATCGAGCTCTAAGAGTATTAATTTAAATCTCTATTGACCTTCGCGTTTCTTTTTGTTTACTGCAGCTAATATTAAAGCATCGACTCTGTAAGGAAGTTATCGCTAATGCTTGTAACGTGCCTCGTGAGTTCTGTGTTAATATAGGGACGTTTTTAATCATTTGTGAAAGACAGTGTGCTTATTACGTGGCCTGTTTTCTCATATGTTTCCATCATAGGGCGAGTTTTTGATGTATTTAGACCTTCAGAGTTCATTATCAATTATTAGGTTCTAAAATGTATAATAAGAGGGAAGAAAAATGAAAATTACTTAAGGTGTAGTAACAATCTCCAATATTTTTCCGTAATTTCTTTTCATGTAACATTTCGAACTATTTAATGCTTATGTAAACAATTCGAAGATAAATCGAATTTATGGGAAAGTGGCAGTTTCTATTCAAGACAAATAATATCACCGCTTTGGCTTCTTTAATGAAAAAGAACTTTGACTTGTCCAGCGATTTTCTTAGGAAGATTAAATAATGCTGCAATATATTATATTCTGTGCTATACCTACGCCCACACGACATATGAAAAACAACATAAACATTCTTGTTTTTTTGTTTATGAGTAATCTTAATTTTCCTCCCATCTCCGATTAATTCATCTCCTTCCTAATTAACAGTAAGTATTCCAATCAACACCAGTTTCTGTTATTACCCATTAATCCGTATTAAAACAAATTTTCTAATTTTGGCTTTTCCACTCGAGAATTTTTTTCGACAACTAATCACCAAAAAATTAAGTTCTTCCGTTCTACTTTTTCTCAACTTTTTCCATTATAAGAAAAACATTTTTTTCGAACGTTTTCAGCTCAACGTTTTCATTATGAGTAAACCAGCTCCACCTAATTTCATTAAAAATCGTCTTAATGACTTAACGGAAAACTTCCGAAGTTATACCAATTTCATGCTGTCATTTCGGAAAACGATGGTGAAGTTTGGATTTTCGTTAAGTCATAAAACTAGGGTCGATCGAGACACCTATTTTATAACGTAGCTTCATTGAATTACCAGAATACTTACATTTTACTAGAGTAATAACAAGTGTATTTCAGTTAGGGTTGCTGAACTACATTTTTAAGTGAAAGTTGCTCCTAAAAGAATTCACATAAAATTGAAGTCTTTAAAAACATTTGTGAATCTGTGAATTTAAAATTTTATTTCGGTTTGTTTCCCAAGATTGTGCAAAAAGCTTTATACGAAAATAGTACAATAAACTTTTTAAGTTATTTAATATTGGGAAAACAATTCAGTTTTCATTCGACATGAAAAGTGCAATTAATTTTAATCTGTATTGGCAAATAGTAATGCCAATATGGTTAATGGCAATATTATAAGTGCTATAAGCACTATAAGTGCTGTCTTCTAATTATAACTGGGCGATAATATCTGCAATCTACTCTAGTGCATATTTTTCGAATTAAATCGTCATATTTTTTAACTTGGATTCTTGATTTCACTAACCACAAGTTCTGCTTCTAAATCTGCAGTCCATAGAATTCTTAGCAGTCTCCAAAATCTCCAGATTTCATTAGGATCGTAAGCTTGAAACTTCGGGTTAATGAGATAACTGTAAAGATCCAGGTCACTAGAGACTGGAAAGCAGTTTTTTCACTATTAAGATAGTATTTGTTGCTGGTTCCATTCTTGACTTTTCTTCTAATTTCAATTATACAGTGTAGAGCATCCAGCAACATATGTAATTAAAATAATAAACGTTTTCTGTGGTCTGATCTTTCATATGTATATTTACCGGTTGTTCGTTAACGCTACGGAATAACCCTAGCTTGGATCCGCTTGGCATTTACTTGTCAGCAGTACTCTTCCACCACGTGTACTACCTGATGTAAAAATGCCTGCAGCTTCATTTTACTTCTTGAAATTACAACAGTGTTGTATGTATAACTGACGAACATCTTCGTTTGTTTCTTCTAGAGCTAGTTAATCTGCAGTTAATCTAAATTGCTTCGAATCATTAGAGTGCTTATTACATTATGATTCCTGTAGACTATGAATGAGCTCAGAATCATTTGCATCTGGATTCATTTTACTGAAAGCTTCAGTGTTTTACTTTCTTGAGCCTTTTGATACTCAATAGAACATAAATAATTCCTACGTTTTTGAAGAGATGTGGTAAAGGTGCACTTATTTCTTGTTGAATAACAGATTCAATATTTGGGACATGATGTGGCTAGAATGTTCAGATTTTCTAGATTAACTGAATTTTGGCAGGTGGATAACTAACTATACTTCCTTCCTGGATCAGATTTGTCACCGAAAATCATTAGTTGGTAAAACTGTTCCATTTCACTTTTTCAAGCTCAGAGCATGTTGGATATTTCCATAAAATTGTTTGAATTCTGGTTGCACCATAAATTTGTGGTGTTATGTGTTAATATCAAAGGGATTAGTACCTGTAGCAGAAAAACGAGATGGAATAATTAAGTATCAATTATTGAAATTCCCAATTTTCTCTAAATTTTTAAAACAAAGTTAAATGTTTTATACGAAAATATGGAAATGGTAATACAAAATCAATCTGTAATCGGTATCATTTTATTCAGCCCATGGAAAATACGGGGTATCTCCAAAAGGAGAAATAAAAGTTGTATTTTACCCTTCGAAAAACTTGTTAAGTAGAAATTTGCCATGTTTTTACAAAGCTATCGTTTCACTGCTCTATTCAACAGAACTGTGATGTCATAAATCAGAGTTATAATGTATTATTTAAACAGAACCCCATTTTTTTATCGATTACATAAATAGCTCTTTTATAGGGCACTTCACCGATATATTGGTTTTATTGCGGTGTTTTAACGTTTACTGAAAACAGCCACACACTTTCTAATCTCAATAAAACAAAATTTATTCAAGAAGGGTAAGAACAAAAAGAGAACAATCGGTAATATCGCAAGGTAGTATATTAAATATTCAAAGTGACCACCGTTCATGTATTTCGATTTGAGAATGAGTAATTGCGTTTTGAATTTGGATTTATTGTGACTACATTTTTCCATACTTTCCACCATTCTTTGCAGTTAGAAACAAAGTAATTACGAACGTTGAAAACAGGATGTTTTACTCAAGTGGTTTGTGTTAACACCAAGTTATTTTAGAGAAAGGATTTTTCATAATTATAATTTTAATACAATTGATGCTTGAAAGCCTGATGAAAATGATGAAGATTTGATGAAAAGGGAGTGTAATTTCTGTCATATACAGTAATCAAAATGTGGAAACAGGTGTGAATTTTCCTACTCATTATGAGGAAGAGCTTATGAATATTTCCGAAAAAGAAACAGAAAACATGAAATGGAATATATTCATAACATTTGTAAAACTAATAATTAAGATTAAAACACGGCTTTAACATTGCTGTACACAATTCCCATTTTAAACAAAGTACACATTAATTTATATTCACGTATTTAACCGGTTGCGAAATATAATGAAACAAATTTAAGAATATTACTTCCAAATATGTCCTGGAAAGGTTTTAATAAAAATTATATAATTTTTTTAATATCCTGTTTTCCTCATATAGTAGCGTTTTATAATATGTATGAGGGTAAATTTCCAGTTTACAGCTTACAAGTCGTCCATTGAAATGTAAATGAAAAAAAGTTGAAGGCATAGAATATGAGAAGAGTATTGAATTTTTCTCGAGGTCTTTCAATTTAAAGACGTGATTCAAAAGGATAGAGAAGAAGTGCTGTTAAGAAAGTGGGAACGAAAAAAGCTAGGTAGCAAACGAGAACTTTAATAAACTTTAAAAGGCATCGATGTAACAGAGCTCCACTCAATCAAGCAAATTTTAGAAAAATCAATGAAGTCTAGACAAATATTTAAGTAATATTTACAACGTAGTGCGGAACATATAATAAAAATTACGTGGAATGAGGGCAAAAGTAATTTAAAATAATACAATTGAAATCAACGAAATCCTTTGCACCAACAATCAGAAGCTGGTTATCAATTACTTCTTCGTAATCATGTGTATTAAATATATTGTAAAAGTAGCAACAAATTCTCGTTTCACAATGGGTAATAGCGCTTCAAAACTACTAAACGCTTTAGCGTGTGAATTCACCTCGAACCACTACACCCTTCCACCCTGTCGCAACCATATTTGCTTCTGATAATTCATTGGAGTGTATATCACAATTTTTTTAACTGAAGGAATATTTTATAAGCCAGTGAAAAATTGGCGTTAAAACTTTACTGGTACGTGAAATAACACGTCGGTATGTTAACGCCTACTATTCCCACTATTAAAATGAATTTTTAATGAAAGAATGTATATCACTCTTAATGTCACCTTTTGTTACCCTTAAAGTAGTACGATATGAAGAAAAGAGAACATTTTTGGCTTTAGTAAAGCAGGAACTAGAAAAATAATCCAATTTCGTTTTTAATTTTATATAGAAATGTAGCAATACAAGACTCACGTTTGAGATTTTTCTATAAACCGTTTAAAAATACTAGGCAGTAAACTCAAGGGTGAATACACATGAAACATACAATTTTTCATGAGTGAAGCTTTATATTCTAGCAATAAACTTAATAGAATATTTGTTGAAATTACTTTGGAATTGGGAATAACATTTATATTACTTGTTCGTTCTTTAAATGTATTGGTCATTCATATTTAACGCGGAAATCTCTTGCGGAAATGTATAAAATTCACCTTTATGTATTTCTGTATATTCCCTTCGATGTTCCATTAACTTGTCTTGTATGTCTTCAATATCATTTGGTCCGAAACATATTAGCTTATTTCCCATATTTTGACTCCCTTAACACGCCTTTCAAATTTCGCTTTCCCATATGTAACCTTGCGTATACGCCTGGTTTATTGATCTTGAAAACGTTTTAACGAAATCAAACAAGGTCCTCAGCACCTTGAAACAAACATGAAGATAACAAGGATGAAAATATTGTTGCTGATCTCTATCGAAATTGCTTCAAATGTATATTGTGTTGGAGAAGACATTCAGAGTAGGCGTGAGGGAAAATGATCCTATTTCCAATATGGACGCGTTCTCTAGAAAATAAAATGCCTGATCGAGACAGGAAAACCACCTTATTTCTATTACACCTATGAGAAATGTTTGCCCAAAATGTACTGAATTATCGAAAAATATGATTCGAGATATCGGACTTTCCACAGTGTTACAATCCGATTTAATTTTATTGACGTCTAAATTGCGACCTATGCAAAGCAAAGCTATGAAACGGCTACATTTTTATCTTTAGTAAACTAAGGACACAGATCTACGCAATCCCGTTTTGATATTTTGTGTTTGATGTATAACGAACTGATTAACGTTTGTTTATCAAATAGTTTTCGAATTATTAGCCAGATTAATCATAGCTCAATGCATCTGAAATATAGTAGATCTAATTGAATTGAATTTACCTAATCAGAGTGCATGTTCCATTCCCTGCATCTGCCCTGATCTGAACGTGAAAATATTTCATTCACAACTTAACCCAACGTAATTTCCTATATTACGAGTTCCTGAGCGTCCATATCCTAGTGGCCTACATTGGATCAGGCAATTGCAAAAGGGATTCATTTCAATGTAGTGCCTCACGTCTTCTCACTTCATAAACTATTTTATAAAATTGTGGTATTTTTTAAAATGCAGAACGTCGACAGATTTTCTCAATTTACTATGGAGAGAGTAGGTGTGAAATATTCCTACATAAGGTATACCTAAAGTTAACAAAACTATGAGGAAACCAAAACAAATACCTTTTTAGAATTGCGTGTTTAATTAGTATAAAACAGGGAAGTAAATAAAAGTAATATTCACATTTTCGAAACTAAATCCGGAAGTTCCTTTTACGTCACTTAATATATTTGTATCAAATTCTAATAAACCTTGTAGATATATTTTCGGAAGTAGTCTCGATAGTTTCTCAGAAAATTTGAGTTTACAAGATTTATTTTCCTTAAATAGTGAAAACTATGTATCGTTGCTTCTAATTTAAATACGTTACTGATTAATGTTTTGGTTGATCATCCTGCTTTCCATTTTGCAAAGTTTTTCCATTTAGCGAAAAGGATGAAATGAAAGTAACAACTAAATTAGCCAATTAATAAATTTCGAGAAAGTATTTATTGCTAATAGACAGGCGACATTCAACCAGTATCGAAGAGCTGACCAAATTAATCGTAGATCTGTAAACTTGGGTACAACTTACTTGTGCAGTTAAATCGGCACAAATCATAAACAAGAATTTATGAAAAACAAATACAGGCATATAGCTAAAATCATGAGACACGACGACAGAACAATATTCAACGAAATTTGGTTATTATTTGTTTGTATAAATGTTGAATGCAAAGCGACTATAAAGGAAGCTTTATGTTCGCATTCGCAAACAGAGATTGTTGATTTTCTTCAAAAGCCATTCTTTGTGAGAATGGGTCATACTGAATATTTTATTGTGTTTACTGTTTATTCGCCTTTATGCGGGATGTTCCGAATATGATCAAATAGCAGTTACGAATAAGTATTGAGGAAATTGGAATCGAAGCGTTAATCGGAATAACAACAAACTATTATCGTAAAATTGAGAATATCACGGGCCATTTCGTATCGATTCTTTTAAAAATAAGCAGATAATGACAATTTATGGAAATTGGATTTAGTTCCAGTATATACAGGCATGCACAAAATTATCAGACTAATGTATTTATAGAATATGTATATCACTAACAGCAAGATTCAACCAACCACAAACACTATCTTTTATTTTATTCTGTTAAAAATTGATCAATTAATTAAACATTCAATTAGGTACACAAGATCAGACACTCCCTCACTCGAAAGTTTAAGTGACAAAATCGATACAAAGAGTGACGCATCTAGAGTTAAAAATGAAATAATGAGAGCACACACAACTTCGATTATTCGTAAAAGATGATGAAGTATGGTGAAAGTGAAACAAAATGCTAAAATCATAGTCAGTGAAAATCCCTACAGAGAATCGACGAGTGCTCACGATCTTTTATAAAACTTACCTCTTCTCTTTAATTCCTTAAAGGAATAGAACTAATCCCGCTTTATCAAGCTTTTTCTAGTGCACGTTTCGACCGCTACATCAACCGTCATCTTTAGCATTTCACTTTACAACCTGAAGAACATTTTCGATCCCGAGCGCCAATAACGTTCGAGAAAAAATTTCCGTCGTCCTTTCTACATTAAGAATATTCTTGAGGCTGTATAGGGAATGGCTGAAGACTAATGGCTGGCTAATATAACCATCGAAACGTCTATAAGAAAAAACTGTTATAAGCAGAATTCGTGCAATTCATTTATGGAATTAAAGAGAGGTAGCCCCACAAAATACGGTGAGTAATGATATTCTTTTATTATTTATTATTAAACGCTTTTAATCTTCTCTTTGACAGCCACTTTGGTAACTTTACATACATGTCTACCTACTAAAAGCGTACATATACGAATTTCATGCCCACATTTACATATTTCGTTGTGTAAAGTAAATCAAAAAGAATGATAGCGTTAACACAAAATATATTCAGCTTTGTTATCTCTTTCGGCAATTTTTTGTTTGTAAGAGAATTAACACGACTCCTGTTTCTCCCTGTTGACATTTCTTGTTACTCGGATCAGATAAGATTTATTTATATATAAAAAGTATAATTTTAAATACCTGTTTCCTTTAGGGGCTAACCGTTTGACGCCTGAATCATAATTTTGATTGTCAAGGAGGAGAAAATGTGAGAAGATATGTAACGGGAGTTATTAAAACATTTGTGAGTGGAACAATAAGAGAGGTGAGTTTTCCTGAAAGTATATATATTTTGAATTGCAATTTCCTTTACCAGAGCAAAGGTGTATGCGTCAAAGGATTCCGGTTAAAAGTGTCATTACGCATATCTGTGGGATTTTACTGGTCTTTACAGAATATTTAAATGTCTTTTAGCACAAATCATTTGTAACATAAAAGCATTACGTTCAAAGTTGGAGTTTTGAGAACAAAACCTAATCAACTGCGATGCCCAGCATTTTCCTATACTAATCAAAATCCAATAGAATTCTATTACAGCAAATATCACGTATAAATACGTTCAAACCTGAAAAATTACTTAAAAAATCATTTTAGAAATTTCAACGAATTGCTTTAGTGGTGCAATTTGTTGCTTCGCCCGTGGAAATTAATATCAAGCAGTCTGAAACTTCCGTTATGCAGAACGTTGGCGTAGACATCGCTGTAACAGATACGGATTGTTTTAAGATAATTTAGCTTTAAAATCGTTAGTATCAAACCAAAATGCATCCGGCGTTTAGTAAGTAAAGACAAATGTTCTCGTATCTCAAGTTGCTTTGAAAGTCAAAGGGTTATTTATATTTGTGAAAATATTCGTTCTACAATATGAAGTTGATTAAAGACAAATGCCCCAGTCGACTCACAAATGAACATTGGGACAACTGTATTTAAACGGCGAATGGCGAATCAAACCCTACAGCAAACGATACAAAAATTATCAATGAGTCTAAGTGTCAAAAGTCATTTGCTATTTGTACAGATTTTTGGTGAAAGTAGTACATAACTGTTTAGTTATTTTTATTCACATGCCGTTATGGGGGTATCCAAAAACACACTACAACAACAATGATCACGTAACTACCTTAGAATGTTATTGTAGACAACGGAAATGTTTTCAGATTTATATTTCAACAGGAGTGGTAGAGAAAAATTCTTGGTAATTAGAGTGTCATTTTAGGAACACCATGTATGCAATAAAAAATAGGTTTTTCTCAAGATTTTTTTGTATAAAAACGTCATCAGACTATGTGCATACATGTATATGAAACGATATTTCATGCACGCTTATGAACAAGGAGAATAATAATAGTTTTATGGTCAACATTAGTTAGATAAAAATACGAGTCTGAATTGCACACACGCGTAATAAAATATGAATGTAAATTGACACACGCTATTGATTCTGTAATTGAATGCGGTTTCGATGGTTTTGTAAAGCTACTGACAACTATTGAAAACTAATTCACGGAATTTTCCAATACCTAATTGTTTTGATACATTTATTTCTATTGGAAACGAATTCATCCAGAATCGTTCTATGTATAAAGTTTTCTCAAATAAACTCATTTATTGTACGGTCGAAAACAAATACACTTAATTTTCTGAACGTTACAAAAACTCTACTCAAGTATTAAGAAGTGGGCCAGCAATTTTTCATCAAAGTGACATTTAAAAAATAAAAATCATTTCGAATTGGTTTACGGGAAATGAAATCATTTCAAATATTGCTGTGTGTCGGGAATCCCAAATTCCACACATTTATATCTGAAGATATATTGGGAAGGTCAAGACAACCGGTATTTTTTATGTGTGATCCAATTTTTTCAAAACACAGGCAAGGGCGTCAATCGTAAAAAATGTTCGTATCATTCTAGGAGTGAAAATCTATAAATAATATTTATCACACTCGTACAACTTTTATGTGCGATGGTTATTTCATTTAAACTTCCAGCCAATGATTGTTTTGGGAGTTACCACTTATATTTTCTTAATATACGATGTGGATTTGGATAAATGTAACAGGAGATTTAGTATAAAAATGTTTACTTTTCGAATGGCATTTGAGAATAGAGCCCGTTTTGTAAGCAAAGTTACTATTAAGTAACTACCATTATTGAGATACATTTTATCACGACCTTTACCTATTATTATGATATCATTTTTCAATGAACTGCTTAATACGAATATTCAGCAAGTGCTTAGAAATTTGTACATTAAAGAATTCAAGAAGGTGATAACAGGAAATACAAAACTAAGAAAAAATGATCAACAATTTAGAAGTAAATTAAACAGCGTCAATCACAAATTGAAAGCAAAATTCCAAAAAGAAAAGAAGCTTATCTAAGAAAAATATCAACCGATATCATTTATTTCCTTCCGTATAGAAAGTTACTAAGCTTTAAGGAGACCTGTCATTCAGAAGATTGCAGACCATCTAGAAAACATGTTCCAACCAAACAGAGAAACGAAATACTAACCAACAGAAAGTGAAAATTAGACCTGTAACTCCATGAGAAGTTTATAAAGAGGTAATGGAACACATTGTATCAAAGTGAATTCCCTCGTCCGAGTAAAACTTCGTAATTTGGCTCCCCTTTACCGATAATGGCAAAATTAAATAAACAAGAGAAAACAGCAATACCGAACACCTGTTTAAATGACTGTCATTGGGGTGTCATCCTTTCGAGGGTGGCACTGATTCATATTCCTTTTAGGGGAAAGAGCTCACCCCATCTGCATCCGTCCGTGTCCTTGCAAATTTTCCGACTCTTGCGGTTTACGATTGCACATTTTCCGACCGCACCGTGTCGGTGGGGGCTCGACTTAATAGACTGCGAGGCCTGAGAAAAATCCGCGAATTTTCCGACCATCGTGGTTTCAGATCGTGTATTTTCCGACCGCATCGTATTCGTGGGAGCCTTATAAACAAATATGACTAATGGAAAACTGAGAATTTTCCGAATTTCGTGGTTACAGAATGTGCAATCTATGGGAGCCGAATCGACCGACACCAACCCACGTTGAAAGATGTCAGAATTTTCCCACCTTCGCGAACCATGGTGGTGCATTTTTCAAAAACAAAAAATGTACTGGTTTACTCTACAAAATAGCATAAAACGAATTGCTCTTATATAACCAGATTTATAAGCTCATATGGATCTAAGAGCTGAAAAAAGAGACATCCAAATCATTCCATGGTACCAAAATAAAATATAAAGGAACATAGTTGACGGTGCTTGGAATTTCAGAAGTAGTGATTTTCAGACGATTCGGACATATCTGTCAGCTCTGATACTATGGATTAGGATTATTGGTCAATACAACGTCAGTTAAGATTTTGTTGTAATCATTTAAATTAGAAGCAATATGCTGGTTGATCAGACTAATTTATAAAATTGTAATATTTGTAATTTCCACATAGTATTACTAAATTAAATGAAATACATCATGGAATAGAATGATTGTAACTATTTTTGGTATACCATATTTTTACATAAAGCACCACTGTATCTGCCGATTTGAGAATCCAATAAATTTTGTACATTACACCTCTTTTGACATCTATCCTGTGATAAAATGTACTACAGCAAACAATATTAAATAAGTAACTTACTTCATCGTGATGGTACCAAAATATGTATGCCGGCGGTTCAGGACTAAATTTGATCGAGCAGGTGAGGTTAATGGTGCTGCCTTTATCGACGTGTAGATCAGATCCTCCCAAAATCTGCGCCGTCGGAACTGCAAATAAAACAAAAACGTTTATGTATTAAATGTGTCTGTTGCATTTTTAAAAATAATTTTTCTGTCGAGAAGTCCTTCTAATTGACCGTTTATGCGAAAAAATTCTTATCACTCATAACGAAGCGATCAGTAAAGTTTTATTCTCAACGTAATTTAAAATTGTTTGGTGAAAGTTCTTCGCTTGGGATAATCCGCTTTACTAATTCCTTGAGGGATTTGAATTTTATGAGCGTTTAATTTCGATTCTTTTCAAAGTATGCTGACGACTAGCTGACTAGCTTTTACGACACTGCGGAAATTACATCGGTTCTAATTCGACAAATACGTATTTTTTCTAGTTGTTTATACAATTTTTAGCAATCCGAAACTTTTCGTTTTAAAATGATCAATTGGAAATACTTTTTCGGGAGAATACTTCATGTGATAATATTTTATAAAAGTTTCGCAGCCTTGCTGAATAACTACGACGCGATATTGTGATAAATTGCTTAGCATTAAACTTCTAAACTCTTTTAAATATAACGTCATTATTCTTTATTTCACTAAGTCGACAAAAAACAATAAAACAAATCAGATGCTGTAGGAAACTTTTTACAGCAACAGCGATATCCATACTATTAGAAATAAAAAGCTTAGGTTTTCATCCCTTGAATCGCAATAATAAATGTATGCAGCTAATGATAAAGCACGATCCAAGAGTGTTTTACAAATATTATAAAATACAACCTTTTGTAAACTCCACAATTCTAAAAGAAAAACCATAGGATAAAATTTTAAAAACCAAGCAGGAAACTGCAAATTTTAATGTAAGTAGTGTAGAAGTATAAAATTTCCTTGTGTTGAAGACAAAGTGCTTTTACGACACTAAAATATAGTTTACAAAATCTCACGATCATATTGTGTCGTTTACATTTCTTCTTTGAAAACAAGTTCTATGAAATAATGAGCAACTAAATATTCAAAGGGATTTCCAGTAAAAGGGTCAAGTCCTATGGAGATTAAATGAATTTAGATGAACTTCCCTAATATTTAGCACATTAGAGCATTATTAATATTGGGACCATGGAGCCTAAATTAACTCAAACATTTATTTAATACGTTATTACCTATTTCCATTTCGTACAAAGCAGCGGTAATTTCATTTCTAGCTAACTTTAAGTTTTAGATGTTCATTTTAACTTATTACATTAATACATGTCTGAAATAAAAATATTTTCGTGAAATTACAAGACAACAATTTCCATTTGTTTCATTTTCGTTTCATTTTATTGAAAAAATACTATGGGGATATCTTCAATATCCTTAATATCCTTCAATATCAGTTAATTCAAGAGTTAATACATCTGAATCCGATAGAAGTTAATTTTAGATGAATAGTAACACTACAACTTTATTCTATTTTACTATATTTGCCTCTGATGTTTGAACGACTGCAGAGTATAATTTAAAAAAATTTTGTTTCCGTCAGACATCAGAAAGAGAATGGGGGATGTGGTGTTGCGCAAATATCTTTATATATCTTGTAGCCTAATTAAAGTAATTGAATAATGTACATTGTACAATACGCTTACATGACTTCTCATTACACATTTTAACTCTAATTTATTGCAACAAAATTGTACACAATTCCTTTGCAGTTTAAGCCAATGAAATTGTTTGTTTTCCATATCAAGCTGTTTCAATTGCCCATACTATTTCATTAGAGTTTAGACCAATTTTCACTAACTTGAAATTAAGCACCCTATCTCTTTACCTCGGGAACGCGTAATTGTAGTCGCCTCATATTCATTCTGTAAATTATTTTTCCGTCTATTCGAACAAGTAATTATAAGTAAATTAGTTTAAGACAACTTTGAAACCAACTATTTCACCATACATAAAGTGTTGGTAATCAGTGCCAAAATTGCGGGTCTCAACAGTTAGTAAGGAATTGTAAGTGTTAGTTAACTTTCTAACTTGTTTCTAGTTGAGCACATCACTTCGAAACAAATATTGTATATTCCGTATTTGTTCAATAGTCACATATTGCTTTAATTTCAATGAAGTTGATTATATGAATGATACAGTGTAGACACACGATATGAAATAACAATAAAGTAAAGAAGAAGAAAATGAAGGGTAAAATATTTTTAAAATTGGTTTCTTAAAGGAATGACAATAGTAAATAGTTCTTCGGAAATGAAACAAACTATATTGGTGATATATTATGAGATAATACTATTAATCCCCTAATTTTGAAAAATCTTGGCTGACTTACTACCCTAGCTATTATTCAATTGTTTGTTTCCTCATTAGATAATCGAAAAAAAATATAGCATTCTAAAATAAATAAAAGTGATTTTCTCATATCCAGAGAGAAAAACGAACTATCGAGGAAATTCGAAAGGGCGATTTCTTTAAGTGTTCACGTTTATTTTCTTTGTATATTTTCCTTACTCAGAAATAACAAGTGGGAGACAAGTGGCTCCAGAATTAGAATCTCATTCGTTAAGGGACGTCATAAGAAAATGTCTCAGCTGGCGGCAGCGTTGAAAATTATGTAATCCCTTTCAAGCTATCTCATTACAACCATAGAACAAAAGGACACATAAATACTGGATGTGTACTAAACCGAATGAAAACCTTTTATGAAATAGAAACTTCTGGTGTCGAATTCACATCGGGATATAAAATGCTGGTACAGGACGAACTAAGTTTTTGGATTGTATTGTAGGAAATTTCTACCATACGAGCTTGCCGTGGAAAACAAAATTAAATTTAAGCTGTTTGCAAGTTTTGATATAGGAACACAGAAGGTGTTTCGTCCGAAGAATTTCTGCTTGTAAGTAAAATTTAATTTTCTGATAATTTTACATAGTTTGGTTTAATTTATTTGCTCTTTGTCACTTCTGTAATTGTAGAGTTGGGAAGAAAATACTTAAAATGAATAAAACTCGTAATTGTTAAATATACGAAGATTTCAGCTTTGAATGTAGAGAAACAATTTGAATATTAAATCTAGACGCAAATATTGTTCAGAACTGTTTAAGATGTTTCGTTCCCAAAAGAGTCTACAGATTTTCAACGATATGAAAAATTATCAGTGAAATTAACTAAACACGTATATTTTAAAAGGATCAGCTGTGTACATTTTCCCTTTTAGCAAAGACATATTTCTGAATTTAGTACTCCAGTAGCCCCTGTAATCCAACAGAATTCTTTTACATATTGTAATAATTAGGTAAAATAGCCATCAGTACATTTCCAAATTATATTGGTAAAAATATCCATGTATTCACCTTTGTTGGAATATACTTTAGGGTCGTCCCTATCAGCTACTGTAAATAGGAAACTTATTTCCCATTTAGATACATTTATTGCTAATGTCTATTTCTGCTAGTCAAATTATTTTTATCCTCAATCAAACTACATTCAAGGATATGTATGTCTACGAAAACACTTACACATAAAACGATGAATTTCAATTTCAAACAAAATTAAAAGGACAGTCATGAAATTAGTTTTTGGAGTATTGAATAATAATATAACTGGGGGGCCAAGTGGTTAAGTTTAGCATTGAATAAACAACTTTGCTTTATAAATTGAAATGAAGCAAACTCTGCAACTCGTTGGAATATTTTACATTCTTTCCAGGATTAATCCCTGATGAACTATCGCATCAAATTTGAACGAAAATAGGTAACCACTTGTAACATAAATTTGTTTATTTATATTGTGTTTTAAAGATAAGACGTGAACCGTTCACGTGATATGTCTATTATGTTATACCTATAAAGTTTACGGATAGAATGGAACGCTGAGGTGAGATAAAAGTAAACGCCAGTTGCACATCACTCGTCCTCAACTCTATCTAAAATCCTTTCATAAAACGTATTAGTAGCAGTAGCAGAAATTAACTAAATTGATCACAGCGTCTTAATATTTTCTATTTCGAAAGTAGACGTCGAAAGCAACTTCCGTGGAGTCCAATCGTGAAATGAAAATAAATGTTCAACCTTTTCCTACAACATACAATTCCAGCTTTCAACAGCGATTCCTCTAATCAATAAACTTCAATTTTGTACATTTAACGGAAATTGCTAAACAGCCTTCTTCAAAGCACAATGTTTATTTGTGCCTTATGTTTGACCGGATGAAATCACGACATCGAACGATGGCGTACGTGCTGAAAGAACATTTTTCAATTAACCCAATTTTTTCCCATCTCGGTTTTCGCGAACTTGCAGCCGGCACCCCTTAATTTTCTAACTAATTATAATCCACCTAATATTTTTTCCCTGATTACGCTTTCAGATTACGTCGATCGATAGAATGAGATACTCGGTTAGATGTAAGTGTTTAATTAGCAGAAGCTCTAAAAACATTCTAAATAAAATATTGTTCATTTTAGTGAAATTAATAAAAGGGAAGATTTTAAATGTAAAATTATTAGTGATGGAAGTTTCGTTAATTCAACCTAACGTTTTTATTTGCTGGTGCTGTTTTACCATGTTTGAAAGAAATTTAACAAAATGTAGATAATTTTTATAACTCTCTTCCAGCTGGATACAAAAATACGATACTCTCCAAATTTTAACGTAAGGTTTTGGAACTATTAACTGACTGACACCGTCACTGAATTAATAATTGCGATAAATTCTGTCAATATTATATTTTATTCATTACATTTTTTCTGTTCCAATGCCTCTCAGGTAGTACCCATATTTCGTACGCATACATAAGGATGATCTGTAAATTGATTGGTAGACCTTTAAATTTACTGTGCTTATTAAACTTTATTCTAAGCAAGATAAACTTTTCATACTTTGTTTTCACTTATAGTTAATTTTGCTTTTTCACTCTTTCCTTCGTCAACAATAACTCCTTGACAGTGAAGGTAATTGACTGAATCTAGTAGTTTAGTCCATTTAGTATTAGGTCGTTTTCATGATTTTCATTCCAGCATTACGTATGTTAAGTTTCATTCGTTTGTTACGCTTTACTTTATATCAGACGTTCATGTTTTTTGCATTTCTGTTCTATTAAAATACTACTTTTTACCACATATTTATTTTATTCATTAAGACAATGCATAGGAATTAGGGAACTTTTATATCTTACATCATCATTTCTATTGTTATTTCATATTTTTGCTAATAACCAAAATTATGTAATAACAGAATTATTAGTTCGTTTGTACAACCCTTTTATTATTCTAATTATTTTGCTTCCCAATTTTCTTTTTTTTTTTAAAGTGCTCATAAAATTTTTTTGTTCCTGCATTGCGAGTTTTTGATCAATAAATACCAAATAAGCTACTTCTGTTGTCAAAATTGTTTGTTCTGGATAATCTCTTTCATTGATAGTACAGGGTTTGCGGTGAATCTATTTTTTTGACATCCACGTAGTACTTTTCATATGGTTCTTTCCCTTCTTTATCTGTTTCTCTCCATCTCTTTAATGATTTTCATAAGTATGCTCATACAAAGTTATAATATAAAGGTTATAAATAAATATATTTAATAATAAATATATAAATATATATATATATATAATATAAATAATTTATATATATAAATATATATAATATATCATATAATATAAAAGGTTATAATATAAAGGTATAAAGGTTATAATATAAAGTACATTATTGTTTTTAAGGAAACTTTTCCGTCAATTTGGTGACATTATTTCGTTGAAGCTTTTATTCTATTTCAAAAAATATTGCAGACACACGATATAACTTTGATATGACAAATATATTCAACTTTCAAATTTTAGGTTTCAATATTGTTACCGCATATCTAAAAAATATTCGCAGCCACACGGAAATCTTATTTCCGTTTCTTATTTTTCGTATTCTGGGCAATTTAGTTTAATTTGTATTCAGAGTTGGAAATTCGATTCAGTTTGCCGTTTGACTTTTTGACCCTAACGTAGGTAGTCAATGAGAAGTCATGTGGAAATTCTTATTTTCTGTCTCCAAGTTTTGACTTGATATCATCTTTGTTTGATGTGATTTAACTGAAGAGATGTAACTTACAATTAGTATGAAAGCTTATCTGACTAATGCTCCCGTTTTTGATATAAGCTTAGGTGCTGAATTTATGGAAAATACCGAACGCACTTAGAGTTCATGAAGTCGAAGGAGATACTTCTGAGCGTCAAATAAATCTCGATTAAGGGCAAATTGACTGAATGTTTCCACTAAAATGTTAAGAAGATAAACTCTTATTTGGGGTAGGATTGATGCACATAACACCTTTTTTCCAACTTTCACCTCTCCGTATACGTTTATTTGTAAGACAAAAAGCACCTACACGCCGAAATAAGTTTTTAATACACTGCGATCAAATGAAAACGTATTCATACTAAATCTGCGCAAGGTAGAGTCGAAATAGCACCCCGAAGTAATTTCTTCAAACATTCAGAAGACGCACTGAAAATATAGCCGCTAAGGAATTGTGATAAATAGTCCCGTTTAATTGCGGGAGTTGAACATATATGGCCCAATTAATTTGTCGTTAATTTGTGCCCTCATTCAATTTATGGTCAAAGTTTCGCTCGGGTATTGCGTAACAATTTGATTTTTATTTAATTCTTGCATACTGTTGGTGTTTTACACCTCAGTGATACTTTTGAAAGCATTTTTTCCCGAGAGTTTAAAAAATAAATTAGCTTTATATTTCACAGCCTTATCCGGCTTGACGTCAGCGAAATCAATTTTCCAGTCATGAAAGCAAAACACGGAGATTTTCTTTGTAAATAAGAAACTCTTTTAACAGAATTGTTACAACGTATTTTATGGTAAAAATATTTTACGAAATCGTACGAAACTTACGAAGAATACAGGGCGTGGGTATGTATGTAACAAATTCGCATTCATACGATATCACATACAATCTGCGGATACATTTTGTACACATATATAGAATCTGTGTTTTTTGAAATAATGGACCCTGCTGACTTTTTTCACAACCATAAAAAGGACGACAAAATGCGATATGTAAATCCACGGGTAAGAGTAAAATAGGGCTTGCTGAACACCCACGGGATTGCTTTGCGATGTTTGCATTATTTTTTCTCTCGACGAACGGAACGTGTGCTTAATATAAAATTTACGACAGGTACCTTCACCGCATAGACTAAACTAACTGTAATAAACTAACCCATCTCGCTATTAACTTTAAATCTTCCACAGATAAGTCAGACATTCTTTCATTTTCCTTTTCAACGCTTATCGCGTTACTAATCAGTAAATGCAGCCGTTTCCCACTTTTATACGAATATATTTTACCCGTGCCTCAAGGTGAATCTTGACAATTTAGATAATGTGGAATATGGAAGTTGAACGAAATCGCCGACACAATAATCGTAATTATTTCATAAGCAACAAGCATTATTGTTTTACACAATTACAAATCCGCCTACGATTTCCCTTTAATAATTAATTGATTAAAAATAGGCAAATTAAGTAAAGAGTACATTCGTTGTATACACCTAGCAATTTCTATAAATTTAGTTAATTATACATTAGTACAATGCAATTATCTACTATATATCTATATATTTATTTTGAAAGCAACAGGACAATTTAATTTAATTTTTATCATTCACATTTTCTAGATTGCACTAACTTAGAGTAACTTTAAGACATAACAGATAGGCTCGAAAATTATTTGTCAGTAAGAGGTAAAATACCATGTATCTTTTGTCTCAAAATTTAAAAATGTATTAACATTACAGACAACTGCAAGAAACTGGTACAATTTTATGTGAATTTTTAAATAAAAAAAATCATACTTAAAACTAATTTTAACAGATAAACATCAATCAAATGCACAATTTGTGAAATTATTGTTCGTACTGGAGACATAGAGCTCTTGGCCTCTTCTTTACGCATCTGCTGCAGAATATTGCTCTCTAGTCTGTTCTCCAATTGTGATACAAACAAATAATATACCACAGAGTAGAGGAGTGTCTCCTGAGAGCTTAGCTTGAGTAAGCAAGGGACTTTATGAATGGGACACACAGTGCGATAGAGCATGTTTTTCAACCACAATGGTACATGATAACATTACAAAGAAGTAAAGTGTCTATCGCAGTTTATATATTCAAAAAAATTTCTTCGTAATTTTGTTTGTGGTATATTTCGTTTCTCCCCAATGTGGTTTGTGGATGCCATGTACTAAATAATAATACTGAACACATCGATCGTAACAAATTTTATTTGGTGTGACTTTTGAAATCCTGTTTATTAAATTCCTAACTCATATTTTGCATTCCATCCTTCAATATTCGTTTGGCAATTCGTCACTCTCCTTTTAAGTTATATCCTGTGACTTCTTATCCCGGATTTACTCCTCCCATCATTTTATTCCCATATTAATTATTATCTTTTTTACTTCCCATCATTCCGTCTTTGTCCTGATCTATTCCCGTGGGTGCGTGGAAGTGGGGGAGCTTTCATTCCGCGATCCTTCTCCCGAGCTTGTTGTCTTTCATCTTTCTTGCCTGGTCGTTAAACCATTGTATCGCTTTTCCATGTGATCATAATTTGTTGTTCTAAAGGTTTAATTTGTCCTAATGAGTGTAGGAGTTTCATTACCTATTAACGTAATTACATCGAGAGATACAAGCGCCTATTTATTATTTCGGTGGGAGCCGCCTGATATTTGAATTTTGTATAGAGCGTCTGTGAATGATTCAGTTAGCGAGATCATTTGGTCCGAATGGAGAACATTTCTTAAAGCATTCGCAAGTTGAGGCAAAGTCGAGCGAACCGCAAATTTGCTCGGAACAACTTTCGGTCGAATTGAATCGACGCCGCGAATGTGGAACGTTGAAAATCCCAAAGCTCTCAAGGACTACACCGCAAACAGAAATTATTTGTAGAGGTTAAATCGGATTCCGCAATAAACTAATGTTCATTTGCAAGGGTCTCTAATTTAATCCTAGTTTCAGGATCACGGCATAATTTTTTTCCAATAGAGAGAAAAATGCAACGCGTCAGCACAAACCCCTTCGAACAATAAGTTCAACTATAAAATCCGACCAGTTCCATGTCAGAAAGCTCGTCATTAATATTGTACCGATACGGGCAACTTAATTTTGTTTGTCCGGCTTTTTGCTTGCGATGAAGCAAGAAGTCTCCGAGGCAATCTAGTTGTCTTAACATTGATAAAAAATATTTCTCAGGAGACAGCGAACGTTGTTCTTAATGTTTTATTTAGTTTTTACTTGCGTACAGATTTTCAGGCCAATGAGAAATGTTACAAGTAAAATAATTCACCTGGGATAGGTCTTGCTTACAAGGCAAAACAATTAATGAAATCTGTTAACTAACATTGATATGCATGTCTATTTTCGCATTATGAACACATGATTGTGTTTATTGTCACAAATATCTAAGAGCGTATAGTAGGTATATCATGTTACCATTAAAATCCCTATTATATGTGATTTTTTATTTAATTTATGTAGATTTATTGTTCGGGAACAATTGCTTTTAAAACAACACAAAATAATTAATGATTTTTTTATTTATAGACAATATTTTCAAGAGTGTTGCAGAAAGTTTCTCCTATTGCTCAAAAATACTCCCGAAAGTCGCTAAACGTAACTTTGTATCATTACTCCATTACGTACCATTACGTAAACTTGTCGAAATACCACTGTAATTTTTAAAAAATATGTGTGGTATATTACAATTTCATTACTCTAGATAAAATAATTTTATGAAAAACGTACCGCAGTAAAATTCATAATTTAATTTGGTTTCCTGTTCGCATTATTAAATGTAACAATTTCAATACATTTTACAGTTTTGACAAAAAGTAGCGGTTGTATATTTCATCCCTTTGTAACAATATGGGGGGATAAAGAAAATATTCATGAGGTTAAACATCCAGCGAGTTTTATCTTTGTAGCTACGTTAATGCATGAGATAAAAGATTACTTCAAGTTAAAAGGGTTATAACTAATCAAGGAAATATTGAAAATATAAAATTTTATTGTACAAAAAATAGTTTTAGCTTCCTATATAATAATAATTTGATTTCACTCTGTGTGTATTCAAAGATACATCATTTTATAATTCACAGTAAATGCCTTACGGTACAGGATTCTGAGAACTCCATAGCCTTTAGCCCAAGTATGGTGTACAATACAGTGAAGCTGTACGCTAAGTACATAATTTAAAAAAATTATCTCAACATGTAATACAAAACGTCATGTATTACAGATTTATACACCATATTCTTTTCTATTGAAGCAAAGCTGTTAATTTACAACTGTAATCTTATTTTCTCAATATTCTTTTTTCCATTTTTGAGTTACCTTTAGTTAATGCAATAAATCCGTGATGCAATTAAAAGTGACGTTTACTGCTAATGGCTTATAAGGATCCCCGTATAAATAGAAAAGCATTGCAGTTTAAAAATGAATGTAAACAGTGTACATGTATTTAGGTCAACTTATTTTACCCGTATTTTACGAACAATATATTGTACAGGTGAAGTTAAAGGACGAAGGGGAAAGAGGAAATAGGAAGAACAATTTTGGGAGTAAAAAATAAATATGCATGGGCAAACGAGAACGTTTAACTTTGGTTTCACACAATTTAATGTAGAATCGGAACTTCGGTGACGAAGGTGCTGGATAACCTTCGGCAATGTGGTGCACCGGTATTAATTTAAACAATAAAGGTAAACAGAAAATGTTTTGTTTGATATTTGAGAAATTGGAAATTTATGGTTTGAAGCAATATTATTTTCCACAGAGTACACACGCGCCTATCTCTAAACTTTGCACGTTACTTTAGCTTTTAATATCAATTTGATGCATTCCAATTACAATCTATTAAATCAACCGAACTAACGAGTTTTAATTCATGGAAATCTGATGAAACAAATCCTTTTTAAGATGATAGAATCTTTTACTTCAGCTCAATAAGGACTACAGATTAGCCTACTGTTATCCACAACCTAAATGAGTGCATTACTTTGCTAATAAATGGTTCTAATGTACAAATACTAGCGTCAACTCACTAACGCCATATGAAAATTTAAACTTATTCTGTATATAACAGATGTCAGCTTTTTATACTTAGGAAGTTGATTTAATTATTATGCAGTGTATTCCAAGCCAATTGAATTTGCATTTGAGATGTATTCCAATAAACATAGCACAATATGTACATTAAGTACATCAAATATCATCATAATAAACCATAAGTACTACATTACTGTACTATATGTGTTATGTATGTAACTTCACACATTCTTTATAACTTGTACATTAAAGCATCATTAATTAAATAATAAATCCTAGTGTTATTGTTATAACAAGAGGGTTCTATTTAAAGCAGTAAGTTGGCAATGAATCCTGAGAAATGGGTGAACAAAAGCAACATTTAAGGGTTCGCCCAAAGGATTATTTTACCCTAATCGGTTTTAATTTTACTTCGGAGACGTTGGTTGTGCAGAAAATGGGGAACATTCTATACGACATGAGAAATAAAAGTGTTTGCAAAATTAATCATACCAACACTAATCATTATTTCATTTCACTACCAATTCCGCCTTAAGCTTTTACTATTCATTATTACCACTAATACTGTAATGCACCCATTTAAAACGAAATGAATTCTATTCCGCTGTGCTCTTCCGTTCTCCATTAAACTTACACGTAAAATTTATTTACACACTGGAGTAATTGAGGAAGTCTCATTTGTAATAATAACAAAAATAAATAAAACAGATGGCCTAAAAGCACCACTCTATTCAACTTCGAAAAGCATCTGAACGTAACTGACATGTGGCAAATTCGGACTGAATTCAATTGAGCATTGAATAGCCAACTAAACGATTTTCAATTTCAACCGAATTATTTAGACGGTTCGAAAATAGCTGAATAGTTTCAAGGATAACGACTTTCCACGAGTTTTCGCAGTGAAATCCAAGTTTTTCCATCGACAGAAGGGCAGTGAATTTATGGTTAATTATGTAGGCTCTCAAATAGCTGATGGAACGAACTGATCGCTTGGAAACACTAAAAAGGAGTTACTTATTTATTAATTTACTTCAGAATCTATAGTCACGTAAAGTTAGAAATGTACTTATGCATATATAACGCATAATAAAAGATATCTAATGTTGTGATAAAAAGTTCATAAATTTAAATTATGTTAATGACGACGTCAGCTGTGTAGATTTGCAGTGGGTTACAAAACCCAAATATTATTAAATCTATCAAATACACGTTACATAAAGACACTTAATTCGTATGAAATTTGCACGATATGTAATCATACACATACGAGATTATTGGAATATGACATCACAACTATAAATAGCTCGTTGCTGCAGCCATGTAGAGAGATATTCGAATTCCAGTGAAAACCCAATTAATATTTAAACAGTATATGAAATTTTCCTTCTATTTTCGGTTCCGGCTAATTATTATTGAGCGAAAGCAAATACAAAATGTTTCGATACATCCCATCTCATCACGCATGAATATTTATTAAGCTTCAAATAAATCAAGGCTTGACCAACTCTCTGAAATACTCCGAAGTTCGCACAACTGTTTAATGTAAGTCCATATACGCTAAATGATTAGGGAACTTTCCTAAAATCAGGATCACTCATTCGTACCGGAATATATTTCCTGGAGAGCATTTTTATCCATAAAAGTAAATAGCTGAAGAGTTTTCACTCTGAAAAATTGTAGAAGGTGAAAAAGCGAAGGGGTTATATTTGCGTACACGTGAAATTCATTTCACACTTGCTGTAAAGCTGAAAACGATATAAAGTTAGTTTTGCTTTTGTTTTTATATAATGGCCGAGAACTTTTCACGTCATAATCACAGTACAAACTGCTATTTTTTGCATTAAATAAACATGCGATCTGATATGCTTTTGGATAATTTACAACCTTATTATTATAAAATATAACAAAAGTTTAATTCATTCACGCTACGTGAACTATGAGGGGGTAATCACGTAATAAAAATATTGAACTAAAAGTACAAGTGGAATACATGTACTAATTACACATATTACCCGAGAATATCATTTCCTTTGTTTAATTCGTAAAATATTCTATTTACATTCTCTATTTACACATTTCGTTATAAAGTTTTGAAAGCCTTCAGCACCATTGATATTAGCTTTTCGCGCTTATGTGCAGCAAATTAAAACAAATAACAAACGTTAAAACAGGTGTAGAGTAAATAGTGGCTAAGTAAATCCCGAGAGAACTTGAATCAACAACATACATAGTGCATTCATGTATTTCCCTTTACGATGCTTTCATGTAGAACGTTAAATGCTTCATACTGCTACTTTATTGTGAGAATTGATTAGGGGAAATAAATATTGTTAGCGCACTATATAAGATGAAGATAGATACGTGTGGGTAGCGTCTGTAAGCTCACTTCTCGCTCCCAAAATGAAATCTATTTTTTCGGGGTGAGAATGTTGATATTCACACCACGAAGGAAAATTTCAATGGAAGACGTCAGCAACCATAAAAAAACACTTCCTCTTCATGAATTGAACTAATGCTGAGTTACGAATTCTTTTTCTTTTGTATTTTTTTGTCGCCCAAAAGAAATACTCGTAAGTCAGATGAACGCTGCGAAAACAGAAACCGTAACGCTTCTTTGATTAAAAACGGCCGTACTTCCTATTCCTCAATCGCAAATTTCAATACAATTGGTTTTAAAAACGCACATAGATTGCTTGATTCAATCCTTGTTTATTTTTATATAAGGCGTTTAAAATTTAAAATTTGCAAATTTCAATATAAAACTCGTAGTAAAGGTTATCATGGTGCTCATTGGTCGCCAATTATAATCCCTCTAGGCTCAATAGTTTTCAACACATTAATATTGTTATGAAAACGTGAATCTTTATTTATTTATACAGTTAATTACAGGAAAATGTTACCATAGTTCACCATACCGATATTAGTTTTGTGTAGATTATTGTACATTATTTTCACGACTATCACATGTAAACTAATAAATACAACCTAAACTTAAGTCGATCAATATGGCTTTATGTCAACTACGTTGCACATGAAACTACTAGCTAGTTTTTAAATTTTTCAACTCGTCATTGTGTTAGATCCTTTGCAATCCACTATATGTAGATTTTTAAATCTTTGAATACTGAGGTAGCACTATCCTTATTGAATTTCTAACAGTTATACCCTATCAGTCGGTAGTAATAAGACAAAAACCTGCTTATTCTTAAAGAATTTTAAAATTTAATAAAGCCATGAAGTTGTGGGACGAATATCATCACAGTCAAGTTTTTGAACAAAACGGTATTTAGATTACATTGGTTTCAAATGGTTTCTAAAGAAGAAAACAACGTCTTATCCATCACCTCTTTGACGTTTGACTGGTGAAATATTTCAAGGCAGGCGGTTTTAAAAATCTGCCACATTTATTTACCTAACATTTGTCTGGCGTCAAAACATCCACCAAAGATTTGTACAAAATTTAATTTCTGAAGAGAAAAGAAAAACTGTCTGGCGAATTTTCTGTCGGCGTTTTGATATCCCTGTACTGATATATTCGTAAACTTTTCTGTGTACAAATATGTATATTCAATAGTTTCTCATCTCGTTTGGGTTATCAAACTACTTGTATTACATTTGCTAATTAATACAAATTCATTCAACTTGATAACCTATATGGGCTTGTTGTTATTTCCATAAACAACACAGTAATAATACAGTTAAGGGTGATAGGGAGGCCACGTATGAAGGGAGACGTAAATTTCAAGGAAATAGACTATTTATATGGTAGAGATTACTGTTTATAAAACTAACGTTATTAATCTCTATAAGAAATAATTAAGACTGATTTGTTATCCATTACTAAACACCTGATTGTTGTAGAAATTGTCAGATTTATAAAGGAGGTAAAGTTACCCTAAAATCAAATTATAAACTAAAATGACACATCAAAGACCTGTCCACACAATACGAACCACAAACAATTATATCGTCACACTTGCAAGTCATTACTTTAATTTTTGTAGAGTACGCCTTCAATAATTTCTTCTTTAATTGTACCCTTTGTACAAACGTCATCCGCGCAAGAACCCATCACATATAATAAACTCTTAATTATACAATAACAAATATAAGATAGACTGAAATGAGATTCAAAAACTTTTCCCTATTTTAGTGCCATCCGCAGAATAGTAACGTTATTCTTTGACAACTCAACTTTATCTTTACTTCAAACAATGAAATTTCTCCCATAAATCCGCACGTAAAAGGAAAACGTCGAAAAAGCATTCCGATTTTGTGTTACTCGCTCAGTAGGACGCAGCGGTCGATGTAGTTTTCCTGACATCTGAAAAACTGTGTTTGACGGTGATAAACATGTCATTTGTTATTTTTTATCCCTTAAGCTTCCTTATTTCGGATTGCTAGTATATATGCCTATCGAAATAAACTATAAAGATTCGGTCGTAAATACAAAAATATATTACTTTTGTTCACGAAGAAGGGAGCAGGGGTGTTAAAAATGTTTTAGTTGATTATTTAATCATGTATTTACTATCGACTGTGAGGTAATTTTAACTTTCTGTCATCAAAATTTTTTAATTCTAATCAATATCATGTACGTCTGTGTTCATGCAAACAATATATGTTTATAAGTGCAATGTTCGACTTGTGTTGTACAAAGTACGAACCATGATAGAGTTCTTAAAAACATAATAAGCAGTTGTAGATGCTTCAACACAGGCATTAGGACGTTGTAAAGTTATTCCGGTTTCTGCACTCATTTGGAGGTGTTAGAACAAAACGTAAATGATCCATTCTGCTAACTGTTAACAGTCTTGTAGGTCTGGTGGAAAGAATATTAAATAATTGGGCGAATTCGCCAAAGGTTGGCCTTTTGAATTGGTTGTATTAATGTATTACGTGTTTTCCCATTTAATCCATTACTCACATCATTTCTACATGCTGTTACTCGCATTACGTCTGTCATATTATTGAAAATAAGACAAATACATATGGGACGATGAATGGACATGTCGAACATGTTTACAATTTTTGTATTAAAGCTCTGGTGGTTTCGCAAATACGAAAAATAGATATTGTAAAATTAGAGTTTCAGGACTTTTCCGGACTAGTCTCATGATTATCATGATGTTACTTCGAATCTTTTTGTATTTCATCGAATTGTTTTAATTTCTAACATCATCTGCTTCTTTTTACTTTCTTCTAAATATACACACGATTTTTAGTAATGTTAACGTCCTCAATGTGTTGTAATCTTTGGAGATATATCTACTCAAACATCCACGAATTACAAGCTAAAATTTTTGCTGTCAGGTGAAACCGTAGGTATTGATCACACTCTAGTTTAATTTGAGAACCAAATTATCGCAAATGGTCCGAATAATGACGTTAAATTGGCTTACGACAAGTAAGCTTATTGAACGGTAGTATTTCTCAATTAATAACATAGGATGGAAATTATTAAGCGTAGCTCTTGTGTACGCTATTCGTTTCCTTTGAAGTATAGCTACATTTTTCCATACTTTCCAAACATTGGGCCATGACGGACAAAACAACAAGTAGAGTGATTAAGGCAATAATGAAATGAAGCGAAATTACAGGACGAGTCAGCAAGATCAAAACAAATACAGCTTGTGTGTGTTAATGATTATTGTGGAAATATGTCGCGTAAAACGGAAAAACAATTTTTTTACGCTTTCCATATAATCACCGTAAAAACTGTCTGTTATTTTTTCACAGAAACATTTCATTTTTAATCAGAGCTTACAAATGTTTATCTTGTATTGACCACTGCCGTAACCTCTGACAAATCAACTCTGAACATTTTTACAATTACGGGCTTCCTATCGCTCCTGTAATTCAATTATTTTTTAATAATGTTAAATCACAGACATATTTCATTTTCCTTCATTTCAAAACCACATATTAATACCCCGTACTGAAACGTCTTTAAATTCGAATAAGCTCCCCATCAGAAATATTTTTACAGCGGTTTAAGCAGCGGAAAAAATTTAACTTTCCAGCTAAAAAACAAAATTACACAAAACGTTGCCCCGGATACACATCGACACACCAATTTACAGTGCTCTTAGCACCCAAAATTTACAACGGTAAATGACGAGAAAATGTTAACAGGAATTCGAGTTTACGCACAATTGAGCTAATTAAAAGAAGTTCGATGTTGCGATGTTGTAAATAGAAATGTTTAAATTAACAGAATTACAGTCGAATTGGTTCGGTATAAATTATTGAATTGTTAATTCGCGTGCGAGTTTTAAATTTCATTTGTTCACGTGACGTTTGGGAAACGATACACCAAGTGAAATAAAATAGTAACAGCTTAAATATTTTTGACAAAACTTTATGCATAAAGTAACAAATGGTAATTTAAAAAAGTTTTAACGTGGTTTGAATGGTGTTGATGAACGTGCTGGTGTTAACTTTTTTCCATCTTTATTTATTTGTGGCATCTATCTGGACAGCCGTCCTTACTTTACTTAAGCATACTTTAATTTATACATATAAGTTTTAGTAGCTGGATTGATTTTTTCAAAGAGCGGAAACTATTACTCATGATACTTCTATATCGGGTCAGCAATAGAACAATAACATGTAATCACAAATTTCTTCATTCCGTCGTAAATTGAATGGCTAAGTAGATAAATGTGTTAGTAACACTTTTCCCGCCTAGAAAAGGTTCACTCACTTACATCTTCAATTATTCCCAGCAAGTAAATTCTCTGGAATGGAAGCTGTTACGCGGCTATATTTATCAAGCCATTAGCGATGACGTAATCACACTTAGGTGCCAATTTCATCAAAAGGCTCATAGTAATACATATTACGTTTCCTATCAATTCCCTGTGGACAGGTTCTGAACTAATCGTGCGTATGTTCCATTAAACATGATCACAACAACCGTTACCCCTGTGCGGTGTGGTAGTGCACACGGATCATTTTATTACCGGACAAGTCAATTGGTGAACAGCGATTTTCAAATGGAAACGTTTACATATACGTCAGAGTCTCGATGCATTTGTCATGAAAATCGTGCTAATTCAACGATTCATCACTATTTGTGTTCAGATGTATATTTGTGTGTGTATCAAAAGACTTGTGGTTGTTCGTTTTAATAGGTACTTCGACGTCGATTTACTTTATCGGGCCAGTATTTTCGTCAGGTCGATTGGCCTCAATTATGTGTTATTTTTCTCCCGAATGTAACTAACACAAATGTTCAAATAGTAGTAATCGATGGAACTAAGTTATTTATAAAACCGTAAATGGAGATGCGTATGTATTTCAATAATGTTTGTCTTTCTGCTATTACATTGTCAACAAATGAAAGTTAACGCTAACTGCTATGTGTATGATCAACCTTAAAACTACAATTTAGTTACCATTCACTAGTCCACAGTTAAATTTAGGTTTGATGATTTTTTGCTAATCTCCTTTTTATTTTACTTGCTTTTTTTAAAAAAAATTCGATTTTTAGAACATTCTTCTCTTGAGCAAACTTCCCTAATTAATTTTTGTTTAACTTTTACTGATCATTCCCCTTCTACCTATTGGTGGGGTGGGGTTATAAAGTATGTAATGAACAATTACGGTAATATTTTTAACGTTACCCAAAAAGTAAAAAATTTCAAAAAACTAGTGATAGAATGAGGGAATACGTAAAAAAATAAATGTTAAAATCAGTAACTTAGAAATATAATAACCGATATTAAAACAAATGCAAGCAGCAAAGAAAAAAATAGATGAGAAGCAGTATTTTTAAACTGAATTCGGAAAGAAGATGTAAAGAGATGGTCACGGAAATTAGGAGCTATTTCAGAATCCTGCAACGTTAAGGAAGATCGGAACAGATACATAAAACGAAAACAAAGCGAAATAACAGCGGTCGAACAAGAGATAATAAAAGGATCGAAAGAATACGATGAAAATAATCTACGTTCGAACATAATCATCCGAACATACAGGGAAAATGCAAATATTAACCGTATAGAAATGGAAGAAGAAATATAACACACGAAATAGTAAAAACGATAAATGTATTGTCAATACGTCAGCTGTACAGAAACACTAAATAATTCAGTCAGTAAGATATGGATCGTAAATTACTGACAGATAAGAATATTAATACCATTGTAGAAAGAAGACTATCGTGGACTTTACTAAAGGTATATGTAATAATTCTACTATAACAGTAGTTCAACCATATTTAAAGGAATCAAAGAATTTACAACCACAAGAGAAAATAAAATAAAAAAACAACTTAATTGGTTTTGACACCATACGAGAATGGAAAAAATACAGCAGGTGAATGGGTTATTCAATTGAACACAATAAACAATAACAAGGAGCGAGCTGAAGGAAACCAAATGCCTTGGTAGCAGATGGAAACAATGAAATAGAGTCAAATATAAAGCGAAATTTCTATTCATTGGTCTGTTTTGGCGATTTTACACTAATACAGCAAAGTAGAGCACACGATGATAAAGTACTTGCACGCGATAATAATACACACACGTTATACAAATGTTCACTTCAATAGCGATGCAGCAATGCACTTGATTAATCTTGTGCAGGATTGTATAGTTTACTGGGGGAATTTAGAGGATTTTTATTTCAGTCGTAGAAGGTAATTGGAGCAAATCAACATATAAAAGATAAAACTGTGGGGTAAGTTTTGAAAAACACCTGTAGTGAAAGCAAGTGGAGATTAATTCCCCTTTTTTAATAATAAAAAATAGGCCAATTTCTTTTTAAGGCAGTGGGGGTGTTTCTGTGAAAATAAACCAAATTTTCTATGTTACAATATTGATATTTCTTTATAATACTTTGTCTATAAACTTCATACTTCATGTGTTTTGTGGCAACAATCTCCCCCAAAAATACTGAAACCATTTTGATAATTATAACGACATATGTCAACATCATGACTTTGTTTTTGACTTGTCTTTTTTAAATATGTAGTTGTAAAATCATAGATGTCGATTAATAAAAAAATAATCCATTTCTTACCACACCCAATCTTAGAATTTACTTTATTTCCACCTACATACGTTCAAGCGTTTCTTCAAAGTTGCCCTTTGTATTTGTAACGAATTTATCCAATACTTTCAAAAGCTTTGTACTTGTAACAATATCATTACTTAGTAATATCAATACAATGTAATAACGTCGCTTTAAATAATTAATTAGTTCGTGTCTGTAGGTTTAATTTTTTTCTGATCAACTTGATTATCACATCTAAAATAGTAACTAGTTCATTGTTCAGATAGATTAGATAACCCGTTTCGTGCACATGTAGAAATTACAGCATACCCCATACAATGTCCGTTTTTGGGTTAAAGGAATACAGATATTTTTAAATGTTGTAAGGATGTTATTTTCTCAAAATCAACGTTATTTCTTATTTGAAGCTCTTTTGGCGGGCTAACTTAAAAACTGAAACAAAAAAATAGTATTTCATTTGATTGCTTCAATATCAACTGCTTAAAATTTGGTTTTCTTTAAATTCAATTTAATGTAGTATAATATTTGAAACCGCTTATAAAAAACAATCAGGAACAATGTGTAAGCATCGTCTTTTAACAATTGTCGTTACCCCACAGAGACACAGAGTGAATAGGGCTTACTCTCGCTTAAAATTCGATTGCCCGGTGCGTGCTTTGAGCGAGTAAGTTGAAATGGCGGTAAACCATTAGCTTTCTCCTTCCACCAAATTACTCGAGAGAGGAGCTGAACGCCTCCTTCACCTTTAGAATCTATGAAGGGAGATGCACAGTCTTATGTATATCAATCAGACTTTTAACTCGATTTATTTATATTGATCTGTATTGATCACTCCATACCTCTCTGTTTTCAGCACTACTTCGTTGAAAATACGTGCCAATTTGAAAGTTTAAATATAAATCATAGAGATCTGTTTAAAAATAACAACAAAAAAACTAATTGCTAATTCCCAATTCAGGAAAAATTTAAACTCTGAAAATGTATAAAAGTATCAATTATGAGAAGACTGAATAAATTTGAATGAATACTTCAGGTACTGGGCCTCAAAAAGCTGGCGATGAATGGGAGAAAAATGGAAAAAAAGTTAAATTACGTTATTTACCCGGAAAAAAATATGTTTCAATGGCAATTTTTCTTATTGAAAATATATGAATGAAAAAATAAATTGAATAAAATGCCATTAACGATAAGTGCTACTTCTCTTCAATTGATATGCAGTAATTTTAATGAACAAAGATGAGGAAAGAACTTTTATTCTGTATCTGGCTAATTTCTCGTTTACATAATTTCGCCTTGTTTGAAAATAGTTCAAATCGGATAGAAGTCGATGCGCTGACAATTTTGCTCCATTTTGTTACACCGCATAAAGCGCTACACGTAAATGAGGAAAATTGCTGACAATGGATAAATAAAGAATGTAAGTGCTTTGTTGAACATTGAAATAATGGAAGACCGGCATTATCTCAGAGATTCCGGAAGAGTGTGAGTGACAGACGGCGATATCTCATTTGAAATTTAAATAAATAAAGTAAAGCAAAAACAAGCGCGCCTCAAGCCATGGTGGTGTTTACAGGAGCCTTTAGTTTACCCGTCTCCGGCAAACTTTACGCGAATTTGTTTTGTTTAGCTAAATTTCGTAATCCCTGGAATAAGGCAACTTAAACGATTTCTTTTTGAGGACTAGGAGTATTGATGAAGTTTTGCGCCAGATGCGTGACTCAGAGAAGTAGCTGTTTCATACCAATCACCACCCCAGCGTATCCAACAATAAATTGCTTAAAGTGATTTATGATAAAATTTAGAACAAGATGATTTGTAATCAAGTGGACAATGTTAATCATTTACATTAGATACGACGTATGCAACTAGAAGATTGCTGGAATCGACAAATTAAATACGTAATATAAGGCACTTGGTAGGTACTAAGTTGAATTTACCCACTTAACACTTTTCCTTTAAATTATTTTCATAGAAATTCGATGTAGCATTCATTAATATCCTTTTCTAACTTCTATAAAATATACATCGTACAAAAAGTTTCAAAATCGTTCCCGGCGCAGTTTGGATTTCCTCAAAATCAAATACATCAATTTTTGGAAATTAATGCGTTTAAACATGTCGCTTTTATCGTTATTGCTAACAAACGCCACATTGCATATTTGTTTTTAGGCAATAATTTCTCTGGAAATATCGGGCAGCAATGTAAAGTTACTGGAATTAATTTTAAAAATCCATATGAATCGTTCTCAAACGTTTGTTACATAAGAGGCCATGTTAATACTTACATTTATATTTAGCGCATTGTTTCATCACAGTGATTACGTAGTAAGTAAAATAAAACAATCATACACTATCAATACGCAAAACTCCTACAGATTAAAAATTTAGAACATAGGTATAGCAATTCCTCCACGTTTACTGTTCAGTATGCTTGTAAATTCACAGCTATTATAAATATAAAACCAATTAAACGTCTGATTCATACGAAAGGAGGCAACGTTATTTTGTGGAATATTCATCTAATTCTTTGATCAAGAAGTTTAATTCACAAATCTCCAATTTTCAACAAATTATCCTCGTACGATATGCGGTAACATTAATGATGTAAACATTTTTTACATGAGTACAATTGCTAAACTTCGCACCCCATGAGAATATGGATCTGAATAATACAATCCGTAGAACTTTGTATTAAGAATGGCAATTATAGTGTCAGCCTAGTCCCAAAATTAATAAGGTTTTAACTTTCTCTGACACGTGAAGTTGTTAAATAGAATATTCATTAAACTTGGGTCAAATTGTTGAGACACATTTGGACATTTCTGGTGCAATAATGGGGCAAATTTCTCTCTCACTTTAATGGATTGTTAACAAATTTTCGAACGTTATGTTCTTTCCAAATCCATGAAAGTTTACTATTTCTACATTCCTCACAAACCACATTCCTTTGAACCTGGCAGCAGTGCATAGGTTTCAGTTTGTAAAATCCATAAGAAACAGCCTGGTATGTTGTTTGTCCTAGTTACCTCATTTATCTTATATTAATTACTCAATATATTGTCCTAGATGATAAATGCAACCTCGAAATGTAATCTTTTAATCACATAATTAACGTAACAATTATAAAGTTCTACAGTTTATATTAAGTTGTAGTTAGCACCAACTCTAGCTGCAGTTTAAATTTCTCTTGAACATTAGTTAAATAATAAAAGCAATTTATGCATTTTTTCTTGTTTCCAAAAAGGTAAAAATCTGAATTTCGTCTCTAAAATACACATGAATCGTCCTCATAGGTTTTCTCTATCTACTACTAATCTATATAACTTCTAAACTTCAGGTTTTATAAGAATTTAACGTTGTGAGATTTACAAATTAAATTTACATGAACAACCTCTACTCCAGCTAGCATCAAATCTAGTCTGTGAACAAATGAAGTATGAAACTCTCTTGCCAACAAGCGGAGGTGTTACGTAAAATATTTGTTCATCTAACTTTTCTTAATTATTGCCGTAAACTTCTACTTACCTCACAACATTTGTCGCCAAAAAATTATTTTTCATAAGTAAGGGTACATTAATACCTAAATTTATACTCTTTGAAAGAGCTTATAAGAATGCAGAGTTGATCTTTTTGGTACTTACAAATTAAGATCTACCTGATATTGCTGTCATAATTAGTGACATCAATTTCAACTAAAAAAGAAAGAAGTCGATTTTTGTTTCGTCTAAGAGATACAGTTGTTATATCGAATATTCGCCCACCATTTTTTTATGAAAAGGCAAACTTTTCGCTTCGTTCACCGCATTGTCATCAAAAATTAACCATTTACAACGATATGACCGACAATAATTCATATCATTCGACATAATAAAATCTCACTGGTAACGGCGAAAGTACAAGAGAAGGCAATCGAAAAGTAACTCGTAAACGTATGAATCTGGAAACAGTTGCGACATATGATTACTCCGAGAACACAATAAGAAACGACAGGAAAATGGAACTGGAAATAAATTAAACATGAAAGCCAACAAAAATATACTCGGCGTCATAGGAGACAAAATGGAAAGGAAATTGAAAGTAGACTTATCTAACCCCATATCACGGTAATGTAAAGTTCGAACACAATTCGTCAAGAAA
Organism: Cryptocephalus primarius; assembly: GCA_963576515.1. NCBI lineage: Eukaryota > Metazoa > Arthropoda > Insecta > Coleoptera > Chrysomelidae > Cryptocephalus > Cryptocephalus primarius. The sequence continues at coordinate 7,194,294 of OY754936.1, forward strand.
TCTAAATATTAAGGTATTAAAAGAAGTACTCCAAAACAGGCACGCAAGTGATAGATGTAATACTGAAGAAAACACCAAATTGGATACAATTACATCAATGATACATGGAATTTTGATTCTAGATGTAAAACTTTAGGTCAATAAAAATGCAGAATGCAGATGTTATTTTTGTTAGGCTTGCTTATATATATTATTTAATAATCTAAACCAAAAAAGTAATAAAATGCAGTGCAGTTCACGTTGGTAGACACACAAGAAATTAGTAGTGTACATCTGTCTCCGTATAGATTCCCTTACAATGTTGGTAAAATATAGGAATTTTCGTTTCGTCCAAAACAAATGGGAGGATAAACTCCGAGTTTTAATTGGGCATATGTTTTAAAAAAGAGAGAGAAAGTTTTCTACATTTCTGAGTCAAACAATAGTAGAAGTATCCATTAACCATCATATTAGTGCTAATATTTTGAAAAGCATGTGCTATTTTTCTCAAAGCTCTTCAAAATTAGCAGCTCTATAATTACTATTACTTGTAGACTTCACCCATGTCCATAAAAAAAATCTGAAGCGATTGCCTTAACGTTTTCGTAACACTTTCAAAAAATTCCACACGCTCAGTAGGGAACGTCCTGAAGAAAATTGTGTTGGACTCATTGGCTTCCACCTGTGAACTTTACTTTTATTGAAAATCCAATTAAGCTTTACTTAGGCAACAAATATTTTATCATTAGCACTCAACATCCTTGGATGTATATAATTCTTCCGCAATTCGGATAGTAGCTGGAACCTCCAGTCAACAGTTCTTATTTAGTACAGGGCACCTATTCCTGAATGTGGGTAATTGTAATTACCTAGGGAAATTTTAAAATTACCGTTCCATCAATAAGTATAATTATTGATGAAACGGTAATTTCAAAATTTCCCTAGGTAATTACAATTAGCCACATTCAGGAATAGGTGCCCAGATGACATCAGGAGGGATTTTTTTCAGTATATCATACACATTTTTTTAAAAGTGATATCAAATAGACAAACTGCATTAATTTTCTTTCCTGAAAAGTGAGTTTCATAGAGGCATAATTAAATTGTACAAATCAATGAATTTAAGTTCACTCTACGTAAACCGTAATCTGGTTTCAATCAATGTGAGCAGATGCAACAGATTTTCAAGCATTTAATTGAAACTGTATACAATCCTTGACAGAATCTGAGCCATGGAATAATAATTGGTTGCCGGATTAAATGGGTCAGAAAATGACCTATATTTCAAATTGTGAAGTAATTGATTGCGGCATTAAAAAGAATTATTGTTTATTATTATACCTTCTTTTATTTCCCTTTAATACGAGGATATATGTAGCACGAGGTTTTGGATTTGTTTATTAATACAAAGCTTCTGAAATGAATTACAATTACTTCCCTTTCGTTTCCAATTAATCACACCTATCTTGTATTTTTCAATGATGGAATGCACATTTAGGATTTCAGACTAACCCTTCACTTTCCTTCGGTTTTCAGGGTTTCTTCCGCTTAAATTTAATCAAGTGAAGGTCCTGGAAGAAGCATCACATAGTTCCACAAACAGAAATTATTTGTGTAAACGATGTCTGCTTCCAGAAATGTAGGCACCTAAATGTTTTCTCACCACCACTTACATGAAAGTATGCAGCGAATGGACGTACAAGCTCATAGCAAGAATTTTTTCACTATTTTAGCACCAATACATCCATGACATGTTACAGGTAATCTATGTGTATTTCAAACAATTAATGGAACCTTTGGAAAACAGAATATGAGACTTATAATAGTTAATTAACAAAATTTAAATACAACTTTCAGTGGTAGATACAACCATCATTTCATCACTTTAAATGATGTGCTACTATTCTGGAATCAACTTAAAACATAAAAAAAATCAGTTGGTCAATTTAGTCATCAGAGCAATACGAGAATGAGATCACTTTGTCCGCTGTCTGACTCAGCTTTCCCCTTATTCCAAAGGTTTATGTAGTGGTAAATTTTTTCTGGTCTCTTAAATTTACCCTGTACAGAGCTTACGTATTTATTTCTGGGCGATGTACATTGCTGAAAAATTATGCGGTTAAAATATTCTGTAAGAATAGACTGCCATAAATCCAATTTTCTAAACAGTAGAATGTCCGCGTGCTTAATTCCGTGGAAATTTATCTAATTAAAATAGGGCATATTAAATTTTAATTGCAGTTAATTAGTCGCTTAACGAGCGAGGCTCGTAACTTTGTTCGAAGTTTTTCAAATAATTACAATTTTAGACATTTCATTCTGCTTTGAGAGTTCATTAACAAGTTTTAAGGTAAATAAGAGTTTCAGTTTTAAATGTAAGGGAACATCATTAAATTTTCTCAGGGAGTCAAGAGAATCTTTGATGCCATTCACTATGAATTATACATATCATGCATATATATGCGTTTGACGTTGGTTCATAAAGGCGCTATTTGTAATTACTTTGAAAGTCACTTTGAAATAATTAAAAAATGGTATTCAGCTGCTCTAAAATACCGGCAGTGGATGTACCGCAAAACAATTATATCGTGTAATTAAGTCACGTGAAACGATTATTATTATTAGGAAGTCGCCACCTAATCTGGAGTTTTGTTCGTTCTTAATGGCGTACTTGAATAGAAAAATTGAATATGTTTGATATGGTGGATGTCATTTAGTATTAAGTATATTTCTCGCCAGACGTTGTAAATTTTATCGGCGGATTACAGGTAAGTTACAAGGCACCAGCGATTGATTTAGATCTAATTTATTTGGATGTAATTTGGAGGCATCTAATTAGCCAATATTAGGCAAAGTCAGCTCTGACTGTTTCAAATTATAAAATTGTTTTTAGAGCCTCTGCGATACCCAAGAACCCAAAACCTAAATATTTATATATAACTTGCGCGGTTGTATTTTGCATACCTTTAGCGAGTTGTTCTGATTATCCGCAGACACTCCATTGCATTTATAACCGTAACGACCGACGCAAACTGGAGATAAGACACCATACATATTTCGCCTAATTTGTTCGTAAAACCATGTTGAAATAACGTACATTTCAGTTATTTCTGCGATTCTAAGAATATGCTGACTATTTGAGCGTTAATGGAAAAGAATAATGGATCTACTTTCATCGAAGTTTTCCACAATGTGCTTTACTAATAAAGCATCCCATCCTTAAGGAAATTAATGTTCAGATATGAAGTCGTACATCAAAAATTTTCGGAAAAAATCAGTGAGTGAAAAATTGGCCGCGCCATTACAGGAAATAAATCATGCAATTACAAACGGATTAAATGTTCCCATTTCGTTCTTGATTGATCTTAATGAATATTTTTAAAAAGAAACTTTTTCGTTTCTAAAATGGAAACACTCAAATAAATTAATAATTTCCGTTACGCATACAAGTGTTTCCTGAATAATTTTTCGACCAAAAAAGTCAATTTATGATACAAAACAAACGCGATAAAGTTGAGCGACTTTTACCTTTAAATGAAAATTTGCATAATTAAATGCTGGAAACGTGCAAACTCTCGCCACTCACATTTTCTATAAATAACGAAGCTATACATTATTTAAAGTTTTCACTCGTTGAAAAATTTAAAAGTAGTTATAAAATTGAGGAATTACCATTCGAAACTCCGCTACTAGCAGTTGTTATTTAATAATATTCAAGAAAATTCATAAGTACTTCCTTGTGATAATAATTTAAAATCGTTCATAGAGTATTTTCACTTGTATCGCCTGTTGTATATTCATGAAATTAAACAAGCAATTTAAATTTTTTACTGGAAATGGAGTCAAAACAATATATAAAGAAGGCAATCTTTGAAATATAGTGTTCATAGAAACTATCGCATAATAAATTTGCAATTAAAAAAGATTTGATAGAGAAGATAGATAGAGAAAGATTTGAGAACGATACCCAGTAACGACAGTATAACTATAAAATTTTAGTATTACGTGTATTCCAAGAATAGGTAAGACGAAAGTATAATTGAATGCATATTGAATGGGAACAAAATTATCTACACTAATTAATTAAGAAAATTACAGTTAATGATTGCTTCATAAAGGTCCACAAATTTTAAATCTAAAACGGTTAAAAATTTTAAAATTAAACACATTTTATCTATATGATTTTTGTCAATAGTTGTTTAAACCTTATCAAAGTAAAGTCTATTCATTCATAATTTCGTTTTTATTGATTTCCCCAGCAATTAATTGAAGGGCATGAATCGCATATACGCATACATTTTCGGAACGGTCCTTATAAAAAAAGCACCCCTTGAATATAATCTCGGAACAAATCATTAAGTAATTAAAGCAAAATTGTACATGTTGCGTTCCACGGTGGAGAAATGTGCGTGCAAAAAATGAGTAGCACCGAAATTATCCCATCACTCAACGAAGATAACCAGCTGAGATTTCATGCTGCTACTACATAATATTACAAGCATTATATTCTAGCCCGTGGTGCTGTAACTTTTTAGAAAAGTAATAAACACGAGATTTATTACGTACACTTGTGTTAAAGAACGTGGGGATCTCAAGTATTTTCCTTATTCAAAGATTTGAAATATCATTTAGAACAAAAAGAAGTACAAACGTATTAACAGAAAAACCAAACAGAAACAAAGTAAGGAACTGTAAATTACGACATTTACGGACAAAGAGGTTTGCCAAATTTTACTAAAACAGAATATAGCATCTACAATCAACACTCTACCGTCCAACTGAAGATTGGAGCGAATTGGGAGAACAAAAAGCTTATTGAAAATGGAAGTTTTTTGCTTCATCCTTTGTTAAAAGGTTATTTTGTATCTGTATACTGGAACAAAAATTATCAATCGAAAAAATCACCATTGTAAAAAATTTGGGTAAAGTATGAATACAAAAATTGAAAAATAAAAGAATTTAAATCCATAAAAATAAGTTTAAATGTCACTAACTTTACGTCAACAGAGCGAATTTCAATACATTTGTTCTCAATTTGCAATGGTTTCTCTCGATGTAAAATCTGAAAAAAGTATATGTAAGTTGAATAAAATCTAAGTGCCTAGACACTGCATAAAAATGTTTCTAGCGTAGGTTGAAGTTTCTGGTGGATATTTTCCTTCAGAGAAGTCATATTTTTCTCTTGAGCTTGATATAACTTCCGAAATAATAAGAATAAACTTGTGGTGTGCTAAGTTGTTTGGTTGTTTTTCCGGGAAAGTTATTTTTATAGAAGTTTCTACTTATCTTTAGTTAGGAGTTAATTTTGGTCGCAATAGTCTGTTACCGCAACTATCTTCATCGGTTTTCCATAAAACCTATGGCTATATAGAAAAATACAGTTTAATATATTTATTTAGTCAGTACGGTACGGTTCATTTAGTGCGATACATTAATATACGTATCATGTACAAGTATATATTAAATGTAACACAATAGACAATAGAACATTAAAATTTTTTTAAGCGAAATAATTTAATATTTGTTGATAAATTTAACTATTATTATTTGAATAAATTTTTCCTCTGTATTAAATTCTTGAGGAGTGTAGACTCACAAATACTTCTGAAAGGTATTTTTTCCGTTGTAAATACTAATATTGTCAAAATTTTAAATGAAACATTTCAAGTCGAGCAAAAGCGCAAATTTGAAAAGATTCTAAAGGTCCAAATTTAATGAACCCTCCCTATTGAAATCGAAAACAGTGAGAGTCTCATTAATCTTTAATTTATTTAACTTTTATTTTTAAACAGGGTCGAGTTTTGACGAAACGGAATAAACTACGTTTTCGCCAGGAGAGCGAAACGATTTAGCTAGGCTTTTATTTCGGGAAAACTCGTTTAGACGGTTGAGTAACCAGACTGATTTCTAATAAAAAATCTACGTAAATAACAAGGGTAAATTGCTTCGGATCCCAGAGAAGAGATCTCTCCGCACTGAAGGGTTCAGTATGTGTAAAGACAAAGGGGAAGAGAGATTAGCGTAAAGACGTTTTTTATTTACATTTAAGGTAAAATTATCCGACAATTGGGTAGAGAGGACAATGGGATATTTGTATACGGCAACGTACACCGCTAATTGGATCGGATATCGTTTTGTTTTTTGTACTAGTGAAGACACAATATTTATTTGGGTGAATAAATACTCGATTTGAAAACAAGACCAGCCGTTAGGACCAGCTCAATCAATACCTTCATCACATTCGTCGCGCAAGCCAAAAACGACTTAAATATCCTGACAACTCCGTAAATAATTAAAGCTATTTTCTGACACCAATACAACTCGCTAATGCGACAAATTCGCTAACGTATACGAACGTATTTAAGGAACAGTCTCTTGTCGCTAACAGTAACAACAGTTTTAAAGTAATATGTGGAGTTCCTACTGTGCATGACTTTCGTTTTCAGAGGAGTTGATAACGATTCTAGATATCGTTAAGTGTCCGAAGGAATTTCAAAATGATGATGACTTAGTTTACGAAATTTCCTAACACAGCAGATTCATTTATATGCTAAGTCGGATATGGAAATAGATTTAGGGCCCCAAAACCTGCGGCAAGACTCAAATGAAGTGTGTTTTGTCGTAATAATCATGAATAGAACACTTGTTTTCATATCTGACATTATTGCAGGGTGGCGGCTTTGGCTTTGCTTTCGAAAAATTATCATTTGAATTAAAACAAAGCACTCTCTACACTCTAGACATACATACGGATTATTCAGTTATCCAAATGTAACATTCGATGAATAATGAATCATAGTAAGTATAAAAAAGGAAAAATTGATAATTATAGAGCTAGAACCGGTAGAGATAAGGTTTAAACAATAAAACCCTATGTGGTGATTTATAGTGATTATTCATTATTTTCAAGAACAAACATCTAAAATAGTATGTCAACTTTGGTTGTTTCTTCTATTTATCTGGTGACACTTCTATTCATATAACGCAAAAGGTTTCTATAATAGCTGTTTTATATAATTTAGGATGCCAGGAATTACTTATTTATTATGTTCATACCTAGTAAAGTAACTCCATAAACAATTAAGTACTGAATAGCTTGTGCAAAATCGTATGAATAACAACGTTATAAATCGTTCTTCGTTCTTTTAAGAGTAATACATGCTTAGAACTCCGCCATTCTAAAAGGTTCAATTTGAATGTTTATCACATAGGACAATGGGGAAGGTGATAATGTTGAAATGTGCGCATATTATTAAGCTCTTTTAGAACAAATATGCAGGTTTCAGAAAAGTATACATAATTAATATGCCCTTTTTGCAACTATTGCTCTTTTTAGAAGGTGCAAACCTCCATCAATTATACATTTTGCGCAAATGTCACCTTCTGTTTATAACCATAATTCTATAATTCCATTAGTCGACGCTAAGAGGAAACGTACCTTCGCACCTATATTTGATTCAAAGATCATGTGAAAATATTTCTTATCACCTGAGATTATGTCCTTATTTAATTAATAATATCTTATTACACAACTGTATAATAATGACTGATGCCCATGAATGTAAAATTTTCGTAGACAATCTTCTGGAACATCTGAACAATCATACAGAATGCATAATCAAAAGGAATAAATGAATCTGTTCGCAGATTGGTTCGATACAATTTGCCTTAGGAGTGGAATGATATATTCCACCCTTATATCATCCTTTATTTCACTGTAAATTATAATAAATATCATCACGTGCAAAATTCCTGTACCTATTGAAGCGATTATTTAGCAGTTATGGATAAAATGTGCTATTTATCTCTATTACCTATACTTTGGAATAATTTACTGCAATGTTCACATATGCCAAGGAGGGGCCGGATCGCAACGTTTACCTCCTGCTTTAAATGCCTAGAATTTCTCTTTGGCAGCCATTAGTTAATAACCTAGTGGATACGTATGTATTGATGCTCACCGGTAAGAGCAGCTCTTTTCTTCTGATATGACATTCTTATTACCAAAAGAGCTACGGTTTTGCATCTTATTTACTTGCACAATTTATAGTCCACTATCCTGTCTGGAAAAATTGACAATGATTTTCATTTAGAAGTTTGTGCGGTTTCAAATTTAGTTTGAATGTACTGGTTATTAAATAAAAATAATCCGAGCAGACTGTCGAATTAATTAACCGGTAATTATGCTTTTGCATTTCTAAGAATGTTTACTTTCACAACTTCAATTTAATTTCAAGATGTTTACCATGTATTCAAAACCATATAAATTACCAATATTTTCATCCAGAATGGTATCGTGATTTGATTACTATTCCCATCGATGTCACAATGTTTGAAACTGTTACATGCACAACATTTCATAAAGATTTAAATGAACCACGTATTTATTTTTATTACTATCGATCAGAGGTGGAGATCCCATAGGATCTCTTCGCTTTACAATCAGCGCCAACCCACCCACTATTCGTCCCCCGACGCCAGAATATTACGATTGATTGTAGGAATGTTCCAAGGAAGTTTATTTGAATATCATCAAAAAATTCCGAGACACTGCTTTATGTAATCGTGGCTAAGTTTTTGACATTACAAGAAATATTTTCAGTTTAAAGCGCCGGTGATTTATGAAAGTATAAGGAATCGTTCGAACTTTTCCCAATATGTACTAGAAATTTATCTAGTTCGATTTACATTTCCGCGACGCTATTATCACTTCCCGTTAAACAATTTAGTTGATTTCAGCAGTGAGAATGGAATTTGGAGTATTGTTCACAAGAGCATCATCATATATAGAAGCAGTTTCTAAAGCTTGTTGGGATAACATCAGGAATTTCTAAACAACGAAATAGAATTTCTCCATTTCGATAATAGGTATGCGATTCATTGCTTTCATTACGAACTATGCAATAGGTGCTGTACCATATTATCGAAAACTTTGAGATCGATCGCACCGAAATTCTACTTGAGAAACGATGAAGTAATTTTCATTTTATTCAAATAAGATATTCATAGCATGTATTTCTTCTTGTAATGAATACTAATGATAATTATTATTACTCACTCCTCTAGTTCTCATTACAACTCAAATCCTTTCCATTGCTATCTTATCTTTCGGGTCTTAGATAGTTGCTTCCTGCCATTTCTCTCTAGATTTTACTCTTTGCCTTGCTGTTTCTTTCATTCTATGACCATGACTATTCTAACTTCCCTCAATCCCTTTGCGTTATATATCCGTGGTAGCCATTTTGCCCTATGGTGTTATTTACATTTCGTGGCCTAAGTAGATCACAACATTCTTTAGTTCATAAGTCTTTTTCGGTCTATTTCTGTTAATAATCTGCGTTAAAAATCCCCTCTCATTCTTCGATTATATTTATCATTTTCACCAAAATCAAGAACCGCCGATAAAACGCCAACTTTCCTACTTTCGTGGAGCAACGTCGCACATTTTCCCAAGTGCATCTTACTCACGGGGGTTTAATTAACTGATTCCGAGTACCGTCGAATAAAACGCGAAGTTTCCGACTTCCGCGGACAATGTTAATCGAATAACTTGAAATCTTTTGTGCTTAGTTTTTTGAAATAATCGTCGGTACAGATTACATAAGAAATCCTTGTTATGTGTTTAATACAATTCATATCTCGTTCAACTTGTTATCAGAAAATTTCCCAAAGTTTTTCTCCGATATCTATGTTTTGCATCTTCAAGAAAACTCATCAAACATACCTAGATACTCGTACAATGATCCTTGATAAAGTTTAGTTGTTAGATACTGAAAGATACCTTCATTCCATTGTATTCCGTATTATTATTCTATTCTTTCCCTCAAAAGAGAAAAACAGATTCATTTTGAAACAGAATAAAAGACAAAAGTTGGTAAAGTTTATTCACATTTATAGTTGTACTTTTTCATACTTTGCGGCCTCGTTCTGCGAAAAAAATTGCTGCATATTTTTACATTCTCATAAAATTCAACGTACGTACATATATGTACAGTATATTGCAAGACTGAGTTTCCTATAGGTATTAGTAACAGTACAGCTACATAGTAACTGTATGGATCAAAGAATTTGTAACTTGTATAAAATTTTCTGCTTTCCTTAGTAATAAGTTCGATGGAATTAAAGCCTTAGAGGCACTTATACCCCCCAGTAAATATTTCACGAAGAGTTTTAAATAATTATCTGCCCATTATTCTACATATATTCGTTTTCTAAAATTGCAACATACAATCTCTTGTTTTTTAAAATATTCTAAATTTGCTGGTTAAATTTCTGATTCAATGGATATTTTTGATTCAATGTCTGGTGGTAGTAGTGGCCATGATACTTTACCTAAATTTTCTTGTGGGTTACTGACGTACAAAGTTCGAAGCATGAGCAGAAAAATCTTCGTGTTGGAAAGAAAACCTGTCGATATCCCAAATCAAATCAGTTTAGTTAACCCAAAAAGTAATTTTGCAAAATTACCCGGCAGACATTTTCAAAATAGTAGAAGCCAGTAAGATTATTAAACGTGCTAGTACACCAGACATTTACCTCCTGACCGATATTTACTACGAGTCTATATAATTAAACTAGAATTTTCTCTACTCAACAGTAGGCAGTTTGTTTTGCATAGAAAAAAGTACCGTTTGTCAAAAATTTTAACCAATTGCTTTTAAATTTATTCCTTTCATATAAAAACTCGATGAAGTTTTAATGAAAAAGTATATCTTAGAACCTTACGTGAATATTTGATCATTAGAGTTTTTAATTAGATAGAAATGGCTACTAAAAGCGCAGAACACTTTATAAAGTAGTCATTTTGTTCGTTAAATGAAATTACTAAGTCATTACACCTAAAGCGAACTCAATCCTGAAGCAACCATAGGTCGAACGATTTTTATTTAAACTTCCAGTCTGAAGTCGTGTTTAACCCACCGAAGGGATCTTCTGCGCCAAAATTTGAAAACTATTTGTATTACGAGGTGATTGCTAACAGTGAATACAATTCGTGTAGGACTTTTTCCATAGCAGCCAGAGAATTCCTTGCATTTACTTCCGAATTCCGAGGGAAGTATACTAAATAGCTGTCGAACTTTCCTTTTATATTGCTTTGTTTATTTTAACGAGACTAGCCTGTGAACTCACTCACTTCGCTACTCAAGAAGGAAAGTTTGATGAAACTAACAATCTTATCCAAATAGGTAAAATACTTTCACGTTCCCCAAACATCTTCTACCATGAAGCAGAGGTAAATCGATGAAATAATTAATAATGCTGAAATTTTCGGAGTTCAACAATCGCTATTGAGCTCAACTTTGATTACACGTTTATTCGACATTTTAACGTAAGTAATAAATTTAACTTTGTTCCTTCTAATAAAAAAAAAAAAATAAAAAAACAGCAAAATAGGAGAAATTTTGAATATTAAAATTTAATTTAGAACCTATCCAATGCAACCGGCAATAGAATACACTCAGCATGAGAAATGAAAATTATTCATTTTAACTTCCATTGGACAGAATTTACCACAGAAGAAAGTATATTCTTCATTGTATGTATGTATGTATGTATGTATGTATATATATATATATATATATATATATATATATCTTGAACGAACTAATATCGAATATCCAGAGGTATAGGACATTACTCGTACTCTGTATATACATGTACATAGCAATTAAACAAATTTATTACAATCCTCACACACATTTCGCTGAGTTATGGTAGCAGATTTTGTGCTTATGAGTAGATTAACAAGCACCCTTGAAGATAATTCTATGATTATCCTTACATTTTTTAGCTTTCGTGAAATCGCCTCTTGCAGCATATTCATCAAATCGATCTTGATAGCTCGAATCATTTCTACATTTCTCTTTCTTTCAGAACGATTGACCTGAGAATTCCTTTGTTCCACACTTGCGGTGTTTCCCGAATTTCAAATTGAATTTAATACAGCCTGAACAGTTTTCACGGCTCAAGTAGACACTGAAGATGAGTTCATTTTTATTTCCTTAAATCCAGATATCAAATGAACGCGGAGTCCCAATTCCAGGTAAATTAATTCCTCTGCAGCTTAGAATATAAATTATTTGAGATATTGCATCAGTTAAAAATCCGTTACATTCATATCACAAGCTGATGAAGTAGATTCTACTTTTGATCATTATGGATACTGCTTGTATGCTGCTGTATAAATTCCTTTTCAATATTTCATATTGAATTTATTTCAAACGTCACCGGTTCTTTTGCTTGAATATGAACTATTTCAACGGCGGTCTAATTCACCCCGCGTTCGTTTTTTTTAATGTGCAATTAACGTCAACTAAGGATTAATCTTTTAATTGTGTTATCAGACCGGAATTGATTCCACTGAAAACTGAATTCCAAGCCAGGTAACTAATTGCAGGTCCTCTAATGACGACGTAAAACGGGTGATTTGTTTCGCTTTACGGGCTATAAAAAGCCGCTTAAAAAAATTAATGCGATACTTATACCTGTTGTAACCTTTATTTTCGCTACTTAAATACGGCTTTAACAGAATGAGTCTATGGAGAGCTTATCAATCAACTTGATGAAGGTCCTTTCGGGGGTAAAACTTTGGAGCAGTTCTTATTTTCCTATCGCCAGAGAAACAGAACTTTGATTAGAAAATAACTGTGACTATTGACAAAACTGTATCGGCGGCAGACTAAACTGTATAAAACATAGGGGTGAAGAAAAACTTAAACTTAATTTGATCCATTTACATTTCCTGAGCTTTAGCTCTGTTTGGTTGGAAAGTAAGTACAACTTCACAACAACTTACTGTCGTTTATATTTATTACTGGCTATCACAATCACTATGAAGGCTATGAATGAGATGAAGTTTGATATGTTATGACGTTGAGAAAAAGATATGAACACCCAAAGCAACTGGATGCTTAATTATCTAATCAGTAAATAGTCATAGTCAATCATTATGTTAGTAATAAAATGTATTCTTGGAATAGACTTCATGGAATGTTGCTTCCTTACATCATATATCTAAAAGTTGCAATGTTTTCCACTTTAAAGTATTAAAACATTAAGAAGTAAAGTAAGTAAGTAAAAATGAGTTAATGCTTTCCTTGAATGTTCATTAAATAATTTTTTTTTTATATTATGCTCACAGGAGGTGGAATTTCAACTAAAAACTTTTAAGACTCCATTTGTACTTCGATATGGGTAAACATTGTATATCCAAAAATAACCCGGCAGCTCATTTATTCAATATTAATATATGATTAAGCACTAAGTAGGTATGTGACTAATAATAAACGTTACAGACTGAGAGGGTGGTTTTACTTTATGAAAACGTAAGTGGCTTATTTGTACGGATTTAATATGAATTCCACCGCAGATTTCATATACAACGTAAAATTTCTTATAGGATAAAAATACCTTTGGATATATTCCAGGTTATCTTACAAAAACAGTAATTTCGTTGCTTATATTTGCCTTTACAATTTACGCTGTTCGATAATGCGATATGAATATGTAATTCATCTTTTCTACATCTGTAACAACTGGATATTGATTACTGAATTAACTGCAATCCAATTAAAGTTTTCCCTTAGAAGTTCTCATCAACCTACACATGATAAATTAAATAGTTTATCAAATCTAGAAACGTGGTAATTATGTAGATTCGAAAAACTTTAATTCATACATGCACATATGAATTTACTGTAAGTTAAAGTTAGATGTGGAAATATTTGAATCCATTAGAACTCAATTTTTTGTCGTATCTAAATACACGCTTGATAAAATTTTAATTAGTTTAGAATTACGTTGAACCTACTGAATTCACGAAAGTAGGATTTTGAGCCTAAAATGGGTAAAAATTCCATGAATATAAATGAGGTAGAATCAACGTTTACGAACCTGTGAAATTGATGGGAATCGAAGTTGTTTTGTAGGTATTTTGATCCTCAAATCGCCACGCACTCAGTGCGTTGAAACATATTTCACCGCCTAATGGATTCTTTAACACCTCGGATCGAATTTATTCTTATCTCCATTAACTATAAATTTAATAGCGATCGGGAGACAAGAAACGGTAAGGGTAAGCTGGATATCGACATATGTATAGTCGAAAAACGGAAAACCACAGGAAATAGCTGGAATCAATACGGCGAACAGAGATGATAATTAGGTCTAGAATTGACAGTCACGTTTGGATAGAATAACACGATTTATACGACGGTGTGGTAGACTCCCTTTTCCTAATAGCATTTTCGTACATATTCACGACGACAATATAAAGTAGTTATGCAAAATATAGGCAACTCTCTAAAGAGTTTTTACACAAAAAGAACTTCTGGGCCTCAACTCTCTATTCAATTATAAACCACATGGGAAACTCCACTAATTACGTACAATACACAAAATGTTTATTTATTCTAACTTTACAAAGCTAGGCAATTCGTTAGCATAATAAACCCAAGTTTCTTAAATTTACTGCAAACGAACAAATCAATTAAGAATTGATTCCTAACATAATCAGGAGAATAAAAACAGCAGCACAAAATATACGCCTTAACTATAATGTTAGTTCTTGTAGTAAAACTGTGTACATGTATATGATACTAACAATTCTTGTTAAAACTATTCTGCTGCACTTTACAATCCGAAAACTTTTCAGGTTTTTTTCTTCAGCAACTTCACTTGCGATAACAAGGAAAATACGAACTTGTTCGCAACTGTAAACTGCAACTCAGTAGAGTTGTGAGAAAAATTAAAATCAAAATAACATCCCCATATGAAGCAACCGAAGCACTATCATGAAACAGACACCACAATAGCACCAGAACTCTTAAATCCAAAACAATAAGAAGCGTTACACTTTCCACAACTATAAGAGCCAAAACTAATAACATCAAATGCACCGTCAAAGAGTTAATAATTTGTACAAGTGTTATTGTGGTAAAATCTGGTAACAGAACTGTGGAGTGTTGAAATGTCTAACACTTCAACGTCGACAACTGAAGCATTCACATAATGCTGAATTCCGTA
The DNA here is from genome assembly GCA_963576515.1 of Cryptocephalus primarius. Classification (NCBI taxonomy): domain Eukaryota; kingdom Metazoa; phylum Arthropoda; class Insecta; order Coleoptera; family Chrysomelidae; genus Cryptocephalus; species Cryptocephalus primarius. Next base: position 7,209,297 of record OY754936.1, read on the forward strand.
CCATATCACTTACAATGTTAGAAAAATACAATGTTTTCAAATTAGAAGTTTCTCGTTACGATCTTTCTAGTCTTTGCCAAGATGAGTCTTTTTGATTCTATTTGCAACATAGAAGCATAGACACCTCTTTAAATTCTACTAGTTCTCTCCTTATAATTAATTGAATCATTAATCGTTCTAAACGATGTGACTTGTGCAACTCGAAAAAACCTAATCGCCACAACAAACATTCCAATTAAAGCCCCTATCATCACAAGAAGACGCATAAGCAATTAACCTCAAGAACCAAAAACAGAACCACCAAAATCAAATTTTTAACAACCAGACTCGGTACCTTATGAGAGCCAGTATCTTTACAATACTTTTTCGTAAATGTTAATAAGGGTGGTACTGCAGATTAGAGGTACTACTGCAAACCAATTTATAACGTATGACTGTGTTTGATAATTTATACAATTTGTTATAACTTTTACTCTAGTACATGATAGTTACAGTTTTAAGTCATTAAAAGTTATGAAATTAAACACCTACAAATAACTTGATACCATTAAAGTACAAGAACTTAAGCCCCCTTATATTTTATTGTTTTTTTTTTTATTCTGAGTCATAAAGAATTAATGCAGTATATTTTTGATTAGACTGCTTCTCGCGTAATACATCGTAATTTTGTACTTTATGGTTATTAACAATACTCGTATGTACAATTTGTAACGGTAAGTATTCATTTTAAGGCTTCGACAAAGCAATCAAACCAACCATTGTACAAAAATATTATGTTACATTGTAATGCGTTAAATAATCTTGTATTTATTTGATTTACTTCTGTCATCTGTTCAATGAGTAACTGAAAACTCGATTTAATATTTCCCGTAGTAGCAACGTTATCAGATGGTTGAGTCAAAGAGACATTCCAGATTGAATGAATCCAATTAGAGATCAGGAAAATCACAGGAAGTCAGGAGACATGACAGCTTTGCCTAGGATGAACATTTGGTGTGCATTGGGAAAATATCAAATCAAGCGTTTAATACGCCGGAAATGGTATTTAGAAATACTGTGGACCATTGTTTTATCTCGTTCAACGAAAATCCTACTCCCAAAAACACGTATCAGTGGTCATGAAAAATTTAATACAAAAGTATATTTGTGCACAGCATTCGTAAATCTCCAAAATCGTAATTTTTCCAGTAGCCATTTATTGGCGAATCGCGTAAATCAAATAAAAAGGGGAAAATGTTAAGTATAATGGTGCATGCCGAGTTTTACGTGAGGCTTTAACAAATTGTAATGTTTGCAGGTATCATTTACACAACACATAACTGAGGATCAGATTAACCAACCATTACAAATTGAGCTTATCAGCTACTACTGTCACATGGAATTTCGATGCTCTGGTCATCACTTGTTTATGGAAAGATTATTCGACATTTTTTAAAGATTATAAAGCAAATCAACACGTGCTGACAAGCACTGACCTCAACTAGCCCATCTAAATGCTAGGAAAGTTTATTTATTCATTTATTATCATAGTACGTAATGCAGAAATTTTACACAATGCACATTGAGAATGACAAGTGAGTAAATTCATTCTTTTATTGTTTAATATTGCAGATAGTGTTTGTTGGAGTCCCCTAAACATTAATGAGAAAATAATATATTTAGTTTTGGTTATCTTTAATTTTAGCTTGTTTAAATGCAACCAAGAAATTACTAAATTAATTCATTCCAAGAATCTCCCTCGCATAAGAGAACTGTACCGTCCGCATGAGAAAGTACAATTAACGCTCACATTAAGAACAAACCCACAGATTTGAAACCAGATTTATTAAATAGCTACTAACAGCACGTTTTCCCTTTTCCTTCGATTCATATAATATTCATTAAGGCACGATACCCGCTTTAATATCAAGGGCCCTCTACAAATATTCTTTTTGATCACATGAGATTAGGTTCGCAGTTAAAGTTGAACACACGATCACCAGCAAATTCAACAAGAAAATTTAAAGTGTCATTAAACGAATAAAGTATAAGTATCTGTTTATCCCATCGTTATAACGAAATTTCAGCAGAAGGACTCTTCATAAGAGAATTTCAGTCCATAACGAGCATTTTATAGGTATGCTTATAGCAAATTACGAATTTCACCTCCACAAAAAGATATTCTTTAGCCCAAAGTTTTACTGTTATAACGCCACAAATGCGAATTTGTAAATTAAGTGAACAGGGAGAATTAGAACACCTCAGAAGTACGAAACATCCGAGTAAACTAAAAACAGGTAATACCAATAACAATAACAGTTTAGTTAAAGAAACTCTTTGATGCTTTTAATCTCATTCCATTTAAATTACCGAAGTGTAAAAATGTTTGTCGGTCTTAGACGTTACCATGGAAATGACACTTTACACGACAACTAATAAACTCGAATTCATTAGTATAATCTATTGTTTCAATTCGTCTCATATAGAAACTATCATGTTTCGTGGATTTACACAACATATTCCACCTATCTATTGTTTTTAAGTAACTTTCTTATTTTTAGTAGACAAATATTTCCTATCTGATAATTCAAATTAAAAGGAAAAAGCTTCTAGATTCTACTGAAGGAAAATCAAGATTATTTTTTATGGTCCTCGGGGAATTAAAAAAATTAAAGCTCCACGAAACTTCTAAATTGAATTTTAAGATACTTTCAGTCACTTGCGGTTCTAGTAGAATCTCTGGCACTTGTATTCTAAATTCTTGTTAAGGCACAAAATGAAAATTAAATAATTTTGGACTAGCGTATACATGTCGATTAGGGGCAGTTTTGGACATTGAAAGATCCAGAAGAACGTCAGGAATGTTTTTTTTTTATTCTTAGCGTTCTCTGACGTTTAGAACTCAAATTGAAATGTTTGAAATATGCATAAACTTTCTAAAATTTAATTTTAAACGCATTTTGGCCTTCCATATAGATTTTCTTCAGCACAATTCATATTTCCGATTGTTTGAGATGATAACGAAAAGGCTTCTAAAATTTATTTTCTAAAATTTATTTAAGGCCATTTAGAAGAATACAGATTTTTCTAGGATCCTCGGAGAAGCTTCTTCTGGCATTATTTTACGTTGTTCTTATACCTTCTAGATTCAGTTTTATAACCATCCTAGCCTTTCAAAATTCTGAAGAAAACCACAGGCACTTTCGGAATAATTGAGACTTTGTTTAGTATTTTAAATTAAAATGAAAAAGCCTCTAAATTCTACTTGAAATCATTTAGGAATATTTAGATATTTTTTGCAGTCCTCGGAAAATGGAAACATTTGAAAGTTCCTTAAACTTTCCAGATTAGGTGCGAAGGCACATTTGGCGGTATAACGTTCTAGATAAACTAGGAATTTTTATTCTTTGTTATTTAGGGCATTTGAAATTAAAGAACGAAGTACCTTTTAAATTTGATTTTGAGGCACTTTTGGTAATTGAAATTCGTAGAGAAATGACTGAAACCTATATTGGATGTGGAGCATACGAGAAGGACCTGCAGAATCTTCTTTGTGAAGTTTTTAAATTTTCTAACATTTAGAGTTACAATTCAAACGGATGAAATTCCCATAAAACTTCTAAATTTTAATTTTGAACCTATTCTTGTCTTTCAAAACTGCAAAGGGGCCTCTACAGATGTTCTCTAACATATTTTAGAAATACTATTGTTTATTATTATAAAAACTGAGACAAAATGTTAAAATCTGTATCACCTGTGCTCCTCAGAAAAATTCATGGTTTTAGAAAAACCTCTAGAACAGTTCATTTCCTGCGTTTAAAATTAAAATGATATTGTTTGTAACATCTGCAATCCTTCTATATTTAATTTGAAAGCTAACCTAGCCTTTTGAAATCCTAAAAAAACCGCCATAACCTCTTTCAGCCAGATTAAGACTTTCTTATATCAGAAATCCAAATGAAAACTGCTGCGTTGTTATGCGACTGCTTACGGCGACTACGTTCATGTGGCTTAACACAATGTAATCTATCCACCTATTTTGTTGATAACATTCTCATTTTTATGAAACACATAGTATTAATTTTGTTCCGGCGACCTCTACAGTTTAATGCGAACAATAGAAAGGATAATTAATAGGATCAGACCCAGGGAAAAAAAGGATCGGTTAAATATGTTCCACTTTGTTCCTGCCTTTCTTCATTAACTAGTTCTGCCCTATCGAACATTTTTCTCATTATCAGCACCCAACACTTTCTCTGACTTTGATACCTTTTCCTTAATTGTGAAGCGCTTTTATACGTACTTTATACGTATTTTACACGCTGAATTTTTACAGTTTTTGCTTTTAAAGGGCATTGAGTTTACGACAATAGTTGACAAAACGTGAGATGGCCCATTAAACAAAAATTTTTTCAGAACAGTTCTCAGAAAATATCGAAAGTTTTTTAAAAACGTATGTTTGAAAGATGTTCTAGTATTACTACGAAGTATATATTTTTATACCAACATAATTTTAGTCCAATAATTTCATGAAAATTAATTAGGGGAGGAATTTAACGGCGAGTTGATCCAATAAAGCGTCTTATTGTTTGAGGGCTTTTTGATTTGAAAACAACCAAATATCCAAAAAGTACCCTTGTGCCTTTGCGCCTTATTGGATTTTTTGATAGTCTTACGACTTTATCCATAAACGCATTTTAACTTTTAAATGGGTTTTAGCTTAAAATACGTTTAGAATGTGTTTCACAGATGCATCTACAGTGTTTTGTTCCGTGTGTTCTTAACATGGATGTAGCGATAGTTACATTAGTGGAACACATTCTAAACGTATTTTAAGCTAATACCGATTTTAAAGTTAAAATGTGTTTATGAATAAGACTGTTAACTAGGAGTCTTCACAGACGAAGGAAGAAATTGACAGTGTACTTACCTGCTTATTTTTGCAATAAACTTCTGTGAAGCTAAAATAGTTACATTATCAGTGTTCTACAGTACTTTTATTTTATTTCGATATGCAAATTAATAAAGCAGATTAATTTGCTTTTGTATGGGTTATCTCGGAGTAAAAAAATTCCTTATCTTGGTAAAAGTTTAAGTTTAGAACGTTATTCACATTTATACAGTTCATTTGCATAGCTGACGACCTTTCTGTTCTTTTTATTTGAGTAAAAATCCCCTTGAAACACCCCTTAAATTTGGTAATTTAACAATGTGACAGTTTTAAATCCTTTTAGTGGTCTCGCACAATCATACGCTTATTGTAGATGTGAGTATTATAGAAAGCGGTACATGCGACTTGTTTCGAATAAATTTGCAATTTACCATGTCATAATTTACTGGGAAGCCACTATGGAATGTATAATATTTAATACTCCGAATTATGTCACATACGCTTTCTACCAATTGAGTTAAAATTATTAGTCGTACGGTCCTTGTATGTGTTATAATTTTCGCGTTATTGCCATGTACATTTGCTTTATGAAACCACTTTATACGCCTAGCGCAGTTCTTTCGACATGCCGAGAAACCTTATTTCATAGATTTTATATACATTTTTTTTAAAGTCAGGAACTCGCGGCGAATGTGACGAATAATCCTCCAGAAAAAGAAGTGAATGGCAGAAAGCTTTTGATAACTCATTTAAGTGAGTCGATTCCATGTGATTGGTCAAACAAATATTACGGAATATAATATTTGGTTCACTTGAACGATTTACCGGTCCTCCAAAACTTTCCAATCCATTTAAGTGAATCGAGTGGTTTAACGGAACTTGGAGGGCATATCGAAGTGTGCTCCGTGTCCCTTTGTTCTATAGCTTGGAAGTGGTCTTAGGAAAGGATATTGATTTTCCTGGAAATTCAATTTCACATTCTGACTTACATTCTGAAACTATCCTTTTGAATAATAAAGTGTTCAAGTGTGATACCTAACATTTACACTGCTATCCTCACCCACCCACTAATTACTCAACGATTTCAAGACCAATTTAGAAATGAGTATTTCTCTTGAAACAATTATTTAGACTATAGACGTTCTCTCTGCCGGATTAATTTTCACAAGCCATCAGGATTTTCAAGAAGCTTGCAGGAAGCTTGTAAGTGGACACTGCCATTCGTCAAACTTCTATAGCTATTGTAATTGTAAAATGGGAAGATTAATACTGCCATCGGAACGACTGAAAACTCAAAAACGTGAGACTTAAGTAGTCGCAGTATTCACCCAATTTAGAAATTATTATAACAGAACCGATTTAACACTGTTAGTAATTATTGTGTTTTCGTGAGTAGTGAATAACTCGTATAAAACGCAGAATAATTTTTGGGAAAAACGCTTGAACCCATCGAATTTAATTTTGGCAAATTTAAGCATACAAAAAAAAAATTTTGCTTGGAACCTACTTTTTAAATATCAACATGAAAAGTAATCTAGGGATATCAAATCTGACATCTCTATCGATTCAACGATTCTATCTAACGATTCAAGAGTCATCTTCCATCTTATTGGACGATTAGGTCACTTTTAAGTAGCTTTAGAACTGAATACTGAGCTACTCGTGCAGAAATAAAGTCGGATCAAAGGAAGTCAAAATATTTCGCACATCTTTCAAGTCAAGGAAATAGACTCGAAGACTATCAAAAAATCCCGACAGCCTAATAACGACAGTCTATTCACATGACCGTTAAAAACAAAGGTGGCCTCAGCAGAAAAAATTTTATGTTTCACAAAATTATTGACATCGTTGCATCGCTTTTGCTTTAACTCAAAGATCTAAGTTCGCTTCTCAAAGGTTCAAAGGTGTCTTCATTCAGCTCATGGATGAGAATTTATATAGTTGCTATTAGAATTAAAAAAACAAAAAATAAGTTCCGTATAATGGGGACTAAAAAATTAAGCAAGAAGCGTTTTAACTCGACATCAATCTTAGTCAAATTTCAGCTTTTCCACCAATCAGTTAGTCTACAGAGTTTGAAATTTAATTTGATTGTTTTGAAACACCAACGAGATGAAATCATTTTTCGCATTGTCAGATTCTCATAGAATTCGACTTTTCGCTGGTGAAATTCAGTACGACTCTTTTATATTTCATCGAGTTAAATGGTTACTTGGATTGTATGGAAGATAACGATTTAGTGAAATTACATCCCGATCGACGCAATACAATCAAGCTCAGTGACCGTACACACGGACAACTGAAAATCAAACAAAAAAAAAATGAATGTTTATGTCGACCTCTAATAAACGTTCTGGTCGTTCGTTTTAATGAAAAACCGAAATAGAAGTGCGAAATGATACGTCAATAGCCACGACGATGTGTCCAGAGAGTTTTCTGTGTATCTGCTATAAAAATAAAGAGAAATTTATCGAGGCGCACGATACTTAACCGCTCCTTACAGTAGGAAGAACGCACAAGATTGCAGGATAAAGTTTCTGGAAACACGAACGCAGTAAAATCACTTTAAGGGTGGCATGGAAAACTCATTACACTAAGGTTATCAGAAAAGTAGCATACTGCAAGGTCCGCATTAAAATTTTCCAATTTAAGGTAATTACAATAACAAAACACAGACCGGTTGAAATGTATTCTATCATATTAATTGTCGAAAATCAAACCCGAGTTTTCCGTTCCGCGCATATTCCAGCAATTTTCCTAAATTGTTAATCGAGCAAACTGCGGTATTGATTTCACACCTACATTTATTTTTGGATTTCCACCGTTATGGATGATTTCTCTAATAAATGGGAACAGATACATTTATGGATAGCGAAATGAAAAATAATGTTGATTTCATCGTGAAAGCTCAAAAGAACAGTCGACTAAAACAAATTCGTTCAAAAACAAACTTTCAACAGTTCTAATCCATCAAAAGTGAAATGCTCACAAAGTAACAGCCAGTTTTACAAAAGTACCTACCCGACCACGTAACGATCATTTCCCCCATTTTCATAAATAATATACAACCTATCTTTATCATTTTTACGTGGATGTGTACGCTCGAGACATGTCAGACTAAAATATAGTCATCTTTCTTATTATCTCGCTAAAACGTCCTGTGAGGCAATGCCCACATGTTTCCGATTGTCTGAATATGCACAAACGCCCCGTGCCCGTATTTAGAAAGAGACAATTACGTGTTTCAAGCACACCTATGTACACATATTAGGTACACTGAAAGAAAAGTTTATGGTAATCACGGTTATAATGGAAATTTGAGGAAGGTTTGTTACAAATATTATTTTAATCTACAAACATCTCCTGCTATTTACATGTGAACAAGGACTATAGTGTTCTCATTGTAATTGTGGTGTCGTCTATAGTTATTTTGAAAAAACACCATCGTGACAGTTAATAATGTACTTGTTAAGAACTACCGCAAGAGCAGAGGGTAATGAGTTCAATTTTATTTTACTTCCGCTGCCTTAAATATGGAGTGTAATGATACACATAACGTGAGTTACCTAGAGTTTCGTCCACAACATCTACTACAATTTTATTAAAGTATATTAATATTTAAAAAAATATTACTATTATTTGTAGACCACATTCTGTCCAATATAATGTTCTAGTATTATTCAGTAAAGTATAATTATATAGAGAAACGTAGTAACGAAATACGTTAATAATACGATATAGTGTCTCATATTACAGGTGCAAATTTTGGATTACTGTTATCCCGAAGCTTTTATAATCTATAATCCTACTATGTGCGTAACAGTTTCAACAGACATTTACCAGTTCTCATGGAAATATAACATTGTGTCACTTTAATAAATCATAATCCAATAAGATTATATATTATATAGATATTATAATTAATACATGCTATTTGTCTTACAAAATGCCACTGTCGAGGTTCTATGAATCATAGTTCACGAGCTCATATTTTTCTACGTGTAGTGTCAAATTAATAAAAAAATTAGTTTGACCCTCTTAACATTGAGATTAAGAAAGCAACTAAACTAAATCTTACGTTAAGGTAAAAAAGGACAGTTTTTTCAACTATGACAATCGCTCAGTTAAGTTTATCTTTGATTAAGCAGTCAGCCAACTGAACCAGAATTGTGAGTAAATGACAAAGGGTGGTTGTAATTGAGTTGGTCGTCTGCTTTATCAAGGTGTGTAACCGGGGATCTAATTGAATATCAAGCAGTTGTTCCTAGCAAGAAAGACAATGCACTTTAATAAAAATCTAACAGAACATGCAAATGATAAACGAATTGAAAATTTTTGAGGGTATTAATACAGATTGACATATTGATCCCAACCATACTGATAAGACATTACTGTTATTTACTACAATCGTGAAAAGTTTGAGGAAATCACATCCTCCTGTAATTTCCAAACGAATCACACTCAAATGTTAATCAGGTCAAAACGACGTAAAATAAAAAATATAGGTAGACATTTATTGGCATTAACTTATTTTCGCTTCTCTCAGTTTTTCGCGTTCCATTTCTTGCTTCAGTCACACCAGCCATAGAAATTCATTTTTAGTACTTACACGACTCATTTTAAAATTGCTGAAGATAGTGAAAACAGCATTAATGAATTGTGGCTTGCTTAAATGATTTAATGGACAATAAATTAAGATTTAAAAGCCGGGGCGGAGACTGCTGTACTTAAAAAGTATGATGAATAGTGGTTTTGAGTTCTTCGGAGTAGTAAGCAAAAAATTTCGCCCTGGGCAATATGTTAAAAAAATTAAAAATTAAATTGCTATGCTCTCTCAATAAAGTTGACACTTGTAGGTAATTCGGCAGTAAACCTTGTTTCCTCTTTTCTATTTTCTGCGAGTTCACACTCTACCCTCATTTCGACACTACGTATACAAGCAAAGTTAAGTAAATTTGTAATATGAAAACATTTTTGATGGATTTAATAACCGAGAAAAAATTGTGATATCCAATATTAGCAACACACGAGTAGGGCTAATGCGTTCTCGATGAACTGTCAAATGATATAATTAATTACGACTATCAGTGACAAATTTGTAAACATTGACTGTACCTAAGAGGGACCCATTAGTGGTTTAACATCGTATTGTTTGCTGCTCTAACACAGTTTCAAAGTTTTACAGGAATTCAAATTATTTTATTTATTCGTAACGCAGTACAAAAGGGAGCAGCCGTGAAAAAATAAAATAGCCGCACGTATTACATGCACATATCGCCTTTTCCCTCCGTAATCAAATCGACTGGAATGCCACAATTTGAACAAGAAAGTTGGTAAACAACCGTCCTCAAACACATTCTCAAAAATTTTCAGCCTTTCTCTAAATTGTCTCGAAATCGTCTTTGTGGATTCGTTTAGCTCTAATAGAATTACAAAGACCCTTTCTCATGAATTGAAAATATATTCTGATATTCTTAAATTGCCAACTGTTGACCGCCGAAAGACCCCAATTGTTAGAACTCTATTCATGGTCGGCTCAGATAATCCTCACGGAAAAACGTCGTTGGGAAAAATATCGTGGAAAGGTAGCGACAAAATTATTTTTACGGGTCAGTTTTATTGAATTGGGGCGACTGTTATCCAACGTCGATCTGTCTCGTATTAAAAAATATAAATTTGGGCGGTTTCAGACCTGACCAGAAATAGAGGGGTGAAAAGTAAAACTGTTATGGATCAATAGTAGAATTAAAAAAGGTGAGACGAAAAATTCATGTTGTACGTCGACTCTACGATTAACACTTTAAACTATTATTATTTTGGTTATACAACAGTATGTCGATGATTAAACCAATATGACCAAATAAAAAACGAACTAAATTTCACTTATAGTTTGATTCACAAATAAGGTCTCTTCTTATTCAGCAGCGAAATTAGTCTCGATTTAGAGGCAGTGACGACACTATACTTACACCATGATTATTAGATATAACATTTCTAAGTGGCAGCTATCTGATCGGTTACTAAAAACCAATATTCCTACGCAATATACATAGTTATGATAGCCATTTTCAATTATTTGTTCGTGATTTATTTATACGTGATCTATAATATGGTGGTACAATGCGTATATATATTGTACAATATGGGGACCACGCCGAAATACGGTGAAATTTGAATCGAAATTTATATGCAAAGTTTTGTCGAGACAAATCAGATAAATGTTAAAACAACAGATAGTTCTCAATGCACTATCGTTAAAAACGCGTATCAACAAACTTATTTCTTAATTGTACACAACTCTATTCACTGATACTTGAGGTATTGCAATATAATCAAATAGTACTCAATAATAAACAATGTTGTGCTACGTGACCACTTATTATGAGCTCACAGTCTATTAACATCAGGAAACCCTTTTCAACAAAATGCGACAACGGGGGAATACATCATTTTAAAACTTTTAATAATGGTATTCGATTGTTTAATAGTATTAACCTATAAGTTTGGAATGATGAATTAAAATAATCTAATGAAAAATTACTGTGTGTTCGTTATGAAAAGAAATTTAAGAGATGTTCCCACATTTCAAAAATGAATGGATAAAACAGGAAATTTACAATATTACTACAACTACTGCGTTCCTGCATTTCTCCACTACTACATGACAAAAATTATTTTCACAAGATTATAGAAACTATTACACATTTGAATTTGTTTCAAATTTTCATGACACTCAATTGGACTATTTCTGTTTTCCACACACTTCTTACCGCAAGAACAGTTTGATTAATGATTTATATGCAATTATTGGTTCAGAAAATCATTGTTTAACGTCAAATCAGCAACAAACCTAAGTGTATCGATTGGCAAATATATTTGAGAGTTTTGATTTGTGACATTTTTGAACTGATACGCTGTTTCGTGTTGTGATTTAAACAAATAATGCAAAATTTGCTCTAAAAGGTTTATACTTCAGTAAATTCGCATCAATTATGAGAATTTTACTAGCCTATTTCGATTTTAACAAAAAACGTTGCTTAAAATGATTCTATCTTGCCTTAAAAGCAAAAACTGTCCATAAACTCAAAATATACGTGAACTAAGTAATATTTATCACGAAAATGTTTCCCGTTCTGGGTGGGACGCCTGTGATTATTCCGGGCAGTTCTGGCAACGGAATACCACCGATTTCTCTAAAAAGATTCCCAAATAAACGGAGACGTTTTTCGAAAAACATCGCTGAGTTAAATGCCTAAAGCGAATCCGACGCAATCAGGGATTTTACCTGGTCTTAAGCAAACGAGGAATAGCGGAGGGTGTAGATAAGTTGCGTTTATTACTACTAAATCAATTAGTAAGAAAAGTCAGTAAGTGTAAATAAATCAATTTAGGAGCAGTTATGTGTAATTACTGAATACAGCCCACGAGAAACGTTACAAAATTTAAAATGTCTCATATAATAACTTATATTACTATTATATTACATATAATAACTTATATTGTAATGACTAACTTGTAAGCGAAACGTGTGTTTAGTGCAAGCGAGTTTTGTTTTGATGTAAATGTGCAAAACTACCCTAGTTTGGAGTTTCAATGGTATAAAATCTTGATATTCTATTTTCAGCCTATGTCAGATTTTTTTATTCCCTGTGTGAATGAATACATTTCCATTTAAATGAATGCGGAACGTTGGACATGCATTCTTTATTCTTAAATTATTCGCGGGTTGTTACGAGCACGTATAGTGATTGTTAGGCATACTTATTATTTCCGAACAAAATTGTACCTAAAGAAGTAAATTGGAACAATGGCCAATTCATAGGAAGAAGGATTTAAAGGTGTCAAAAATTTACCGATAATTGTTGTTCCCGAAGTAGTGCCGTTCGCCCCGTTTTTGTTTGCGTTTAAGTCAACGCCACAGGGGACTTACAAAACATCGATCAGAAATTAATCACATGCTTTTATCCTATCTGGACGAGTGGATTATCACGATAAGTGGGCGAATCCCAAATCTGTTCGCAGTCCGTCAAGACGAGTTTGTGTTTGAAAATAAATGAATCACAAGTCGGGGCCCTCGACTCGTTCTAAGTGGAAAAAAAAGTGAAATGAAATATTGTCCCAGGAAAATTTCATCACGTAATGAGCGGAATGACGGATCTACCGAAACGATATTAACAGGATCCATCGGGGAATGAATATCAAAGTTCAAAATCAGGCAGATGGCGAAAAAACAATGAATATACACGTATAAAACACAAATGTAGTTGAAAAACTGGAACGTAGCAGCATTACATCTATATGTAATGGCAGTGTTTTCATTTTACTAATATTAATTTTCGTAAGACTTTTTAAGGCATCGAATATCGAACTTTTATTCCTTAACTAGGCAGCGGCAATACGAATTATCCACAAAAAGTTAACGTAAACTAAAATCCTGCGTGGTGTTATTTACTTTTACATTGATAAAAGAATCGAAATGCTAACAATAAATGCAGCAATATTTTTGTATGTATGTACCCCTAATTACTGGGTAGGAAACATGGTGCAGGTTTGAAATTCAAGTTCCTTACTCCCTCTGCGCTAAAACTGAAAGCCACTCGGGAAATTTAGAGAATTTGTATCATTTGGAAATTTCCCAATTTAAATTTTTCCGCTGAGGTGAGTTTCAATTTTTATTGCAGCTTGTTTATACGAAAATACACAAAAACCTGTGCGTGAGTTTGCATTTCAGTTTTTAAATTTGTACTAAATTTTCGTCGCATCATATGTTGTTTTATGTTTTTAATTTAATTAGTTGTAATTCATTTCACTTCATATATACCTCGATTTATTAATGTTATTGCAAGAGATGTGCCATTGGGATCGATTACAACGGCTCACCCTAATACAGACGAGCTGTTTACACCTTTACGAATATCACATGTGATTAAAGACCATTGTTATTAACATTCATTGTTTGTATATTTCCACAACAATTACATACTTCTAAGCATTAGGATGAGCAGAATATTTTTGGTACCTTTTAACGTCAATAATCATATAAACATTGATTATTTACTCATATCAAATGAATTACTTATACTTATATTTTACTGCCTAAGATCATTATGACCACGAAAAAATTTTTAATACACATGCTTCATGGGCATACACTAACACAAACAAGACTCTCTGAGTAAGCTATAATAAATCTTGGTGGTCGATATCTCCACGTAAAATATAGTTTGTTGGTACCTCAGTGGGCCAACGCTGCCTTTATTTTCGGAATATATGTACATACACTAGTCGAATTTATTGCAAGTACATGCGGGTAATCATAAAAACTTACTTTGGCACTTTCGGGAATTTCGACCGCACCATCAGACCCACACTTGAACCTTACAGAATGGATAGTTAATCTGCCTCTCCAGCTCAATATTTTTTGGACGCCAATTTTGAAAAGTTGTCATCGTGGCGGCAATTTCTTATGGAGACCCTTTTAGTAACGTATACCACAAGTTCATTATTCTATTTTTTCGTTTACGCGCATACCTCGTATTAAACAGTTTTCCCCATGAGCGTTTGATAGCGAATGAGAAATTGACGGTCATGTTGAATACTTTTTATACCTCAGTGTACAACGTACAAAAAATCCCAACTAATTTGGAAATTTACAAGTATCAAATTTTCCTTATAAAGGTGTAAATATCTGTACAAGTATTTTCTCATCTTGGATACCTTTGTAATACCTATACTTAAAATAGAAAGCAACTGTGTAACTTGAATTTTTCGTTCATGCAGATTGCCATAAATCTAATGATTCAAGAACAGGAGTATATTTGCTACATTATTTTGGTGGGAATGTTTGTGGCATTACAGGCAATTTAATTTCAGATTGTTGATTTTAACAGGAAAACATGCTAGAAAAATAAAATGCATACGATTCCACCCTAGGGAAATTTAATATTTCTCTACCGCCTAAAGATTGTTAACGAAAAATGATCGAGCAAAAATATAAACTAACTTATCTATGGAATTTCTTACTATATACTCGTGTCATATATATGTATGTTGCATCATTAGCATATCAACTGAATTTGCCATCTGTCGATTCACGCGTGGCATCTCCACGTCACCAGATTTAATTACATGATTTTTTACATTTCAATAATCCGTCATTTGTGAATTTATCTTCAGCGTTTTGTGTAATCCTTATCGTTTGTGTATCAAAAGCGAATTGAATTAAAATTATTTTCAAAGTATAAAGGAGATAAGATGACAGAAAACAAACGTTTAAAAGTCAATCCTAAGTAATGATTTTTATTCTTTTCATCCAAAGACCATTTGAAGAAATCAATAGCGAGCTCGACTTTCAAAGCAATGTTTTTAAAGCTGAGAAAATTAATTGATGAACGAAGCTGTAGCGTCTAAAACAAATCTACTTTAGCTTAGCAGAAAATGTCGAATGGGAACGAAATACAGGAATATATAAGCTTCTTTCAAATAAATGTAATTAACAGCATGTCACTTCGTTTCTTACTTCTGAACACTAAACATCGAATCTTTTTAAAAGTCTGTAGACAACTTCCACCAATAACTTCGCGCCTTCAGCGGAGAAGGAGATTCTTCACCGAAAGAAAATCTTATAAAAGAAAAGAGCCATTTCAAAACATCACGCTGATGCAAATGGGACTTCGGAAATTCCTAGAACGAAATCAAAGTTTTGTCAATACGGTGTGGTTTACATCAACGAAAATAGTGTACTAATGTCCTTTGATTCTCTTGAAACTTAAGAATATCTGCTTCCAAATGGATTTCAGGACATATGTAACATCGGGATATTGATACATCCTTTCAATGTTAAATCTATTTGCTGAATGAAATTCGATTTGACGAATCTTTTCCACTCTTGACACGAGTATTTTCTTGGACTGATGGTCGTAATGGATTAACTCTCTGTGTGCATAACTTTTCTGAAATGTAGTAACAAGTTAAACGATAATTTACGACTTCAAAGACGATTTTTACTTCATTAATTCCCGGGCGAAAGGTCATAAAATCCCTAAACCAGCATATTCTCCACAGTCGACGTTTCAACCGGTAATAACTCAACCTCGGGACTACCATAAACGCGTATGTTAATATATTAATTTGTTTGTAAGTAGAGTAACAAAGAGTTAATTAGAGATATATTGTATAAAAATGTACAATATACATAGGTCTTCCCGCAAATTCTGTAATAGAATTAATATGCTTACGCTTGTCTTAATCGATAAATAAGCACTAAATTGATATACACTGATCTGATTGATATCGATAACAATTGCTACCCAACATATGAGGAGACATTACCTCTGTCTTTTGTTCGGTGATACATGAATTTATGTACTCCCTCTTCCCAGGATACGCAACGTGCATGCAAATGTAACGCTGATGCGGAAAACGAAAATATTTAATACCTATACATGAAACACGAGAGAGAGAACAGATAACCCGATTATTACCTATCAGTCAAAGCAAGGAGCTGAACAGCTTGAAGTACTGACATGATTGTAATCATATGTGACTTCGTTAGTGTTTACTAATATATTTTAAGAAGGAATATTCGTATGGGCCAAAGTACTGCGAAACTGACTCTTTATCCCTACGTTAACACATTTTGGGATTTCATATTTCCGATATCAGCTCTTTATGGGATGAATCAATAACTTGTAGAAGGGGCAATGAAATTTCGTCTATTTTAAAAGTTTTGAAGCTTTTAAAAGAAAATTCTAGTGATTTGGTCAGACACATTGACCAAAACAACAAATGTATGATATTATTTTAGACGATCTGTCTTGTAGCTAATGGCACCTTTGATAGCATTCAGTAAAATGAGACCACGATGCGATACCAAATTGAGAAACAAAGCGTGTTACCAAGACCTTCAAAGGTCCCCAAAAATATAGGAAAAATTATAACAGGCGTGCTATATTAATCCATCTGTTACTCATGGATCGGAACGCTCAGACTTTAACGATTCACTAAAGATATGTTACTCAGTCTTAAATACTACGAAATTATTGATATCAACATAACCATATCTCCACAAGAAAACTGAAGAATCTGGAAGATATGTTAGGTTAAATCCCATGAGACATTAAGCTTTTACGAAAGTTCAATTAGGTAAACGAGAGGAGGAAATGGCCAATTTAGAAGTCCTGCATGGACCCTTTTTTAGCTAAAATTACTTTTGCCTATATACCCTTTTTGCTGTGATCGCTGTTACATTTAACCACCTTTTACAAATGTTTAATTTTGATTTAATTTTCTGGGTTATTTCTACTTGGTTCCAGGCTTTTTCTTTTTACTTAAAGTATTGCATCGGTTTAAAATAACTGCAAAAACTTTTGGAAGAATAAATCATTCTCAATTATCTTAGTGTGAAAGTAAAGAACATGAACAAGATGTGACTGTATCTCGTTTAACTCGAAGGTTAACAGTGGCCATTTTCTCGGATTGTGGGAGGAATTACACTTTTTTCCTTTCGTCCATGAAGGAAAGTTTAGCGAAAGTTGAATTAATGACGGGACAGGCCGAAAGTAAACAAATGCTATAATTGGAGATGTATTACGATGTTCTTTTCGGGTGGTTAAAACGACCCGGAATCGTATCGAAACGGGAGTAGAGACATAAATTTTTATTTCGGAAATTGCAGACGTTTATATTCGACTTCGGGGTCATTGGAGAAATCTCGAAAGCATACGGGGATCGAATTAAGAAGATGGAAATTATAAATGGATTCGTTGATGCGACGATGGGTACGTTTTAACAGATGAGGAAGGTGAGGAGTCAAATCTCTGAAAGGGAATTTATATTTCAGTGCACGCCGAGTGGTGAACCCAAATTCCATTGAAATATTTTAGAGCGATGAGCTTTTGTGTTCGGGACTAAATTATCATTAAAAGTCGTGAAACTAGACATTTCATACACCGCGATCTCATAGTCAGCGAAAAATGTAACGTGAATGCAATTTAATTCGTAACACACCACCATTTATAGGTTTACTTTTTCCTTGTTGATATTTCGTCGGCTCACTACACATTTTTGTTATTTACAACGTTTTCCCTGAATTCTGTTTTCATTTGTCTGTGTAAATATACATATACAGAATAGGGACGTAAATAGTGAAAACTTGCATAACAAAATTGTATGGAAATAACAAAAGATACAACATTTTTAATGAAATACGTAATTTGGTTTCTGAAAAATAAAAGTATCCTCACAACAAGGTACACCTAAATGTTTGACGAAGACTGGGATTTTTAATAAAGTCACAGTTTAATATACTTTTTATTTTAATGCCCCCATATTAAAACGTGAAACCTAAATGTGTTGCCACTAACAATTGTTTAAACTTGAGAGTCTTGCTTTATAATTCATGAAATAAAATATGCGAATCCATATATCGGGAACGAACTAATATATTTATTACCCACTGGTAATTTCATACCCCAAATACAGTTATTTAAAGAAAGGAATGACAATAGGACGCCTAGAAATAATTAGAACCAAGGTTGAATGGCATTGTGTAACATCCAGAAAATTTGGGAACATTCTGTCTTCTCAAGGGGAAATTCCATTTCGAGATTTTGTTGACTTTCTGTTGAAGAATGTTCACTTCTAAATACGATTTAAATTAACGTTTTTTACAGTTGGACGCAGTTTCCAATTTTGTACCTGGGATAATCCAGATAACTACTACACGGCCATGTGACCTTTTAAAAAGTGTTATAACGACCTTATTAAAACAGATTATTCAACCGAAGAAATCTTTTTTAAGAAAATACAAACTATTATAAACGAAACTAGGTCGAATTTCCGAGTGTACATTACTTAGGTATACGCGTATGTAATTAAATTCATTTCGCTATGAGCTATAAAGTAAATTCCATGAAAGTTTAGTCTTTTTAGCATTACACATTCGTTATCGATCTGGAAAAGAATGCATGGAATGAACTTTTAACACTATTCCTCACTCTGCAGTAAGTTACATAATTTCACCTATCTCACGGTTCATCTACTGATGCCTTGCTTGGAAGTTTGCTTAAAATTATAAACTCGATTTTATAAGTAAACGAAAAACCAGAAAGCGATCATGCTAAACTCAGGACAATTAATAAGCTTATAGTGCGCTATAAGCACAACGTTCAATTAACTCAACCGATCGTTTTAGAAATGAATATTTTTTTCTATGTAACGACCATTTCTCAATATTAGTTTATTAGCTTCATGTCACATATCAGTTCATTTCGATCTTAGTTAGAAAAATTGGATGTATTATTCGAATAATAAGTTTATAAATGATTTATGAAACAATGAACTTAACGGTGTAATAGCACAACGCTTTACTCTATATTATTTCATAAGTTTACACAGTTCACTTCTTCTAGTTATGACCGTTTGGAAGATAAATAAATCTTTTTGGTCCTAACAAAAAATTTGATATAAATAAAAAATAAATCACAAGAGTACCAGTCTAACTGACAATTCGGTATTGAAATTAAGTACACTGGGTGCTTACGAAAAGTATCTCAAAATTAGTTTCCGATCAGACCAAAACTTATTTATACATTATTTCAAATTTTCATTTTCTTCCAAAAACGCACCTACTTTAAATCTAGCCATAATTTAAATTTTCGAATTCAGGTTTGAGGTCAACATTTAATACAAATTAACGTAGTATGACCGTTATGAAGGAGGGCTTAGCAGCACCCTGTAGAAAATATAACGACTTTCAAACGTTGCTTACTTCCCGTTTAGTCTGTAGAGTACTTTTCTTGTTGGAAATTTTATTAGCTACAACTGTTCCCAAAATAAATAAATTCGTCTCGAGATATCAGTCCGCATTACTTGACATGAAATTTTATTAGAACTTGAAAACTAATTCTGTCCAAGGAGATTGGAATTGGGTCACGTGACTTGTTGGAAGACTGAAATTATCTCAAAACTGATAAAGCAATAAAATCCGTTCGGGAGCATCGAGATTCTTCGCTCGGCATATTTGATGAGGTGCCAAGTGTGATGTTTAACCGGAATTTAATTAATGAAAATTTCAAATCAGATACATTAGATGGATGAATAATAGCGTGTAGCGCAAGCGTCCTCGTAATATCTGTTCAAATCAGTCAAGTGCTATTTATGATAGTGCGGCCATCCGGTCACGGCAAGCGACCGGAAAAAGGGCCCAACGGGCCTCGTTAGAGAAACCAATTAAAACAATTTTCTTATAGGGAACAATAGTCGGGGAGTAATTACATTTTATGAAAAGAAAATATGTTCGGGTTTAGTTTCTGCTGCTTTAGCTTCAAAAGTTTCATTACAACACGAACAGATGGCCCATGACCCCGAAATGAAATTAAAACGTTCCGCTGGGCGCCGCGCATTCCATTCAATCATTTGCTTCGATTCAGTTGCCATTTGTTATGAGTTTATGCTAACAACGTTTGTCTTTATCTAAAACGTGGCCCGGCATCTTTCTTTGTATTACAGTGCGGCATCTGCCCTCGGTGAAACGTGTGAAAAACAACGAATTGCTCTGAATAAAGTATGCAGCATTCATTTCAATAAAACGGAATAGTCGTTGTGTAAGCCAAATGAAATAATTTTATGTGGCGTGTAATGTCATTATGAAGGTTTCGGCACGAAATTTATAACTGAATTTTACCAAAAATTAGGCTTCTTAGCCTAACACACAAAAATATACTGGATGTAAACGCATCTTTCCTGGTATACACAATGCGACATTTCTCCTCTGTGAAACATGTGGAAAACAAGGGAACACTGCGAACGCAGCATTCATTTCAACAAAACAGAATAGTCGTTGCGTAAGCCAAGGGAAATAATTGTATAGGCACGTAGTATCGTTATGAAATTTCAATACAAATGTATAACTGAATTATGAACTATTAATTAGATATTTGTTCGAGTTTATCTCTTCTATATTACAAATATGTGTTTGACTACACTAAAACCCAAATCAACAGCGTCACTGTAAATAAATATTACTAAAATATATACACAACGCTTTACTCTCAACATCAGAACCAGACTGCTCAGTGTCAATCAATTGTTGGTTCAGCATACACCAAAAAGTGTGAAATAATTCATAACCCATATGTGTGAAGTAACTAAGAATTTTTCATAATATGTAAGAGATAAAACTCATAAAATGTGGCAAATTCACCTAAACCTCCCCTATGAAGCTATTCACAAGAGAAATTCAGAAGCCAAAAGAGAATCAATAAGATGTTGGTAAATACGAGAACCGATGAGTTTCTTTTAAAGATAACCAAAATAATTAAGAAACATACTTCTATTCCTCCTAATAAAAGCAACAATGGACTACACTGAAAGAGAAAGGAAATAAGATCTACAGCTGCTCAGAATATCATGTCAAAAATTCATTAGATTCAAATTTATGGTTACTATTTTAAAACTAGTTTTAATAATCATAAAATGCTCATTGAATTTTTTTAACATTTACTTAGAATGAGTTTTAAATCTATAACATATCTTCAAGTAAATCAACTTTGTAAATAAAATTTCTCCCAGCAGAAACTAACCATAAATGATTTTTGAATCAGGTTGTGACATCAGGTTTTTTAAATTTATAACTTAAAGTAATAAAAAATCTAGATTCAATTTCAATCCTTTCAACTGGTTTAGTACCTCAATATCAATTACATAGGATTTTAGCTTCTAAAATAGTTTCATAAGTACGGATATATGTTATGCGTTTGAAGTTTAAAGGTATCGGTTTTGAAGGATTACTGCATAAACATACCAAACGTACATCCTCGATAATCTATCTGTAATTCTAATAAACCCTCGTAGAAAATATATTTTCCATGCTGATCTACAAAACTAATGCATGTATTGAAAATATTCTTACCTTTATTTAGTAAATACTTATTGTAAATCTCGTGGATTACACGTAGCAGTCGAAACATTTCACATCACTGGATTTCAATTGAAATTGCAAAGAGACTTGGTATTTCTAGAACTTCTCTAATTCGAATAATGTTTGAAGGAACTTTGAGCGATGAGAAGGGTCCAAGTCAACAAACGGCAGAATCGATATATGGCAATCTGAGATCCCTCAGGAGACAGTTAGTGGGGACAAGCCGTGTCATTTTTAACTGCCACAATCATATCGAGACTTAATTTGTTATTGAGGCGTTTTATGAGTTTTTCATTTTATATTCACTGCACTAACTTTTACTTACTTATAATATTAATATTATTACAAATTATAAATTATTTGCAATATTCACTCTCTTCGTAAGGAGACATTGCTCAAGGAAGGAGTGAATTGGCAAGTAAATTCCCCTGACATGAACCCGATAGAAACTTTGCAAGATAATGTTTAGCTAACAGTATACAAACTATTATTTCCTCCAAAGGCGTACTTGGCCCTGGAGGAATTGTACAGTATACCGCAGGCCTCTGTCAATAACTATACAGTTGAAATTAACATTACATGTGTAGTGTTTTAATTTTTAAAAAGGTAGTGTGAAATATATCATTATTTGGTATTTTACAGGAAATAAGATGTATATGCCATGTGAATTTGATGTGAAAGAATCTTTTAATTTTATTCAACTTTACATGAAAGTTTGAAAGAGTGTCCACAATTGTGACGATGTGTCGATTTATGGCAAGTAAACAAGGGATTGTTAAGAAAATGTCACAACTAAGAATGATTGATCGGTGACGCTCAAATAAAATTCTAACGCTGCTGTAGGAGATCGTATAAATTGAGCCAAATGTTCTCTTTTCGCATTATATCTTTAAATATCATTAAAATGAAAGATCTTGTAATATTCTATACGCAAGTGCACGTTAATAATATATACGGCCCCGATATCTATACAAATATTTTTTCAAAGCTTGAATTATTTAAAATAATACACTGTTTCCCGTAACAGCTATCCAAATGGATATTTGTCCCCAATTTGCGAGAACGTTTCGCTTGGTATCGATTATTAAAAAAGGAGTAGAAGAAAAAACAAAGGGAGAATACTAGTCGAGATACATACATATTTGTTAAGGAAAGTTTGACAGATAAAATCTGGAAATCAGGATACATATACGCACTCAAAGATTAATCTCATAGACGTTACAGTTAAATTATTTATTTCCTTTTCGTCCATTTTCAGTGATATATAACAAGTGTTTGCTTTCTGGGAAACTCGCATTATTGTGAAAATAGGTACTACCATACTCCCATGCAGCTTTGTACTTCTCTATTTTTAGTAAATGCAAGTTAATATTCACTTTGAAATATTATTACATTCTAGTATAAAGCAACCCGAGTATAAAAGAACCTAGAAATTGATTTAGTCCAAGCATAAGAAGAGCTCGGGCTGAACAAAGATATACAAAAGGAAAAACTCTTCCTACCTTGACAGAAGATTAAATGAATGTATACATAACTGATGATAATGCAAATAAAAAGGAATTTACTTGAATTACTCGGTCAAATAATTCCGCTAAATAATAGTGTCCAAATTTCTATCTTGGCCCATATTTTTACCGATGATTGATAAATTTTCCATGAACTTAATATTTCATGTTATTGAACCATTAGTGTGAGTATCTAGTGTGTAACTTTCTTTTCTTAATGAAACTATTGATTTTATTCAGCGTTTAACTAACGTTAGGGTAGGTTTAGGTTTGTGAGAGTGGTCCCTTTACGGATCTTTGCACTGCGACAGTGCTGCCTATTGTGTCTTTTACCTATTTATATTGCCCCTCTCAATCTTCTTGAAAAAGTCGATGATCCTCCCGGGGACAAGTTCGTCCACGTGATTTAACTAATGTAATTGAAATATGGACTTCTCATTGAACAGATATGTGACATAAGTTATTTGAACATAACCGTATCATTAAAAACATATTTAGCCTTCACTGACTATCGAGAATACTATACCAATCAATAGTGAATTAAACGTAAATATATTAACAAATTCTCTTAAAGGTCCTTTTAATTTGCAACGGCAAATGCAAAGGCGTAACTATAAGGAACCTTAAGATCACAGCCATACTATTTGCTTGTAAGCTCAATAGCATCAAGACGAAAGAAGTTGTTAGAAGTAGTGTTAATACAATTGTTTTTCAAAAAATACTTCATATAAATGAATACACCATATCGTAATCCCTAAAACAAGTTTTAGTTTATGAAACTAAACAATATAACCTAACTAATCAGATATTTAAGACACAAGAAAAAAAGTTGCAGAAGAATTGACATGTCGTGTCAGTTTATACGCGATTTACCGTAGCAAATTAGTTAAATAAAAAATAACGGTAAGTATAATGCAATTTAGAAATTTTTTATCACAAATCTACATGTTCTCGTTATGAATGGAATATAATTTATTTGAAGCATAACGCAAAACAAAGACTTCGCGCCTGCCTAAACAGAAAACCCCCCATATTTCCATGTCTTTTGGGGTTACGCCCATGGACGAAAACGCCCTGTCCTAGATATTTCCTGACCCCCTAGGACTGGCGCGATGAGACGAGCAAAGCGTAGTTTGCAAACATTTGAGTTTTGAGTAAGAGGTAGTAAGTATGAAAAATCCCCCATGCTTTATTAGCATTAGGTGCACTAACCGCAGACGATAAGGGTCGCGCATTTGAAGCATATAAGCCAACTTTCTCCGCAATGCTTCCGTTTAAAAACACGCAGTAGGCATCTATTACCTACATTAACTGATGAAAAATACTTTTCGTGCATTTGAAATTTCGTCACAGATTGGTATTAGGATTTCTTTCATCCGCTAATATTCGAAAACTTGTGTTACTGTGTATTTCGAGAGTTTTAATCCCGGAGTTCACAGTTTTATAAAGTAAAATTGGTTATTGCAAACATGAACTTTTAAGTGAAATTTGTGAACTCCTGACATTTCATAAATTTAGGTTTATATATTTTCGTTTCTTTGTTCCACATTTCAGACTTTGTTTCAGTGGAGTTGAATTTGTTAATTAAGTTTTGTCCAAGTTCAAGTGCTCCCTTTGTTCTTTATATTTAAGTTTAAAATCGTTGGTAATTAAACAACGATATACACTTAATAATCCTACTTACCATCATGCTTTAAAAAATTTGTCCAAATTATAGGTGGATGTTCAAAAATTTTTACTTCTTTCGTGTTTGAAGGAAATATCCTAAACGTAATTCAAAATTCTCCCCGATTTATTTTTTAATAAAGCCTACACACCAATTCGTGTTTCTATGTAGATTAAAAATGTATAGAATTACATTAGCGAGAGGCGTTAATGAGGTAACGAAAATGTTAATTACATTTCATCCTTTATTACATCCAAGTGAAAGATCCCACTGCCGTTAAAACGGTTAGGGGGTGAACAATTTCGAGTTAAATTATATATCCTTATCAGCCAAAACTTTGAGCAAAACCACCTCTCAATTCTATTATATGTAGTGGAGAGCTGATAATTGGGAAAATCGAATTGTATTGTGAATAGGTCATCGTTTCTAACTGCTCTAATTATGGACTAATTTGCGAAGTTCTCGGTCAATCTAAGGTCAATCGGGCACACTTGTAATAGAGGTTAATACCGTGAGCAACGCATTCAAACTTAAACTTTGAACTTTATTATTGGGGAACAAAAGGTTGTTACAATATCTGCAGTGGTAACGTATTAAAACTTCATAATTAAATAAGTGTGGCAGTTTCTCGTACAGATTCCAGCAAAATACATAATTTAACTAAACAACAATTATCCCTAGGATGATCCACGCCGTCAAATGTCGACGCTGTCGGGATTTCCATTAAATGATTTTGTGCGTTGAAATTTAGATTTCGTTTCATTAATCAATTATCCAATAGACTTCACACAACCCCCTCGTGTAATTTCCACACCCCTTTTGCTAAGAAATTCGATTTCGATAACAAGTCACTTGTCTCGTCATTTAGCACTAACATTTTTATTTCCGTCGGTAACATCCCACGTAAAACCTATATATCTTCGATGTGTGATCTTTACAGCAAAAACTTTCCCGCTGAAGTGAATTTGTGAGAAAAGGTTCTGCCAATGGAATCACTGAAAACCACAGTTTAGTTAATTCGCGGTTAAAACAGTCAACCAATTGAATTATAGCTATCTTTCGTCCATTACTACTGCGGTTTAGTCGGCGGGCTGTTTTAGTCAAATTAATCCAGAGACTAAAAACATGGCTCTGATTTCTGATTATGATCGAACGGAATTTAACCCTTTGGCTGAACCAGGAATAACGATAATAAATTTTGACAGTATCATTCATCTATTGAAGCTGATTGGTAATGTTAAAGAAATATTTGCAGTTGATATTGTATCATATTTCTGAAAATAAGATATGTTATCGATTTTAACAACAAATTCAAAAGTATTTCGTCACAACTCTGTTTCGAAAATAAATACCTAAAGAATATTACTGCAAGAATATTTTCGTCGCGACTTCCACAGATAAACATAAAAAGGAATACCAAGGACAATACCAAGTAAAAAAATACATTAACACCAAAATACAAATGAGTTTTCTACAAGCTTTACATACAAACGATGTTTTCCGTCTTTTACAAAAGAGTATAAAGTCCACCTCACCTTCCCTTTGAGCTGTCTTTCTATGCTGGGATTGTTACACCATCAACTTATTCGTGCCACATCTTACTTATTTTTAGGGAGTTTTACACAATAAAATCAATACTTCGTTAACGTGAGTCAGTAAAGTGTTTTGAGTTATTAAAAAACTAGTGTCGTTGTGCAACTCCATATACTTCGCATTGTCACATGATACTCTTTACACCCATTAACCATTCACTTACAGTTTGAAATTCATATGGGTAAGTTATCTTAGTAATTTTGGAGTAAAGTGAAATTTATATATATAGTATGTTCATGGATTGAGTTACAATGAGGAGGAAGCGCGAAAATAAAAATACTTTCGATAACACGCCTTACTTGTTATAAAACTACTAAATTCTACGGTTTAAGTCTGGGTTTAACTACGAATTTAAGAGGGGAGGCAGTTTACGTTAACTAAAAAAAGTTAACTTTCTAATTAGCAACAACAGAATCCGACATTAGCTACCGGAAAATAATATCCTGTTTAGAAACACAAATTATGGAGCCTCTTTTTGTCAAAACCCATACGAAGAACGTAGAAATTGAGCTTCCTGGGATATCGACTACTACTTTTCAAATATTCTGTTTTCAGTCAACACACAATTAAACGTCTTGTAAAAATTCATGTTTAAGAAGTTTCAACACGAAAATTTACAAGTATGGGCTCTTGAAGTCGGTAAAAAGACTAGATAAAAAGGTCGAAAAGTGGATATCGGTTACAGCATAATGATCCAAAAAACACAGCAGTCGACCCTATCCCGAATGGAAGAGAACAAATGGCGTTAAAACGTGAAATTGACCTCCACAATTACTAGAAGCAAATCCAATCAAAAACGTGTGCGATTTAAAAAGTCCAAGCCAGCACTACGAACAACGTTAAATTTAAAACGGCTGGCCGGAGTGATTTGGATTATTTGAAGCTCATTACCACGAAAATATGCACAAAATCTCGTGAAAAGTGTGTCGAATAATGTAAAGCTATTCTCCATGTCAATGGAGATTTTAAGTAAAAAAGTTGAAATGAGTTTATATCTCACTAACCAATGTATCCAGTTTCGCTCGGAGGTCGATCTAACCTCAACCCTTTCTACAACCCCTCATAACGTGAAATTTGGGATTATAATATTTTTCTGAAACATCTGGGAGCCCAATTTACAACCGTGCCAAGTTTTCCGTTTCTAGCAACTGTTACATAAATTTCACACCTTTTTCCATTCCATCGGAAAACGATATTCGCAGTTTTTACATTTTTTTAGAGACACTTGAGGATTTAAACTATTCTCGTGCAAAGTATAAAGATCGTACCTACTCTAGAAGTACCTTAGAATAATAATGATCCATCCCCTCAAAAAGTGAAATTTGCAATTGTTGGATTTCTCTGAACCATCTGGGCGTCAATTCCATATTTGTCCTAAGTTTTCAGTTGTTTGGGAACTGTTCTACAAATCTCACTCCCTTTTTACTACCTATATGAGTGAAATTTTGAGTTTCTAGATTTCTTTATACACTTACAATACAAGGATCTAAAAAAAAGATGCAGATTCCTTAAGCTTCTTTCTGCTCGAGAAGTTCCCTAGAATTATACTAATAAAATATGAATCTCTTCCCGCTGTTTCACTCTCTTACATTTCTGGACTGTCTGGAAAATTTAGATTTCTGGACTATCCTGAAATATCAGGGAGCTCAATATCTAAGGGTACCAAATTTCCAGTTCATATCTATTTAGTAATTGTTGCATAAATTTCACCCCCTTTTCCACCCCCTCCGTGAGCAAAATTCAGTTTTCAATTTTTTTGAGCATCTCAGAGCTCTAAATTATTCCCATGCACAGTTCAAAGTATCCAGCGTCGACTTTTTAATTTTGACGACATAAATTTTTCCAAAATATAAAATTGATTGGGTAATGTTCAAACACCTTAAATCTACTCGTCGAAATCTTCCAAACGACACCCCATATGTCAAAATTCATTCAAATAATTTTTTCCGCCAGTAACCATATGGGCTTCTATTTTCAGTCATAATTTCATGGGTGTTCCATCGTTTTTCCAAGCTGTACACCATACATATTAAATACTACTATACTTTTCACTGAAATTGGTTAAACCGTTAAAAAACTAAAAGCCTCCATGATTGCGGATGGACATCGGACACCATATTTTAGGCCAAATAACCCAAAAAGAATAAAATCACTTAGGATCAAAGTATCCTTGGACGAAATCCACTATCCTCACATCAAATCGCAGTAGGCTGTGGAAATTCGCCTGGAACAAATGCCGTTGCCTAGCAACGCTCAGCCGAAAAACAAAGACTTAATCCTAAACAGTAAACAACGCCATTTGCACTTTATACACGAAAGGTGCTGCAGTCTCTGTCAGAGCTCCCCGAGAGATTATAGAATATTTACGAAATGAGTTTGAGTGGTGTCCAACATCTTAAACGAGCATGTTTCTCGTTATCCGAACTTCACGAAAGGAAGAAGCAACCCGAGGACGGAAGCGACCAGGAGTCTAAGAAGAGCTGCTGCAGGCACTGCTGCCGCTACGGTGGTAAGAAGAGGCGATTATTAAGAAACAAGAACAAGGTCACCAAGAAGCACACCAAAGGGAAGCGTATGATGGGGTTTTTAACGACGACGTTAATGATACTATTGGTCACCATTGGATTCTTAGTGTGCTTTGGTAGACTTCCGTATTATATCCAACTACTTATGGAGCTCTTCATGCCACCGGAACCATCCCTCTTCGAGAAAATAATTCTATGGATTCTGCAGTGTACCAGGCCGCTACCGGAATGGGCCATACGAGTACACCACCCATTGCCCTAACTAGGAGAACTCAGCCAGGGACAGCAGCGCTTAGATTTTGTATATTTATTATCTACATTTGTATTTTAATTATATTTATTATTAGAAATAGTTCAAAATTATAGTGCGAAAAATATTATTTGGGAAAAGAATAAACTAAATTTTAGTTATAGATGAGTTTTTTTATTTGTATTTGTAGAAATAGGCTGTAAATCATGAGTAAAATACTATAAAGTTGAAATGTTATTATTAGAAACTCAGCTATATTCGATAATATTAATACTAGAATTTTCAATAAGTACTAACAATAATTTCGTCATTTTGAAACGTTCGTTAACCTAGTGTCTTCGACATCGAGACATATGGAAATATTGAATTGTTAATAATGTAGTCACTCATCAGTAATCATGTAATGTAGTAATAATGTAATCACTTAACGAATGGAAAATGAAGCAGCTATTGCTGCCTGAAAAACAATACCCTAACATATGATGTTCACCTCTTCTCAATTGGTTTTATTGTCAAAATTTGCTTACAGACAGGGAAAATGAAGGCCCGGTTTGTTAACATATATTTAATTCAGTTATAGTCTTAACGACGTTAGAATCTGTAAGTGATCAGTAGCACTCACCAGGAAGACTCAACCAGGGGCAGCAATTTTAGTTAACTATCTTTCAATTCTTTAACATTGCAGTTACAGATATCACAAGAGTTTGAGATTCGATTGAAGCTAGAACATATAATATTTACTGGGGATTTTAACATCAAATTTGTGTGTTGGCTTTATAACATAGAAACGATTTATTTATCGGTTATTTTGTCTTGGAGTAAAGAAATTGATCTGGCTAAGTACTACAGGGCAATCTACCCATCCATGCAACAATTTAAAAAAACAACATCAATGCATTTTAAACCCTTCTCCCTTGGTAGTTTTGAAAACCATACCTATTTAATAAATAAACATAATTTGTGCATCATTCAGAATAAAAACCATCTAGTTAGAAGTTTATATAGTTTGTTGGTACTTTTTCAAACATGTACACATGATGATTATAACATTGGTTTCAGTTTAGTACAGCATTCTAATTTTGAGCGCATCAGACTGAAGAAAAGGATACTAAGGACTCTTCGGTCACTGAAGTATCGGCAGCTGAGAATAATGAACCCAAGTAACTGTCCTGTTTCCAGAGTTATCTTGCTTATATGATCTATGAAACTCAACTATTTATAAACATATAACATTGCAGTATTACATTATGTTGATCTGAAAGCACACTTTCTAAGCCACAAGAACATGAGGTTTTCTTTAACAACTTCAAACAATGCTCACACTTTGTAAGACATTGCAAAGTACATTCCTTCTTTCAGAACGCCTGCTAAGATGTCAGGGACGACAAGGTACAGGGACGAATGACTTGTTAGATAAAATTTATCTGTATAAAGGTTGAGTAGTGAGAAACTGTTTTGACTCTGACTGACTGAGATTGCTTTGACATCAATCGCATTAGGCTGTGGAAATCCATCTTGAACAAATGCCGTTGCCTAGCAACGCCCTGCAGGAAAACAAAGACTTAATCCTAAACAGTAAACAACGCCATTTGCACTTTATACACGAAAGGTGCTGCAGTCTCTGTCAGAGCTCCCCGAGAGATTATAGAATATTTACGAAATGAGTTTGAGTGGTGTCCAACACCTTAAACGAGCATGTTTCTCGTTATCCGAGCTTCACGAAAGGAAGAAGCAACCCGAGGACGGAAGCGACCAGGAGTCTAAGAAGAGCTGCTGCAGGCACTGCTGCCGCTACGGTGGTAAGAAGAGGCGATTATTAAGAAACAAGAAGAAGGTCACCAAGAAGCACACCAAAGGGAAGCGTATGATGGTGTTTTTAACGACGACGTTAATGATACTATTGGCCACTATTGGATTCTTAGTGTGCTTTGGTAGACTTCCGTATTATATCCAACTACTTATGGAGCTCTTCATGCCACCGGAACCATCCCTCTTCGAGAAAATAATTCTATGGATTCTGCAGTGTACCAGGCCGCTACCGGAATGGGCCATACGAGTACACCACCCATTGCCCTAACTAGGAGAACTCAGCCAGGGACAGCAGCGCTTAGATTTTGTATATTTATTATCTACATTTGTATTTTAATTATATTTATTATTAGAAATAGTTCAAAATTATAGTGCGAAAAATATTATTTGGGAAAAGAATAAACTAAATTTTAGTTATAGACGAGTTTTTTTATTTGTATTTGTAGAAATAGGCTGTAAATCATGAGTAAAATACTATAAAGTTGAAATGTTACTATTAGAAACTCAGCTATATTCGATAATATTAATACTAGAATTTTCAATAAGTACTAACAATAATTTCGTCATTTTGAAACGTTCGTTAACCTAGTGTCTTCGACATCGAGACATATGGAAATATTGAATTGTTAATAATGTAGTCACTCATCAGTAATCATGTAATGTAGTAATAATGTAATCACTTAACGAATGGAAAATGAAGCAGCTATTGCTGCCTGAAAAACAATACCCTAACATATGATGTTCACCTCTTCTCAATTGGTTTTATTGTCAAAATTTGCTTACAGACAGGGAAAATGAAGGCCCGGTTTGTTAACATATATTTAATTCAGTTATAGTCTTAACGACGTTAGAATCTGTAAGTGATCAGTAGCACTCACCAGGAAGACTCAACCAGGGGCAGCAATTTTAGTTAACTATCTTTCAATTCTTTAACATTGCAGTTACAGATATCACAAGAGTTTGAGATTCGATTGAAGCTAGAACATATAATATTTACTGGGGATTTTAACATCAAATTTGTGTGTTGGCTTTATAACATAGAAACGATTTATTTATCGGTTATTTTGTCTTGGAGTAAAGAAATTGATCTGGCTAAGTACTACAGGGCAATCTACCCATCCATGCAACAATTTAAAAAAACAACACCAATGCATTTTAAACCCTTCTCCCTTGGTAGTTTTGAAAACCATACCTATTTAATAAATAAACATAATTTGTGCATCATTCAGAATAAAAACCATCTAGTTTGAAGTTTATATAGTTTGTTGGTACTTTTTCAAACATGTACACATGATGATTATAACATTGGTTTCAGTTTAGTACAGCATTCTAATTTTGAGCGCATCAGACTGAAGAAAAGGATACTAAGGACTCTTCGGTCACTGAAGTATCGGCA
Source organism: Cryptocephalus primarius (assembly GCA_963576515.1). Classification (NCBI taxonomy): domain Eukaryota; kingdom Metazoa; phylum Arthropoda; class Insecta; order Coleoptera; family Chrysomelidae; genus Cryptocephalus; species Cryptocephalus primarius. The sequence goes on from OY754936.1 coordinate 7,241,832, forward strand.
GCTGAGAATAATGAACCCAAGTAACTGTCCTGTTTCCAGAGTTATCTTGCTTATATGATCTATGAAACTCAACTATTTATAAACATATAACATTGCAGTATTACATTATGTTGATCTGAAAGCACACTTTCTAAGTCACAAGAACATGAGGTTTTCTTTAACAACTTCAAACAATGCTCACACTTTGTAAGACATTGCAAAGTACATTCCTTCTTTCAGAACACCTGCTAAGATGTCAGGGACGACAAGGTACAGGGACGAATGACTTGTTAGATAAAATTTATCTGTATAAAGGTTGAGTAGTGAGAAACTGTTTTGACTCTGACTGACTGAGATTGCTTTGACATCAATCGCATTAGGCTGTGGAAATCCATCTTGAACAAATGCCGTTGCCTAGCAACGCCCTGCAGGAAAACAAAGACTTAATCCTAAACAGTAAACAACGCCATTTGCACTTTATACACGAAAGGTGCTGCAGTCTCTGTCAGAGCTCCCCGAGAGATTATAGAATATTTACGAAATGAGTTTGAGTGGTGTCCAACACCTTAAACGAGCATGTTTCTCGTTATCCGAGCTTCACGAAAGGAAGAAGCAACCCGAGGACGGAAGCGACCAGGAGTCTAAGAAGAGCTGCTGCAGGCACTGCTGCCGCTACGGTGGTAAGAAGAGGCGATTATTAAGAAACAAGAAGAAGGTCACCAAGAAGCACACCAAAGGGAAGCGTATGATGGTGTTTTTAACGACGACGTTAATGATACTATTGGCCACTATTGGATTCTTAGTGTGCTTTGGTAGACTTCCGTATTATATCCAACTACTTATGGAGCTCTTCATGCCACCGGAACCATCCCTCTTCGAGAAAATAATTCTATGGATTCTGCAGTGTACCAGGCCGCTACCGGAATGGGCCATACGAGTACACCACCCATTGCCCTAACTAGGAGAACTCAGCCAGGGACAGCAGCGCTTAGATTTTGTATATTTATTATCTACATTTGTATTTTAATTATATTTATTATTAGAAATAGTTCAAAATTATAGTGCGAAAAATATTATTTGGGAAAAGAATAAACTAAATTTTAGTTATAGATGAGTTTTTTTATTTGTATTTGTAGAAATAGGCTGTAAATCATGAGTAAAATACTATAAAGTTGAAATGTTACTATTAGAAACTCAGCTATATTCGATAATATTAATACTAGAATTTTCAATAAGTACTAACAATAATTTCGTCATTTTGAAACGTTCGTTAACCTAGTGTCTTCGACATCGAGACATATGGAAATATTGAATTGTTAATAATGTAGTCACTCATCAGTAATCATGTAATGTAGTAATAATTTAATCACTTAACGAATGGAAAATGAAGCAGCTATTGCTGCCTGAAAAACAATACCCTAACATATGATGTTCACCTCTTCTCAATTGGTTTTATTGTCAAAATTTGCTTACAGACAGGGAAAATGAAGGCCCGGTTTGTTAACATATATTTAATTCAGTTATAGTCTTAACGACGTTAGAATCTGTAAGTGATCAGTAGCACTCACCAGGAAGACTCAACCAGGGGCAGCAATTTTAGTTAACTATCTTTCAATTCTTTAACATTGCAGTTACAGATATCACAAGAGTTTGAGATTCGATTGAAGCTAGAACATATAATATTTACTGGGGATTTTAACATCAAATTTGTGTGTTGGCTTTATAACATAGAAACGATTTATTTATCGGTTATTTTGTCTTGGAGTAAAGAAATTGATCTGGCTAAGTACTACAGGGCAATCTACCCATCCATGCAACAATTTAAAAAAACAACACCAATGCATTTTAAACCCTTCTCCCTTGGTAGTTTTGAAAACCATACCTATTTAATAAATAAACATAATTTGTGCATCATTCAGAATAAAAACCATCTAGTTTGAAGTTTATATAGTTTGTTGGTACTTTTTCAAACATGTACACATGATGATTATAACATTGGTTTCAGTTTAGTACAGCATTCTAATTTTGAGCGCATCAGACTGAAGAAAAGGATACTAAGGACTCTTCGGTCACTGAAGTATCGGCAGCTGAGAATAATGAACCCAAGTAACTGTCCTGTTTCCAGAGTTATCTTGCTTATATGATCTATGAAACTCAACTATTTATAAACATATAACATTGCAGTATTACATTATGTTGATCTGAAAGCACACTTTCTAAGCCACAAGAACATGAGGTTTTCTTTAACAACTTCAAACAATGCTCACACTTTGTAAGACATTGCAAAGTACATTCCTTCTTTCAGAATGTATATCAAAGTTTGCCTTGATACAGATGTTTTATATCTCTTGTGATATACGTAGGATGCAAAAACGATACTTTAAGATTAAAACACTTACCAGATAAATTATGGGAATAATTCATAATTACTGTACCTTGTAGTAATCTCTCCGGCTCCCTAAGGAAGGACTTTAAGGCCTCTGTGCCTTTGAGATGAAATAGAAGCACATTTATATTTAACCATTTTTAAAAAAAAAACAACTTTAAAAGATTTAAGCAAAATCAATTTAATAGTCGATTGTTTGACTGGTTTGTTAGGTTATGTTTTGACTTTTGACATAATACGAAGAACATGTTTAATACTGCATGGAACGTAAACAGTGCACAATACAATTTTTCTTCTTCTTATTGTGTGAGATGTAAAACAATGAGCGTTTACAGTTGCTTTTAAAAGAAAAATGTTTGGAAAGAGTTAAATCTTCATTAACACTAATCAATGTTTTAAATTTTGTCGTCAACAATTAACAGTAGATTTTCAAAATGCTAAAATAAACCATCGATTTCAAACGACGTGTGTAACAATATTATTCGACCGCACATTCTACTCCTCATGACAAAAAAAATGACTACTTCGTGTTATTTTTAATACAAACCTTTTCCTTATACTAATAAGTATAATAATAGTACTGCCCTATATACTAATAAGTATAATAATGTGATTGTGTCACATGAGATAAATCAAAGAAGAAATAATCAGTTAAAACATTTCATAACAATTTTTTTTAAATAATAGTGAATATACATAAACCGATATTTGAATTGTCTACCAAATTTAACTTCATAAGTTTTTATAAATAAAGAAATTGTATTTTAATATTTCTTCTGTTATTACAGTGTATTATATTCTTATAATAAAGTAAAATTGGAGTTGAATTATTTCAGTCGGATTTAATTATGTGATCAAATATAAACGCATTAGTTAAAAATAATATTGTGCTCAAGTAATTGAAATTAGAAATTTGAGTGTAATGATTTTTCAGCATATGCGTGGTTTTTAAGAAAAACTAAGTAAACCGAAGTATGTAAATGGTCAAATAGAATTGCCATCAAAGTGACCAAAGTGTTATGAATTTATCTCTTCAAATTTGACGAAACGATTTAATAGAAAGAAAGTTATTATAACATTTCAAGAATAATTCAACTGAACACCATGCATTAGCAAAATTTACTTCTTGCCACTAGCAATCATTTTTAATTGCCATCATCTTAAAACTAACTTGTATTCTGTTAGAGCCTCGCTAATCCAAACCCGCAAAACAATTTAATTTGCATTACCCTTACATTTCTATAGGTGATGGTGGTAGTATTTACTTCTTGTACTAACTTACAAAGTATACTTCATTAATTAGGCATATCAGATCAAATTGCGTGTGCTAGCGATATTCCTTTAGTTATAAAGATATTATGTACATCACTCATTTTGTGATTGTGAAAAAAATATATGTGGAGAGGACTTGACGTATTAACGGGAATTAAATTAATCAATCCTTTATTTAAGTAAAATCTACGAGTATTGAGCCGCTCATATGAAAAATTAGCTAAACAAAATAATCCTGATGAACAAAGCCCATGTCCCAGTATCAAAATTAGAGACCCGTGAAATCCTCAGATAGATAAAGTCATCAGCCCCATACATATACATACTCTTGACCGCGGAAAGCTGTTACGAATTTTTTTTTATACAGCTCAAAACATGTCACAACAATCAACCATCAAATTTTCAATAAAAAGGTGACAGGTATAGATGAAGCGAGGCCAATACGGTCTGGAAAATTTATCTCACATATCTGAGAAACGAATGGAATGATTTAAGAAACAATGAATTGTATCTAACAGATTCAAATTGTTTTATTATAAAATAAATTCCTCTGGAAGTACCTGAGAGTGTCAGGGAATGCCTTTTAGGTCCTGAACTCAATCCCTTACTCGATTTCCGAATGTACGCCTGGATAAGCATTGCACGTCATTACATGACGTAGGACCTTGGGGATGAGAAATCGCCCCCAAAGGCGGGCGAATTAGTCACCCGTAACCGAAAGAAAAAGTCATGGATAAAAAATATCAAGAGGTGGACTTGGAGAGACGACAGAACTTTAATACATAAAACACGTAACAAAATCATTTTGTCATAATAGCACTATTATTAAACTTAGCTTTAGGAGGTGGCACCGTGGGAGATAATGTCTATTGAGGTCTTTTCTACTTTTCATAATTGATGTGTATGTAATTAAAAACTTTATTATAACAACAATGATATAAATAACTGTATATAGCCGTTTTTGAAACGTTTCCAAAAATTCCCTTTTGCCAATTTTTAAGAACTCAATATCACTTAAGACCTAGATTGGTCTGGTGAAGCAGCACTTGAAGTTTGTAACATTATCTCTGCACCCTCTGTATTCAATAGCGATGGTTATAGTTTATTCGTTCTATTTTTAACCGTGCGAAAATTTAATTTTGAATGTTATTTACATTGTCGTTTTCGATCTTATCGTACATTATGGCTACCTAATCTATGTATTTCTCACGAAGTCACTTCTGCAAAAATCCATTATTGTAATTAACTTTGCACACGAAATCCTTTTAATTCAATTAAGTAGGTTGGGCTTATTCAGCTCCTCTCTCTCGGTTGTCGCTGTTGCTTTTGATTTTGGTTTTCCATTTGATGAGTTCTTTGAATAGTCCTATATGCTTTATAAGTCAAAAGTAGGGTTGCGCCAAAAAAAATACGTGAAGTTTTTAGGTAAATTAAATCTGCACGGTATAAAGGTGTGTGACTTCCCTTAATGCGTAGGAATAAGCCTCTAATAAAACGCCTGCAATGTGGTAAAGAAATAATGGAAAAGCTACTAGCTTCCTCGGTGCTTCCAACACTTTCTCTTCTCTTTTTCACTTTTCTGTTTGATTAATTTTCAACATTTGTCTACGTCGTTTATGCTCTTCCTATACCCTTTTTTACAAATGTGCTCAGTGTCCTTTTGTCTCCCCTTCGTCTATTTTTTAAAATGAACTTAAAAATTGCAACGATTTTTATCACTTTATATCGCCAGTCATTTTTCTGATCCAGGGAACCAATTTGAAAGTAGGTAAGAAGTAGTAACTGCAGGTAATACCAAGGATTAATTTCAATTTCCTACAGTCACCATTAGTATTAATTATTATAAATATGGATAGGTTATATGTATAATGAAACAGAAAATATGACTGGTTGAATGGGTATTTTTCACATCAATGCAATAACCACATTCTTAAAGTTAAAAACATAAATTGCATATACAAATACATAACTAGTGTAAAGTGACCAGTATCAAGTAACCAGTGACATAACTTCCAAATGTCAAAATGGACGAATATTTTATGAATGATATTCCATATATATATGTATATATATGTATATATATATATATATATATATATATATATATATATATATATATATATATATCCATATGAATATATTTCCATATATTTTCACATATTTCCTACCTCTGACTATGGCCAAAGTGGCCAAAGTGTCGGTTTAATTGAAAATTGGCCCGTCGTTGACACAACTGCATCTTCTAATCTAAAGTGAAACGACTCCCTTCGTCGCAAGGACGAACTAAATGGAAGGATTTTAGGATATCTAAAATTCAATAGATGGTTACAGTATTTATGCTCGATTGCATAAAGCAAGGGATAATCTTAGGGTTTACTATTCTCGGGATAAATTAACACTTTAGTTTCTGCATAAATTTGGTGTCAATTCTGATTAATTCTCGGTAATATCGAATGCAAATCACGATAATAATCGAATCAGTAAGGTACGTTTAATACCACGGCGGAGGAGTATTAAAAAATTTGTTCGCCACAACCCTTAAACTATTAATTTATTATCGAACGCACCCTAGGCCAAATAAGCGATTTTCACGCTTCTGAATAGAACGGTATTTTAAAAAAAAATTTGTGTCGTAGAGAATAATGAAAAATGCTTTATTATTGGAACAAAAGATCTTTGCCGCATTTATATTACTATCGTACACCTGTCATAATCAGGCGTCGCCTGGCGAATTTTTCAAAAGAAAACCAAGCTCTTTTAAATTTTCGAATGTGTTAGCCTGGCATGCTTTGATACCATTGTATTCGTACATTTTTGAGAAACACGTACTTCGGATATTGAAAAATTCGTATGTAAATATATTTACGGAAATGGGAAAGGTCGGTGACATCTGATGTAATATAACCAGTGAAATGCGTTCTACACAATTTAAATACATTTTATATGATCCCATTTTAAAAGATAGAATACAGCTAAAAGCTGTCTATCAAACATTTCATAACTTCGCAATACTGAGTTCCGATTGAACCCGACTATTTAAAAATTTTATGCAGAAAAACCCAAAGGTATCACAGATAGAGTTGTATTTTACTTACAAATTGTATGTAATGTTTGCTATGTCCCCAAATTTGTTCAATATTATCAATAATAATGATAATAATAATAATAATAATAATAATAATAATAATAATAATAATAATAATAATAATAATAATAATAATAATAATAATAATACTGCACCGGTAATACGAATAGAAATTTGTTTCAGTCTTTCATTTGAATCAGTCTTTCGCTCTACCTTGCGATACTAATCTGATGAATAAAATACAATACGAAAAGAAAAGATACGTTTACCGTGATACGAAAAATGCTCATGAATTTAATTATCTAATATCGAGTTCGTAACGATTAGTCAGATTGATAATGTATACAATAAAGAAAGGAATTACGCATAGTTCAATTACTTACGTAGATTTTAAATAATTCTACAAGCAACTTTGAGAGCATTGTACTTACAGAATTAGGTATCTTTTAAGGACAGGAGCCTTCTAATCTAGAAGTCACATGTTGTATGGTAAAGCTATTAGGCTTAACTTTACCTTCGTGAGTTTCTGACCCTTTCCATTGTAGGCAAAATGACTTTGTAAGTGTCCAGTTTGTATATCAACACTACACATAACTAGGATTATCAAAGAGGTGATCTTGCCCCCCTCTCATGGTGACAGATTTCTTCCATAATATAAACTGGATTAATTTTAAAAAGTTTGCAAAATGAAATTATGGTAATTATTGAATTTAAATATAAAACATGCTGAACTATGCTGTGAATTTATTAAATAATTTCATCTGTCTGAAGTCTCGGTATCATCAGAATCACAGTATCATTCTATAGAATACCTATTGGCCTTTCCAAAAAAGCCGAGTAATCATTTTCTCTGTAATGTTAATATATTTTTTAAATTCCTAAAAAATAATATTTCCATGGTTTCGGTTCGCACTTTTTACAAAATATTTTTTAATTAATTTTAAACAGCTCATTTACCAAAGGTATAAATAATACGAGTATAGTACTTGAAATTATGTATCCTTATTTTTACATTAAATTCTGCAATACTAGTTTTCGATTTAATAGCACTTGTACTAACTGAGTAAAACCGGGAAAGCTAACATTTTACTTGCAAATCCTTGTAAAATGATGTATTCAATGTAATTTTTTTATTTCAGGAAATTATTCCGAGTTTAAAGAGTATTGAAGATAGGCATAAGTATGTAAATAGACAGGGTGTTTGGAAAACATGCGGCAAAAATTTAAGGAGTTATTCCATGGACTATTCTAAGAATATTATGTTCTTTGATGATTTTTGAAAAACCGCTTCAATTCGAAAATACGGAGTGAAAAAATTTGCGAGAGTAACGACATTTTATTATCAAGAATAAGTGTTAAGATCAAACTAAACCTATATTTAGATTATATAATTAGTGACAAGTAAAGATCACCAATTTGGCATTATGTGCTACTTTCTATGTAACACTTTCCTAAACGTATACTTTATGAACTACCGATGTGCTATAACGATTTTATGGGAGCGTAAAAAATTCCATCGCTCGATTTCTATTAAATTTCGCGCAGAGATTCACTCGGCTTATTTGTCCATTAAAACGAATACACACACATACGCACATAGCGTACGCACGGCATTATCTGGAGATACCTACCACGGAAATTTTATTTAATCCTTTCCGCTTCAATTCTTCTTTCCGTTGTTGATACAAGACTCGAGTAAATCTTAGCTGAAAATTGAGTTTTTTCCTTCTAACTGAATCGTTTTTAAATCTAAAACAAATGATGAACGATTTGTTCGATATAAATTATGCTCTAAAATCATTTTATACAAGTAGACTTGTTTCCTACTGGCAAAAAAAGTGTATGTCTACACAGATTAAATCGAGAAACAATTGAAGGTAGATTGGTAAACACCGAGCGGGGTACATCGTACATATAAATCCGAAGGAATTTCATGGTAATACCAAAATCATCAATAAAGTGTATAAGTGCTCACCAATATTTATCCACGTGGTTGAGTATGAAAGACACGTCAATTCAATAACGGAAATATATCGGCTTTAAGTGTTGTTTCGATGAAATTATTGTTTCATAGTCAAAATTCAGCGAGTTTGTTAGTAAGTTACTTACAATCGACAGATACGTTAAAAACAACATTTTTTTCGAAAAAAAAATATATATATATATTAAATTTTACAGTAAATATATTTTCACATGAGAAGTATCTTTTACAGCTTCAAGAATTTCACGTCCTCTTATTTTCTTTTGTTGATGTTTTTATCGAGTTTTCTTTGATCTATTATATTTGTTCGTATCACAATTTTTTTCTATCAATATCATATTTTATAAAACTCATTTAATATTATTTGAAACGCCACGTGCAGATTTTGCGCATTTAGCGATTGCGGGTATGTTAAAGTTTATGAATTAATGGGGTTACATTACATTTGACTAAGCCATTAAGTTCATTAAACAAACGTATACAATAACACAACATAAACTTCGAGAAATATCCTACGTCGGACTAGCATTCGCTGACCAATTCAGGGCAGGTATCTTTAGAGCTCATATAACTGAAATAATTTCAATTAGCAGTTGTAGTTAATGAGACGCAGGATGTTACCGGGAGTTAATGTAGTGTCGACGCTAATCTTGATATCGTAAAATTTGCCAGCCGAATCCTTGTAATTTGTTTCACCCTTGGCCTTGCTTTAGTTAACTTTTTGTAGCGACGTATATTTTACGATGCTAATAGTAGGTACTTCTTTAACTTCAGTGTGATTTGCGCTCAGGTAAAATTACCCAGACGGGAGCATGTTCAAATGATTACTTTAAGTTATATTATATAATGTGTCAACGGAGGGATTCCTTACGTTTTGGTTTACCTACACTTTGTTTTAGTGAACTTATCTCAAATACATTTAGTAGAAGTAGTAGTACTTTCTTTAAAATTTGATAGGATGTGCTTAATTTGATAGATTCTTTATAATTTAATGTACTTATCTGGTGCAATCTGCCCTAATAAAAAGTGACTAACACCAAAATATAAATTGTCTAACATCATCCAACCATTATTTTAAAATCTTTTACAATACTTTTACTGATTTAATGTTTTCTTAAGCTTCGCTTTAATGAACTTAATATAATTTTGCATACATATTACAGTAGTAGTAACAGTATTTTTAAGCGTTAATGTCTCGAGAACATATGTTAAACCCAAAATCTTCCTGTTATCACTTTGGCTGGTATTCCGGGCCACAATTCGCGTTCCAGTCGACCCCACAAATGTTGTTTACGACTGTTATCTAGGGGAGAAAGTAGTGTTAATATGTCAACATGCATATCTATCTTATTCCGGACATCCTGATGTAATTACATTCCGTATCGACGATTTTCGACAAACTACTTAGTCTGCACGTTGACCTTCCTCTGGAACATTACCAGGGGCGTCGAGTCAATAAACAATTAGTTTCATAATCACAAATCAAGTGTGATTTACTTGCCCGTTCCACGAAGTTCCTCTCCCTATATACAGCAGAATGTACTGAATTTAGAATTCACTTTGGAACAGTTCCGAATAAATACATAAAGAAGTCCATGTTAAAACGTATGAGGCGTGTAGCACAAATTAAAATCGCTGTCTACAGCAAAGTATGTAGATAAAACAACTAACAGGAGGAGGTAAGCAGCTTATGGTCAATAGAAATGATGTAAAAGATCAGAATGAGAAACATTGTGTAGCAGTTTCGATTGAAGTCTCGAGTAGATTAAATCATAGAAAACAAATGAAAAACAAATGCCTACTAAAGTCTATTAACAACAGATTCGTGTACAACAAATTTCACAATACCTCTATGAGATGGTGAAACAGAGCTTAATGACCATAAAAAGATCACTAAAAGCTCAAGTGATAAGTGCTGGATGCCCATATTGAGGATTATAAAGTAACAACTTTTGCCATGCTACAGTCTTAGCAAGATTGTGGAACATTCATGAAAAATAAAGCATACGTTACAATATCACCCCTATACTCAAAAAGTCACCCCGCTTATGGTATAATATGTATTTTGTGGTTAACGAAACTTTTGTCTGGACCAAAATTTTTAACAAAGTGGCAATAAAAAGTTTTTCATATAGTGCAAACTTTCAATATAAAAAAATGGCATAAAAAAGTTCCCATTATATTTACAATTCGTAAATAAAATCGCAGCAAGCAACCATTTTATTACAAAATAGATTAACATTGAGAAAATGGTCCCGTGACCTACTAATCTAAATATTTAGTAAGAAAATTTAAAACTTTGACACTGGGAGATAAAATTTAGTAGGTAAATCAATAAGACCGTGTCGTTTTGACGGATTTCTCAGAAGTCTCTTTAATGATTCGTTAAGAAACCAATATAATCCACTCATGATACTGCTTCCGCCGTCATATGGATATAACTGATTGGTAGACACTAGAATACGTTTAACATTAGAGGGTTAACTTTTTATTGAAACCTTTTCAAAATTTCTATGTAAGATTGAGAAGCCGTTTCCAATATTTTAATCTGTGACCAACATGTTTTCTGAGAGCAAATGTATTTTGTAACTGTAAAATTTTCCAATTTCATTTCCAATCAAGGTGCATTTCTAATTATTTGAAATTAGTTATATATGTTGCCTTATTGCAATAAATGTATAAAAATCTGTAATGTAGATCTTTCTATGAATATGACAAGGGTATAAAATTACAGTTCGAAATTAATTTGAATTTAGGTTAATATTATTATCTTCCTTTTAATGTTGTTTTCCATTTGTCTGTTACCTTTATAGATGTTTATAAGATGTAATAAATATACAAATTAGATAACTATATAAATTTTCGTTTCGAAATAAATTGCAACAGTATTCTCTCCCTTTAAAATGCACAAATATATTCTGACATGTAAAATTTATTTTTATTTTCTATATGTTAAGGCATTTTGAAATATCATTCGTCATTTCCTTCTGCGAAAAATATATAAAGGAAATGATGAAATAAATTACTACTGACAGAGTCCCTTGAATAATGATGTTTATTTGCCGGACTAAAAGACATCCTAATCAGATCAAAATACGGAACAAAAAAATGGTATTCATGACTTTTTACAAACGACAATCACAAACGTGTTCCGTTAAGATTTTCAGCTCATGGTTAAAACCGATACAGGCGTCATTTTCAAAATATTACAAGTCATGCGCCTGTTTTGAAAAATAAAATTTTTCTGAAGTATTTTTCAAAATGATTAGTTCAAAAATTAGTAAATTTAATCCTAGGTTTACGCATACAGTGCAATTACTGTTATATATTATTATGATATTATCTAACGTTATTACCCTTAATATTACGAAACTGTGTCACATTTCACAGTAGAAAATAAAAATGGTAATCTTATCGGATTTACAACGAAATTTTATTTACGTTCTAGCCATAAAAATAGACACATCCTTTAGCGGCAGGGCTAAAGGTTACGACTATCTAAACAAGCCTTTAATGTGAGTATTCATACTCCGTGAAGCATAAAACTTCTTACTAATCAAATATTACTTCATCATTAAGCGATAGAGGGGTGCGTCTTTTAAATTTGACGTTTTGATAAAAGTGCATGCCGCTTTGAAATTCACTGAGGTAAATCCAATTTGCAAATTTTATAATTTTATCCCAACAATTTTAATGCATTTTATAGAGAACTGCATATACTGGAATTAATTCTTTAATTTTAGTCTTTAAACTACCAACATTTGAATAAAAAATTTTGTTTGTTGTAGACTTATAAAATTGTAACCGCCCAAAGTCGTGCCTTTTCTTTCATCTTCTTGTTTTTATCAAACAATTCTAATTACCACAATATACAAAAAATCTCATTAAGACAATACGCATGTGTGACCTTTTTTGACTTACTTCATATCAGTACAATTACAGCTATCATTACGAACAGTCTATGATAATTCAACGTACTGATAATATGGTATAAAAGACCAATTAATCAGTTAATAAAGCGGAAGTATGAGCTAAATTTTCCAACATAAATATGTAAAAAATGTAACACTAAACGATGATAGACACGCTTCTCTCTTACATACTAAATCAAGCTTCAGATTGAGCACTTAGCTGAGATAAAAATCTTAAAAAGGAGAACTTATTGGAAGAAAAATGTTGAAAGCATCTGGCGTTTTATCAAAAGCAAGATTAAGAAAATGGCATTTTTTGTGTTTTAAAAACCTCGCTCTATCAAACAAAAGTATAAAATTTTTTATTGGAGCATTAAACAGTGTGTATGTATCAAGGTATTGTCTTATTTTTAATATTATTCAGAAAAAAATCTTGTTTACAAATTACTAATTAAGTGTCCGAAGAAGAAAACTGTTAGTCTTTTATATAACACTACAGTTATTACGTATGTTACTATATCAGCAGATTGTAGTAAACATTAACCTTTGCATTTGATCAAACCTTTATCAAATGTCAGAGAAGAACAAAAAAGCGAACAATAAAAAAAATCTTTAGTGCCTCTGTAAGCCGTAACTGCTCCTAATGTCTTCATAAAAGGTCCAGATTTAAATCAAAGCACGCTGTCAGAAAGCTTGAAAACATACGGCCTGAAAAACACCACAACAAATAATCTTTATTACTTAGGTACCTAAAATGACTCTAACGGTGCTAAAAAGGCAACGGTAGCTTTGAATTCAATATAAACGCTCAGAACGGAAAGCGTTTCTTTTATGAATTGTATGCGTAAAATTTTTAGCCATACGAGGTAAACATTTATTGTTATCATCATTAAAATCTTTGTGTACAATGCAGTCATATCGATCTATTATTTTCACTGGGGTCTGTTAAAGCGCATACATAAAATACAGAAAAAAAAAATTCAATCATCGGTTGGTTGTAACGAAATATGCCTAATTCGGCAATAGCTGAAGAGTTTTCTATTTTAATAATTCAGTAATCAACTCCTGAACATAACGTTTGCACCGCCAATAACAAGGCCAACATACTTTTGGCGGAAGCGTTGGTGAATGCACTATTTATTTCAGCTGAATGATCAAGTAATATTAATTATTGCTATATTATTTTTATCTCTAAAGGTATTAGCAAAGCCTTTGAAATTCTATGTTTTTTCATTGATTGACGATTTTTTCCTTGTTTCGTCATCCCTAGTTGCCTAATTGCCTGATACATTTTCAAGCCGAAATGGGGGTGGTTACCTTATTGTTTGATCAGCTGTCCAGTCGTACGTAGGCAATGTAATTCACATTTTATTTCTAAAGTCTCATACTGCACGACTAAGTGGACAGCAAACTTCCACAGAGCGTATTGTGTTTTTCATCACGCTGTTTAACAATTTGTAACGGTGCTTTGTTAAATGCGCGTCATTATTCGGAAGTGAATTTCTGGCAATTTGCCGTTTTCGAGTAAATGGCCGGCAGCAGTTACGTATTCAATCGTACGATGAAGCTGCTTGTCGATATTAATTCACTTCCGCTTCACAGATTTCACTTCCGGTGAAATGTACAAGAAGACATGCCATGTGTACAGCGTTAGTAATAAGACAATCATTTCCGAAATTAATCAGGCAGTAGTCGGCCAATCTTCGTTTAACTAGAAGAGTTCCAACACTGTTTAATAGAGCAACCATATATGATATATGGAGTAGAAACTCACCAATTCAGAGAACAGATTCAATTCAGAGCAATTTAGAATTTAGAATAGAATTTGCCGAAATTTGGCAATTTCAGAAAACAATTCAGAGCAATTTATTTAGAAACTGAAGAACTATTACAAAAATTTTTGGAACATTATTGGCTACTGTAACATATGTTACGATATCATACAAACTAGACTACACCACAAATTTGTCAGTAGGAATTCTCTTAAAATTTGAAGTAGTTATGTCAAAAACCTTTCCTTATATGGATTTTTACATACTCTGTGCAAAATTATTATTCCGGCACTTTTTGCTAACACAGTAAATCTCTCTCCGAATACTGCTGTACAAATCTCTGGAACAAAATTTACGATACCAGATAAGACGAGCTGGAGAATATTAATTTTACTGTAAGGTGTTCTTTGAATAAAACCTACTAAAAGAGTTAAAGTTGTTAGTGACTTTATTACTAATACTATTTTCCACGTATTTAAACGTATAAAAGAAAATTTTATAGGGTATAAAAGAGTAGGCAGTATATCATTCCTCAACACACATTTGTTAAGAAATATTTGTAGAATTGAAGTTAATGTTATCAAAAAAAAAAAAATGGTATTACCAATTGTACTACAGCTGATTTGATATAGTGTTAATGATTTTTATCAGGTCTCCAGTAAAATCAGACGAAATATTCAAATTGAATGAAACTCTCAGAAAATCTGAAATTGGAGTGTGTGTAATAGAAATATAATTCTTACTTGCTTTCTGCACAAAAGTAATATTGCTGCACCTTGTAAAATTAGGTATGTGTATAATTACCGTAAAATTTCTTGAATATCCCATATACCAAACAAAGATATAGATAGGAAGTATGGCGTAAATGACTGAAAACAGGGACTTGGTGGTATTATTTTAAAACAAAAAATTGACTAGATTAAAGCTATGGTTTTATGAAAAATCATCGTACCAATTAGGAGCGTTCCCTTACCACGATATACCTATACTATTAGCACTTATATTATATTACTACTATATTATATCACATTATATTACTACCTCTTATATTATACCCACATTCTTTTACACTTTGATTCATTGGCAATATATTTAAAGATCTTATCAAGAACATTCTACGAAAACAAATATTATATGTATTTGTGAAGCAATTTTAAAATGGTGCGTTGTATTTCACTTCACATATTCACTGTATGAATTTAATATTGGAAAGTTTGGCTAACAGAACAGTTGCGTATTACGAATTTATAAATGTATTTATTAAATTTTCAACAACACTAAAAACAAGAGAAGATAGAGAGTATGGTGAAAATTGTGAATATGTCTTTAGTGAAGACTTTTTAAACAGGTGCCTTGTATTAAACAATACATTTTCTTTACTTTTACCAAAAGTGTAAGTATATGTGCATAATTACTCTTCAAGTCTACTGAATAAGCGTCACACTAACCTAGGTAAAAAGATTAAAAAATATAATGAAACTGATTTAATTAGGTAATCTTTTTGGGTCATCTTAGTAGCCTTCTACGAACGCAAATACAAAACCCTTATCATTGTATGATTACGTTAAGATTTCCTCGAGAAAATCTTACGAGAAATTAAATAGGGGAATATAGTGAACTAGCTAAAATATATATCCAAATTTGGTATATTATCGAATTAGTAAGTTTATGAAAAATTGATGACCAAACTGTGAACATTCCCCTTCTATAAACTTCACTTTGGTCTGTTGGAGAACATTTTCGCAAGCTTTCTGAACCCCTTTAAAACCTTTCTACGAGAACGAATGACGTTAATATTAGGAAAAACACAAAGGTTCCGGTATAATATTCAGAAAAACTTAATCTGGGTTTCCCACATCATATCAAATTTGATACGTCAGCTTTGTGTTCTCTCGAGAGTATTATACCCATATAAAGTGTTTGTGGCGTTGGGAAAAGCTTGTAGTATTTCTTGAAACTGACAATGGATACCTAATTCAAGCAAAAACTTTCGGTTACCAATTTCTTATTAAATTTATTAATGAAACACACGTTTCAACGCTCTGGCAGTATATTTTCGCGTTTCGTAATTTATTCGCTGTCGATTTATTGAACTAATTAAAATCTTCCGGTGTGAAATATTAAACATGGCCAGATTAAAAAAGGGACAGGTGTAAAACTGAAATTTAAAACAGGAAAACGAGCAAAATGGTACAGAACAAAATTTTCCGATATTTACATTTCATTGAGGAAGATTAACTGGTGCAAAAAGCAATTCGTTTATTCAAGTAATTAATCGTGGAACAAGGCAAACCTCTTAATAATTTGCTAATGAAATATTATGGAATATGATTTTAAATGTAATCGCCTTATTTATCATAAATGTAATCATTTCTTTGCAGTGGTAATTAAAATTTGAAGCCGTGTTAATTATAGAGGGAAATTCAAAAATGAATTGAAAACCACAAACGACAAAACATAATAAAGCCAGTTTTTTTGAGTCGGGATTATTAAAAACATGTATTCCAGTTTATTCACTTTTTTCGCCCGAAAATTTGACGTGGGCCATTCAAGCTTAAACTTTCTTCCAAACTGGCTGCTGCCGAAAGCCTTACACGATTTTATAACAACAGAAACTGCATTATTCTTTCTGTGATACTAGAAATAAACTAAATTTGTACAAGATTCGATGAACCTTATAACTCATGCCATGTCACTCGAACTGACTTAAAGAAATTGGCACAGGGTTATATTTTCAATTTCTTCCCATGCAAATAATGTTTCCTCTCCCGGTTATAATTTCGACTGTTCGAAAAGGTACTCACCAACTACGTTCAAATTGACGAAGTAGCTTCTCACTGGTTGAGTGCTGATCTGGCACTCGTACATCCCCGCATCTCTCTTCTGCGCCCATTTGATCTGGAGCACCCAATCGTCGGTCTCTGGGTGGTGATTAGACTGGAAACGTTGATCGCTGGTGTAGGTGTAACTGCCGACCGTCAAAATGTGGATATCGCGGTGTCTTATCCAAGATACCTGAAAGGGAAAAGGGTTTTGATTTGAAATATAATCATAAGCATTAAGCTGTCCCGCTCGAAAGCTGAATATCTATTAAGTGCAATGTTTCTGATCGTACGTACATATATGTACGTGTGTTCGATTATCTAGGTTCAGATACAGGTCAGTTCTCTAATTCCATCTGGACGTAATTGGCTGCTTTCAGTTCACTGAACCACGAAGCCCTGCCCGTTATTTGATTATCTGATTAATACAGGGGTGGAAATAATTAAAGCAATATGAAAATGTGGAAGGTAATAATGGGTGGCACGCTTGTAAAAAATGAACCACACACGCTTTACAACATTTCAACGTTCGGTGATGAATTGTAGTTACTTGAACCGTGTCACTACCGATATACAGTTTGGCATACAAACTTAAACCCCCTTGAGATATTTCCGTATCTTATGGCGAAGGCGCCACATTAAACGTCATAACTGTAACTTATCAGTGTTAACTTTAGCATAAACGTTTCAAGTGAAGGTTTCTAACGGCGGGGTATGTAAAAATAAATCCCTCTATAATGAAATGCTCTGGCGGCGTTTAGCAAATACTACTTTACGATACAAACGAAGTGAAGTGCGAGTTTATAATCGGGTGCAGCTTCAATATAGTATATATCGCACATGCTACTTAGAGGTACGTAGAGGTAGAGGCACATTATGTATATTACATACCATTTATGAATGTATTACACTTCATTTCTATATTTATAATAACAATCGCGGTATTTTCAATATGACAGTATCCGTCATACTCAATTAGCGGTGGCGAATAATTCTATTTTCGTACAAATCATTGTATACGACGCAGCACCGAGCGTTGTGTTGTGTTCGAACATTTTGCCGGGTACAAAATCAAATAAAATATTTATTTGGCACAAAGGTATACACGCCACTGATTTCTTTAGAATTCTGAAATGCCAGAATGGCTTTAGAATTGAATCGATAGAGTTTTTGGAATGCCTTTACATTTAGATTATAACTAAAAAGCTTATAACTTCAGGTTCATCTGGAACCTTCAATATCCTAGACTTTCTCCAAAAGAAATAGGTGGTTTACGAAAGTTTCAAACAACTAAATTTAATTGAAAACGTTGGGATACAAATTTCAGGGATTCTTTTGAATCATAAATCATCGAAAGTGCCTTTCAATCGCCAAACTGAACAAGTTTTGCAGAAGTTCCAGTTTTTGAGGCCATGGAAAAAACTAAAGGATCTCAAATATTTACTTTAGATGTGCCCCAAAGCTCGTGGATCGGGGGCACATGGTACACCGATAGATACGCCACTGACCGTACAATTAATAATGAAGAAAAGTTTGCTAAGGTATCAGTATTCCATGATTCATTTTGGGAAATGACTAAAAAATGGATTAGTTAATTGTGAACACCGACACCTACGATTTGACCAATTTTGATGGGATCACCACTTTTTATTGAGTTGTTACGATTATTTGACTGCTATTTGCAATATAACAACAAAATATAATAATACAAGCAATAACCGAAGGTAAATGCAACAAATAATATCGGTCTTTAAATACCACAAGTCACATTTTAGTTTCCTTTAGTATTTTACTTCTTTTCCTTAAGTTTATCACAACTGTACAGTATGACATTTACAAAGAGTTTTGTAAACTCAATCATTAACCATAGAGACCTCAGAGATTAGTAAATTCCTCTGGACATTAGCTGATTTCATTTTATTATAAATAAATCTGTGTGTTTGGCACATATTTGAAGTTCGAAACTACTTCTACTGACAAATACCACCAATTAACGTATGTGACCTATCTGATCTTTAACAATAGTCGTTTATTGGTTGAAACTACTAAATAATCATGGGGCTATTTGGAGTCAGTCCCAAACGGCTTGTCTTAACAACATAGTCCATTGTCTTTTCTATACGTCAGGATTCTTGTATTAATACAATAAGCCTCTGATTTATGTATAACCATGAAGTATTGTCCAGAGACTCGCTATAAACGGATATTATTTCTTTTTCAAACGGAAAGAACTGAAAATCACACCGCACTGACCGAGTTGATTATCTGGTAATCGATTGCTAGATTTGACCAAAATTTTCAGTTATACACTTCACTTGAATAGTTTATTTGGGAGCTGTCGGAAAGAATGATGAGGGTGTGTAGGCATACCAATCGAGATAACTCAATTTGAAAGTTTGAAACTCTATATCATTCAAGTATTAAATGAAATGATGAATTGTTTTTGAGAATAATGTGATTTGATGAATTGAAAACGTACCTGGCCGTGATTTTTCAAATTAAAAATCTACGTAACTAGCTAAAGGCAACTAGTTACGTCCGCCAAATACAAGCACATACAATGTGAAGTTTCTCTTTAAGTTATAAAATTAAATGCACCACACTCAACTGTCTAAGGACGTGAGGGGCTTGGATATAGGCGATAAAAGGAAACGATGTACAAAGATGATCGCCTGTTAATTTGAGCTGCCAGAGTTAATTGACGCAAAAGCAAACTACATGAATGACACAAACACAGTTTAAAAGCTAGCGCTTGAGTGGGATAGGATTATCTTTAGGGTAAAATACAAACAAATCGACAGTAAACATTTGCCGGACCTTCATTTTACGTCTGAGACAAAGACGAGTAGACGATGCCAATGTAATCCCTTTGTGTGGACCGAACAAAAGACATGAAACAACTTTTAAAAAATATCAACCCACGATAACACAAGCAATTAGAGGCAAATATGTACGTACCTACGTGTATGTATTATTTTATCGCCTAAATTGTAGGAAATGACCATACAATACACGTTTTGTACAAAATATCAAGAAGTTTAGTTTTCTGAAAGGTTACAATATTAAAACAACTACCGTAATTTTTGTCAATAAACGGATGAAATCCAAATTCGATCTTAAACATCCCCCAATGGATCAAACTAACAACTTTGTACCTGTACCTCCATACGCATTATTCGGAATTATCGTCAACTTTACGTCCTACACTGCATCAGTTATTTATTACTAATGCCCTAAACGACAGAATGCTTACCAGAATTTACAGATCAACTACTAAACACCGATTGTGTCCACATCGATGTCAATGATTCACTGTAGCCTGTGGTATGTGGTATAGATAATTATAGTATTTGTTTGTGCGCGTCTAAACGATTTTAGAGCAGATTGTTAATGTATTATCATCGCGTTGTGTTTGTTGAACTTTGCCAAATGAGCAGGTTTGGATTATTACTGTGACGTTACATCTAAACTATATGTGTGCCCATATTAAACACCAAATATCGATTTTTCTTTCAGATGAACAAGACTAATTAATAAGCCTTTCCACCTTTACGTGTTAAACTGCAGTTCAGGTTGTTCTCTTCATATGTACATTTTCCAGTTTTATGTTCTCTCGTCTCTCCTCTTTTCTCTTCCATCATTCTTCATTAAATGTTTGGCTCACGTTCTAAGTGTTTATTTTTACTCCACTTTCCAATCTCAAACATTTTTTAGTCATTCCTTCCTTTGATATCCGATACAGATGACCAAATCATCTTAACTCTTCTATATTCTCCCTGACAATAATTCTTTTCTAATACTTTCATTCATTTCCACGGTTTTAATTCCGCTGGATTGTATTTACTACAGTGTTTTTCTTTCGAATCTGAATTTTTCATACGTCTCAATGCTTATTTGGTAGAGAAAATTTAATGCAAAGCATGAGGAAATATAAACCGTATTATTGGAAACGCAACATATTCCTTGTTTATTCCCTTTTCGACCAGTTTCAGGTAATTAATTTGAGAACAGGACATTCTGAGGCCGTTATTTTGGCGCCAAGATGGCGCTGAATATTTAAACTCATTTCAGTGTTTAATTGAATATTGACAGCTCTCAAACTTGCGGTCTGTTCTCCGTATTCGCTCTTTCTATACATTTCAATAACCTTGTTATTTTCGTGTGTTAATTTAGTTATTATCAGCATTTACTACCAAAGTCGAAGTGTAAATGTAATGGAAATTATCTAAAGAATCTATTACCGCTTCTCCTTTTTTAGCAATAAGTGATATTTAGCATGAGAATATATTGTAAGTATCGTTAAAACAATTGTAACCAGGTAAAGTTGGCTAGCGCCTAATTCTTTAAGAACTCTATTTTTAAAAAAATTAAAATTATAGTATCAGAAGTCTTAAAGTTTTAAATTATTCTATGACAAACTTTAAGCAAATAGTCGGCGCGAAATTGTCACGCAGTGAATAAAAGGAGTTCGGTATGCATTATAGAAAGTTTGAACAATATTTAGAGTGAACCCAAAACAATAGGGACATTTTCAAATAGCCGACATTTCTTATTCATTTTGTTACCTGAAGTTAATTATTAATTAGAACGGGACGCTAAAGTGAATGTATTTCAGTGTCTGTTGTGACGTTTTCCTTGTTTTTATTTGTTATAATACACCTATTTTCTTTGAAATCACTGACTACGTTTTCTTAAGACGAATAATAAGTGCTGCCAACACGAGTGCTGCGATTTCCTGAATAAATAAATCCCGCAAGCATGGCTGCCAACTTACCCTGGATTTTTAATTCATGTTGTATTTTAAAATACTTATTTGGCTGTACTTTCAACAATTAAAAGGGAATTCAAAAAATTCTACACGAGCTAAATCGTCCAGTCCGCGAATCGAAAATGGCTGTAGAGATGTGGAAATTGTTTGAAACGGTATTACATACAGAAACAATGATTTTCCGCAAGACGTCTCAATTCGGTGTGTTCATGAGTGTGTTAATGCCGTCGTTCGTAAATATCATTTCAACGCAATTTGGTACGCTAGCAGTGAAATTAACAGGTCTCTTCTATATTGAGTATTCACGATGATGGTGCCTGACTCGGCTCGAGGTTTCAAAGGAATTAGTTTTACTGACAAAATGCCCCAATTACTTTCCTGATTACAGCGCATTCGACGTTATTTTCCGACGTATGACAATTTAAATAACGACAGATAATTTTGCTGGTTAAATACACCACCACATCAGTTAAATTACTACAACAAAGCGCATGAACTCTTGGCTGAAATAAAATTTCCTGCGTGAACATTTTCCGTTTCACGTGCAATAATTGCATACGTGATAACTTGTGTTTTATTTGAAACATAAAGAGAGGCTATATGAGGCGCCGATTGCCGTAGACAAAGCGTTCAGTTTTCTAATAGCCGAGCTTTCATTCATTTATTTAAATTAGTTGAAGCGCTATCCAGCAAACAGAATTGTGTAATTTTACTGTGTGGGTTTAAATGGCAACCGACCAACGTTTTATTATTCTCTCCATAAAGTAACGAGCAGAAAGAAACACCACATCTGTCAATGTTGCGCCATATTGGTTGACAACTATTACTATAGTTGTATCTTACTAAGTTAAATATGAAGGGTTAAATGTAAAACAATGACAAGGCACAAAAGTAAAATCATTGAGAATTGGAGTTTCAAATATTTCAAAACGTGTGTAAAACGACATCTATGAATTGACATAAATTACTATTAAAAAATAGAAAAGTGAAGTAATAATTGTTTCATTAAAGGTAAATACGTGACTTATAACACTTTTGCATCAAACCGAATTATTGACAATGTAACAAATTTGAGCTCTTCTAGCACTCTTCGTCGTTTATGTCTGCTCATAAAGGTGGTTATATAAGATAACAAGGATTTTACATTGTCAACTTTCTTCGTTTTTTATTGGTTATTTGCTAATCAAATCCAATCAACTGGTACGCCCATAATCCGCACATTTAGTGATCATTACTCTGCCTCGTTGAAAAACGAAGTATACGTAATCGTGGCTATAGTAATATTTCAACGTGCAAACTCGTTTATCGTCATTATAGAATTAGTGGCCGATAATATGTTACGAACTCCTAAACCTTATCGAATAACGAATTAATTACACCCACTAACACATTTCAGTCAGATGCAAACTACGTCCTAAAACTGATCTCCATGTTATTATATCTCATAAATTTTATTCGCTCTAAATTTCTTTACCGAGTGAATGCATTAAAATCCGAATTTGACCTATGTATCTGTTTACAACGTGGCATTTTACGTATTCCTACGTTAGGTATTAAATTTAAACAGGCGCACATACAACAACTGCAAGATTTACTCGACTGGTTCAATAATTTAATAATAGATAATGTACTTTTGCACTTTACATACATTTTTAATATAACTAAATAGATTATATTTTCCGGGGACCATTCAAAATAGAAAATGCATTGCCTTTCTTTCGACAGCAAGCATAATCAAAGCGCGATTCATTCACCTTTGGAGGTACAGTAACTTAATTATACGCCATTAATTAATGCACTTTATTACTATCAGACCTTTGCTGTGCCTTTCCATAGGATGAACAGATTCAGTAGAAATATCACTTGGTAAACTAAAATTTAGAACTATTGAAGAGTATTGAATTGTGAAATATTGGGTTATGGGAAAATTATTAAATGTAGGTCACTACAAAGCGGAAATAACGTATTCATGCTTTTGTGGAAATAACAAGCCGTTAATATGAAATTAGTGCGAGTTTTTAGCATGTGCCTCATAAATTTTACAAATATATTCAAACGGACAAAATCAAGATCCATACTACTAACAAATATAAACGAACGGTTTATAATGGAAAAATTGGAAATGTTCCTGTTTCACATTCATAAAAATTTTTCGTAGAAACCGTATTGCTCAATGTTTCACAAATTTCCCCTACAGGAAGCTAAAAAGCAAAGCAATTATTGGATTATTATGCAGGTAGATATTACGTTATAACCTGTAAGCGGTTTTCTCAGGTGTTATCTACCATACACACTCATCCTACTCGGAATGGAAGTTCACATGGAATATCAATGTGGATTCCGATCAAATCGATTCACTTTAGATGCTGTCGTGGGAATAAAACGAACACTCGAAATTTACTTTTTATACAACTAAGTTGCCTTCCTTATCTTTTACGATTTCCCCACAGCATTTACCATTTAAAAATAAAATGGAATTTTGTAGTTTTACATTATACGTAAGGCGTACATGTTTTCTTAGTCAATTCGATTTTGGTCGACAAGGAATGACAAAGACCAATGTTACACGGCCAAAATCATTAAAGCTGGTGTATTGAACTCATACCTCTCACTTGCGATTTAGTTTTCCATTTATGTATAGGTAACGTAAGAACCAACTAAATCATTTAAAGAAGTTTCGAACCTGTCGGGTCGTTACAGAGAACGTAAAAAGGACATTCTGGAATATGTTTTATTTGATGACAAAAACCTTGATTTTATTATTGATAGAATTATTCCAAGTAGTATGTTTTAAAATTTATTGGAAAAATATAACCGATGGTACTGTCCCTTAATAGAAAAATGGTCGAATGGTCGAGTTTTCTTTTTCTTATTAGCTGAATTCAAGTTTCTCCGCCTTGTAGCATTTTTTCTACTATCTCAAAAAAGGAAATACGAAAGTAACTATGTGCAAGTACAAGCGCAATAAAAATCATGGACATCACCGGATTTAAAAACGAAATCATGAAATATTCTAGTTACGACAAGAAAACAGGACTCGATACAGGATATAAGAAGTTACAAGGGGTCTATGTTTTACAAAGGGACGATTTGCTAGTAATTGCCACACTAAGGATGAAAACTAAAACAATCTTTACAGATATAGTTAGAGCACACAAGAGGAACATCAGCAAGTTAAACTGAGGAGAAGTGAGGATAATATACAGAGAGGACCTAAATAGACATACTGCAAATCACTATATTCTAAAGAAGTTTGGCACTCTATAAATTTATGGCCCAAAGAGGTACAAAGAATAATTTCAGCGGAATAAAAAAATGAAAACGAGGGAAGGCTATAATAAAAATTATAAAAACGCCTAGCGGGTGGGGCCTCCTGGGGTCTGAAGTCTAATCAGGGACTGGAGTTACTAAGAGGGCTCAGCATGAGCTGATAACCTTACCTCGTTAAATTCAATTCTACTCAAGAGGTTCAACAAGACGAGGCATCTTCGCAGAAATGCTAAATATGATAACCAGACAAGGATCTTACATTAAATAAAGAATATTAAAGTAGAATCGAGCGTTTGAAGACAATCAATTTGAATAATTTGGGGATCACGATAATCAGTGAAAACGCTAAAACGGTAGAAATTGGAAAATAATTATCAGGCTAATACCTAACTAAAAATTTACAAAACTCTAATCATATCCATAACCCTACACCGTTGGAAATAATGACATTAAAGAAAAACGAAAACCTAATCACAGTAGAGAAAAAACATCACAAGAAGATTCTGGTCCCAATAAAAATCACTTGATCATATCATCTTAATCAATTACTCACAATAAGTTTAAGAGTAAAACTCAAGACTGAAGATTGGAGTTGTTAAAAGAAAAATATTTTTAATCAAAACATATAAAACGGAGAAAAGGATGAAATTGAAATGGTTGCACCAAAATGAAAATGGCTGAATGAGGTAAAAACCCCAATGGAGAAGATAGGTCATAAGTATAAGCAAGATATTTTTATCACCTTTAGAATAAGATCAGTATTCACACAAAATGATGTAATACGAAGAGTGATCCTCGTATTACATCATTCGATTCGGCAATACATTCTAGAAAGCTTCTTAAAGCAATGCAACTCCACGTATAACCCATATATACAATATTAATTCCGTGTATTGATCAATGTAGTTACTTTTTGTTCGTTGTGAGATGTACAGGATAACACTCTCCAATCAAATCGTTTAAAACAAGTCTTGGCCGTTCTGTACATCGTTATAGTATTTACTGAACTCACTGATTGGCTAGATATTAATGTTTTATCTGGTGCTCTGCAGTATTCCGGGAAATACCATAAAGGCGCTGCCAGAATTGTGACAGATGCTTACCTCATGCTTTAATTTATTAAAGCGGTGTGCTAATATATTTATAAGAAAGTTGGGTCGAAAATTCGAACATTTATCAAGTCCAGTTAAATTCCTATATATGTAGATTGTCTGAGGATAGCCAAGACGACTGTGCGGAACGTAATGGGTTTGCCTTAAGTTGAAATATGTTGCTTTTTATGGATAGGTACGTGCTCAGAAATCTACCTTTCCCTGCTTTGAACTAAAATTGACGTAAAAGTTTCTGAAGCAATTTAAGGGTAAATTAAAGATTATTCGAATGTATCGTCAACATCTTGTATTATCGAAATGCGGACGGACCAAAAGAGAATTATTATGTTCAAAAAATAATATTGCCGTAGTAAACCCGTATCAATATTTTACATTCCCAGTTTATGATCAATTCGTAGCTGTTTCCACATAATAAAAATTTTATATGTATGAATGCACCAAATGACAACCTGGACCGGGTTTATGCTCCCATTTTCGGTCAATGTATAACAATTTTACTGTGAAATGCAACAACTGCGCCAAGTTTAACATCGTGGTTACATTGAGAATTGTGTATGATCACAACATTTTATAGTACAATTTTTGCTCAATACAATATATTCTATCCAAAGACAATACAAAAAATATATACACATGTTATGACCGCCAACGCTGAAGTGTGGATATTATCAAATCCCTAAATGATGCAACATATTTTACTGCGAACACTGTAGGTACTCACAGAAAATTACTGTGTGTAATAAATATATAAAACAAATTTATCGCTAGAAACACGGAAAATTGTTTTCATGATGAATCTTTTTTTAACTTCAGAAGGAATTAATTCAACATGTGCCTCCGGGCATGCAAATAATTTTATAAAATTATTATTAACAGTTCTGCAGTTAGTTCTCTATTTTAAAACTGTAAATATGAAAATTCTATTTTGATTAAAAATATGGAAAACCCGTCGAATCGTTGTGGTATGAATATTTAAAAGCGATGGGTATATTAACATATTAATTTTGCCAGTATAGCTCTGTATGTAGTTTTATGTTTAGCCAACTACCATTGTTAACCTGTAATATTTTTTGCTTTTATATTATTGAATATGGATTTTTAAGCTTATGTTAATCAGTCTCGAGTAGGAATTAATTACCTATAAAGTTGAAGTTTTACATATAAAATACTTACAGTTTCTAAAAATTGTAAAGAAAATGTTGCTACAGCGACGGCTGTGGCTCTAATGGAGCATTCTCAAAGTGTCTCGAATACAGGATTCAACAAATTCAACACGTGACAATGTAAATTAATACAAAGATTAAATAAGCTAGTTTTTAAATATTAAATGATAAACAAATACAGTAGTAAGAAATGACTTTTAACTCTCATTCCATAAAATTCATAACCTAACGTTGATATATCTTCAAATTAATAAGTTGAGGTAGGAAAATCATATTTTGAATAAAACATTTTTCTATATACCTCTTGAATTTCAAAAATATTTACTTTATTACAGGATTTCGAGTGTTCTAGATTATTAAAAGAGTAGAAAAGTAGAAAGAATCGGGCAACGCCGAACAAACGCCAATTTAGGGTTTGGTCGTGGTTTTCCAAGCGTAAATAGAAGATGTACACTTTTAATTTCTCGCAATAAAAGCACCTTTGGTGTATAAAAGCTCTTTTAAATTTTTCATTTTGTCGGATCTTCTTTTGATCTTTTATTGCTCCAAAAAATTTATAACGTGAACTGTAAATTTCAAAAATATGTATATAAATGAACGACTATCATTGAAGGCACATCACGTAATAAGTATTACTCCTTGGAAACATAAAATGCATATTTTCGAACGCATGTAACATATGTTACATTAAACAATTTTTACTGTAGATAAGATTCTTTATTCCAGATATAAAAAAAAACGATTTTTAAAAAACACCCAGCAAGAGGCAAATATTGCAGGAACTGCTTTATGTTTTCAGTTTTAGTATACAATTCAATGGCTTTCATTTAAAACGATATTTCACAGGTTTGGGCAGTTTTAAAAATTTTCGTCATTATTTTGTTACGTGCCCCAACTGATAAGGGAAACGTATCTAATTATGACAAACTTTGTTCCTTGGTGGTGATAAAAACTATTAATAATGTCCGCGTGTAACCACAAGATCGAAGGAAAAATCTGTGGTGTTCAAAATAGAAATGTGAACAAATGTACGGAAATGTACAACAAAACACCTCAGTGCCAAAATATTTGTTATATGATGTTAAGAAATTGTACTACAAGCATGATTCGTTTTATATATGGGATTTTTCACAGGCATGGAAAATGCCATTATCCATTCCAGTTATCCATTAGCCAAAGCTATATAGAATAAGCATGTATCTTAATGATGCTGATGAATTATGGAATCCACTAAAATATTTGTACTATGACTTGATAAATTGTTGAAATAGTCATAGTGACATAAGTGAATAAAGTGACATAAGAATAAACATAGTGAGTTTCAATTGAATTTATACTAAGTATACCGACGCTTTCGAGAAAATTAATTATAAACACTGGTACGTAAACCAGATGATCTCGGTTTGATTTGTGCACTGTGGAAATGGTTTCAATCATATCTGAGTAATCGTAAGAGTGGGGTTCATCTTGGTAACTGCCTTTCAAAACCACATTTAGGTGTCCTATTGTAATGTTAAAGATATTTCTGATTGCTTCAAGTTCTCAAGAGGTATGGTGACAATATCAAAATATTTCATAGTGGGAAATTCGAATGATTTCGTAAAAAAAGATCAATATTGAAATACTGTAGTAACAATGGCTTTAACCTAAATATTAACATGTCATCAAATAATTTTGATCGAAATAGCTACCAGCTAATTAACAATTATTCTTTAAGGTGTCTATTTCGTATCTGAAACTGAGTATTTTCAATGTGATGATTGAAATGTATGAAATCACTGTTTTTCAATCTACAAATTTTATTCATTGCCTCATCTCTTTCGTTACATGTCGATGTCTACTTATTATTTTACGTTTTACTTTAAAATACATTTGGTCTCAAAGAATTTCTACTCATGCATAACATGTTTTTTTAACATTGTTTCATTCGAGCGAATTAGTTAAGTATCTACTGAAAGTTTTACATTCAAAATATTATGACAGGAGGTGTGACACGCAGTACAATGAAAATGTGATCCATTCACTTCGTCTCGCTTAAGAGATGAAATAGAAAGAAGGAGGCACCTCCAACGTGTAATGCTCCCTCAGGATGAAGGAGTTTTCCCAAATCCATACTCACTGGAGACCGATTCCACTTGAAACTACGTTGATGCGGAATTAACAACGTCACTCGTCTCTTTTGTTCACGTCAAATATCTTTTGTATCTCGACGTACATTGTCTTCCATGTGAGACTCTTGAATAGTTAAGAGGAGTGGAGAGAAATCTTTGCGACTTCGTTTCGCGAAAAATTGCAATCCTCCACACATTCAAATGATTTACCTCGACACGTACATCAGTCGTACGAAGTGGATCGGAAATTCTGACCTTTGGTACAAAGAGCAGAAATTATTAATCAGTCTGCAAAATGTATGATTTAATGCTTTGGAACCAGAGTTATAGCCAAAAAGCTTGTGTCAGTACCAGTTAATACTTTTTTAATTTTATAGTGCTAAACTATGCAATGTATCTTATGAGGCATTTCGTCCTTTAGTTAACGTTATCTAACCCACCTTAACGAAAATCTTCCTTTAGAGCGAGTAGGGTCCCATCCAATCTCTGGATGTCTTCTGTTCATCTTGATAACTATCTCTAATTTTACATTCCCTGCCATATTCCCTGTCAACCCTCAAGATTTCGAATTGACGCTAAAATTTCCAATTAAAACCACTAATAGGTTCTCGCTAGGTAAATTGTGTTGGCATTGTTGACACAGCAATGTCGACGCAAGGAAAACGATATTTGAGTTTTCTAATAATATTAAACCGGAAAATTTAATGATTCGTGTGGTATCGAAAACTTAAACTCTTGTTCTAGCGCCCTGCTGATTTTTCAATGATTTGTTTTAATTTATAAAATAGCTGTCTTTCAAGTATGAGCAATATTAATAAGTAATAATAATATTAAAAAATAATAAAAATATTAAACCTGTATAAATGAAGTGTAGAATTTAGGACGATGCTCCTCTACTTCTAATAGCGAACTTATCAGAACTACAGTAAGAGCGGACATTAGAGCAACACCCTTAATGATGAAGAAAAATACCTTCTATGTAGACCAACATCTTTTAAATTAGGAAAGTTTCACTGTTTGATTGTCAAACAAAATTTATTATAAAACGTTTATCTCGTAAAAACGATGGTAATTTTTTCCATTAAAAAAAACCCCAATTATACCATTTCAAACAAATTCGTTAAAATTATCTAATTAATGCCTCCAACATCGCCAATTTAACTCATCGATGTAAACAATACAACTCCATTTGATTAGTAAAAAAGTCGTCGGGTTTTTCGGTGTTTTTCACAACTCAGAATGGGATAATCATTTATTTTTGTTGTATCCGAATCTCGTCGCAAAATTACGTAACACATCAATCTTTCAAGGAGAATCGAATTTAATGGAACGAAAAACCCAGGGTTCAAACTAACGCAGGAAATGACTGAATCCAGTTACTTTTCGGGTCACAAAAAACTTAGAGGACCATGCCTTGAATCTGGTTCAGATTTATTCTTATTTTGCAATATCACAGCACAGGAATAATGTAGGATTGAATGAAAATAATTAAAGAAAAAGTATGGTTTTATATGGATGACCCTCGATGAAACAATAAATTTGCGAGAATAATTTCCGAGAGAACCTTAATACTTGCTACCGGTTTCCTTCTCTCCGAGCAAATGTTGTTATTTATTGCCTCAATTTCGGGAAACATAACTCTCCTGTTCCAAATTTTACTTTGTTTAACTTGCCTACAATAAGTTCTTGAATTAATTTCGACCCCTGCAACCAATAAATCTCAATAAATTTTGTAATTTCTCTAGGTAGGCTTGAGTCACCACACATATAACTATATGCCTGTCATTAAACCTCACATACATACACACCAAAGAAACATTAAACAATTTTAAATGGAATTTTACACGACCTTCGCATTAAAAACGTTGCTTCGGATTCCGCCCTGCTCAATTTGCCCGAAATAAAATATGAAAGATCACTTTCATATAATTTGAGAAGTTTTGATTAAATTTTTAATAAATGATGTCTAAAGGGGAAGTTTAAAAGATACATTAAACAATTTTATAAGTTCACTGCCACCGTAAATTTTCCTAAATCGCTTAACCTTCGACAAATCAACGATACTTTTCAGTATAATTACATATTTCAAAGTATTTCATCTGCGATTAATTTAATTATATTCGCATTTTAGCTACATGAGAAACAGTATCAATTCATTTAAAACTAGTTGAGTGCTAAGTACTAGTTGCCTATAATTACATCTCTGATTTTAATGCATAAAAGGATTAAAGAATATATAAAACAAATAATTGTGCATGTACTTTAAAAACTATACGATTGATGAACTTGTCAAGTTTGGTAATTTTACAATATAAACCAGATTTCTACGAAGTAAATAATGACCTTTTTAGAGAACTTTATATATTGTCCAGTGAGACAAAGTAAAATGGCAACCTTGTGTAATTCTTCTATTTGTAATCTGTAATCTTCTTATTTTTTGTTATATTATTTTAATGCTTATATATGCCCATTTTATTGCCTTAAAGTATTACGAATATTTCAGAAATCCCTGCTTGTATTTCCTATTAACAACATTTCACCTGTAATTAATTTAATTACTTTCGGTTTCTCGCTTCAATAAAGAACAACAAAATTTGTAGTTAAATACGTAAAGCTAACGATTTATTACTTCCATACCCCCTTATTAAAAATATTTAGGGATTACATGACAACCCTTCGTGTTTTTTACTATAATTTAAAAGTGTTTTAGCTTTAATTTATTTACATACTTTCTATACTCCGCTTCTGGAGTAAACATCAACATTTTGCATTATTTAGTGCTGAACATTTGTTACTATATTAGTCGTAGTATTATGCATAGTAACGAAATACACTATACCATTCGTGCTTTTAGCATTAATGTTCAAATTTATCAATCTTTATTTCATTAAAATATTTTAAGTGCTTCAGAGACAGTAGAAAAATTAAGATCAAATGCAATTTAATGCCCAACGTACAATTATTACCTATATTTCAATTACTGCTAAAATAGGTATAAACTATAAAAGAAGAATAAACAATTTGAACTGATATGTTCTTGGTTGATCTTATTTTGCAAAGAGGGAAAAGAAAACCGCTGGGAAGAAAAATCTTGATAACATTAACTTCCGACGAATTGAATGACATTGGCATGGATTTGTGACGAAGTAAAAGGGATTTAGCACAGGAATAAAATTTAATTCAAAGCTCCTTAGGAATTCAGTGTATAAAATCCCACCATTTTGTGTGTCCATTGCCTGTTCAATAAACGGAGCGGTGTCCGTTCACAAAATTTTAATTGGAGCAAATACACAACAAATTTTAACGCTTCTTAATACTTCCCCATAAAAGTTTAACAAAATTTAATAAAATCAGTTTTGTTTGAAAAAAAAAACAGTCATCACAGACTTTTTTAACAAAACCAAATTATCAAAATGAGATAATATAACGCTGTCATTGTTAATAAAACTAACATAATAAATAATAACCAGCGTACACAAGGGGATTCGAAAAGAATGGAACAAACTTCAGCACTGCATCGTACACAAGTAATAATTAATCAAAACTATTTTTCTATCCTTTTTTATCTTGATTTCATTTAAAAGATATTTTCAAAATTGTTAAAAAATGGGGTTTTTAATTATTATGTTGAGGAAGACAACGGCAGCCCTTCGAAATGATTAAAAAAATGTTTTTTGAACATTTATTGCGCGAATACCTTCATTAAAACAATGTTAACGTAATTACTCTTGTTTAGTTATATTGTAATTACGCAATAACTTTTTAGCAAACGAAACTCAAATGAGAAAATATGAGTTTTTTAAATTAACTTCACTCCAAAGGTTTGATTCATTCCTCTTGATCCATCCTGTACAAATAACATATAAAAACATATTTCTTAATGCAAATTAGTTACGTTCAACTCCATCCAAAATATAGGTTAATATCATTCTCAATTTCATTGGAATTCCATCCATTCAAACATTCTATTAACCTGTATTTTTGGTGGAGTTGAACCAAATAAATTTGCATCAAAAAGTTGTGAAATTCATGAATATTTCCCTTTTTTTTTTCAAGAAGGTAAGAAAGTAACGAAATTCGTGGGAAAAGATAATAAATCATTTTACCTTTAGGTATTACAATACTCGTATATTTATTAGATGGTAATTTATGTAAATTTCATTGAGTACGTTCGAAACAATTTTTAAGGTGCAATTGATGCTTTTTACTAATATGAAATTCAAATGACAGGTATTAATTTTTGACGCCAATAACTTTCTTTTATTTAATAAATCTACTATTTGAATTTGAGAAGGAAAGAAAGTACGTACCAGATGTCGATATTAAAATGTCATGAATTCCAAGAGACTTCATCCATTTCTTTTCTTTTCGTTCGCAGTGGTAAATTTTTAAATCGGACCTTGTAACATAAAGAAGTGAGTTTCTTATATCATTCGATTTTTATCTCAAAGGAAACTGAATGAATCTTTTAGATTTCAGAAAACATCGGTCCCTTACGAGGTAAAAGTCATTCGCTCCCTCTTTTAAAAGGGTGAGACACTGGACACTTGGGTATATCAGTTCAGCCCGATTCTATTCTGACCTTTCTACTGATAATACCCTCGGTAATAACTTTCAAAGTGTGAAATTAAATGTAGTTATTATCCACGGCCGAAAGTTCACGGACAACCTTACGCTGATGAATAAAAATAGTACTGAATAGGGTATTGATGAATTATAAATCAATTTCCCGGAACTTACTATTGATAATAAAATCGATATCGTGTTTTTAACGAGTATAAAGAAACGGTGATTAGCTCTACATACACACGGGGCGTAAACTCAATTTGAATCAAGAAAGAGCTGACAAACTATTTTGAGTAATAAATCGGTAGGTAGGTTGTAGGTTTCATGGAAATGTATTAATCTAAAGCTATAGAGGCCCTTGCTTCCATTAATCTGAATTTATCAGGTGATTTATATCAGAGCCGCGATACAATATCTGTTTAATTCTCGCCAAATTTCACAGAGTTCCACGCAAGATAAATGCGAAATTTGGCCACGTCCCGTCTTAAATAATAATGGATTTGAAGCATCGCAAATTTGCAGAAAAATCCCCTGCTCGTAGGTTCAATACGTTTTTAAATTAGAACTTGTAGGTGAAAGTGGGAAATGCGAAACTACATCTTATCCTTTTGTCATTGCATAATCGAATTCCTACGTAATTTGGCCCGCGGAAGCTAAGCACGTTAGTTTTTAGAAAACCTACAGAATAATTTGAAAATCACAAAAAAATGACAAGGGGATTTATAAAAATTATTTGTGTTTTGATCTAGATGCTTATATCTACTGTGATGCACTAAATCTGGATTCGGTGATGAAATCTTATAAGGAAGGGCATATATTTACGTACTTAATATTTGTAAATAGAATTACATATATTTTAAACAGGTGATTGAATTGGTGAAATTGGTATGAGAATTTCAAAAAACACGAAAAATTGGCCAATATTCATAGAGCAGCCTACTTATTTGTAAATATAATTCATACAACCCACAAAGCTTTTACAACTTCCCTTAAAATAGAAACACAATGCGATGTGTACCTTTTTCGAGGACGGTATATTAGATGAAAACTGAAGCATGTATGATTTATTCAGAAATTAGAATGTTTTAAGTAAACTAGAATCATGGTTTTCAAAATCTTAATAGGAGCATTACGTGATTAATTGCCTTAATCAGTATTGTCGGTAAAAATGATTTAATATTCATTAGCCAATATTTCTTACGATCATATTATCGATAAATACTCATCAAACTTTTATACACTAATAGCATATACAACACGATTAACCCTGTGAATTATCCCAGACGAAGATTTCCACTACACACAATTCCTATTAATAAAACTTCAAAGGCAAAGGAAGGAATTATAGATTCATGAAATCACACTCCGGGGAAATTATACAGAACGAATTGAGAAAGTACACGATTAGTTGACAATTTAGTTGTCAACAAAGTTTCAAGGCGAAAATTAGTCAAGTAGATTTATCCATTAAAATTGTTGACCATCAAATTGTCATAAAATGCGGCGATGTTGCACATTTCGAACCTCCTTTTCTGATTATAAGAGTTTCTTGATTATACGGACTGGTTTTACTACCCTGGAATTTCTCAAATATAACCGAATAGAAGATATTAAGATTCCAAAGAGAATTACATCGTCTGCCGCTCTGCTTAGAAAGATTTTCAGAATGTGGGGCAATATAACGGGTGATTCTCTAACATGGAGTAAATTCTGTAAATTTATTAAAAACGTTCTTTTAAAGAACTCACATCTCAATTAGTATTTTTGTTTGAGTGTTGAATTTATTACGTATACGGAGGACAAGCAAAGCAACCAAAATAGCATGAGCACTGGTTTGGTGGACAGGAAAAGAACAGACAGGAATCAAAGGAAAAAAGTTTTATGGAAAAATAATTACCCAGGGCGTTTCTAAGAGAACTATTAGGTTTAAAATGCAACCCTAAAGATATCACAAATAAAAACAAATTTTTATTGCACTTATAGAATCAATTCAATGGTGAATTATCGGTTAAACAAAAAACAGTCCGAAATTACTTTATTCATTCATAACTCATCGCGTCACTTTTTATTTTCTTTATTAAAAACTGGTAGGAAAATAATTCTCGGCGAGAAAAGTATTATAACTTTGTTGTTGCTTCCGCGCTGATTTTGAATTTAAACCGAGTATATTTAGAATCTCCAAGTAAACTAATAACACCAGTACTTACGTTTCAATAAAATTTTCAGCCTTATTTTTTTTCCGCACATCGATTTGCCCTCGAAAAGATTTCCTAACGAAACTTCAGTGTTGACGCTAACAGGGACGTGCTTCTCAGGGGATTTTCAAACTTTCTGAAAATACGTAACCCGCCGAGAAATAAAATAAAATGTTGTTAGAATTTAAGAGCAAGGAATTGAAAAAAAAATTGCCGAAGATAAAATGTAAAAAAAGTGTTACTTCACCTTTACTCCTATTACGTGGAAAGCCTGAAATGTAGCCATCCAGAAGTCCACTTATTTCCGAACTAACGAAAAGTTTGAATGTATCACTACACTAACCAAGGCACCATAAGCATTTCCTACCAACTGACTTTTAATAACGAACAAAATCAATGTTGTTTCTTAATTTCATACTTCAACGAAACATTAGAGCAAAGAAAATACTTTTGTAAAACGCTGAAAGTTAAGAAGGCAATTATTTATTAGAAACGAAATTAAAGTACAGTTCAGTTCACTTCACAATTCACGTTCCTTAGCTTGAAAATTTATTCAGCCTGCCTAAGATTACAATGCAAATAAAAACGTTGGATTAAATTAGATGGAAGCTTGAAACTGAAGGCATGACGAGGACTGTTGAAGAGCTGAAAATATTTGCAAGTTTTTCTTCTATGAATGGCTCATTTTATTATAGACAATGCCTGCGTTTTATTTCAAAATTATACAATAATTTTCCATAACACGATGAAAAATAAATTCTAAATTGGTTCTGCGTCTGCTATGATAAATTAAATTCACATGGATAACTTGATAACAACATTAGATAAAATTTTAGACATATTACAAATCATTCATTGTAATTTTACCACGTTTATAGATTTCTCAGTCCAAGAAATTATTTCAAATAAAACATGTAACTCTATAATTGCTGCACATATTCAGTTCTTTACCACATTGATTATATTTTGTCAACTGAAACAGATCTTGCTTTTGAGGCGACCCTCAAAACACCCAATTATTTCCCATATAAATCCATTGGTGCTGCACCTAAATACAGAACCGCAAACCGATGTAAAGCACCTACAATTCATACGAAATATACAACTACTGCATAATGTAAAATCGCTATTAAAATAACACCGAACAAATCGTGAGATCAACTGTTATGTTACAAGAAATATTTTGAAAACAGCAATATACAGTGGAGTAAGTACATGCTTGCGGAAAATGTTATTTGTTTTATATGAGGAAATAATTTCATTGGTCAATTTACTTTACAAATTAAATAACAAATTGTTGTCATCAATTATATTATAAAAATGAAGTTTAATGTTTACCTTGTACTGAATTAATTTGTAGTTTATAATAATGTAATTGCATTTAACAAAGCCTTTGAAGTAAAGATAAACAAGTGTGTGAATTCAATATTAACATACATAATATAACTTGTATTTTGTTGAGTATTTTATTCGAAACTAATAACTTAAATAATAAATCATTTGAGTAATGTTACATGTTCATTTAGCATCTCTATACCATAATAACACCTGCATAGGGGAATTCATTTGAAATTTCCATTTCCATAAATATGTATGAAAGTATACTTTAACGTTTTACGTAATTAGAATAAGTTCCGTTGTCATGCACGAGTAAAATAATAAACTTCAAATTAAAATGGTGGAAATGGTAAATTAGTGGAATATTGCTCTTAAATTCTCCAAGCATCATTTTTTAATAAGCAGTTACGTTATGATATAAGTATTAGTATTATTAAGATTATTTAAAACTGCTGCCATAAATTCTTTAAAACAAGTCAAAATTTGACCGATGATTTTTAAGCATTAAATAAAAGCATAAAAGATGAAATTAATGAAAAGACAACTAAACGCCAAAATTAACCTAGACAAGATAGCTAACGAAAAGGTGAATCAAAAAGTAATAGTAATTGGAAAATAATTGGTACGTGATTAAATAACAAAAAATGCTGCAATGATTAGTATCAAACCAGATATAATAACATGAATGAAGAAGAAACCCTATTACTACATAGAATGATAAAATTGGCTTGGAAAGAAAATAACATACCAATGATAAGAGAAACCCCAAAATTAACACCTAAATCCAAATTAAAACAACTATACGGCACTGCACTGCTTAATAAAAATTGACGAGCACGTAATTGAGCGAAGGTTAAAATAACAAAATCAAAATAACTCGAAAGCAGCTTCAAAAAATATAAACCAGTATATAACTAGATATTTTTAATGAGGCAAACAGCGCAGATATCATAAAAGTACACATTATTAACACTACTAAACTATTACATGTAAACGCTGACGTTTAACTCAATTAGTAAAGCGACAATTTTCATTTCGCGCGTAAATTCCACCAACGTTTTCATACTCTCCTGAACGAAAACCTTTTGCCGGTATTCGCTACGTAAAAGCTAATATTTATTAGTGTGTGTTAACTTTCAAACCTACCACCTGAAAATATGACCGAAACGAATTTCGCTTACTGCTTAGTATTTAGCGCGGAGAAACAGTATTGTTAGAAGTTTAACTCCGCCGAATTTGATTCCAACTGCTTTTCCCGATTTCGACCTCATTTCATTCTGCCTCATTAAAACTTAATACTAATAAAAATGATGAAAGGGAATGCAAAATTTAAAGAATAATTATTCATGGAGGGAATATTAAACTTTTGATTCGGAGAGTCTGGCAAATGCTATGTTGGCAAAAGGTAAATTTTGATGTTGATGTTTTGAAATAGATTTAATTAAAATATAGGTAAATAATTAACACCGCAGTTCCGCTAACTTTCTAATAATGACAATAAAATAATCTTACATTTTTAATTTGAGATTACAAATAGTATTTGGGATAATTTCGATGGAACCCACTTACATTTTTCTCCAATTACTCGTAAATACATTCCGATAGTATTATTCATCCAATTGTGACTAAAAAGTATTCGTAAGCCATTCTTGAAATGTAAACAATTTAGTACATCAACAGATAAATTTAAACGGAACCACAATATACCGCAGCAATAAGACGTGTATCAATTCAGATATTACGAATATGGAAACATTCATGTACATATGTACGAGCAACTTTCGTAACTTTAATGAAAGTAAAGGCAAATAAATCACTGTCAACATTTTTTTAAACACAGCATCGCTAACGTGGCGAAAATTTCTTACAAGATATCTGAACAGAAATAATCCAATTAACACTGGGGGCAATAAATCATAAATTCTAATTCTTCGTAAATAAGAAAGTAATCACATGACGTACGCCTGAACTTATTCCCTTGACGTTAGAATATTTTAGCTCACATCACAGGTAACTTACGTACTGTTAGACTATTTCAATTCCATCGATATAATTCCAACTCCAATCGAAATATTACTCCGGGTTGATGTACCAATCCAGATCTGTCGGACAATTTTTATTGATATGAATTGGACCTTAGGCAATTGTCCCCACACTTTGTCATTACCACTATTAACGTCAATAATATGTTATTGAATTATCTATACCAATTACACATATTGCAAGAACATTCCCTATGTTGAATTATGAAAATAAGTAATTTATTGTTGGTAAAAAAGAACGCTACCACAGGCCTAAATTCGAAAATAAAGTTCGACAAATCGTCGAGCTGTAAGCGACAGAAATGTCCAATTTGACACACTCAATGATTTTAAGGTTAGATTTCGATCCCCATAACCGACAGCTATGGAACTGCTTCCGGTTTGGCGATCACAAAGAACTCCATTAAGAGCAGAAGTCATGTGTAGAATTCACGCTACCACTTCATTTCAACACGAAACAATTTAACATATTTTAATTTACTCAGTCAAGCACCCTTTTTACTTTATATATAACGAAACAATTGTTTGACGAAAAATTTTTTAACTGATTTTTGATGTAGATCTGCCTTTAGGATCTAATTACCATTTATTAATATTCTAGACGACAAAGAAGTTTATAAAATTACCATCGAGTCAAAAGAAGGAAAATTTTTGTAAGCCTATCTTAGTCGCCAATAACACTTTGATTAAACCTTGATTATATTAGTAGTCTGCACTAAACGGTAAACCTTTTCTTATCATGTTCCGAAAAATATTTTTTCTTAAGAGAAGTCTACATTCTATAAAACAGATATTGCAATCAAAATATTCGAGAAGTATCTGATAATATACAGGGCAATTACAAAACATGTGAAATTAATTCGAGATTAAACAACATGTTTATTATTGAAAAAAATTCAAACAAAATTATATGGTAATTTTTAACTTAGATGTAAGGGCTTCCCCATTAACCGTACTTATTAATAAAATTAATTCAAATTATCCCTCCATTACTTTAACGTATTTCCTGTTGGAAATCCTGTTGTCTGTTAATATTTTATGTTGATTAAGGCTTTTAGTGTAATACAAGAAAATATTAAATGTAAAAATTCCCATTTGTTGACTCGTAAATGGCAGCTTTAATTAAATCGGATCAAGCGTTTTTAAAAGAAAAGCAGAAATATATTAGCTTTTAAATTTTTTTTAGGCAATCGTTCATTACCTACTTAATATTTTGCTAATAAATTGTATTGTATGTTGTTCTTGATGTATACGATAGCTTCCATTATACAGCTTCAAAGCTTATTGAAAGGATGTACATGTTCATCGTTGGAGGGAAATTATGGGAAAATATAGACTATTCGGTCGCTAAAAATAACTCAGGATTTTTCCCGGGATCATTCGTCTATGCCAATGCAGGGGAACTGCATGTAGTGTTTCTCCCTCACACTTACACGGCTACAAGCCAGTGCATAGAGGTGTACAAGCGGTAAAACAAGAAAGTTTACTACCTCTTACGAGGTGGTAACGTTATTTAGTGATTTCACAAAGAAGCTTCGCTCCCACATCGTGTGTATATACAGCAACACATCTGTCTGTGTATGACACATATATTACATAGAAATAAAGTCTATTGTATGGTATATCTTAAAATATAGAATGCTGAAGTGATATTAAGCAAAATCTTACCATATCGTTCTGATATACGCAACTCCACACTATTTCATGATCATTTTCAGTACATATTGAGCAATATAATCAAGTAATAATCACCAGTGGAACTGTACTGCCAATTATCCAGTCGTTATTAAATTTTCTGCAGCCCCACCTGAGACTTTCATATCAGTACTTTCTAATCCGTTACCATAACCGTTTTAAAGATTGTAACAACACTTGGACGAAAAATGATGAAGCCTAAGTGAGATAAATTGAATAAAATTTCCACTGGTCCGTTTCAATTCGCCCGATTGAGTGATGGTAAACTCACAACGCATCGCCACAAATTTCAAAAAAGTGAATTATCGCTGCAACTCGCAGCGGGGTATTTAACGTTCCTTCCGAAAGTGAAATACCTAAACGTCATTCTAACTCACCGTCTTATCTCCTAAATTTCGGACTCGACATGTTAGGTAAGCTGATTTCCCGACAAGTGCCGTAACGTTGCCGGAACCGACTACGTCAAAATAAGGTTCGAGTGGGATTTGTGAGACAGCAGGTGATTCCATGGGAAGAGAAGGAAAAGTTTCGTTCTCAGCAAGAGAGTTCAGCTTGCCCGCAGCGCTTGTCATCGCTCCCCAGACCAGCAACGTCTCTGGAAAATGAAAAGAAATTCATCAGAACTTGCACTAGATTACCGACGTTTCAATCGGACTCAGGCATGCAGAGTATTTAACTTTCTGAAAGCGGCACGCCAAAATTAACCAAATCGAATAATAACTAGTGGAAAATTTTCCGGAAACTTCCGTGCACCGAGTGCTGTACAAAAGCGTTACCAACTTTATATAGAGTTTAAAAGCCAATTTGTCCGTAGCCAGTATCAGTAATCATCTTTGTTATTAATTAAGTGCTAAATTCACCTTCCTTCACAGTTGTTAATACTATTTAATCCTAATATTTTCGTACAGACGCAGCGAAATTCGCAATAATATATGAGTACATTACAAATTAAATAGAACCCCACGAACTTTAAAATTTGATTTGATGTCGAAGGCGTACCCTTCTTCTGAGGAATTTACCTGACACGGCTATATTCTATATTAACAACCCCGAATATATTAATCTCCCAATAAATAAAATAGATAGGGGATATACATCCAGTAACTGCTGCGATGTGCCGAGTCCCACACTATCAAATGCGATTAACGATCTATCCCAAGGTTGGAACTTACTTTGTTCTTTCTTCTGAGATATATTTTATCCCATCTGGTGTCCATTAAAATTCCCCCCTTAAAGAAAAGATACCAGGCAAGAACCAAGTCTTCTGAGTAATTCTCGGAATTCTGGGACGTGAGAGCAACACTTGCCAACATGAACCAGATACGAAAGCTCAAGAGGACAAAGTGAATTAAAAAATAAGTGAGATAGTGACCGTTTTAGTGAAAGTGAAAGAAAAGGTTACTGATTTAAATGTCACTGTAACTGGAGAGGAACCTGAAGTAGATACCCGATGGTGCTCAAAAGCTATGTTGATGGTTTCTATGTTTCTTACGAAACGAACAAACATGTGAGTTGTTTCTTAGAAAATCTTGTTATTCAACATTTTTAACTAAAACTGTCAATATATTTTTGAAAAAGGGAAATAATCAACAATAATTTACAGTCATCTAAAATTGAAATATATATAATCGATTGTTTCATCGAAGCTTATCGATTGTAATCGCTAAATT
This sequence comes from Cryptocephalus primarius, assembly GCA_963576515.1. Classification (NCBI taxonomy): domain Eukaryota; kingdom Metazoa; phylum Arthropoda; class Insecta; order Coleoptera; family Chrysomelidae; genus Cryptocephalus; species Cryptocephalus primarius. The sequence goes on from OY754936.1 coordinate 7,284,970, forward strand.
TTTCAATTTGTTTTGTAGAACATATATGAGAACCGAAGTATTGTTGGGAGTACTATTGATATCGCCACAATTCTCAATGTATAGGCGAAGATCAAAAGGAAGAGCCAAAATAGGGTTTAGAAATCGAAAATTACTCCTACAAGTGAAGCAACATGTATTTGAAACCTTATGTAGAACATGGATAAAACCGCTTACTTGAAGGTAGGCAAAGGAATAAATAACAAGTATTTATTCATGTGGGAAAATAGAGAATAGATATCAGGAATATAAAGCACTTCATTCCAAGGCAACATTTACTAAGAAGGTAAAAGATAGGAAATGTATCGTATCTATTTATCTGTGCTCATATATTCAAGACTATCAGTTAAATTCCACTTCATTATTTTTTCCTTTTGTTAAGAGTAGCTGTGTTTATTTTGTTATAGCTTTGCATCTGATTATTAATTAAAACTGAATTAGTGCTTTGTCACTTGTCAAAAGTAAATATGTCTACAGTATACCAGTATATGTTATCCAAAATTTGCTTTAACCATCTCATATTTATACAATTCTGCAGAGTTACAGCATGACATACGCTCGTCGTTTTTAATTTATGAGGTGTTCAGACCTTAGTTTCGTAACCGTTTATCATAACTGAGCATTTGTATCGATTGAGAATATTATTTTAAAAATAATTAGTAATTGACGTATTCCTTCAATTGCATGAAAATTACCGATATTTCATCTTTTTAAATCTTTTTAGTAAAATGAAAAGATCAAGTAGCTGACTAATTATAAGTGATCAGATAATTTAGTAGCTTTCATTAGTATAAATAAATAGTATTTAAATTCTGATGTTAATTTATTTCCATCTATTCGTTTTAATTCATGGATGATAATTAGAATGCGTTTATTATTGGAAGACACTTAAAGCATTACACTCAAATTCACACTCGATTTAAAAAACCATTTGTGAAAGTATACGCCGCAAGAACAAAAAGTGGGTTTTGCAGTGTTCCGAACCCTCGTTATTGTTGGCAATAATAAAAGTGATGAAGTCATTAAGAACGAGCCTTTACACGTAACGTAATCATCACGAATGACGTTACAGGATTTTGTTACGCATACGGAAAAGGATAAGCAGCCCAGAAAATCATATCTTTCGCTTGGATAAATACAATCGTCTGCGTAATGAGAACACACAGTTGCGTGTACTCCGGTAATACCAATTAAGAGGCGAGTTCTGGCGAACATCTGGAAATCCCACATTATTCCGGATTTAAAATCTATGCTTACATAAAATGCGATACGTTTCGGATTTATTCCGCGTGATTTTGCGTTGTTCCAGAAAACAACGCAGCACGAATTTGTTCCCCTACGTCGACTCTTTTTATTCGAGCAAGCTTAAGTTTCCCTCTGGTCTAAACTAATTTATCTGCGAGATTACAACTAAATTGCTAGTCACTCTAGCAGCGTTGTACTCCAAATTGTTGGTCGAATGCAGTGCCTCCTGACGTGAAAACTATTCACAGAATTTTCAATCCCCGGCAATTTCAGAAACTCTGTTATTATTTTTTCATTTAGAACGTGACAGATGAAAGCAGAGAATAATCGCCGATGGTGTGAAAAGAAAGAAATCGAATTTTTAATTTTTTCCTCGCCACATCGAATTTAGGTCAGATCGGAATCCAGGATATACAGACTTTACCAGAGGGATTTTCCAGGTTTTTTAAACTTCTCCAACTCTAAAAATATCTTTGGGCGCTGGTTTGTTTTCTTTTTTGTATCAGAATTTACCTCGAAATTTTTGAAATCCATGAGTGTCGCCGTTCTAAATGGCTGTGCCACTGTAGCCATTTTGCTTAATGTAACTGATTGTAATTTCCATTACAGACAATCCTTCTTATGTTCTCATTTAGTATTCCATCTACTCTAGTAGAGGTGATCCTGATTCCTCCATAATTCTTGCAATCTGTTCCTTTTAAAAACTGATCTATGATGACGCCTTCATCCATTCTGCTTGAATCACTTCGTCAGTTATTGCCATTCCCAGAATATTATGTATAATTGTCAAGACGTTTGTCTAAACTTTAGATATTGAAGGCATATAATCAATATATGTATGTATACATTTCAGTAAACCTGATAGGCTTACCTTAAAAATATGTTTATCCTTCATATCAAAAACAGCCATTAAAGTAACCTAATTGAAACAGACCCTGACTTGTGTCATGCGAAATTACATTTTTGTTAAAATTAATAAGGGTACTAATGAATACCGCGAGTGAAACCATAAACCTTCAAAGCTCACCACCACAAGATTTTTAATGAACTCACTGAATACATTTACTATCAGACTAAAAGATCAAAACTTTTAAATTGCTTGATAGGTATAGTTAAATATTATACTGAGGTCGACTGTATAAAAAAGTGAATATTCATTACCTCGAACAAAGTTTCCTTTAGCTTTAACCGTATTTAAAGCTGATGTCATTCCGGTTATCTTTCCGGAATAAATCTAAAAATAATCGATTCGACCCTCCAATCTTCCATCTAAAACTCGGTGTAAGTTGGAAAGTTCTAGAAACTGTATTGGATTCGACAAATTCACGGGTTAGTTATTAAAGCTGACAATATCGAGATAAATGTTTCACAGGACATTTTTTATTAGTGCACAGAAGCAAAGGGACGTAAGGCCACCGGCAAAACCGACTGCTCTTACACAACCCAAGGGACGAAAGAACTTTTTTGTGTCAATGTTAAGATGACTTGCTTGCTCCCATAAGACTTGTGATTTTACTCAATGGGTTATTTCTTGTTTTACTCTCTTCAAAGCTCATCACCATTCAGAACGGAAACTCAGAGAGGGAGAAGTGGTGAAAATATAAAATATTCTTGGTTATATACGCAACAACCTATTTCGTTTAATATGACAAAGTTATTTTAAATTTAGTGATTCTCCTTAATTCTGGCAATAAGAGCTTAGAGCTTTCACAGTGTACACGTTTGTGGTGTAAAATTTCTGTGGCAGGATTTAATTTATTTTAAAATAAAATAGACTGCGACATTTCATTTTGAAGAAACCAACAAACTATTTTAAGCACTAAGTTGACTTTCATTTTGATGTTTAACGGTAACATTGACACATTTAAATTCGGATGTTTTAAACGCATCTATGGATGAAACAAAACTTGTCGTACCTCCACTAACCATATTCGTGAACGTAAACAACATTCCTTCATGGAAACACGACTCGCTATAACAGTAGTGTAATGAGATTTTCTCGAGCACCACCGTTAATCCAGTAGATGAAACAACAAAGCCATTGAACCATGGGATGTTCTTAATACGAATTTTCCAGATGTATCTCATGCCCTTTGGCGAATCACCGAATGGACACTGTACATAAATATGACGACACGTCAACGGAGACATACAATAGAACGGACGCATATAAATTAAGTGTAATAATTAGTGTGTGCGTAAATAAATTAATTAGGGTTTCGAGGTTCATATTTTATACCAACATGGATAACCCTATTATTAACCTATTACTTTTAGCATTAATCCTGGCAGTAGTTGCTTTTGTTGATATTTTCAAAACGAAATTTACGTATCCCTGAGGAGATCAATCGAAATTGACCATTAAATTATTCAGCTATGAGTACTGCTTCCAAGGAGCAATAAGCATTATTAATAAGCAAAAGATACCTACAAAAATCCCAACTGATATTGAAATATTCGATTTCAAGTTTGTAGATTTTATATACCCAACAGACCGATTTGATATAATTTACCTCTCCTCAAAACACGAAAAGAAAATAATTGGGAGGGTTCATTGCTACTATTATACATCGATTTGTCTTCGTCATTACGTCGCCAAGTCGAAGGCAAAACACTGCGTTCAATCAGATGTTTTCAAACCTCAAATCGTTTCAATCTCTTAAGTTGTCATCTTTTAATATCCCAATAGCAGGGATCCTGATTTGTTAAGGTACATTCCATTAAAATTGAGCAGTGTATTGGTTCATATGCAATTTTTCCTTTAAACATACTGAAACATTCAGGATAAGAATCGTTAATCGACATAACAATGCCACAGGGAGATATATACACAGAGCGTCTAGATCGTAAAGGGCATGCATTTTTGTTTGTAGAAGAATTTTGTCAAATAATGTCTTTCACCATGTTAATCTTTTATAGGAACTCACTTGTTTCGTTCCACGATTGTTAAAATTGTAAATTACTTTTTCTGTTTCAATCTGTTCATAAATATTAGTAACAGAATGGAAAATACCTGAATTGTTGCATGAATCATCAAAACTATTAATATTTGCCGCTGACTAAACATTGAATATCAATCACCAATAATATTGTAATATTTCAAAATTTTAATATACAGATTATTGACAATGCTTCCTAATATCGCATAGCTCGTTGTACTTTTCATATGATTATACTACTGCTTTTCTTTGCCGTGTACAAAGTACAGAACAAAACTATAAATTGAAGGCTGAATGTATTGAGATGACATACAGTATGTCAAAAAAAATGCAGGTGATTAAGAGATCTGGAAAATTGCAAGCTTGTATTAAGCCCATATGCATACTCGGCGGTTTTCATTTTGGTTCACCAAAATATAATTTTTCCGTACAAACGAGGTGGGATGAGAGTTTATACCCGGCTTCAATATCATATATCATAGATGCTGCTGGGTGCTTAGCTATGAGCATATTAAAGAATATTTATGTACCAGTTACCTGTCATTTTAATATTTAAATATAATTATAATATTTTCAACATGAAAGTGCACGCTAATATACGAGGGCGAATAGAAGTAACATTTTTTATATGCAAAAGAAACAATTTTTACTACAAATGTCACATTTTGAAGTGCAAAATGTGAACATTTTTTCAAAAAAGCTATTCAGCTTCCTTTTTTTTTAATAGTTTGTACACGATCACCTTCAGCATAGTGTTAATACATGGCCGAATGCCTAGAAATGAAGAAGCTTTGAAGGCCGCTTTTACTTTGAATTCTGATGCACTGTCAAAAATATCAAGGCCCATTAAAGTGACGGATGCGTTCAAACCCCTTCCTTTCCGTAAGGGAGGTTCTGATGTTCCTTAAGGGTAGTTTCTCACCTTCATAGAAGTGTCTATCATGCTGATGATTTTTGTAATCTACAAAATTGTGTGGGGTAAATATCGAAAGGCGGGAATCAAATATAGGCTCCCTGTAAACCGACCCCCCCCCCGTTAACCAAATATTTTAGAATTAATGATTTTAAGTGTAGAACGTAAAATTATAATACTTTTCTATTGTTACACCGTTATGAAAAATTATTTTCTTCGGTAAGAACGTCTTGAGAAGGGACTGAACAATACCACGAGTACCACTGATTTTAAACATATATTAATGCATAAAAAGCAGTATGGATTCCATGTAGAAATATTGCCATTATCATGGTAACTAGGCCGTCAGTTGTACAGTCATTTAAAGTCGTGTCCATGCCATTTTATTAGCTTCCAAAAATGTATGGAATAACAAATCTGACCGCGGATGTTTCTAAAAATTGTCTCCTATCGCAATAATGTTTCCCTTAATAATATGTCCGTCATTGTGCTTCGCGCCAATGTTTGAACACCCTATATAGTAACTTGTTAACCTTTTGCTTAAAAAACGTGTGGAATTATGAACGGGTGGATTTATCACGCCAACCTTTACTTCAGGTTAATTTAATTCGGGGTAACATACAGAAATGTGTTTTGTTTTAATTCAATTTAAAATGTTTCGAGGTTGAGGTTTATATTCCGTTCCGCTGCAATTTTGTTATTAAAGCAAACACGGAGCAAACCTTCGCAGTTTCATGGTAAAGATCAAGGCAGTTGCTAATGTCACTTTAAAGCATATTTTAGGTAGCGAAATAGCAAACTTAATGAGAACTTAATTAAAATTAATGTGAAATACTTAAACGGTCCTTAACGGGCGAGTAAAACGAATTGTTTCTACCCTTTTCTAAAGAGCAAGTAAAGATTTACTTACGTATAATAATAATGAAGCAAATCACCAACAAAACGATGCGTAGTTGTTTTCTGATGATAGAAATAACCATTAGGCGATTTTAGTATTTTCTGATTATATATTTAAACCAACTTGACAGTATAACTTCTGTATAAAGTTTCAGGTTCTTATACGAACACCGTCAATAAATCCGTTCTTGTCATCGCATGTATGCTCTGCTTAAAAATGTTTAAGAAGTTTTCCAACTTCTGATAAGTCCCCTTTTGTTTTTACATGACCTATTTTAGGCGTTTCTTTTTACTCCAAGTTGTACTTTATAAGCGTCGAGATGCAACAAGAGTATAGCTATATTTCGTAACGAAAGAAACCAGTAATATAAAAGTTCTTTAAAATTCAATTAAATTGGGAGAGCTTTTTTAAAATAATTTATTAACGTCCTTAAGTTTCCGTAGATTGCACAAAGAAAAGTTTCGTCGTTTTCAAAACTAAAAATTAGAAAGATTGAAGTTTGATTCCAATGAAAAAGAATGATAAGTGTAGAAAGTGTAGTTGTTAAATTGTACATACTTTTAATAGAAGTTTCCCACATCTTACTTTCTAAACTTAAACAATACTCATTAGTTTTGATGTCAGTCGGTTATGAAACAAAATAAACTTCATTAAAAGTTTCTTCATTCGCAGCGTAATAAAACTAGCTTCTCAGAAATTATTTTAAAGACTTAATCCCCAAACAATTTATGTTGGGTGGAAAATTTATTGTAGTTCACAGTGTATGACGAATCGGTATAAATGACAATGCGGCTAATGCTTCCAGGAAATTTTTCGAATATTTTATCAAAACCATAAATCTAAACAATGTCAATATATTTCGTTACTCACGGTACATATATACACAATGCTACATACCACGAGTATGTATTGTTAGCTTTTACTAAATAAAAGCTTAAAAATAAGTATAAAATATAAAAAGCCCCGTCGACCTACCCGTACGTGGCCGACGGTCATTTTGATCCCACTTGGTTTATTACACCACTTTTATCCCAGCGGCATCGTTCCTTGAAGAACCTCCCAGATAAAATTTCATATTTTATTTTCATTTCATATTTCACGATTTCTGTTATTAATGTCATTAGGGCAGTTGGGCAACGTTGTTATATTGCGTACTGCGCCGAAAAAACACATTGCGACAGTGTAATAGCCAAACGTCACACATTTGTAAATGGAAATTACACCTTTTAATAATATAATCTTCGATAATGGTTTTAATCCCACTAAAGCACAAATAACGTCAGTTTTAATCTAAAATACTACATTTATGTGTAGGAATAACATTAAGGGTCTGTTTTATTTATAATTTTATGGTGAATTCTGCCAAGAAAATGTCGTTTCCCGAAACAAATCTATGAGTATTCACAATAATCTATGAGACTTACAGTTTCTTCAAAGAATAAAACTAATTTTCTTCTTTCACTTTTTTCCTTGGACATTTTGACGACTGTAGCATTCGTTGCATCCAACAATTCGTTTCAATTCAATTGACACAGCCATCGAAATCTCCAAGGAATAACTTGGAAGTTAACGTACATCTTAGATGATGTACAAAAGGTGACTGAAGCAATGTTTTTGTGCTATAAAATGTTTTATAGCGTCGAAGGTAATAATGGACATCAAGCAAGTTTTCTCACGTGATATGTGTTGCTTATCATCAAAAATCCTTTATAACCGAGATGAAATATTTTAGAATACACCAACGCTCTTGCTTATATATCAAACAAGCGTTTCGAGAGATTTCTGTTTCAAATAAGTAAACTGTCCGATTCTGGGCCATCTGTATTAAATCACCCAATTTACCCTATTGGTTGCGTAAATGTAGAGGAAAATAGTTTCATGGAATATGGATAGGTAGTGATTGATATGTAGGACTTTTAACAGAGCCGTATTTTCAAATTTTACACTAGCCAAGCATTGGGGGATTTTTATTTTTAAAATTGATTTCACGCTGCAATACGTTTAGTATTACTTAGCTTACTGTAGTGATCAGTTTTTCAGAAATACTTAATTCCCAGTACAACATTTTCATCATTTAGACTCACGACCTGCTTTAAGTTGATAGATAACGCTTTACCATATTACCCTTAAGAATGGTTCTCGTATTCCTATAAGAATGAGCAAGATTTGCTACTAAGCAAACGCACGTTAGGCGTGATTCTCGAAATAATTTCTTGGTGGAAATAGGAATTAGCAAATCGCGAATGTAACCTTCAACTGTAAGCTCTGATTTCCATTATTTGAAATCCTGGTAAAGTTCATTAACTCCCTAGTAAAGTGGATGAAAATGAAGGTAAGGTGAAATTTACTTCAACCCCCACATCACGTTTAAAATTGTAATTTCTAACATTGTCACAACGACTAATAAGTGAGGGAGATTAATGGATTGCAAATCTTATCACTGTCGTTCTAGAACAGAAGCACAGTGAGAAGATTAGCGATCCGAAATATAAAGCTTACATTACGAGGCACAATAATGAAAATGTGTGGAAAATTAAATAGGAATTATTTATTTTAAGATAAGGCTGAAGAGAACTTGAGAAAAGAAATGCTAGATTAAAAGAAACCAAAAAGTGGCGTGAAGTATTTTAACTTTACTTTCGGTTTATGTTTATATTTCTGTACCTTTTTCGTTTCGTTAAATGGTTAAGATTCACATTTAAATAGGTTATTAGAACGTTTAATTTTGAAAATGTCTGTGGGCTTCTATTTCAGATGTTTAATGGCATGTTTGTTGGGGTTAAAGAAATTATATTTCACAGATTCTATGAACAGGATCTGTTCGAAGCAGGTAAATTCTTTTATGTTACTTATTTGCCCAAACATTTTTAAGGACATTTGCATAAGCCATTTCATTTTTCGCTTGGTAAGATACACTAGCTACGTATTTCTCTACTTTACTAAAGGCGCTTCCTTCATAAACCCCCATATTTCCATTATTTACCCTCTTTCCACTCAGAATAATTAATCCCGAGGAGTGCGGACTATTTATTCTTTTAGTCCGACATGCGGAACAAAATTCTACAATCATCACCTTTTCTCCCTCGATAACCTTCCATAACTACCTTCATACAACCAAAATCCTTATTTGTAGAAAAACAAACTTGTACAACTCATAGCAATGTTCTACGTATGCACTTTAGAACTTAATCCGACTAATGTTTGGGTAGGTACGTGACGATAAATTTCTGTTACAGAATATTCCTCATTTCAGGAAAAGCAGACTCATTGTCGCGACGTCAAAAATAAAACGGCTGAAAAAGTGTGTTTCTGCTATTTGTTTGCGTTCGAAACCTATTTACTGTGAAGCCATCTGGTGGGAAAGTTCAATACGAAACCAAATGAGTTTTTCCGTTAAAGGATACTTCAGTTATATCGGAGTGTTTTGTTGTAAATTAATTCACGGTGCTGCACTGTACTGCATTGATTGTACATTCCGAGGAGAAATTGTGTTTGTTAAAGTGAAACACTTTAATGTTACTACGGTTCTGATAACTGCGGAGCAATCGTACATGAAATCCTAAAAGCCAAATTGAATAGAGTTATTTGTACGGGTTTAAAGTACTAATTATTGTGAGCCTGTTCGAGCAATTGAAATTACGACTTCACCTATGTGTTTTGAAATACTGTTTAACAGGTTAAGACAACATTTTGACGCGTGTAGTTAAACAAGTTCAATTCACTAGCGAACAGAATTACAATACGAAAAAACTTTCAAGTTTAGTTTCCTGCTACCCTTATCCGCCTATATATATTTTTATATTTTGTCGGAAACTCCATTGAACCTGACAGGCGGCAAGTTAAATAAAATGTTTCAGCAAACATTTTTCCGCTGACATCAGTCCAATTATTTGTAGTAGGTCCTTCACAATTTGTTTGTGTTTATCAAACACTTCTATTTGGGTGATTTTACAGTGGACAGTTTATTTAAAAGAAGATAAACTCCACGAATTTTACGTTATTATGCTAGTGGCACAATTTCTTTTAAAATGTTTTAACGTGATCGGTTTAATTGAGCCGAAAAAATATTAGTAATGAAATTTGAAAAACTGTCTTTTATGCATTAGTTGTATTTCGACAGTAAAGTATGTTGTCAATTGCATGTTCCCAAATATTTGAACATAGTGACTGAATTCTTCCAAAAAGTTTAAAAAGTCTGAACGATCTGGAAGAATATCGAGTGATAAGATATCAACGAGTGTTATGATAGGTATAAAATCCATTATAGCAATAACACTGAGTTTATTTTTACCAAAACACTATTATACCTCAGATATACCCATTATAGCAAATAAACCCTATCTGCAAACTGCTTCATGAGTTAGAATTATTGAGATATCAAGTAAAAAAAATTCCTGCAAGAAAGCGCCTAAAACAAATACAAATGACCCTTGAGCCAGTTCTCCTGCTTTTATGGTGCACACAACAATCGCTTCTGCATTTTAAATAACATCCAGCGGTTTAAATCAGGCTCCGAAATTTCAAATACAGGGATAGTTAATTAAGTATTATGTTTAATTAAAACATTTTTGTTCTGCTTAGTGTTACTTTGAGGCGAGTTCCTAGTCAATGGATGGCTTCCTCTTAGAAAATAGTGATCACTGCAAGTACTCTCTTTACATATAGTACTATCACAGTACAAAGCATTGTACACTGATACAAATAGGTATATAGTATACACCTTGTTAATTTATTTATAATTGGTCTTATTGATAAATCTTTAAATATTGAACGTATACACATGTCTAACAACTATTTATTTCCAATACGAAGATGATTTCTATCAAGAAGAATTTGGAATGGTTATGGATTCGCCTAAAATAAGTATTGACTAGATTTGGAGCAATTAGTTCCTTTATTGTCACTTATACGATTTTATGATTTCCATCCAAACATAAATGGCTATTTCACCGCAGTTAATCAAAAATCCAGACAAATCTACTAGTTGGCTTGAAAAATTACCCAGGGCCTCTCTGTCACGATGTTGGCAAGTTTAACACTTCTTTTCAATAGAGCCAGTTTTATTGTCAACACGTTGAATATTCAAAAGGCTGAATGTACTCTCGGGTATATTAACGAAGATAAAGGATGCTGTTACTTTTGTTGATGAATGCTAACAAGGTGATTTCTTTCAGATATTAAAACGTTCTAAACTGCGACTTAATTGAAACAAATGCGAAAAGTATAAAAGCGAGGTTGTTAAATTTTTACACTCGAAATTTAATAATGGTGCATTATAGAACAGAAGAAATAACAGTATAGCGGTTATAAAGAATCTGTAGCCTTTTCGCCGAAGCACAAGTTCATAAAGTTTTACACACAGACATACACACGCCGGTTTTCCTGCTGCAAAATTACAACAGAATATCAAAGCAATGGTCAGCAATAAAAGTTTACGTTAATGAAAACTGTTGTAACTATCGGTGCCATAGCCGCAAATGTCGGTTCTGGTGTACAATCATTTTAACACCTCTAATAACTCCATTTTTGTATCTCCAATACTCGCACACAGTAAACGCGCCATTAAAGGACGATACCATCTCGGTCTATGTAAGTATTAATCCCTGGACGGCAATGGAAGTTCATTGAGTCAACTTTTTATAATTCCAGAACGATTGCCGGAAGCTGAATCTCGTTAAAACGCGAATAAATTAATTTACATATTATGTACTTTTTCAATCACGTCTACATACATTTTTTACGATTTTTTGCGCTCCTTTGTATGGGTTTTCTTGTGCATATGGCGAATGACTGGACCGGACTTTTTCCTCTCCCCCTACCCAAAAAAAGATATATACGGGTGTGTCTAAGCTGTCGGATATTGATGGGGTTTAATATTTTACTACGAAACCCTTGCAGCTGATATTGAAATGAAATTCTGTACCCTTTTATGACCTCATTTTTGATAACAACTCTCAAAATTGATCTTTTTCATGTAATTCCGCCGAGCAAAAGTTAAAATCATTACACTTTGCCGAACTTGTAAATTTTGGCGCTACCCCCTGTGTTCATGGGCGTCAAACTTGTAACAGGGTACCGTTAAGGAGTTAGTTAGTTGTTAAATGAATAGTTAAAATTGTCGTCAACATGGTTATTAACTCATATATTACAAACGTTGTTAATATGTCCTACACTTTTAGAGATCTTTTATAACCTTTAAAAACCTTATATTACAATTCTAATGTGACTTTTATTGCCTCTTATATCATGTCAAACTAATTACACCTTTAACACGTCTATTCATAGGTCATTTGAAAAGATGGGGCAATTAATTTTAAAAACTTTTTTAAACCACTTAAAAAAATTTATACTTCTCTCAATATGAGAGCCAAGGAACCCAAGCAAAACGTTCAAAATACCATATTAAGAACTCCTGAGGTACCATTTCTGCAAACAGTTGTTCATTGCAATAGTTTCCTTTTTAAGGACGTTTATCATTAAAAGTACCAATTGATTTTAGAGACAGTTTAAAAACGTTTAAAGTGGTCTTTTTTATATTTACTGTAAAGGCTACGCTTGACTCTGGTTATATTTGTTATAAATTAGTTACTCGTCAATTTTTCTAAAACAAATTGTGACCAAAACAAGAGTCAATTTTTATGCCAGTATCAAGCCAGTTAAAAGAAACATGTGCACGTTTAAGTCTTTGATTTGAATTTAAGACGTTCAATCCAATTCTGCCAAAACGAAACGGTTAGGCTATGAAATTAAGATAACCTTAAATTTCATATCGACATGATTTTTAAGAAAATTAAGCAATTAGAAAAATTTTTATTAAATTCCCATGGTCCCCAGAGAACTAAAAAAATTGAAACTTCCACAAAAGTTTTAAATTCTTTTTATGGCACTTTCGGTCATTTGGGTTTCTATAAGAACATCTGGGATTTGTAATCTAGGCCCTTTGTGACGTTTAAAACTAAAATGATTTTGCTTGGAGCTTCCATAAACCCGCCAGATTTCTTTTGGGGGCAGTTTTTGATGATTCCAGGAGAGCCACTAGAATTTTCCTTCTACGTTCCTGAAGTTTACTACAGTTTAAAATGAATACAAAAATGTTTGAAATTTCAATGAACCTCCTAGATTCGATTTTAAACAAATTCTGCCGTTTCAAAATTCTAAAGGAACTTATAGAGATTTTCTTCAGTATGATTATGAATTTTTAATGATTGAATGTATAACGGCGATAGCACTAGAACTTACTTAAGGCCATCTAGGAAAAGCTAGATTTTTGTGGCCCTTGTAAAATGAAACAATTTGAAACTTTTGACACTTTGAACACTTTCTAGATTCGATTTTAAGGAACTTTTGGTGAGAAATCGTACAGATTTTCTAAATATTTCAGAGACCAAAACGACTCGTTAAAAAATAGAATAATATGTGCCAGAAAATAATGACGGGGTAACGATCAGTCATGTTTGCGACACCCTAACCAATGTCATTATAAATAATTGAATTGTCACAGTAGTGCTCGTTTTATGTCTTATTATCTCACTCGTAAATGCTTTAATGATTTCGCACGGTGGTACAAGTACAGGTATAATACATGTAGTAAAAATATATGATCGTAATAACGTGCTGTGAAAATAAACCGAGAGAAAACTTATAAATTAGATGGGACGGTTCGAAACAAGGGCGCAATTTTAATGCATTGGTGTTAATGTTAGCAATGTTATGGATGATAAAATGAACGTATGAAAATTACATTTGTCATTCATAATTAAACCATAAATCATATTAAAACAAATAATGGAATTGGCATACCTGTGAGCTTTTCAACATTACATATGAAAGTACTTATGGATTATGATTTATAGAGTGTAAAAATGAAATATGAAAGAAATTTAGAATTAGAATTACAAGTTTCACCTTTTACATCAAATGTAAATGTAAATAAATCAATGAAATACACTATCGATTCCTTACAATTAAATATTAATATAGTAGGTATCGATATTTTTATACGGGATATCCAAAGGCAATGTAATGTAGAATCCGTTGTCGTTACGTATTATAAATTTAATCTTGTTACGCTTCAATCTAAACAAGACCTCAGTTATGAATAATTTACTAGTTTTAAATTAGCTTGAACCCTTCCTGGAAGCATTAAATTGGTTTGAGAGTCCTTATTTTTCTTCATTAGCACGAGCATAAACTATATTAACATGAAATGGAAATTTTATTTTTCTCTGTACTGTGGCAAATGAACGCAAAAGTGTAGCTCAACTTCAATTAATTATTTTAAATTAATATTTCAAGCTGGTTATTATTGTGATATTAACACTATAAACAATTTATTGCCAAGAGCAATCCTATTAAACCACCAATTACAATAAATGGAATAATCATGTTATAAGCATACGAAGCGGTTATTTTACTGAACATCACCTTCATTTTACAATTTTACCATGATTTCGACATCGATATCGATTTTATACTTGTCAGTGTACTAAGAAAAGATTGCCACTGAAAATATTTAATATTTATTCATGTTTTGCTGGAACATGGTTAAAATTTTAAGGTAGAAGTTAATAGAATCACCCAAAGAAGCTTACGTAAAAAACATTTTCTGCATTTACCGTATCACATTTCACGATACTGAGCTGTACATAAATGTATATTGAAGATTTCCTGCCTTGCCAATTTGTTGAAAACGAAAAGAGGCTCTTCGAAAAAATCTTTCATCCATCTAGAAATTTTTAAAATTCAAACAACGCCCATGTGTCAAAAATCAGAAATTTCATTATACAACTGTATATTTTGCTATTGAATTATATTGAATAACACTAAATTAAAATTTTCCCTAATCCCATTTTAAAGCTGTTGCATATTAAAGGGTCCATTTGCGTATACATTGGCATAAAAATCTTCAGTAATTCCCTTGCTAGTTTAAAAGAGAAAACGAGGAAACAACATGAAACACGCACTAAGAATATTTCCTGAAGTGATTTCAAACGGTGCTTTGATGTTCACAACAACGAACAAACCTGAAAAGATGCGAGTTCGCTTGAATCTCCACAAAAGAAAAAAAACATAAACAAACGCAACATAATTTAATACAAAGAAACCGAAAACTACTTTTCATTTTAACCCACTTCATCCTCGTTTCGTCAAAAGTTAAATGAAGTATACTTTGCCCTTAGTTGCTTGAGAAGATTTCACCACCCACCGAATTTATAATTTACACAAATTTATTTAGCCCCGACGTAAAAATTAATCTCTGACAAAATCGTCAACGTCAAAAAGACAAATTGGTATTCGATGTGATGTTTTCATTAATAAACTTGAATATGCTCGTATAATATCAATCAAAAAATATGAATGAATGAATACACCGGAGGAAAGGGGCTCTTGACGAGCTCCTTTCTGTTGTTTGGGTAATCCCTTGGCAATGTCAGTCACTATTTAGGCCCTCACGAGATCAAGCGAGAGAAATCCTAAAAATGCTGCAATTTATTGCACATACCTACGTTCAAAATTTCACAACAAACTTCTACGAACGTAGTTCAGTACGATTCGCTGATTGATTCGGAAACGAAACTTTCCAGTTAAGAATCAAGCCTTGAGGATTTTTGCGGTTAGGCAGATAGAGATCTACGCAGTTCTTTATTGGGCTCTACGAGCTAAAATTTATTATTCACGCAATGCCACTCAAACATTTGACCCTAGGATTAAGTGTTCTAAATCTTATTTGTTTAATTAATATGTAGCAATAAAATAATAATTATGCACGTTTATGGTTCCGCCAAAATAAGCACACCAAAAATAATTATGTATTTCCAGATATATTTTGGGTTTGCATTAGAATAATTGTTATATACATACGAACTGCAATCGATACATTAAATTAGAGACTATTTGTTTATTTTTAGACAAAAATATGAAGCAGGAAAGTGCCGTGTAAAAACTCACCTCTTTAGATTTTATCTAACTTATCCTTGAAATGTACGGAAAATGCGTGCTACAGGAAACTTATTTTTATAATACACATATACATACATACATATGTATAAAAAAGTTTTCCATTTTAAGCACACATTGGTGCAACTCCAGTAATAAACTTGGCATTTTTTTTTTCGATTTCTAACAATATCTGACACTTCTTTTATGACCAAAAAAAATTTTAAATTTGTTTCCAAAGGCTTTATCATTCTCACTTAATGCTCTCAACTTTCTATTGTGATGTAAAAGTGAAATTAAAATGATTAATGTTTAAGCTTTGTGGAACACTGTAATACGGCTAAGAACAGGAAACGGTTTCAAAAATATTTTAAGAGGAAAACAGAATTTGGTGTATAATGTTTCTTAGTCAGATGTGTATCGAGGATAACTCCTAAAATTTTAAATATCCGCTTTAATTTTACAAATGTTTGATGTTTTCAACCAGAATAATTATCAAGTTGAAATTACTTGTTGTACTTGTGGGTTTATTTGTAACATGTACCGAGTGACAAGTTAAGGACGGTCGTCAGCTACCTTTTAAATAAGAGGTGGAAGAGGACTGTTGAGAAGTCTCCTGTTAGTCGAAATAATCTTAACCGAATTTTACAAACATGAAGTAATTCAAAGCGCTCTTGTGGATGGAATATTCAGAAATTCGATTTAATCCAATAAGTAGATGAACGTTAGGGGGAACCTTTTTGTTTTTTGTCGAATCGTGTTTGCTCTTCAAAATATTAAATAGGAACATATAAGTTTGATCTCAGTTTAAAAATGTCGACTAAGTTAGCAACAGAACAGAGAAAACCGCATGTTTTATCCAGAGTAACGTCAATTGGTCTGGTTAGTCGCAACAATATTGGTATACATAAAATAAATTTTCGTGGCAGTTTTAGACAGTTATTTAAACTATATTCATATTAATACCATTGTTGCCACTAGGGAATTTTACCTGTAATTGAAGTAAATTTATCGACTCAATAAAAAATCAATTTTCTATTTATCACGCAATGTAACTATTCAAAATATTATTAATAACAACACCAGCAATTGTTATAAATAAGGTATGTGAAAAAAAGTTCAATATGGTAAAATAAACAAATCAAAGAAGGTTTAAACCCAACAAAGTAGTTTAAAAGGTTAACCTTATTGTCGATACAGGAATTCAACTTATGGATTGTAAGGAAATTTCGACTTCAGCCAATAGAAATAATTTTTTTTAACGAAAATTCGTC
The DNA here is from genome assembly GCA_963576515.1 of Cryptocephalus primarius. Taxonomy (NCBI): domain Eukaryota; kingdom Metazoa; phylum Arthropoda; class Insecta; order Coleoptera; family Chrysomelidae; genus Cryptocephalus; species Cryptocephalus primarius. The sequence continues at coordinate 7,302,193 of OY754936.1, forward strand.
ATTGTGACGTTTCTTAAAATACCTCAAAACAAAAAATGATGTCATGTTATTTGCGCTATTCCATTGCTAATTTAGTCTATATTTTTAAACTACAGTCAAATTGATATGCTCCCATTTGAATGTTCAAGACAAAACACAATTTAAAGAAAACATAAAATAGAGTCCTCTAACGTTCACACTACTTATTAGATTGGTACAACTAATATCAAGAGCTCTTTTAAAAAAAGTACGTGAAGGATAACTGTATTAAAGGTGCTTTTTTTTAAATAAGAGTCATATTCTCCACTGTCTTATTTCACAAGAAAGAGCAAAACTTATTTTTGATTAGAATCCTTGTGATTCCCATTTTCTAATTTTCAATCGATTTTACACATCGACACAGTCGACATACATTTCCAGATATTTGTACTGGTAACTCCGGTTCTATAAGTTTTAGCCTGAGATAGAGCTAACGATAGTTCTTAACTGGCCACCCTGTACATACCTAATACAAGAAGATAGTTCGTACTAAGCATCTGTCACTATAACCGCAACTACAGTTTACAGCAGAGTTACGGCACGATTTTCCTTTGATGATATGCTTTTATGGATACATGTACGTACACATAGTTGATAAGACGGAATATGTACAATCGAGTTTAGTTTGCCTCACGAAGTTTCCCGAGTCAATTTCTAATCGAATGAAATAGTTAAATGACCAACTTGTTATATTCAATTAAGCGTTCATTAAAACTTCATACGTAGCTTGAGTTAGTTATATTATCTGCTTTATTGAAAAAAATAATTATTTCATTTCAATTTCGTTTAAAAGTTTATGAATCTCAGGAGTGATAATATGACAAATAATATGAGAAATTACAGAAAACTGACATCAATCTACATTAATTAAAAGCAAATTCAAATTCAATGAAAAACGAATCAAGTCCGTTTGTACAAGCTATTGCGTTGTTGTTGTTGTGTAGGAATCGGTAAGATTCTAGATGAGTTATCGATTCCTTGTAAAATTCACGAGATCGAGTTTATTACTTAGTGTTTTTCATTGTATCTTGTATCTCTTACATTATGTCTAAGGCTGAAACTTTAAAATGTGTGCTGTTCCTTCGAGCACGTGTAAGCACTATAAACGTATAAATATCATGAGCTATATTCGAATCAGAAGTGAGATTAGTTCTAAAAATGAGCTACCTAGTAATAAACAAGTTGTAAATACTAGGTGAGTAATAAACTAAATATTTCATTATTCATTAGTCCTTCTCGACTCACTTCATCCGTATCTTCGAATTGTAATTTGTGTAATGAGACTGGTAACAGATATGTAATAGTAAGTATAACCAAACAATAAATAAAATGTAGGTATATTCAGAAATAAGGCAAAGGAAAAACGATAAATTTTTCAGATCATTGTTCATTAAAAAGCTCTGAATCTCACTATTGTAGACCCGACGACACCTATTGCAAATTTTATAACATTACTTCCTTATTCTTTATCTTCGAATTATAATTTAGGTAGATGTTTCTAGTGGCAGAACAGATGTTTCAAACAGTAATGTTAGTCGTTGAAGTGCTTTGATTCCTCGAGTCAAATCAAATAAATTAAGACTACGGTAATTATAGGCATTTTCCGCCTTAAGTATACTAACGGAACAAGATTAGACTATCTAAAGGAATTTACTAAATGTAGTACGTTAGTTTTCGATGCGACTTGGCCGTCATAATTTTTCAAGTCACAGTCGAAGAAAACGTGATACTCTCTTATTCGGCAAATGGTTGCATATTACATTCGTTATTTTAACGTGAAAGTCAAAATAGATGAAAGGTTAAAAAGTATTTTTGTTAATTGGTCAAGAGGAATTAGTCTAAACCTCAATAACAAAACCTGATTGATACGAACAAATTAATTACTCAATACTGAAAGGTGGAATTTTTAAGTAGCTTTTATTTCAAGCAAAATCTTTAATTGAACTATAGCTACAATCTAAATAAATAATTTTGAGGAATGTAAAGCTTTTCTAGATGCGTGAATGTAGGTTCGTGTGCAACTCTTCACTACATCCGGTTAAAAGGGAAGTGATGTCTGTGATAAAATTTTGTTTGCCTTAATAATTTACTGGCGCGGGTAAAACACTCAGTGTCTGTGATGATTCAGCCCGGAAAATTATTATTAAGCACGCGGAGAAAGCGGAAAACGTATATATCTTCACACACGTATTTGCTCGAGTAAACGGCGTCTAACAGAACCAACGGCAATTGTTTATATTTGCAAATTGTAATTGATCTAAATGCGACTTTGCGTTTAGAGAATACCGACTAACTAAAATTCTTGCAGAAAAGTATCGCCGCTAAGATAGCGGCGGAGCTTGGAACGTCGTCACTTCAGCGGAAGCTAAAAACACCAATACTCCAGTAGGTGTAAATTTTATATAAATCGGTTGCGTTACGTCAATTTTCATAAAATAAATTTCAAACAATCCACAACTAGTGTGTTGAATGAAATGAAACCGTAAATATATAAAATTGAACCAATTAGGGCGGCATCAATTAATATGTAATTACGCTGACAATTCATAATTAATATATCGATGAATACAACGTTTACATAAACGGTTCAATTTCGACACGAATTTTTTGTTTTACACCTTCCAATTGCGTACAGAGTGTCTTTCCGGACCGATGCAAGTGGTAAATATAAACGAGAAAAAAATTTGAATCGAAATTTGATCTTCCGAATTTAGTCCTGATTGTTGAAAATTGACCAAAAACCACCTAGAACCTAGTACTTAGATTTTTGGATAAAGTAAACGGGATTATACGAAAAGAAGCACAAAGAACTAACAAGCAATCAAAGGTGGAAGTGCACGCTCTACAGAAGTCTTAAGCACTAAAAAAAGATGACCGATAATATGAATCATAACCCTCAATTAATAAACATAATGATTTCGAAACATCATTACGAGAAATTGTTTAAAAAATCATATTGACTAGTAATACAAGAGAGAAGCAAAATACAAACGAATAAGCAGTGTATAGCCTTCAAAAAATTCAAAAACTCCCTCATAAACGAAAAACGTCAAATCATTGGGCCAAGGTGATGGTGCCATAAAAATAATAAAGTATACTAACAATAACCAAATACAAAAACTGCGGAATAAATGTCTTGCTTCGGTACACAGCTCTGAGAAATGGAAACACGCTTATATCATCTAAGTTCTTGCAAAAGAAGCTGCAAAGATGCTGAATGTTACAAGAGTTTTAACACCACCACACTATCAGCAGGCCGTTAGGAATCACAATGCAAAAGTATATTGGAAATGGTAGTAGCACTAGTGAAGATTGTAGCAAGATTTGATACCGACGTGAATTTTCTGAAATTTGAAATTTAAATGTCATGACAGATTTTAATTCTGAATACCTTTTTATACAAAATTTCTTGATTATTTTTTAAAAATGAAAGCAGTTTATTTTAATGTAATTGTCAAAATTTTTCTCTACAACACTATGTGGCAGAATCTGCTCGTACTCGTAGGCGTCATTTTCGTGATTCTTATGAAGGGCTAAACTTTTAAGATGAAATTTGGATTCATTTTTTGTCCCTTACTCGTAAATGTACGTCGAGTAATTCCACGCTTATTAATGATAGCTCTAATAAATTCCAATGAAAATTTAACGCAATCAATCTGCTTACTGACGTATTAATGATCGCAATTCGACGTTCATTAAAGAAGTAGAACACGCAATAATGGGCACTGCACATAACAGTCAACGTTCTTATTATGTACCAAAACGCCAGTTGTAAACATGATGAGTTGGTGGGTTAGGTTACCAGAAGTTATCCGAAGTTCATCTCTTTGTTCAGCAAACACGTATCGGTTACTCATAACAGAGTCTGCCTGATTTAGGCCAACTTACTAATATTCAAAGTTGCTTCGTTTAGCCGCAAGAGAGTTTCGAAGTTAGGGAAAAAATATTGTTTTTTAGAATGTCTCAGAAGGCCGTAGAACGGTTTTCGGATGTGAATTTCCACTGCAATTAGGTCATAAGGTTTTCGCTGCTTATACAATGATTACAAAACTTTTCTATAAGTACATGGCTTGAGTTCGATCCTTCTGATCGAACACGCAGCAATTTTCAAACGTCACCTTCTTTAGAAGTGATAAAGAGGCAAAGAAAGAAAATGAAGAATAGTGATTAATACATACTTTTAAAATCTTTACATCGTTCGAGAGTTTCAGGGATTCTAAATTCTTGTTCGCTATCGACTGGGGACTAGTAAACCTTTGTTTTCAAAGCGCCGTACAAAACAACCGTAGAACGTCAGGAAAGCAACGTCCTGTTTATTTCTCAAATTAAAATCGTGTTTCCCAGATATTCCAAAAAGAAATTTTTATGTCGCTTCGAAACCCTCGTTTAGTGAAACTCGGCCAAGTGTAGTTAACTTGATCTAAATTGATCCACTCCAGACTAAATCGCTGGTGCATTAGTACAATTTTTCTTGTAATAAAGTAGAGTAAAATTGACTTTAAGCCTAGTGAGCTGTCGATCGGAAGTGTTAATTTTTTGAATTGAAAGAGGGCATATACTGTCATTGAATTTCTAATAGGAGAATATTTATATATGAAACGTACGTATACTTGGGAGCAGACCGGTCTACCAGTGTCTTTATTAGAGGTATATTGCAAAAGCGCTCCATTGCTGAGTATAGTGAAATAAATTGCAAGTTACATACAGGGAAATTACATTCGTATTATTAGATTAAAAGAAAAGTCATGTCGAAATCTACACTTAGTTTTTGGGGACATGTTCCTTGTTAACCACAATTTTAGTAATACTGGCATTGGTAAATAATGTCTAAAAGAGTTCTAATTTTGAATTTTTTCCAGTTAACCACTCAACATTCAATCGTATGCAACAGTATTTTTACCCATTCTGGAGTTTTGAGCAACAATTTCTCTTGGTACCACTATCACTAGCCTTATTACACCCTTTTTCTGCACATCTGTAATACTTCATCAATGTCGGCAAGAGCGTCGATTCAAAATAAAATAACGAGTTTTATAGTCAAGAACTAAACCATCTAATCTAGCAAATTACTTAGGTACTACTCCCTGGGAGACCCGACTGCTCCTAAATGATTAATTTAATTGGTGCTTCTAAAATAAATTGAAAATTGCACTAATAGTAAATGTTTTAACTGAATCTTACTCAGCAGCGATAAGATCACAGAAAGGGGCAAAGTTTAGTTTCAAACTTTTGCACTATAATGTGTCTGGGAATTAACTTCTTTTAATTACGATAGTCTAGTAACATGTACATTTCTACCTGCGAGAAATTTGTATACGCATCGAATGTTCTTAAATGAAATATAAATATAGCGAATAAAGTTCAAGTTTACCTGTAAAATGGAGATACAAGTGGGTAATGCATTGAAGGGTTTTATATTTCCTACATGCAAAGATCACATTTCCGCACATTATTGACAAAACGATGACAGGCCTTCCGGGTTTTATGACGTCTTATGGCTGCAATTTCATCGAAACGTAAGAAAGGTAACATTTTACAGTACACTCAATATGAAAAAAGTAAATTTTCACAGGGGTCTTTTTGGTGTTCAGGTTTAAGATGTGGCTGTAATCATGAGAAATTCAAAGTAGCATAACACGGTGAATAATGTGATTATAATAGCTTAAGGTCACATCTAAGGGTACCCTAGATTTCAACACAGTCCACAAAAGGCATAACATTAGTAATACCATTAATGTGTAGAACAATATATTGGTTCTCTATCATTCTCGTGATAAAGCAACAAGTATTTAACGTAAGAATGTTTATGTATATTGATAGTGATACTATGTGCATGTGTTTAATACAGCAAATTAGTGGTTAAAGCTGAAACCAATTATTATGTGCTAATAAACTCGCCCACAATTCCCCAAAAACCGCACCCCAGTTTTGCGCAAAAATCCGTTGATAACTCTTACTCTGTAAAAGTTTTTATGCTCCTTGGATATTTCCACAAGACGCCATTTTAGCCTCAGAGGCGCATTAATAACGCATACTTTTTCATTTCTCTCAACAAGAACGCGTATTTCACCAGAAACGATGTATTTAGCACAAAATACGAGGAAAAATCACATATATGTTCGTGTTTCTTAATAAAAATGTGAACTGTATCATATCATATAATATTTTTAGCTCGCATCAAGTAACACAAATTTCTTATTTTCTCATCGGTAAAACGTAATTTTTCATCTGAACGGTAATGGTAATTCTATAATTTTTAGTTTTTCACAAAATTTGAAATGAAATGAATGAAAGCTCGTATCTTATTCAATACGACTGAACAATGATGTTATTTTCCCATTACATCTATGAAAGTACTTTTGAAGTTGTAAATACGTTTGTTTATTAGCATATTTCTGTGGAATAAAATATCAGGCAAATAACCAGTATGTGTATGTATGTCCGTACATTTCCAGAATTAAAATAATATTAAAGATATACTGCAATACATCATAAACATTTTCCAGTACAATCTTACCTAAAATGAAATACTATAAAATCCACATATTGAGAAAACGGTACCGTTCAGATTCTTAATAAAGATCTATTATTATTGCTGTTATTTAGAATGAACGTAAGAAAGGAAACAGCCAATAATGTGATACCTATAGAGCCATTATGTTTTTAGGCATTGCTGCTGAAAGGTTTGCCAGAATTATGTAAAACCGATTTGAGGAAAAATTAGACACCATACTTGAAGACACTCAATTAGATTCCAGGGACCAAAATGGAATGTATGTTGTAAGACAAGTAGCGGAGAATGCGAACCGAGACGGAAGAAATCTACATACGTATTATAGAGATTTCGAAAAGACCTTTGACACCGGAATGCAGTGTGGAAAATCCAGGATAAAATGGCACAATCCATGGGAAATCTCACAAATTATACTATACACAAATAAAAAAAATTATGACCAAGACATGAAATAGCACAAATGTTTGAAATAGCAAAAGCAGTAAGACAAGGATGCGTGCTGAGCCCTCTACTATTCTCATCAGTAATAAACGAAGCAAGGAAGGAAGCAAAATGTAAAGCAAAAAAGTGAAAATTGGTGCAAGAAAACACAAACCTACTGATTTGCACCAACATTAAATGATTTTCCATATATTTTTCTAAAGTTTAATTAGTTTAATTTTCATTTGCTAACTTAGTAGTTTTGCACAATCATTGTGCACGTATAATCTTTAATCAAAACTACTTGAAAAAGCATTGCACACATCCTACAATTTTTAGACTGATTAAATAGTTTGTACTAAACTGTATGCAAATCAAGTAAAGTTAATATAACTCATTTACAACTGAACTAACAATAGTAAATTGGAAACAACAATTGTTAAAACATGAATAAAGTATTGCACACGGCCAAAAATGAAAAAAATCTTTCTCAAAAGCACTCTACATGTTGCATCTTTGCTGTAAATATAACCAGATTAGAATAAAAATGTGGACCTTACAGTTCCTACGTTGGTCAAATATTTTTGCTGAACTGTATTGAACTAACTGTAAATTAAATGTGTAATATTACTGAACAGCTATAATATCGAAAACAAAATGCAGTTTTGAAACTACTCAAAAACAATAACTATACAAAAGAAAATAGGTGCATTGTATTTTTTCTGTGGTATATTTGCAAACGAAAAATATTGCCGGAAAAGGATCTATTTAAAAGTTAAATCGTGTCTACAGTTTCTACATTGGTCTACAATAGCTGAAAGGTAAGTTGACTTTATAAAAGAGGAACGAACACTGTGAAGCATTTTTGTTTGCTTCCTACTTCTAATATGAAATAAAGTTCAAAACTTTTATTGAGACACTATATAAATTTAACCTAGACAGTTTCGAGAACGTAAAATTATCTCGAAAACTTCGTAATATATGATAACCCCTGCATGTTTACCATGAAAGGCATAAGTTTATCTACGCTTGTGATTTTCTATAGAAAATTCCAGAAACGTTTCGGTGTGAAGAATGAACGGACAAAATTGTATGTTTTTTATATTCGAACAAATATCCTCAAATGAAAATTGATTTCATGACAGATCTAATTCGCAGAGGCAGGTCGAAAGTATATTTCACTCCTTTTGCTGTAATTATCTTTCAGCCATGAAATTACACAATGGACATTGCACAAATTAACAGAGACGCTCCTTTTTTGTATGAAAACCAACAAGAAACGGCAATCTAATTGCATAATTAGTTCGCTATTACTGCGAATTCAAGAAACGAGGAGAGGCTTGCATTGCGAATCATTTCTAATTACTTTGAGTAAATTCTTATGTCCTATCATCAGGTTTCGGTGATTTAAAAATAATTGAAACGATTAGCGTCACCTTCGTTAATCTTTCCTCAGGTAGGAAATGGGATTAGTGTTCTTTACGGGTAGTAAATCGAAGCGTAATTATTTCACCGATTCTTTGTTATTAGGGAAACGCATAATAGGTAATACCGTCAAAAATTTTATCAACTGTCCTTCGACGTGTGTTTTAAATACACAATAAATTTATTTTTACTGGTTGAACTAAAAATTCGCCTGGAAAATTATTATTGTGCGATAACTTGGCGTTTGTATGTGTTTGACTTTGATTTGTTTTGATTCGATTACACGTGTGATATTTTTGCTTTTAATAAATGGACAGTATAATTCAGTAATGAATTTAATATGTTTTGACACCTCAGCGATTCTAGTCAAATGATTTGCGACTTTGTTTTGATCATCAATCTCAGTATGTTATCCCCGAGTTGAAGGGAAATTCGTTAGGCTCTTGCGATGACTAAAACATTCATCTGCTCTAGAAGTAATTAACAAAGAGTTAAATGTAAAAGGGGTTTTTACCTGTGTTGCTGAACAAGACGGTGATAACTAAAATATTTGGTAGAGCTTGCTGCGGCATCTTTCCACGAGAAATTACTGACAACACACCAACCGAACACTATCTCAAAAACACAAATTTAATGACTTTAAGAGTTTCCTTTAGGCCACATTATATATTATCAACATGAATACTAGAGGTGACAAAATATTCTCAAAACGTGTCAATTCAAAAATTCACGTTACACCACCATCAGATAAAATTTTATCAGAAGCAACTGTTTCAAAGAGTCACTTTATCGGGAAGTCGGAAAAACTCTGATATGCAAATACACCCCTATAAAGTCGTCGCGATACTGACCTACCGGCGTCAGGATGCTAGCGACGGTTCCCTAATAAACACATTCGCTCAGTAGCGCCCTCTCGTTCGTCAACCATACATTAGACGTGGATGGAACTTCTATTTATTGACCCTCGTTTAAGTGAAAAACTTACGTTTCTTGTGCAGTGTTGAGTACAAAACTCCTTTCGAAACGCTGCACCTCCATTTCTACGTTTATTTTGAAAATGTTATGTCAAAGTAAGTTTGAAGAGAACTTTAATTTTAAATAAACGAAAAACCTTCTTATCGATCCCTCTCCACGCTCTACATTCGTTAGAGAGAACTTTTGTTCTCGAAAGGAAACTTGTTTTATATTTTACCATTACTGCGAACATTTTTCGAAGGAAAATTATAAAAATAAACATTCAATTCAACCTCTGAAATAGGTGGGACACTTTTAACACCACTTGAGCTGCACCAAGGCGCATTAAAAAATTATAAGTGTATACACATACAAATAAGCTATTGGCACGAATGAATTTGATAAATTCAACTGAATTCAATGAGAAATACAGTTAAAACTAATAGTAGGTAGACATTTAATAAAATATAACACGCAGCGTTTACTAAAAAGTGTTACATTAATTTTCTCCTCTTTTTTTGATTTTTACTTTGCCATTTTCTTGGTTTTTTTTTACCTTCAAGTGGAATACGATTTCGATGTAAAATTATCCTTTATGCATTGCCATAGTTTTCTTTATCAATGTGATCATAAACAAATTCTTGCATGCATTAGAAAAAAATTAACTGTGACATAATAAAAAGTTCCGACTTTTTGACCAATATGTGTGCATTAGTTTTACTCTCTTGTACTTGTAAATATTCAAAGTGTTCACAGACCATATCGAAGTTGTATATTGTCAAATAAAACACGTTATATTATGTGCATTTTTGAGTCTAAAAATAACACACATCCAACTTACAGTAGCATTCCTTGAGATATTTAGTTTTGAAGTTGCAGTCTTAGATTCAAAATTTAATTCCACTTAATCAAATATTAATACAGTAGCCACAGTTAACATTTATCAGTGAGATTAACGAGTAAAATAGTATGATTTTCTCGTGGTAAAATTATAATTATTGGTCCAAGTCCTGCTCGATACATACTACTGTACATAACTGACCTATTTCAAAAAGTACGCCCTGTATCTAATAACATAATGTGAAATTGTTATTACATTACAAATATTAAGAGGATTTCGTATACACATCTCTAACAGTTTTTGAGATACTTGGAATTGTACAAAACAGTCGCTTTCCAAGACAAATTAAAATCTTATGCTAAAAACTGTTCAGACTAAGGTACCTTTGAGTCATAAACCATCAGTTTCGTTCGTGGTTCGTTGAAACGTGTTTTTAAAAAACTTTCACAATTTTGAGAAGAAGACTTTAATGTTACTCGTGTCACGGTGTGTCGAGAACAGAAAGGCAAAAAGCGCATTACAATCTTCTTACTTCTATATATAAGCTGTATAATGTTAACTAAGCAGAATAACTATAATAAACAATAAATGATAACAATATAGGGCGTCAGCAAGTACGGGCACGTAACTCATCCCTCATTTCTAATAATTTAACATTTGTTAGTTGTGTGTCAATTTATGTGGAAATATCCTATACATTGTGAAGAATTACAATTGACAAGAACGAATTCGTATGATTTCAACAAGTGGGAAGTGTGAGGAAAACTTTTTGTTATCGTTACTTTGCTGTGCAGAGAAATACGCACAATAAAAATACCTATACAAGAGGATGAACTCCAGGAGAAAAGGAAACAAAGCACGTGAGAAAGCAAACAGATGGAAACCAAGAAAATGAACTTAGAATACTCGACATTGTTATTGAAAATTCTCATATTTAATTTTTCATTATGGCAACTTATATCATGAGAAGTTCGCTGAAGATGGGCACTAATTACCTCAAACGCTTGACGAATGAATAAACCGTTCTGACAATTTTGTTTCCTTGGTAGGATGAGACTTGTCTGAATTAAGACCAGTATTAATTTTTATTAACATAAAAGCGTACCATTATTAATTAAATTAGCAATGCTTATTGATGATTTGTTTTATATTAATTATACATTATTTATTATATGATCTGATGGCTTTTAAATATTATATGAAACGCATAAATGTTAACCGTATTATATATGTCAAATTAATGGGTAAATTTAAGTTCGATATTTAAAAAAAGTAACTTAAAAGCTGTTAGAGTTAGGTTAAAAAAACTATTATATCGTTTGAAACGTATTACATAAAACAGTTACAAAAATAAATAAATCAAATGCAATATTGTCACTGTCACACAATCAATAATTAGTAAATCAGTACTGGCATTCAAACTCTTTAAAGCTTCAATTACTTATTGAGTTTTCATTTTTAGCTTTATAAACTTGGTAAATGCATCTTATGGTATTTCAATTATTCGGAAATGTATTAAGGATATAACTCTACATTTAATTTATACATCAAGATGGACAAAAATTCGAGATGTGTGCTTTCTTTACATTAGTGTAATTGAAGTGCAGCGGCTACATTTACGTAGCGTCTTATTGGCAACAGTACTTTTTAGATTCGAATAAAAATTTTCAAAATTTGATGATCACTATGGTATAACCGTTGATGAAAATAATACAAAATCGTTTCGAAACACATACAACAGCAATCTCTGGGGATATTTTCCTTATACTGTGAAATACTTCTAATTGTACTGACAAGTTATTAATTTCATTATTATTGCATTAATAATAGTAATCATAATGAGAGTTATTAATAAACAGGATTAAATTACCTTAAGATTTATGGTGAAGTCCCTGGTGCGTCCGCCATTTCGGTCAGTCTCCACCATCTTCGAACATATCCGCCATTTCAGTCCTGAAAACAAAAAAACTCATATTAACAAATAGCGTTGAACTGTAATGGTGGAGAAAAATTAAAACTGACACAAAAAAGAATACTAAAAATCCCTTTAGGAAAATAAAAAAATTTAACAAGAAAAGTACCCAGATAACAGTCGACATACTTACAACATTCGAAAATGCTGAAAGTAAGTAAAAAACGATTCGATTTGCCTTCCAATTTGAAACCAACACCATACAATGTGAATATATGAACTTCGTATTTAGTAAGCAAAGAATAAAATAGGTATATATGATACAATTATTCTAGCTTCAACTAGTACATCTTTTAAAATGGCGAATACGCAGTTTCATGTTAGAAATATATTGACATTGCTTGTTAAATAATTTGTTTAAAATATGTTGTGAAGTGTTATTCTTTAAATTCCATACCGAGTGAACCATAAGTGTAAGATAAACGCCAAAATAGTCACAGGACATATCACACTTTTCTAGGTCGACCATTATATGGCAAGTTACAGTGACGAGTTACAGACAATGGAAAAGCGAGTAAAGATAGAAAACAAAATGCTGGACTGGAAATAAACCTGAACAAAACAAAACCTATGATCATCGATGGAGCAACCATAATCCAGAAACGCCATCGACTGAATACAGAAATCATAGAATTCACATACCTCGGGTAGCTGGCACAAAATCAATTTTGTCAATATATATCAGGGGTACAAGTTACCAAGAACACCAAAGTCATATGGGTTAAGTCCGTACTATCCTCGATCTTTCTGTGTGGAGCAGGATGGGTAATTAAAACCTCGAAAAAAGACTGACACACTCGATACCTGGGTGTGCTTACATCAAGGTCGAAAACAAAAGATATGTCAATGATACGTCACAGAAGATTTCCGAAATATTTTAAATGTATCACAAGAAACCATCAAGGCAAACGGCAAAAAAACCCAAAGTAAGATCGCAATTGCGGTATAATTATTATGACAAATGGGACCACGACTACTTAGAAGAATATCTATGCCAATCATACTTTCTGAGTTGCAAAACATTTTCAATTGAGAAACTTCAAATAGCCTTTTTATTCAAAATTTCAAACCAAAACAAATATTTGAAATTAAGCCATATACGAATGTTCTAAAGGGATCTTAAACTTCTCGCGAAGAAAACATCTACAATAATTCCAGTGATTGACCAGCTAGTTCAAGATCGATACTTGTTATTAATTACCTGCCTGTGCTGACAATGGGTCATTAGTGGTAAAAGTAATAAAAAGCAAAACGTTTTTTTAATGGTTTTTTATGCTTGATACTTTCCAGTGAATTAACTACCAATTTAAATTCAATAATCCTAATGGATTACTTTCATACAGTTTCAGTGAATGGTTTAACAAAGACTACATTATTTCCTACCATTCACCATAAATGTGTTATCTGTACATTAATGGAAAGGTGGCACGCAATTGAATAATAAATAAAATTATCTTAAAGATAAACCATTCGCTGAAAGTTTGATACTGAAATGCTTAGGCGAGAATTCGATAAAAAAGTATAATGGAACAATAAAAAAAACTTTATATAGATTTAACATTCTACATGTGAAAATATTAAAGATATTTAAAATCCAAAAGAACTTATCTCGTTACTGGTATGTAATTAAACAGATAACAGATTTTAGGTTACCTAAATACATATTTCAAAAAATATCGGATTTTTCTCTAGTGTTCTACGCTGGAGTTTCCCAAGTGGTCTTATCTCAAGAGAAGAAAACTGTATATTTCCGTTATTAAAAAACTTCTGCGAGGGTAATAAACTTCTTTTGGAGTGTACTTCTACCCTTCTGCCATACAAAACTAATTCAGTAAGCTGTAAATAATTTTAATAGAGCTCGTTTACTGTCTGTCCGAATTTCTAAGCTCCCCAAGAATTTTATTTAGGAATTCTCGACATATCCATTATTTCCGTCCTCCGTCTTATCATTTGTAATTGAAGATTCACTTATAATCCATGATTACATGTGCGATATAAAATTTATGTTAACTAATTAAACTTGAAGATTCACTTATAAACTATGATTGCATGTGCGATTTAAAATTTATGTAAACTAATCAAACTAATGTCAGACACCTATTAAAATTTTCAGATACATGGCAAATACTACTCAAATAATTACCATCTGAAACTAGCCAATGAAAAAAGATTGATGTCGTTTTTGATACTCATTGGCATTCAAATGCATGAGAAATGACCACAAGCAACTGCAGGCAGTTTTAGATTTTAGTGTGAAGCGTTGTTAGCATTAATTCGTTGAAAATCAATTGATCGACCTATATATCACTTTAAGAGCACACCATATGTGAGTCTTGCATATATATGTGTTTAATTTCAATAGATTGCTAAGAAAATATACCAACACTGTTTTAGTTAACACTAGATAGGACTGTTTTATTATTACTTTTAAGATTTACACTCAAATTAAAAATATTAATTTCATAACTGATTTGAAAATATAAAAATAAATATTAAATTTTCGAATGTCAGTGAACTTTTATTATTATTACATTAATTATTTATTATTCATTAGGCACATACTGTGTACGGTGTGTTCCAACAGCAGTTCTAAACTTGATCCAAATAACTCTAACCCATGGTCACATGAGTATTATTGCAAAAATTATGCAAAGTTGGAGTTAAAAACGAAAAGGGACAAAGAAAAAGTTGGAGAGGAGAAAACACATCCACTGTAACAAGTTACCTAATCCATTTCCTGGTGGAAATTTAATTAAACATTATTCGTCAGTAGATAAAAAGCACCTACCGTAATCCTTCAGAACATATTTTGATAAGAGCTAGCTTTACTTCTCTCGCCCCACGATAATTTACTGGTTACGTTGCCAGGATACGGAAAAGGGGATTTCGAACCTGAATTCATTCACAAGCAAACACTTAAACACAATCAAAGGAATAACTACCTTACGCACATACACGCGGTATATATTCCGCTGAGTAGAACTGAATGGTTAACCGGCACAATACGCTGAAAAGAAAAACATTAGCGTATCTGTTGGGCGTTTTATAGCAATTATCACCAAGAAATTTTGTAAAACGTTAACGACAAAACGGATTATTATCTCGTCGCATGGTTACCCCGTAAATTCCGAGGATGTTAAATGACGAGCTACCCTTTAAATGATCATATTTACGCGTCCCCTAATTTGTCAGCAGGACATCTGTATTCGTTCTAAAAATCATTTCAAGGGCCGCAAAATTAAGATTTACTGCTCTTGATCGTGTAATTTTCCTCGCAGAAACGCTGTCGCTAACAATGAGGAAAATTTACCATCTTGGAATAGTAATAATGTTAATATTTATTGTCTCCTAGTTTTCAAGTAATATGCAAATTACAAAATGTACCAGAACTTATGGCTACATTCAAAAATATGAGTTAATTAATAGAGAAAATCAATCAAGAAGTACGTAAACTGTACATTAAACACACAAGTAACAACTATAATTATTGGAAAAAGAAACTAGTACAAATAATAATGAATGTCTTTTTTCTGATACACCTTCGATATTTTTGAGCAAAGATTAAGAAAGGCTTATGATACCTGCACACTGAAAATAGAATTGATAACTTGGCCATTTATAAAGCTGTAAGTAACTTAAGTAAAAACGAATATGCAATGACGATAGAAGCGATGGTTTCTACCAAATTGTATACTGGTGAGAAAATCTGAAGCCATGACAATAAAAAGTGAAATCATAGGATGGGAAGACATGTTGAAATATCCACAGTTAAAGTGGCATTTAAAAGTATTAAAGAGTACCTGGCAATGATAAAATTTCCATTGATAATATAACAAAGTGAAGAAAGAAACTTATCCACATTATTTGACGTCTACGTTGTTATTAAATGAATATCATAACCAAGGACAAATACGCCAACTACCTGGAGAATATGGAATAAAATAGAAAAAAACAAATTGAAGAATATTTATGAAAATTATCGCAATTTTAAGTTTGTTTGTAGTTATTATTTCAAAATGAGAGTACAATTTTTACATCCTGAAATCTTCCCAATCCAATACTCTGACCAATAAAATCTTAGCCTTAAACTATAAAAATCATATTTCAAAAATTCATAATTCTTACAAGACACCTTTTATCAGAATTTTCAAACAGTCCTTTAAAATTGTCTAAAAGTCTTTAATTTCCAGGTCGATAAAAAAACACTTATAATTAAATCCAAAAATACTATTTTTTAACATTGTAATTTTAATATTTAGTGTTATTCCAAAATTTAAATTTTTTGAAGTATAGTATTACTTTATCGTTTCCATTAAAAGTTTAAATCAAAGTTCAACCTGTTTTTCATCTATTTTTAGGTTTGAAACTTTGGAGTCAAAGTTTTTGAGCAATTTTTCTTATTAAAATCTTCTACATATAAGTTTCTTTAAATTTATTTTTCCATAGATATCTTTGCGTTTGAACCATGCACATGATCTTATGGCCACAATTGGACAATGTAATGTGTTTAATTTTTGAGAAATGATGGAGTCAAAATTGGATACTAAGTATAAAACTTACGTATTATTTTTTATTGATCAATTCCTTACGTGAACTTCATGAAAGATGGATAAAACCATCATGTCATAGTAATATATGACGATTTATTAAAGACTGTACCTATTTTAGATCTTACGATATGTCATCAACATATTTATACATAGTACATCCATTTCTAATGAAGAAAAGACAAAAACTTTTACAATCGCATACACATCCATAACCAGTGTTAACAAAAGAACACTTATATTATGTGTGCAGGTGGTTTTATATATGACACATGTTCTTTTGTCGGTGTGGTTTCTTACATTAGGAATGGAAACACTTATACAGTAGACCCTCTAATAACCAGTCCAAAAATATTTCTCCACCTTCTACTTCAGTTATCCGCTTAATTGGATTAGAAATAAAATACGTTTTGTTTTCAATCCGAGGACCGAGCCCGTGTTTCTCAAAAAAGTATTTCCCTCCCGTTTTAGTAAGCATGTTTCAAAAGCTCAACGCTAATCACTTGTTCTCGATTATTTTGGCTGGAAATATGTCAGGAAAAATGATGAGAAAATGAGATTGAGAGACAAGATGAAAAGAAGGAGTCTCCGTTCCAGTTATTCAAATAAACATACATATATTATGAAATTCTTTACAAAACTATTAAAAATCTCTAAAAAAACAACATATGGTGGGCAAATTACAATGTTTTGCTTTTGAACCAAGGTACACGTTTGATTTGATAAATATTTTCAAAAAATTCTCATGACATTCGTAATCAGTACATATTAGTTGTAGAATTTGATCAAAATTAATAAATAAATATGTAAGAGTGCACTAAAACCTCTGTCCATAATATTTAACCAGAATAAGTAAAAATAAAAAAATGTTGCTCAAAATAATTTCATAAATCAATTACCTATGGAGACGCCACTGAACTCTCAGAGTCCCACAAAAAATTAACAACTACCATCATCGAAAACAAAAATTATCAACAAGTTTAACACAGTGTTTAACGAGAAAAGGAGTGTGTGTGAGAGAGAGAGAGAGAGAGAGAGAGAGAGAGAGAGAGAGAGAGAGAGAGAGAGAGAGAGAGAGAGAGAAGCGTTGAAGTGAAATATTACTTCCCTAAAGTACATCTTTGACCCAAATATCAGGAGGAACCGATTGATTTCCGATTCGTTTTCGGTAAAAGTCTAAATATCGTGTCAAATTCGCCTCGAAATTGAAAACCTTGCCATTTCAACCCGCCTGAAATCACAAATTGCACTCCCATCTCCAATATCTCACTCGACTGACTAGTTTTACTTGGGAGCGTTAAAAAACTCCAACTTATGTTGAACGAACAAAATCACTCTTGCAAAAACTTTTGCAATTTGTGACACTATATTCTACGACATACGTTAATTAATACTCTGAGACCTACAATGAATGATCTGAAAGATCCCCTAAAGTCTGTGACATAAATTCTGAAACACTTCCCTGCATAATACTTCGAAAACCTCAAAAATATTCGTTAAACCGATATTATAGTAAAATCAAGCTTTTATAAAAGTAGAAGCATTATTTTGTAAAAAGTAATGGCGAATCGAAATATTTTCATCCGCGAATATATTTTGTCAGAGCACCTTCATATATAATGAAATAATTTGACAAGTATAGTCCGCTATAAACTTCATCAAATACTATTGAGGCATGTTATCAAAGCAATTTCATAAAATATAATGTGACAAATATAAGTGAATTACATTTTTTAACAATTCCGTCGCAACTCATACAATTTCATTAAAAACATTTTCGTGTGTTGCGTAAAATATTGATTACAACAACCCCTTCATAAACTCATACTCGACGACAATCACCAACTTCACCTGTGATATTTAGATGTGAGCACAAATTTTGAATACTTTACTCAACAGCGCAGAGCTCGCGCTGTTACGCAAAACGTGAAAAAACTTACCAAGACACCCCCTCTGAAGCTGACTAAAAAGTAAAATAATTACTTGTATTAAATTACGTAAATCGCAGGTTCACATATTCATTACCGTTTCTCTATTCTTCCGACAAGAGATCGGATGCAACACTAAAACACAAAATTACTTGAAAATCTAATGTAAATGCCCTAAAACCAATTTGAAACGCTATAAATTCAAGAGCTATTCTAAACCCGAGAATCTTAACACTGCTAAAATCTAACCAGAACGTTCAAAAACCGAACCGAAATACTAAAAAACTCGCATAAAAACGTATTCCACCACAGACTGGGCGACGGCACAAAAAATCACGACCGATAAGTGAGAGCACACGTCGAATTTCAGTTTATTTCCTCGGAACGGACTCAAAAAAACAAAATGCACACGTCACGTACAGTGTCGTACTAGCAAATTTTGACTCACCTGGCAATTTCGCCGTATGACTCCCTTATCAAGTGGCAAAGTAAAATAATCGCATCAAACGCATGTATTACTATTTTTAAATCCGTCCTTGGATCTCAATAACTATATTCTAAAATTCTAAAATTTTGAAGATAAAAAAACATGAAAATAATAGGTTAAAATTAATTTCAACCTGTCAGACTTTTGATCGGTTGGTCAGCGCGACGCTGAAAATCACTGGAGGGCACTGAAGGTGACGTTAACGCTTCCAAACGATCCATTCTGCAAATAAATGGGGGGGTAGGGGAACTTTTAAAGTAACGTAGGGCGTATATTCCAAAGGAGATCGTGAACATCAAATCGTCTGCACTATCCTCTAAAAATTACGTTGACACTTTACAAGATATTGATTTTTAATCGGGGAATTTTATTTGGTCTACATTTTAATTTACTAAAAAATAATTTCAAAATGTGTATTGATTAAATTTTAAAAAAATCTAAACGTTTTACAATCAGGCAATGAAATAGGGATACCAGGATAGACGTTTGGACCTGAAGAAGAAAGTTACCTTAATAACTCCAACTATGCCTCATAAACTTAACGAACTATTCGTTTGCAATAACAAGTTGATTATTTTTGAAAGTGAGAGGAGTGAATAGTCACCATCATATTAGCCACCCACATACACGAAAAAGCATCAAGATACCTTCTATCACGTAGAAATAGTCACAATGTCAAGGAGTGATTTCTATGAAGACATATTAACGTTCCTTGGATATCAAAAATCAGAATTTTATGGCGTAATTTTCCATGTGTAGTATAAATGACAAACAAAATGATAAAGAAGTATCAACCACCCAAGAAATTGAATCAGTTTAACATAATTACTGATCGACCGGACTCATTCTTAAAAAATTAGTCATGCACATATCGATACTCCACTTTCTATCGTATTTCATTAATACATAAATATGCAGCCCAGTGCGTGCTATATGTAGAACTAGTGTCTATTGACATTTTAACGCCGCATAATATGCAGTATTACATGCAATACTTGTCTAAAGTATGAGTAAAGATGTTCATTACAATCTATTTAACTTGTGATAAATTTGTATATATTTGTTTACTTAGGATACTTTTAATTTCCTCAGGTCCTTCAATTTAATATTTAAGGAAACATCTTACACACATATTAATAATAAAAACTAATGTTTTTTTAAGATTGTTTTGCTTTTCTTTGCTATTTTTATGGTTACCTCAAGTTGACATCCGTTCCAACCCCACGCAGTAACACCTTCAATCTACAATACTGAAACTGAATTGAACTATTACATTAATTCTGAATAATATCCATTTTTCACGTATTAATAAAAATTTAAAAAAAATTGAAAGTCACTTTTATTGAAAGTTCTTTTATATTTAATATTCAGGGGCAGCAGGTTTGGGTCTCTTGGTCTTTTCAGCACCTCGTTTCTTGGAGTCCTTTTTGGGAGCTTCAGCTGCTGTCTCGCCTTCCGTTAACCATAATTCAATATGGCATGGGGAGGACATGTATGGGTTAATTCTACCGTGCGCACGGTATGTCCTCCTTCTCAAACAGGCAGCCCTGTTCACCTATAAAGAATATTTTATTTTATTCATCTATAAGACAAGCCTACTCAGGATTTACACATTCAAAATAGATCACATTAATAAACAAAATCTGGAATAGGTAACAAGAACAAAAAACAGTAATAATTTTTCAACAGAAGGCAAGTTTCCTTCAATTGAAACTATTTTTTTGGCAATCAAGAATGAAAGTTTCCTTTAGGGAGTTCAGACAAAGAAGGAAAACATCTTGCCACTAGTTCGGTTTCATTACAAGTTTACATTTACGTAATATAAATCGCTTTATTTTATGATTAGAACTATTTATGAAAGTTGGGAAGCCCGCTACGGTTATAATATGAGATGAAAGGTCCACAATGGAGCTACTGTGTGAGCAAATTGTTGGGCAAAAAGGAGGAGCAAATCTCCTCTTCCCAATTCTCAACAGTTGTCATTTCTCTTCAAATACTATTCAACTCCTGTTATAGTAAACATTGAAATTATTAGCTCATTTTAAATCGACAAATATGAAAGTTACTATAGAGTTAGACACTTGTTTCGAGTGAGAAAGATAACAGCAAATGCTGGTCAATAATAGAAGGATATTCACCACCTCTTTCTTTGTGCCTGACAATTTTGCTCTCCACCATTTATTATAACGCTTACAGAAGAGCCTCCTTTTTAACAATTTAAACATAAAACTTAGCACTTTCTCTATAAAGTAAGCAATCAAAATGAGAACCAATTAAAATATTACTAGTTATTTATAAACGTGGTATAAACGTCTTTTTGCAAAATTTTTGAAGGTCTGATAATTGCCATCAACAATTTAAATAAGTCAATATATAATCTTTCTTAAATAATCACAAAACCGTTTACCTGAATATGTTCAACGATTAACCTGTCAACATCCAGACCACTGTAATCAGCATTACTTTCCGCATTACGTAACAGCTGCAATAAGAATTCAGCAGACTTTTTGGGCCAGCGACCCTGCGTTGTTCCAAATTGTTTGGCCTGGGCGCAACGTCCAACACCGCCATTAAACCGCCTAAATGGTATGCACTCTTTCATAGCAATAACATTCTTTAAGTAAGCGACGGCTCTCTTAAGAGGCATTTTACGGATTGCATTTGCCGTTTCGCAGGTGTTCTGAAATAGAAAAAAACGTAGTTCACCAGGCATAATCAGAAATGATAAACAAATGTAAAGAGATCCCATAAATATATAGAAACAGAGATAATGATTGGGCGGCAAGCAAAAAGGGATGAAAGAGCAGGACTCGCTGACAACGGTGAAAATTTTAGTAATTGTAAGAGGAAATAAGAAAAAGGTGTTATGATACTAAACTATGAGTCGACATTAGGATTAGGTTCACATCTTGCATCAATAAAATTCTGAAGTGACATCATCTAGGACTGGCATTACTTTCTGAGTGGAGCTAATGGAACACTGTGATTTGCTTGTGATAAAAGAAATGGTAAATAACACTTACCTTAAAGTGGACTCTAAGGTTGGAGCCTCTCGCTTTGCATGATTTAGCAGCAACATCTGGTTCGCGAGCGTACCTACCCATCGTTACCTAAAATTATTGGGATATATTACACCGAAGATAACCTCAACTGTCACTAAGTACACAAACTCAAAATAGTCACTTTAACATAAAAATATCTCCCGGAAAACTATCCTCAATTTATTATCGATATAAATATTGAAAGGTTAATTTAAAACATCGAATATTTATTGAGATTATTTGAGATTACGACCACACTTTAAATACACTCACCTCCGTCAAAAACACAAGCGTGAAGAAAGAACCTTGGGATAACGTTATCGACAGAACACAAAAATAATAAACACGAGGCTTCGATATGGAACACGAAATACGAGAAATATATAAGGTTTGTTCTATTTGGAGCAGCCGTGGTTGGGGAATCGAGTCCCACTGAATATCATGGGTGTCATATGTGTTGCGGGAAGTGTGTAAAAGGTATCCAAAATCCCGTTCCCACTCACGTCGGTGTCCAGCACCGAGAGGATCGGATATCCTGTGGGAAGGCGGGACTTGGATACACACATCTTGAGTCAGTAGAGCACAATTCTGCCTCATGACCATGGTATCAGAATGGCATTGGTATAAATTACTATAGCATAAATAGTAAATATTATATAGTATAGTATTATAAACATTTGGTCAAATTTGTTTAAAAAAGTTTATAACAACCATGCTACTTGCATAGTTATACAGGTCACTAAAATTGAAAGTGTGCCAAAGAAAGTATGGATTTTACATGTAATTTCTAACTACTTCAGATAATTTGCTTATTAAATAAATTCGGTGTAAGTAAATAGCTGGATGTGGATAATTCGGATCAATTATATTCCAATCCAACGCATCCTAGATTTGAATTTGTCAAGCGCACACTCTTCACAGCTTCTTAACGATTTACCAAAAACGGTATTACAAGATTCAGGGAAAAATGTTTATTTATACCATTCACTAGATTGGTAAAGATTCAGCGATACAGGTAAACAGATTTTTAGAGAAGTATTTGTTAAAAAGGTCTTTGACTACACCACTCACGAATGTAATTTTTTTCATTACAGCCAAACTCAATATTTCACACTGGTCTTGGTAGCTCATCGTGTTGAAAACTCCAAAAGCGTCGCGCAACATATGAATTGGAATAAATTAGCGATTATTCTTAAAAAAAACAAACATTCATTTAATCTCTGGCCCCATAAAATTATGCCCTTCAATCTTACAGAATGCTATGGAAAGTCTATTCTGCAAATAGGTTTCTAAATATAGAGGCTTAATATAAATTCATTTGAATTTAGGTTATAAAATTTTATTTTACAATTTTACATTAAATAAAATTCTTTAATACCTCAGTGAGATGTCAAATGCAATAAAAACTTAAAAGAACAACATTTATTTAATAAATGAAACTTTTCAAGGATAATCTACACTGCTACGTTTAAAATTCTATAATGGAATGTTACAAAAGAATAAAATATAAATAATTATTAACAAAATTAAGAGATTTCATACAAATAAAGTACAGAAAATACATAAAAAGACGAATAAATACACAAAACAGTAAACTGCCATAATGTTAATAGAGCTAATGTATCATTTTGTGTATCTTTAAAATTTTTCCTAATCGTTGTTTTGCAGTCTTCATACCCTTCCTTGGTTTGGATGTGTTGGTATTATTAGTATTATTAGTACTAGTAGTACAAACAGCGTTACTGTGGTTGTTATTATTGTTGTTGTTAATAGTATTATTGTTATTTGTTAAAGCCAATTGAATGGTAGACGTACTAGGTACAGCAATTGCATTACTTGGCGGCGCAGTTTTCACTTCCACTTTTGGTTTCACTCTTTTCTTTCTATACTGCCTTTTTGGTGCCTGGAAAAACCAAATAATTCACATAAAAAATATAGCAATTTTTTCATAAAAACGATTATAGTATGAAAAATATTTGTAGTCACTACTGTTTAATAAAGAAAATCTTATTCTCCAAATATTAGCTGTTCTGATCTATACCATATATAAATGAGTATTTAATTTTTCCACGTCAATCCATTTTTTAAAATTATTTTTATTTACTTAACTTCACATGTTCTCCACCATTGTGTTCCAATCATATTCACTCTGAGTTCTATCTTTTTTATTATTTTTTGCACACTGGTCATTCTATGTTTCTAATATTTTCTGATTATCATGAGATGGAAAATGACAACCATGACTATCTTAAAAAGATCAATTAGTGTTCACTGATGTTATAAATACCTCTTTTGGAGTGTCATTGACACGTCGTGCGGCAGCAGCTTCAAGTACTTTTTCCACAGATTGTTTTTTAGTCCCTTCACGGGCAGGACGGTTCATTTTAGGTAAAAGAGGTCCAACTCTTGCTTTGGGATTCCAAGCTTCATCCACTTTCGATCGGCCACGGGGCTTGAAAATGTGTATTTCTTCATCATCGGAATTGTCCAAAGAAGGGTATACTAAAACAAAATGGGAGGTGAAACAGAAAGGAATACTGTTTGTAGAACCTACTGTAATCTTCATCCTGATGAACATTATTAACATCTTCTTCGAGAGGACTGCGGCTTCTCTTCGACTTTTTAAGCGGCCAAGTTTGGCTGATAGAGAGCATACCTGCAATGGCTTCTCGTGTTGATGGAGATGCTCCGCCTTGTGTAACCCTGATATTAAAAAATAAATTAATAAAATCTGAAAAAGATGTTCAGTTGTGAGCAAAATTAACTTAAAGCTCACTGGTAAAGGTCCTCGTCATAAGTGCAGCATTAAAAATTGTTTGAATTGGTTTTACAAAAAAGTATGCACCATTTTTAAGGCAATTATACGTAAAATAATACGTAAAAAGGTAAAAATATTTTTTCTATTTCCAGTAAGGCTGATACATTCTCAATTTTATTTAAAGATTTGATTATTCACCAAACATCTATTATAGAATAGCTTCTCGTTAAAATATATACTTACGGTACCGACAAAGACGAGGTATCAACAAGAGATTCGATACCATGTGACTCATCAACATTCTGAACTTTCGCTTTTTGTTTTTTGACTGGTAATTTCATTTTAATTCTAGCCTTTTTCGGTTTCTTTTGCGGTGTTAAATCCAGGATGTTAAAACAGTCTTCATCTATATCACTATCACCACGAAAATCGTATATGTCTTGACAATTGTCTACATAATTACTGCCAAATACTTGCGGAGATTGCTGCTTCAGCGAACTTGTCACGATAGATGGTGAATTGAGATCTTTTGCCCTAAAAAATAATAACTGTCTAACAAATCCATAGAAATATAAATAATACTTGGTGTACATCTAGCAATTTACCTGCAAACAGCATAGCATAAATTGATTTAGAATTAGGATAGCGATTTTACAGTTACTTTCAATTTAAAGGACACACATTTGTAGAACATACACCTCTGGGCTACCACTTGTACCACAGGTAGGTTTTGGGCTAGAAACCCAAAAATATTAATTTAAATTCTGCCCAATGCTAATTTTTTTTCCTAGTCTAGCGTGTCCTTCAAATTAATGTCTATTAACTGTTGCTTGATTGTAAATTAAAATGATGGAATCATTTGTAATGAGCATTTATGGGTGTGATGACTATTCTGATGGTAAAATTATACTTGGTTATGTACTGTAAATAAAGAAATTATTATCTTCTGCATGTAATTTATCAGTATCTTATTCTGTACTACTTTTTTTTTGCTATAATTAGTATAGTATATAATTTTATACAAATACTTTCTTTTTACATGAAAAAGTTGGTTAGACAATCAATCTTACGCCTTTACACAGAACTTTTTCATTTCCATGCAACACAAGACATTGACTATTTTTTTGTCAATCTGATATTACTAACATGTACTTGTAAGATCTCGTGGTCTAGTTCAATCCTTTTAATTATTACTGTATGACATTTCTTACCTCAACTTAAGTTTTAAAATAGTATCACCCTTGCGTATAGCCACAGTTTCTTCTGGTCCCATATAGGAGTCCATCAGCCACTGTTTTGATACACTTCGTTCATTGTTTGTGGCATTATTAGGCATCTGAGGAAAGTTCGTTCGTTCATATGGATATAAGGCTACCTTCGGTAGTGTTAACTTAAGTGGAGGAGCAGGTCGTGAAAATGTCGCTGGCTGTGCAGTGGATATAAACTAAAAATATAAATGTTAAAACGTTAAATAACACGACAAACTTGTATATACAAGATTTGTGAATATTTTACCCTCTTTGAACTAAAAGAGCTACAAAGCAAACAAAAATTCCAAATATATTTTAAAACATGAGAAATAACATGGATTTATCTGATACTCACATCCTGGTTAGATGTTTTTGGGGATGATGAGTAGTCTACAAAATCTTCCTTAACAGGTTTCTTTCGCCTTCTCTTCGATTCTCTTTCAGGTTTAGGTGGGTTCAGGTAGTGAATGTACCTCTCAGCATGTCGAATTTCCTTTCCAATATCTTTTATGAGTTTTGAAGGATTAACGTCAGGTGGAAGGTGCTCCCCGATACCTACATTGTACTAAAAAAATATTGTCAGTACAGGTTTAAATTAGAATTATGCTTTATACATCTTTTTCATTGTTCCATTGCTTAAGCGTTTGTTGTAAGGATTTCATACCAGTCAACAAGTAGTCAGGACATCTCTTTTCTTCCACATTCATTTTGGTTAGTTGTTCAAAAAGATGTATGGCAGCAAACCAATTGATCGTCTCAAAATTTGGGTACAAAAATTTCGCTTCGGTTTTGGTTTTTTTCTCAATTTCATAGACACTAAAATTTAATAATAGGTCACTTTCAATAAATACGTTTATTTACTTTTTTGTGTCATGAAAATTTACACAACAAAAAATGTATAAACAAAAATAAAACAACAAAGCCCAATAAAACTCCAAATTGTAACAGAGTTCTCCCCTAATATTGAAAAACTCTACAGTAAAACGTAAATCAAACATAATTCCATTATATATAGTATTCCTTTGAAATAAACTAAATCGTATAAATTCATATAACTCTGCTTCAACATCAGTTGTTCATTGGAAACTCCTAATAAAAATTCCATATGAGAAATATAGGCAAATTATAATTCTTAATGAGAATTACATTGTAGCTGCTATATTCACTGCATAGATATCACACACAATTTAAGTAGATCTCAACTTTGAAATTTGTAGAAATATAAACACTGATACTGTCAGACAACCAAATTTTCCTTCACAACAATAACAACACTACCCACACAGGAATTCATTCTGCAGACTACAAGAATAATTAGAAAATTTTTGATACCGAAAATCCTTTTTAAGACTATCTCATAGTTGAAATCTGATAGTGATAGCAATAAGTCCTTTAATGTACTCCAAAAAAGTTCATTTTTTACACTTTCATTCGCAACTTCTCATACATACTACATTTAAGGCAAATGGAATAAAACTTTAGAAGACCTAAAATAAAATGTTAAAAATTTAACTCTGTACAGTACAACATACCCCAATTGCATACTAATATTGAGGGTATGCAAAAAATTTCCTCCGAAAACTAATGAATCAACTGGCGTATAAACTGCGTGGATCCATCCTGTTGGAATTAACATCGTTTGGCCTCTTTTCAAAACACATTTTATACAGCTGTCCACCTAAATATAACAACCAAATAAATTCAAACTTTATATGAATGTTAACAACCTACTTGATCGCCGAAAAAGGTTTCACTTTGGTTGGTAGACGTCATCCATTGTGAATAAAGAGTTAAATTCGCGGGAGTTGGTTTTACAAAATAGAATATTTTTTCCCCTTTAAGAACATGATACCAAACACTGGTTCCACCAAAATCAATGTGAAAATCTGTATATGAATCCTTGACGCTCATCAAACAGTATTTTTGCACTTGCGGTCTTCCTGGATGATCTGGAGGCCAAACATTATTCACCCAATCTAGCCTTCGAGCTATCAAAGGTGCTTCGATCATTGGAGCAAGGCTGAAATATATAGTTACCATGGAAATATGTTATAGAAATTTTCAGAAATTTTATAACTTACCTCGTGCCTGAAAATTCTAAGCTAACTACATTGAACACTCTGGTGCGATTTAAATTATTATAATAATCAACGTAATCCCTGAGTTTCATTTTAATATTAGACTGACGCCAAACATCAATCACATCTATTTCCTTATCACCACCAAGGCAAGAAACTACGTCATAAGTATTGAAATTTTCTGGAGGTAGGATCATATCCAAACCATCTTTAGTGTCTACCATTATCGGGTTATTAAATCCATGCGTTTTTAGAAAAGTTTCGGTTAATTGCTGCCCTCGTAAATGAATAACAACACCGGCCTCAGATGTGAAGTGTCTTGAACATAATTCTCGAATGAATACAGTGGTTCCTGTCTGTACTGGTTTGTTTGCTGCATCTCCTTCCCAAAAATTATGTCGGTGCCAGTTACGAATCGGTTTATCTGCAAATGTTACTAGTATTTAACACCAACTCCAAATTCTCCTTTTATTTTGAAATTGATTACCAATATATGTGAAGTCTGCAACTACACAATTCTTCACAAAAAAGTCTCAGCTAACATTTATGAAGTTTAATATATTAAGAATTGCATATTGTTCAGTTGTACAGTGAGGATAGTTAGATGGAACAAAATTCTCAGAAAGGTCATCAAAAAGATAGCAACGGACAACACAAAAAATGCCAAAAATGTTCATCAGTGGTGTTTTTTTTAAATTTGAAGGAGGTGGCTTAAAAAAAAAGAAATTACACTTGTCTGGTCATGTTAACTACAGAGAATAATGATATTACCAGTGACATTTCAAGTACAATATTTATAACATAAACATGATACCCTCTACTGCTGAATGCTCATATAATTCCTCCCTCCTTGATCCCTCCTTGAAAACGATGGAACTCGTCAATATGGGGTTGTCCTCTGGATCTTCTCTCTTCCTCCTGAAGAACTATCTGATTTTCTTCTTCTTTACCAGGATGTACAAGGTGGTGGTGATAAATCCAATCATTGCAAGTCACAGGATTAGGCTCATGGTGGGCATGGTCTAGAGGTTGGTTCTTCCCTCTTGCATTGTTAGTCTCAGACAGATTCTCGAAGTTGATTTTTTTTATATTGGTCGAGTAGTAATTTTGGGAGTTCTGTTATTTCTAGCTTCTGCAGAATTAATGGTTTTCCTTGTTGAACTTGCTTATTATTAAGGAATTTCTTGTCCCTGATTTGCAGTTCGCAGGATTCTGGTATTTTTATAAAACTGGTAGTATCGATATCAAAATATTAGTTTGTCTTGCATCTAGATTGAATCCGCTCAGTTTCTTTTAGCATTATGATGGCTTCTTAAGTAATTTGTTCGATTATTCTCATGTGTGGTAGATGAACTGCTTTGAGCCAATTATTGGTATTTGGGAATCAACATTCCGACAAACATTTTGGAAAAGAGGAAATAAATGATGGAATTCTAGGGATTCAGGATCGATTATTCTTAAAATTCGTAAAACAAATGGGTTTTTGAAATTTGGAATTCCATTTTTTTTATAAATTCATTTTAAGTATTCAATCATTTTGATTTGGTGAAAGTCTGACGTGAGGAATTATGTCAAAAAAGGTCCTAATTTGTCTAGTATGTCATTAATATTGGGTATAGAGTAACGAACGATTGTTTTCTCTTGATTTTGTGCAGCATTTTTATCATCCTGAAGCATTCAACTTATTTTGGACATGTTTTTGGGCGATTATCATGGGCTATATAAAAATTGTTTTACTCCATGTTCTAGCATTTCATGAAATTGTCTTCTAACTAAAATTGTTGGGGTCAACATAATAATTCTGATCATATGGATAGTCGTAAGAGGGTTCGATCTGGTTTGAAGTCATGGTAGTCGTTTGTTAGACTGGAAACGGATATATAGTCTACTGGGATCTGGAATGTTGATTTTGTTGATTTGTTTGATTATTTTGTTACATTTGATTGGCATTAACAAATGGAATTTTTACACTAACATGAGTTCTGGTTTTGGTAAAGGTTGTCTAGGGAATTGACCTGGTTTGAAGACATTCGAATTTGATCGAGGAGTACCGAAAACTGCTTTATTCATAAAGAAATGTCTGAGCAACATTGGCCAAGGTTTAATATTAATTGGCAGACTGGGAAATGATGGTTTTTGTAATTGAATTTGTAATTTGTCCTTATCTACCCGGAATTTCTGGAAAAATGGTAGGAAGAGCAAGAAAGGAATTTGGCATTTAAAGTATTTTGTGTTTCCTTCCCCTGGTCTTCTTTTGCCGCGATAGTAGTCATGGATTTAACTTGCCTAGGGACGAGTTTCCTCTGGAACAGGATCTCAGGCCATGGAAAACCTCTCATTAGTGCACACTTAGTGTTGATACACTAAAGTTATGAAATTGTTTTATGCGTCCACGTAATTTTCACGAATTTTACAACCAAACACACGAAATTACACTATCCGGTCGGTGGCCAAACAGAGAACCATATGTCACAAAGATGTTTCACGTTTGATTTTTATAAGATAAACGTAATGCTATAATTAGATGTATTTCCTCCTTTGGGTTTTTTCATCTTCTATGACGTGCAGTAATCATGCTCACCTAACTAGTAACTAGTAACTTTTGTAATTTGCATTGGCACCTTCAAACGGAAACAAAGAATATATGATCTTACAATTGACTGGACAGATTAAAATAAAGTAACACGAATGAGTGCCGCTATTAGTAAAATACAGTAAATTATATGGAGAATTGAAAAGCAGTAAATTGAACATCTGGCAGTTTCTATATCACGTAAATTCAAAATAATAATAACTTTGAAACGTTAGTACATTAGTAATACTAAGTTGAAACTCTGGAACACATTGCCAGTACAATTATTACATTTGTTCTCTTAGAATAAGCATTCGGAGTTGGAGTAGATAATGGATTAAAAATAATAAGAAAGTGGTAGCCAAGAAAGCTACAACAAACTCTGTGTATTACCCATATCACGTTAATGCAAAAACCTTTTAATGAGCTCCACACAACTTCATAGATATATTCCTAGTATTAACACATTTAAGAATCTGCAGGATGCCTTTGGAAACTGTTAACCAATTTCCTAATGTCTAACTGCTATTTTAAATAAAACTGAAAAATTGCAATAATCAGTATTTATATTAAATGGGCTTTCCAAAAGGAATTTGCAAATCAAACAGTAAAAGTATGGGAAACATCTCAATTACTCACAAACAATCCCTGAAACAGGGAGTAATCAAACTGTTTGTTAAACACCCAAGTCAGCAAATTGTTTGATAAAGGACCGACTCAGCAAATTGTTGGTTAACGCCTATTGAATATGCAGCCTCAAGGGGATATCAAACTGCCTTATGTATTTAGTTTTCCACCAAATGACGAAATTGGGTGAATGAAATCTTGAGTGGATGTTAGTGTAAATAGTACCAAAACTTTGTTAGGAACAACTCATTATCAAACAATAAACATATTTTTTTAGGATTACTTACGTATGGAAGGGCCTATTTTAGGAGTACATCTTGGACAATGGTACTTGTCAATCTCTACAGCCCAGTATTCTTGAAAATTCGTACAACTAAAACAACAATTGAAATAATACAAGAATATTACCATTATTACTTGGGAACTTACCTACTGTGAAACCAATCTTTGCAGGCGTCGCATTGGATCATAAACGTATTTGGGTCGTAGGGTTGGCCGCAAAGGCAGTAGGAAACATCCATTTTTTAAGGATTATTTCTTTAATAAATTATTTAGAAACGATTAGTACAAATGATTGTTATACTTCTAGCAAATGACATAAAACAATATAAATTGGCAGTTGTTTTTGTTTTGACTACGGATCATAAAACACGAATGTATTCGTTTCATGAATGAAATACAGAACACTGAATTAATTTTATTGCTTGCCCCTGGGGTTTGGACAACCGGGCCAACATAGATTATTTCGAAAAATGAAGATTTTGCAGGGCATAAAACTGCTCATAGGGTTTGCTGGTGTAATTCGATGTCGGTAAAGGATCTCTCGAAGTAATTGTTTCTATTAATTTTGCATCTACACCTTTGATATTTTTCAGCAATTTATGCTCCATTTTTAATTGTCAGGGTCGTTCCTAAGGTATGCCTATAATGAATGCTTCGCAGGTGAAAATAAGGACTAATTTACCTCAGCACCTCAGCAGTAATTGTTGATTAACACCCTACCACCAAATTAATATCATCAATTTTTAATTAATAAATATCGCAACTGTAATTTAACAAAAAATGAAGAGATAAAGAATTCAATCCAGTAATTTTCACATGAAAGTAATGATGAACTGTATTCAGATCCGAACAACTCAAATCGATGTTCATTTGAAAATTTTCTCACAGTTCAATGTATAAACAACTTGAGACATTAAAACAGATAGGAATTGAACATCGTATCCTTAAGAGCAAGTTCTGTAAAGCAGAAAGAACCTTACAAAGAAATAATTATAGACAGATATGGTACATAACGACCAAAGGTAGAACTCAAAAAGCCAGAGCCACAACCAGAAAATATTAAAGACTTGAAGAAAATTGAATGAGAACAGCAAACTCTGCAAATAGCAATATCTCAAGAAATGGACAGTTAAATAGAAGCCAGCATAGTCTCGAAACTAATAAAATGAGGTGGATTCGTAGTGAAGTAGTAACGTTACTGTGCACAAAAGCTTAAGCAACAAGTGAAATGAACACTATACACAATACAAAAACGACTACACAGCAGACCTCTTGCCAGCATCACCCTATTCATTCAATCTAGATCCTAAAGGTGCTACACTAGCACAAAGTGTCATCCCTTCTCCTTCCACCTCAATTATCCAGCCTTTCTCCCTGGACCACGCGGTGTCTAGCTGTACCTCCGCCAGGTTCTTTAAGAGCTGTCTTTAACTTCACTACTTAACCTATTGAATAGAACCAGTAGGAGCAGGTATTGAATCTCCTCGATCGACAACAAAGGTTCACAGCTCGTAAAATCTTAAAATGGTGACACAAAAAGGAAAAACACTCGGTGAACTAAAATAAAGGATAATAAACAGGAACGAGTGGAAAAACTGAGCGGTACCACCGCCACATGTTACGCCATAAGGAATCTTAAGCTAAAGAAGGAGAAGAAAGCAGATACAAATGTTAAATATGACTTAAGTAAGGATAAACTGTTAATGAAGATTTCGTCGTATAGGTTAAATTATTGATGCAATTAACCATCATTACTATTTTATCTATTTAAGTATCCTGAAAAAGTCTATAGACCCATCCAATTAATTCCAAAATTAATATTTTGAATAGACTATATGTTATCTTTTAAAAACGTTGAAAAGATAATGGCTGCCGAGTACTGACATTCATAACTTATTACGAATTGCAGGATAAGCAGTTTTGAAAGAAGCGACGAGATCTCATTCAACTTAGCACTTCTGAACGGAACGGAAATATGTATGTTGTGCTTATGAAACGCGGATCGAAGTAGCAGGTAAGTTATATTTCAGTTAAAATAAGAAAAGTAATTGTCCTTTTCTTCCTCTTCCTCTGTAGATCAAACCTTCTCAGGATCACATGAGCTTCAAATTTAGTGTTTTTAAGAATCGAATATGGAATTGGATATGGGCAATAGAAATAAAATTAAAGGAATACCAAGCAAGCGTAAAAGAAATGGTAAAAAACCTCACCATCAAATCCCTTGCAGGTATGTAGGTAGTTTTAAGTCATTAGTTATCTAAATAGGAGTTTATCTACAAGACTATGCTATTTTGATAATAAATAAATGAATAAACGGGGGCATAATAGTAAATGAGCTTTAGTTAGAGAAAGCAGAGCATGTATGTTAGGTACATGC
This sequence comes from Cryptocephalus primarius, assembly GCA_963576515.1. Lineage (NCBI taxonomy): Eukaryota > Metazoa > Arthropoda > Insecta > Coleoptera > Chrysomelidae > Cryptocephalus > Cryptocephalus primarius. The sequence goes on from OY754936.1 coordinate 7,336,284, forward strand.
ATTGCCCCTTAGGTATTTTCTGAGTTCTCCTAATTAATAGATACACATTGAACTTGACAGTTCAAAGACGCATTAACTTTATTTACTTTAACGTAAATGGTGAATTTAGTAATTAAAATTGTTGATTTTTTTATGTTTTGTAGTAATTTAAGGGTATATTATCTGTCCCATTTCATAAGTTGCATTAGTGATATATTAAGTAATATTATTTTGATTAAGTTTTTTGGAATGTCTCAGTAAATATACGTATGTTTATTTTCAGGAAACGTGTAAATCCTGTTTTTGGTAGCAAAAACAGCAGCAAGTCGTCATGGATGCAGTTTCCAGCAGGGCGGCGCAAGGTTCCTTCCACCACAGTAAAAAAGAGTACGAGTGTGAGGCTAAGCGGTAATGTAGCAGTAGATTCAGACTTCGATTAATCCCATTTATCGATTTTTTAAATTTTACACGATTTTTAAACCCAATACATTTTCAAGATTATGTTTTTAAAACGTGACGAGATCGGATGTAAATGACGTTAACTTTACTTTATTGGCACATTAAACACACACACGTATTCAATATAATTAATTCACAAATATGTTCTTAAAATAATTGGTAAACTTAACAGTCTTTATGATTGCGTTTAATGCAAACTATAAAGTTAAATCAATAACAATAATTGCTTTATTACCCAACAAGAAACTAATTATAGGGCAATTTAAATTACAAAAAATCAAATTTAATAAATAATTATAATTAGTGAGTGATATTGAGGATTTTAAAATTTTCCCAGTCATTCGGAACCCCAAGTTATAAATACGCGTAATTAAATGATATTAACTACTGGAAAAAAATGTCACTGCTATTTATCACCCTCTCAGATAGACGAAATTCCGGGTTTTCAGGTTTTTCTGGGTCTGTTGAGGATCGAAACTACAGGTGGGAAAAGTTACAAGTTTCCAGGCAATCGGAATGTGTATGAATATCTTCGGACAAAAAAGATTTTCCCGAAAAGTAGTGTTAGTGATATTGTAGTAAAGATCGCAGCGCGATCGGACCGGTTGAGATCAATGGAAGAAGAAGTCAAAAAGGACCGTGTCGTAGTCATTCAGTCGCCTCCGACCATCCGGAGGGTAAAGACTAGCTTTTCTAACAAAACCATTTTTTATCTCCCGTGTAAGCGCCCGTTGGAGCAAAGGATTGCCAAGAAGTTCTGTGTGAAACTCGGCAAGTCCTCACTGGAGACTTTTCCTATGATAACGCCGACTTTTGATGATGATCGCTCCTCAGAATGTCAAGAGTTCCGGTGATACAAGGCTTTCTTAGAAGGCCACGAAGAGGTCAGCATTGAAGCTCGCACTGGACGCCCTGCAACAACCACCTATGCGAAAATATAACACGTGTGAAAGAACTTTTGAAACTCAGAACGTCGTTAAGTGGCACAGACATTAAACATTCCAGAAAGTAACGTTCACGAGATTGTGACGAACGATTTGCATATGCGTAAAATGTGCGCGAAGCTAGTGCTAAAAGTGTTCACGGACAACCAAAAATCGGGGAGAGTTCAAATGTGCCAGGAACTTTGGGGCTTGTGTAAAAGTGACCTCCAATTTTTACAAAATTTTATCACAAGTGACGTGTCTTGGGTCTTTGAACCTGATTGAACCCTGAGACAAAATGGCCAAGCGCAGAGTGGCACACTTCCGGATTTCTTCGCTCTGATAAGGCGAGAATGAGCAAATCAAACATCAAGATGATGCTCGTTGCGTTCTTCGACATCAGGAGTCTCGTCCATTACTAGTTTGTACCAAATGATAGGACCTTCAATGTCGAATTCTACGTGAAAGTGCTCAAAATGCCCAATGGAAAGGTTCGTCGCACCCGGTTCGAGATCACGAACGACAGGAAACTAACATAGGATGATCTGTGCAGGAAACTTGACCACGTCAACCGGCCAGCCCAGATTACCTTCCCCGTGACCTGCTTCCTGAGCGATTTAAAAGGTGCCAACGGTTCATCAGCCATCCTACAGTCCTGACATGGCTCCATGAGATTTCCTTTTGTTCCCACGCTTTAAAACTTTTATTAAAGGACGCCATTTCGGGACAGTAGACATAATCAAAAATGTTTTTCTATTAAATTGACGAATTAGCAGAAACAATTATGAAAATCCATTTCATGTCCATTATTAATTCATAAGGACGTGGACACAGATCGGACATATAATGGATGTTCATTCCCTGGCATTACTGCGGATATCCATCCATTGCACGTCTATTTTTGTCCATATAAAGTTAAAAATAATACATAGATATCCATTGGACGTCCAGTGGGTATTCACAAGTCTGTCCTTTCTCGGGTCTTTCCGTGTCGGACTAATCAAATACTAAGTACTTTACATTTTGCATATTGGTAGCAATGTTTCAATTGGTAACGGTTAGTGAAGCTGATAGTGAGATAAGTGGCTGAAGACTCTAAGAGTTCTTACAATTAATCTGCTATAATGACCAGTTAAAAATATTATTTGAAACACGATTTTGCGTCTAGATGTGTAACGACAGAAGTAGACATATTTTGAGCAGAATCATGACAACCATTTGAGGAACTGGCTCAAGGTTATTGTCAAGACAGTTCACATTACATCGACTATCTGGTCACGACCTATGACACCTGTTCATATCGATTACGTCCGTATTATATTACATTATATGTTGTACCGAGCGGATATCTACTGGTTGTCACACCTTGTGAAATATGGCTCTACATTGGATATCCATTAGGATATTCAATAACGGACGTCCATTGGCTATTCAAGAAGTCTATTGCGAATGACCATCGAATTTACCTGTGTTATTCGTGTACCTCCACCGATATTGAATTATACCCATAATTCTCCCTCTAACACAAATCAAAGAAGCGTGCTCATCAAGGAAGCATTCCGGAGAGGGTCTACCATGACGCTTTAAATGCTTGGAAATCTCACTGGAAGCGATGTATCGACGCAGAAGTATATTTGAAAATTTTTCATTGATGTGTTGTATCGATTTGATTAATAAAATTATTTTAATAGACACACTGGCATTACTTTTCGATATATTGTACATTAGCTGCAGTGGCACAACAACGCAACAACATCTGTATTCGAAAATCTTAACGAATGTAAATGTTTGTAGCATCATTTTCAATACTGAATATCGTTTGCCCTTTTCGGAACCGGTGCTTCTTATATATCCCACACACCAGTAGATACGCCACTGATTATCTGTACACATAAACTCTATCCAGCGAAAACTGAAATGTCCTTAAAGATATTTGGGTAAGTAGGTGCTATAAAAGAATTTACCCAGTTCGAACACCCGCAGGCAGTGTGGGGACTTGCCGTTATCTTTTACGACCCCTCTACGGTGACAATGACAACTAATTCTATTTGCTCAGAGGGGCCGTTTCATTCGGGTTAGCAACAAATTTTTCGAAACGCTTCTTCGACGTACATTACATAAGCGGTTACATGCGATTGGCGGTATGTTTTGCAAACTGACAAAACATGCCATAGCTTTTTTGAATGCCGACAAGACGGATGGGGGAACACGTCCAATCATATTATTTTGATAGACGAGGCTCCCGGTAAAAACACTTCTCTCGCTGTAAAAAGTAAATAAGGACGATATATGGTTAAACTCACAACAGGCAAGACAGTACTTTACCTTTCAAGTAAATTTTTATAACAAAGACGTTGATTATGTTATACCCAATTGTACAGTAAAACCCTACGCCACTGCTCGTCGGTCTGACGGTCAGGTTTGAGTATGTCCTCATGTATTCATTATACTGTTCGGAGTGTAGTTTCGGACTATACTCACGACGCTTATAAAATATAGCGTCATCGACGATTTTTTTTTATTGGCGATTGTCACAACAATACACTCGATATTATTTACGATCACATATATATATACAAGGTGTTGTAGTGTTATAAAATATTCCAACTGGGATATAAAGGATTTTCGTTGCAACTGGAAAGTTAGAAACATTAAGTAATCGATTTAATTATGTTCCGCTCAATTTTTTTGATTTTTTTCGATTACAATGAGCTCTTACCGAAATTTTAATTGTAAAATTGGGAATTTGTTGTGAACATTTAATCTTAATACATGCCTTAACGCCTGCATTATTAACTCATCGAGACTTTTATTTAGATTTATTTTTTAAATTCGTTTCACCAAACTTAACTGGGGCAGCTAGTAGTAATTACCTTCGGGACTGACTATATACTGTTGTAAATAAAATATTTATTTTATTTCAGATTTGTGACGACTATTAGATAATCTTTCGTCATGTCAGCAAGACGTCAGCAGCATCATGTAACCTTCGAAAATAATTGATCATCAGGTGCTAAGATTCTGAGATTGGAGCTGAGAGGATTTACGATGGCGGGTAATTTTGAACGCTATCGAACCGGAAACAGAGCCCTGGCCGGAAGCAGCTAATATCGAATTTCGATTGGAGAAAGCTTTGATCGCTACGGACTACGTCATTGAGTAGACCTGTACAGCAGTTATGGTCCAAAAATCAAAGGGCGATAAAGGTGATATCAGCATGCCAGCTCAATTACTGACGTTGTTTCATGCGCAGTCCTGGCTGATATGTGCTGTCGTTTCTCTTTGCTCCTCGGCTCCTTCACACAAACGAGTTGAGAATTCCAAGATGGAAAAAGAGTGCTTCGCGTTTTTTAAATTAGTGCTCATCGAACGCAACCCTCTCTAAAGGTTAAACTCGATAGACGCGTCTAATTTCAGTGTTCACTACGGCAAGTGCGTTGACGCTGTCGTTTTTCTTGTTTTTATTTGAAATCCGCAGTTTTTGAAACCGAATTGGATCCTGTATTGTGTCCACTTACAAAATGGCGGCACTTAGAGTTCCTTTCTAGGGATTTCTCCGGAAACATTCGGTTTTATTAACTCCTTTTAACTTCTCGGTCTTTGTAAAGTTATGATAATATTAAGAAATATTTATAGAATATCTCGGTTTAATCGTATAATACACTTACTGCTATTTCAACGCGAATATTTGTAATTTCCCCAGAAAAATATAAGAGGTAAGTTTACCCTTCTTGCAATTACGCTAATCCTTATGTTTCTGTGTATTTTAACAGTTTTCCCACCGTCCTTTGGTTGATCTCTCAATGTTAAACCAAGGGCGTGGTCATCATTTGCTGCCCAAATCTTCAAGTTTCTTTTGAATATTCTTGTTTATAATCGGGTTTTTGATGATTTTCACCCCCGCCGAGATGGTGTTCCACTGTTTTTCCTTCGGATTACAGTTTTTCATGACTTTATCTTTCAGATACACCCATAATTTTTGAATTTTGAGATGGACCCTTTTGAGCAATTTTGTGCTAAACTTGGCACTTAGGACTTCAAATTCTTCACTGGAAGTACTTTTGTGTGAATATTTCTTATATCTGTGGATCTTTCGAGGTTCTATTATCAGTTTTTCAGCCTCCAACCTTTAGCTACATTCCAGGGTAATATTTGACGATTTTCATTCAAAATTTCCATTTTATAGCACTTTTTTGAAAAGTGTTGTAAACAAGTGCCCCTCTTATCGTCTAATAGATCCAAAGTTTCTTTTTAATGATCACTAAACTCGAGATATTTAAACATTATATGTCTTTTTAAAGACTTTTGTTTAGAACTATTAAGAAAAAAAACCCTTGTAACTACCCCTATTACATAATTGTGCTGTAGGCACCCCCTGTGTAATCACCAACATTTAGGTATATGTAGATATATTATCATTTGAATATTTAATGAGTACAAAATGAGTTTGTATATATTGTTTTTTTAAAATAATCACCGATTCAAAAGAACTTAACCTCAACATACCCCTTCAAGAAATATTAAATTTACTGACTTTATTTTTAAAGTGATGTCAAGGATTGTCTTCTAATGCAGGTTGTTATTAACATACTCTCATTTATAGATGGCTAAATCTGACTCTGACAAGTCTGGCTCGGAATCAGACAGCGACAGCAGGAGCGGTTCTTCCGAAAATGACTCTAATAGGTATGTATATTTTTGAGTGTTTTTCTTAAAAATACTCTGAATGTTCTGCATTATGGATTTGTGTAATGTACCAATAAAAATTTGTCTTAATAAAGTTTTCGTATACCCTTTGGTTTGCATTCGTTACCAACATCTATTTGAAAAATATTGATACGATATAGTGTTTTTTACTTTATAATGTTATTTATTTATAATTAACATACTGATTCTTTGAATAAATTTTTTTTGCAATTATCAACCCTAAATCATTGGAGCACATCTTACAACAACATAGGGGTGTTTATGTCAGTTCTTTATAGATTCAGTTGACATAAACACCCCTTTTACATCAAGTCATTCTCATTTTCATAATTTTGTTTGCTGCAAAATATCAGCAGTCATGGGAAGTGAGAATAATTTCTACACTTTTAACAATCTATAATTATTCTTTTGAAGCTAAGGGAAGAAAATGCACTTCTGTGCTATAATGTTACCAAAAAGGAAGACGAAAAGGGTAAAAGATATTTCCACCATCTAGTAAATAATACATTTTGTTTAGAACAAGGAGCCAAATAAATTTATTTATCCTTTGTTTTTGAAAAACAGATTGAAAAAATTTTGGAGTCAAATGTTGCTCCTGCAGTTCCAGATAGCTGATAGTCATGCTAACCATGGTTTCGCTATCCGTGATACCGAACTATACCACACAGTTTATATATATTCACAACATAAAATTCATATTTTTAAGAGCACAGAAGAATGCGAGTTCAAAAGACAGAGCTATACAGTTTTGTATCAAAAATATTTAAAGAATACAAAACTGATACCAACCCCTATTCTTATCAAATTTGTTTATTTACCTTGCACTTTTTAAAGAAATTTTTTATGGGACTTTCAGTAAAACAAAACATCATTTGTTTTAATAATATATGTGTCCATATGAATAAATTTGTATAGTTATAGGTTTCAATTAATTTTATAGAATTATAGTGTTAACCGGCTTGTTAATTTGATAACGAAATTAATTTCATGAAAGGTAAGTATTTTTTACAAATTGTTAAGATTTATTACAAATATAGCTAATGCTAAAGATATGTCTATCAAAAAAAGACTCACGAGTTTAATAATCTAATTATCATTTATGTGCAAATAATCCTTCAACTTGTCCTGTATTAAAGTTACAGAGCCCAGGACATTACTGCTATTCACTTCAGCCAATAATATGGACAATTGGTTTTTAACATATTGAAATGATTGTCACTTTTCCTAGACAGTCTAGTGCTTTAGATGATTTGGAAATAGTTTAATTTGTAAGTGAATGTATGTTTATCTTTTCATCTGCTCACACCATTTATTTGTTCATAGTTCTTTTTTGTAAATTAATAGTTGTTCAATTGAAAAAATCAATTTGGTTGAAACATTTTTAGAACAAATCATCAAATGCAGATTGTTCTGAACTAAGATTGGTAATGGCGAAGAAAGCTTCACTTCTACTTCATTGGCTCTCCAACAGACAATGGAAATAATTGTAATTTATATATGTTATGTCAAGATATAGCTCATTTTGTCAGGGTTTGATTAGAGGACTGGGAAAAACCTGCATAGTGGGCAAATAAAAATCTGTTGACCTGTCATATCTTGACAACAGAATCAAATGACATTGATTGTTAATGCAAATGACTTGCAAACATTTTGATTAAAGCATATTTGGTAACTTGTGGAGTTGTATAGTGAATTTATTGATGGTTCGGTTATTAAATTTATATTACATTTTGTCATTTTATTTATGTAAAGGTACTATTGCACATCTGGAAGCCCAATCTATAACCGTACCAAGTTTCCAATTTCTAGCATTTTGGTAACTATTACATAAATTTTACCTCCTCGCTAAGTGAAATTCGGGAATTTTCAATTTTTTCAGCCGCTTGGAAGCCTAAGCTCTTCTCATGCACTGTTTAAAATTTCCATCTACTTGAGAAATACCTCTGAATAATACCAACAAAAATAAGTTTCCTCCCTTTATCCACTCTTTCAGAAAGCGAAATTTCGTTTTATTATTTTTATTTATTTTTCGGAATCTTTTGGAATCCCAATCTACAACCATACCAAGCTTCCAACTACTTAGTAACTGTAGCATAAATTTCACCCTCTTTTCCAACCCCTCGGTAAGTGAAATTCGAAGTTCCTTAAAATTTTTCGTGCCACTCGGGGGGATCGTAGACTATTCCCATGCAAAGTTTAAAATTTCTAACTTTTATAGAAGTAATATTATTTTGAACCATCTTGGGACCCCAAGCTATAAACGTGCCAAGTTTAAAGTTCCTAGCCATTTGAGAACCATTAAATAAATTTCAACCCCATGTAACACTGGGTTCAAATGATTCGTTTTACTTCCGCATTCGTAATGGGTCGTAAAATGGTAATTTTGTGTGATATGAATAGGACCAAGCATCTTCGTCTCATTTTAATGCAGAATTTCACGTATGTATCAGTCTTCTTTTTAACTAAGTCCAACCTGTATTTGTTGGTACCCAGATGAAATTTGGGAGTTTTTCGAATCTCGATGGGCGTGTGCCGAATTTCAAATTCCTAGTCATCCTAGAACTTATGAACTCAAAGTTTGTGACACACACAAGCATACATTTCAGCTTTATCTAATATACAGTTCCTGTAGTGATTACAAAACTATAACATATGCTACTGATTTCAGAGTATGAGGATTTAATCCACCTTATCTCTATCCAAAAGTGCATCATTGCGCCGCTTTTATTGTCAAAATATTTAATTAAGAAAAAACCGTTAAAATGAATGGTTCTACTGACATGAAATTCGAGGTGTTAATTTTTATTATATTGAGGAGCGTGTTCACGAGCATTTTGTAGAAAAATGGTTTGTAATTACCCAAACGACACCCATCTACATCTGAAAAAACTCTCTAATTGTTTAATGGACTAAAAAATTTTTTTGATTTTTTTCAAAGTACATAATTGTATTCTACTCATATTTTGCCACGTTGTGCGATTCTGTAGGTATGGATTGCCGCCTGTTGGCTATTTACAAACGTTTTTTACAAAAAGCAAGGGATTCATGGTGAAAAATGACAGAAAGCTAAAAAACAAAATTTTAAATATTAAATTCACCCTTTGAATAGAAATGCAAAATGTATGGCTGATTATCCAAATTGTCACCATGTCAATGAATTCATTGTTCTGCTCCTCTTCCCTTTTTCTATGAACCTGCATGGCTTAAAGACATTAATTTAACTGACCTGGCGTAAATGTCTAATTTTGGTACTCGCGTTAGGACGCACTGTTATAAATTATTTATTAGTTAATAATATAATATGTAGATGGAGTTGCACCCCCTTGAACGTAATCCTGCCGGCGCCAATGTCACAGAGATGCCACAATAAAGTTAAGAATGTGTATGTGTTCAAAAAACTTGAAACAATCGCGAGTTACAGGATAGTTAAGGTCCAGAAATTCGGCACGTTTATGGTATAGGTATACACATGGCCACGTAGATTTCAAACACCTCGAAAGTCTGTTTGAGTATCCAAATGCAGGTAAAATGGTCTGAATTAAATTTATCAAAATTGGAGAAAATTTAAGTAACTTCCTGTTTATTTACGTTTGGAAAGCGTCAAATGCTAACCTACAAAATTAGCATTTTACCGCTATTTTTGAATGGGCACAAAATTCTGCCTAACTTTTTCAGATAACAAATTTGAGTAGTAGATTGTAATATTTAGCTGAAGTAGTTGCAGTAAGAGTAACCTCATTACTTACCAACTTCATGTTTCCTTTAATATTACTGGGTTACACATTACGATTTTTTTCGCGATTGACTTTAGCGTGTTAATGATTGGATGTTGTAGACATAGTTTTAAAAATTTGTTATTTCGCGGTATTCCTCTTAAGTTTTAATTAAAGTAAATTGCCAATACATATATTAATTGGAATTGGACAATTTCTTTTCTCTCTCCTACCAAATTTCAGAAATTTAACTAAAATTGTTAATGTATAATGCACATGTTCAAAGTACACTACAAAAATTTTGAGTGTGAAAAGTACATGTATTCCGATATTGAAATTGTGTCCGATAGCTTTGAGGACGAGGTTTCGAACTATCGATTCAAGCGATGCAGATTTAACACCATCACCCAAACTAGCTGATTGGCTTTAACAACAGGGTTACATTTCAGCTCTGTGAACTTTTTGTAAAAATATAATTGTTTGTAATTGTCCCATAATTTGTAACCTTGCTGGGTCTTTTATTCGTTTTAAACGACTCTGTCCTACTATCATATTAGGAAGTGACAGTTGTGTGAATGGAAGTTAAATAATTATTTTATTTGTGGAAATGACTTCCGAAAAAATTTTAATTTCAATTTGTATTATTATGTGCTTTAAATAAATTCCTCGTTTATACCTTATGTAAATGTAAAATAAACTGATGATCTTATAAGTTGCAAAAATTAGTATTAAGAGCATTTAAAAATGAACAGAATTCTTTAGATAAATTGAATATTGAAAATAAATACATTTTCAGCGACTCCAGTTCGTCAGATTCTGGATCGGACAGTTGCGGAGGGCAAGAGGAGAATGGTTCAGTTCATGAAGAAACTAGCCAGAACTCTGTTTTCTCTAACCACAGTAGCACAAGTGAATCCCCTGAAAGTAAAATGGAGCCGCCAGTTATAGTGAGTAATACTGTTACGCATCCTGTTATTTAATGTACACCAAATGGTCTGTAGCCTACAGTTCATCCTAATCAAATGCCACAAAACTTTTACAAACATATATCTTTATATTATCAAGCGCCTACAAAAGAACACATATATATTCATATGTGTGCAGCTGCTCACTCTGGGTGATTCAATTATGTTGTTTCGATCAAGTATGTTTGATCAGTTGATCCCTGGCTAGAATAAACATCTAGTTGATACAGCTGCTAGCTACCTTCGCTAGTCTCTGCTGGAAAGATTTATGGGATCGTAAAATTTTTCTGATATTTTCTGAAAAAGTTTAAATAAAAATTTGTGATAGATGTTTAAATTGATTCTAATTTTTTGAACCACTTTTTAACTGTAAAATTGCAATTTTGTTAATTTCTCAATAGAAATTGACTAAGATTTTAAAGTACTCATTAGCTATTTTTCTGGACAATAGGGAAATTTTAATCGTCATTCCATGGATTTACATCTCATTATCTAAGCTGATAAGAGTTTTTTAAACATTTCTTATACTAAATTGTAGTAATTGACTCATTACAGATAATGGTTGTGACATAAATGTTTAAAGTGATAAATATGAAAACATAAAGAACTGCATTAGTGTGTTTATTGTTTATATGTGTGATTAATATTGTTATTTTGATGAACAATGTGTATTTAGCAATGAAGCAACAATCATCCAGCTAGTATGAATTAAATTAACTGGTTGTAATGGTGCATATTGTTTTGACCAATTTTGTGTTTTACCACAATACACTTACAAACGTTAACATTTACTAAATTTATACATTTCATCGTATGTAGTGTGAATAACTGAACAATTATGTTCTCTCTTCTTATTACGATCGAATTTTATGTAAATGTTATTTATTTATCTATTAATATTTATTTATATTTAGATCTATTATATTTAGTTATCAATATAATATTTAGATTACATTGGTCACAAGTGTTAATTGTGGTGTTAACTTCAACTTGGATTTGTTAATTGTGGCTTCAATCAGAGGCAGATTTACAATTATGTCATCTATAGCCTGTACCAGTTTGCTTTCTATGCCATATTTGTTACAAAATTAAAAATTAAAATAAAGGATGTTCAAGTTATGCAAACATTTATTAAAATCACAAAATACACCAAATAGTTTTCCTGCAAAACTTAAAGATTCGTATATGATAACACATTTACATAACTTAGAAATCCACCATTGGCTTCAATACCAGAGAAGTAATGTATGCATAAAGTAAGCAAAGTAGGAATTTTTTAAAACATTTTCATGTTCATCACATACTTTATAAATCAATGTAAGAAGTCCTGTCTATAATGAGTAATCTATTAAAATAAATGTACCAGGCATGCACTAAATCCGATAAATGTTGCACTGAAAAAATTATCGATCCAATATGACCTATACAAAAAGTAAATTAATGAACTGATGTGATTATAATTGGTTATGTGATTGTGTAGTTTCCATGAAATGACATTGATTCAGTATCAAACCATAGCAAAAAAATTCTAAGTATGATTTATTTTTCAAAGAAGGAAGAGGAGGAGGAGGAGGAGGAGACAAGTCCAGAAACATTTAGTCCCCGAAGATCAGTAAGATCTAGGCAATCAAGACTGCAACGTAGAGATAGTGATAAAGCAGGAAGTGATAAAAGTAGTAGTAGTAGAAGTGATGATTGGAAGTATAATGACACTAGTTCATCAGAATCAGAAGGAGAAGTACAGGAGAAACCTCCTCCAAGTAAAAGAATTGGAACGAGATTACGGGTTACAAGGAAGAAACCTGTTAAAAAAATTAAAAAGCAGTTTAGCTCAGATGATGATACTAGTGATGCATATTCAGAAGAAGAAAGTCGAAGGTCGGTGTCTAGAAGGAAAGCTACCAATGTTAGTTATAAAGAAGATAGTGATGAAAAAACAGACTCTGAAGACCTGCTAGAGGTCGAAAATAATGAAGCAGTTGAGTCCGTACCTGAGGAGAAATCTGAAACTATTGAAAAAGTATTAGCTCAGAGAAAAGGGAAAGTTGGCGGTAAATAAAATCTATTTTTAAAATAAATTCAACACTAAAGATATTGATCATTTCACTGGTGTAGATACAGGAAAGGCAAGAGAAATTTGTGCTCATCCTGTAACTCTCATATATGTGTGTATTTAATAACCATCTCTCTTCCAGCTTGGGATCTGATTAGATGGAGAGTAAATGTGAAAACAGAGTAGAAGAGATGACTGACTATCGTACACGTGGGCACACGTTACCCTTGCTTTTCTTATCTGCTTACTTCAATAAAATGATCTGAATGTATTTTTTTAGCAACTGGTAATATAACAACAATATACTACATTGAAGAACATGGAGACCCTAATGATGGAGTTGATGAAGACTTTTCAGATGTTGAAGATCAGTATCTTATAAAATGGAAGGATTGGGCTCATATTCATAACACATGGGAATCTTTGAACACATTAAGAGAACAAAAAGTAAAAGGGATGAAAAAATTAGAAAACTATATCAAGAAGGAAATGGAAACTCAGTATTGGTTACATCACTCTACACCTGAAGACATTGAATATCATGAGTGCCAGTTGGAATTAATGCAAGACTTGCTTAAGAGTTATAATCAAGTAGAACGGATAATCGGTAATTTCACCTAAAATTATTTAAAACCCATATTTTACTTTATTATTTTAGCAAAATCAAATAAAATTGAAGGTGGCGTAGATTATTTTATAAAGTGGGAAAGTCTACCTTATACTGAGTCAACTTGGGAAGATTCCATATTGATACAGAGGAAGTGGTCTGATAAAATAGAAGAATTTGAAGGTAGAGAGCAATCCACTCGTACTCCCACAAAACATTGTAAAGTTCTTCGGTATAGGCCCAAGTTTCATGAAGTTAAAACACAACCAGAATATATGATGGGAAAGGATCGGGTATACATTTGTATGCAAATGAAGTATCTCTCTTCATTGTTCTATTTTTAGAAATTAATTCTTCGAGATTATCAGATACACGGTTTGAATTGGATGATCCACTCTTGGTCCAAGGAAAATTCAGTAATTTTAGCCGATGAAATGGGCCTTGGTAAAACAATTCAGGTAACAAAAACATTGTGAATATTAGACCCCAATTAAGCTTTATTATTCCTTAGACAATATGCTTCTTGTACTATCTTTTCAACACACATCAACTGTATGGCCCATTTTTATGTGTCGTTCCACTGTCAACAATGACATCTTGGCAACGAGAATTTTCACAGTGGGCACCAGACATGAATGTTGTGACTTACCTAGGGGACATACACTCAAGGGATATAGTAATTTGAATTTTTATCTTATTCCACCAAATATTATATTATTATTATTGTAGATTCGGCAGTACGAATGGTGTTATGAAGGATCTAAGAGACTTAAATTTAATGCTATTTTAACTACTTACGAAATAGTCCTCAAAGATAAAGCATTTCTTGGAAGTATAAGTTGGGCTATTATTTTAGTAGATGAGGCGCATAGGTAAAGTTATTTGATAAAATTGATTTTAGGTTATTGAAAAGAAAACTTTCCAGTTTAGTCATAGTTATATACATCTTTGCAACAGCATTTGCCACTATATAATTAATCCAGTAATTGTATTTAACATTAATGCCAAAAGTTTTTACAAAGTACAGTTTTGTAGTTCCAGTGATGAAGAAAAAACAGCTGTCACTAATATATGATAGTGTTCTAATTGAATGCGTTAAGCTGGTTTTTATATTTCAGTGACAATTACTGGAGCAGTGACAAATACTGGTGTGCATCCCATTTTTTATATGACTACTGTTCTCCTAGGTGTTGAAAAATAAATCGCCACTCGAGGTATGTACACACATCAAAAATGTAAATAGTTATGACTAAAATGGAGCAATATTTCTAATATCCATTCTGTTTATTTTGAAAGTTTTTATTTCAAATATTAAAACTTGGCACTTAAATTTTCACCAACAAAAATGCTGGTGATGTTTCGTTCGTGATAACATTCCAATTAATGTGAAATATCTAATTCATTTTCAGCTAATTATACTGAAATTTCAGGTTAAAGAATGATGATTCATTGCTTTACAAAGCATTAATGGAATTTAATACAAACCATAGACTTTTGATTACGGGTACGCCTCTTCAAAACAGTCTTAAAGAATTGTGGGCTCTACTACACTTTATCATGCCAAACAAGTAAATATTTATTAATAAATTCATTCTCAATTGTAATATCATATTTAAAGGTTTACTACATGGGAGGAATTTGAAAAAGATCATGAACATGCATCAACGAAGGGTTATGGTAAATTGCATAAACAACTAGAGCCTTTTATTTTAAGAAGAGTTAAAAAGGACGTGGAAAAATCTTTACCAGCAAAAGTAGAACAAATCCTACGAGTAGAGATGACATCAATCCAGAAACAATATTATAAATGGATTTTGACAAAGAATTACAATGCTTTACGTAGAGGAGTCAAAGGTTCTATGAGCACATTTTTAAATATAGTCATAGAATTAAAAAAGTGTTGTAATCATGCTAATTTGACAAAACCAATGGAAAGTGACTATCAGAGCATGATAGACGATCGTCTGCAAATGCTTCTACGAGGTTCTGGAAAATTAGTGCTTTTGGATAAGTTGTTGATTAGATTGAAGGAAACTGGCCATCGAGTATTAATTTTTTCCCAAATGGTCAGGATGTTAGACATTCTAGCGGAATATCTTCAACTAAGACATTTTTCATTTCAAAGACTAGATGGTGGTATAAAAGGTGAACTTCGTCGACAAGCATTGGATCATTTCAATGCGGAAAACTCGCAAGATTTCTGTTTCCTTCTCTCAACCCGTGCCGGTGGTTTAGGTATTAACCTCGCTACTGCTGATACTGTAATTATATTTGACTCTGATTGGAATCCACAAAATGATCTCCAGGCCCAGGCTCGAGCACATAGAATAGGGCAGAAAAATCAAGTGAATATTTACAGACTAGTAACAGCACGATCTGTAGAGGAAGAAATTGTGGAGCGTGCCAAACAAAAAATGGTACTGGATCATTTGGTAATCCAAAGGATGGATACAACAGGACGGACAGTTTTGGATAAGAAAGGATCAACTACCAGTAATCCGTTCAATAAAGAAGATTTAACGGCTATACTGAAATTTGGTGCTGAAGAATTATTCAAAGATGAGGAGGATGATGAGGAACCTAACGTAAGTGCTATTATTTCCATAAACTGTCCTCTGTGTAGTTAATTTTGTTTTTTTAGTTGAAAAATAATGGTGGCCACTTGTATTTTCATGTAGGTTAAAATTTATATCCTACATTTTTTATTATTTTTTTAGTGTGATATTGATGAGATTTTGCGAAGAGCAGAAACACGGGATGATGGACCAGCAATGGCTGGTGATGAACTCTTATCTGCATTTAAAGTGGCAAGTTTTGCAGCTTTCGATGAAGAAGCTCAACCATCCCCTTCTGTAAATGCTGGAGATGAAGAAAGTAAAGATTGGGATGAAATAATACCTGAGAATTTAAGAAAAAAAGTTGAAGAGGAAGAAAAAAATAAAGAAATGAATGATCTGTATTTACCGCCGAGGGTCCGAAAGACTTTACAACAAATTAACCAGTCTGGTAGTGATGGGGAAGGCGGCAAGAAGAAAAAGAGCAAAAAAGAAGGTGATGATTCAGAGGAAAGCAGCGCCGATGCAGAAGAATCAGGAGATGAAAGGCCCAAAAAAAGGGGAAGGCCACCTTCGGGCAACAGAGAGAAGATAGAACACTTTACAGATGCAGAGGTAAGTGTCTCACTATTTTAAAAATTTTAGTTTATTGTATTGTTCACTTTACAAACAATGTCGACTTCTTAGTAATTCATTTTAGGATAGTTTTTCAGATAATTTTGAAAGCACTAATGGAAAACCAATGTACTTGTATGATGCTAGTTCATTAGGGTTTATCTGGTTTAAAAATTGTAATGGCGTGATATTTTCCACTGATTAGAAAAGTGATTAATCCTAATGGTTGTATTGATATCTTGTATTATTGCTGTGATGCCTTTATTTGTGAATTTACAGTTGAAATTACATATAATGGATGGATGAGACCACTCTAAATGTGGTCTCACACGGGCGTTGCAGAGCCTAATTATAATTTGCATCTAGAGGTGTCTTACCTAGTAATGGTTATTTTTTCTTCATTCACTTAAAACTTAGTGATAGAGGAATAAGATTATATGTATTGAAATTTTTGAGAAACTAATAATATTGGTTAGTTCACTGTTCCACAGTTTTTATGACAAAATACTTTAGTTTTAATGAATCATTGAATGTCTTCATCTTTATGAAGGATACTATTAATTTGAGACTTGGGTTTTTTTGCTAAACCACTGCACTAATCAATTTAAAATCAGTTTATAATGGATTGTAATTGGTTCTGTCGTTTTTAATTTTAAAGATTTCATAAAATTCAGTACCTTGTAAAACAAAAAAGATTTGAAGGTGCTCCCTTAGATGATGTAATGTGATTGTGCATGGCTCTAATTGAGACTTTATATCTTTACAACTCGTTAATTCGAATAGGTTTAAATGGAATAAACTAACATAAAAAACTTGTGTCAAATCATTCCAAAGATTCTAGATTGAGTCTACATTGCATTTCAGTGTTGTAATTATTATTTAATAACAATTTTTCTATTTTTAGATCAGAAGATTTATCAAAAGTTATAAAAAGTTTTGCGCACCCCTTAAACGAATAGAAACAGTGGCCTATGATGCTGAACTAACCGAAAAACCTATTCCAGAACTCATAAAATTAGGAGAGCTTCTACATAAGAGATGTACAGAATACATTAATGAACAAACAAAAGAAAACACTGAAGAGAACAGCTCAAATGGCCCTAAATTTAAGAAGAGGTTACGTGGACCTTCATTTAAATTAGGTGGAGTGTCTGTAAACGCGAAAACTATGAAAGCTTGTGAGGAAGAATTAGAACCGCTGGATGAAGTTATACCTGCTGATCCCAAAGAACGAATGAACTGGATTATTGAAGCAAAAACGAAACCAGCCCATTTCGACGTATCGTGGGGTGTAGAAGAAGATTCCAAATTATTAAAAGGAATTTACGTGTATGGCTTGGGGTCCTGGGAACAAATTAAGCTAGACCCAGGTTTAAAAATTGGAGACAAAATGTTACTGAACGAAGACAAAAAACCACAGGCTAAACACTTACACTCTAGAGCAGAGTATCTTTTAAAAGTGTTACGGAAGTTTTTAGATCAAAAGCGAGGTATTACAAAACCAAAGAGACAACGGAAACCTACAAAAGCTTTGACTAAAGAGATCATAGAAAATGATGACATCAGTTCAAATGATGAATCATCAATGCAGAATAACATTGGCACTAGTAGTAATTCATCTACTACGAAAAAAATCACTAAAGCCACTTCGAAAAAGGAAAAGGAAGACAAGGAGGATGCCAAAGTCAGTAAAGCTAGCAATGAAAAGAAGGAAAAGAAAAAAGAAAAGAAGAAAAAGAAGGAGGCAGGTCCCATGCACTTTTCAACCAATGAACCTGTATCTGTTAATATCTTAGGAGATTTAGATGTAACAATTTTCAATGAATGTAAAGAAAAAATGCGGCCTGTTAAAAAAGCTTTGAAAGCTTTAAATAATCCAGATGAATCTCTAAGTGAGGAGAAACAAGTGCAACATACTAGAGACTGCCTCTTGCAAATTGGAGAACAAATAAACCAATGTTTAAGTGAATATCCAGATCCTGAAAAAGTTAAGGAATGGAGAAGGTGAATATTAAAGGTATTTCGAAAATTCATAAATTATTTCATTTATATTTTTAGTAATCTATGGTATTTTGTATCAAAGTTTACTGATTATGATGCTAAGAAGTTGTATAAGCTCTATAAGAAGACTTGTAAAAATGAATATGAGAAGAGAGCAAAATTAGAGAAAAAAGACAAATCTGAAAGGAAGGATAAATATGTAAGTTTTAGAATTTGCAAAGTTGGTCTTTACTAAATGTTTACTCTAGGGTGGATCAACAAGCAAAGAAAAAGACATAAGTGAGAACTCAGACAGGAAAGACCACCACCATTTGAAGAGAAAACACAAAGATGAATCAGAAAAAGAACAGTCCCCGAAAAAGTTTCATTCAGAAAGGTAAAACTCTTAATAGAAGATTATGAACTTTTAAATAAATATTTTTTATACTTAGGAAAGAAAAGCGAGACAAGCACTCAGATCGCGATAAAGATCCAGAGAAGAAGGATCGAAAAAGATCAAGGGATGAAATCTCAGAAGAAAACGGTGATTACCATTCCCAGAGATCCAGGTTACCAGGAGAGATGCAGAAGCCATATCGGATGGAAATGATACATTATACAGAACATGAAAGGTGGGCTTCTCAACGTGATCGGTTTAGATCTTTTGAATATCCGAGACAGTCTAACTTTCATAGAGACAGAGAATATCTCCGAGGTGATAAAAGGTAAAGCATACAACTACAATTATATACTTGATGTAATAGATACTTTGGCAGGTCTCCAGATACCAAAAGTGACTGGAGACAGTACCAGAGAGAGAGGGGCAGAGAATCTATGTCTGCCTCATCAGCAGCTAGATCATTGGCAATGTTTTATGGCCCGGGTTCAACATATCCCCCTCCACCCCCCCAATTGTACCCCCCAGATTTTGGTAGATTCCCACCCAGCGATTGGCGTCCACCTGACAGGGGAAGATATGATCGACGGCAAAAATAAATTATATTTAATGTGAGTTGTACATGTTTCAGTGTGCAAAAAAGCATAATTACATTTTGAAAAATTGTTGAGTATGTATTTATTTGTTTTGTTTATTTAACTCAATAATTTTTCAGAACTTTGCATTTTTTTTTGAGATTACCAAATTTTTTTTGTATTTTTTTAATGTACATTTTTAATTTTATGGTCAGAACGAATTATATCGAATTGATATATTTAGGCTGGCCTAGAGACATGTGAAGAGTTGATGTACATATAGATGAATACCTTTTGATATTTGTTTTATTTGTTTTCACAAGAAATGAAACCACAAAATCAGACTTCCATTCAGCTAACTTATATCAACTCAAATTCATTACTCGTTATACGAAGAATGAGAATTTCGTACTTTGAAGAAAACAAGTAATTTGTTAATTAAATCTTGTCAATTTTAAAAAACAAAGTATATGCCTTTCAAGTATCCTTCCTTTACAGGACGATTCTTCTAATGATCAAAAAATAACAATCTTATCCTTTTAAAAATATTACTTTATTTTCACTTATTTGTGGATGTGAGTTACGAGATGTGAATATGAACAAGCTCCAGAGTTCTTCAAAATGTCAAGAGGAAGGACTGCTATTGAAAGAGTTGATTTGCGATTATGGCCGCTTTAATATATTGAATTCAACACAAAATTTGTTTTGTAACAAAACGGTAAGTCAACTTTTAGATAATGCTAGTAACTAAAGCAATTTTTATGACTTACAAAACCTGCTTCGGTCTACTATAATTTTTATTAAATCATAAAAATTGGAAATACGAGATTCATAATTTTAGACTCCAAAAGAAGAAGATTCTGAGATATATTTGAAACACTTCGTTACCTAGATTATACGTGATTATGCATATTAGGATTTTACAAAATTGTATGTTTTATTTGTTTTGCAGAAATTAGTTAAATCTTTCTTCAAGAATATAACATTTGCAAAGACAATTTTTATATGCTCTAATTTTTTTTGTCTAAAATTTAAAAAATTCGGTATTCAATTCGGTGGTTAAAGCACAGTTTAAATTAAGTCAAGAGATCAATCTTCAATAATTGACAAATAAATTTTTGTAAACCAATATTGAGAGGATTCAGATTTTATTTTTGTTATCAACTCTCTTATCAAGAGGAGCCATTTTGCACATTTTCATTATGCAGGACATGGGACTGGACAGGAAATGGAAGTAAAGGAAAACTTGCTGTTGGACCACAAGTCAATATTTTAAATAAAGAGGTGGGCGGACAAATTGGAGACCGACCTGAAAAGGACAGGATGAAAACAAAAAATCTACAATAGGAGTTCTGCGTGGAAAACATGGTTTGTGTTTCAAGGCAAAGTGGGAGCATTTCCCATTGCGGAGCAATTCAAACGACAACCACGAAATGAACAAGGAAAAATGATGAAGAGCTAGAACCAACAATGATGGAAGAAATCATCAGCACCTTTCTAATAATGATATTCATAATCCTTTCTAAGAATTTAAGTTAATTAAATTATCGGGAAAAACCAAAATGGAAAAAACCTTAACCAACAAATATTTATGTAATGATCCTAACATTTTCCATAATTGGAAGAATCATTGAATTTAATCAAGTTAGCTTACCAGTGAAGAAAGCGTCAAGATGATATTGGCATAAGCAGCAGGATGACCGAAGAAACCAAGAGGAGAATCCAGAATCCATACAACAAGGCTCCACAACCATTCCTGTAAAACTATTGACTGATAAGCTATTTTTGCAACTGAGAAAAATTACTGTAAATGATATTACTATGGAGAGTCAAAAAGGAAAAGCAGAGACGAACAGTGTGGTTTTAGGGAAGGACATTCGACTAAACAAACAGATGCTGAGAGTGGTGCAAGAAGCGATCAAGGACATCAACAAATAAGGAAGACATGGCGTTATTGGTGTTATTTACGAGAAAGGAACTTCAGCACCAAGGACAATAAAGCAATATCTATAGCAGTAAGAGGATTGACTCAGGAGCACCACAGGAATCGATAGGCAGGTTCTGAATATTTACTCTCGTGACACCAAGAGGAACAGGGAACAGCAACATCCAGTACGAAAGGTAAATGGGTTGGTTAACTTTTTTATTCTTGTTATATTTTACTACCTGTATTACAATTTGATGTCCGTGAACCTCAAATATAAGGAAACACTCGAAAAACATTTTACAAAGAAATGCCTACATTATACAACCACCAATAAAAAAATAAATTGTTACAAACTAACTAAACAGGTAACACCAACTTATGAGTAGTAATAATGCCTCCAAGACGAAACAATAATGACAAGTAAACGAATCGAAAATAAAGTAATTACTAGGATTTGACAACTAAATGGTGCCACTGGAAGTAAATTACTTTATTTCCTTGTGCTTAAAATAATAGCAATAAATGTTTACAACTGGTACTGATTTATTTGTTACTTGGTAAGAAAATCAAATTTGCATTTTCATTGAAAATTTTAGGGACTAAATGGGCACAAACAAAAAAAAAAAACATTATAAACAAGCGAAACAGCACATATAATGCATTAAACGACAAAATATTTATAATGACAATAGTAGAGTGATTTTACATTTAGAAACTGTTCAAACCCTAAAATGTGTGTAATTTTTCCTAGTACCATAATAGGTATTGTTCATGTTTTGTTGTTTACGTTGAAATACGAACCTATAATGTTAAATTTGGATTCATTTACTGATTCATTTCATTTGTATGGCACAATTTGTGATACCATAGTCACACAATTTGCAAAAAACGTCATAGATTAACAAAAAATGTACTTAAAACTTACTTTTTCAATATTTGCCAGTTTCCTGCAATACAAATTCGTTTCAATATCACTCGCTAAATGGTTCTCTCTTTAACATTTCACATGCAGCCTTAATTAAACTCGTCGATAGGCCTACTTCTTGTGATAATTGCAAGGCTAAATTCATGTCTGCAAGTGAGAATGAAAATGGATCTTCATATGTGGGATTATCATACACTGCGTTCACTGCAGAGGTAATAAAATGTTTCAAGACTGGCATCATACAATATATATCCTCGAAAGAGACTTGAAGATGTTTTGCCAGTGCCAAACCTTGTGCAAGTCCACCTACCGTCGTGGTTTTCATCGATATACTGATCTGGTTCATTTTCGCGGGATAACTAAAAAAAAAATTTCATATTGTGTAATCTAGGTATTTTGTATTTACTAATTATCTTTATAGCAATAGTAGTAAAAAATAAGTACATAAAAGTAAAAATCTATAGGGCAGAAGAAAAATGAATGAATCTGCAAGCCGTGCTTAAGCGACATCTGGCAGTAGAAAAGAGGGGCGATTGGCCTAATATACCCGTTTAATACATTTAATTTACCAACCCAAAATATTAGAAATGGTTTACTTTGTTGGAAAACTCATTAAGGGCTAGGTGTAATTTCCAAAAATGCATAATGTATAGAACTTATCCACAGAGAACATCTTTTCATTAAAATACCAACTTTCACCACTGTTAAAAAATACAAAACAGCAGTCACATTAGTTCACAGTGAGTTTTTAGTGATCACAGTGATATTGCTGAAAAATAAAATTCATGCTTGCGCTTTGCAGGGTCAAATAATATGGTCGATTTAAAACGCAGTTTACTTAAATACCTGTATCATAAGCTAAGCTCGCAAATTACATAAAAAATTACCCGTTTTTACCTTAAGTCTTCATGGTACTGAGAGGTACCCAAAACAGGAAAACAGGTCGCCAGACATTTGTCATAAAGGGGTTTACTTCCTGATGCGACTAGCTGTCTCACGTCCGTATGTTCTTTGGATGACACCTTGTGAATAAGAACATCCAAAAACATCCCTTCCTTTTTCAAAACTTTCTCATATATTTCTTTAGAGGTTTTCGAGTCCACTGTGGTTATTAGTATTATTCCCTTGTTTCTCATAATTGTATCAGACGGATTGTTCAATCCGAATTCGTCATATAAAATCTTCCATACTCCTGTTAGTTTTGATATGCAGATAAACACTGTGTCTGAAGTGTGTAGGACATGGCGGGGTGTGCCGGTGTAGTTAAGTAAGTGACCCCCATTTTCTTCATTAGTATATTGCAGATTTTTATATCGTTGTGTAGGTTTACTTCTGGTCCACACGTTTACAGTAAAGCCATTTTTTAACAGAGTTTCCGCAATAAAGCTACCTATTACTCCAATACCTATTACACCAAAGGAATGTTCTGTTTTGACCGTCTTGGATGGCTTCATGATTTGTTTTGTGTTGTGGTTAAACCATGTTTGTGTGGGAATCAGATATTTCGGGTTTTCAGTTTTTTTCAATACATGGTCATCCATTTCGTCAATGGCTGTTTGTAGACGTTTGTTTTTTTTCCCGAATGATTTAAATTTCTCATATTTCTTATCTGCGTATGGTTTGATGTGATTGTCGTTGATCCATGCATATTCGTAAGTTCCGCAAAAATAGACGAGTTGGACGTTTTGGTTCATCAGGCTCAGGGGTCTGTAAGGGGTGTGTAATCCAGGTTTGATTATTGTTGCTGGCCAATATGGGTGACCAACAACTTTCGCCCAAACAAATTCCTCAAATAATTTATTTTCCATCCCTCAATTTTTTGTTGAATTCGGCTGAAACAATAAATGTTAGATTTTAACTACTTCTTCATGTTAAAAAGAATAAACAAATATTTGCGCTAAATATAGAATTACAGAATTGCTGATGTCCAGAAATTCTAGTATGCCAAAGGGGGCATATAAACATTCGACCAGTGAAACGCTAGAAAATTAGTCAATTAGGTAATAAATGAAGTTAAACTTGTTGGTCTCCAGGTTGGTATACTAGATGTAGTTGTGACATCATGTTCATTTTTTTCTGTTTCTTTATACGTTCTATCTTGTTAACACTTAGCCAGCCTAATCTGTTGATCATTGTAGTAACTCAATAAAATAGTTTATTAGTGACTGGAGGACTGAGGTACTTGATCAGATACAATTTAATTTCTAGCGTTAGTTAGTCAATAATTAACAAATCGGTAAAAGCTAGTCAGTTAGCCAGTGAAGCTAAGTTAGTCCCTGTATACTTTTACTTTAGGAAAAGCTAACCAGTTTAACCCCTTAGTCACTGCGATGAGTTGGTGAAATATTTGTCATGAACTGAGGTATACAGTGAACAAAGTAAAATGTTTTATTACCTGAATCCAAGAGTAAATCGATACGGGTCTAACTTCGACGAAACGCCACGCTATAGTGACACAGATGTTTAGTTTTAGCATAAACAAGGGATCTAAAAAGTATTTTTAAGAACTTCTCCAAATATTAAATACGGTCTTCGTGATACAGGTCAGATTGCGGCGACTAACACATCATAAATTTTAATTTTCAAAGCACCGGTTTCACTTCCTAATAAAATAGGCGGCATTCGTCGCTCTCAAAAGTGTACCCCCAATTACAAAGTAAAACGCTACGTCGTAAGTTTTATTTATCAGGTTTTAGATTACATCCTCTTGCATATCTGACAATGGATGTGTAAATAGGAATGTGGAACGTCCGGTATAAAAGGGCAGTTTGTTATTCTTTTTAATACTCGCGTTTTTCTTTTGTTTTTTTTTTTATATTTTCCGAACTTATTAAAATATTTTTCTATGTTGAATCTAGTCTCCTCCATAAATGGGTGGAGAAAAAAGTGATTTACTAATTTCCATTGCTATTCTATTAATATTTCATCAGCTTGCTACCAGAAGAGTACGTACGTACCTACCTACCTACTTCTGTATAGGCGATATATTCCGTTAATATGCAGTGTATGACTTCTATTTTGTGGGATTTAACTGTAGGTAATTTCCATGTACATATTAATTACCTCTGTTCCTCTAAAAGCTTAAAGCGCAAATCCCGCGCTATGATGGTTTTAACAAGCATCCACAACTTAAATTGGACAATTGTATTGATATTTAAAAAATGTTAGTAAAACTTGGTATACAACAATTATAAATTTCGTTGAGAACAGTTATAAAGCTATACAAGTTTTTCATTTTACCCAACCTGAAAGTATGCTTTTGTGGTTTCATTTTTCTAACTCAGAATTAAAATATGTTTGCGGAATCACAAATCACGTCCATCGTAACAACATCCAGTTTATCTTGAAGTTGATATAGCGCTAGGAAAACATTTTTCCCTGTAATATGTAGCATATATACGGCAAAATATTTAAAACACCACAAGCCTTGCTTTTAAAAGAATGTCAAAACGGATGCGATGCGAAACGTAGTAACAGAAAGGGGGACAGTTGAGATGCGAGCATTTGCATGTGAAGGACGACGTAGAAGCCGCAAAACCAATTCTTCAGTTCAGGTAATACAACATTACTGTTTTTGCCGTCTTCAATTAATATATCTCCGTAAATCCTCGTCAGATCGCCATGAAACTAAGCGCGTTGTAATCAGCGTCTTCTAATCTATAATGATAGACCAGCAAAAGTCACGTTCCTTCACTTTGATTTTTTCGACTTTAACTGCCTGTATCTCCGTTAATTCTTATCAGATCGCCGCAAAACTACGCGCATCGTAATCAGCGACCTCAAATCTATATAGATACACCAACGAAAGTCACGTTTCCTGACTTTGATATTTTTGGAAAAGTTCCCGATTTCAAAATCTTTAACTGCCTGTATCTCGGTTAATTCTCGTCAGATCGCCGCGAAACTAAAAGCATCGTAATCAGCGACGTCTAATTTATAAGGAAACACCAACGAAAGTCACGTTTCCTGACTTTGATATTTTTGGAAAAGTTCCCGATTTCAAAATCTTTAACTGCCTGTATCTCGGTTAATTCTCGTCAGATCGCCGCGAAACTAAAAGCATCGTAATCAGCGACGTCTAATTTATAAGGAAACACCAACGAAAGTCACGTTTCCTGACTTTGATATTTTTGGAAAAGTTCCCGATTTCAAAATCTTTAACTGCCTGTATCTCGGTTAATTCTCGTCAGATCGCCGCGAAACTAAAAGCATCGTAATCAGCGACGTCTAATTTATAAGGAAACACCAACGAAAGTCACGTTTCCTGACTTTGATATTTTTGGAAAAGTTCCCGATTTCAAAATCTTTAACTGCCTGTATCTCGGTTAATTCTCGTCAGATCGCCGCGAAACTAAAAGCATCGTAATCAGCGACGTCTAATCTATAAGGAAACACCAACGAAAGTCACGTTTCCTGACTTTGATATTTTTGGAAAAGTTCCCGATTTCAAAATCTTTAACTGCCTGTATCTCGGTTAATTCTCGTCAGATCGCCGCGAAACTAAAAGCATCGTAATCAGCGACGTCTAATTTATAAGGAAACACCAACGAAAGTCACGTTTCCTGACTTTGATATTTTTGGAAAAGTTCCCGATTTCAAAATCTTTAACTGCCTGTATCTCGGTTAATTCTCGTCAGATCGCCGCGAAACTAAAAGCATCGTAATCAGCGACGTCTAATTTATAAGGAAACACCAACGAAAGTCACGTTTCCTGACTTTGATATTTTTGGAAAAGTTCCCGATTTCAAAATCTTTAACTGCCTGTATCTCGGTTAATTCTCGTCAGATCGCCGCGAAACTAAAAGCATCGTAATCAGCGACGTCTAATTTATAAGGAAACACCAACGAAAGTCACGTTTCCTGACTTTGATATTTTTGGAAAAGTTCCCGATTTCAAAATCTTTAACTGCCTGTATCTCGGTTAATTCTCGTCAGATCGCCGCGAAACTAAAAGCATCGTAATCAGCGACGTCTAATTTATAAGGAAACACCAACGAAAGTCACGTTTCCTGACTTTGATATTTTTGGAAAAGTTCCCGATTTCAAAATCTTTAACTGCCTGTATCTCGGTTAATTCTCGTCAGATCGCCGCGAAACTAAAAGCATCGTAATCAGCGACGTCTAATTTATAAGGAAACACCAACGAAAGTCACGTTTCCTGACTTTGATATTTTTGGAAAAGTTCCCGATTTCAAAATCTTTAACTGCCTGTATCTCGGTTAATTCTCGTCAGATCGCCGCGAAACTAAAAGCATCGTAATCAGCGACGTCTAATTTATAAGGAAACACCAACGAAGGTCACGTTTCCTGACTTTGATATTTTTGGAAAAGTTCCCGATTTCAAAATCTTTAACTGCCTGTATCTCGGTTAATTCTCGTCAGATCGCCGCGAAACTAAAAGCATCGTAATCAGCGACGTCTAATCTATAAGGAAACACCAACGAAAGTCACGTTTCCTGACTTTGATATTTTTGGAAAAGTTCCCGATTTCAAAATCTTTAACTGCCTGTATCTCGGTTAATTCTCGTCAGATCGCCGCGAAACTAAAAGCATCGTAATCAGCGACGTCTAATTTATAAGGAAACACCAACGAAGGTCACGTTTCCTGACTTTGATATTTTTGGAAAAGTTCCCGATTTCAAAATCTTTAACTGCCTGTATCTCGGTTAATTCTCGTCAGATCGCCGCGAAACTAAAAGCATCGTAATCAGCGACGTCTAATTTATAAGGAAACACTGACGAAAGTCACGTTTCCTGACTTTGATTTTTTTGGAAAAGTTCCCGATTTCAAAATCTTTAACTGCCTGTATCTCGGTTAATTCTCGTCAGATCGCCGCGAAACTAAAAGCATCGTAATCAGCGACGTCTAATTTATAAGGAAACACTGACGAAAGTCACGTTTCCTGACTTTGATTTTTTTGGAAAAGTTCCCGATTTCAAAATCTTTAACTGCCTGTCTCTCGGTTAATTCTCGTCAGATCGCCGCGAAACTAAAAGCATCGTAATCAGCGACGTCTAATTTATAAGGAAACACTGACGAAAGTCACGTTTCCTGACTTTGATTTTTTTGGAAAAGTTCCCGATTTCAAAATCTTTAACTGCCTGTCTCTCGGTTAATTCTCGTCAGATCGCCGCGAAACTAAAAGCATCGTAATCAGCGACGTCTAATCTATAAGGAAACACCAACGAAAGTCACGTTTCCTGACTTTGATTTTTTTGGAAAAGTTCCCGATTTCAAAATCTTTAACTGCCTGTATCTCGGTTAATTCTCGTCAGATCGCCGCGAAACTAAAAGCATCGTAATCAGCGACGTCTAATCTATAAGGAAACACCAACGAAAGTCACGTTTCCTGACTTTGATATTTTTGGAAAAGTTCCCGATTTCAAAATCTTTAACTGCCTGTATCTCGGTTAATTCTCGTCAGATCGCCGCGAAACTAAAAGCATCGTAATCAGCGACGTCTAATTTATAAGGAAACACCAACGAAAGTCACGTTTCCTGACTTTGATATTTTTGGAAAAGTACCCGATTTCAAAATCTTTAACTGCCTGTATCTCGGTTAATTCTCGTCAGATCGCCGCGAAACTAAAAGCATCGTAATCAGCGACGTCTAATTTATAAGGAAACACCAACGAAAGTCACGTTTCCTGACTTTGATATTTTTGGAAAAGTTCCCGATTTCAAAATCTTTAACTGCCTGTATCTCGGTTAATTCTCGTCAGATCGCCGCGAAACTAAAAGCATCGTAATCAGCGACGTCTAATTTATAAGGAAACACTGACGAAAGTCACGTTTCCTGACTTTGATTTTTTTGGAAAAGTTCCCGATTTCAAAATCTTTAACTGCCTGTATCTCGGTTAATTCTCGTCAGATCGCCGCGAAACTAAAAGCATCGTAATCAGCGACGTCTAATTTATAAGGAAACACCAACGAAAGTCACGTTTCCTGACTTTGATATTTTTGGAAAAGTTCCCGATTTCAAAATCTTTAACTGCCTGTATCTCGGTTAATTCTCGTCAGATCGCCGCGAAACTAAAAGCATCGTAATCAGCGACGTCTAATTTATAAGGAAACACCAACGAAAGTCACGTTTCCTGACTTTGATATTTTTGGAAAAGTTCCCGATTTCAAAATCTTTAACTGCCTGTATCTCGGTTAATTCTCGTCAGATCGCCGCGAAACTAAAAGCATCGTAATCAGCGACGTCTAATTTATAAGGAAACACTGACGAAAGTCACGTTTCCTGACTTTGATTTTTTTGGAAAAGTTCCCGATTTCAAAATCTTTAACTGCCTGTATCTCGGTTAATTCTCGTCAGATCGCCGCGAAACTAAAAGCATCGTAATCAGCGACGTCTAATTTATAAGGAAACACCAACGAAAGTCACGTTTCCTGACTTTGATATTTTTGGAAAAGTTCCCGATTTCAAAATCTTTAACTGCCTGTATCTCGGTTAATTCTCGTCAGATCGCCGCGAAACTAAAAGCATCGTAATCAGCGACGTCTAATTTATAAGGAAACACCAACGAAAGTCACGTTTCCTGACTTTGATATTTTTGGAAAAGTTCCCGATTTCAAAATCTTTAACTGCCTGTATCTCGGTTAATTCTCGTCAGATCGCCGCGAAACTAAAAGCATCGTAATCAGCGACGTCTAATTTATAAGGAAACACCAACGAAAGTCACGTTTCCTGACTTTGATATTTTTGGAAAAGTTCCCGATTTCAAAATCTTTAACTGCCTGTATCTCGGTTAATTCTCGTCAGATCGCCGCGAAACTAAAAGCATCGTAATCAGCGACGTCTAATTTATAAGGAAACACCAACGAAGGTCACGTTTCCTGACTTTGATATTTTTGGAAAAGTTCCCGATTTCAAAATCTTTAACTGCCTGTATCTCGGTTAATTCTCGTCAGATCGCCGCGAAACTAAAAGCATCGTAATCAGCGACG
This sequence comes from Cryptocephalus primarius, assembly GCA_963576515.1. Classification (NCBI taxonomy): domain Eukaryota; kingdom Metazoa; phylum Arthropoda; class Insecta; order Coleoptera; family Chrysomelidae; genus Cryptocephalus; species Cryptocephalus primarius. The sequence continues at coordinate 7,366,615 of OY754936.1, forward strand.
TCTAATTTATAAGGAAACACTGACGAAAGTCACGTTTCCTGACTTTGATTTTTTTGGAAAAGTTCCCGATTTCAAAATCTTTAACTGCCTGTATCTCGGTTAATTCTCGTCAGATCGCCGCGAAACTAAAAGCATCGTAATCAGCGACGTCTAATTTATAAGGAAACACTGACGAAAGTCACGTTTCCTGACTTTGATTTTTTTGGAAAAGTTCCCGATTTCAAAATCTTTAACTGCCTGTCTCTCGGTTAATTCTCGTCAGATCGCCGCGAAACTAAAAGCATCGTAATCAGCGACGTCTAATTTATAAGGAAACACTGACGAAAGTCACGTTTCCTGACTTTGATTTTTTTGGAAAAGTTCCCGATTTCAAAATCTTTAACTGCCTGTCTCTCGGTTAATTCTCGTCAGATCGCCGCGAAACTAAAAGCATCGTAATCAGCGACGTCTAATCTATAAGGAAACACCAACGAAAGTCACGTTTCCTGACTTTGATTTTTTTGGAAAAGTTCCCGATTTCAAAATCTTTAACTGCCTGTATCTCGGTTAATTCTCGTCAGATCGCCGCGAAACTAAAAGCATCGTAATCAGCGACGTCTAATCTATAAGGAAACACCAACGAAAGTCACGTTTCCTGACTTTGATATTTTTGGAAAAGTTCCCGATTTCAAAATCTTTAACTGCCTGTATCTCGGTTAATTCTCGTCAGATCGCCGCGAAACTAAAAGCATCGTAATCAGCGACGTCTAATTTATAAGGAAACACCAACGAAAGTCACGTTTCCTGACTTTGATATTTTTGGAAAAGTACCCGATTTCAAAATCTTTAACTGCCTGTATCTCGGTTAATTCTCGTCAGATCGCCGCGAAACTAAAAGCATCGTAATCAGCGACGTCTAATTTATAAGGAAACACCAACGAAAGTCACGTTTCCTGACTTTGATATTTTTGGAAAAGTTCCCGATTTCAAAATCTTTAACTGCCTGTATCTCGGTTAATTCTCGTCAGATCGCCGCGAAACTAAAAGCATCGTAATCAGCGACGTCTAATTTATAAGGAAACACTGACGAAAGTCACGTTTCCTGACTTTGATTTTTTTGGAAAAGTTCCCGATTTCAAAATCTTTAACTGCCTGTATCTCGGTTAATTCTCGTCAGATCGCCGCGAAACTAAAAGCATCGTAATCAGCGACGTCTAATTTATAAGGAAACACCAACGAAAGTCACGTTTCCTGACTTTGATATTTTTGGAAAAGTTCCCGATTTCAAAATCTTTAACTGCCTGTATCTCGGTTAATTCTCGTCAGATCGCCGCGAAACTAAAAGCATCGTAATCAGCGACGTCTAATTTATAAGGAAACACCAACGAAAGTCACGTTTCCTGACTTTGATATTTTTGGAAAAGTTCCCGATTTCAAAATCTTTAACTGCCTGTATCTCGGTTAATTCTCGTCAGATCGCCGCGAAACTAAAAGCATCGTAATCAGCGACGTCTAATTTATAAGGAAACACTGACGAAAGTCACGTTTCCTGACTTTGATTTTTTTGGAAAAGTTCCCGATTTCAAAATCTTTAACTGCCTGTATCTCGGTTAATTCTCGTCAGATCGCCGCGAAACTAAAAGCATCGTAATCAGCGACGTCTAATTTATAAGGAAACACCAACGAAAGTCACGTTTCCTGACTTTGATATTTTTGGAAAAGTTCCCGATTTCAAAATCTTTAACTGCCTGTATCTCGGTTAATTCTCGTCAGATCGCCGCGAAACTAAAAGCATCGTAATCAGCGACGTCTAATTTATAAGGAAACACCAACGAAAGTCACGTTTCCTGACTTTGATATTTTTGGAAAAGTTCCCGATTTCAAAATCTTTAACTGCCTGTATCTCGGTTAATTCTCGTCAGATCGCCGCGAAACTAAAAGCATCGTAATCAGCGACGTCTAATTTATAAGGAAACACCAACGAAAGTCACGTTTCCTGACTTTGATATTTTTGGAAAAGTTCCCGATTTCAAAATCTTTAACTGCCTGTATCTCGGTTAATTCTCGTCAGATCGCCGCGAAACTAAAAGCATCGTAATCAGCGACGTCTAATTTATAAGGAAACACCAACGAAAGTCACGTTTCCTGACTTTGATATTTTTGGAAAAGTTCCCGATTTCAAAATCTTTAACTGCCTGTATCTCGGTTAATTCTCGTCAGATCGCCGCGAAACTAAAAGCATCGTAATCAGCGACGTCTAATTTATAAGGAAACACCAACGAAAGTCACGTTTCCTGACTTTGATATTTTTGGAAAAGTTCCCGATTTCAAAATCTTTAACTGCCTGTATCTCGGTTAATTCTCGTCAGATCGCCGCGAAACTAAAAGCATCGTAATCAGCGACGTCTAATTTATAAGGAAACACCAACGAAAGTCACGTTTCCTGACTTTGATATTTTTGGAAAAGTTCCCGATTTCAAAATCTTTAACTGCCTGTATCTCGGTTAATTCTCGTCAGATCGCCGCGAAACTAAAAGCATCGTAATCAGCGACGTCTAATTTATAAGGAAACACCAACGAAAGTCACGTTTCCTGACTTTGATATTTTTGGAAAAGTTCCCGATTTCAAAATCTTTAACTGCCTGTATCTCGGTTAATTCTCGTCAGATCGCCGCGAAACTAAAAGCATCGTAATCAGCGACGTCTAATTTATAAGGAAACACTGACGAAAGTCACGTTTCCTGACTTTGATTTTTTTGGAAAAGTTCCCGATTTCAAAATCTTTAACTGCCTGTATCTCGGTTAATTCTCGTCAGATCGCCGCGAAACTAAAAGCATCGTAATCAGCGACGTCTAATTTATAAGGAAACACTGACGAAAGTCACGTTTCCTGACTTTGATTTTTTTGGAAAAGTTCCCGATTTCAAAATCTTTAACTGCCTGTATCTCGGTTAATTCTCGTCAGATCGCCGCGAAACTAAAAGCATCGTAATCAGCGACGTCTAATTTATAAGGAAACACCAACGAAAGTCACGTTTCCTGACTTTGATATTTTTGGAAAAGTTCCCGATTTCAAAATCTTTAACTGCCTGTATCTCGGTTAATTCTCGTCAGATCGCCGCGAAACTAAAAGCATCGTAATCAGCGACGTCTAATTTATAAGGAAACACCAACGAAAGTCACGTTTCCTGACTTTGATATTTTTGGAAAAGTTCCCGATTTCAAAATCTTTAACTGCCTGTATCTCGGTTAATTCTCGTCAGATCGCCGCGAAACTAAAAGCATCGTAATCAGCGACGTCTAATTTATAAGGAAACACCAACGAAAGTCACGTTTCCTGACTTTGATATTTTTGGAAAAGTTCCCGATTTCAAAATCTTTAACTGCCTGTATCTCGGTTAATTCTCGTCAGATCGCCGCGAAACTAAAAGCATCGTAATCAGCGACGTCTAATTTATAAGGAAACACCAACGAAAGTCACGTTTCCTGACTTTGATATTTTTGGAAAAGTTCCCGATTTCAAAATCTTTAACTGCCTGTATCTCGGTTAATTCTCGTCAGATCGCCGCGAAACTAAAAGCATCGTAATCAGCGACGTCTAATTTATAAGGAAACACTGACGAAAGTCACGTTTCCTGACTTTGATTTTTTTGGAAAAGTTCCCGATTTCAAAATCTTTAACTGCCTGTATCTCGGTTAATTCTCGTCAGATCGCCGCGAAACTAAAAGCATCGTAATCAGCGACGTCTAATCTATAAGGAAACACCAACGAAAGTCACGTTTCCTGACTTTGATATTTTTGGAAAAGTTCCCGATTTCAAAATCTTTAACTGCCTGTATCTCGGTTAATTCTCGTCAGATCGCCGCGAAACTAAAAGCATCGTAATCAGCGACGTCTAATTTATAAGGAAACACCAACGAAAGTCACGTTTCCTGACTTTGATATTTTTGGAAAAGTTCCCGATTTCAAAATCTTTAACTGCCTGTATCTCGGTTAATTCTCGTCAGATCGCCGCGAAACTAAAAGCATCGTAATCAGCGACGTCTAATTTATAAGGAAACACCAACGAAAGTCACGTTTCCTGACTTTGATATTTTTGGAAAAGTTCCCGATTTCAAAATCTTTAACTGCCTGTATCTCGGTTAATTCTCGTCAGATCGCCGCGAAACTAAAAGCATCGTAATCAGCGACGTCTAATTTATAAGGAAACACCAACGAAAGTCACGTTTCCTGACTTTGATATTTTTGGAAAAGTTCCCGATTTCAAAATCTTTAACTGCCTGTATCTCGGTTAATTCTCGTCAGATCGCCGCGAAACTAAAAGCATCGTAATCAGCGACGTCTAATTTATAAGGAAACACCAACGAAGGTCACGTTTCCTGACTTTGATATTTTTGGAAAAGTTCCCGATTTCAAAATCTTTAACTGCCTGTATCTCGGTTAATTCTCGTCAGATCGCCGCGAAACTAAAAGCATCGTAATCAGCGACGTCTAATCTATAAGGAAACACCAACGAAAGTCACGTTTCCTGACTTTGATATTTTTGGAAAAGTTCCCGATTTCAAAATCTTTAACTGCCTGTATCTCGGTTAATTCTCGTCAGATCGCCGCGAAACTAAAAGCATCGTAATCAGCGACGTCTAATTTATAAGGAAACACCAACGAAAGTCACGTTTCCTGACTTTGATATTTTTGGAAAAGTTCCCGATTTCAAAATCTTTAACTGCCTGTATCTCGGTTAATTCTCGTCAGATCGCCGCGAAACTAAAAGCATCGTAATCAGCGACGTCTAATTTATAAGGAAACACCAACGAAAGTCACGTTTCCTGACTTTGATATTTTTGGAAAAGTTCCCGATTTCAAAATCTTTAACTGCCTGTATCTCGGTTAATTCTCGTCAGATCGCCGCGAAACTAAAAGCATCGTAATCAGCGACGTCTAATCTATAAGGAAACACCAACGAAAGTCACGTTTCCTGACTTTGATATTTTTGGAAAAGTTCCCGATTTCAAAATCTTTAACTGCCTGTATCTCGGTTAATTCTCGTCAGATCGCCGCGAAACTAAAAGCATCGTAATCAGCGACGTCTAATTTATAAGGAAACACCAACGAAAGTCACGTTTCCTGACTTTGATATTTTTGGAAAAGTTCCCGATTTCAAAATCTTTAACTGCCTGTATCTCGGTTAATTCTCGTCAGATCGCCGCGAAACTAAAAGCATCGTAATCAGCGACGTCTAATTTATAAGGAAACACCAACGAAAGTCACGTTTCCTGACTTTGATATTTTTGGAAAAGTTCCCGATTTCAAAATCTTTAACTGCCTGTATCTCGGTTAATTCTCGTCAGATCGCCGCGAAACTAAAAGCATCGTAATCAGCGACGTCTAATTTATAAGGAAACACCAACGAAGGTCACGTTTCCTGACTTTGATATTTTTGGAAAAGTTCCCGATTTCAAAATCTTTAACTGCCTGTATCTCGGTTAATTCTCGTCAGATCGCCGCGAAACTAAAAGCATCGTAATCAGCGACGTCTAATCTATAAGGAAACACCAACGAAAGTCACGTTTCCTGACTTTGATATTTTTGGAAAAGTTCCCGATTTCAAAATCTTTAACTGCCTGTATCTCGGTTAATTCTCGTCAGATCGCCGCGAAACTAAAAGCATCGTAATCAGCGACGTCTAATTTATAAGGAAACACCAACGAAAGTCACGTTTCCTGACTTTGATATTTTTGGAAAAGTTCCCGATTTCAAAATCTTTAACTGCCTGTATCTCGGTTAATTCTCGTCAGATCGCCGCGAAACTAAAAGCATCGTAATCAGCGACGTCTAATTTATAAGGAAACACTGACGAAAGTCACGTTTCCTGACTTTGATTTTTTTGGAAAAGTTCCCGATTTCAAAATCTTTAACTGCCTGTATCTCGGTTAATTCTCGTCAGATCGCCGCGAAACTAAAAGCATCGTAATCAGCGACGTCTAATCTATAAGGAAACACCAACGAAAGTCACGTTTCCTGACTTTGATATTTTTGGAAAAGTTCCCGATTTCAAAATCTTTAACTGCCTGTATCTCGGTTAATTCTCGTCAGATCGCCGCGAAACTAAAAGCATCGTAATCAGCGACGTCTAATTTATAAGGAAACACCAACGAAAGTCACGTTTCCTGACTTTGATATTTTTGGAAAAGTTCCCGATTTCAAAATCTTTAACTGCCTGTATCTCGGTTAATTCTCGTCAGATCGCCGCGAAACTAAAAGCATCGTAATCAGCGACGTCTAATTTATAAGGAAACACCAACGAAAGTCACGTTTCCTGACTTTGATATTTTTGGAAAAGTTCCCGATTTCAAAATCTTTAACTGCCTGTATCTCGGTTAATTCTCGTCAGATCGCCGCGAAACTAAAAGCATCGTAATCAGCGACGTCTAATTTATAAGGAAACACCAACGAAAGTCACGTTTCCTGACTTTGATATTTTTGGAAAAGTTCCCGATTTCAAAATCTTTAACTGCCTGTATCTCGGTTAATTCTCGTCAGATCGCCGCGAAACTAAAAGCATCGTAATCAGCGACGTCTAATTTATAAGGAAACACCAACGAAGGTCACGTTTCCTGACTTTGATATTTTTGGAAAAGTTCCCGATTTCAAAATCTTTAACTGCCTGTATCTCGGTTAATTCTCGTCAGATCGCCGCGAAACTAAAAGCATCGTAATCAGCGACGTCTAATCTATAAGGAAACACCAACGAAAGTCACGTTTCCTGACTTTGATATTTTTGGAAAAGTTCCCGATTTCAAAATCTTTAACTGCCTGTCTCTCGGTTAATTCTCGTCAGATCGCCGCGAAACTAAAAGCATCGTAATCAGCGACGTCTAATTTATAAGGAAACACTGACGAAAGTCACGTTTCCTGACTTTGATTTTTTTGGAAAAGTTCCCGATTTCAAAATCTTTAACTGCCTGTATCTCGGTTAATTCTCGTCAGATCGCCGCGAAACTAAAAGCATCGTAATCAGCGACGTCTAATTTATAAGGAAACACTGACGAAAGTCACGTTTCCTGACTTTGATTTTTTTGGAAAAGTTCCCGATTTCAAAATCTTTAACTGCCTGTATCTCGGTTAATTCTCGTCAGATCGCCGCGAAACTAAAAGCATCGTAATCAGCGACGTCTAATTTATAAGGAAACACTGACGAAAGTCACGTTTCCTGACTTTGATTTTTTTGGAAAAGTTCCCGATTTCAAAATCTTTAACTGCCTGTATCTCGGTTAATTCTCGTCAGATCGCCGCGAAACTAAAAGCATCTTAATCAGCGACGTCTAATTTATAAGGAAACACTGACGAAAGTCACGTTTCCTGACTTTGATTTTTTTGGAAAAGTTCCCGATTTCAAAATCTTTAACTGCCTGTATCTCGGTTAATTCTCGTCAGATCGCCGCGAAACTAAAAGCATCTTAATCAGCGACGTCTAATTTATAAGGAAACACTGACGAAAGTCACGTTTCCTGACTTTGATATTTTTGGAAAAGTTCCCGATTTCAAAATCTTTAACTGCCTGTATCTCGGTTAATTCTCGTCAGATCGCCGCGAAACTAAAAGCATCTTAATCAGCGACGTCTAATTTATAAGGAAACACTGACGAAAGTCACGTTTCCTGACTTTGATTTTTTTGGAAAAGTTCCCGATTTCAAAATCTTTAACTGCCTGTATCTCGGTTAATTCTCGTCAGATCGCCGCGAAACTAAAAGCATCGTAATCAGCGACGTCTAATCTATAAGGCAACACCAACGAAAGTCACGTTTCCTGACTTTGATATTTTTGGAAAAGTTCCCGATTTCAAAATCTTTAACTGCCTGTATCTCGGTTAATTCTCGTCAGATCGCCGCGAAACTAAAAGCATCTTAATCAGCGACGTCTAATTTATAAGGAAACACTGACGAAAGTCACGTTTCCTGACTTTGATTTTTTTGGAAAAGTTCCCGATTTCAAAATCTTTAACTGCCTGTATCTCGGTTAATTCTCGTCAGATCGCCGCGAAACTAAAAGCATCGTAATCAGCGACGTCTAATCTATAAGGCAACACCAACGAAAGTCACGTTTCCTGACTTTGATATTTTTGGAAAAGTTCCCGATTTCAAAATCTTTAACTGCCTGTATCTCGGTTAATTCTCGTCAGATCGCCGCGAAACTAAAAGCATCGTAATCAGCGACGTCTAATCTATAAGGCAACACCAACGAAAGTCACGTTTCCTGACTTTGATATTTTTGGAAAAGTTCCCGATTTCAAAATCTTTAACTGCCTGTATCTCGGTTAATTCTCGTCAGATCGCCGCGAAACTAAAAGCATCTTAATCAGCGACGTCTAATTTATAAGGAAACACTGACGAAAGTCACGTTTCCTGACTTTGATTTTTTTGGAAAAGTTCCCGATTTCAAAATCTTTAACTGCCTGTATCTCGGTTAATTCTCGTCAGATCGCCGCGAAACTAAAAGCATCGTAATCAGCGACGTCTAATCTATAAGGCAACACCAACGAAAGTCACGTTTCCTGACTTTGATATTTTTGGAAAAGTTCCCGATTTCAAAATCTTTAACTGCCTGTATCTCGGTTAATTCTCGTCAGATCGCCGCGAAACTAAAAGCATCTTAATCAGCGACGTCTAATTTATAAGGAAACACTGACGAAAGTCACGTTTCCTGACTTTGATTTTTTTGGAAAAGTTCCCGATTTCAAAATCTTTAACTGCCTGTATCTCGGTTAATTCTCGTCAGATCGCCGCGAAACTAAAAGCATCTTAATCAGCGACGTCTAATTTATAAGGAAACACTGACGAAAGTCACGTTTCCTGACTTTGATTTTTTTGGAAAAGTTCCCGATTTCAAAATCTTTAACTGCCTGTATCTCGGTTAATTCTCGTCAGATCGCCGCGAAACTAAAAGCATCGTAATCAGCGACGTCTAATCTATAAGGCAACACCAACGAAAGTCACGTTTCCTGACTTTGATATTTTTGGAAAAGTTCCCGATTTCAAAATCTTTAACTGCCTGTATCTCGGTTAATTCTCGTCAGATCGCCGCGAAACTAAAAGCATCTTAATCAGCGACGTCTATTTTATAAGGAAACACTGACGAAAGTCACGTTTCCTGACTTTGATTTTTTTGGAAAAGTTCCCGATTTCAAAATCTTTAACTGCCTGTATCTCGGTTAATTCTCGTCAGATCGCCGCGAAACTAAAAGCATCGTAATCAGCGACGTCTAATCTATAAGGCAACACCAACGAAAGTCACGTTTCCTGACTTTGATTTTTTTGGAAAAGTTCCCGATTTCAAAATCTTTAACTGCCTGTATCTCGGTTAATTCTCGTCAGATCGCCGCGAAACTAAAAGCATCGTAATCAGCGACGTCTAATCTATAAGGCAACACCAACGAAAGTCACGTTTCCTGACTTTGATTTTTTTGGAAAAGTTCCCGATTTCAAAATCTTTAACTGCCTGTATCTCGGTTAATTCTCGTCAGATCGCCGCGAAACTAAAAGCATCGTAATCAGCGACGTCTAATCTATAAGGCAACACCAACGAAAGTCACGTTTCCTGACTTTGATTTTTTTGGAAAAGTTCCCGATTTCAAAATCTTTAACTGCCTGTATCTCGGTTAATTCTCGTCAGATCGCCGCGAAACTAAAAGCATCTTAATCAGCGACGTCTAATTTATAAGGAAACACTGACGAAAGTCACGTTTCCTGACTTTGATTTTTTTGGAAAAGTTCCCGATTTCAAAATCTTTAACTGCCTGTATCTCGGTTAATTCTCGTCAGATCGCCGCGAAACTAAAAGCATCTTAATCAGCGACGTCTAATTTATAAGGAAACACTGACGAAAGTCACGTTTCCTGACTTTGATTTTTTTGGAAAAGTTCCCGATTTCAAAATCTTTAACTGCCTGTATCTCGGTTAATTCTCGTCAGATCGCCGCGAAACTAAAAGCATCGTAATCAGCGACGTCTAATTTATAAGGAAACACTGACGAAAGTCACGTTTCCTGACTTTGATTTTTTTGGAAAAGTTCCCGATTTCAAAATCTTTAACTGCCTGTATCTCGGTTAATTCTCGTCAGATCGCCGCGAAACTAAAAGCATCGTAATCAGCGACGTCTAATTTATAAGGAAACACCGACGAAAGTCACGTTTCCTGACTTTGATTTTTTTGGAAAAGTTCCCGATTTCAAAATCTTTAACTGCCTGTATCTCGGTTAATTCTCGTCAGATCGCCGCGAAACTAAAAGCATCGTAATCAGCGACGTCTAATTTATAAGGAAACACCGACGAAAGTCACGTTTCCTGACTTTGATTTTTTTGGAAAAGTTCCCGATTTCAAAATCTTTAACTGCCTGTATCTCGGTTAATTCTCGTCAGATCGCCGCGAAACTAAAAGCATCGTAATCAGCGACGTCTAATTTATAAGGAAACACCGACGAAAGTCACGTTTCCTGACTTTGATTTTTTTGGAAAAGTTCCCGATTTCAAAATCTTTAACTGCCTGTATCTCGGTTAATTCTCGTCAGATCGCCGCGAAACTAAAAGCATCGTAATCAGCGACGTCTAATTTATAAGGAAACACTGACGAAAGTCACGTTTCCTGACTTTGATTTTTTTGGAAAAGTTCCCGATTTCAAAATCTTTAACTGCCTGTATCTCGGTTAATTCTCGTCAGATCGCCGCGAAACTAAAAGCATCGTAATCAGCGACGTCTAATTTATAAGGAAACACTGACGAAAGTCACGTTTCCTGACTTTGATTTTTTTGGAAAAGTTCCCGATTTCAAAATCTTTAACTGCCTGTATCTCGGTTAATTCTCGTCAGATCGCCGCGAAACTAAAAGCATCGTAATCAGCGACGTCTAATTTATAAGGAAACACTGACGAAAGTCACGTTTCCTGACTTTGATTTTTTTGGAAAAGTTCCCGATTTCAAAATCTTTAACTGCCTGTATCTCGGTTAATTCTCGTCAGATCGCCGCGAAACTAAAAGCATCTTAATCAGCGACGTCTAATTTATAAGGAAACACTGACGAAAGTCACGTTTCCTGACTTTGATTTTTTTGGAAAAGTTCCCGATTTCAAAATCTTTAACTGCCTGTATCTCGGTTAATTCTCGTCAGATCGCCGCGAAACTAAAAGCATCTTAATCAGCGACGTCTAATTTATAAGGAAACACTGACGAAAGTCACGTTTCCTGACTTTGATTTTTTTGGAAAAGTTCCCGATTTCAAAATCTTTAACTGCCTGTATCTCGGTTAATTCTCGTCAGATCGCCGCGAAACTAAAAGCATCGTAATCAGCGACGTCTAATTTATAAGGAAACACTGACGAAAGTCACGTTTCCTGACTTTGATTTTTTTGGAAAAGTTCCCGATTTCAAAATCTTTAACTGCCTGTATCTCGGTTAATTCTCGTCAGATCGCCGCGAAACTAAAAGCATCGTAATCAGCGACGTCTAATTTATAAGGAAACACTGACGAAAGTCACGTTTCCTGACTTTGATTTTTTTGGAAAAGTTCCCGATTTCAAAATCTTTAACTGCCTGTATCTCGGTTAATTCTCGTCAGATCGCCGCGAAACTAAAAGCATCGTAATCAGCGACGTCTAATCTATAAGGCAACACCAACGAAAGTCACGTTTCCTGACTTTGATTTTTTTGGAAAAGTTCCCGATTTCAAAATCTTTAACTGCCTGTATCTCGGTTAATTCTCGTCAGATCGCCGCGAAACTAAAAGCATCGTAATCAGCGACGTCTAATCTATAAGGCAACACCAACGAAAGTCACGTTTCCTGACTTTGATATTTTTGGAAAAGTTCCCGATTTCAAAATCTTTAACTGCCTGTATCTCGGTTAATTCTCGTCAGATCGCCGCGAAACTAAAAGCATCTTAATCAGCGACGTCTAATTTATAAGGAAACACTGACGAAAGTCACGTTTCCTGACTTTGATTTTTTTGGAAAAGTTCCCGATTTCAAAATCTTTAACTGCCTGTATCTCGGTTAATTCTCGTCAGATCGCCGCGAAACTAAAAGCATCGTAATCAGCGACGTCTAATCTATAAGGCAACACCAACGAAAGTCACGTTTCCTGACTTTGATTTTTTTGGAAAAGTTCCCGATTTCAAAATCTTTAACTGCCTGTATCTCGGTTAATTCTCGTCAGATCGCCGCGAAACTAAAAGCATCGTAATCAGCGACGTCTAATTTATAAGGAAACACTGACGAAAGTCACGTTTCCTGACTTTGATATTTTTGGAAAAGTTCCCGATTTCAAAATCTTTAACTGCCTGTATCTCGGTTAATTCTCGTCAGATCGCCGCGAAACTAAAAGCATCGTAATCAGCGACGTCTAATCTATAAGGCAACACCAACGAAAGTCACGTTTCCTGACTTTGATTTTTTTGGAAAAGTTCCCGATTTCAAAATCTTTAACTGCCTGTATCTCGGTTAATTCTCGTCAGATCGCCGCGAAACTAAAAGCATCGTAATCAGCGACGTCTAATTTATAAGGAAACACTGACGAAAGTCACGTTTCCTGACTTTGATATTTTTGGAAAAGTTCCCGATTTCAAAATCTTTAACTGCCTGTATCTCGGTTAATTCTCGTCAGATCGCCGCGAAACTAAAAGCATCGTAATCAGCGAGGTCTAATTTATAAGGAAACACTGACGAAAGTCACGTTTCCTGACTTTGATATTTTTGGAAAAGTTCCCGATTTCAAAATCTTTAACTGCCTGTATCTCGGTTAATTCTCGTCAGATCGCCGCGAAACTAGAAGCATCGTAATCAGCGACGTCTAATTTATAAGGAAACACTAACGAAAGTCACGTTTCCTGACTTCGATTTTTTTGGAAAAGTTCCCGATTTCAAAATCTTTAACTGCCTGTATCTCGGTTAATTCTCGTCAGATCGCCGCGAAACTAAAAGCATCGTAATCAGCGACGTCTAATCTATAAGGCAACACCAACGAAAGTCACGTTTCCTGACTTTGATATTTTTGGAAAAGTTCCCGATTTCAAAATCTTTAACTGCCTGTATCTCGGTTAATTCTCGTCAGATCGCCGCGAAACTAAAAGCATCGTAATCAGCGACGTCTAATTTATAAGGAAACACTAACGAAAGTCACGTTTCCTGACTTTGATTTTTTTGGAAAAGTTCCCGATTTCAAAATCTTTAACTGCCTGTATCTCGGTTAATTCTCGTCAGATCGCCGCGAAACTAAAAGCATCGTAATCAGCGACGTCTAATCTATAAGGCAACACCAACGAAAGTCACGTTTCCTGACTTTGATATTTTTGGAAAAGTTCCCGATTTCAAAATCTTTAACTGCCTGTATCTCGGTTAATTCTCGTCAGATCGCCGCGAAACTAAAAGCATCTTAATCAGCGACGTCTAATTTATAAGGAAACACTGACGAAAGTCACGTTTCCTGACTTTGATTTTTTTGGAAAAGTTCCCGATTTCAAAATCTTTAACTGCCTGTATCTCGGTTAATTCTCGTCAGATCGCCGCGAAACTAAAAGCATCGTAATCAGCGACGTCTAATCTATAAGGCAACACCAACGAAAGTCACGTTTCCTGACTTTGATTTTTTTGGAAAAGTTCCCGATTTCAAAATCTTTAACTGCCTGTATCTCGGTTAATTCTCGTCAGATCGCCGCGAAACTAAAAGCATCGTAATCAGCGAGGTCTAATTTATAAGGAAACACTGACGAAAGTCACGTTTCCTGACTTTGATATTTTTGGAAAAGTTCCCGATTTCAAAATCTTTAACTGCCTGTATCTCGGTTAATTCTCGTCAGATCGCCGCGAAACTAAAAGCATCGTAATCAGCGACGTCTAATTTATAAGGAAACACTGACGAAAGTCACGTTTCCTGACTTTGATTTTTTTGGAAAAGTTCCCGATTTCAAAATCTTTAACTGCCTGTATCTCGGTTAATTCTCGTCAGATCGCCGCGAAACTAAAAGCATCGTAATCAGCGACGTCTAATTTATAAGGAAACACTGACGAAAGTCACGTTTCCTGACTTTGATATTTTTGGAAAAGTTCCCGATTTCAAAATCTTTAACTGCCTGTCTCTCGGTTAATTCTCGTCAGATCGCCGCGAAACTAAAAGCATCGTAATCAGCGACGTCTAATCTATAAGGCAACACCAACGAAAGTCACGTTTCCTGACTTTGATATTTTTGGAAAAGTTCCCGATTTCAAAATCTTTAACTGCCTGTATCTCGGTTAATTCTCGTCAGATCGCCGCGAAACTAAAAGCATCTTAATCAGCGACGTCTAATTTATAAGGAAACACTGACGAAAGTCACGTTTCCTGACTTTGATTTTTTTGGAAAAGTTCCCGATTTCAAAATCTTTAACTGCCTGTATCTCGGTTAATTCTCGTCAGATCGCCGCGAAACTAAAAGCATCGTAATCAGCGACGTCTAATCTATAAGGCAACACCAACGAAAGTCACGTTTCCTGACTTTGATTTTTTTGGAAAAGTTCCCGATTTCAAAATCTTTAACTGCCTGTATCTCGGTTAATTCTCGTCAGATCGCCGCGAAACTAAAAGCATCGTAATCAGCGACGTCTAATTTATAAGGAAACACTGACGAAAGTCACGTTTCCTGACTTTGATTTTTTTTGGAAAAGTTCCCGATTTCAAAATCTTTAACTGCCTGTATCTCGGTTAATTCTCGTCAGATCGCCGCGAAACTAAAAGCATCGTAATCAGCGACGTCTAATTTATAAGGAAACACTGACGAAAGTCACGTTTCCTGACTTTGATTTTTTTGGAAAAGTTCCCGATTTCAAAATCTTTAACTGCCTGTATCTCGGTTAATTCTCGTCAGATCGCCGCGAAACTAAAAGCATCGTAATCAGCGACGTCTAATCTATAAGGCAACACCAACGAAAGTCACGTTTCCTGACTTTGATTTTTTTGGAAAAGTTCCCGATTTCAAAATCTTTAACTGCCTGTATCTCGGTTAATTCTCGTCAGATCGCCGCGAAACTAAAAGCATCGTAATCAGCGACGTCTAATCTATAAGGAAACACCAACGAAAGTCACGTTTCCTGACTTTGATATTTTTGGAAAAGTTCCCGATTTCAAAATCTTTAACTGCCTGTATCTCGGTTAATTCTCGTCAGATCGCCGCGAAACTAAAAGCATCGTAATCAGCGACGTCTAATTTATAAGGAAACACCAACGAAAGTCACGTTTCCTGACTTTGATATTTTTGGAAAAGTTCCCGATTTCAAAATCTTTAACTGCCTGTATCTCGGTTAATTCTCGTCAGATCGCCGCGAAACTAAAAGCATCGTAATCAGCGACGTCTAATTTATAAGGAAACACCAACGAAAGTCACGTTTCCTGACTTTGATATTTTTGGAAAAGTTCCCGATTTCAAAATCTTTAACTGCCTGTATCTCGGTTAATTCTCGTCAGATCGCCGCGAAACTAAAAGCATCGTAATCAGCGACGTCTAATTTATAAGGAAACACCAACGAAAGTCACGTTTCCTGACTTTGATATTTTTGGAAAAGTTCCCGATTTCAAAATCTTTAACTGCCTGTATCTCGGTTAATTCTCGTCAGATCGCCGCGAAACTAAAAGCATCGTAATCAGCGACGTCTAATTTATAAGGAAACACCAACGAAAGTCACGTTTCCTGACTTTGATATTTTTGGAAAAGTTCCCGATTTCAAAATCTTTAACTGCCTGTATCTCGGTTAATTCTCGTCAGATCGCCGCGAAACTAAAAGCATCGTAATCAGCGACGTCTAATTTATAAGGAAACACCAACGAAAGTCACGTTTCCTGACTTTGATATTTTTGGAAAAGTTCCCGATTTCAAAATCTTTAACTGCCTGTATCTCGGTTAATTCTCGTCAGATCGCCGCGAAACTAAAAGCATCGTAATCAGCGACGTCTAATTTATAAGGAAACACCAACGAAAGTCACGTTTCCTGACTTTGATATTTTTGGAAAAGTTCCCGATTTCAAAATCTTTAACTGCCTGTATCTCGGTTAATTCTCGTCAGATCGCCGCGAAACTAAAAGCATCGTAATCAGCGACGTCTAATTTATAAGGAAACACTGACGAAAGTCACGTTTCCTGACTTTGATATTTTTGGAAAAGTTCCCGATTTCAAAATCTTTAACTGCCTGTATCTCGGTTAATTCTCGTCAGCTCGCCGCGAAACTAAAAGCATCGTAATCAGCGACGTCTAATCTATAAGGCAACACCAACGAAAGTCACGTTTCCTGACTTTGATATTTTTGGAAAAGTTCCCGATTTCAAAATCTTTAACTGCCTGTATCTCGGTTAATTCTCGTCAGATCGCCGCGAAACTAAAAGCATCGTAATCAGCGACGTCTAATTTATAAGGAAACACTGACGAAAGTCACGTTTCCTGACTTTGATTTTTTTGGAAAAGTTCCCGATTTCAAAATCTTTAACTGCCTGTATCTCGGTTAATTCTCGTCAGATCGCCGCGAAACTAAAAGCATCTTAATCAGCGACGTCTAATTTATAAGGAAACACCAACGAAAGTCACGTTTCCTGACTTTGATTTTTTTGGAAAAGTTCCCGATTTCAAAATCTTTAACTGCCTGTATCTCGGTTAATTCTCGTCAGATCGCCGCGAAACTAAAAGCATCGTAATCAGCGACGTCTAATTTATAAGGAAACACCAACGAAAGTCACGTTTCCTGACTTTGATTTTTTTGGAAAAGTTCCCGATTTCAAAATCTTTAACTGCCTGTATCTCGGTTAATTCTCGTCAGATCGCCGCGAAACTAAAAGCATCGTAATCAGCGACGTCTAATTTATAAGGAAACACCAACGAAAGTCACGTTTCCTGACTTTGATATTTTTGGAAAAGTTCCCGATTTCAAAATCTTTAACTGCCTGTATCTCGGTTAATTCTCGTCAGATCGCCGCGAAACTAAAAGCATCGTAATCAGCGACGTCTAATTTATAAGGAAACACCAACGAAAGTCACGTTTCCTGACTTTGATATTTTTGGAAAAGTTCCCGATTTCAAAATCTTTAACTGCCTGTATCTCGGTTAATTCTCGTCAGATCGCCGCGAAACTAAAAGCATCGTAATCAGCGACGTCTAATTTATAAGGAAACACCAACGAAAGTCACGTTTCCTGACTTTGATATTTTTGGAAAAGTTCCCGATTTCAAAATCTTTAACTGCCTGTCTCTCGGGTAATTCTCGTCAGATCGCCGCGAAACTAAAAGCATCGTAATCAGCGACGTCTAATTTATAAGGAAACACTGACGAAAGTCACGTTTCCTGACTTTGATATTTTTGGAAAAGTTCCCGATTTCAAAATCTTTAACTGCCTGTATCTCGGTTAATTCTCGTCAGATCGCCGCGAAACTAAAAGCATCGTAATCAGCGACGTCTAATTTATAAGGAAACACTGACGAAAGTCACGTTTCCTGACTTTGATTTTTTTTGGAAAAGTTCCCGATTTCAAAATCTTTAACTGCCTGTATCTCGGTTAATTCTCGTCAGATCGCCGCGAAACTAAAAGCATCGTAATCAGCGACGTCTAATTTATAAGGAAACACTGACGAAAGTCACGTTTCCTGACTTTGATTTTTTTGGAAAAGTTCCCGATTTCAAAATCTTTAACTGCCTGTATCTCGGTTAATTCTCGTCAGATCGCCGCGAAACTAAAAGCATCGTAATCAGCGACGTCTAATTTATAAGGAAACACTGACGAAAGTCACGTTTCCTGACTTTGATTTTTTTGGAAAAGTTCCCGATTTCAAAATCTTTAACTGCCTGTATCTCGGTTAATTCTCGTCAGATCGCCGCGAAACTAAAAGCATCTTAATCAGCGACGTCTAATTTATAAGGAAACACTGACGAAAGTCACGTTTCCTGACTTTGATTTTTTTGGAAAAGTTCCCGATTTCAAAATCTTTAACTGCCTGTATCTCGGTTAATTCTCGTCAGATCGCCGCGAAACTAAAAGCATCTTAATCAGCGACGTCTAATTTATAAGGAAACACTGACGAAAGTCACGTTTCCTGACTTTGATTTTTTTGGAAAAGTTCCCGATTTCAAAATCTTTAACTGCCTGTATCTCGGTTAATTCTCGTCAGATCGCCGCGAAACTAAAAGCATCGTAATCAGCGACGTCTAATCTATAAGGCAACACCAACGAAAGTCACGTTTCCTGACTTTGATATTTTTGGAAAAGTTCCCGATTTCAAAATCTTTAACTGCCTGTATCTCGGTTAATTCTCGTCAGATCGCCGCGAAACTAAAAGCATCTTAATCAGCGACGTCTAATTTATAAGGAAACACTGACGAAAGTCACGTTTCCTGACTTTGATTTTTTTGGAAAAGTTCCCGATTTCAAAATCTTTAACTGCCTGTATCTCGGTTAATTCTCGTCAGATCGCCGCGAAACTAAAAGCATCGTAATCAGCGACGTCTAATCTATAAGGCAACACCAACGAAAGTCACGTTTCCTGACTTTGATTTTTTTGGAAAAGTTCCCGATTTCAAAATCTTTAACTGCCTGTATCTCGGTTAATTCTCGTCAGATCGCCGCGAAACTAAAAGCATCGTAATCAGCGACGTCTAATTTATAAGGAAACACCAACGAAAGTCACGTTTCCTGACTTTGATATTTTTGGAAAAGTTCCCGATTTCAAAATCTTTAACTGCCTGTATCTCGGTTAATTCTCGTCAGATCGCCGCGAAACTAAAAGCATCGTAATCAGCGACGTCTAATTTATAAGGAAACACCAACGAAAGTCACGTTTCCTGACTTTGATATTTTTGGAAAAGTTCCCGATTTCAAAATCTTTAACTGCCTGTATCTCGGTTAATTCTCGTCAGATCGCCGCGAAACTAAAAGCATCGTAATCAGCGACGTCTAATTTATAAGGAAACACCAACGAAAGTCACGTTTCCTGACTTTGATATTTTTGGAAAAGTTCCCGATTTCAAATTCTTTAACTGCCTGTATCTCGGTTAATTCTCGTCAGATCGCCGCGAAACTAAAAGCATCGTAATCAGCGACGTCTAATTTATAAGGAAACACCAACGAAAGTCACGTTTCCTGACTTTGATATTTTTGGAAAAGTTCCCGATTTCAAAATCTTTAACTGCCTGTATCTCGGTTAATTCTCGTCAGCTCGCCGCGAAACTAAAAGCATCGTAATCAGCGACGTCTAATTTATAAGGAAACACCAACGAAAGTCACGTTTCCTGACTTTGATATTTTTGGAAAAGTTCCCGATTTCAAAATCTTTAACTGCCTGTATCTCGGTTAATTCTCGTCAGATCGCCGCGAAACTAAAAGCATCGTAATCAGCGACGTCTAATTTATAAGGAAACACTGACGAAAGTCACGTTTCCTGACTTTGATTTTTTTGGAAAAGTTCCCGATTTCAAAATCTTTAACTGCCTGTATCTCGGTTAATTCTCGTCAGATCGCCGCGAAACTAAAAGCATCGTAATCAGCGACGTCTAATCTATAAGGAAACACCAACGAAAGTCACGTTTCCTGACTTTGATATTTTTGGAAAAGTTCCCGATTTCAAAATCTTTAACTGCCTGTATCTCGGTTAATTCTCGTCAGATCGCCGCGAAACTAAAAGCATCGTAATCAGCGACGTCTAATTTATAAGGAAACACCAACGAAAGTCACGTTTCCTGACTTTGATATTTTTGGAAAAGTTCCCGATTTCAAAATCTTTAACTGCCTGTATCTCGGTTAATTCTCGTCAGATCGCCGCGAAACTAAAAGCATCGTAATCAGCGACGTCTAATTTATAAGGAAACACCAACGAAAGTCACGTTTCCTGACTTTGATATTTTTGGAAAAGTTCCCGATTTCAAAATCTTTAACTGCCTGTATCTCGGTTAATTCTCGTCAGATCGCCGCGAAACTAAAAGCATCGTAATCAGCGACGTCTAATTTATAAGGAAACACCAACGAAAGTCACGTTTCCTGACTTTGATATTTTTGGAAAAGTTCCCGATTTCAAAATTTTTAACTGCCTGTATCTCGGTTAATTCTCGTCAGATCGCCGCGAAACTAAAAGCATCGTAATCAGCGACGTCTAATTTATAAGGAAACACTGACGAAAGTCACGTTTCCTGACTTTGATATTTTTGGAAAAGTTCCCGATTTCAAAATCTTTAACTGCCTGTATCTCGGTTAATTCTCGTCAGATCGCCGCGAAACTAAAAGCATCGTAATCAGCGACGTCTAATTTATAAGGAAACACTGACGAAAGTCACGTTTCCTGACTTTGATTTTTTTGGAAAAGTTCCCGATTTCAAAATCTTTAACTGCCTGTATCTCGGTTAATTCTCGTCAGATCGCCGCGAAACTAAAAGCATCGTAATCAGCGACGTCTAATTTATAAGGAAACACTGACGAAAGTCACGTTTCCTGACTTTGATATTTTTGGAAAAGTTCCCGATTTCAAAATCTTTAACTGCCTGTATCTCGGTTAATTCTCGTCAGATCGCCGCGAAACTAAAAGCATCGTAATCAGCGACGTCTAATTTATAAGGAAACACTGACGAAAGTCACGTTTCCTGACTTTGATTTTTTTGGAAAAGTTCCCGATTTCAAAATCTTTAACTGCCTGTATCTCGGTTAATTCTCGTCAGATCGCCGCGAAACTAAAAGCATCGTAATCAGCGACGTCTAATTTATAAGGAAACACCAACGAAAGTCACGTTTCCTGACTTTGATTTTTTTTGGAAAAGTTCCCGATTTCAAAATCTTTAACTGCCTGTATCTCGGTTAATTCTCGTCAGATCGCCGCGAAACTAAAAGCATCGTAATCAGCGACGTCTAATTTATAAGGAAACACTGACGAAAGTCACGTTTCCTGACTTTGATTTTTTTGGAAAAGTTCCCGATTTCAAAATCTTTAACTGCCTGTATCTCGGTTAATTCTCGTCAGATCGCCGCGAAACTAAAAGCATCGTAATCAGCGACGTCTAATTTATAAGGAAACACTGACGAAAGTCACGTTTCCTGACTTTGATTTTTTTGGAAAAGTTCCCGATTTCAAAATCTTTAACTGCCTGTATCTCGGTTAATTCTCGTCAGATCGCCGCGAAACTAAAAGCATCTTAATCAGCGACGTCTAATTTATAAGGAAACACTGACGAAAGTCACGTTTCCTGACTTTGATTTTTTTGGAAAAGTTCCCGATTTCAAAATCTTTAACTGCCTGTATCTCGGTTAATTCTCGTCAGATCGCCGCGAAACTAAAAGCATCTTAATCAGCGACGTCTAATTTATAAGGAAACACTGACGAAAGTCACGTTTCCTGACTTTGATTTTTTTGGAAAAGTTCCCGATTTCAAAATCTTTAACTGCCTGTATCTCGGTTAATTCTCGTCAGATCGCCGCGAAACTAAAAGCATCGTAATCAGCGACGTCTAATCTATAAGGCAACACCAACGAAAGTCACGTTTCCTGACTTTGATTTTTTTGGAAAAGTTCCCGATTTCAAAATCTTTAACTGCCTGTATCTCGGTTAATTCTCGTCAGATCGCCGCGAAACTAAAAGCATCTTAATCAGCGACGTCTAATTTATAAGGAAACACTGACGAAAGTCACGTTTCCTGACTTTGATATTTTTGGAAAAGTTCCCGATTTCAAAATCTTTAACTGCCTGTATCTCGGTTAATTCTCGTCAGATCGCCGCGAAACTAAAAGCATCGTAATCAGCGACGTCTAATCTATAAGGCAACACCAACGAAAGTCACGTTTCCTGACTTTGATATTTTTGGAAAAGTTCCCGATTTCAAAATCTTTAACTGCCTGTATCTCGGTTAATTCTCGTCAGATCGCCGCGAAACTAAAAGCATCTTAATCAGCGACGTCTAATTTATAAGGAAACACTGACGAAAGTCACGTTTCCTGACTTTGATTTTTTTGGAAAAGTTCCCGATTTCAAAATCTTTAACTGCCTGTATCTCGGTTAATTCTCGTCAGATCGCCGCGAAACTAAAAGCATCGTAATCAGCGACGTCTAATCTATAAGGCAACACCAACGAAAGTCACGTTTCCTGACTTTGATTTTTTTGGAAAAGTTCCCGATTTCAAAATCTTTAACTGCCTGTATCTCGGTTAATTCTCGTCAGATCGCCGCGAAACTAAAAGCATCGTAATCAGCGACGTCTAATCTATAAGGCAACACCAACGAAAGTCACGTTTCCTGACTTTGATTTTTTTGGAAAAGTTCCCGATTTCAAAATCTTTAACTGCCTGTATCTCGGTTAATTCTCGTCAGATCGCCGCGAAACTAAAAGCATCGTAATCAGCGACGTCTAATCTATAAGGAAACACCGACGAAAGTCACGTTTCCTGACTTTGATTTTTTTGGAAAAGTTCCCGATTTCAAAATCTTTAACTGCCTGTATCTCGGTTAATTCTCGTCAGATCGCCGCGAAACTAAAAGCATCGTAATCAGCGACGTCTAATTTATAAGGAAACACTGACGAAAGTCACGTTTCCTGACTTTGATATTTTTGGAAAAGTTCCCGATTTCAAAATCTTTAACTGCCTGTATCTCGGTTAATTCTCGTCAGATCGCCGCGAAACTAAAAGCATCGTAATCAGCGACGTCTAATCTATAAGGCAACACCAACGAAAGTCACGTTTCCTGACTTTGATATTTTTGGAAAAGTTCCCGATTTCAAAATCTTTAACTGCCTGTATCTCGGTTAATTCTCGTCAGATCGCCGCGAAACTAAAAGCATCTTAATCAGCGACGTCTAATTTATAAGGAAACACTGACGAAAGTCACGTTTCCTGACTTTGATATTTTTGGAAAAGTTCCCGATTTCAAAATCTTTAACTGCCTGTATCTCGGTTAATTCTCGTCAGATCGCCGCGAAACTAAAAGCATCGTAATCAGCGACGTCTAATCTATAAGGAAACACCGACGAAAGTCACGTTTCCTGACTTTGATTTTTTTGGAAAAGTTCCCGATTTCAAAATCTTTAACTGCCTGTATCTCGGTTAATTCTCGTCAGATCGCCGCGAAACTAAAAGCATCGTAATCAGCGACGTCTAATTTATAAGGAAACACTGACGAAAGTCACGTTTCCTGACTTTGATTTTTTTGGAAAAGTTCCCGATTTCAAAATCTTTAACTGCCTGTATCTCGGTTAATTCTCGTCAGATCGCCGCGAAACTAAAAGCATCTTAATCAGCGACGTCTAATTTATAAGGAAACACTGACGAAAGTCACGTTTCCTGACTTTGATATTTTTGGAAAAGTTCCCGATTTCAAAATCTTTAACTGCCTGTATCTCGGTTAATTCTCGTCAGATCGCCGCGAAACTAAAAGCATCTTAATCAGCGACGTCTAATTTATAAGGAAACACTGACGAAAGTCACGTTTCCTGACTTTGATATTTTTGGAAAAGTTCCCGATTTCAAAATCTTTAACTGCCTGTATCTCGGTTAATTCTCGTCAGATCGCCGCGAAACTAAAAGCATCGTAATCAGCGACGTCTAATCTATAAGGCAACACCAACGAAAGTCACGTTTCCTGACTTTGATATTTTTGGAAAAGTTCCCGATTTCAAAATCTTTAACTGCCTGTATCTCGGTTAATTCTCGTCAGATCGCCGCGAAACTAAAAGCATCTTAATCAGCGACGTCTAATTTATAAGGAAACACTGACGAAAGTCACGTTTCCTGACTTTGATATTTTTGGAAAAGTTCCCGATTTCAAAATCTTTAACTGCCTGTATCTCGGTTAATTCTCGTCAGATCGCCGCGAAACTAAAAGCATCGTAATCAGCGACGTCTAATCTATAAGGCAACACCAACGAAAGTCACGTTTCCTGACTTTGATATTTTTGGAAAAGTTCCCGATTTCAAAATGTTTAACTGCCTGTATCTCGGTTAATTCTCGTCAGATCGCCGCGAAACTAAAAGCATCGTAATCAGCGACGTCTAATCTATAAGGAAACACCGACGAAAGTCACGTTTCCTGACTTTGATTTTTTTGGAAAAGTTCCCGATTTCAAAATCTTTAACTGCCTGTATCTCGGTTAATTCTCGTCAGATCGCCGCGAAACTAAAAGCATCGTAATCAGCGACGTCTAATTTATAAGGAAACACTGACGAAAGTCACGTTTCCTGACTTTGATTTTTTTGGAAAAGTTCCCGATTTCAAAATCTTTAACTGCCTGTATCTCGGTTAATTCTCGTCAGATCGCCGCGAAACTAAAAGCATCGTAATCAGCGACGTCTAATTTATAAGGAAACACTGACGAAAGTCACGTTTCCTGACTTTGATTTTTTTGGAAAAGTTCCCGATTTCAAAATCTTTAACTGCCTGTATCTCGGTTAATTCTCGTCAGATCGCCGCGAAACTAAAAGCATCGTAATCAGCGACGTCTAATCTATAAGGCAACACCAACGAAAGTCACGTTTCCTGACTTTGATTTTTTTGGAAAAGTTCCCGATTTCAAAATCTTTAACTGCCTGTATCTCGGTTAATTCTCGTCAGATCGCCGCGAAACTAAAAGCATCTTAATCAGCGACGTCTAATTTATAAGGAAACACTGACGAAAGTCACGTTTCCTGACTTTGATTTTTTTGGAAAAGTTCCCGATTTCAAAATCTTTAACTGCCTGTATCTCGGTTAATTCTCGTCAGATCGCCGCGAAACTAAAAGCATCTTAATCAGCGACGTCTAATTTATAAGGAAACACGGACGAAAGTCACGTTTCCTGACTTTGATTTTTTTGGAAAAGTTCCCGATTTCAAAATCTTTAACTGCCTGTATCTCGGTTAATTCTCGTCAGATCGCCGCGAAACTAAAAGCATCTTAATCAGCGACGTCTAATTTATAAGGAAACACTGACGAAAGTCACGTTTCCTGACTTTGATTTTTTTGGAAAAGTTCCCGATTTCAAAATCTTTAACTGCCTGTATCTCGGTTAATTCTCGTCAGATCGCCGCGAAACTAAAAGCATCGTAATCAGCGAGGTCTAATTTATAAGGAAACACTGACGAAAGTCACGTTTCCTGACTTTGATATTTTTGGAAAAGTTCCCGATTTCAAAATCTTTAACTGCCTGTATCTCGGTTAATTCTCGTCAGATCGCCGCGAAACTAAAAGCATCGTAATCAGCGACGTCTAATTTATAAGGAAACACTGACGAAAGTCACGTTTCCTGACTTTGATTTTTTTGGAAAAGTTCCCGATTTCAAAATCTTTAACTGCCTGTATCTCGGTTAATTCTCGTCAGATCGCCGCGAAACTAAAAGCATCGTAATCAGCGACGTCTAATCTATAAGGCAACACCAACGAAAGTCACGTTTCCTGACTTTGATATTTTTGGAAAAGTTCCCGATTTCAAAATCTTTAACTGCCTGTATCTCGGTTAATTCTCGTCAGATCGCCGCGAAACTAAAAGCATCTTAATCAGCGACGTCTAATTTATAAGGAAACACTGACGAAAGTCACGTTTCCTGACTTTGATTTTTTTGGAAAAGTTCCCGATTTCAAAATCTTTAACTGCCTGTATCTCGGTTAATTCTCGTCAGATCGCCGCGAAACTAAAAGCATCGTAATCAGCGACGTCTAATCTATAAGGCAACACCAACGAAAGTCACGTTTCCTGACTTTGATATTTTTGGAAAAGTTCCCGATTTCAAAATCTTTAACTGCCTGTATCTCGGTTAATTCTCGTCAGATCGCCGCGAAACTAAAAGCATCTTAATCAGCGACGTCTAATTTATAAGGAAACACTGACGAAAGTCACGTTTCCTGACTTTGATTTTTTTGGAAAAGTTCCCCATTTCAAAATCTTTAACTGCCTGTATCTCGGTTAATTCTCGTCAGATCGGCGCGAAACTAAAAGCATCGTAATCAGCGACGTCTAATTTATAAGGAAACACCGACGAAAGTCACGTTTCCTGACTTTGATTTTTTTGGAAAAGTTCCCGATTTCAAAATCTTTAACTGCCTGTATCTCGGTTAATTCTCGTCAGATCGGCGCGAAACTAAAAGCATCGTAATCAGCGACGTCTAATTTATAAGGAAACACTGACGAAAGTCACGTTTCCTGACTTTGATATTTTTGGAAAAGTTCCCGATTTCAAAATCTTTAACTGCCTGTATCTCGGTTAATTCTCGTCAGATCGCCGCGAAACTAAAAGCATCGTAATCAGCGACGTCTAATCTATAAGGCAACACCAACGAAAGTCACGTTTCCTGACTTTGATATTTTTGGAAAAGTTCCCGATTTCAAAATCTTTAACTGCCTGTATCTCGGTTAATTCTCGTCAGATCGCCGCGAAACTAAAAGCATCTTAATCAGCGACGTCTAATTTATAAGGAAACACCAACGAAAGTCACGTTTCCTGACTTTGATATTTTTGGAAAAGTTCCCCATTTCAAAATCTTTAACTGCCTGTATCTCGGTTAATTCTCGTCAGATCGGCGCGAAACTAAAAGCATCGTAATCAGCGAGGTCTAATTTATAAGGAAACACTGACGAAAGTCACGTTTCCTGACTTTGATATTTTTGGAAAAGTTCCCGATTTCAAAATCTTTAACTGCCTGTATCTCGGTTAATTCTCGTCAGATCGCCGCGAAACTAAAAGCATCGTAATCAGCGACGTCTAATTTATAAGGAAACACTGACGAAAGTCACGTTTCCTGACTTTGATATTTTTGGAAAAGTTCCCGATTTCAAAATCTTTAACTGCCTGTATCTCGGTTAATTCTCGTCAGATCGCCGCGAAACTAAAAGCATCGTAATCAGCGACGTCTAATCTATAAGGCAACACCAACGAAAGTCACGTTTCCTGACTTTGATATTTTTGGAAAAGTTCCCGATTTCAAAATCTTTAACTGCCTGTATCTCGGTTAATTCTCGTCAGATCGCCGCGAAACTAAAAGCATCTTAATCAGCGACGTCTAATTTATAAGGAAACACTGACGAAAGTCACGTTTCCTGACTTTGATTTTTTTGGAAAAGTTCCCCATTTCAAAATCTTTAACTGCCTGTATCTCGGTTAATTCTCGTCAGATCGGCGCGAAACTAAAAGCATCGTAATCAGCGACGTCTAATTTATAAGGAAACACCGACGAAAGTCACGTTTCCTGACTTTGATTTTTTTGGAAAAGTTCCCGATTTCAAAATCTTTAACTGCCTGTATCTCGGTTAATTCTCGTCAGATCGGCGCGAAACTAAAAGCATCGTAATCAGCGACGTCTAATTTATAAGGAAACACCAACGAAAGTCACGTTTCCTGACTTTGATATTTTTGGAAAAGTTCCCGATTTCAAAATCTTTAACTGCCTGTATCTCGGTTAATTCTCGTCAGATCGCCGCGAAACTAAAAGCATCGTAATCAGCGACGTCTAATTTATAAGGAAACACTGACGAAAGTCACGTTTCCTGACTTTGATATTTTTGGAAAAGTTCCCGATTTCAAAATCTTTAACTGCCTGTATCTCGGTTAATTCTCGTCAGATCGCCGCGAAACTAAAAGCATCGTAATCAGCGACGTCTAATTTATAAGGAAACACCAACGAAAGTCACGTTTCCTGACTTTGATATTTTTGGAAAAGTTCCCGATTTCAAAATCTTTAACTGCCTGTATCTCGGTTAATTCTCGTCAGATCGCCGCGAAACTAAAAGCATCGTAATCAGCGACGTCTAATCTATAAGGAAACACCAACGAAAGTCACGTTTCCTGACTTTGATATTTTTGGAAAAGTTCCCGATTTCAAAATCTTTAACTGCCTGTATCTCGGTTAATTCTCGTCAGATCGCCGCGAAACTAAAAGCATCGTAATCAGCGACGTCTAATTTATAAGGAAACACCAACGAAAGTCACGTTTCCTGACTTTGATATTTTTGGAAAAGTTCCCGATTTCAAAATCTTTAACTGCCTGTATCTCGGTTAATTCTCGTCAGATCGCCGCGAAACTAAAAGCATCGTAATCAGCGACGTCTAATTTATAAGGAAACACCAACGAAAGTCACGTTTCCTGACTTTGATATTTTTGGAAAAGTTCCCGATTTCAAAATCTTTAACTGCCTGGATCTCGGTTAATTCTCGTCAGATCGCCGCGAAACTAAAAGCATCGTAATCAGCGACGTCTAATCTATAAGGAAACACCAACGAAAGTCACGTTTCCTGACTTTGATATTTTTGGAAAAGTTCCCGATTTCAAAATCTTTAACTGCCTGGATCTCGGTTAATTCTCGTCAGATCGCCGCGAAACTAAAAGCATCGTAATCAGCGACGTCTAATTTATAAGGAAACACCAACGAAAGTCACGTTTCCTGACTTTGATATTTTTGGAAAAGTTCCCGATTTCAAAATCTTTAACTGCCTGGATCTCGGTTAATTCTCGTCAGATCGCCGCGAAACTAAAAGCATCGTAATCAGCGACGTCTAATTTATAAGGAAACACCAACGAAAGTCACGTTTCCTGACTTTGATATTTTTGGAAAAGTTCCCGATTTCAAAATCTTTAACTGCCTGGATCTCGGTTAATTCTCGTCAGATCGCCGCGAAACTAAAAGCATCGTAATCAGCGACGTCTAATTTATAAGGAAACACCAACGAAAGTCACGTTTCCTGACTTTGATATTTTTGGAAAAGTTCCCGATTTCAAAATCTTTAACTGCCTGTATCTCGGTTAATTCTCGTCAGATCGCCGCGAAACTAAAAGCATCGTAATCAGCGACGTCTAATTTATAAGGAAACACCAACGAAAGTCACGTTTCCTGACTTTGATATTTTTGGAAAAGTTCCCGATTTCAAAATCTTTAACTGCCTGTATCTCGGTTAATTCTCGTCAGATCGCCGCGAAACTAAAAGCATCGTAATCAGCGACGTCTAATTTATAAGGAAACACCAACGAAAGTCACGTTTCCTGACTTTGATATTTTTGGAAAAGTTCCCGATTTCAAAATCTTTAACTGCCTGTATCTCGGTTAATTCTCGTCA
Organism: Cryptocephalus primarius; assembly: GCA_963576515.1. Classification (NCBI taxonomy): domain Eukaryota; kingdom Metazoa; phylum Arthropoda; class Insecta; order Coleoptera; family Chrysomelidae; genus Cryptocephalus; species Cryptocephalus primarius. Next base: position 7,395,636 of record OY754936.1, read on the forward strand.
GATCGCCGCGAAACTAAAAGCATCGTAATCAGCGACGTCTAATTTATAAGGAAACACCAACGAAAGTCACGTTTCCTGACTTTGATATTTTTGGAAAAGTTCCCGATTTCAAAATCTTTAACTGCCTGTATCTCGGTTAATTCTCGTCAGATCGCCGCGAAACTAAAAGCATCGTAATCAGCGACGTCTAATTTATAAGGAAACACCAACGAAAGTCACGTTTCCTGACTTTGATATTTTTGGAAAAGTTCCCGATTTCAAAATCTTTAACTGCCTGTATCTCGGTTAATTCTCGTCAGATCGCCGCGAAACTAAAAGCATCGTAATCAGCGACGTCTAATTTATAAGGAAACACTGACGAAAGTCACGTTTCCTGACTTTGATATTTTTGGAAAAGTTCCCGATTTCAAAATCTTTAACTGCCTGTATCTCGGTTAATTCTCGTCAGCTCGCCGCGAAACTAAAAGCATCGTAATCAGCGACGTCTAATCTATAAGGCAACACCAACGAAAGTCACGTTTCCTGACTTTGATATTTTTGGAAAAGTTCCCGATTTCAAAATCTTTAACTGCCTGTATCTCGGTTAATTCTCGTCAGATCGCCGCGAAACTAAAAGCATCGTAATCAGCGACGTCTAATTTATAAGGAAACACTGACGAAAGTCACGTTTCCTGACTTTGATTTTTTTGGAAAAGTTCCCGATTTCAAAATCTTTAACTGCCTGTATCTCGGTTAATTCTCGTCAGATCGCCGCGAAACTAAAAGCATCTTAATCAGCGACGTCTAATTTATAAGGAAACACCAACGAAAGTCACGTTTCCTGACTTTGATTTTTTTGGAAAAGTTCCCGATTTCAAAATCTTTAACTGCCTGTATCTCGGTTAATTCTCGTCAGATCGCCGCGAAACTAAAAGCATCGTAATCAGCGAAGTCTAATTTATAAGGAAACACCAACGAAAGTCACGTTTCCTGACTTTGATTTTTTTGGAAAAGTTCCCGATTTCAAAATCTTTAACTGCCTGTATCTCGGTTAATTCTCGTCAGATCGCCGCGAAACTAAAAGCATCGTAATCAGCGACGTCTAATTTATAAGGAAACACCAACGAAAGTCACGTTTCCTGACTTTGATATTTTTGGAAAAGTTCCCGATTTCAAAATCTTTAACTGCCTGTATCTCGGTTAATTCTCGTCAGATCGCCGCGAAACTAAAAGCATCGTAATCAGCGACGTCTAATTTATAAGGAAACACCAACGAAAGTCACGTTTCCTGACTTTGATATTTTTGGAAAAGTTCCCGATTTCAAAATCTTTAACTGCCTGTATCTCGGTTAATTCTCGTCAGATCGCCGCGAAACTAAAAGCATCGTAATCAGCGACGTCTAATTTATAAGGAAACACCAACGAAAGTCACGTTTCCTGACTTTGATATTTTTGGAAAAGTTCCCGATTTCAAAATCTTTAACTGCCTGTCTCTCGGGTAATTCTCGTCAGATCGCCGCGAAACTAAAAGCATCGTAATCAGCGACGTCTAATTTATAAGGAAACACTGACGAAAGTCACGTTTCCTGACTTTGATATTTTTGGAAAAGTTCCCGATTTCAAAATCTTTAACTGCCTGTATCTCGGTTAATTCTCGTCAGATCGCCGCGAAACTAAAAGCATCGTAATCAGCGACGTCTAATTTATAAGGAAACACTGACGAAAGTCACGTTTCCTGACTTTGATTTTTTTTGGAAAAGTTCCCGATTTCAAAATCTTTAACTGCCTGTATCTCGGTTAATTCTCGTCAGATCGCCGCGAAACTAAAAGCATCGTAATCAGCGACGTCTAATTTATAAGGAAACACTGACGAAAGTCACGTTTCCTGACTTTGATTTTTTTGGAAAAGTTCCCGATTTCAAAATCTTTAACTGCCTGTATCTCGGTTAATTCTCGTCAGATCGCCGCGAAACTAAAAGCATCGTAATCAGCGACGTCTAATTTATAAGGAAACACTGACGAAAGTCACGTTTCCTGACTTTGATTTTTTTGGAAAAGTTCCCGATTTCAAAATCTTTAACTGCCTGTATCTCGGTTAATTCTCGTCAGATCGCCGCGAAACTAAAAGCATCTTAATCAGCGACGTCTAATTTATAAGGAAACACTGACGAAAGTCACGTTTCCTGACTTTGATTTTTTTGGAAAAGTTCCCGATTTCAAAATCTTTAACTGCCTGTATCTCGGTTAATTCTCGTCAGATCGCCGCGAAACTAAAAGCATCTTAATCAGCGACGTCTAATTTATAAGGAAACACTGACGAAAGTCACGTTTCCTGACTTTGATTTTTTTGGAAAAGTTCCCGATTTCAAAATCTTTAACTGCCTGTATCTCGGTTAATTCTCGTCAGATCGCCGCGAAACTAAAAGCATCTTAATCAGCGACGTCTAATTTATAAGGAAACACTGACGAAAGTCACGTTTCCTGACTTTGATTTTTTTGGAAAAGTTCCCGATTTCAAAATCTTTAACTGCCTGTATCTCGGTTAATTCTCGTCAGATCGCCGCGAAACTAAAAGCATCGTAATCAGCGACGTCTAATCTATAAGGCAACACCAACGAAAGTCACGTTTCCTGACTTTGATATTTTTGGAAAAGTTCCCGATTTCAAAATCTTTAACTGCCTGTATCTCGGTTAATTCTCGTCAGATCGCCGCGAAACTAAAAGCATCTTAATCAGCGACGTCTAATTTATAAGGAAACACTGACGAAAGTCACGTTTCCTGACTTTGATTTTTTTGGAAAAGTTCCCGATTTCAAAATCTTTAACTGCCTGTATCTCGGTTAATTCTCGTCAGATCGCCGCGAAACTAAAAGCATCGTAATCAGCGACGTCTAATCTATAAGGCAACACCAACGAAAGTCACGTTTCCTGACTTTGATTTTTTTGGAAAAGTTCCCGATTTCAAAATCTTTAACTGCCTGTATCTCGGTTAATTCTCGTCAGATCGCCGCGAAACTAAAAGCATCGTAATCAGCGACGTCTAATTTATAAGGAAACACCAACGAAAGTCACGTTTCCTGACTTTGATATTTTTGGAAAAGTTCCCGATTTCAAAATCTTTAACTGCCTGTATCTCGGTTAATTCTCGTCAGATCGCCGCGAAACTAAAAGCATCGTAATCAGCGACGTCTAATTTATAAGGAAACACCAACGAAAGTCACGTTTCCTGACTTTGATATTTTTGGAAAAGTTCCCGATTTCAAAATCTTTAACTGCCTGTATCTCGGTTAATTCTCGTCAGATCGCCGCGAAACTAAAAGCATCGTAATCAGCGACGTCTAATTTATAAGGAAACACCAACGAAAGTCACGTTTCCTGACTTTGATATTTTTGGAAAAGTTCCCGATTTCAAATTCTTTAACTGCCTGTATCTCGGTTAATTCTCGTCAGATCGCCGCGAAACTAAAAGCATCGTAATCAGCGACGTCTAATTTATAAGGAAACACCAACGAAAGTCACGTTTCCTGACTTTGATATTTTTGGAAAAGTTCCCGATTTCAAAATCTTTAACTGCCTGTATCTCGGTTAATTCTCGTCAGCTCGCCGCGAAACTAAAAGCATCGTAATCAGCGACGTCTAATTTATAAGGAAACACCAACGAAAGTCACGTTTCCTGACTTTGATATTTTTGGAAAAGTTCCCGATTTCAAAATCTTTAACTGCCTGTATCTCGGTTAATTCTCGTCAGATCGCCGCGAAACTAAAAGCATCGTAATCAGCGACGTCTAATTTATAAGGAAACACTGACGAAAGTCACGTTTCCTGACTTTGATTTTTTTGGAAAAGTTCCCGATTTCAAAATCTTTAACTGCCTGTATCTCGGTTAATTCTCGTCAGATCGCCGCGAAACTAAAAGCATCGTAATCAGCGACGTCTAATCTATAAGGAAACACCAACGAAAGTCACGTTTCCTGACTTTGATATTTTTGGAAAAGTTCCCGATTTCAAAATCTTTAACTGCCTGTATCTCGGTTAATTCTCGTCAGATCGCCGCGAAACTAAAAGCATCGTAATCAGCGACGTCTAATTTATAAGGAAACACCAACGAAAGTCACGTTTCCTGACTTTGATATTTTTGGAAAAGTTCCCGATTTCAAAATCTTTAACTGCCTGTATCTCGGTTAATTCTCGTCAGATCGCCGCGAAACTAAAAGCATCGTAATCAGCGACGTCTAATTTATAAGGAAACACCAACGAAAGTCACGTTTCCTGACTTTGATATTTTTGGAAAAGTTCCCGATTTCAAAATCTTTAACTGCCTGTATCTCGGTTAATTCTCGTCAGATCGCCGCGAAACTAAAAGCATCGTAATCAGCGACGTCTAATTTATAAGGAAACACCAACGAAAGTCACGTTTCCTGACTTTGATATTTTTGGAAAAGTTCCCGATTTCAAAATTTTTAACTGCCTGTATCTCGGTTAATTCTCGTCAGATCGCCGCGAAACTAAAAGCATCGTAATCAGCGACGTCTAATTTATAAGGAAACACTGACGAAAGTCACGTTTCCTGACTTTGATATTTTTGGAAAAGTTCCCGATTTCAAAATCTTTAACTGCCTGTATCTCGGTTAATTCTCGTCAGATCGCCGCGAAACTAAAAGCATCGTAATCAGCGACGTCTAATTTATAAGGAAACACTGACGAAAGTCACGTTTCCTGACTTTGATTTTTTTGGAAAAGTTCCCGATTTCAAAATCTTTAACTGCCTGTATCTCGGTTAATTCTCGTCAGATCGCCGCGAAACTAAAAGCATCGTAATCAGCGACGTCTAATTTATAAGGAAACACTGACGAAAGTCACGTTTCCTGACTTTGATATTTTTGGAAAAGTTCCCGATTTCAAAATCTTTAACTGCCTGTATCTCGGTTAATTCTCGTCAGATCGCCGCGAAACTAAAAGCATCGTAATCAGCGACGTCTAATTTATAAGGAAACACTGACGAAAGTCACGTTTCCTGACTTTGATTTTTTTGGAAAAGTTCCCGATTTCAAAATCTTTAACTGCCTGTATCTCGGTTAATTCTCGTCAGATCGCCGCGAAACTAAAAGCATCGTAATCAGCGACGTCTAATTTATAAGGAAACACTGACGAAAGTCACGTTTCCTGACTTTGATTTTTTTGGAAAAGTTCCCGATTTCAAAATCTTTAACTGCCTGTATCTCGGTTAATTCTCGTCAGATCGCCGCGAAACTAAAAGCATCGTAATCAGCGACGTCTAATTTATAAGGAAACACCAACGAAAGTCACGTTTCCTGACTTTGATTTTTTTTGGAAAAGTTCCCGATTTCAAAATCTTTAACTGCCTGTATCTCGGTTAATTCTCGTCAGATCGCCGCGAAACTAAAAGCATCGTAATCAGCGACGTCTAATTTATAAGGAAACACTGACGAAAGTCACGTTTCCTGACTTTGATTTTTTTGGAAAAGTTCCCGATTTCAAAATCTTTAACTGCCTGTATCTCGGTTAATTCTCGTCAGATCGCCGCGAAACTAAAAGCATCGTAATCAGCGACGTCTAATTTATAAGGAAACACTGACGAAAGTCACGTTTCCTGACTTTGATTTTTTTGGAAAAGTTCCCGATTTCAAAATCTTTAACTGCCTGTATCTCGGTTAATTCTCGTCAGATCGCCGCGAAACTAAAAGCATCTTAATCAGCGACGTCTAATTTATAAGGAAACACTGACGAAAGTCACGTTTCCTGACTTTGATTTTTTTGGAAAAGTTCCCGATTTCAAAATCTTTAACTGCCTGTATCTCGGTTAATTCTCGTCAGATCGCCGCGAAACTAAAAGCATCTTAATCAGCGACGTCTAATTTATAAGGAAACACTGACGAAAGTCACGTTTCCTGACTTTGATTTTTTTGGAAAAGTTCCCGATTTCAAAATCTTTAACTGCCTGTATCTCGGTTAATTCTCGTCAGATCGCCGCGAAACTAAAAGCATCGTAATCAGCGACGTCTAATCTATAAGGCAACACCAACGAAAGTCACGTTTCCTGACTTTGATTTTTTTGGAAAAGTTCCCGATTTCAAAATCTTTAACTGCCTGTATCTCGGTTAATTCTCGTCAGATCGCCGCGAAACTAAAAGCATCTTAATCAGCGACGTCTAATTTATAAGGAAACACTGACGAAAGTCACGTTTCCTGACTTTGATATTTTTGGAAAAGTTCCCGATTTCAAAATCTTTAACTGCCTGTATCTCGGTTAATTCTCGTCAGATCGCCGCGAAACTAAAAGCATCGTAATCAGCGACGTCTAATCTATAAGGCAACACCAACGAAAGTCACGTTTCCTGACTTTGATATTTTTGGAAAAGTTCCCGATTTCAAAATCTTTAACTGCCTGTATCTCGGTTAATTCTCGTCAGATCGCCGCGAAACTAAAAGCATCTTAATCAGCGACGTCTAATTTATAAGGAAACACTGACGAAAGTCACGTTTCCTGACTTTGATTTTTTTGGAAAAGTTCCCGATTTCAAAATCTTTAACTGCCTGTATCTCGGTTAATTCTCGTCAGATCGCCGCGAAACTAAAAGCATCGTAATCAGCGACGTCTAATCTATAAGGCAACACCAACGAAAGTCACGTTTCCTGACTTTGATTTTTTTGGAAAAGTTCCCGATTTCAAAATCTTTAACTGCCTGTATCTCGGTTAATTCTCGTCAGATCGCCGCGAAACTAAAAGCATCGTAATCAGCGACGTCTAATCTATAAGGCAACACCAACGAAAGTCACGTTTCCTGACTTTGATTTTTTTGGAAAAGTTCCCGATTTCAAAATCTTTAACTGCCTGTATCTCGGTTAATTCTCGTCAGATCGCCGCGAAACTAAAAGCATCGTAATCAGCGACGTCTAATCTATAAGGAAACACCGACGAAAGTCACGTTTCCTGACTTTGATTTTTTTGGAAAAGTTCCCGATTTCAAAATCTTTAACTGCCTGTATCTCGGTTAATTCTCGTCAGATCGCCGCGAAACTAAAAGCATCGTAATCAGCGACGTCTAATTTATAAGGAAACACTGACGAAAGTCACGTTTCCTGACTTTGATATTTTTGGAAAAGTTCCCGATTTCAAAATCTTTAACTGCCTGTATCTCGGTTAATTCTCGTCAGATCGCCGCGAAACTAAAAGCATCGTAATCAGCGACGTCTAATCTATAAGGCAACACCAACGAAAGTCACGTTTCCTGACTTTGATATTTTTGGAAAAGTTCCCGATTTCAAAATCTTTAACTGCCTGTATCTCGGTTAATTCTCGTCAGATCGCCGCGAAACTAAAAGCATCTTAATCAGCGACGTCTAATTTATAAGGAAACACTGACGAAAGTCACGTTTCCTGACTTTGATATTTTTGGAAAAGTTCCCGATTTCAAAATCTTTAACTGCCTGTATCTCGGTTAATTCTCGTCAGATCGCCGCGAAACTAAAAGCATCGTAATCAGCGACGTCTAATCTATAAGGAAACACCGACGAAAGTCACGTTTCCTGACTTTGATTTTTTTGGAAAAGTTCCCGATTTCAAAATCTTTAACTGCCTGTATCTCGGTTAATTCTCGTCAGATCGCCGCGAAACTAAAAGCATCGTAATCAGCGACGTCTAATTTATAAGGAAACACTGACGAAAGTCACGTTTCCTGACTTTGATTTTTTTGGAAAAGTTCCCGATTTCAAAATCTTTAACTGCCTGTATCTCGGTTAATTCTCGTCAGATCGCCGCGAAACTAAAAGCATCTTAATCAGCGACGTCTAATTTATAAGGAAACACTGACGAAAGTCACGTTTCCTGACTTTGATATTTTTGGAAAAGTTCCCGATTTCAAAATCTTTAACTGCCTGTATCTCGGTTAATTCTCGTCAGATCGCCGCGAAACTAAAAGCATCTTAATCAGCGACGTCTAATTTATAAGGAAACACTGACGAAAGTCACGTTTCCTGACTTTGATATTTTTGGAAAAGTTCCCGATTTCAAAATCTTTAACTGCCTGTATCTCGGTTAATTCTCGTCAGATCGCCGCGAAACTAAAAGCATCGTAATCAGCGACGTCTAATCTATAAGGCAACACCAACGAAAGTCACGTTTCCTGACTTTGATATTTTTGGAAAAGTTCCCGATTTCAAAATCTTTAACTGCCTGTATCTCGGTTAATTCTCGTCAGATCGCCGCGAAACTAAAAGCATCTTAATCAGCGACGTCTAATTTATAAGGAAACACTGACGAAAGTCACGTTTCCTGACTTTGATATTTTTGGAAAAGTTCCCGATTTCAAAATCTTTAACTGCCTGTATCTCGGTTAATTCTCGTCAGATCGCCGCGAAACTAAAAGCATCGTAATCAGCGACGTCTAATCTATAAGGCAACACCAACGAAAGTCACGTTTCCTGACTTTGATATTTTTGGAAAAGTTCCCGATTTCAAAATGTTTAACTGCCTGTATCTCGGTTAATTCTCGTCAGATCGCCGCGAAACTAAAAGCATCGTAATCAGCGACGTCTAATCTATAAGGAAACACCGACGAAAGTCACGTTTCCTGACTTTGATTTTTTTGGAAAAGTTCCCGATTTCAAAATCTTTAACTGCCTGTATCTCGGTTAATTCTCGTCAGATCGCCGCGAAACTAAAAGCATCGTAATCAGCGACGTCTAATTTATAAGGAAACACTGACGAAAGTCACGTTTCCTGACTTTGATTTTTTTGGAAAAGTTCCCGATTTCAAAATCTTTAACTGCCTGTATCTCGGTTAATTCTCGTCAGATCGCCGCGAAACTAAAAGCATCGTAATCAGCGACGTCTAATTTATAAGGAAACACTGACGAAAGTCACGTTTCCTGACTTTGATTTTTTTGGAAAAGTTCCCGATTTCAAAATCTTTAACTGCCTGTATCTCGGTTAATTCTCGTCAGATCGCCGCGAAACTAAAAGCATCGTAATCAGCGACGTCTAATCTATAAGGCAACACCAACGAAAGTCACGTTTCCTGACTTTGATTTTTTTGGAAAAGTTCCCGATTTCAAAATCTTTAACTGCCTGTATCTCGGTTAATTCTCGTCAGATCGCCGCGAAACTAAAAGCATCTTAATCAGCGACGTCTAATTTATAAGGAAACACTGACGAAAGTCACGTTTCCTGACTTTGATTTTTTTGGAAAAGTTCCCGATTTCAAAATCTTTAACTGCCTGTATCTCGGTTAATTCTCGTCAGATCGCCGCGAAACTAAAAGCATCTTAATCAGCGACGTCTAATTTATAAGGAAACACGGACGAAAGTCACGTTTCCTGACTTTGATTTTTTTGGAAAAGTTCCCGATTTCAAAATCTTTAACTGCCTGTATCTCGGTTAATTCTCGTCAGATCGCCGCGAAACTAAAAGCATCTTAATCAGCGACGTCTAATTTATAAGGAAACACTGACGAAAGTCACGTTTCCTGACTTTGATTTTTTTGGAAAAGTTCCCGATTTCAAAATCTTTAACTGCCTGTATCTCGGTTAATTCTCGTCAGATCGCCGCGAAACTAAAAGCATCGTAATCAGCGAGGTCTAATTTATAAGGAAACACTGACGAAAGTCACGTTTCCTGACTTTGATATTTTTGGAAAAGTTCCCGATTTCAAAATCTTTAACTGCCTGTATCTCGGTTAATTCTCGTCAGATCGCCGCGAAACTAAAAGCATCGTAATCAGCGACGTCTAATTTATAAGGAAACACTGACGAAAGTCACGTTTCCTGACTTTGATTTTTTTGGAAAAGTTCCCGATTTCAAAATCTTTAACTGCCTGTATCTCGGTTAATTCTCGTCAGATCGCCGCGAAACTAAAAGCATCGTAATCAGCGACGTCTAATCTATAAGGCAACACCAACGAAAGTCACGTTTCCTGACTTTGATATTTTTGGAAAAGTTCCCGATTTCAAAATCTTTAACTGCCTGTATCTCGGTTAATTCTCGTCAGATCGCCGCGAAACTAAAAGCATCTTAATCAGCGACGTCTAATTTATAAGGAAACACTGACGAAAGTCACGTTTCCTGACTTTGATTTTTTTGGAAAAGTTCCCGATTTCAAAATCTTTAACTGCCTGTATCTCGGTTAATTCTCGTCAGATCGCCGCGAAACTAAAAGCATCGTAATCAGCGACGTCTAATCTATAAGGCAACACCAACGAAAGTCACGTTTCCTGACTTTGATATTTTTGGAAAAGTTCCCGATTTCAAAATCTTTAACTGCCTGTATCTCGGTTAATTCTCGTCAGATCGCCGCGAAACTAAAAGCATCTTAATCAGCGACGTCTAATTTATAAGGAAACACTGACGAAAGTCACGTTTCCTGACTTTGATTTTTTTGGAAAAGTTCCCCATTTCAAAATCTTTAACTGCCTGTATCTCGGTTAATTCTCGTCAGATCGGCGCGAAACTAAAAGCATCGTAATCAGCGACGTCTAATTTATAAGGAAACACCGACGAAAGTCACGTTTCCTGACTTTGATTTTTTTGGAAAAGTTCCCGATTTCAAAATCTTTAACTGCCTGTATCTCGGTTAATTCTCGTCAGATCGGCGCGAAACTAAAAGCATCGTAATCAGCGACGTCTAATTTATAAGGAAACACTGACGAAAGTCACGTTTCCTGACTTTGATATTTTTGGAAAAGTTCCCGATTTCAAAATCTTTAACTGCCTGTATCTCGGTTAATTCTCGTCAGATCGCCGCGAAACTAAAAGCATCGTAATCAGCGACGTCTAATCTATAAGGCAACACCAACGAAAGTCACGTTTCCTGACTTTGATATTTTTGGAAAAGTTCCCGATTTCAAAATCTTTAACTGCCTGTATCTCGGTTAATTCTCGTCAGATCGCCGCGAAACTAAAAGCATCTTAATCAGCGACGTCTAATTTATAAGGAAACACCAACGAAAGTCACGTTTCCTGACTTTGATATTTTTGGAAAAGTTCCCCATTTCAAAATCTTTAACTGCCTGTATCTCGGTTAATTCTCGTCAGATCGGCGCGAAACTAAAAGCATCGTAATCAGCGAGGTCTAATTTATAAGGAAACACTGACGAAAGTCACGTTTCCTGACTTTGATATTTTTGGAAAAGTTCCCGATTTCAAAATCTTTAACTGCCTGTATCTCGGTTAATTCTCGTCAGATCGCCGCGAAACTAAAAGCATCGTAATCAGCGACGTCTAATTTATAAGGAAACACTGACGAAAGTCACGTTTCCTGACTTTGATATTTTTGGAAAAGTTCCCGATTTCAAAATCTTTAACTGCCTGTATCTCGGTTAATTCTCGTCAGATCGCCGCGAAACTAAAAGCATCGTAATCAGCGACGTCTAATCTATAAGGCAACACCAACGAAAGTCACGTTTCCTGACTTTGATATTTTTGGAAAAGTTCCCGATTTCAAAATCTTTAACTGCCTGTATCTCGGTTAATTCTCGTCAGATCGCCGCGAAACTAAAAGCATCTTAATCAGCGACGTCTAATTTATAAGAAAACACTGACGAAAGTCACGTTTCCTGACTTTGATTTTTTTGGAAAAGTTCCCCATTTCAAAATCTTTAACTGCCTGTATCTCGGTTAATTCTCGTCAGATCGGCGCGAAACTAAAAGCATCGTAATCAGCGACGTCTAATTTATAAGGAAACACCGACGAAAGTCACGTTTCCTGACTTTGATTTTTTTGGAAAAGTTCCCGATTTCAAAATCTTTAACTGCCTGTATCTCGGTTAATTCTCGTCAGATCGGCGCGAAACTAAAAGCATCGTAATCAGCGACGTCTAATTTATAAGGAAACACCAACGAAAGTCACGTTTCCTGACTTTGATATTTTTGGAAAAGTTCCCGATTTCAAAATCTTTAACTGCCTGTATCTCGGTTAATTCTCGTCAGATCGCCGCGAAACTAAAAGCATCGTAATCAGCGACGTCTAATTTATAAGGAAACACTGACGAAAGTCACGTTTCCTGACTTTGATATTTTTGGAAAAGTTCCCGATTTCAAAATCTTTAACTGCCTGTATCTCGGTTAATTCTCGTCAGATCGCCGCGAAACTAAAAGCATCTTAATCAGCGACGTCTAATTTATAAGGAAACACTGACGAAAGTCACGTTTCCTGACTTTGATATTTTTGGAAAAGTTCCCGATTTCAAAATCTTTAACTGCCTGTATCTCGGTTAATTCTCGTCAGATCGCCGCGAAACTAAAAGCATCGTAATCAGCGACGTCTAATCTATAAGGCAACACCAACGAAAGTCACGTTTCCTGACTTTGATATTTTTGGAAAAGTTCCCGATTTCAAAATCTTTAACTGCCTGTATCTCGGTTAATTCTCGTCAGATCGCCGCGAAACTAAAAGCATCTTAATCAGCGACGTCTAATTTATAAGGAAACACTGACGAAAGTCACGTTTCCTGACTTTGATATTTTTGGAAAAGTTCCCGATTTCAAAATCTTTAACTGCCTGTATCTCGGTTAATTCTCGTCAGATCGCCGCGAAACTAAAAGCATCGTAATCAGCGACGTCTAATCTATAAGGCAACACCAACGAAAGTCACGTTTCCTGACTTTGATATTTTTGGAAAAGTTCCCGATTTCAAAATGTTTAACTGCCTGTATCTCGGTTAATTCTCGTCAGATCGCCGCGAAACTAAAAGCATCGTAATCAGCGACGTCTAATCTATAAGGAAACACCGACGAAAGTCACGTTTCCTGACTTTGATTTTTTTGGAAAAGTTCCCGATTTCAAAATCTTTAACTGCCTGTATCTCGGTTAATTCTCGTCAGATCGCCGCGAAACTAAAAGCATCGTAATCAGCGACGTCTAATTTATAAGGAAACACTGACGAAAGTCACGTTTCCTGACTTTGATTTTTTTGGAAAAGTTCCCGATTTCAAAATCTTTAACTGCCTGTATCTCGGTTAATTCTCGTCAGATCGCCGCGAAACTAAAAGCATCGTAATCAGCGACGTCTAATTTATAAGGAAACACTGACGAAAGTCACGTTTCCTGACTTTGATTTTTTTGGAAAAGTTCCCGATTTCAAAATCTTTAACTGCCTGTATCTCGGTTAATTCTCGTCAGATCGCCGCGAAACTAAAAGCATCTTAATCAGCGACGTCTAATTTATAAGGAAACACGGACGAAAGTCACGTTTCCTGACTTTGATTTTTTTGGAAAAGTTCCCGATTTCAAAATCTTTAACTGCCTGTATCTCGGTTAATTCTCGTCAGATCGCCGCGAAACTAAAAGCATCTTAATCAGCGACGTCTAATTTATAAGGAAACACTGACGAAAGTCACGTTTCCTGACTTTGATTTTTTTGGAAAAGTTCCCGATTTCAAAATCTTTAACTGCCTGTATCTCGGTTAATTCTCGTCAGATCGCCGCGAAACTAAAAGCATCGTAATCAGCGAGGTCTAATTTATAAGGAAACACTGACGAAAGTCACGTTTCCTGACTTTGATATTTTTGGAAAAGTTCCCGATTTCAAAATCTTTAACTGCCTGTATCTCGGTTAATTCTCGTCAGATCGCCGCGAAACTAAAAGCATCGTAATCAGCGACGTCTAATTTATAAGGAAACACTGACGAAAGTCACGTTTCCTGACTTTGATTTTTTTGGAAAAGTTCCCGATTTCAAAATCTTTAACTGCCTGTATCTCGGTTAATTCTCGTCAGATCGCCGCGAAACTAAAAGCATCGTAATCAGCGACGTCTAATCTATAAGGCAACACCAACGAAAGTCACGTTTCCTGACTTTGATATTTTTGGAAAAGTTCCCGATTTCAAAATCTTTAACTGCCTGTATCTCGGTTAATTCTCGTCAGATCGCCGCGAAACTAAAAGCATCTTAATCAGCGACGTCTAATTTATAAGGAAACACTGACGAAAGTCACGTTTCCTGACTTTGATTTTTTTGGAAAAGTTCCCGATTTCAAAATCTTTAACTGCCTGTATCTCGGTTAATTCTCGTCAGATCGCCGCGAAACTAAAAGCATCGTAATCAGCGACGTCTAATCTATAAGGCAACACCAACGAAAGTCACGTTTCCTGACTTTGATATTTTTGGAAAAGTTCCCGATTTCAAAATCTTTAACTGCCTGTATCTCGGTTAATTCTCGTCAGATCGCCGCGAAACTAAAAGCATCTTAATCAGCGACGTCTAATTTATAAGGAAACACTGACGAAAGTCACGTTTCCTGACTTTGATTTTTTTGGAAAAGTTCCCCATTTCAAAATCTTTAACTGCCTGTATCTCGGTTAATTCTCGTCAGATCGGCGCGAAACTAAAAGCATCGTAATCAGCGACGTCTAATTTATAAGGAAACACCGACGAAAGTCACGTTTCCTGACTTTGATTTTTTTGGAAAAGTTCCCGATTTCAAAATCTTTAACTGCCTGTATCTCGGTTAATTCTCGTCAGATCGGCGCGAAACTAAAAGCATCGTAATCAGCGACGTCTAATTTATAAGGAAACACTGACGAAAGTCACGTTTCCTGACTTTGATATTTTTGGAAAAGTTCCCGATTTCAAAATCTTTAACTGCCTGTATCTCGGTTAATTCTCGTCAGATCGCCGCGAAACTAAAAGCATCGTAATCAGCGACGTCTAATCTATAAGGCAACACCAACGAAAGTCACGTTTCCTGACTTTGATATTTTTGGAAAAGTTCCCGATTTCAAAATCTTTAACTGCCTGTATCTCGGTTAATTCTCGTCAGATCGCCGCGAAACTAAAAGCATCTTAATCAGCGACGTCTAATTTATAAGGAAACACCAACGAAAGTCACGTTTCCTGACTTTGATATTTTTGGAAAAGTTCCCCATTTCAAAATCTTTAACTGCCTGTATCTCGGTTAATTCTCGTCAGATCGGCGCGAAACTAAAAGCATCGTAATCAGCGAGGTCTAATTTATAAGGAAACACTGACGAAAGTCACGTTTCCTGACTTTGATATTTTTGGAAAAGTTCCCGATTTCAAAATCTTTAACTGCCTGTATCTCGGTTAATTCTCGTCAGATCGCCGCGAAACTAAAAGCATCGTAATCAGCGACGTCTAATTTATAAGGAAACACTGACGAAAGTCACGTTTCCTGACTTTGATATTTTTGGAAAAGTTCCCGATTTCAAAATCTTTAACTGCCTGTATCTCGGTTAATTCTCGTCAGATCGCCGCGAAACTAAAAGCATCGTAATCAGCGACGTCTAATCTATAAGGCAACACCAACGAAAGTCACGTTTCCTGACTTTGATATTTTTGGAAAAGTTCCCGATTTCAAAATCTTTAACTGCCTGTATCTCGGTTAATTCTCGTCAGATCGCCGCGAAACTAAAAGCATCTTAATCAGCGACGTCTAATTTATAAGAAAACACTGACGAAAGTCACGTTTCCTGACTTTGATTTTTTTGGAAAAGTTCCCCATTTCAAAATCTTTAACTGCCTGTATCTCGGTTAATTCTCGTCAGATCGGCGCGAAACTAAAAGCATCGTAATCAGCGACGTCTAATTTATAAGGAAACACCGACGAAAGTCACGTTTCCTGACTTTGATTTTTTTGGAAAAGTTCCCGATTTCAAAATCTTTAACTGCCTGTATCTCGGTTAATTCTCGTCAGATCGGCGCGAAACTAAAAGCATCGTAATCAGCGACGTCTAATTTATAAGGAAACACCAACGAAAGTCACGTTTCCTGACTTTGATATTTTTGGAAAAGTTCCCGATTTCAAAATCTTTAACTGCCTGTATCTCGGTTAATTCTCGTCAGATCGCCGCGAAACTAAAAGCATCGTAATCAGCGACGTCTAATTTATAAGGAAACACTGACGAAAGTCACGTTTCCTGACTTTGATATTTTTGGAAAAGTTCCCGATTTCAAAATCTTTAACTGCCTGTATCTCGGTTAATTCTCGTCAGATCGCCGCGAAACTAAAAGCATCGTAATCAGCGACGTCTAATTTATAAGGAAACACCAACGAAAGTCACGTTTCCTGACTTTGATATTTTTGGAAAAGTTCCCGATTTCAAAATCTTTAACTGCCTGTATCTCGGTTAATTCTCGTCAGATCGCCGCGAAACTAAAAGCATCGTAATCAGCGACGTCTAATCTATAAGGAAACACCAACGAAAGTCACGTTTCCTGACTTTGATATTTTTGGAAAAGTTCCCGATTTCAAAATCTTTAACTGCCTGTATCTCGGTTAATTCTCGTCAGATCGCCGCGAAACTAAAAGCATCGTAATCAGCGACGTCTAATTTATAAGGAAACACCAACGAAAGTCACGTTTCCTGACTTTGATATTTTTGGAAAAGTTCCCGATTTCAAAATCTTTAACTGCCTGTATCTCGGTTAATTCTCGTCAGATCGCCGCGAAACTAAAAGCATCGTAATCAGCGACGTCTAATTTATAAGGAAACACCAACGAAAGTCACGTTTCCTGACTTTGATATTTTTGGAAAAGTTCCCGATTTCAAAATCTTTAACTGCCTGTATCTCGGTTAATTCTCGTCAGATCGCCGCGAAACTAAAAGCATCGTAATCAGCGACGTCTAATTTATAAGGAAACACTAACGAAAGTCACGTTTCCTGACTTTGATATTTTTGGAAAAGTTCCCGATTTCAAAATCTTTAACTGCCTGTATCTCGGTTAATTCTCGTCAGATCGCCGCGAAACTAAAAGCATCGTAATCAGCGACGTCTAATCTATAAGGAAACACCAACGAAAGTCACGTTTCCTGACTTTGATATTTTTGGAAAAGTTCCCGATTTCAAAATCTTTAACTGCCTGTATCTCGGTTAATTCTCGTCAGATCGCCGCGAAACTAAAAGCATCGTAATCAGCGACGTCTAATCTATAAAGATTCACCAACGAAAGTCACGTTTCCTGACTTTGATATTTTTGGAAAAGTTCCCGATTTCAAAATCTTTAACTGCCTGTATCTCGGTTAATTCTCGTCAGATCGCCGCGAAACTAAAAGCATCGTAATCAGCGACGTCTAATCTATAAGGAAACACCAACGAAAGTCACGTTTCCTGACTTTGATATTTTTGGAAAAGTTCCCGATTTCAAAATCTTTAACTGCCTGTATCTCGGTTAATTCTCGTCAGATCGCCGCGAAACTAAAAGCATCGTAATCAGCGACGTCTAATTTATAAGGAAACACCAACGAAAGTCACGTTTCCTGACTTTGATATTTTTGGAAAAGTTCCCGATTTCAAAATCTTTAACTGCCTGTATCTCGGTTAATTCTCGTCAGATCGCCGCGAAACTAAAAGCATCGTAATCAGCGACGTCTAATTTATAAGGAAACACTAACGAAAGTCACGTTTCCTGACTTTGATATTTTTGGAAAAGTTCCCGATTTCAAAATCTTTAACTGCCTGTATCTCGGTTAATTCTCGTCAGATCGCCGCGAAACTAAAAGCATCGTAATCAGCGACGTCTAATCTATAAGGAAACACCAACGAAAGTCACGTTTCCTGACTTTGATATTTTTGGAAAAGTTCCCGATTTCAAAATCTTTAACTGCCTGTATCTCGGTTAATTCTCGTCAGATCGCCGCGAAACTAAAAGCATCGTAATCAGCGACGTCTAATCTATAAGGAAACACCAACGAAAGTCACGTTTCCTGACTTTGATATTTTTGGAAAAGTTCCCGATTTCAAAATCTTTAACTGCCTGTATCTCGGTTAATTCTCGTCAGATCGCCGCGAAACTAAAAGCATCGTAATCAGCGACGTCTAATCTATAAGGAAACACCAACGAAAGTCACGTTTCCTGACTTTGATATTTTTGGAAAAGTTCCCGATTTCAAAATCTTTAACTGCCTGTATCTCGGTTAATTCTCGTCAGATCGCCGCGAAACTAAAAGCATCGTAATCAGCGACGTCTAATCTATAAAGATTCACCAACGAAAGTCACGTTTCTTGACTTTGATTTTTTTGGAAAAGTTCACAGGGGGGGGTCGTGGAACTTTTTCAAAATCTTTAAGTGCCTGTTTCTCAGTTAATTATCGCTATAAGATCGCCTTAAAATTACCTTACTCTGTATTTCTTCTTTTTTTCTTCTACTATGAATCCTTACCAGACGTAACTTTCGTTTAGCTCATAATCCATAATTGTTTGTTTTATTCATTTAAATTCATACAAGGTGTATAAGGTATAGTTTGTAAACAGGTTTAGTGATGTTGAGCATGAACTAGTTTTGCCAGATTTATGGCGTTTACTGTACTTCGCCTTGTGGATTGTTATCTGCATTCCAATAGAGCTTATTATTATTGTTATTAATTTACATTTAAAAAATCTTGTCATCTTAACATGTTGCAGGGATAAATTATAATATTTGTGTTTTTTTCGTTGTGCAGATAACTTACGAGGAAATTAAAGTATGGAAAACGTATTATTTAAGGAATTCGTCTGGGCGAAATTAATTGGTTACCCATATTGGCCGGCGATTTTGATCCGCCCTGGACTATTCACTCCTCCCATACCGAAGAACCTGTTCAACGAACGTGTTCAACTCGTCTATTTCTGTGGAACTTATGAATATGCGTGGATCCACGAGGATCACATCAAACCATACACGAACAAGAAATATGAGAATTATAAGGTCCGTGCAAAGAAAAATAAACGCCTAAAAAAAGGCATAGACGAAATGGATGCAATCATATTGAAGAAAACTGAAAACCCAGATTATGATGTTCCCTTAGAAAGTTGGTTCAATCGCAAAACGAAACGAATCGAAATGGTGCGCCCGCGAAAAAGAAAACCAAACGTCAAAATAGAAACGTTTTTAATGAATATGAAACCAGTGTTTGGTGTAGTAGGTATTGGGGCAATGGGCAGATTAATAGTGGAAAACTTGTTAAAAACTGGCTATACCGTAAACGCCTGGAATAGAACTTATGACAAATACAAATCTGTGTACAGTAATGTTTTACGCTCTACAGAATTACCTGAAAACCATGAATTTAATTACTGCCCCACAGCCCGCTATGTCCTTTACAAATCGAATATAGTATTTTTCTGCATATCGGATGTAACGGGCCTACTGAATGTTCTAAATGATCAATGCAAGTTAAGCGAACCCAGCGATAATATGATACGAGATAAGGGAATAATATTAATTACCGCGACGGACCGGAAAACTTCAAAGGAAATCAGCGAGAGGGTATTGAAGAAAAGCGGTCGGTTTTTGGAAGTTGTGATTCACATGGTAACAACTGAAGAAGGTCAGGAAGAGCGACGACTAATCGCATCTGGAGATAAACTGCTCTATGACAAGTGTCAGGCGACTTGCTTCTCGCTTCTGGGTGCCTCCCAGTACTGTGAAGATATGAGGTAAAAACTTTTTGATGTGCTTTAGAAAACGAATTTCTGGCAGGATATCAGAATATGTGTTAAAACAGTGGACGCACTTTATACACTTTAGTGATGTCATAGGATAGTCTTCTAGCATTTCTTTTATAACATGTATCATATCTGTCGTTGATTTTCCTTTGTCAATTCGTAATATTTCAAATGACGTTATTTACTTTCTTCCTTAATCTTCTTATTAGTTCTAATAATGTTTTACGAGACATTTTCAGAAACGCTGAACTCCAATAATTTCCACATTAACATTTCTTTGGTTTTCTATAGCCATTATCTTCTCTACCTCCCAGGTTCTTGGCGTTCTCTCCATATTCTTTTATGATTCACTATTGACCCGTCCCAAATCAAATCCATCTCTTCTCACTGCTACTATTTCTTATTATATCTCTAACTTCATCAATAGCTGATGCATATAGACTCCTCATCTACATCTATTATTGCTAACTGCACGGATTGCACACTTTTCTTCTTTTTTTTTCAACAGTACCTTTCAAACCGAACCCGTCTGCATAGCTGAAAATGGAAACAGAAGATGAAAACGAGTAGCTCCCGTAAGTGAAATGAGTGGCAAGTGAAGTAATCAAGTGCCATTCAACACTGTAGAAACTTTATTGTCAAATTAATCCATCATTTGAAACAATATTCTCCGATTATCTAAAGCTATAAATGCATATTAAAGATAATAAGAGGCGCTTATATCTATAATGATAATAATAATGAGAGAAGAGATAATCTATTTTCACTGTCGTATTTAGTTCGTCAATGTTGCATTCCTAAGTTTTCTCTAACATAGTTCTTTCAAAAAAATTATATTAGTATTACTTAATATCAAAATTTAGTTCTAATATATGCATATAAGTATTTTAATCATAAGTATAAGTTAAAGAAAGGTTTTTGTGAAAATAAAAGATTTCACATGCATTATCACAAATATTCTGCTTCGTTTGCTTTTCCGAATTCCTTTTTTAGTTTTCTACTTGTTTGTAATGTATTGTTCTTTGTTTTTGTGCGTATAGCTCTTACATTTTTTTAACATTTCTCAACAAATTATTGGCCTTTTGTTGGTTGTAAGATTAATGTTAGTAGGGTATTATTTCATGTTCTCTTACCCTTCTTAGTTTGTATTTTATTTTTTATTAGTGGTTGCGTAATCTGGGATTACTTAATGTATTTTTTCAAGTATTCATTTATATTTAAGATGACTATCGAATTAAAAATGTGTTATAAAAATGGAAAAAAATTCTTATCTTCTCTTAGTCCTAATTCTTTATTCAGATATGCTCAAGCCAACGAATGTATTTTAATCCTTGAGCCAAGTCTGATCGTTGACCGAACAGAAAATTTCTTCAGCCAACGGTCTAATCTAAGCAGATACTTCTATTGACTAGCTATTAAATATGTGAACTTGCAGCTTCTTTCAATTCCAATTTTCGACAATCCCACAGGTAGATTTTTCTACCTGTGGGTTTGCTTAACTTTTAAAAAGTTAAGCAAACTAATTTTTCATACTAGGTTTTGTATGGTTGTTAGCGCAAATATTTTTGTGAAAATCCGGGTTGTGAGTTCAACTATATTGATAATTTATCTGTAGGATATTACAAGTGACTATGACCTTTAAATTAGTTTTGGAAAATATATGTTCTATTTTGCAGTGGTGTATTGTGAAGGTTTTTTCTTACCTTTGAATCAGTTAGTGATCATCCGCAGATTAATAAAAATATGGCTAACAGATTGAAGCAAGGGAGATGAATCTAGACCTACACCTAACTCAACTTTTACTGCTTATAGAAAGGGTTAAGGGCCTAGAAATGGTATGCGTCCTGAAGGATAAAAATAGCCACGATGAGAATATGGATGAAACGGATTAACGTACAATAGTGTAGTAGGAGTAACATTTCTATCAGTTCAGGTATTCTGCTAATTAAAAAAATAACTACGATAGAAAAAAAAAACAATACTTTTTAAAATGGTTTGATGAAGATTTCATTTTATTTTGGTCGACACGCAAAATGAAGCTGTAGTTTATAGTTTTGTATTAACAATTTGAATGGAATTTAAAATTTTGTCATAGTAACTAACATAACGTAACAAAACAGATGTAACAGCTGTCTAAAACCTCATTAAAAACAACTACCTAATCTATAACAGGTATAAAGTGAAATATTCATGCAATATGTAAAATTTTATTAAGCAATTACTCATTGCAAAAAGATATTCAAATAAATAAAAGGATTATAATCACACTCTAAGGCAAAAAAATCAGTACAAGTTAGATTAAATGAAAAAAAAAAGAATGAAAATTATTTATTTTTTAGCTTTTGTTCCGGCTTTTTTTTTGTCGGAGCCCCCTTTACGAGGTGGTGGTGTTGGACCTGCAGAAGAATCCGTTGGTGGTGGAGTGTCTGGAACAGATGCTTCAACACTTAATGCTTGTTTAGTTTGCTTTGACTGGGAGGAACCTGGAGTAGTAGTAGTTGGGGGGATGGGTTGTGTTACGTCTGCTTTAGGAACTTCTTTTGATTTTTTTCCTTTTTGTTCACTGGCAGGTGTTGATTTAACAGTCTGAGGAGGCAGTGGCTTCGTTTCAGGTTTGGGGGATTCTGTGACATTTGATGGAGGCTGGGGTGTTTCAACCTTGGGACTCTCAGGAACACTTTTACTTGACACTGACTGGGATGTCTCAACTTTGGTACTCTCGGCAGCACTTTTACTTGATACAGGCGGTGTTGGTTCAACTTTGGGACTCTCGACAGCACCTTTACTTGATACAGGAGGGGGTGCTACAACTTTGGGACTCTCGACAGCACCTTTACTTGATACAGGCGGAAGAGCTTCAACTTTTGGAGTCGCAGCAACACTTTCACTTGATACAGGCGGAGGTGCTTCAACCTTCGGACTTTCAGCAACAGTTTTAGGAGTTTCTGAAGCAGGCTTTGAAGTTTCTAATGGTTTTGGAGTTTCAGTTTCTGGTTTGGCATTGTCAGCAACTTGCTTTGGACTTCCAGTTGCTGCTTTTGGGGTTTCAGGTGCAGGTATTTGACCCTCGGGGGCTGGTTTTGGGCTTTCCACTTTTGGCTGTGGTGCTGTAACTTCTGGCTCTGGGCTGATTTTTAACGGTTCTGGAGTTTCGGCTGTGGGCTTGGGGCTTTCAGTTACTTTGGGAATTGATTCCGAACTTGGTGGAATACTTTCTGGGGTAGATTTTGGGACCTCAGAGGAAGCTGGAACATTTTCAGCAACAGGTGCAACTTCAGTTACTGATTTAGGAGTTTCAGCAGGTGGAAGCTGAGAAAGGTCAGTTTTTGCTTGAGGCTGAGGAGTAACGGTGTCGGCTTCAGTTTTGGGAGTCTCGGCTGTAGGGGACACTACTTGCGAAGTTTCTTTTGCAGGATCTAAAAGTTTCGGGCTTTCTGAAACAGATTTTTGTGTTTCTGGTGTTGTCTTAGAACTTTCTGCTAATGGCACTGAACAACTTTTTGCTGCTGGTTCTGGAAGAACCACATCACTTTGTGGTACTTTTACGCTTTGAGGCACTTCTGAAGGTTTTGTACTTTCAAGATTGGCAGTTTTAGGTTTTAAGTCGTCAGTTTTTGGTTTCAACGCTTCTAATTCAGTCTCTGCTGTAGAAGTTTCTATTGATTTACCTACAATTTCAGCCGGAATTATTTTAGACTCTGTTGGTTGAACTTCAGGTTTAGCGGATTCAATTTGTTGTGGTGCTGTAGAATCTAACACCGATGCTTCCTTTTGGATCACTGGCTCTGATTTAACTGTAACATTTTTTAAAAATGTTAAAATTTCTATGCTATTAAATTCTTGCAAACCCAAAAAGCAGCAATAGGTTACGTGGATTTAACTAATGTAGGTAAGTATAATGACCATTAGGCGTGGCACCACGAAATTAATAAGCAGCTAATGTTAATTGTTGTTATTGGTAATTTGAAGAAAAGGGAGTTAATGCATGGAAATACGTAAAAATACAATTTTTATTTAACAGGTTTAAAGTGTTTTGGATAGCTTCTACTAGCAACACACAATGCACTTTTATGAACCCATTCCAGTACCAAAATGAACAGTATTTCAAAAATACAAAATTTATTTAAGACATTCAAACACAGGAATAGGTTCACAAGATATTCATTATTTCCGGATTTTTGATTGTTTTTCCGTTTTCTTGGCTGACTGACCTTCCTTGGCTGGCTCTTTTTCTGGCGTTATTTTACTCGGAGATGGTTCTGTGATCCCAAATGCAAATTAGATTGTGTAGTTTAAATAATTCATACTGAATTACAAATCAGCCAGTATTATGCAAAAAAAGTATTTGTATAGACGTTTAAGACTCATACATATAAAACTGTTTTATTTTACAAAATCCTCAGAATGTTATTTTTAGCACTGGCTTAGAATCTGGCTGATTTGTTACTCACATTTTATTTTATAAACAATTTGGTGTGAATTGAGATTGAAATGAAGAAAATGATCAAAATATTTAACACAAATTATAATTTCAATAGAAAATGAAAATAAACATGAACATATCGGTATCTTCCCAATACAAAAAGCAACCAGTTAAAAGCAGAGTTTAGAAAACTAGCGGATTTTTAAAGCACACCTTTTGCCGTAGATTGCGGTGGTTCTGGTCCAGAAGACAGTGTTTCACAGATTTTGCTCCAGATGTTTTCAAAGGAATCCCTGCCTAGATAATCAATATTTCCAACTTCCCAGCCTTGCCGCCTAAGATGATCATCCAGTGCCAATTGTTCAGCAGTCCTTGGAGTTCCTAGAGTTAGTTTTGCAAAGGCACCCGCAATACCGGCCTGAAAATATGAAAAGGTATGTTTGTAAAAAATGTACATACAATTTAAATGACTGAAAACGTCGACAAAGGAGAATTTATTAAAAATATAACACTTTACATAAACTGAACTTTCCAGGAGAGTATTTCTTTATGACAATCAAATAATGAGATTTATTACAATTGTTCGGTTTTTATTGTCTTTATTTTTAGATATTAAAATTTTGTTTCCATGAACGTGTGGAAACAAGAAAACACTCTAACAACCTCCAAGTTGTTAGATTTTTTTAAACAAATGATATTGATGCTAATGAAGATACTTACATTATCTTTACTGTCCTCAATTGAATCTGTTTGCAATGTTATTTCGTCGGACACTGTAGTTGTTATAGATTCATCTGGCAGTCGGAAACCAGGTATAGTAGGGGATTGTGTGCTCAATTGAGAGATTTCATGTAAGGGATCTTTTGGTGAATCATTATGTACAACAGGTTGCGGTTGACTGTTTATTGGGGTATGGGGAGGAACGTTAGCATTACTTTTATCAGCATCAGAATATGCCGTTGTATTGTGAGATTCAAGCAACTGATTTTGCCAATTCTGAATATGACTCTTAACAGTTTCTGTATTTGTTTCAGTATGAAACAATTCAATCTCCTGATCACGTTCCTGATAATTACTATGAACATCTTGAGTAGGATTGGAACTAGGTGGATCTAGATAATGACTTGGATTATTAGGAATATGACCAAAATTATTGTGATCATAGTTGGGTACGTTAGAATTGTGACTTGGAGAATTCCAGTTATCATTGGAACTAATCTCAGTATTCTGATGACAATTTTGAGGTGGTTTATGTTGCTCAATTTGTTCGCTGCGATTAAGGTAATTATCAGTCTTTGGAGTTTCATAACTATATTGATCAAAAGGTTTCTCAACATGTTCATGAAAGTGATAAGTATCTACACATTCAGCAGATTTCTGTTGAAGTTGTTTAGAATCATATTCTTCCCATGGGTCCCATACGTTTTGGTAGTTAACCGCAGGATTGGGAGCACTAGGATTAGGGAAGAACTGAGAATTATAGTAATGATCAAGTGGATTCGGATGAGGATTATTAGGAATGTGAGGCTGACTACCATGCACAGTGTCTGTATGGCTTCGAACGCTCTGAACAAACAAGCATGCAAAAGAAAGAAAAAAAAACGGTAAGTGCTTGCAATGATCTAAACAAAAAGAGTATGTTTAGATTGGTTATGCATAAAACAAAAAAGAAGCAAAATATGCCAATTACAACTCAAAATACAAAGGCAAATTTGTGCTTTCTCATGCGTATTTGATGGTCATTTGCAATTTCGAAATAGTTATTGTTTTTAATATGAAGTTTTTTAAATCATATATTAATAATTGAAAAAAATGAATGCGAGAATTACTTAATTATCTACAAAATAAAAAATGGGATTACACAGAATAGATATGCCTAGGAATATGCGGAAATATACTCTGTACGCCTAAAATCCCCCCACCCCCACTAACTAATTGAAAATAAGATTTGTGGGGAGAAATAATTTTTTCAATTTAAAAGTAACATCGAAGTTGTCATTCTTTCGAAATTTTAAAAATTCATGGGGCGACATATGACCTCACTTATCTTAACGCAGAGGTATTATATAACAAGTCACTATATTATTCGTACATGTTTCTTCCTCTCATTTTATTTTACAATACGTCACCTACACTTCTTCCAGACCGCAAAATTTCAAATGAAAATCAAATCTAATGAAAACTTTCAAAACAAAGAAGGGAAAATAAGCCAGAAAATGAAAAGTAGGTAATTGAGAAACCACACTTTAATAGCCGAACTTGGCGCTTGAAATAACGATAATTTATTGTTGTACACACATTGACCCAAAGGCAGTTAGTGAAAACAGGACACCTGAACATGAATATAATAAATATTTCAAGCAGTTTTTAAAGGATATGTATGGATGTTTTTGTGTACTTTCGGATAAATTTAAAGTAGCTCATGACATTGATAAAATTGTTTATAAACCTAGAATGGATAATGGATTTACTATCTTTTATTCATATATGTACAGAGAATCGAATTCCTTTTCCAATGAAGTATTGTTTGTAAAACTTCAATCAAATTAGAAAACCTCAAAGGTCTGATACCTAGGAAATGCTAGGAAAAAAGATTAATTAATACTAACAAATTTCTATACAACTTTTGAAAACATTTAAACGTGCGGGGCGGGATGTGGCTTCAGACGCACATTCTATGAATTTTAATTCTGAAACTAATTTTGGTGAACTTTGAAAGTGTAGAAAAATTAGTGTCATGTATTACAAACAAAAATATTTATAAGAAACAAGATGCAGTTGCAACACATACACATAGCTAAATCCCATAATGTCAATAACATTCTATCTCAGACGTAAATAGGAGCTAAATTTCAAGAGGTCAATTACACTCAATCTCAGACCAAATATGCCTTATTTCGACTAATTAATAAGTTACAACATAAATGTTAGAAACGCCAAAGCAATAATTTTTAATTTGGTATATAGACCTAGTTCTGCCAGAGATAGGTGCAATTAAAATAGTTCAATATCGAGAATACATACTAATTGTAGTATAAAACATTCCTAATGAAGCTAAACTTTTAGTTTTTTAGTAAA
The DNA here is from genome assembly GCA_963576515.1 of Cryptocephalus primarius. NCBI lineage: Eukaryota > Metazoa > Arthropoda > Insecta > Coleoptera > Chrysomelidae > Cryptocephalus > Cryptocephalus primarius. The sequence continues at coordinate 7,422,516 of OY754936.1, forward strand.
ACACACTCACCTTAGTCTCATATTTTGAACTCACATTAGGCTTGCAAATATTTTAAATATGTATTTCTGTATAAAAGTGTAAAAATACAATTTTAATATAACCAAAAAAGAAATATTTACCATTTCTGAAGAGAGATTCGGATGAATACAAGCACAAAAGATATCCCACCACCTCTGCAAAATTTCCTTCAGATGTTGAATATCTTGAGCTGGGTGCACTTGCTTGGTTTCTGTATCAAAATACTGGAGCCATGGTTTTGCAGTTCCAATAAAATGAATGATTTTCGCATTCCTCCCGAACCTAATTGGGAATTTTAAAAATATCTCATTAAATAAAAAATGGTTTAGAATTGATTAACTTACTGTTTGAAAGCAGGCAAATAAGAATAGCATGCTGTAGACGCCATGTTGTAGATAAACGGCAAATGTTTGCTTATATCTTTGTAAGCCCAATCAGAAAAGTACAGATTTAAAAGGCCTTGATCGCCTCCTACAAGATGAACAATAAATACACCGTTGATTTATTGAGGGAATATAATTTATGTTGCTGAATTTTATTAGTAGACAAATTTTTCTATTCCGTTTTTAATAGGGTCTGAATTTCAACATTATTCTTATTAAAAAAAAAAAAACAAATAAAAACCGTAAAAGAAACAGTAGATAAATAAGATACAAATAGAAAAATGGTAAAATAAAAATTAGCTAGATGGGCTTCTTCAAAAGCCTGGATCTTATAGCTACCATAAACAGTTTCTAGTAATATCATCTGCCTAATATATATATATATATATATATATATATATATATATATATATATATATATATAATATATTTTTTTATCATTATTACAGTAATATATCAGTACTGAAGGTCCCAGATTATTGAAATTGTCCAATTAATTTACTTAATTACCATACCCTAACATCAATAATTTATAAAACGTACTGTATCCTGTAGCGAATTGGGCATATGTATACAATGTTTTGTTTTAGAACTAAAAAATACGATTTCAGAAGATATTATAAGATTCTTAATATCAATTTCTTCCTAATATAAAAAGATGAATATTTGCAAACCTAGTAGGGTATACATTATTAATGTATTTATATAAATGATGTTTTATCGTCATAATTACTGTTAGAGAAACGTATCTTAAGAATTCATGTTTCAAGATCCGTTGAACTTATTAAAGTATCAAATCTTTAAAGTTTCAAAAAATACGATAAAAATGAAACACGAGCACGGAGAAGTTTTGTCTCAAGTAATTTAATAAAATATCATTCAATGAAAACAAATCTTTGTCACTGAATAAGCATGTGCATTATTCATATCACTGGACAGACTGTTATAGTCAGATTATTGAGATTGCGCTGCAATAACTTACCGTCAAAGCTGCCTTTTTCAAGAGCAAGTTGTATAAGCTTTTCATATGTTTCATTAGAAGGTCGAAAAACAAACACTCCGGAATTGAAACAGTCTGGCCAGCCAATATCTGGAGCTGCTGACAATTCCTCTCTTTCAAATAGTTCATCACAGTTTTCTAACACCTAAAAGGGTAGAAAGATGTATATATTGCATATGTGAATAATTCTTAATTGGAGAATGTTGAAAAAAAGAAAACTGTAGGTTAATAATCCAGATGGCTTGGATTATATATACGCATGTAAATATATAATTAATACTAAGCGACGAAAATAAACAAAAAGGTAGGGCATTTATAAGAGCGTGAGGTTCAAGTTTATTACCCCTCCTGGTTACTTACAACAGACTCCAAGTAATAATGGGATTTATTTTTGGAAACGTGATCTCTCATATCGCCTGGTTTATTTTGAGAACGCAACTGTGCAGTTAAAGTTAAACCATTAGGGTATATTTTCGTAACATACCAGAGTGTCTGCATCCAAAAATACACATTTATTGAACTGTGTGAGACGCCAACAATGCAGTTTTGTGAAAGTAATGCCCAATTCGGGTCTCTTCAACAATCGCAGGTTGGTCTCATCTCTTGAATCTAGCAGGTTGACTTCCTGGACTAAGTTGAAAACTTCTTGCAATTTTGACCTAGAAGATATTATGTAAATATAACGAGATTCTCGTGATTAATGGTTGCAAAGTATAAAATTCATTTAAATGTAATACAAATACAAAATTTTAGTTGAATTCTTCTTGATCTAATTTAATCAGTTGATCATTTCAGTTGTATATTTACATTTACATATTTAAATGACGGTACATTAATTAATAATAGTCTGATTTATTACAATACTGTAAAATTGACTATTACTATAATATATTACAATGCTGGTTTTATGGAGAACACACAAACTAAGCCATTGCCAAATTTATTTATAAGTACCGTTTATCATTGTAATGATTTAGAAAACGTGTGAACACATATGTGATTCACAAATCATATGTGATTACTAAATTTATTTTAAATTGATAAGAAAACGTTCGTCAACAACTTTAATTAATGAGGTTATTAAATTACACTAACCTCATTGCACCTGTAACCCCTGGTGTTATCAGTACAGCTAATTGCTGTTTGGTTCCCACTTGTTTTAAAGAGTGGGCCAAAACGAGGGCTCCTAAAGAATAAGAGTCGTTTGTTGCAAGAGTTACCCATGCCAGGGAATCTGAAAAGAATAAATAAATATTTCTGAATTTATCCAAAAATTTAAAAAGCTCGAACGCTACATATGTACAAAATCAAAAGTCGATGGTTCAGCATGTAAAGTTCGCAGAACACACCCTTTAATTTTTGGAGGAATCAATCTAAAATCGAAAACGTGCTTTGATTACAGATAGGCAAATAGTGAACCGTTGTTTTACAAATAACCCATGAAGTATTTAAAATTGCGATTAATCAGAATAATATTATTTATTAAACATGGTGTTATTTTCACTTTAGAGACAAATATTTTCATCATAGGTCTTTAATTTCAAACTTCACTTCTGACGGCAATTTTATTGTGATTATTTAAATAGCAAAGTTTTATTTCTAACATAAAAGCAAAATAATTTTTCATTCACTCAAACTTGCATGTTGCCGTGGAAGTAACATTGCAATACATTGGTTGCAATGTTAAACTATGGCCGCATTTGCAAGCGCACACCCTGTACGTAGATGTGAGTTACTCATATAACACATGACATACAATAGTCGTCCATTTCAGGTTTATTTTATGTACGTAAGAATGTCCATGGACCTGTTATCGACATCCAATAAACATTTTCACATCGATATTGCCCACTGCATGAACCGAATCTGTGTATAAAATTTCATTACACGCGTGAATATACAGGTTGTAGACAGAAAATAAGACAGTAATACAAAATTCCCGAAACATGTCGATTTTTATCGAAAATATTTTGACATACCCTTGAGATCACTCACCCTCTCACCCCTACACACCACACCTCGGAAATAAATGGGATGAACCTTGTGATACTTCACTGGATAAGTAATTTCATCAGGAATTCAGCTATGTAATTTTCAGGTCGGATTTATTACTAATACTTATAGTATTAATACTGTTTATTTGTAATAATCAACAAAGCCATTTATACATACATGTGCTTTCAATAATTATATTTATATACACAATTTGTTTCATATTTATGAACTACTTGTGAGTTTGTGCCTTAGATTAGATACATTTACAAACAGACTACTACAAAATAAAGATAATACATGCACATGTATATAAAAATACTTTGCTACCAACGCCTTTGGTATTCAGATATTAGAAACATTATATACATTTCACAAAAAATATTCATTCATGAAGTTAGTTTAGATTCGTGAATTTAATTGATTTCAAATTACTACTAACCGTTTTTGATTGTTATAGGCACTAAAATATCACTGCAGTTCACTGATTTGGATTTTTCAAAATCGACTTGATTTCAAAGTGATATGTGGATTTTTTCGATACTTCTTTGAATCAGTTTTTGTATTTTCTTAAATTCGCTTTCTACGAAATTAAAAAGGGATGAAAATATATTTGAACATTTGTTCCAATATGTTTTCATGTGTACAATTCGTGTTAGACTAAGTGGATGTGAATTATGTGATCAGCTAGCCTACGTTTAACCTTACCAAGTGAAATCGTATCATCTTGAACCATATCTATTCAAATGTGCAATCATATCTATTCAAAAACTTTTTGTGGTATATTTAGTACTCTTTGAATTCAAAGCAAATCAAAGCAATTATTTTTTAAGCGTTACCACAAACATGACGGCAACTTGAAAATGGCTCATATGTGGGCATACGTTTTAAATTGTTGTTCTTTTTGATTGGTAGGATGACCTCCTAAAGTATCGATCAATTTGTAACGCCCTATATAACGTCAATAAAATTTTTGTACGCATTAAATTGTAGTAAGGACAGTGTCGGCACATAATTACAAATTATTTTTTGTTTATTATCAGTTCATAACGCAATATTTTCAAAAGAGAAATATAACACCTATTTCCTGTAATTCACACCAAATTTATTTTAACTATCATCTGCATTTCGGGGCCAAATTTTTTAATAAAATTTCTGTGTAGGAGAACCTTTCAAATCCAAAATAGTTTCAATATAATAGCCAACATTAGTCTAAAAATACACAGAAAACACGCAGTTGAGCTCGAAATAAAGTTGGTATTACGATTAAATGGCAGGCTACAAATTGTCCTCCTAATGGATTTTATTTTCATCCACTAAGGACGCATGGGTTTTTAATGGAGAACGAGAGATTAGTTTTTAATTTTATCCCTCTTGATGAGAAATTAGTTTCGGTAGTTGTTTTCATAAAATTGCGCTTTAATTTGTTTTTGGCAGCAGATCACTTTCGAAGGCTCATAGTTTAAATTAGATGAAACAAAATTAAAATGAATCATAGTAAAAGATAACTTTAAATGGTACAATAACATTTAACACTATTATAAATAAGGTTGTGTAGTTTGTTTAATCATTGATATAATCAGATACAGGGATACAAGGTTGTATTTAATTTTTTTTGTCTTCAGGTACCAAAAAATATGTAAAACTATGCAATAATAAAAGATTAAAGAAGGGATTAAAAAGGGATAAGAAGGGATTAAAATATGTGACATGTGGAGCACCTGTGAGCAACAGGACCTGCCGCTTTTGGCACTCCATATTGGTTGTAGTTTGATTCAAAATTTTATTTTGTTTATTCATGTTTATTGAGAGTAATAAATTTTTAATATATTTGTCAATGAATCTGAGAGTAGTAGCCTTGAAACGTTTAATGTTTATCAATAATTGTTTCGAGATAAGACGCAAGAAGAAAAATGTGCGTCAAAGTTGACTACGCTGCAGAAGAAAATAAAGTCAAAAATAGATTTGTGCGTAAAATGCATGGTTTAAATAATGAAATCGAAACTACCGTGAACATTAAATACAAATAAACTTGTATCAGTCTATTCTTAAATATTTCGCATCGCCTTGCCAATTTTTTGTGGGTAACTGGGTTATTTGCAAAAAACATTTTTAGATTTGAAGTCTATCTTTTAGTTTCAGTCAAGGATTTTGTTAAACGATCTTAGAGAAACGTAAATAATAAAATGTCATTTGAAAGTTTTGCCACACTTTCTTCCGAATTTCCATTTACATTTTACATGACGCTATGTACATTTTATTGACAAGATGGCACAAATCAATCGTCGTTTAATAATGAAATCATTACAGAATGTTTAATCGAAATTATTGCAGTTACATGTGGAAAATACACATATTTCAGGCAATAATCACAACATTAAATCTCTGTATAGAAAACTACAAACTTAAAAAAAAAAGTAAAATCCAAAAACACCGGTTAGAGTTCTCATTTGTATTATATGGTAATTAAGAATACTCGTAGACATTAAAACTATTTCATTACCCTTGCACTTCCATTGCAGTTAATTAATTGCACAGGTAGAAAATATCAAAAAAGGTGAAAAACTGAAGCACCGGTTCAAGTTCCAAACAAGCAATAAATGGTAATTGAGGAGGTGGGAATATTTCAAAATTATTTTTTACTTATACTTTTCGTTTTAGGTAATCAGTAGCAAGATACATAACATGAAATCGTCAGCCTACCATCATTGAGTAATTAATAACAATTGCAATGTCAATGTAACCTTGTCGATTTGATAACGTTAGACGCGTTCAGATTTCATTCAAAAGAATGCTTACCTCCCATGGTGAAGACTAAACGTGAACACACTATATAGTGAAAATGGGGACGACAGGAGCTCCTTACGTCTCGTTGCGAGCGAAGCGGACTGAAAAGAGGTACGGCGGAGCGGAGCAGAGAAAATCAAAACACGCTCGGGAATCGGCTTTTGCCTCCTACAACGAACACTTACGAAGATATTTTAGTACATGGCACAGCACACAGACATACACCACACCACATCACGTTACAATACACGGTGCTGATGCTAACGAAAAACATATTCTACATACCGTTCGTTCGCTATATGACTGCCGAATAACGGCGGAGATGTCGGTTTCGTTACTTTAAGGCGCCCTTATCGTATTATCACCGTCGGTTTGTACTTTTCTGCCTGTGCGAAGCGCAGGCATGTCGATTTTCATACACTGTACGACATAAAGTCGGAAAAGGAGGATTTTATCAGTTCAGGCTGTAAAGATTTATACAGGGTGTCCCAAAAGTGGTGCTGCAGAACGAAAGGGTGATAGCTTACACATTTTCGAGCATTTTTAGTGAAGACATCGTTGTCCGACCTCCTGTTTTCCTTGTATTCCTTCTTCCTGTTATTTTACTGTTTTACTCTAGCGGTTATTATTATATTTCAGTAATATTTGAATACATAATAATAAATAATAAATGGATACATTTATTTATGGCTACAGTAATGCGATTAGTCACGAACCTGCCAGAGAATATCAGAGCAAATCCCCCCAAAAACATCAACCATCATCCACAAACTTAATTCGGACCTTCCAACAGACAAGAGAAACAGGCTGCATAGCTCTTCTTAAGCGAGTAGAGGCCATAAAGCCACACCACTGAACCAATTTTTATTCCAAGCATACTAACGTTAGGTACAAAAACCTACTTCATAATACCCCCTACTTAATGGAAACCCAACCAGACTTGAGCCCAATCGAGCAATTACGAGAATTTTTGAATAGAAATTGTATTACTAATAAAACAAAGTGCATGAGGGTCTAAAAAATCACCAGAAGGAAACTATTATGAATAAAAAATGATTTTACTTTGTTTTAATCAACGATACAGCACAACAACGTGGAGACTTGTCAAATATTCTTTTTAAAACAACCTTATGTCAATAATCTGTCACCATTTTACAAGATTTCTGACATCAGACCATTGTTTGAAATTTCTTCCATTTGAGCAATAATAACGCCAATCTTCACTTGGAAATAAAATGGAAAGGCAACCTAAACGAGTTTTCTAAAAACTTAATGTGTCTGGGCATCACCCCTGATCTTACTGTCTTTTAAACATACACTGAATAAATTTAATTTAGTCATTATCATTTTTACATTATATTTTTGGGCCATTCATGAAGAGCAGGTGGTTGATTCTAGATGGTTCATCCCTAATGTATATCATAGCAGCCAAAAGGGTCGCCTCGATAAATGACTTAATTATGATGCATTATTATTTACCTTGGTATGTGCTTTTTAACTGTTCTTTACATGGAGCAGAAGTATTGAGTGTCATTACTGATTCTATTTAAATATATGTAAAATATACATTCCAAGAGGAACCAAACAAAAGGTTTCCAGTAATTAATATAGACCATACTTATTTTCAGCTCGTTCTATTATAATGACGTTACTACTAAGTTGCTCTTTGTATTCCAATATATTTTTAATGGAGCCCTTTTCCTCGACAGCTACTATGTTGTTGAAGTAACGATGTTCATATACGTTTTAATAAATCAGGACTGTGTGCCTTTGTATGCAATTGAAAAATAAGTGATTGATATACAGTTCTTAGATTCGGTATGGTCCCATATATAGGGAGCAAGTCTAATATCTTTTGAGATAGTGTCTGCATATTTACCCAACAAAGCTGGATGAAGCTGTAAAATTTCTTAAAAATTGATAGTTTCATATGACACGGTATGGGCGTTTTACAGTAAACTGTTTTTCGTCTGTTGAAATGTACAAGTCGTTAAAAATTTCGATGTTATGTAATATAATCAATAAATGCCCAGTCTAATTCAGTGAAAAGAGGAGGCAAACTAATGGAGGATTTTATTGTTACGTGTAATAAATAAAAACTTATCGATTGAGATAAAAGAAACTTTTAATCGAGCATTATTTATTAGAGTTTGAATTAAATTGTGTGTGTAACCTGTTTTTACACTACGCTATCGATTTCATTGAGTGCGATTATGTATTCATTTCTTCTTTATTCTTGGATTTAAGAAATCCTAATGTTTAGGTATAGACGTCGTTATCAAGGTATTTATGGTTGGTTCACTGATAGGGTGACATCGGGTGACGAAATGAATGATTTTCTACTTTCTGACCTTCAGTCAAAAAATTATTCAAAGACGCCTCGTTAGCGAGTTAGCGGGAGATGTTGATTCTAAAACATCACAGTACATTTTTTTAATTACATATGATAAAGCTCAAATCACTGGTGTGTATACAAGATAAACGTGATCAGGATATTTTAAAACTGCAACTTGTAGCTACACATTCATGTACATGTTTTGATAAATTATATCTAATTATTCTTATAAATTCAATAAAAATAATATTGTATATATATTTTTAATACTTCGTGGTACAGTGAACAATCAAATTATCACATTTATAACCTATGTACAGCTTAAGTTATTTCGAAGTCTGAAAACGGTATTTCAAGATAAGTCATTACTTTATCATAGGTCAGTAATATACTTTGTTGAGAAATAAATGCATATCAAAAACATCAGGAAAAACCATTTTGGGTCTCGAAGTCATGAAAAAAATCATACAAAACAGCCATAATAAGAATTTTCAGAAAATATTAAAAACTGAGCTATGGTTATTACAACTTTGTTACTGTAGTAAACATCTGTGGGCAAATTCAAATTGGCTGATTACAATAGTTTCCGAAATATAACGACTTTTTTTGTAAGGCACGAAATTCCATATTTCTCTTACTCCCATCTCGCAATATATAACTTTATGAAAGAGTTCGTTTTCATTTCAGTGTCAGGCAACCTCCTTTTATCATTTACAACCAAAATTTCGGAGATATAATTTTGGAACCATTTTGGAAAAAATCACAACGACCACACCTTCATTTTTCCCGGTCAAAAGATGAAATATTAGACCCGCGGTATTTTATTTTTCAATAAAAATTTATTTCTAGCATTAGAAAATCATCCCCTTTCATTTGACATTTCAATTTTAAAAATCCAATACGAACTCAAAAATCAAAAGATGCCTCCCCTACAAGTGTGTAATGGCCTCCTAAAAATTCAAGCGACGGTTCATATTTCGATATCAGCGTAACAGAAGTGTGAGTGGGTGAAAAGGTATGTCGAGTGTTATGTCCTACGGGTTGTATGCACACAGGGGTATTGTTATAACTATCATCAATTAATATAAAGCTCTGATACGGCTCAAAGTTTGGTCACGACGTTCAAATTAATCTGTCATATAGACTCTGGCTTCTTTTGTATTATTCTTACATATTAATTCATTAAGCTCATAATATTTATTGTTGTTTGGGAGCGCCCTCTAGAGAGTAGCATCCAAACTTGTGGACGTAGGTGGGAAAATGGGAAATGGTTGGAAATAAGTCGAAAACTTAGTCATAGTTTAATCGGCACCTGTCGACTGTCATGAGTCATTAATGTGTACGAATTTTATTTTTGTATGTTGTTCATAACTGTAGAGAAAAGACCCAATGAAGCTGTTATAAAATACAATCTCTGACCCACGTTATCTTTTATATATGCGCAGGTAAGATTGGATAAGATAAGATAAGGCAAAATGAGATATAATTTGTTTTCTGTTTATTCTATACACTGTACATTGTTTGGAATAGAATGACACATGCCACTCCCATCAATGAACCTCATCTCTCATCAACTTGAATAAACTTTAACATGTATATTTTCAATTTCAGAAAATGTTTGGGGCCTTTATTGAACATATTCTTTTGTTCAGTCTTGTAAATGCACAAATAGATTCTTATTCCACAAATATCAATGATCCTCCACTGAACAATCAACTGTTTGGTAACAATTTTAATTCAGATTCAAATTCAAATTATAATCCAAATTTTGTATACAATCCAAATACAAATTATCCAAGTGGTACTACTTACCAAGGAACATATGGAGGTTATCAGGGTAGCTATTATGGAAACATTGAAGATCTACAATGCCCAGAATACTGGGTGCAGTTTCAACATTCCTGCTATCGATTCATTAAGTCTCCGTTGAGGTCCTACAGTGAAGGGAGAAGAATATGTCAGGTAAGTAAGCAGAGTTAATCTATTTCTAGACTAGCTTTTCGATAAAAGGCTTATACATAGTAATGGACATAATTGGTATACTTCAATAATCATATGCTGGCAATTCGAGTATTTTCATACTTTGATGGTACTCGGAATCAGAATTGGCAAATGATTAGGTAAAATGCTAAAATTCAGTCTGCGCTGTCGACTCGAAAGTGAGATGAATATGGTTATACTTAGAATAAACTGAAGGTTTTTAATACTAATTATGCCATTATTCAATGTTGCCAGCTGATTCCGATTGTGAATTTGAGTATACGTGGGATTAACTAAAATGGTATAGGTACTATTTTCTTGGAATATAATAAATGATTACGTTTTTTCAATTTACTTAATAGTGTATTCTTTGATTGTCAAACAGGTGTTGAATGGAATGAACAGCATAATAATTACCAAAAATTTGTAATTTCTTAATTCTTTAACTTAAAATCACTGATCCTCAAGATCACTGAGTTGAAGTAAATGAAACATTCTATATTATCCTTGATTTAATGTAATTAATTTATTTATTTGGTGTTCTCAATGAACTCTGATATTTTATTTATTGATATTTGATACATCTGATATTGTAACAGAAACTGAAAATTCACAGCTCAGCCAATAGAAATAAATAATAGTAGGTAATAAAAGTATACTTGGTATAAATGTTTATTACATCTATGTTCTACCATATCTGAGAAATTTTGTAGTACATACAGCCAATGGTGAAAAGTTTGCAGTTCGCTCAATGGTTGATTCTTCACATATTTGTCTCATTTTATGACTTGGCCCAAGTACAAGCACATATTACCCCGCTAGTACAATTGTACAAATAATACCTTTTATTTTATGGTATATATTATTATATGAATGTTAGAATGCCATTGTACAACTTTGATACAGGAGCGAGAATGAGGTAAATGTACAGGAAAGTAAACAAACTGTGATTGCAAATGAGAAAGCAGAGGAGTAGAATTTTAATGCGCCTCTTTCTAATGCTTTTGATGACATGCTCGCATCTTCTGTCTTGCACTCTATCCTTTGGTATGTAGGATAAAATTTCTCTTAAATCTCTAAAAGAATGAAAAATGATACAGGTGCAATTAATCAAAATAAAAATTTCAGGCATACTCTCCAGATGCTGGTGGTTCAGATCTTGTTTCTATCAGCAGTTCTGAAGAACATGGCTTTCTAATTCATCAGTTAAATCAGCTGGATCCCCAGCATCGCAGATGGTACATAGGAGCCCATCAACAATCTACTAACTATTATGTGAATCCTGATGGTACTCAGCTAGCTAATATGGAAAATGCTATTCTAGAAGTGGATTATCCATATGGAAAGGATTATCTGGCTTATAATTTTTCAAAAGATCATTTACATTGGGGTTTTGAGCCTGTGAGAGGTGATGAGCAATTACTGTTCATCTGCGAAGCAAACGTTCAGGCTGTACAAAGACTTGTCAGTTTAGATAGAGATTATACTTATGGAATTGACATCACTGATCCTGAAAGAATACCGAGGGGGCCTTATTTTATACAACAACCTACTGATGCAACATTTGATACATCTAAAAGAAATTTGTACAATGATGTAAGCTTAAGGTGAGTCAAAAATGGATGTATATTGATTATTCTAAAAGAAAAAATTATTCCAATGTAAGAACTGGGTCTTGAGGTTTACAGTTTAAAAATTTAGTCTTCACATCAAAATAGTAATCTTAAAAATAGAAGAAAAAAACCATCTATTACTCTCTTTTGTTATATTGATGAGTTAATGGTGAAACAGGTCACATAATTTGATTTTAATTATTTGATAAATTATGATTGTGTATCGTAGATTTGCATTGAAAGTGCATTTGTCATTGCAGTTTCATTTTTAAACCTCAACGTTACAATATTCACAGATGAAGATAAATTAATGATAAATAATACCTGTTTGAAATGAATGAAACTTCAATAGTAAATTTAATTTTATTCAGATTGGTCATCAAAAGATGAACATACATTTAGAGGTAAAGTGGTGAGTTTGGTTTTTACTTCACCTGCAAACGCCGCACAGATTTTATAAACAATAACATTTGCTTTGATATAATTAGTGTGTATTAACAAATTGTTATTTTACATTATGCTTCATGTGTTATCTACTACTTTTTATTTTATTACAGTTGTTTAGCTGGGGGTTATCCAAACCCTACGTACAAATGGTTTAGGGAAGACTATGAAAATGATAGATTAGTCGCAAGAGAAATTGACCCGCTTCAAGATGGTCGCTATACTATAAGTGGTGGGATTTTAATAATTCATAATCCACAGCAAAAACAGGATTATGCCACTTATCATTGTAAAGCAACCAATAAATTTGGTACAATAATATCTGAAAGTGTTCAACTCAATTTTGGATTCATTCTCGAATTTGTACTGAAGAGATCTCCAGAATCTGGAGATCAAAACTGGGGGAAATCAATCTATTGCGATCCGCCGAATCATTTTCCTTCTGTAAGATATTCTTGGTCGAGAGACTTTTTTCCAAATTTTGTTGAAGAAGATAGACGAGTTTTTGTATCCAATGATGGGGCCTTATATTTCTCAGCCTTAGAAACAATTGATAGAGCAAATTATAGTTGTAGTGTTAACTCTGAATTTTCTGATTCTGGAAGAAACGGACCATTCTTCCCATTGAGGGTAAATCCACATTGTAAGTTAATCAATCACTATAATCATTGGTATTCATTTAATACATGTTTTAGCTAATTATCAACAATTAAAATTTCCCAATAACTTTCCAAAAGCTTTTCCTGAGGCACCAACAGCTGGAAAAGATGTAAGATTGGAATGCGTTGCATTTGGATAGTAAGTTTTTATTTCATTTAAAAGATTTTGATTTAATGCCTATATTATTTTAGCCCTGTTCCTAGTTATAACTGGACAAGGAAGGGAGGAAATTTACCAAGAAGTGCCTATTTAACTAGTTATAATAGAGTGTTAGTTATACCGAAAGTACAAGTAGAAGATGAGGGTGAATATATTTGTCGAGCTTATAATGATAGAGCTAGTATTGAAAACAGTGTGGTTCTAAATATTCAAGGTAAGATTATGAAATTATTCAGAGCATAAATACAGCACTATATTGTAGCTGAACCTACTTTTACAATTCCTTTGATGGATAAGCACCTTGATAGTAAAGGTGAGCTTGTATGGACTTGTGAGGCATTTGGAGTTCCTGATGTGAATTATACTTGGTGGAGAAATGGTCGGCAGTTAGGTAAACGCTTGTACAAAACTTACAAAATGTTTTCAACTGAAATATAATTTTTTAGTAATGGGGTACATGAGTCCTGAAGATCAAAACAGAATAAGGATTCAAGATAATGTGTTAACTATTAATTATCTGGATGATGAAAGAGATCCTGGGATGTATCAGTGCAGAGCTTCCAATACTCTAAAAACTAGATATTCTTCAGCACAACTTAGAGTATTAGGTAATTTTTTGAAACACAATTTTCGCAATTAAACAAACCATTAATCTTTATTGCTATTAATCTAGTATAGTTAATATGTTGCTGCTTATATTTGTTTATTTAATGATATCTTTACAAACACTATCAAATATGACAATGTTTGATGCTTGAACACTTATATATACTCACCATGTGATCAATACCTACTGATGCTTAACTCTTTTGCACCTCTCTACTTTACTGTTTTCGATGTAATAATCTTCAATATTCTTCTTCTATATTAATACTTATTTTTTACACCAATCTATAACCCAGTTTAATTTGCTTTAAAGTATAATACAATAATTTCCATATAGTTGCTATGATCATTTAGTTCATCCCAGTTTTATTTTTAGCTTTCAAGCCTTCATTTAAAAAACATCCTTTGGAGTTTGAAACTTATGCTGCAGAAGGAGGAAACGTTACAATAAAGTGTCGTCCAGAAGCTGCCCCAACCCCTAAATTCGTATGGAAAAAGGATGGGAATATTATAGGTGCAGGTGGTCATCGTAAAATATATGATAATGGTAATCTGTTCATCAGTCCAGTTTCAAGGGATGATGAGGGATTGTACACCTGTATTGCTACAAATCAACTTGGAATAGATGAATCTAAAGGAAGACTTCTTGTTCTTAGTAAGAGTTGATTATATCGGTTATAAAATATAATGGTCAATGGTGATATTTTAGGGAAACCCCAACTTATTGAGCCCTTAAGAGAAACAATTATAATACCTTTTGGGAGAAATATTGATTTATATTGCCACGCGATTTCTGATGAAATGTTGGATATTGCGTATGTTTGGAAACATAATGGAATGCAGATCCGCGATATTGATGTAAAGAATTATCATAACAGACTAGTAAGTTGAATTGTCTCATAAAAATATACTTGATGATTATTTTATTTATTATTTGCAGAAGGTGGATGGTAGTTACTTAACAATTTCAAATACTACATTTTCTGACACTGGCGAATATGAATGTGTCGTAATATCGGCGGTTGGTAAAATAGTTTCTAAATCAAGAATTATCATTGAAGGCCCACCAGGACCTCCTGGAGGCCTCCAGGTTATCAACATTCAAAAAACATCTGCCACACTTCAATGGACAGATGGTGCGAGCCATGGTTCTCCTATCAACTATTACACAATTAGTGGAAGAACCAACTGGAATAGGACCTGGGTTAATATCACAAATTTCTTGAGAGCCACAGAAATCGACAGATACACTGGAAGAAAGGAAGCTGTTATTGAAAATAGCTTGACACCTTGGTCAGTATATGAATTTAGAGTAGCTGCATGGAACAATCTGGGGATGGGAGCACCTTCTCAGCCAAGTCCGAAACATTCCACTCCACCTGATAGGCCCTTCATTGCACCTAGAAATATTGGAGGTATGTGAATTTATGTATAATCTTTTTCTTAACATTTAATGACATACGATAGATTTTTTGCATACCAGATTAATGGACTATTTATATTCATGTTCATTTCATAATCAAAATTATTTTCATAACATTTGTTTCAATAAGAAAAGAAAACCTTCGTGAGGATTTAAAAATTTTTTAGGTGGTGGAGGTAAAATTGGAGATTTAACAATAAATTGGGAACCACTGAGACAAGACGAACAAAATGGCCCTGGAATATATTACAAAATTTTCTGGAAACGTAAAGATTTTGAAACTGAATTTCAAAGTCAATCTCTTAAACAATTTGGAAATGTTGGTACCGCTGTAGTAAATATTGACCTTCAATATTATTATACCCCATATGTAGTTAAAGTTCAAGCACTTAACGATTTGGGGCCAGGACCTGTGAGTCCTGAAACAATAATTTATTCTGCTGAAGATATGCCACAAGTGGCACCTCAGCAATGTGTAGCAGTGTCTTATAATTCAACTGCGCTTAATGTCAGTTGGATTCCTGTTGAACAAACTAGAGAGAACATTAGAGGAAAGCTCATAGGACACAGAGTATGTTTTACAAAATATTTCATTGGTTTAAAGTCTAATGGGTGACTATTTTTAGATTAAATACTGGCTAGAAGGCTCTCCTGAACGAAGTGCCGTTTATTATCTATCTAGAACTACTAGACCTTGGGCTTTAATAGTCGGTCTTCAACCTGATACATATTATTATGTCAAAACCATGGTTTATAATGCAGCAGGTGAAGGTCCTGAAAGTGAACGATACAAAGGTACGTATTAAAAATATTAACATTAACAAGAATTACAATCTACGGGTTTGGTTGCAGAACGAACATTCAGAAAGGCTCCACAAAAACCACCTTCATCTGTTATAGTTGAAGGAATCGATCCTTCAACTGTTCGAGTACAGTGGCGGTATGTCCAACCTTCATTGGAGGAAGAACCACTGCAGGGTTACAAGGTAGGATTCAGTGTGTCAAATTTTATCCTCAAATTACTATAATATATATTTAGATTCGCGTCTGGGAAAGTGATCAAGACTTGAGCACGGCAAATGATACAGTTATACCTTTTGGGGGGAAACTGGAAGGTTATGTTAAAAATCTTTCACCAGGAAAGACTTACAAATTGAGAGTATTGGCATATTCTAAGGGTGGAGATGGGCGAATGAGTTCACCGACTAAAGAATTTATGATGGGTATGTTAAATGAAAAATAATTTGGTTTGAAATCATCGATGTGTAATTATTAAATAAGTTCCATTTTAGGGAGACCTCAAGACTATCGAAGCACAGCTAGTAACGTACAAATTATTACATTATTTCAGATAGCAGTTGTATTATTTTTCATAAGAAATGTTTGATGTTAACGTTAAATGATTCAAAATATTTTTGATACTTTGTTTTTATTGATTTGATTAGTTAGTCTTACTTATAGGTTAAGAAACAAGACGATCAGATTTTCGAATTTTTGTACTGTAAATTATGTTATATGATTAGGTATGACTCCGTCCAGTAAAGATTTTTTTATTTTTTTTTGTTACTTAGAAGCAAAATTTAGAACATAATTAGTACTTGTGATTATGACTAATTGTTAATCACGACAATAATCAAAACTATTTTAATAATTTGATTTTGCTTCTCAGTCAGAATTATTTTGTTTACAACAAAGTATTTTTATATCAATGTTTTATTATATTTCTCTCAGGTGAAACAATCTGTTTCAGAAATAAAAAATGATATGAAGTACGTATTTGATGTTCATTGTAGTTTTAAATTTAATTGTTGGAGTCCAAGGGATAGAACTTTGAGGGATAGAACAATAGGAATTATATGGACCATTTATTATGAAAATGGTATATAAATTTTGTATAGTTTAACATTACACAAAGTCAAAATATACAAATGCTACTAGGATTGCTGTAAAGATGTCACTGATAAAAGCTAAGAATACTTGAGTACCAAGAAATATGTTTGTAACATGTCTGCTTGCTGCAACAGATCTATTACGAAGTTTAAATTGTGACTTATTTTAGTTCAACACCAAAACACATCAGAAAGCATACATAACAATAAACATTAAAATCTTTAATTTATACAGTGTGTTCTATAAGTGTGTGAAACTATGATGGATTAGACAGCAGTCACAGAATTTTGAAGTTTTCTTTGACAAATGTTTAAACATCAACGCCATCTGTGAATCCAAACTTACTAAACATAATGTACAAATTAAAATCATAAATGGGAATACTACAGAACAAGTAAATAGAATACACAATACTCTCAAACATTTAAATGTAATATATTCTCATTTTCATTCCTACTCAATTTTAATAGATGCAGATTTTCTTTCCAATACTTCAAACGAAGTCTGTGGGTGCTGTTGCAGGGCATATAATCATTTCTTGGTGCCAATTGCTCCATAACTTTAGGCTGAATAAATTCCAAGTTATCCGAATTATTGCAAATAATCTCTGCCAGAGTTGTTTTTCGTATTTCACGCAACTGATCCTGAGTAAACGCTTGTGGATGCTGATTCGTTTCATACCAAAATCGGTCGCCATGTTTAATTCTATAGAATTGATCATGGATTAAACAAGTTAATGTTGGTCCTAAAATGCTTCCATTTAGAGGCGTTTCACTTAGAGCTCCTGTGTAAAGATCAACATCGTCTACAGAGCTATAAAAAAATTTAAAAATGAAGCAACATTATGGCCCATGTAAATTCAGTACCTGTAAATAGCTTGAATGTTTTCTAAAGATTTTGGGTCCATGTCATGTTCTAAATTAGAAAAATTTGTGACGGCATTAAAGCCACAATGTTTTCGCCAGTGTGGATAACTTGGTAGACCATGGTCACGTCCTCTCTGGATATTTAAAGCTACCAAGTCTAATCCACATAATTTCGATTTTGTAGTTTTATCAGTTTCCCTTTCAAACATATGAGACTTCAACTATAAATTTAAAAAAAATCAGTATTAATGTTCATTATTTTTGTTACAATAATATTACTTCATTTGTAAAGTAAGAATCACTAGGTTCGGTAGATGTATTCAAAGCTCCTCGAATTGTTCTGTCTAGTCCTCCAGGTTTGTACAACTCGAATGGATTGAAAAGCATTTTATGCATTTGGATGTAGTCCGGGGTGGAGTTTCGTGAGGACAAAAGCTTCATCATACTAGGAATTATCGAGTGAGCAAATCTGAATGAAGCTGTTGCAAAGTTATTTGCTATATTCGGGTCGATGTTTTCATTGTATTGTGTACTATAACCTTCACGCTTTGGATTTAAATCAGATTTTCGCATTAACTTTTGGCCTACAAATATAGATTGCATTAAGTTGGAAAAATTGGATTCTGGAGATTACTTACCTAAAAGTATAGGTAAAAATTCATTGTAAGTAATGTGCTGCATCTGTGCGATTATTACTCTTCGTACTTCTTGAAAAATTCTTTCATCGTTCCAGTGGGGGTTCATTGACGACAAGTTTTTTGCTATATTGTTATGCTGTCGAACCCACAACAAATGCATCGTTGTTAAATGCAGGTTCTCATTTGCTCTTGAATCGCCTTCAAACATCATGTACTGTATTAATTTTCATTTTGATTCTGATTGTTATAATTTTTGATGCTAGTCATTACTGATGTTACTAAGAGTAACAATTATGCTAATCCAATGGCATTTTTTCAAAAGAAGTAAAGATGCATGGAAATCTCTCAATTTTTACCCAAAGGTCAATTTTAGTGTTTAGTGTTTAGAAAGAAATTTGATGAAAACAATAATTATTACAATTCAAGTTAGAGTAAAATTTTCACGGTGAGGGAGTAGATTATATAATTATCAAAAGGAGGTAAAAATGAATTTACAAGAGGTGTGATAGGATAAAACGTAAACCATGAATTAACAGTTATGGTGACATATGTAGGTATATTTCAAATTACCTGTCATAAAACAGTACCTGCCCATCTTTTCTTGATCTTCCCTATTGCATCCATCATTCAAATCTTCAGATAGTGGTAAGAGGTTACGACCGTCCCTTGTTACATACACTTTCATTGTGCCATTTTTTAGGTCCCTTAATTTTCTCGCTGTGTCCTCATCCCTTCCGTATATCACGGAACCATCGATGTAAGCAGTCGCCTGATTAAGTTGTTCCCTAGGTCCCAAACAGTTAGTAGGAGCCGGGGATGATCTGACGAATTCGAGACATGTCACGTTGTACCGCTGAAAAGGATCGTCCGAATCTAATATCACTGGGAAACACTCTGGAGATGTATTATTTCCATTTTCGCAGCACGATATTGTACTACCGTTGGATTTCTTGCTAATAGCGGTGGCTGTAATATCATGGTCTAAGAATTGTCCCCAGATTGCCAGCATTACAGTGAACTTCGAGTGTTGCCTCAGATGTGGATAATGTACTACGAGACTTACTTTTCGAGCTGATGGAAGAGATCTAAGATGTTTGGATGTTCTTGGCTGACTAATACCTGAAAAAAAACAATCAACTTTTGGACACAATCGATAGTTTTCTTACCATCTGCATAGTCTGGAGGAAGAGCTCTTCTGAAAGGTCGGTAAGCTACACCGAAAGTATCGGGAAACTTCAGATTGTTACAGGTTCCGTTATAGGATCTAAATCTTTGAAAAGTATTGCACTCAATTTTCCTCTCGTTATATATTGAGAATGATTCATTCATTTTTGGGCACATTTTATTTATTTGTCCGGGATGATTTCTGAGTATTGAAAACCAATATAAAAATTTGTCATTATTGCTTAATGTATCCTTACTTGCTGAAATGTTGCGTTGCATATTCTTCAACAAATCCAACTTGCGACAAATTTCTTGCCCTTTCACTTGTCGCAATGGCCATTTGATGCCTAAAACTTGGACTTTGCAAAATTAAAGAAGGTATATGGTTTTCGATCTCATCTTTCATCAAAAGACCCTTCCCCCCGGCTTCAAGACATTCTTCCCAATACTTATTATTGATAGTTTCATTTTTAAAATCGACGTCGGTTATTGGCCAGGGCTTATTTAATAAAATTAAAGCTGGAGTGAGGGTTACGGTTTCAGCTGCAGTTGAAATATCTGTAGAATTTTCACTGTAATTCTCATGCTCAATGCTGTAGATTACTATAATTATTATAGTAACCAATACAATTGATCTGAAAAGTAGATAAGTAGGTAGAACCATTCTGACTTCCTTAGTTAGCACTACTTACAAAAATATAGCGCATAAGCAACACTGGAATTGTTTCACTTTCCTCTTACGCTCTCTATTAATGCTGGACTCGAAAAGGTATTGTTGGGAAGCATCAGGGAGAAGCCTCGTTGTTTCATTAGGTTGAGCCATTTCTACACAGGCGAGTTAAGCAAAGAATATTTAACATTTTTGGCATTGTAACTGATATTGGAATTTGTAAGGAAGTAAGGAATATTTTAAATGGTTTTTTACTTGTTATTGTTTGTTCAATTGTTATATTTATGTATGTGTGATATATGCATACAAAAAAGATCTACAGGAATAGACAATTTTATTAAATTCCAGTGAATGTCTGGCAATGGTTTGGTTGACAATCTTTCACAATTTAGCTAATTTTATTAAGTGTCATTTTTAACTAGAAATAATTAATTTTAGATCGATCTACTTTGGAAATATATGTTAATTTTATGCCCGAAACTGATTAAATGAATAATTTGGGAACCAGTTCAGCTCTGTTCTATACAAATCGCTTATGTTAAATTTCTCAATATCTGTCAATTATCAATTATCTCAATATCAATTTCTCATTCCTATTTTTTAGGTAAAAACTAATTGAACAATATGTAAAACCTGTATAAAAATCGTACCTGAGGGTTTTCTCACGGATACTCTGTAACTAATAGAAACACACTCAACCCGAGTCAATTACGAACTGAAATGTGGTAGGTGGTGAAATGAATACAGAAGCCAATCAAGCATATCGTGAAATCTTATATGTAAGCTTTACCCCACTGTATTAACTGGTGTATTATTTCAACAAAAACATTTATTTACCTTAATATGTGATATCGATGAATTGTAAACATTTTCACTCCTACAGTACTACTGCAATTATGCAAATACCCAATTTCGTTATTTTGGTTAGTTTGTTAAAAATAATGACTTTTAAAATGCACTTCATTAAATCTTGTCACTAGAATCGTAATAACATGTAAATGGTCGTGGAAAGAACTAAATAAACTACTAAGATAAAACGTTTGTATTTTAATTAATGAGATATTTCAATTTTTCCATGTCCAGGACTCAGGATTCCGACATGAACAATTCGGTTGACCCAAAAGCCTACCAGAGGGACAGCGAAAGACGCAACTGCTGAGCAGGACAAAGGAAAATACGCAAGGACATAATGAGGACGGCACAAATTTATTTGCCACTTGGTAAGTCTGGCCCATGAATATCCATAGATGTAAATAAGCATAGCGCTTATCCAGGAACCATGAATCGTGGGCAACAAAATCGAGAAATTGGGTGGATCATGGTAGATATACCTTTCTGTTTATTTTATTTTGTAAGAAATGGTGCTTCACTAACCAATCTTCTTCAAAAGCACTATAAGATGCCCTTCTCTGGTTTCCTAGGTAAGCCTTTGGTGTCAGACGATATTATAAGCCCGTGGTGAAGATTTTACTTCACTAGGTCTTATATTTTTTGAGGCATCGAAAGTTTTTTTAAAAGAAGAGCAAATTATTTATCCAGCATTAATTATGTTCTTCGGAATTTGAGGAATTCGTGCAATTCGCATTGCCAGACGATTGCGGAGCAGCCGTCCACATTTTAGTGTCAAGATAGCAGAAAAGCGAGTAGGTGAAGAGATGGCTGTATAGATGTTTAAAAGCGTCATCTATGGGGTAGTAATGAAACGAACATTAATAGTAGTGAATATCCCAGGTCCATAAGATTGCAGTTTGGAATATGTACGTTAGATGGCGGCCTACCGACATTAATATAATTTCACAAAATTGACCAGATTTCGATACTTATGTAAAAAGAGCCGCACAAGATCTATTTAATGGGTCAATTTTAATGCCATGAACGAATTCGAACTCTATTAAACTACTAGGATAACTTATACGTTGTATAACGTGCAAACTAATTTGCATCGCCATCTTTTTATTTATGCTACGATTACTACGAAAAACGGTGAGACATTGGGTGTACGATCGGACTCATCTTTCCAGCGTTGCAGAGTTCTTTTCATCATTATTACATCTGAAAGAAAACTACGTTTTTAAGGATTTCTATGTTTTCCACCATTGATTCCATAAGACGTCTGGATATTTGGGTACTACTCTCTAGAGGGCGCCATTGAACAGCAACTGTTGTTCTGGTCATAAGTTGGGGTAAATATTGAGAATTATGAGAAGAAAATCCTCACAGTTGTTTTAATATCGAGTTAAGACAAACACTGCGGCCAAATTTGAACTCGATTAGGACCGTTAGATTCGTTGACAATAATTGGACAATATCCCTGGGTGTATACAACCCGCCGAGCAGAGCGCTTGCCACCTCTTCACCTGCTCGCTCTTCTGTTATCCTGATACCGAGTCGTGGCCGTTTCTCGTCATTTGTTGTAGGTGATGTAGCGTTGTTATTCAATCAATTCGCAATTATTTCGAAAACGAACATAGATCTTACAAGCAGCAGATTCCTAGTATCGAATTTTTTCTCAGATATCTTTATTTTACTTATACCTTTTATATTATTTAATTTTATTGTGAATAAAACACGTTTACATTGTAATTTTAACGAAACTATTTCACTGTTTCTCGCTTTTGCATCGCGCTTATCACTAACTCACTTTTTTGTCCGGCTGTGCTCGATTTTTTGCTCGGTCTTACTTTAAACACTTTTTTAATGTCTCTACCAGAAAAATAACTGTGAAGGTTTTATGTGTAGTGATAAATTTGGATTCGCACAGTTCACGCGTAAAGGGTAGACGTGTTTTAAATTACCGGAAATTTAAACAGGAGATTATTTAAAATTTCCCGAATTTTGGTCGCGTTTCCTATAATTTTTTTAAATGACTTTACGTGTCGTCTGAAATTTTTTTTGACCGCGGAGTTCGTTTTAATTAATCGAAGACGGTTACTGACGCGTTTAAATGATTTTTGAGTTTAATGTTCGTAACTTTTTGATTAATTAATCTTTTGGAATTATTCCTTACTTTTTTAACGAGGGTGGCGCGTGTGATAGGTAGTGATTTTATGCGCAGAAGTGGCCATAAAGGTAATTTCCTTAAAACAATTTTAATTGTAATTGTTTCTGTCGCCATATTTTCAACGATTTTATTAATTTTTCAGTAAATTTCTTTGTATAAACTGTTTTTGTATGTATCTTATTTTATTTACAATTCTAGTTGTTATACCAGTGTTTTGCTTTATTTAGTGGAACAGACTGAGGGTTCTTTATTTCATTTTAGTACTTTTGCTTCAGGTTTGCTTCACACCTTTTGGCAGAAGGAGCAGGAGCAGTGGGTCTCATGCCGACGTGTCATTGTCAAATGGTTTGTTTTTTCATTGAATTATTTTCGAAATACAGTTTACTTCTAATTTAATATTGTTATAATTCAACTTACTAATTATTATTAATTTTTCTTTTCAGGTGAGTATTTCTCGGCGGCAGTGACACAGAACTTCAGATAAGGGCAGATTTATAAGAGAGTAGCAGCTGTTTATAAGGTGAGTTTTTTATATGATTGCTGAAGGGCTGTTTAGTTTGAGATTCGGTGTTATTAATATTTTTAGGTAAGTGTCGTAGGCGCAGTGGCGAACAATCCGTGTAAGGACGAAAGTAACGGTTAGTATACTTAAATTTTTTTTGAAATTTTATTCTCACTACCTTATTTTGTTGCTAATGTTTCTGTTCTCTATTCAGGAAGCTGTCATATTAGCAGCAGTGGTGTACAACTCCCAATGAGAGTGGAGAGGCAAATATGGCTTTCTTCTATTGGTTAAAGTCATGTAACAGCAGATGTCTTGGCAGAATTACTGAAGCAACTGTCTTTCAAGGTTAGTGTTTTTACATTGTTAATGGGTCATTTTATTGTTCTTATCACTTAGTAAATCATCATTAATATTTTTCCATAAACTTGCGTCAGTTACATCATGTGTTATACTTCGTCTTTGGTGAACAAACTGAACTGTCATTTTTGAAAACAAATTATTTCTTTAACAAAAATTTTTTCAACTCATGTGCATAACTTAAAATTTTTGTTAGAAGTGCGTTTTTGGAATTGAAACCAACGTAAGCTGTGAAAATGAAGAAAATGGCAGTTATAAAATATCGTTATTGATATAATCTAACCTGGGCAAACAAGACAAAAAACAATTTTAATTTTGAAATGTTTACTACGCTCCAAATTTCGATTTCACGTGTTTTCACACCGAATGACCTAAGAGAGTATATGATTGATATTTTCTGAACTAAAGCAATGCTTCTATACGTACCAAGCGAATTCAATTTAAGTTATAATTTGATGGACTAGTTCACTTACTATGTAGGCATACTTATCACGAATTTATTACGTTTTTAAAATTTTCAACAACCCATTTGGAACACTTAGTGCCCTTCAGTTAAATATCCTATTTATTTAAAATACTTTGTATTCTGGATCAAGTGTTTGAATGGGTCCACAACAGCCGTTTAAATTTTATACCGTATGTTCATCCTAACCTCTCTCAGTGGCGTTGCAATGGTGAATTTAACGACAAATTTAAATCATTTTTGTAATTTTTAAATGGTTTCTTTGAGATCTTGTTGGCGAAATTAATAACGATAATAATGACGTAAAGAGTGCAAATGCTGCTGTAAAAGCAATCGTACAAATCTGGGAATTTTCAAACACCACGTTTAATTTAAAATATTTATTTTTGTTTAACAGTAGAAAGTAAAATCTCATTGTCTGCTACTGTAAAAAGAATATGTGAATTAACTAACCTGTCACGAACAACGATTCATCAGGTTATTAAACAAGGTAACGTAGTTGATCATTCAGTAAAACGAAAACGTGTCTTGTAATAATATTAATGATGTTTTCAGAGAAGTTATTCAACGAACAATTTACGATACTTACACCTTAAACGAAGTTTGAACACTAGAAATAATATTTTCTTGCAAAATTGCAAAATTTAGATGAATGTGGATATAGTTTCGCTTTAACGTACAGTTTTGAAATTTGAGTCGCCAATGGTAATTGTGGAATCACCCCGTATTATGTACTTGAGAAACATTTTAGCATACCGCAATAGCAATCGAAGTATTATTTATTTAGAGAAACCTGGAGTGATAAACATGACGTCAAACACGGTTAGGTACATGGTTGTCAAAATTGTGCTTTGCTCGAAGAGGGAAAGAGTTATCATTTTGTATGCTGGAAATGAACCGGTTTTATTCCGAACGTTTTGTTTCTTTTAACAAAAGCTATCATTTAAAGTATTGCCGACTATCACTAAGATATGAACGCGTCTTTTAAAATGTGGTTTGTTGAACAAATTATTCCAAGTATTCCACTAAATTCGGTAATTGTTGTGCATATCATTCCCTGCAATTTCATAAAATCACACATTTTAACAGTAAAAATGCTGAAATAGTACATTTTATGAATTCAAGGGGTTTAGCTGTTACAAATTCATCACTGAAAAATATTATTAGCCCCAATTAAAAATCAAATTAAACATTTAGCAGGGAAACGTGGACGCAATGATTTAAGATGGCCTCATTATTACCGCGTTTTTAATTATATAGAATTAGTTTGGGCAACAGTAAATGTCGACCAACTTTTACAAATTTTGTAACAAAAATATAAATTTGGAAAATTTTAAAAGCATCACCGTAGCTCCAATCGTTATGAAATTTGATAGATCACTTACCAGTCATCAATAAGTTTCAGATTATTTCTTCAATCCGCCATACTACGGTAGCTACGTTTTGAATTTTGTACATTTACCCCCTATGAGGCGTTAGATGATCCTTTAATCTCATTTAATAGTGACATTTTGGCGTTATCTTAATCTATGCAAACTTCTAAAGGTATGAAACAGATGAAATTGAAATAAAATATATATAATAATTATTAGCAATTAACGCTCTTGTAACTTTTAAATGGTTAATTTTATTTTTTCCATTTCTAGTTTTTAGTTCGATGGCTTCTGAGGTAAATGAGGGAAAAAAGAATTTTTTAGTTTGACCCCATATAATAATATTTTCAATATATTTATATAGAGGAATTAAATGTATTTCTAGAGATCTCTCAAATGACAGTTCACGCGATCTTTCTTTTACTAATATTTACTAATAAACTTGTTTTTTAATTTTATACAACATTGGAATATACAAACGTAAAACATTGAGACGGGTTTGTGTTTCGTTGAAGGATTTTCTTGATGGAGCATATTTTAAAATTATCTCTGCTTTAATACTCGATAAAAATAGATGTGAATTCATTTTTTGTATAAGCAATCATCTCTCTAAACACGACGTTTTACATAAGATTTGACGTTTTGTAGGTAGTTGAGGGCTAAGCTACTTTTATATATGTATCTTACATTTTCAAAGGATTTCCAGTTACTTTACAGATTTGAAATTTATAATAGTTTTTCAGAGATTTTCAGAGAAGTTTAAGGACTTCTATGATGTCACCGTTAAAGGAGTTGCAATTGTCTTAAGTAAATAATGAAGCTTAAAATAGAATTAAAGACGTGAAAGGAGTTCGAACGCTTCATGGGAAGTTGTTTTGTAGATTGTTTTTTTGTAATATGAAGTATCGAATTTTTAACTTGGATGTAATATTTCCAAATGTCGAAATCAAATGAAAAATATATCATATCTGTTCGTTGAGATTAACCGATGTTTAAAAATTGATCTCTGTGCTTCAAGTTCCTTTTTACCACAAATTCGTACTTATCTGACCCGGTCCATTGCAGTCGAGAGATGTGTTAGTCACTTCTGCTTAAAATTTGTACTAAAACTCCCAACAACCTAACAAGAATTTTGTTGGGAAAACTGAAGTAATTAATTGTACGGGGCATAGGCCGATGACCGACGTATAAAGGTTCACACGTCGGTAATCTGACCTGTCATTTCCTCAGTCGACGAGAAATTATTAGTTTCATGCATTTTTGCTACTAGTTCTAAGATTTGTTGAATAAATGTTATCTGCAATAATTTTTAATGATGATTAACGCCAATGAAGCAATTAACCGATTTATAAGCATTTATTGTTTTTGGCAAAATATTTCTCGTCATTATGAAATAAAAATTATTTTAGATTTGTGTCATTTTTGTAATGATTACTTAAGAATATACTGTGAATCTTTGTACCACCGTCAAATTAAGTTTGCAGTATTTTACTATATACTTCTGATTTATTGTTAATTCATGATATGCAACACTTTTAAGGCACAAAGTCTTGACATGCGTATTACATTTGTTAATTCATAATTTAAATCGATTAACTCTTGGCTTATTACTCTTGACTTGTAACAGCTCGGATTATATGCAAAATGGATATTTGTTGTGAAGGGCTATATTAGTAAAATATTGATTTTCCCGGTACTTCTAGGCTTGTTTGAACCAAATAAGCTGTTGTCGAAACGGCAT
This sequence comes from Cryptocephalus primarius, assembly GCA_963576515.1. Classification (NCBI taxonomy): domain Eukaryota; kingdom Metazoa; phylum Arthropoda; class Insecta; order Coleoptera; family Chrysomelidae; genus Cryptocephalus; species Cryptocephalus primarius. Next base: position 7,450,585 of record OY754936.1, read on the forward strand.
AAATTGCATATTTTTTATTACTTTGAGCATGTTTTATGAAAAACAGCATATTTTTGCATATGTAGCATATTTTCGTTGGTACTGAATTCCAGGGAAGTTTTCGTGAAAATGTTCCTCTATATGGGTATGGCATATGGATGTAATGGAAATTACAGCGAAAATTATCTGTATTCTTCACCAGTAATCCCCCAAAAATTTTAAATTAAATGATAATATTCAGGTAAAACTGATAATCACAATTACAGCTTCACAATAATTTACGATAATAGTTATACTATTAATACTGTACCCCTCGACAAAAATTGTCGAACCGAATTATCTTTGCTGTCTATAACTAAATGCCTCAGTTACACGCGAGGAGTTTCGGTCAGCCTTCATTGAACAGTAGACAAATTTTGCTTAGCGAGATCCAAAATTTGGTGACTGATGGTCGATTTTTACACTTTGATACTTAAAATTTTTATGTCGATTATAATTAATCACCATCTGGTGACCTTAAACCTCTTGATGTGACCCTCTTCGCGATCTTAAATAGATATTTTTGAGCCGTATGTATTTCTTTTTTCCGATGCCGCGGTTTCCTTCTATTTTAATTTCAAAATGCCTCCTAACAAGAAATCAAGAAAGCAACAGTTTGTTGATTAAATAAAACTTAAATCAATTAGTATAGCATATCCTATACAATATACCATTTTTGATAAATCTATGCTATATGTTATTTATGGCATCATTACAGTGAGGAATAACTACATTTATCATTTTCACATCAATGTCAACACCATAAGATTCAGACTTTATTGACTTTGAGTTATTATATACACACGTATGTCCTCTTCAGTTATTTGTTTTAAACTGAACTTTGCACTTTTATTTAATCTGTTTGTTTCGTAAGGTACGTCGATGTGTCTATTTCTAGAAACAGTTAGAAAATACTCGTTTAATTCATTAGGATTCATAAACTTCCATTGTAGACTTCCATGGTAGAATTAACATTTTTCCTCAATTGTTTAACAATCGTTTTATTTTTACATAACGAAGCATTGCCACATGCTTTCATTTATAATTTCGAACAACTCTTGATGAATTTTTCTTAACTTTTGGTACTTTTTAAGTGCTTTTCTTTTTAAATTAATCATGTTTTTAATATAATGCGATACATGAATTTACTTAAGTCTAAAGTTTGGTTTCAGTTTTCAAATTTGTTATTAATACAATTTGTGTCGTGACCAGGAATTTCGAAAGGATTTTGTTTAAAACGATGTTGAAATTTGTGTAGTTTCTGTATATAATATTTTTTGATTTAACTTTCCCTATGATGAAAAGCAGAGAATAGTCAACATATGATCTGGTTTCTAAAGTAAATCTAGAGTGTCACACTAGCCAAAAATTAAATTTTTACTTCCCATCCTTGTCGGTTTAACTATAATTTAAATGTAATCAATACTCCCTATAACAGAGCCATGCCTTTAATTTAATTTAAAATTGAAATTTATTATAAATTATTATTAAAATTTAATTTAAAATAATCATATTTTTATTCTAAAACTTATTTAATAAAAATGTCCCTTTCACCATTGCACTGTAGCTAATTTTATTGTTCGGTGATTTGGTGAACTTAGTGTAATCAATTGTCTCAATGAGTTGGATAGAGAGAGAGAGAGAGCATTTGCCCCCGGATAGATTTGCTACCCCTTTTCTGTATGCACATGCAGAACAAGCTGTTTTAAAACTGAGAAAAACAAGCATAACTTTTTCTATGGAGGGGTCAGTGCAGAGATGCGAGATTTCCACTGAATTGGTTCATGCGCAGTATCTTTCGGTTGGCAGGCGGACTCTGATTGTCGCAAATTGTGGCGCTGATTTAAACTTTAGGGATTTACACCAATCAGGGCCCACCATTACTGCGCATTAACCATTTCAGTGGAAATCTCGCACCTCTGGGTCAGTGCTGGTCTAATCTCATACTTTCCTTAGAGCTTAGATTCGTTTAGGGGTTTATTGAAATAATTACAGTTATAGAAACCGCCAAGATCTAATAAGAGACTTCTTATTGGTGGCGGCGACGCACTGAACTTTTTACAGGCGGGAAAAGACATCGTCAGCGGCCAATAAGACGCTCGAGTGTTTTACACCTCGACGGGTAGTGAACATTAGGCATTTGTGATAGTTTTTCTTGAATTTAGAATTTTCTAAAGCAAAAAAAAAGAACTTATCGGCATCAGATTTTTTTATGACTTGTCAGTCGATCTTTCAAAGTGATTATATAAAAATGAAATAAACAAATACACATTCATTCACACACGCGCACCTAAGCGCGCGCGCCACAGGTAAAAGGTAGGTAACATTGCAAATTACTATAATAGCACGTTACAACACACATACGGTAAGGCAGTGCAGTGTTGATCAGTGTTGATTCGGTGTAGCCGTTGAGCAGACGCACGGTTCACCGCTTGCGCCGCGGTTCGATCTATACGTGTATGCGTCCGTTTGTATACTCTCGACTTATTCGTGGGTTGTATTTGTATAGTTTAGAAACACTTTCACTTCCACTGATTATTTACAAGTGTTAATGTTGGCGTTAACCCCGTGTCATATCCCCGGTTTCTATATATAAATGTCGATTCTCGAAAATGACACGGCTAAAAGTGAAACCGGACAAACATTTTTCGTTTTCCTCTAGTAAACAATCCTCTTATTATGTCAAATGAATGTTTGGATAGATGTTTAAATAAAGGTATAGTGATGTAGGTGTGTTAGTGGACACGTGTAATTCGATTGTATTTTTAGGGAAATCGTGATAAACATGGAAGACGACGATGTAACTGTAAGAGTTGGTGTCAGGTAAAAATTCCTTTTATTTTAAAATCAACCCCAACTTACCCCCCGTTTTCAAGTTTTTACTTTCCCCTTTCGAACCCAAATAAGGTTCACTGCTTTAATTTTATATTCTCACTAAATAAATGATGTTTCTTGTTATGTTCATGTAATTATAGTTTATTAACCTGCGGCTATTCTTATCTTCACTTGCTATCAAGTTTTAGTTTAAGTAAAATATGACTTACTCAATACTTTCTTAACATATAATTTTCAAATATATCTTCTTGCTACTGTACTTTTGTGCCCGCTATGTAGATGAACGAAACACTACCTGCCTCACAGGTAAACCTCGAGGTATACTTTCTACCTACCCTTGTCAGGCTTGTACCATATACAGAGCGTCCCTAAAATCTTAACCACCGGTTACTTTCTACATTTTAACCAAACTGATGTCTTTCGCTTGTCCTGAATTTGGTCTCCGATTTCGAAAATATTTGGTATGGTCATGTGGACATAAATCATGGGTTAATGATGATACGTTTTGTTATCGATGGTCTCCTCGTTATGAAACGTGGATGTCATGATATAAATCGTTAGATTATGTTTTTTTCGTAATAAAACGATCAGTAGTAAACTTGGTTGCATTCCGTTTGATGCATAGGTATTTTAATAGAGCTTGTGTAATCTGGTAATCTGTTATTAGAAGAAACAAGTGCATGATGAGATGAATATTTAATAAGAAGCAAATAATAAGTATATTTTAAATTGGACTTCCACGTAAAAATTAAATCGCACTTTCTACATTTTTGCATTATTTTCTATTGCCTGGGAGGAGTTTTGTATTCTAGCCCAAAGTTGCTTTTCTGTATTTGTAGGAACCAAATAAGCTTTACTCTTCAACGCTTCCATTCAAAAAACATAAATGCTCAAATTTGGTGCTCAAAGTGAGCAGAAAATGTGTGCAACTACGTGTTTTGTGTAGCTCTCATATGGGGTACGTTGTATTTTCCGAAAGCCACCGCCAGATTCAAAAAGTGGTCTAAAATTGATAACTATTCCTTTCATGATTTTATCGAAATGGGAAAATTTATAATATTTTGTTACTGAAGCCTTAAACTGCAGTAGTTACATTGCGTATCTCTGGAATAGTTTGAGATATCGAATTGTTTGAAGCGACAAAATTTGGTGCCTCAAATCCCATGTGAATGCTACAAAATAACTAAAGACTTCAGCAGGTTAAGGCTGCAGTAACTATTGTTTGTCGGAAATTAGCAAAGTTACAAAATCAATTTTGACTGTAAAATTTGCTGCAATTGGGCTACTATACCGGTGGCTGGGATGTGAATTGGCTACTGCAGCATAATAGACACCAAAACGGATGTCTGCTACCCGATAATGCTAAAGGAAGAAAATTCGTTTATAACAACACTAATAGTTTTTAAATTTTATTTATTTATAAGAAGCATAGTAATCGGTTATGTTAGAACGATTTTTTAATAACGTTTTAACTCGATCGAATTTTATTGAATAAAAATAATGTTTGACGCGTTTGCATGCAATTTTCTCCACCAATATTAGCAATCAATTGAAACAGACAACAATACAAGGGATGAATTGCTAAAGACTTTTAGGCAAATGATTGCTGTCTACCTTTTTGGATGATTTTCTCGACATTTACCCTTTTTAAAAACCATTTTCAAGTATTTTAATTGCAATTGCAAATTTTATGGTATTACCTGTTCAATACACTACTAAGTACCTATGTATATGAAATATTTAATAGAGAAGTATTGTTTGTAACCCAAGCAAGAACAGAAATTTTTTTCAATGGACGTAATTAGGTACTGATCACAGGGTTCAAATAATTTTGACGATTACACATTATTGATATAAATTCCAAAAATCTTTAATGAAATCTACTACTTCCACTCAAAGTAAAGAAAGGTTGCATATATCATCAAGTGGTGCTAATGAAATTACACTGGACATGTTTTTTGTGAAAATAAATTTAAATTAATTTAATAATCAGCTGTGGTGCAGGAGAAAATCTGCAATTAACGATATTTAAATGCCCAAGTATTTATTTTTCAAACCCTTTAAAGCTTCCTGGAACATGCCAGGATTTCAAGGAAAAGATATTCCGTTCTAGATTTAAATGCCGGTTGAACTGAATAGGAAGCATCGTCTTGAGTTCCTGGAGTTTTCATTTTACGACTACTTCAAAGATTAGAATTCTAAGAAGGATCTTCTGTGTGGCGCCGGTGTTTTGTTGCATTTTTAACGGTTTATTCCGGGTAGTTTTAACAATTCTACGAAGGAATGTGGGTTAAACTTGCCTCCCAAGAGATTTCCCATTTCATTCAGTACCTTCTAGGAAACTAGAGGAATATTCCACTTAGTTTCGGTGGAATTCCTGTATGTGCTCGTATATAACACATAAAGTTTATTAAACTTAAATTGTTTAGAGCCAGATAAGTTCAGGTCTGTTCCATTTGTTTATTGCCATTAAGTTGAAGTAAATTTTACTTAGGGAGTGAAGTACAATTGCCAGTACAGATTCAAACCAAATAAAAACAAATTTACTTGTTACTTACTCAAATATTTTCCAAAGAAAGTCCATCACTCAAAGATAGGGAGGTGTGTGTTATTCATTGAACATCTGACCAAATTTCTTAATCTGTAAGTTATAGCTTTAAAGTTAAAATTTAAAGGAACTGTATATACAGAAAATTGAAGCCATAAGGAAATAATGACAGCTTCTAATGGATATCTTTAAACGAAACAACAGATATTCGAGGCCACCCTGTTGGTGGAACAACTTTAAAAAACTCTATCTGATATCCAACATTTACAAGGTACAAGTAAAAACCAACCACAAGACGCCAATGATTTTATAGATAGTATGAGTAAGCCTTACGGGAATCTTTTGAAAAACCTATGCATTTTAGGAATTTTACATCTAGAGGTAGTAAAAACGACAGTCTTATTGTTGGCAACAGATGCTGCTTCTTATATGGTAACCGCTGCCCAAATAATACAAATATTTTATGAATGAATGATTCACTTAACACGACCTACAACGTGTCTGTAAATTTATTAGGTAACCATTTGACGTATTAGACAAATGAATTTCTTCTACGAAAATGGTAGGGAGTTTAATTTCTTATTATTACAGCGATCTGAAACAACCGAATTGCCTGGGAAGTATATGTTAATGAAATATATTTACTAAGGATATATTAGTATGTATTTGACAATATATTCACGTGAATTTTGTATGAATTTTTGTTGCCTGGGAGTTATGTTATGTCATTATACATTCAGATAGATACAAAATCTGAGGATCATATTTAACCATCGAAGTGAACGTCCAATGGACCTCGATCCTACCTTTTCCGTGAGTGGATTAAAATTCTGACCGCCGGGGAAACGCCCATAGGTCCTTTTAAGACTCGCGGAAGTAAAATCGTTACGGAGAAAAGGCTTTCATTGCTGGCGCTAGAAAATTACCCTGTTTCGTTTGTCACACGATTTTTGACAATTTTGTCCAATCTGACAAGTTTGAAATGAAATGAAATGAATTAATTTTTCCCAAAAAATCCTGATATTTTAAAAACCTCCAAGTCGCAGTTGAAACTTATCAGCCTAGTCAACGAGTTCTGCTGTTAAGAATTAAATTCTTTGTTTCCATAGATTCTTACATTGGTGTTATTATTCGGGCCCTTCTTGCAGGAGTTGTCATTATTTCATAGTAGTTTCTGTGTCGGAGCTTACCAAGAGCAGACCATGACAAACCAATTCTTCCAGTTAATTTTTCAGTTAACAATTGAATTCGTGGTTCCACTTTGCTGTTAACATTAGAGCTCTTCTTGCAGAGTGTTATTATTTCCAGATAATAGACTGTTACAGATAGTCTGTATATTGCAGCTTACATTTAATGGCAAAATTCTTTTCCTAGTTTATTCTGTAAGTTACATAGACCCTTATATTACTATTAATAGTTGAACCCTTCTGGCAGGGTGTCAACATTTCTAGAGAATGAGTTGTAATATAATGAAGGTCACGAAACGCAAATAAATTCGCCATTTTATTGATCCACACATTGCTGTTATTTCATATTCGGGCTGTTCTATGTGAATTTCATCTAGTAATTCAAAAATTCATAATTCTAGCCCACACAAAAAGTATAAGTTTAAATTCTACTAGAACAATATTTTTAGATATGCGTTGAACAAATTGCCACCTAATTCCAGGGAATCCTATCTTGCATGTTACTTAAACTTAAAAGTGTTTACATTAGCCTCCTATGGTTATATAGGATGTCTTGAATTTGTGACATGCAGATTTCAATTTTGATTCTTCAATTTGTTCTTTAACTGATAGCGTGTTTTCCAATTGAAAATGACATATGCTGTAAGTGATTAACTACCCCGTCTTGAGAAGCGCCAGAAAAAAATAATTTTGGACTCCTTTTTATTGTCGAGACTTCACTAGTTTGCATGATAATCAAACGAAATGACATGTGGGCTCTACATTCATATTTCCAAAAGAATGCCCTGTATATTGCGAATACGTAATTCTCGCAACGTTACTGAAAGCTTTCGGAATTCAGTGCCATCTTCTTTTTATATTTCTAGAGTTCTAGAGGGTGAGGCGGTTTCCTTCCTTGCACACCTTCTGGATACACCTTTTACACCATTACTCTTTCATCTCGTAGAGCACCGTTGCATTCCTGCAGAATGCTGAATCGAAAGTTTTATGTTGCAAGAACTGCAGTATCAATTACAATGATGCATCGTCAAATGTATCCATATCGTGGGAGTTCAGTTACAGTATGGGTGAGAGTTACACAGAGTTCATTACTTTTGGAATGTATAAAAAGGAAATTTAGAACATTATTTTTACGTTTCTTTTCGCAACTCCGGACTGGAAGGTACATTTGTACAAGCCAGGGAAAATCGAGGCTTTTTGCACTCACCGTTTCCCTCGAAGTACTTCTTTTTAAATTGTATTGAATATGCCTAGTATTCTCTTTCATTCTATTTATCACTGTAGGCTGTTGAACTTTTTGTTACGCATGGTAAATTATCCATCCGGAATCAATTAAAAAAATATACGACCACTTAAATCTTACACCAAAGACGCAGGATCATAAGGAATTATATTTACCGTACTTCCTCGGAATGTCCAGCCGATCAAATGTGAGGATTTCATTTTAGTACAAGTTTCTGCAACAAATGATACTTGTTTTCTCTGATAATCACCATCGTTAACAAATCATTGACTTTATTCAATATAATTGGTTTGGGGCAATTTACTCAATTGTGCTCGTTCCACAATCAATCTGAGTATATAAGAAATTTTCAGACTTACAGTTGATCAATTTAGCTATTCCCTAGATGATAAATTGTTATCTCACAACACGAAAGTGGGATCACTTGGACAGCTAATTAATGAATGGCACCGTTGCCAATGTGTCTGTTACGCAAATTTATGTGTGTATAATTTATAAATAAATTACGAATCTCTAATGCAGTAAATTAAAAAATACAGTGTATTAATTTTTAAACAAAATTGACAACCATTCTGTAAAAATCGGAAAACAAAATATAGCTTAACATCAATGACAGTTCATACTAACTTGATTAATTATACAACAGATATAGTTCATTTGTTTATTTATAAATTATCTCCGAGGCGTTACTAATGACTAACTCGAATCTTAAAACTTATCATTATCTCTCTTCGATTTTAATTTATTATATATTTGATAATTTTTAAACACGTATCTGAAAATTTGTCAACAATGATAAACGTGATATTTAATGATACTGCTGAATTTCATGGTATTATATTCGAATATTGAAACGTAGATGGTGCTTATTAAGGCATCAAAGGTTATTTGTGCCAAACACGTTTAAAATGCGTATTGAAAGTATTGCGGGAAGACTAACCGATTTTCATTATATGTATTATAGAGCTGTATAATATATAGAATAACATGTAATCAGAAAATAGGAACTAACTAGTTTATTAGCCGTCTAGTTCGGTACAATTTATGCCACGCAGGTGTCACAATTCGAATCAATTATTTAAAAATGTATAAATCACGAATGAAGTTATCCAATTTATATTCAATTAGCAACCATGAAAAACCACTTTTTATTGAATGATTAAACATCTACCGAGCAAGCGGCATTTCTGTAAAATTAATAACTTCATTATTATTTTTAGCGTGGATTCACAGAGATGGCAAACATAAGAAATACATAAGCATAAAAATACAAACGAATTACATACAGCTGACTACTACTAGATAATGTAAGAGTTATTACGTTACAAAAATATGCACAACACAGTTGGGCTTTTTAACTTATTTTTTTGTCATTATTGTATGTTAGAAATTGCAAACGTAGATTTTATCCTTTTTGTGTTCAAAGCAAACCGAGGTCAAGATGTGGTCTTGATCAAGATAACACCTGGTCTGTACACCTATATTGATCTGATCAACTCTGAAGACAAAAATGGCTCGACTTGCATATTTCAACTGATAATTGTTCCCCTTTAGATGGCGCCATAATCACCCAAGATCAATAAAGTTTTCCTAATCCTAATATTCTACTTGTCTAGAGTCTAGTTCCTTCTGGTCACTGTAGAGCAGATTTTTTGCACAATATTTTAAATATTTTTCAGTTTAATGTCCACTTCATTAACTTGCGAGGTTTATACTCTTCTACCTTCGTTCTGGGTTTGAATTGTCTGGATTTGCTTATTGTGAAGACATCTTTCTTGATGGCTACTCCATATTATGAGCAGCATATCAACTGAACAGTGTCTCGACGACCAAGAGTTTTAAGTCACTGTAAAATTATCTGCAATATTTCCTATAGCTTCAATACTTATTCAACAGACCGTGTAAAAGTAAATTTTCTCTACATTGTATCTAAACTCTTGTCTATTCCAAAAGCCTTGTAGTGTGGAAAATATGAAAACGTGGATTTCCGTGCAAGACTCTGTAATTATGTAGTTGGGAATAAGGCTCGCCGAGTGCTTTCATGAATTATTAATTGTGAAGAGTTCACCGTGAGATCTAAACCGTCTATTCCTGTTAAGTTCGTGTACCTCATCTTCGTATTTCCCAATCGTTTATTAATAAAATCAATCTTGTTACTAACAACTAAATCGATAGTAGAGTGGAACAAAGGTATGGGTGATGTGCAATAAACGGCTGTACAGTTAGTCATCCACAAATTCTAGAAAATAAAAATAGCTCACTAAAAATTCAGTTTGTTTCGTAAATAAGTTTTGTTGTTAGTTTTTGATTAACCGTATCATTGTCGTTTAATACTTACGAAACAAATTTCCTTTATACCATCGAGAGTGGTGAAAATTGGGGTGAGGTGTGACCACACGTTTGTCGTGCGTTAATTTTTTCTACCAGGACTATGACTATAACTATGTTATGTCAGAAACATATGGAGAAAATGAAGGTGTGACGTTGTGTACAAAAATAATTTTGGACAGTATGTTCTTATTTTCTCGAATTTGCATGTGGATAACTTCACACCTGTATACAACAATGCGATCTTTCTGTTTATATTTCGTTTATAATGTTTGTGGCATGTGAGAAGTTGCAATGTATTACTCGAAAGGTCACTTCATGTATTACATAGGCAAACAAAGTAGGTGTCGTTTTATCACCAAATTGTAGAATCTTTCAAATACGTAATAATATTTCTTCGATAATGTCGTAATTCGTTTGGCAAAGGTCAGATCGAGACGTGAGATACATATCTGCACCTGACGAATTTATTGTAAAAAAATCAATGGTCATTATAATTAAACCTCACCAAATTATAATACATTTTTTACGTTTGTTATGTATTTTTTACCGGGTCTTGCAGGAAATGCAACTCGTTTGTTAATTAGATTAGGGGCAAAGAATAAAGCAAATTAGGCCTAAAATATAACACGGAAACAAAACAAGCTATTCTGGTTCCGAGAACAATAATAGCAAGGATATTTGAAGCGGAAAAGGCTATATATAGCTTTTATTGATGCATTTGAATACATTTGGTGGAAGGTTTAAATACATTAATACAAATGAATACTAATTTCCAATACACGTGGACTTGTTTCAAAAGGTGAGCTGTGAGGCGACTAAATTTATAAATTTGTCGTTCACGAGGTCTTCAAGCACATCAACATGTTATTAATTATTACTAAAATGTGAGTAGAAAATAGTTTATTACATGATATTTCTACTATTTTTGTTTGGACGACGTAAATAGGTAAAACCTACTGACAGTTTAGATTTTCGACCAAATCAAAATCCAGATCAACAGATGCTTTGGAGATTTATTTATTAAGTGACAGCTACAACTGCTCGCCCTAACAGTATTTGTCGTTTGCTTCAATACGTTATGCTCAGAGAGTAGTTGTCAACGATTTAAAAAAAAAAACATGAAAATGAAGTAAGCACTATAATTTTCCATTCCTACTGCTTTGCTATTGCAATTAATATAAAGTGTAGATCTTACTGAACAGTCTATTCTTTAGATTTCTAAACAAGGGATTTTCTTCGCCTTATTCATCTGCTGATAACTACCAGCGGACAGTTTGCAGCAACAACTATTGGCTTCATCGGTGAAGCAAGTAAGACTAGAAGTATCATTATTTTTATCCCTGATTAGACCAGCAACAGAACTCGTTGATGATTTTACTTCTGGGATTTATGACCCCTGGCCAAAAAACACCACCCTCGTCATCCGCAATCTGTAAACCCAACCCTGCAGTATATTTCAAAATAAAATTTCTAACTTTCGGAGAATCAGAGGTAAGAAATTTAATTTTGAGACGTAATAGAGTAGTGAGTTGAAATAGGGGATGATAGGAGTGGTTTCGAAATAGGGCTTGCATAACGTTCGACAGTACTTAATTAGCAATAAAATATGCAACAAAGCTCATTCTGGCACTTCCGTTTGTACCTAAGCACTATTGTGGCTTTTGCTGCTTAAGGGCTAAGGTAGAATAGATATTGATTTCGTAAACGGTTGCAACAGTAAATTTTGTTGCGTAATAAATAAGCAATAAATTATAGGATCGGTTAGAATCTTGACATGTGTAATGACTATGGCAACTTTATGGGCACCCATAATAATTCCATGGCGTTATATCGGTTATATGCACAGAAACGTGGTGATCGTAAAATATTTTATTGTGGCCGTTGTTTTTAATTATATTTTCAATTACATATTGTTTTGTGAAATAAATTGTTGTAATACTTTAAAAAGTTATTTCGTATTGAAACTTTCGTTGAAATATATGTATATCGTGTTGTATTAAAATTTTTTGAATTTTTGTAATAATCTAGACTGACATGGAAGTACTCTGCGTTTTCTAAATTGTATTAATAGATTACGTAAAAATCATTGCTCAAACAACACTGTCAGTGTCTTGACAGATCATCAAAGCACCTTCAACTTATGCAAACCCTTCAACGCTATGTATAATACAAATTCTCTTGCCTGTAGCTCATTAACTTTAGAACGTTTCTTGCAATCGGTCTAGCATCGTGTGTATCGTTCCAGGTTTCGTCCAGAAAGTAAATCATCTCGAAAATGTGCAATATCTTCAAGTTACTCGTGCCTCCATTTGATTAAACGAGTTGACTACTTGACCGTTATGTCATTTATCAACAGTTTTAAATTTGAAACCATTTGATGTCAAAAATCTCCACAAACTAGTTTTACAGCATTCAATTCCCTCTTCTTTTTATTCGTGCATTAATTTCGGCAAATTTAGCATAACTAAACTTCTCAAGGCAAGCGTTTGAACTGGGAGTCATTTACTGCTTAACAGTAGTCAGTGCAAAATGCAGTACAAAACAGTAATGCTGGGACTAGTTAGTCCCGAAGGAATCGCTTGCTTGGTATAGTGTCTCTGAAGGAGAAATAACCTACCATCTGAACCATGTGAATTTATACGGAAATCTTTTGAGGGTTATTTATTGTACCTTGTTTCGATTCAAGTAAAATGGTGTCTCATTAGAGAAAACTACTCGTTTAAAATATTTCATGGGTATTGCACGTTTACAAAATTTTCTTACACAAATTCCATGCGATCTGCAGGCTCTTTCTGATATTTTTCATTCTGTTCATCTGAAAGTGTCTGATTGGCAAGATTTGACCTGTACCTGAATGAAAGCTTATAAAGACCGTCTAATTAGGCAACTGGATCCAGGCAGATGATAAGTCCCAGTACCCTTATGAAGCTTATTCGTCTAATTTGTGGTGAAGAATTTTGAGAACATTTCTTTGACGTTAAAATTTAAAAACCTTTAAGAACGTTGGCTTTAATACAATACTGCTAAACATTGTCAAAAAAAACCTTCAGCACTGTCAATTTTTCATCAACATAAATTAGATTATTAGGTTAAACGTAATATTTATTGCCTTACAATTATAAATTGTGGACCTCCCATACCTAGACCCGTTTACAATGCCCACAAGAAAAACGATAACCGACGACTTGCCATTGCCCAAGTCTAATTTTGTTAATTTAAGTATCGCTAAAACAAGGTTACAGTCGAAAAAGTTGCAGCTTTATCTGATGGTGTCACATTGAAGCCCGTAAAGTAATCAAGAAAACAATTTATGAACCTACATGTACGCTTAAAAGTTCAAGCAGCATTTAAAAAATAAAAGGTGTAAAGGTGTAATGATCCTTATATGTCTTTAAGGAAAGTAAACAATGTAGTGACTAGTGCATCATGTAAGTACTAATTATTTTAGAGATGTGGTGCAATTGACTGGAAAAACTTTTCCAATCAATATGTAGTAATAAAATTTTAAATCTTGGGTATTAAGTGGAGACAGTAGTAAAAAGGAATACATGGTCTGTCCAAAAGCGTTGAAAAATTGATATAATTATCGTAAGTCAAAGTGAAACAGTCAGTTTTTTCGTTAAATGAAATGAACACAAATAAAACTTTACCCTCTCCATTATTTTTACCGCTTCTGAATTTTTTAGCTCTAATATATGTAAATAGGTTTTTTTATTCAGTCGCTTCATCTTGTTTCATTTAGTTTTCATGTACACTTACTTTTTATCTATTACAATAGAAATGTGACCTACCTTGAGAGATCTTTCCCTTCCTGTATTTAAGCCGTTTAAAATTCCTTTAGGTATTTTATCATAGATTGCAATATCATTGTGCAAGTCATCCGGTTCCTAACCTGTGAACCGTTACATTACTTTTGCAATCTCTTAGAATTAAATCTATTAGTTTTCACATCAGTTATTCATAGACCCAATTGGTGAGAAAATTTAGGAAATCTGTAATGCTTATAAATCATTTGTAAGACAATTAATTTTCTCTGACGAGGGATCATTAAAGGGACATGAAATTTTTGTTACTCTGCGCGTGACACATCTCATTGTTTTTCTCGGGCTTATTCTAGGAAGTCGCAGCGTTAGCTGTTTTTTCTCTCACAAAGAAAATCCTGAAAAATGATAATTTACAAAAGGGATTATTGTGGGCCTGCGGTCGTTAGTTATTAAATCGTTTAGTAGTTCGTAAAAATATTGCTATAAGTATTGAGTTTGATATACCACTATCGTCCTATAGAATTTGATTGGGGTTTATTTTCTAGTTTTGTTTTTTGAGTTCGGCTTATTGCTTCAACAACATGAGTAAAATTCTCTTTCTCCTGTATATCATTAACTCTCTATGTAATCTATGCAGTCTTGAAAATGCCATTGTCTTTAGATTTTCGTCCCGATATTTGTGTGATTTGTTGTATAGTATTTATGATTGAATAGGTTTAGTAGTCGTGGTTGGGTCATAGACTGTCACATTTCCACAGTTTTACCTGTGATCTAATCCATCATCTAGACGTATAACTAGATTTCTTTTCAATTTTCCTTATCGTATAGTTGTAGTGATTTTTCCACCTGGAAATTATACAGCTTCCTCTTCCATGTTGTTTGAATTTTTCATTTTCTTTATTGTTGAGGGATTTCATTAATTCAGAGGTCAAATTTTGTTTGTCATTCCAGTGTCGTTTAAAAAGCGGTGCTAAGATTGTTCGTGTGCTTTTCTAGTCGTTTGTATAACATTACTTTGGTTGTATTTTTGGCTTATGACTCCCTTGTATAGAGATGTTTCCATTAGGTACCTCATTTACAGCTCTAGCTATTTTTCCTATCTATATTTCAGCCCCTTCGGGTTTCTGTATTTTTTGTTTCTAGTACTTTTTACTACATGTTTCATTTAGATAATCTTCCGTTAAAAGTCTTAATCAAGGCTCACATGAGTCTTTAACACGCTATGGTGGTAAAACTTATTTGCATACTATGTTTTTATTTTTAATTTGTGTAGAATAGTAGACTGTTTTACAAATTCTGTAACCAAGTATGTCTTTACAAATACTTTATGTCACAAAGTAAACTACTTACAACATAAAAATAAAAGTAAGACCAAAGAATGTTCCCATTTTTCACTTGATATTGCTACAATTTAATATTCTCCAAATAGTTTATTTACATCTGGTTTAGTTTGCGTTAGTGTTGGTGCGTTAGTTTGTCTCGTAATTATAATCTATGCTAGAATCTGGTACTTTTGGCATGGTGCCACAGACGTTATCGTACCAAAATGTACCAACATCGACACGTGAACGACGAATGTATCATATTCATTTCCGTAATTAAAACTTGCACAATACGTACCAGATGCCAATTACCGATTTTGTTTTCAAATGCTAAACTTGTTTAAATAAACTGATAAGATAACCCGCAAGTTTATTGGCAACATACGTATGTACATATTTTATTATCTGTGAACTGATACTGAATAGGTTAAACGTCTGTCACCTGATTCATAATCAGGATAGCGAAACTAACCGTAATGGATAAAATTGTTTTATTACTATTATTATTAACAGGCTACTGAAGGAATATTTGTAAAATGTGCAAAATAATTGTAGACCTAATAAATTTGTTTGTGGCACTATCGATTAATTGTTTGCCATGTATACAGGGTGTCTATCTTCAGAGAACTTGTTCTTTTAACGAGAAGCAATAGAACGCAATAAGAATATAGTTATTTTGTAGTCTTCCTATATGTGATTTTTCAAAATATTAGAAACACCGAAATAAGCTATGCGTATTAAGATCTATTTCCATGAGAAAAACTAAGAGACGATGTGGACGATGAATCTCGTGTGATAGGATTGTTCATACCGTTCAACATAGAGAATACATATCCATAAGACATCACAATCTCTAATTATACTGGCTCAGTACTTTCTTAAAAAATAAAATGGGTCGACCCCTATATCAGCTTCTTGTAAAATTTACAGTGGGCTATTGATCATTAGAAGCTTAGTCAATATGCAGTTAATTTTTACTTGAATGTGCTCTAGCTTCCTTATGCGGAATTACCGGATTAAGGTAATTTAAGTTAAATCGACCATAAATCAAGTTAATATCTGTGTAGGAGAGTTCTGAGACACCCTGTATATACCGTACATTCAAACGCTGAATAATTTGAATTTTTCAATACAATATTTTGATTATCCCCTGTAACTTCAAATGCAGGGCCTTTTGTTTTGGGAGCTAAACGAGTCTCATTCATTCATGCACTCAAGAAAATTATTTTTATTTAATCCTTCCAATTCATTCATACTCCTGGATTTACATTCTATTCATATGAATTTTGTTGTAACATTTTCATTATAAAAATTTTGTTCTTCCTATCCCTTCTTGATATTCACCTATCTATTTATTGTGATACTTACCTAATGGCCTAAATAATTTCACTCAAACGGCATAGATTACGCCCAAGAGTACTTACTATTCCTCTATAGTCATTACAATTTCTTTTACCCTTTTCTTAGGCATGAACCTAAATAGCATGTCATTTCCATTTGCTGGCATTTTTTCTTCCCCTCGGGTTATTTCGCCCCTGGTTTCATTTCGCCGGGAGGTTAGTTTCTCCTGCACTCTTATACAGGGTTATTCAAGAAGAATGAACCGATTTCCTTATATGTAATTTGATTAAGGAAGACCATTACGAAACTCCAGCCAAGTCACAAATGTTCTTTGTGGCCGCAACCTTTAGCACGGGCGACGTCAGCGCGATAAGGAATTTCATCCCAGGCTCTTATCAGCACATCACGATTCACTGAACTTATCTCTGTTATTATTCGATGTTTACGCTTATTGGATAGCGGCGGTACGCGATCCTATACATGTTCCTATAAGAAAAAAATCACACCCATTGGGCGCAATCCTTCGTCAGGGCAATTTTTCACTTATAAAATCTCGAATTAACAGATGTCAATATGATATCACGCGAATCTGTTTGCAGTGAAATGAAGAGTCGAGATAGATTTCTCATGTTCTGGTATTTTGCTCAATGAAAAGGGGTGCATAAACCTTGTTCTGATACATGGCACATAAACGTTCAAGGGAATTTTCTGTCTCAATCGTTTCACGACGGTTTTGCCCCCGAAATATGCACTTCTGACTCTTCACTTCACTGCAAGCAGATTGGCATGATTTCAATTTTCAACAAGATGCGGCATCGCCCTGTTGACACCTGATGCTTCCAGTTTTTTTTTAAATGAAAAATGCCTCAGTAATGGATTGGTTTGAAGGGGCCCAAGACTTTGGGGCTATCTGCTTGGTCTGCAAAATCTCCAGAATGCCTTGATGCCTCCCTTGATGGTCCCCATGCTGAAAATGGTGGCCATAATGGACATTTGTACGACTGGAATTTTGTATTACTCTGCCTTAAAACTTCATGTAATGAAGTGGGTTCATTCGTTTTGAATAACCTGGTACGAGTATTTTAAGTGCCATGTGCTCTCGTCTACTCCTTCTTTTGGGGTTTGTTACGATAAGTCTACGATATGTATTTTTCTTGAACTTGTTTTATACCTAGAACCCGACCCCGGTAACCTGTTGCCTGCACCGCTGCCGAGAAACATGTGATCCTCTACTGGTAATATTACTTTGCCTTTTTGTTTTACTTCTTCCAATGCCATCACGTCTATATATACTTCTTCTTTTTCTTCATGAATTGCTTGAGTGCTCTTTTAGGATATGTACCTCTGATATTATAAGTGCCTAATCCGTTTTCTCACAGTCATTTCTATTTTTCGTACATCATGTGTTATTACGGGTTGATTTTTGAATTATTTAGTGTAGTTATTAGTTTTATCTAATCCGTTTTCACACTTTTCTCGTTCGTTATCTCTTTATTTGTTTTCACTCTTATATGGGTCATCAGTGATAAATGTTTTAATTTATTTTTATTTTACACAATTTTTCTTTGGTTTTCTTTGCTGATCAGTTCAATTAGACCGGTTTTTCAATTAATTTTCATGCTATTTACTGGTGTTTCCGTTTTTACATCTTTATGGTGCAAACTTTATCATTGCATCGCTTAGTATTCCGATATCATTGGTGTCTATAGGTGTACCATGAAAAATTTTCTTTTTCTCCTTCCAATTTGTCTATTATTTTTTTTTAAATTATCTTGTTATCTTGTTGTTGTTTCTTCTAACAATCTCTTAATTATTTTTGTTTGACTTTTGTTGAAGTTCTGAATGTTTACAGTCTCTTGTCATTCCTCTTACCATTGGTACTGATTTTTGTTCCTAATTTAATTGCTATGTACACAAGTATTCCCGTCTTTCACCTGCACACTGTTGTTATATTTCACTACTGTTTTCGGTATTTTGCTGTGCATATTTACCAGCTAATTTTAGGATTAACTGTCGAAGGAAAATTTACGTGCTTATAGCTCACTTAAAATAAAATTGGGCGCACATGACTCAGCGACGTCATATATACCAACCGTAGCGATGGGTAGGCATGTTACTGTTATATTTTATGTTGGTAACAATGAGCGATGTTGATTTCACTAGTTTAGATCAGACCAGATTAGTAAAGATTGCTAAGTTTACCAACCGTCCTTTAAAGAATATGCAAGTATTTGTGAATTTATTACTGAATACGTGTATTTTCATTGTGCCAAATGAGTAAGGTTAAAGTCGTTTATACTCGATCTCGATTTATACTCGAACAAAACCTTTTGTCCTCTATTTTGAAAATTAAGGAGTTCGTTCCACTTGATATATGCCCAAACGTAACGAGAGTTTTTTAATGTTTGTAATTATACTTGCCAGTAATATACATGGTGTGTTATTTAAAATTGCTTACGAAGTTCAATTTAAAATCCGCATGGTGATTATAGTAGTGAATAGGCATCTAATTAGTGAAGACGCACCTGTTTTCTAATTTAAATGTTTCACTAATTACATCCGTTAATCAAAATGCATTGTTATTTAAATAAATAATTAAGAACGATTGTATCGATACAATTGAAATAGTATTTGGTTGAGCCCCTATGTCGGTTAACACGCCTTCATTCAACAGCGTAATGGAAATAAGTATTCATCTTTATCATATGCTATTATTCCATCGTACATACATGGATTTTCGTCACAAGTAATTTCAAGTAGGAGGAAAACAGGTTTCTGAAATTCGTCATTTTTAAGTAACACTATTAAGCTATTCGTAATTTCATTACTCATGAAACGTATTAGCACTTTACATGTAACGTAGTCAGTGTTTGCTTAAGGGCTTTCTTCTCTTTTTCTGGTTACACAGCTCATTAGAGGAGTATTGCTTAAACTGAAGCAGACTAAGGGAAAGTTAGAAGAATATGAAGCCACGAATTAGAGAGCATATGCCTGGCTTGTAACATAAAATTATTTCCTAATATGCATGCATTAACCGTAAACATTTTTAATAATTTAATCGTACGTATTAGTTTCGATTCCAAACTACTAGTATAAGATATAATACAATGTTATATTTGTCACATGACTTTCTAATTATACGTTAAATAATATAAATTACCATTTCAAAACATCTACCTACATACTTATTCAGGTGTGATGATATCATAGCTGGTCTTCAACAGATAAATTTTAAAATTGTCCATTCGTTGTCGTTTTGTTGACAACTTGGACTAACCAGTAGTGATGGAAAATTGTTAGAGCTGTTAGAAAATACATAGGGAAGTAAAAATAATCCGCCCATCGACTTTGGTGCATGTAAATCTAAAGCAAAAGTTGTGATAGTAGCAATGACAAACATGGGAAGTAAGAAAAGTGAAGAGAACCATGGGAAAACCAAAAGAAACGAGATAATATAGTATACAGGAAAACATGTACATTGAAGTAAACAACTCACTCAAAATAAGACGTGGTATACATGTGTTTATAATAATGAAAATAAATATAAAATTATAATCCCGACACGCTAAACAAGTGTAAAGCATATCGATGATATTTATTTGTTTGCATAAATTTGCAAACACGGATTCTTTATGGAAAATATAAATAACCAAATTACATTAAAAACACAGCAAATAATTTGTACCAAGCTGATACATTGTTGTTGAATTTTAACGACTCTTTTTAACGATCGTACTTCTGCTTCGAAACCACTTCGGTTTGCAAAATACGAGCATGCGTAATGGGCAAGAATAAGAAGTGTATTTTCTTCCAATAGCGTAAGATTTGTTGAATCTTAAATTATCGATGCACGGTAATACAATGGCGAGAAAGAAAAGCGGGCGGTGCGAATTATTTTATGGCTTATATACCAATACAGTTTAAGGCGCCTTACAAAATAGCAGTCCTCTGGACTTAAAGAGTACCAGATAAGTCTTGATGAATGATATGCGTAATATCCACGAACTATTTTAATGGCTCGACATAAATGAATTGATATCGCTACACAATGTGAAATTACAGAGGCGCGCTTCCAACATTCGATGCTTTTCTACAGACATTATTTATCATATTTAATCAAACTTAACATTGGTCTTAAAGAGGATTTGTACCTAAATGTAAATCTAAAGAGTGGTTAATTAAATTAAGTGATTTTTGTATTTACACGTCAATTTTTGTAATAATATATAAATATTCCAGGTTCGACTTATCGTTGAAAAATAAATCTATGGTTTTTGAAATTTGACGTTGGTAAACAATTTTTTTATGTTCTCATGTTTTCGTCCTGCTAGAAGCTGCCAATTAAAACAAGAAGAAAATGTCACTTACATAAATTTTGGAATTTACAGCAATTTCAAGGGAACACGGTATTCGAGGTGCTATTGTTGCGTCTTTTTGGGGACTTGTTTCTGACTACACGTCCCTCGTTGTTCATTTCTCTAAATTACTTAAGCCACTGCCCTTTTGATTGTGAAAAACGTTGAGTCCCGCTTCTTATGCGCGAAAAATGGTTGACAGCTCCAATGTTATTTGGATTTTACTCTACGTTCTGTATTATACGCTTCAAGTCTTACATAAAGCGATGGTTAAGTAACCTTATTTTTAGTGACATTTTAACAACTTTGAAGTGATTTTAATGAAATGGGTTTTGGTTCAGGTACTCTTCCTTTCTCTGATTTCCATTTTAATATGTAAGCTGCATACAAAATTAACGATTTTGGAAAGCAAGGCGAATATATTTAATGACTATAACATAAGATGACAGTAACAAGCGTAATAATTTGCTTACGGCATAATCCTGTAATGTAAGTTTTTGTTCGGAATTTCAGTTTAACGTAATTATTCGTTTTGTTTATTATTGCTTTCTTTTACTTTAGTTTCTGGTACGTTTAATAGATTTGCACAGTACTAAGAGGACAATGTTTTCACCACATGAAGGTTTGTGAAGAAAATTACCGGGAATTAAATAAATCTCTTAAACTTGTGATTATTCCTACGTCTGCTTGTAGGTGCCATAATATTTGACTTAATTTTGACATACTATTCTTACTTGTTGTTCTTCTTTTCCTAATTTCTTAACTGGGAAAGATTTCTTTCCGCGATAGAAGTTTGCGGCAGAGGAATCTTTTTACCGTATTTAATTTTGGTATAGGAGCTAAAGCAATTTACCATGTAATTAATATAGTATATTAAAAGATACGGTATTTTCTATTAACCTTATACAATATTATTTGAAAATAATAACCATATTGTCGGAAGTTCATGTAGTCTGATGGATATCGGAGCGCACGAGTTGCAGACGACTACTGAAGAGGTCCGTTAATCCTTGCGTACGATGATCAGTTAAAAGTCAGGCCTGGCAAAACATTATGTAATATTGTACAATTATTTTTTTATATTATTTGATTTCAGTTATAAAATAATTTCTGCATGAAATGCGTTGTTGAAGTTGTAATGTATTGCAATTTTTTTCACATTTTTACTCACGTTTTTATCCGAGTTAGGACTGGTAGAAAAGACTAATGTTTTAATTGGCTGTTAGTAGTGGAAACCTGCTTTATAAAAATTGGCCTAAAGGAAATATCATCGATTGTTTTGTGCTTAAACTTTTGTCGGTTAAGATTTTTTTCATCTATAACATTATTACTAATGAATGATTCATGTCATTTAGTTTGAGAAAAGAGTGCCACGTCCAACGTTGAATATTATTCACATTTCTGTGGAATCGAAATTTAAACTAATCAACTACCAATAGTTTTTCCCTTTTTACTTAACATTACTGCCATTATACAAATTTGATAATACCAAAAAAACAATAGAATTATCTCCAAATTTTCGTCAGAAGACACATGAAATAATATAGAAATAAAATATTACAACACACCTGCAGTATTTGCGAATATTTTTGAAATGCCCTAAAACGGTGAAAACATAATATTGCTCAAAAAGTTAGTTTTTTTTAGAGGAAGGGTTGTTTTCTTATGCGGATTAAATCAGATCCCGTCCACAACTCATGGGCTATCTGTCAACCCATTGGTTGTTTGCGACTCGTGATCACCCAAGGATTATGACACCATCGCGTCAAAAAGTTGGGTGGTCCATTACTTAAGGGAATGTTAATAGCGTTAAAATTTTACGGATATATACAAGCATACTTTGTAAATTCAGGATTATTAACAGAGGAATACTTTCAACTGACGTGAATATTAATTACATGTGACTGTTGATAATTTATGTGTTGCTATTTTATCGTTGACCATTCAGGAAAATATATCATCCAACTCTTTAGCAATTTAATGATCTAAAAATATTGAATAATATTTGGATAGCAAATAAGAAGTTATCCCATTTCTCTTGTTAGAACCTCAAGGTTGTTAGAATATATCACTTGACCCTCAAACGACACTTGTCCAAATTATTATGTAAACTTGAAATAAGTCTAATTTTAAGGCTAGCTGATTAGCATCGCTCTTTAGAAAAGGAAGGCAACATTTTTTCACCTTGTGAACTAGTTATCATCTATTAGCAGTTAATAAATGTGAAATTACACGTTACATGTCCGATTTACACTTGTTTACATAATAAACAAATAGACATGTACATGTATATTGGTTGAGCAACTTTTCGGCAGTGACTTAGGGGACCGCTTAACTAGAACCATTTGCCTAACACTAGTTACTGCAGGTGACTAGCACGTAGTTATTGAAAGTGAAAATAGCCAACATTTGGCGTTATAAAGACGTGACAAAGTAGGAGGGCTACGTAAACATTTAAGGTCTCAAATTGATTTCCATTTAACGTTATGTGAATATTTATAGTGGGTACTAAAAGTAATTGAAGTCGAAACCTTGCAACTAACTGTGGTATTAGTTATTAACTTATTTCATGGTGATGCCTTGAATGACATGTATTGTTTTGATATTGTCCATTTTCAGTATGATAAATATTTCGAATAATGTCATTTGTTCGAATAACTTACAATTTATGGGTGAAACTTACTATTCTAAAAATGAACACACCAAATAATTACCTCATATCACTAAAAATATACTCACAATGAATTTTGTAGTTATAATACACATTTTTAAAGCATTCATAACTGCCAAATTTGGTTCACAATTCACAAATTACATATTTTTTTAATCGATAAGACTGAATTATTTCGTTAGGTGAAGAAATAAAATTATAAATATCAAAATATTTATTATACATAAATCTTTATTTAAGCAGTTCAATAATTTAATCTGATATATGTAAAGAAGACGAATCATTTCTCAGACTTATAATGAAGGGCTCAACTGCAACTTCTGTTAATCTGTCTGTTTCCCACATCTTCTTTTCTTCGTTCTGAACAGGTTCGATGGCTTTTGTCCAATTGTCCGCTGTCCCCTAACAAGTTGAAATGCTTTGTGAAATAATTCCTTCATGGGAGCACTTAAAGAGAATTTTACTGCTCTGTCTGGTTAACGTCAGAATCTTTATTTTTCAGAGGTGTTCATAGCGTTTTATTTCCCGCTTTCCGAATTTCATGATCCATCACAATAGAAACTCTCACTTGTTTATCAGGGGGTAAATTTATTTCGGCTGCGTGTGTATAACCCAGGGGATTTATTTGCCTTTTTAATGAAGGTCGTATGTTGTCCATCGCAACGAATTGAGCGTAGGAAATTTTTACGGCAGCCACACGCCCACCAATCTAATTTGTTTACCTATAACTCTATTAGTTGTCCTTTTGACTTCTTATTTCGGTTAGTAAGCCTATGAAATGTAACTAGACTTACTCTAAGAACAGATGGCAAACGTCCGTATTGATGAATGTATCAAATTGGGAATATCCCGTGGAGTAGAAGGACACAAAGATCGATCTTAGTCGTGGCTTTAAATGTAAGCTGAAAAATGTCGAAGAAAATAGTTTATCATACACACAATACTTGTAGATCTATAAGTATGGAAAGTTCCGCCCTGTTCGATCTTGGTCCACTTTACCACTTGTATCTCAATTTTCGCGTCAAATGCCTATACAGTTAAGCGCAAGAAGGGTTAAAAAAGCCGTAATGGGAATTGGTGGAGAAACTATGGACGATCTGGTGCATTTATTCCATTGCAGAACTTTCTTAAAGAATTATCAGGATTTCAGTTGATATTGTGGGATATAAAAGCACGTACACTAACAATAATAAAATAGAAGGAAATATGGAAGCAAGCCGTCTGCGACAGGCATAACTTATTTGCAGAACTGTTTTCTATTTGCGTCACGTTTCTACTATAACACTGCTTATGTTTGAAGTTACTTTTTGGGGTTCTTTGGCAGAATGTAAAAAAGAACCCTTGTTTTCGTTAAGATATCCGTTCATTTTATATATTGGTAACGCGACCTAAGGAAAAATGTATGGAACACGCACACAGCAGTGTCACTTGTAAAGTGTCTTAAAATCTAGGAAAATAGACGCGAGATAAATATTTCTCACTCCATTTGTACCTTTAAAAGTATTATATGACGGAAAAAAATGAGATGCACCCATCTTATCACCAAAACACGAATCTAAAAAACTCAATTATTAAACATTTCGTTCGTTAAAAAGGTTCCTTATTATAAAATTAACGTTTTTTGGACATTTTGCAACTTTCAAAGTTATAATGCATTGAAAATTTGTATGCTTTTAAAATTAACATTACAAGTGAAGTTTTACATTACATTTTACTCTTACAAGATGGTGGACAAGCGTAATACAGGGAGGAGAGTGAAAACTGTGCGATCTCCAACATAAATCACGATGTTTACATTAAGAACGCAATGCATCACTGTCCTATATATGGAGGTAGGAAAAGGTATAGCGGTACATATTAAATAAAGAGCTGTACAGTAGCCAAGATGTCTCGCGTATGTAATAAGACATGCACGTGTCACCTCGCTTCTTCTTTTGTATTAAGGAGAAGTGTTGTTACTGACTCAGTTTTCAAAGTGTAGAACACGATCTTAGCGTTGTTTTAATAGTCGCAGTTTCACACCAAAAATTGTTTTAAATTGTGCCTCAGTTGGAAAATTGTTTTAAAATGAATACAGTTACATGACAGATTGCTAAAATTGCTATTTCAAACTTGCTTAACTTATAATAAAATAAATACTGCTCAAGATGTTTAATCAGACATGAGAAAGGGACTCAATTCTTTTATCCGTGTTGCGTAAATGAAGCAAATTTTACAATTATTTAAATAGTGTATTCTGTATGCAACTACGTACTTAAAGCAATACCAAATGAATAATAAAACAATATAGTAACTGATAAATAACTCTTAGTAAAATATTAAGGATTCTGTGAGGTACTCTATATTTTGTTGTAATTATTGTTAATGTTTAATAAACCTCGAACTTTATTACCCATTAAACGAGATTATATAACTTGATCAATATTTTTCTTAGATAGTGCTAGGTTTTAGTACATTAACTTTTAAACTGAATTACATGGGCGAAAATTTGACGGTCATGAGCGTGAGTAATAATTATACCACTTTATTTTTTAGTGCTGTCGACCTCTTACAAGTGCTTATTATTTCAATACCAAAACTGCCGGCCATTATTGCATTCGTTGCTGTTGTATGTAGGTGCAATACAATGAACTAATTTAATCCATTTGAATATGACCAACTTGCCCGCCTTAAGTAGAATAGATATTTTTACCGAAATGTTTGTTCTAGTCTAGGTCTTCGCATTAATAAGTTTTACCTTGCGTCTAAATGTTTTACAATATATACGAGGGTGGGCTAATAAGTTTCCGGTCTGATATAGAGATGGCGTTAATTTCTTAGCGGCATTCTATATTATGATCATTTTATAGCTATTATGTAGTTTCATATCGTTTTGAGTAGAGTAAGATATCGTTTTGAAGGGCTCAAAAGGCTGATTTGGTTGAATGTATTCTTTTTATTAAAATGACACTCTGGTCTACTTATTGCTGCATTTATTTGAGGTTTTAATAACCACATTTCTTTCTGGAAATTGTTTTTCCTACTTGTTTAGGAACTTCAGTATTTCTTCATTATTATAATCGGTAATGGCTTTTGGTGTAGTTTGCATCCCAGTATAACAAAATGTTAGTGTTGGTGAAGATTAAAAAGTGATATTATACAAGGTGTCCTTTTTCATACGGACCCAAGCCGTTGTGCTTCGTTAATTTTCAGAATATATACATTTGTAATCTTTGTAATATCCATTGTTATTTCCACATTCAAGTAAAAAACAGGACAGGGGAGAATTATGACCATATGAAAAACCATGAAGTGCGTTTTTAATGGAAATAAAAAATATATGCATACTTACAAAAAATACAAGCAGGCTTATAATTGCCTCTTTCAATAAAAGTGGCTAATATGTGTGATAAAATAGACACGCTGTTGTAGAAAGTAAGAAAAATAATGCCAAAAACCCAAAAATGGTGTTTTTTCAAGCCAGAAATTTATCAACCCACCCTTGTACATATATTTGTAGCTACCTATTAGGTATAATAAAGCTACCATAAAATTAATGCAAACATAATTTCATGTCTTAAACTTTTAATGCAAGATATATGGTTCCGTATCATCCCGACAAACTTAACGAAGCAAGCGTTGATGAATTACTTTCTTTTGATCATTTACAAAATGGTAAACGCCATCTACTTTGAACCCGTGTAATGTAACATTTGGTGTTTCTCTATATTGAGACTAATTACAACCGTGTGCCACTCTACGTGGTACTTTATTGTGTTTTTTTAGGTAGATAGTTCTATTATTAAACATCCGGTGAACAAGAATATTACGGCATTTATAAAAAGAGGCGGATAAATGTTTGTTTTGTTTTTATAGTTTTCTTAATTCTTTGCGAAGAAAGACAAAAAAGTCAGATTCGGAATCAAAGACCTTTAAAACGTAATAACTAGCCGTCCGTTGTAATAATCTAATGTTCTAATGACAAGGGGAATGTCCTAATTAAAATTACATTACAGTAAAATAAATAAGAAATTGTAAACCGTTTCCCAAAAAACAATTGGACACAAAACATCAACTTTTTGGTCAATGTATTCGATACCATTTCTTACAATTATTTCATAGAAATATTTTTGCAATTTATTCGCCATACAATCAAATAATTATAACCTCTAAAAAAATTTGGCCATGGCAATCTATGGCTGAGACTGAAATCATATTGATAACTTTTAAGTCACAAATAATTTAAGTTCATCATTTAATCCCATTAGAAATGTACCATGGGTTTCAGTTGGTAAATTTCAAATATATTTTCCTTATTTAAATATAATTTTTTGCAGTGGTATTTTAGAGATAAAAAGGCATACGGATGTATGAGGGTGGTTCTGAAAGTTCTCAATGTAGCAAGAAAAAGAAGCAAACGTTTTAAAAGCACCCTCCAGTAGTAAAGCAGTCCAGTTGTTCCAGTAGTAAAGCATAATATTTCCTGGCGATGGTCCTGCGTTATTCCAGCATCTAAGCATCACACCGTGCGAATTCAAGAATACTATGATCATGATTTTTCGTGCACAGTAATTTTCTCGTAATTTCTTCTGGCTGTAGGTGGTGGTAGTGTCCCCTTGTTATGATCGTTCCGAATTTTAAGCTATCTAAAATGAGACAGAATCCAGGTCATTTTTTAGAATGCTGTCCTTCGCTGACTTGATAAACATCAAGAAGAAAATGTTCGGGGAAATATTAAAAATGACAGAATGACGAAGATAAAAATCGACACACGAAGACATATTGAAAGGCGTAAATATGATGAAAATATGGGATGGTGTCTACTCTGCATGCAAGAACTAGCATATCGTTATGCTCACATTAATTGAGACACAACAATCATAACAATTGAAATGTTTAAAATTGTATTCTGCAACTATTTTTACATTAACTGAGTTGATTAGAAATTAGCTAAAAACTTGATTTATGGTCATAATAGTTGCTAAAACTAAAACATAGGGAAGGGCATTTACCCTCTTTCGCTCTTCTTTAATATTTCTGATTTTGCTGTGTAACCCGTGCGCCAATGCTGATCGCTATCTCCAGTATTATTTTTCCCAAGTCTAAGACTGATGTGATTAATATAAAGAAATTAGTGTAATGCAGTTGATTTTTGATTGATTAATTTTTAGTATATAAACTCCATAAAAACATAACGGCACTGATAATCAAAATAAATGTAATTGTAATAACTATAACATGAGACGTATGGGATATGTAAGTCGATTGCTACGTTTTAGTGAACTGTTTACTGTTTGGAATAGAAGGCTATCTCGTCTTTCTGTTAGTCTATTTATATAAAAACCTTAGACAACAGCTTAAAACCCTAGTCATATATTTGAAAATTTAAAGCTTATCCAACGTTGCACCCTAATATTTCTCTTTGATTTTGTCATATCATGTAAAGGATAAGTGTTTTGAATGATGTGATATATGAATAGGAATGGAAAATTCTTCCACTTGTCAATTTACTATTTACTTCTGCATTTTAAATAACAATTTTAACTTCCTTCATTACTTCAATTACCACATTAATTCTGCCGTCAGTAACCCTGTGGGTCGACTGTTTACTAGAATATATTCAGATATTCTTACCTAATTTAAACGTGTGGAACGTATTAAAGAATTCTAAATAACCACTGTCTAAAAGCCTAAGATATTATTACACCTGTCAAGTTTTTCCTAATTGTGGGTAGAATTACTACAAGATTTAAAGTAATATTAAAATATGTGTTTACCGTAGGGTTAAAACATCTGCTTCATTAGCTTGAAATATTGTCTAAAAATAATTTATTCTCTTCGAGCACAATTTATGGTTTTCTAATTTTAAATCAGATTCTGTCAATTACCATATGATACCCATGTTATGAGCCAAACAATAATACTTAATCTCCGTGCATCCATTATAAAATCTAATTCAACTGCATTGCTGACTCCCACAAGTTCAAGCGTTTTGTTCTAGGATTAATGTGTTCTGCGCCCACGGAGTTCAATCTTTCCACATTAACAGTTAACGAGTTGTGGTTAATTTTATTCCAAAATACATGAGCGTTGCAAGACACTTCAATAATAATGTTTCAGGCGCAACTGCGTATAAGTTACAAGATAATTGATAACTAAAAATGTTCATAGCCATACTTACTGTAACGTTTTACGTGGGTAAATTAATTAGAATAGTCGTAACTTTCACTAATTTATTCATATCATTACTTAAACAATTTAGATTTAATAAATATATTATTTTATGTATCTCGCTGTTATTTTCCGGTCTGTTATTCTTATAGACCTGCCAGTGCCACTCTCGTATTGTTTCGAATGATTAAGCATAGGCAGAGAACAGGGACGTGTTCATAATTTCGCTGCAATAGCTCTAACATTTTCTAAGTTACAACTTAAAACTACTTTTATTGAATTGTACTGCTGATTATTTATGGGTAGACTAACTAAAGTTTAATACACATGGTGCAGCGTTTTCAAGCATCCAAGCAAAATTATATCGTCTATTTTCCGAGTTTAAATGTTCATATTTCAAGATTTCCAGTACTCATTCTCGTTCATGTGTTAATAGCATCAATATTTGGATATACGAAAATTTTAAATCCTTCAGCGATTACGGCTACTTCGTGTATTTTAGGAAAACGTCAAAAAAGTAACTCGAATAGAAAACATCAACATTTGCGGGTCTGTGAACTTTAGAATATAACATTGTGATATATTCGGTGTTTAATATTTATTTTTAAACAGTCATGTATTCAGAAATAGCCTTCTAGTTCACTTGGGTAATGTCCTTAAAAATGGCACCGTACAACCTTGTTTTATACGTAGATGATGAATGATAATCATGAAATGATCGGTTTACCCTAGTGAAGAAAAGTCTATTAATCAAAAATCAAGGAAATTGTGACGAAATCACTTTCCACGCCCGATAGTAATTGTTTATCATCATTGTGTTCATGCTTATAAGGAATCGCCTGACAGGATATAATTTACTATAAAATGGTTTGTTATTGAGATACTTCGCTTGGTCGATGACTCATAATTTCCCCAATGGCATGATCACAAGCTACAAAAACACGTTGCACTAATTTGGACATATTGAGAGGCCACCTCTCGTCACAACTCAAGGGGCGCACCCGAATTGCAAACCGCGGTCAGAACAGATCACGGGAGATCACTGATTAGTGATCCTTGCCCTAAATTGCAAGCCCGACTCTGCAATATCTGCGCGGTATCATACTTACGTATTAGCCAACTTAAATCTCACAAACATCATTGTCCTGTATTAATTTGAAATGGGATGGATATATTTACAAAAAAGCATATTATAGTTGTTTTAAATATGTTAAAGTTAACGGTTATTGAACGGTATTTGTGTGATGATACACTGTTATTAAACTTATACTGAGTGTTATAATAAAAAATTAATTGATTTAGTGATTTATTAATACAGATAACGAGACTGCAGAAAATGTTTAACTACCGCAAACTGCCGGTAACTCTGCCGGTAACTGCCGCTAATCACCGCTAACTGCCGCTAACTGCGTTTCCTTAATACTTATTTTTCTGTAATTTTTCATACCGTGTATCTCTAAAACTGTGCATTCTAGGCCATACGTTTATTAAGTTTATTATATTTATTATTTTGTATTTATGTAATTAGTAAGTAATGTCATACACCTGTTAACCCTAGGTTAGTCGCGTGACTTTCACGACAATCGCGTGGGTGATCACCTAAAAAATACTTCAAATCTAGAAGAATTGAATTACTTTCCTTATTTGAAAGCTAAATTGTGACATTTTACACACTGTCTATCTTTTCTCGTGATTTTTCGCAATAAAACAGCGTTCCTGGATCTCTGCCTTGTTTGTGAATAGTCGAGGTTGAAGGTTCGTCTTTACTTCATAATAATATGACCCCCTCCGGAGAATTTCCCTTGACATTTCTGGCAACATGCTCTTTGTGGTATTTGCGACTGCATTTCCTATCCCGCATTTTGAATAAGTTTTGTTCGATTTATCCTATCGAGTCTATAAATACATTGTGAATTTATTATTCAAATGTCTAAGAAATCGAAGAACAATATCAGAGGACAAGTAATTCTTACATTTGTTGGGAATTCATCTTTTGCCACTTAGACCCGTCTTTATCTCTATAGAATTAAAAACGAAAGTCTTTTGTCTTTCTCTTTGTTCATTCATTATGACGATATGTCTATTTATTTTCGAAAGAATCTTGCTGTGACTTTAATTGATGACCATTTTCAACAATAACATCACCTTTATCTTCTTCATCACCTTCCTTTTCACTGCTGCTTTGTACATACCATTATAATCAATCCTCAGGATCTTTGCTGCTACTTTCTATCTTCCTCTTCTTAAGGTGTGGCATCATTTATATTCGATTTTTATACA
Organism: Cryptocephalus primarius; assembly: GCA_963576515.1. Lineage (NCBI taxonomy): Eukaryota > Metazoa > Arthropoda > Insecta > Coleoptera > Chrysomelidae > Cryptocephalus > Cryptocephalus primarius. The sequence goes on from OY754936.1 coordinate 7,482,630, forward strand.
CTTATATAAATTAATCAAAGCAAAAGCCAAAAATATATTTATCACAAATAGCCGCAACATCTAGTACAATTTTCTTGCGATATCATTACCTAGAGAGTTTCATTCCTTTGATAATATTTGGGATGCGATTTCTTTGCCAGTTTATCACCCTTCCCTTACTTGCTCAGGTGTGAAGGAGTCACTAAATGTATTATAGTAGGTGACTTACATACAATTACTGCTTAATAAATGATCGGATTGTCATAGTTACAAATGTTTAGAACTGAAATTATCGATTAAACATAAGAATTAACTGAACAAAATGAAAATTAAAGTGAAAATAATAGAGAACAAAATATCAAAGACCACTCAAAGATTCAGCCATTAATGAATAAAATATTGACTGGAAATTGACAAATTAAATTATAACAAATATTAAATTAGCGGTTTTAGTTTCCCGGCGATATTCGTATCGATCAATTAACACTCGTAATGTGTTTTGAATGAGGTGCGAGATTATATCTTGTACAGTTGTTAGAATTAGTTGAAAGTTATATAGTGACTAAAGTTTAGTCTTTTGTAAAACTCTTGATAGTAAGTGATCTCAGAGGAAATAATTCCGCAACGTTAAATGCAGCAAGTCAATATGACCTAGCCATCTCTCTGTAAATGTCTTGATTAAGTTTGCTGTAAACCTCTATGGTGTAGTGGAATCCCATTCTGTTTAAATTATATTTTATCAAAGAATTGTACCGTATTTGCTAGTCTGGGCATTAATTTCCACTCATTTTTATGTTTCTCAGATAGAGAAGGAGGGAGGGAACTATACAAAGGAGAGTAAAAGTTAGCGAAAATGGAGTGGAAAATAGATGGGCTACTAAACACACACATGTACTGAAGTTGCGAGACGAGCACAAATTGCCCTTGCTCTTCTGTGTTTCTACTTCGGTGAAATGTATTAATCAAATTTAAAAAAAATACAAACCAGAATTACACAGTAATTTATTTTTATGTTAATTGCTAAAGACAATATAAGAAACCCAAACAAACATTTTATTTCGGTTTATGGCTCGGATTTCTTGAAAAATGGATGTTAAAAACATTTGGGTCGAATTATAATGAAACATTTTTATATTGAAGCATTGCATTTCATGTGCTTTTGCTAATTATTAGTTGTATTTTTTTTTTCAGGATTCGTCCACAAACACCACGCGAAATCATCGATATGTGTCAAGTTTGCACGACAATAACACCTGGTGAGCCTCAGGTGACCCTTGGAAATGATAAGTCTTTTACCTACAATTATGTATTTGACATGGAATCTACTCAACATGAAATATATGAAACTTGCGTGGCTTCTCTAGTCGAGTCGTCTCTTGAAGGGTAATTATTTCTCTTTTTTTATTCTCTATCTCTATCTCATGAAATACTTTTTTTCTCGATTTGTCAAAAAACAAAATATATCTACTATTAATGTTTCTGGCTTTATGTTATTTTGTTAAAGTTTATCACAGCTTGATTTGAATCGACTAGAAATTAGGTACGAAGATTGACACGTTCAATTAAAGACAAAGTGATACATGTATAATCTACATATCACTTAATGCATAATGCTTCGATGTCATGAAGAAGAGGGCATCGGAACCTGAAACCCGCATACTGGTGGAATTTATTTATTAAAGAACTGAGGGACATGTGCAAAAGGCAATGAAGAAAGGCACAGCCAGAAATATGTTTAATATAGGTTTAATAGTAATATCAAATATTGCATAATAAATTAGTGTGAAATGAATTTTCTCAACAATTTAGATCTTGTTTTAGAGTTTCTTCACCAAATTCACATGGGAATGAAAAAATATAAATGGGTTTTAAAATGAAATATTAATATTATCCCTGTAATTGGAGTTTGGGTCCCAACCCTGAGGCACTTATGTTGCATTTATTTTGGTCTAAAACTCTCCCCTTTAAAACTATTCGGATAAATATAACCTACTTCAGTAGGCATGTCTCTGGTTTCCATTAAGCCGATTGCTTTATCTTCATCAAGTGAAAATTAACTCAAATGTAGTGAGTAATGGCAGAGCTAAACATGCGCAAGTTCTCGTTTATACCGAATCCTGGATCAGTTCAAAGACCAGTTCGTCTAATTAGTATTGTAAGAAACTAAAATTAAACATTGATTGCTTGCCAAGCATATTTGATTAATTGTAGTTATTATACAGATTTAGGATGAAAATGTGTTTGATGCCATAAACTTGTTATTCTTGCTTATTTACGTTTGCATGGTATAAACGTTTACAAGCTAAAAGTCCGCGTTAAACTTTAATAAACATCGTAACTCACTTTATTCATCTTTGCATGTCTGCTGCTATGTGTACAAAGTCGTTTTGCTCCAAACACATAAATGGAAATTAAGCTTGTAAATGAAATTCATAATCATAATTAAATTAGGTGCATATATAAATGTGTAAATATTTACTTTATGATTTTTAATTACTATCATAATAGTAACGAAAAATTAAACATGCATCGAGAATTATAGATAATGGATTCTAAAAATTGACCGATTCATCCTATAATACTAAACAATACAATTAATTTCTAATTAAGGCTTTCATTTATCCCTCATTTGTTGACGAAGTAAACCTTCAGAAAGTATTTCGTAGTTTGCTAGCAATTGTTACACTGTATTAATTTTGTGATCGTTAAAATAGCTGGAATCAAAAAATCAGATTGTCAACATTGGTTGCTTTGACATGCTTTGAAAAAATTTACAAATTAGTTAGGCGATCAACCGCACAAATTGTACCTAAAATATTTAATATATGGATATGTGGGAAACATTGAAAATCAGCCGTTGTTTATGTCATTGAAAGTTAGTGAAGAATGATCTTGTCTTCGCTACGATTTTATCATGAGCTTCAACAATTGGATATTAAATTTTAGTTGTCAGTTTCAATATAAATCATTTTACACTATTGCAAGATTTTGAAGTTGTCATATTAGTTTTAAAAAGTCCTCATTGAAATGTTTCAAAATCTAAATAATTTTTAAAAACGATAACGATGGCGTAGTCGTTTCTACGTTAAAAAGAAATATTTCCATAACATGATTTTTTTTTAAAATATTGCTAAATAGAGAATTTCCTCCGAATTGTACTGCTTTTATAGTTAGCATTACTTATTTCAATTAAATTTATTACTTTTGTTACCCTTTTATTATTTTTTAAAAATTTTGTCTTTGATTATTAGATACAATGCCACCGTTCTTGCCTATGGTCAAACGGGATCCGGGAAAACCTACACTATGGGTTCTGGCTTTGATGTTGAAGTGAAACATGAGCAAAAAGGGATAATACCGAGGGCGATCCATCACCTTTTTGATGGCATACATTCTAGAATCGAAAAAGCACAAGAGTGTGGCGCCCTGCCACCCGAATTTAAAGTTACCGCTCAGTTCATGGAGTTATACAATGAAGAAGTGATAGACTTGTTTAATCCGTCATACAGCAAAGTAAGTAATAGTGATATAATATTCTCATATACATAATTTAGTTTTCTTCCGTCCCAAATTGTCTCACTTAAATATAACGGTCAGGTTAAGTTAGGTTACATTTAAATGAATTTACCGATAGGAAATATGTGTATATAAAAATCTGGACTGATTGGCAAAAGAACGTAGTTGTCAAAAAAATACTGAAGATTTGATGTAGGAGGTTGATGTAATGATTCTTAAAATAAAATTACCACAAAGAATTAGTGTTTATTGAAATGACAGTTATCATTTTAATCGTCGATTACGTCAATTGCGTAATTAAAAGACTGTCTGTGAAACCCATTTCTACATAAACAGGTATATTTCAAGTATTTATTCTGTCATAAATATGTTTTTTACTTTTCTTCCAACTAATATGAAAGTGGGAAGGTTGTAAAATATTTCAGTAAAATAATATAGATAGATAGAAACAGGAAAACTAGAGATAGTCGAGGTAGAAATAAATTTAAATTGCAAAAGTTACATTTATCTATAGGTGCTTTGTATCTATTTTAGTAGTCTTAAGAGTCTGGATGATATAAAATTTCCTGCGCGATTACTGAAAAATTATTTCTACGTCGAATAACAGTAAGTACCGATGTATTTTAAACATTTTAACCAACGCGAACATAGAAACCATGGGTGAAAGGTGAAATATATTTGAAGAGAAAGAAAAGATAAAAGCAGGCCAGTACTTCATACAATCTGTAAAGCGATTTTTGTTAGCTTTCTCCTCCTATTTAATACTGTTTAGGTAACTTTGCAAGTAATTTTATGAAAGGCAGTCTTGAAGTTACTATATCCACCCACGGAGCGAGTTAGAAACTGATTAAAATTGCCACAGCCAAAGCATTTTTGTATTGACAAGTATTGTATCATAACCACTGGGTCACTATTGCCAGTGGTTTCTATCTTTGAATCCTAGCTAGGTAGTTAATTTATGAATATAACGGAAATATAAACTAGATATTTACCTAATATAATAAAAACATATACTTTAGGTAGCTTGCTAAGGAGAGTCCAGGTAGAGGGGCAACTGCCAGGCCAGACAGCTCTGGATTCTAAGAGTTTTCCTTCTCAAAAATAATATAAGTTGCCCTCTTCTAGTTATCATCTAAGTTACTCTTTTGGTCCCATTCATATAATAGTCAAAAGCATGTCGTTAATGAAGATTGATTAACATTGTTAAAAGGTGCCACAAGATTTTACAGCACTAATGTAGCGTCCTAATAGTAGTTATTTTTGTATAGCAACAATTTCATATAGAAACGGAGTTAAAATTGAGCAAATAAGTTTCTCGAGTATACGTTTAGGAATTTCAAATTAAATATTAATCCCACAATATTTAGCAACATGTTCAGTACTTTTTCATTGCGAACACAAACTGATCTAAAGAAAAAGCTAACAGAAAATGTGATAGGTCAATACTATGATACTGTAGGTATCAGGTAGGTAAGTATTTACCTGGTATGTATTGATAAAACTGAAACCGTCATCACCCAGAGACAATTTTGGACCACATGTGCTAATCAAAACCTTTACCATAACGTTTTATGTCGATGAAAATTTATTGATGTACGTAAAGAAGATTACACCTTTTCTAAAATATTGACGATAATGTAAAAATGTAATTTTTCAGGATAAATCATACAAAATCCACGAAGATCCCTTTGGCGGAATTCAGGTACGTGGTGTAACTTACAAGAGTGTAATGTCGGCCGAAGAAGCATTGCAATGTTTGAGAATCGGAGCACTTTCCCGAACGACAGCAAGTACCCAAATGAACACGCAATCTTCGAGATCCCATGCGATTTTTACATTACACATAAAGCAGCAGCGACTCGTTAGTTCAGATGACGAGTCCACCAATGAATTCGAAACTCTCAGCGCAAAGTTCCACTTCGTCGATCTTGCGGGTTCTGAAAGATTGAAGAGAACTGGAGCCACGGGAGAGAGGCAAAAAGAAGGCATTTCAATTAACTGTGGTCTGTTAGCTTTAGGAAACGTTATATCAGCATTGGGTGATAAAACGAAAAGGGCATTACATATTCCTTATAGGGATTCGAAACTTACGAGATTGTTGCAAGATAGCCTAGGAGGTAATAGTCAAACTGTGATGATAGCTTGTGTTAGTCCAAGTGATAGGGACTTTATGGAAACTTTAAACACTTTAAAGTACGCCAATAGAGCACGTAATATTAAGAATAAAATATTTGTTAATCAAGATAAGAGTTCAAAGACGATCGCACAATTGAAGCAGCAAATCGCACAATTGCAATTAGAATTAGTAGAGTACAAACAGGGTAAAAGGATGATTTCAGAAGACGGTACCGAAACTGTTAACGATATGTTTTACGAAAATAATATGCTTCAGGGCGAAGTTAACAACCTTAGAACCAGAGTAAAAGCCATGCAAGAAACTATTGATGCCCTAACCATTAAAAATACTAATTTATTAGCTGAAAAAGCGACAGGATCCTGGATAGGTGGCACAAATAATAGCGATCAAGATGTTACATACATGATCCAGGGTTATCTGAAAGAAATTGAAGATTTAAGAGCAAAACTAATGGAATCTAACAGTACATGCGAACAACTACGAAAACAATTAAGCCGCAGCCACGGACTCCAACACAATATATCTATTATGGATACGTCGATACAAGAAAATACCAATTTATTAGAAAAAGCTAAGAAAGATCTTCAAAGAGAAAAGGAAATGCTTAATCGCAGATCACTTGAGTTAGACAATGAGGACGTAGACAGTGAGAACGACACTGAAAGCGAAAGCGATGAAAAAGAGTTACATAATGAGTTAAAAGATGAATTAATTACATTAACCAACGACATTGACATGAAGCAAAAACTCATTGACGAATTGGAGTTGTCACAGCGAAGAATGCAGACAATGCGACAGCATTATGAGGACAAACTTATGCAACTGCAGTTTAAAATTCAAGCGACTCAAGAAGAAAGGGACAAGGTGCTACATTCGTACGGTGCACACTCTGAATCATCTGATAAAATTAAAAAAGTTAAAGATGAATATACCAAAAAATTATCAGATATGCAAAAGGAACTTAGAAGACTTCAAACTGCACAAAAGGAGCATGCCAGATTGGTTAGAAGTCAGAGTCAATACGAAAACCAACTAAAATCTTACAAAAATGAAGTGCTAGAAATGAAACGAACAAAGGTCAGATTGATAAATAAAATGAAAGAAGAATCTCAGAAGCATAAGGAGGCTGAATTAAAACGAATGAGAGAAATTGCTCAGTTGCGGAAAGAGACTAGAAAGAATGCCAATGTTATAAAAACCATGCAAAACGAACAAAAAATTCGAGATCAAGTATTGAAAAGAAAACAGGAAGAAGTTTCCGTTTTGAGAAAAAATCAAAGGGGCAGATTAAGCATGAGAGCTGCAGGTAGAGTTGTTAAAGGATTTTCGGAAAAAACTGCAAAGCAAAGGTGGCTAAAAGTGGAAAAAGCAATCAATAAAATTACCCTAAACAAAAAAGGTTTAGTTGAGCAGGAAGTTAGAATGGAACATTTTCTGGAGAAACGAGAAGTCTTAGGTAGGTAATAAAATCCGATTCTTAAAATGTTTTGGTACTACTTTTATAATTCAGCAATACACAATACTAAAATAATAATTAAGGGGATAAAGAAAATTTTGAAAACCTCGGAATTATAAGAAAAGCGTTAATATTCAATACAGTTTTTAACTGAATCTCATATTTAAGGTAAGGAATTAGAAGCTCTCGAGGAAAGAAGAAAACAGGCCATAGTAAAGAACCAGGATATAAGTCAATTGGACAATTACATCGAGGATCTAAAGGAAAATATAAATTACGTCCAAGAAACAATAGCAGAAACACAACATAATGTTATGGAAATAGAAGAAAATCAAGACACAAACGACAATTTAGATTTAGAACAAATTGTAACCTCAATTTACGACGTTGATGAAGCCAAATATATTATACAAAAATTATACAACATGACACTAAGCCAAAGTCACGCTGTTGCCCAAAGAGATGCTAAACTTAAAGAAAATGAAGCTACACTGATCGAGGTATTTCTGTAACTAAACGGAATTTCTAAATTGTTTTGATGTTTATTTTTTTATAGTTACAACAAGAAAACAACGTCAAAGGACAGTTATTAGATCATGTTCTTCACAACGAAATTCCAATTTTCTCAAAAGAGTTAATAACAAGTGTTTCAAGTAATACTAATGATACTACAAGTTCTAATTCTTCTCGGTCTAATTCGCCTGCACCCATAGACATGCCGTAAGTATTTTCTTATAGCATTAATAGATATATATCTATTTTGGATTATTTTTTTAGTCTGTCTATCCACGAATCTCATCAGTCACATACCCATTCTAGCCGATCAAAGATTAGAAGAAGGACAGCACAACCAGCAGAAATGTTGTTCGGCCTGCATGGTCCAGATACAATGTCTCATTCGCATGACCCTTCTTCTTTACACGTGGGTTATGGGTTACAGAGGGTCCCCAGTGTTCCAGGCACTCTGAGGTGAAATAAATAACGTTTTTCTCTTCATATTCAAATTTGAATCATTTATTTCATTACCTTTTAACTGCATTATTGTGTGACATTTTAATTTGTTCCTTTCAGATCAGGCCAGATTACATTAATATAGCATTATTTTATTAGGTTGCCAACTTTGTAAATATTGTTTTGTTTAAGATTGAATTCCTGATGACACCCAAAGTACGAATGGCATTTAAGGAAAGCGAGCAGTCTGGTTCTCGAGGTATTCTTCGAAATGCATTTGTAAATTGTTTGTACACCATTACTGTTAATAATGGAGTTAAAATAATGTTATTTATATTGTTTTTATTAAGTTTATTGTTATTTTACTTATTTGTTTCTGTGTGAAATAGATAAGATCTTTTTTAAAACTAACAAAAATTTCATTAATAAATATGAGAATGAAGATGTTTCGTGTCCTTGGTTAACAATTATTCGAATTTTAACAAATGTGAATTTACAACTTGAACCATCTCCTTATACTTATTTATACTTTTATAATATTTATACTTCTGAAATTGTGTATTGGCTATATTCAATTAGCAATTAAGGTCTAAGTTTTAACATTTTTTTTTAAATCATAATTTTAAATATACACAAAACGTAAAATGTAATAGCAATTCAATTTGCTTAATTATAAATTAACTGTTTAACATTATGTAAATCTATAGAATTCACAATTCTGTAGACATAATCTAATTCAAAAGCGACTAAATTGTAGCATCTATTTAACTAAAATGGTGGCTGTAAAATTATGGTTACACTTGTTTTCAACTGGGTTCTTTTTAATTTTTGTCGTGAGAATTTAAAATTTAATTGAAAAACAACAGAACTGCTGCAAAATTAAATTTTGAGTTGAACATCCATTTTTGTGCGATGTTTTGTTAATCTTTTAAGAATATAAAAGTTATCAACTTGCCTATAAATGAGAAATATCTGGAAAGTTAAAAATTATTTGTATATTGAATGTGCACTAATGATAAATATAAATACTTATCGTTTTTATTCGTCTACTTATTTAATTATTAGCAATTGAATTCAGCTTATGTGGTTCTTATCCAAAACAATAGATCACTAAGCTTTAGTGAGTGCTTGCATAAAAATTGTATTCTTGTTATTAAGGTATACAAATAAGAATTCAGTTGCCCCTGTTCCACCCTGTAACAAGAAATAACATAGATATTAAGTAACATTTATTTGGTAGAAAAATAACTTGTAAAATTGTTGTTTTACAGTTTATTGATTTTAGACCTATTCAATTACATTTTTTAGTTTTTATATAAAAATTATTAAAAATAGTTTAACACAATTTTTTTACAAAAATTCCTTTACTACAGTATACATATAAGCCGTAAAATTATTACACCAAAATGATTTACAAAACCCAAACCTACCTTAACCTTAATCCTGAGTTGTAAAAAATTTATCATTAATTATTGATTTAGGGATTGCTTTTCTTTTTCTTTCCACTTTGAACTACTTGAGGTGTGGCTTGTACAGCATGAACCTTTTGTGAGTATTTGTTCACATAGTATAGTGCAACCATCGAAATTAACAAGCTGAAATAACAAATTATTACAGAACATGTACAGTAATTTGAATATTAAATTTTGTAAATGTAACACATAATGAGGAGCGTATATGTACTATGATAAAAGTAAAATGATTAATCGCCGTGTGAACTTTTACTGCTGTCTGGTAAAATGAAACATGCAGCATAAAGTACATTACAGGTTATATTATAATTGATACGGTTGTAGTTTATGTTCACTCTCTCCAAAGAACTTGGATTGCTATGGGTATTTTCAGGTAAACGTCTTAAAACCAAAACTTAATTCTAAAATAAAATTTTGCTCCATAGAATTTATTAAAAGTTTAAGTGTTTTATTATTACAGTTAGGGTCTATTTCTCGGTACAAGATTACTATACCCGGATTATCAAATATATGGAGTGAGCACAGCCACAGGTCACACTGTCAAATATTCCGAAATTATATGTGCATTCTTAGGTTCATTAAAGTTTATACAATTTGATTATCTCGTGTGTGTATGTGTGATCTATAAAGCGCTAGCTATACGTTTGGAATGTTGATTAACCTGCTTAAATATGTTGTCGTGAAGTATGTTGCAAAACCTGCCTAGAGGCAGGTGCCTATTTACTTATTTGATATTTATTATGTGAATTGTATAACAAAATTCGAACTGTTTAAATGAGCAGAAATTTGGGTATAATAGATCAGTAAGGGAACGGAACAAATCAACACATCATACTGTATTTCACCATAACTGCTTTAGGTAAGCCAAGTAAAAGCAGTGTATACTTCCTCTGAATATTATTATTGACCATTTTAATAACTTGCCAAAGAATTTTGATTAAACTAAATAATGATGATCTGCTGAATTTTGAAAACTCATTAGTTACGTTATTGACGGAATTGAATTTTCATTAAATTCATATGGGAAATGTATGTTACATGATTTGATACACAACAAAGAAAGGGGGTTTAAAGAAAATAATGTAATTATTTTCTGGAGGCGAGAGAGTGGCGAATTACAAAAAATAGCAGTTCAGACACATCAAAAAATGTATGAGGTGTTACATTACGTATATTACATTACTGTATTATTATTAGATTACAATGTCAACAAACTTCTGTTGTAAGGATCTCATTTACTACAAACTTTCAGAGTTAAGAAAAATTTTCTAAAATTGTTAACACCAGACCCACTTAAAACAATTAGTATGAATTGGCACTTATATTTCATTAAAAATAGAATTCACTTTTATTTAGCGTTACTTAACTGAAAGTTCAAACAACCACTTTCTCATAGAGCACCAATTATTTGCTACCCGTTAATTATTTTTAAAAATGAAGTGGGGACAATTTCAGTACAATTTATATCATACTGATTTACATACCACTATGTAATGCTTTTCTTTTGTAATTTTTATTTCATTTAGATATTATGTTCTTTAAGTATATATATGCACAGACAACAAATATATGACTACTTATAATTGCTAAAATATTTTTAAAATTTTATATTGTAAAATAATGACATTATGATATGGTACTTGTACTGTAAGTTCAAAAATATATTAACATTGTGTTTCAGCCAATTAAGTGTATTTACAGTTACTCAATATAATTGAACTTAGTATCATCTGACACAATATGGGCATGACTAGTACATAATCACATCTGTTCGTTATTGCGAGTATAGACTGGGCTTTATCCATAAAATTACATATATCTGACATTATTGCTGTAAAAGTTACATTATCTATTTACTCACCATGAAGTTCCACAAACTCTATGTATAGTTGCCGAGGCAAATAATGCAACCAACAAACACAGAAACACTAAAAAATGTTAAGTAAGCAAAATAGTGTTTAGCATTTTATATATCACCAAAACTTTTGGACCCCATGTTTGATAAAGTTGAAAGGAGATAAGTGTTGTCAATTAAAATATTTCATTTTTCTTGAGATAACTGTGTACTCCAGGAAGATACCAGAATTACTTTTATTATATCATATTCATACTATTGATTCGGTTACCCTCAAACTCTTGGATCTGTCTCGTTCGATTGGCAGTTTTCCACAAAAATGAAATTGTTACCACCATGGAGACCAATTCGAGAGTACAGATTGAATACGCATGAATTGCAAAGATACAGTTCACGGCTACTACAGTAAAATTGTTTAGAAACCTTTTTATAGGAACAACGAACGGCAATAAAATAAACATTAAATGGCATTAAGTAATGAAGGTCTACATTAGGAGAACATGAGGGTCCATAGGTTTTGGCAAAATAATTATAAAATCTTACCCTCTGGGACTAGCCTCACTTGGAAAGACTTTCCAAATAAACATGTTTCCAAGTTACCGACCGCAGTGAGGAACAGTACGAAAAAGAGAGAGCCTAGGTAACCCCCTAGTAAAATATTCAACTGGGAGGAACTAAACCATAGTTTAAACATTTGCATTCCCGAGAATATTAAAACGGAACTTATGGACGCTAAGAGGAACGATGTTCCGGTAGTTACAGCTAAAAGTTGAATTAACCAAAACAAATATAATAATACTATGGTGAAAATTCGTACATACCCATTTTAAAGTTGTTAAATATTACTTTGAACTTCAACACAATCTTAATTCACAAGTTTGAGGTTAGGTTCTCATGGTACTGTCATCATAGATCAACTGTCATTTCGTAACGACACATGTATAATACTTTTATGTGCAGAGAGAACAAAGATCAACCACGTGACCAATAAGTTTATATGACTGCTATTCTATGAGCAAATTCAGGTTGCGTCGTCTCTTGATATTTAAACAAGCCGTGAAGAGTGTGTGTTTCTCACACGCAAATCTAGTGTCCGTTGATATGGAGACACACGACACTTTGATGTGTAAATTGCCAATTTCGAATGTCCCTAACTATTTCAGAGGTTTTTCTTATTATATTTATATTCAGTATATGAATTATTAATTGCTGGAAATCAATTAATATATGTGAATAACATTGTGGTGTTCATGTAAGTGTAGCGAGGTTCCTGAAAAATTCACTTCATTTTATGACTTTTAAAAGTATAGGGTGTTAGGAACCAAGGGTTGCAAATTTTAAGGGTATGGCCCAAAATATGCAGAAAAGTCTGCATGCATATGTTTGAAAAAGCTTAATTTTTGAGTATTAGAGCATTTAGCAATTTGGTTGAACTGTTTTGATGTTTTCAAAACTAATTTCAATAGCAAGGCGAAATTTAGGCCTAATGGTAAATTTGATTCCCCTGATTATAATTCTTGCATCAAAAATTGACCTATTTCAAGCTAAATGTAATTGTTAGAGGTTATGGTGGAGTAAAAACCACCCTGACAATTTTGTACGAAATTATTTAAAGATTTTCACTGAAAATAATGGAAAAGTGAAGCTTTTGGCATGAAAATTTTACTATCGTTTCCTCCCGATAAGAACGGCCGTTTTCCTTGAAATTCTCTATGATTTATTGTAAATTTCTATGGTGTTCATAAAAGTACCACAAATGTAAAGAGGTACCCATAATATAATTATGGTAAAACCCAAAACAGACTGAAAAGCGTTAGCCGAAAGTAATAAAAATCAAGAGTTATGTCAAAGGCCACATTATTTTATAACTCTTAGTCAAAGATTACAGGTCAAACAATTTAGGATTGTTTCGGACTGCCCACAACCCTGAAAAAATATATTTTTTTGAAATATGTCCATTTTCGACTCCAAAATTGTTATCAATGCACCAATTTTGAAATTAGTTTTGAAGTTAATGAAAAAATTGAATATTTCTTAAAAAAGCATAACCCCTTGTATCTAAAATCAAAGCATTTTCGAACACATGCTCACTATATAAGACTTTTACACATTTCGGAAGAAACAATCCTTATTGAAGTTTGTGACAATTGTTTTCTAACACCCTGCACCCTAAGTGGTAAGATCTCTCCTTAGTTCAGTCTCTAATATATCTAAAATAACTGAAGGGAACATTCTGCTAGTCTTACAAAGAATATTTTTTTGAAATCAAATGTACATATTAAATTATAAGTTCGTCATCAATAGAAAGAGCCTAGTGTCTTCTAAATTACCGGAGAGTATCAGGAAAGGTCTTGGTCTCAATGAAGGGAAAATCCCAAACTGCACCTCCACGCGGTAGAAGACGGGCAACACTTAACCCTAAAGTTAAGTGGCTAACGCAGTTGGGGACCGAGTGTCTGCCGGGATAAGCAGTCAACGTCACATTTAAGTGACGAAGGGCATTTCTTTTGCCCTATAACCTACACAATGTGTTGTCATACTGTTTGATATGAAGTGTGATGTCCTCATTATTTGCCCCACCCTTGTAAGATAATTTCGATTCATCGATTCAAAAGGATTACTCAACTAGGCAAATAATCTAATCGCGGGCAGGAAGTCGTATACCCCCGTTGTGATGAATACATAATCCTGATCCTTCTGATCAATATTTCTACCGAAGATGGGGCATCTAACGGATACTTTGCTAACTTAAAAAAATGAGGGTGGATGATTGACAATACTTCTAATAATTGGTATAATTTTAACTATAAAATCACAAGTAGGAAACAACATTTCATTAGAAAACTTGACAATAAATTATTTATTTTATGCGTTCCTATATTCAAATTCATCTTATCAGTGCCATTTTATCTGCACGACTAAAAACTATTGCAGTACCCTAAAAATTTGTAGAGGTAATCGATGTATGTATTAGGAAAACGTCACTAGGGGTCGCCAATTGCTCAAAAATGCCCCAGAAAGGGGAGCTATATTTCCATACTTCATATTTCTTTTGAATGTAGGTAACAGTGAATTTTTATTTTTAATTGTTGCACACACTTCACAAAATTTGACACCGACTTCATTGGTGTAAAATTTCAATTTCTTGTATTACTTTTTTAGAAGAAAATGGGTTAAGTGGTAGAAACATTTGGCAAGGCATTTCAAGAAGCGTTTCGATATTGTTATCAAAATTTCTTAGCGGAATCGGAGTGGGGCATTGTTCTGCAAAAATTTTCTAGTTACCTTGCAGTAGGGTATGATCGTCAGTAGATAGAAAAGTGATGCATACATTTCATAAGATGTATTTCACGTGGCCTGTGATATGGAGCAAACGAGACAGACACTAGTGGATGTAACTGTAAACAAGGGTTGAGTGTGCTGAGAAACGTTTAGGGCGTTTAGGTTCTGTTATAGTGTACGAAACAATACGTGTGGTCGTTGCCTGTTGAGGAAAGGAGCATGTCAGAGTCGCATCCGAAGGAGCATCCCACATGTACAAGGGAATAAACTGAGAACAAAACACGTGATCGTGAAAATAGTTGAGCTATTTTTAACCGTATCTACTTATGTTTGTCTCTTTGAAACGTTTTTCGTGCCACTGGGTCTCGTATTAGTTTCATCTTATCTTGTTATTACAAATTCCCGAAGAGAATTTATTCAGCAATAACTTTGGGTTCTAGTAATTTAGTGCACTTAATCATAGGTGAACATTTTAGCCGCACATTGCTTTGCTTTACACACTTTTGACTAAGGAGTTCTTGATAGCAAATCCAGCTCTTTAAAAAGGTATAGTAGAGTTCCTGGTCGCATCTAACAATTTGATTTCACTCATGGTAGCTATGTCAGCATCAATCTTATAAGTTCATCTGATATGACAGATGACCGAGTGATTGAAATTATCTGGATGGTATATGGTTTTAACATCCCATGCAGTGAAGATAGTCTCCTTAGTTTTGATTTCTTTTTGTGTATTTACCGTTCAACAACCCGATGATGACTACTAGTAAATCAAAACCGGTCGCTATTAAACATTATTAAATTGGTTGGTTATGACATTGTGTTTTCTTCAATTGTTATCAAACGGCCAATTTCGAAATTTTGTACAACCTTCTTTTGTTGAAGTCTTTGAACTTGGGTTTTGTCTTTTTCTCCCGATCTCGAGCACCTGGAGATGAAAATGGGAGGGCATTTTGTTGTCTCTTAATAGAAGGTCATCATAGAGGGTCTATGACAAGAGGGTGTTGAGAGCTTATGAAGTCGGTATAGGAGGTTGTAGGACGATAGGAGGGTAAAGAACCGGTAATGGCACCTGAGTTCCCCCTGGTAGAGAGTTAAGAGAAACCAAGAGCTGACGTGGGCAGAGTCGCTATGCCTCTGAAGTATTTCGTTTGTCTACCTGTATCGCAGAGAAGGGTGTGCGGCAGTTTTTCCTCCCACAATTGGACCTTCTTACATTTCGCCCCCACACAATTCACCCCGGTATGTTTCATCTCGTACTTTCCTGCTCAAGCAATTATTTTTTCATTTGGATTCGTTGGCGGAACATTTGAGTGAAGGGACTTTGAGTCAAGAGCAATTTTGATTGCCGGGTTTATAACACCGGAACGACTTGACCGATTTTGAAATGTGAAATGTCAGACTTGTAATTTTGGATAAATAATAGGACGTTAAAGGTAAAAATTGACGATGTGTCCATCGCATAACTTTCTAATATGAGGCACGTGCTCTTTATAAGTTTACAAGCACATAGCAAATGAAAGTTATAGGTATTCAGTAGATACTCCAATTTGCAAATTCCAAATAAATCGCTAGAGCTCATTTGGAGAAAATTAAGAAAAATTTAACATTATTAAGAGTAAAGTGCCCTTTAAGGCAATTTTAGAGAAATAATTAAGTAAAAGTCATAGGTATTAAACAAATAAGTCAACTTACTAAATTTGAAATAAGTTACTAAGGCCCTATTTAAGAAAACTACGAAATGGCACGTGCCTTTTAAGGCACGTTTAGAGAAAAGTTTCAAATTAAAGGTTTCAGAAATTTTCGAGAAAATGGATACATCATACATCAAAATACGAAAAGCGTTAGCAGAAAATATGTGCTTGGTCGATTTCTATCTTTTATTGTCCATATCATTGTTTCCATAAATAGTGAAAATATCCTTAATTCGTTAATTAACTACATTTTTTATAACTCGAAGAGGGCGAAATGTTGGAGCAAACCTTCCAAATGGTATAGATAAGTGTAATCCGCTCTCTTTATAATAGATATAGGAGTGGTCTCAAAACATTCTCATGTGGATCATTCTTCACTCTGTATTTGCTTCCACGTCTGAAGTGTATGTCTGATATTCATGATTCCAGTAGTTGGGAATGTTGTTTCAGTAAATAGCACTTAAGTTGGTGTGTGAGTTCTTCATGCTACACTTTATCGAAGGCCGAGACTACATCAAAGAATATTGCAGAATAGAACTTTCTTCCTTCTAACGTTTCTCTATGATATCAACTCTGTGAAATGACAATTTTGGAATAGCTGTGACAGACCCGTATGAGTATGTTTCTTGTGGTGGCTTTCCTAATCAGTGTATGATAGGTCTCTATAATCGCTTAATAGCCTTCCACTAGAAATAATACTGTTATTTAGGCAGGTATTAATACATGAATTTTTGATTTTTGAAGATATTGTAGAAAGAGACACAAACAATGGTGCTAGTCGTGGCATTCAATACGGGTTCTTTATATGTTCAGCGGATAGATTCCAGTCAATATGGGGTAATAATAAGTTTCTTTTGCACGTTATTATTAAATCGTTCGATAATTATGTGCAATAAACATTAGTGTTCCAAATATTTTTTCTTCATTTTAAAAATGTATACAAAATTTTCTTGTTCGAACATTTAAAACGTGAATACTTCAAATGACAGAAATTTGTTTTTATTTAATCCTTGTCGAACAATTTAATTGCGAACAGTTATGTATTCCAATAACTCATCTTCGAATAATTACTATCGAACCAGCTTGCTTTACTGCATAACAAATCTGGTGCGATCTAGTGTACGTATCCTTGTGAAAATCTTAACGTTACCCTTGGTGGCTCCGGCTTTATAGACTTTGATGTTTTCTATTTGCAATTCGTCGATGTATTTTCCTCCAGTTACTTCTGATCTGCGGCGACAGGCTTTGATGATGTACAAGATAATCAGAATAATATGAACGATCGATAGAGCGGAAAATGTAGCTCCATTGGTATTATCGTCAGCTAGTTTGGTGATTTAATGTTCGTTTGACTGAGTATAAAAATATCCAGGTTATCTATGTAATGTCGGTATTTCTTTAAGTTAATTTGTTGTTTATTAACAATTTTGCTATTTTCTTGCGACATTTTCCAACAGGAAAAGTAAATATCTAATACAGTAAAACCTCGCTATATCCGACCCCGACGAGATCAGGAAAAGATCAGGACGAAAAGGGTGGATTTTAATGAAGTAAAACATTTTCGTGTTAGATAAAATTAAAAAAAGATTAAAAGGGATATGAATATCCAAAAGGTGTTGGAAAATGTCAAGTTCTCGATTGTAAATGAAATTCTTCCCTTTTCTCCCAGCTTCCGCCAGTGTCATCAGTTCCTTTTTTGGGACTCGAACCCTTGCGTCACCTCTTAAGGAGTTTCAAGTAGCTTCAGGAAATTCGGGTCATAACAACTGTATAATTACATTTGGTTTATCGGAATAGTAAAGTAGAATCCGTTTGTTACTAATAACTTTTTTTAATGTGTTTGGGAACGCTTAGAATAAATAGCTTTATTGCCTCGTAATAAGATAATACCTCAGAATAATACAATAATGGAGGAGGCTATTCATGGCAAATTTACGGATTTATTGATGTGACCTCTAGGTATTAAAGATGCTATTTGAATGCATATCGCTTGAATTAAATCGTTTAAGGTCAAAGTTCATGATTCTACCCACGAACAAGTATGTATTTAATAATATTGGTAATCTTCAAACCACAGAAATGGCCCAATAAATCACGTACATCATTCATCAGTCAAATTGAATCAAGATTTACTGCATTTACAAAGAAATGGAATTTACCGAAAAACGTAGTCCGGGAGAAATGACTAATTTGAAGCCTTCTTTTGCAACATACGTATGAAATCTTTCATAAAACTTTTTACAAACGAACCGAACCAACGTCAAACACAAAAACACGGAAACATTTACAAGAGAAGCTGGTAACTGAGAAAAAAAAGGAAAATGTAGCAGAGAGAAAGTTTTATACAATTTATTGAAACCTATCACAAGAACTGCCTCGCGAAAGGCGTGTTTAAAAGCAAAAATTTAAGTAATATAGGAAGAATGTTATTAAAGACGTGACGTATTCTAAAATTCATCTGTCAGATATTGGCGGTCGGGAAATTACTGTAAAAGACTAGCATATGTTAATGTAATTTTTTTATTAACTAGACCACATCCTCTTTTATTTAAACTCATTGTTTATACAAAGGATTTAGTTCATGATAATCATATCATCTACATGTAAGAATATCACATTTTTTGACCAATTTGCAATAATTGGATTGGAGGTAACTAGCTAAAAATAGTTACGATAACTAATAATATTCGATTTTTCGCAGTTGATATCTATTTTCAAACTATCCCTTCATGACACGTGTTGACTTAATTGTGAATCAGTTTCGAAGCAGGGAAGTACCAAGAAATTCTGGAATTTTGTCTTTAAAACCATCATAATAACAAAGTAATGGCAATTTTGCTAAGGTCTGGTGCAACACTGGCGTAGTGGTTTGATATTATACATACTCTCTTTTTTAGTTAGTTAACACCCATGTTCTCAGATTTCTGACGTTTTGAATTACGTTCCTTTATAACCCAGGTATAACCCAGATGCCCCTTGAAATTTTTAATATTGGAGTTATTGGATTTCACACATATGACAGACCAATTAATACGTCACTGATTGCCAGATTCACAATCACTCGTACACGTTTTGAAACAACTTAATCCGTATTTTTAATAATGAAGATCGCAACTAACACTATTGATCAATATTATTGACACTTGTGAGGAGTGCCTTCAATAATATTGCTTCAGTAATATTAATCGGAAGACAGACATTAGGCTTTTGATTGGGCCGGGAATTATTTTTCTAATGAAACATGTGAGGCTGTAAGAAAAGTTACGTTCACTTTCAAGGTTAAATGTTTGGCTACTTTGGCCAAATTTGTAGCTACAAAGGTGAAAGTATGAAATATGGTGATGAATCAGGTGCTGAGACCAACTGTCATCCTATTATACATTATCTTTCAAATTTTTGTCATTTTCGTAGCTTGTTATGACTCTCAAGTCACTACTAAGATGTAATATGCTAGTGGCATCCAGCATAACTGCACTTCCAGCATCAACCCCTTTAACTTCTTTGTATATTACCAGTTTTATATATGCAAACAAAAACTGTTTAGTACTTGGATTGTTGTTACTATGTATTGACTATAATGCACCGAAAAGAGCTTATAAATGATCTTGATATAATTCGTATGCTTGATTAAAATTTAATAAAGAATTCTTGGGTTATAGGTCGGTTAATATAAAAAATAAATGATCACCTCCCCTAGAATCCGCCATTACATATTCCATATTTTGAGACAAACAGGCAGATATTTTTTGTTCAGATCAAATCTGGTCGAAAATCTGACTTGTTTTGTTATTGGTGCGAGCTAGGTTCCAATTCAGCAAGCAACGATTATAATTCTTACAGAAATTTTTGACAAACTGAAAATTCTATATGATAAATACATATGCAGTAATAAATATAAAGAGTATACCTGCCTCCTTAACATTCAATAACAAAATGTAACGATTTTGTTATCAATGCGAGTGCAACATTTTAAAACCCCATTAACTTTTATTTTCCTTTCGTACTCACTGGTGTCTTTTGTTTCCTAGAAAAATAAGCTTTAAGATGATCGTTACTTACTTTAGACTGTAAAAGTTGATAGCCTTTCGGTATCATTCCCTATATAAAATATACTGCAGTCATTTAAATGGGTTTATACCCTTAATGCAACGATAAAATTTCTAAAGTGGTACTTAAGCGTGGCGCAACAACAACTGGGGTTCAATTTCTGCAAAGAAAAGTAACAACCAATAAAATCGTTTTTAAAGTTTATAGATGCGGTGCGATGAAACGAGTTACCTACGGCGGCTTCACAGGTTTTAACTGTGTAGGTTTAATCGATGTATTTAATAAAGTATGTTAACTATATACCTATTAATGCTACATATAATCAAGAAATACATTTCCAATGCACTAAAACTTGCTCCAAGGCTGGAGTCACTTGAAGCTTGAACCACTCACAAGGCTTTTATTACTGCGACATTTTGACTCTGCCATACATGCAGGTAACAAACCTTATTCGATAGTGCAGGTTAAACTTTAAATTGTGTTGAATTAGTCGTCGTAGTTGAAAGTCCTCTCACAAAGCGAGACAAGCTCAAAAGGCCAAAGGTAACTAATTGCAATTTCGATAGACTACAGGCATCCATTTACGGGGCTTTCATTTGGACGTTAATTGAATCTCTGTCACTAAACGTAGAACTGTATCAATTATTTTCAGAAAAATGTTAATAACAACGAAATTGAGTTAAATACATATTTAACGTTGTTACATTAGCTGCATTAGTTAATATTTTACGGAAAGAGCTGAGATCAATCGGTAACAACAATGGAAATTGTAACGCCAACCTGAAAAATATATTTATGGTGGCAACTATGTTAAGTTCCTCCAACATTTTCAAGGGATTTGGATTTTCTTTTTAAACAATACAGCATCATGAATAAAAAATATTTTTTTTAATTGTAGTATTATATATGCCTTTGATACTAGTTTTAGGTTTAAGAATACCAATAAAATTGACGCGTTTCAAACATTTCACGAAAGTAAATATCTCGAATTTTTTGATTAGGAATTAAGTAGCAGTTTCTATTTATGTTGCTATTAAAAAGTTGTTTTTGTAAATAACGATCATCACAGTTTCAAGGTATTTATACGTAAGGTAATGTTTATCTCTAAATTTATATCTCGAGTTACCATGTGTCTTTGTATTTCAGCAAAGTGTACTAGGAAGCTAATTTAACATACATTAATATTATCAATCGTGTTTAATGCTCCTGTATGTTAAATTCTTATTGTATTTATATACGTCAATTAAAATTAAACGTTGTCTAACAAAGGCATCAGTAAACCGGCTGTTGCTTTTGTTAAGCATTGAAAAAGTGAACTCATACTTAGGGCGGGCACCGTCAAACAATTTTCCGCTTTTGTATCTACTCAAACTGTTTTTTCACGTTATGGACAATACATTAAAGTGAAAAGTGTTTTTGCTAAAATAAAAAGTGTATTTTACAGGGATAAATGCTTGGCTTTAATACATTGATTCAATTCTTTAAATTGCAAAGTACAAATGCGTTTGAAAAATTGAAACTTACAATAGTAAATTTACTTTCGGGTAATGGATACTATATTTGTCTCTTCACTGAGCAATACAATTTTTTGAAAACTGTCATTAAGAAATACGTAATTGAATTTTGATCATTTTACGGAATTATCTTCTGACTAGAGATGCTTACGAGATATCAAAAAAATTTACTACGTTTAACATACCCAACGAAAAACAATACAGAAATCACATTTGTGCTTCCATGATTGTAAATCTGCAGCAGAAAAATAAGGGTTTTTGTATGGAGAAAGCAGCTACAAATCTTGAGTTTAAAAATGTTTCGAGAATGTACTAACAGAAAAATCTGGAAAGTTAGCCTGTTATAAACATTACTAAAAGTGAACAATATAGGGAAAACCTCGGAATGGCTAGTCAGATGTTAAGGGATGAAAATATCAACGGGAACGCAATTTGCTAGATATTTACAATATTTAAAGTTAGTATACGGTTACGTACATTCAGTTTATGATTAATGCCCGAGAATGAAGACTATACAAAAAGGTAATATTCAGTTGTAGTGTCAAATAAGATACATCCAAAAATACATCCAAAGATACATCTACGGTAGATGGTCTTTAATATTTTGGTATATTTTCTCATCGGACTTCTGCAATTTATGCTCGTTTATACCAGTTTAACATAAACATTACTGGAACATCAACAACAGCCTGTATGAGCTTCCATAATCATGGAGAACAGAAAGAATTTAAAGTCGGTCCTAGTTCAGTAACTTTAATATTTCCCATCGAAATACAATCCAGTTAATAAAATTATTTTGATTTTTAAACTTTTAGCGCCTAAACAATTTCTTGCATGTATGTTTCCCGAATAGTAAAATACGCAGTTGCTTTAGGTTTTTCGTGGACGCAAACACAATAACCACTATAGCTTAAGATGTCAAGCTACAACTATACAACATCTGGGGACTATAATAAAAGAAAAATTTGTCAAATTTTCTGGAACTAGCAAATTTTACAAGTAAAACAAACAGTAGAACCTGTATTCGATCGAGGCACAATCCGCGCAGTGTTAGTATCTGCAGATCAATATGATACCCCTTCTTGCGGTGTTGTCAGATGGGTGGTCCAACTTTTCACCGTTTTGCCGAAAATTTTGGTTACTCTTCCTATAGGGTGATTCGCACCAATCGCACCCCATGCGCCCCTCGAGTTTTCGGGGCGAAGACAACTTTTCCATTTGGACGATCGCAGTAATTGTCCATACGAGTGTTTGCTGTATATATCATAAGTGTATGCAATGTAGCGCAGTTGTGCTTAGAATTAATTACCGTGCAAGTTAAACAAAAGCATGGAAAAAGGTAACTCTTTTATAGAAGGCGTGTAAACTATTTTTAACAAATGTATAACAATAATATTAACACGTAATTTAAAATTGATTTTACTAGACTAAACTCAGCATTTGCAATTTTTTGTAATTTAAATTTTTTCCAGGCATCTTAGTCTTTTAGCATATATCTTAATAAGTTATTTTTTTATTCAAAATATCCAATATTCTAAATTTTCAGGAGTTGTGAACTTACTTATGAATTTATATATGTTTAGTTTCAAATTGCAGAAAGATGCATCATTGTTGTCAACGTTGTAAAATAGTAGCAAATATCGAATAGAAACTTAAAAATTTCACGCGTTCAACCTCATCACTACATTTTATTGCATCATTGTTGGTGCATGGCAGTATTCAAAGCAGTATCAGCTCTTCTCTTCCAGTCGTATTTTCGTTAATGAGAGGTAGTGAGTCCTATTATTTCAGTTGCACATCTCTAACTGTAAGGGTTGATTTTAACGGTTGATTTGTGAAGTTTTGCTTACTCATCTCATTTCTTCTTTGTGCTATGCGGTATTTTAAATTAGATCCTTGTCATATCTACAAAGTTACCGTAGCCATTTCATACGTTGGGATTTTAACCTAACCTATAACGTGTTAGTAATTTATTAAGGAAAGAATAAATAATGGCAACGGCAACTTACGCTGTAATAAAACTTGAAGTGTAGTGCCCAACTAAACCAAGGCGAGATCATCACCGTGGAGTATTACTATTCACAACTAAACCAACTGAAAGAAAGGCGAATTATGCACATCTGGTCAAAAAGAACGTTCTCTTTGGCCACGAAAACACCCCTACATACACACAGTGGGAATTGTTTGCAAAATTCCATTACAATCAGCGATTATTTTCCATTGTCAGATCTGAAGAAATTGTTCGACGAATGATTCGCTTCAAATATGTTAAAGAAGGGACAAATTCTTGCTTTGTAGAATTAAACAAATGTTATATTGAGAGATTTAATAGTTAGAACGGTACTGCAAGATCACGTTCCAAAAACACAACAATATAATGAAAAGCAACCACAAACAAAATTTTGAATCACGTTTGCTTCCTGAATATATACAGCAAAGAATTATTCTTTTAGGGGGTTGGTTGTCGTCACGGGTATTTTCATTTTCGTTGCTGCAGCTCTAAATAGGTTCATAAAACCACGTTACACCAGCTGCAGCGTCTCAAATTATTAAACGGAAAAATACGTCGTTTCCTATAACACTGTTGCTTTGTATCTTTCCTTGTATGATTGTTTGATGCAATAAGTTTTATTTTTCTTCTCTTTTCACGTGGTCTAGATCATGCAGTTTACCTCAGTTGTATCTAATATAGGCGAATACCAATTTTTCGAAAATTACCTGTGTAGAAAACATCTTGTTCTACGCTGCATGCTTTAGAAATCAAATGCTAGGATTCTTGTCCCAGAGTTATTGTCTATCATTAAATTTTACGTTATGATAACATACACCAGTTTTAAAAGAATATTGCGGAAATACTTCGAGTGGAAACTAAATGGCCGTGTTTTATAGCTTTTGAAACTGCTGAGTTGGGACACTATAACTTTCGTGTCATTACTCACTACGTTCTAGTTTGAGGAACTACTGGTGTAAAAATTGTCCGTTAAAATAAATGGTTTGTGTGACATATGTATTAACGACAGATTTAGCGTTAGAGTACAAAAGATCGTAATTCTATACGCGAATATTAATAATTAAGTGAACCGTCGGGTTTACCCTATTTATTCCATTGAACATGAGTGGGTCTGCAATTCGCGTTACGGCTAAGGTAATTGGATTGTCGGAATTAATTTCGAACCCCCATTACTCGTGTAATATGCGTTTGGTTACAAATTGCCATTAGATGCGATATAGCATTTTTCCAGCTTTTGCAGAACGGGTGGATTACATGACAAAATTTGAAATTTCATCCGGAGCATCATAAAATATGCTTTTACTACGAAATAAATGGATATTATAGAACTAAAAAAGTTGTGATCAATTTTAGTAAAATACGATACATAGAATATACGTATACATACATAAAGGCTGATAAGGTATAAATGTATGCAACACTAAAATGTACACCAATACTGAAACAACAGTGCAACAATACGAACAATTAACAAATAAACAAATACAAACACATTAAATATAAGCGGACAAAAGGAAAAATATAGTGGAAACAATACCTGAATATAGAAAACCGCGAAAAAAAGAAATTAGTTTTAACCGTTCAATGCGATAATCATTCCATTTTTCTGCATCATTTTCTTCAGGCCATTTGTTTTCATTTACATGGTTTTCGTCTGTTGCTTGATCAAAATGTGACAGTGTAAAAAATCATATTGAACATTAAACTACTGTCTACCATTATGGATGCATTATTTATGTTAATCTTCATTCTCATTTAAATAGTCACTATTTAATATGCCGTTCTAACTGCACTAGAATCTTTTAGCGGTGTTATGTTCAAAAGCTTATTGTTCGTAATCAGTAGAACTTCTATAATTTAAATAACAAATTGTCCAGTAATATCAAATATTTTTGTTCTGAAGTCCTGAAAAACGAATTTTTCACCGTTTTAAGCATCAATTTGAACAGCAATTTAGATGAAAATCATGTTCCTAATTATTTAAGTTTCCAAAAATAGTTATTTGTGTTGTTGGTACCAATATTGCATTAAGACAATTGATACTAAGTTGATATGCATTGGAAAGCAATTTCGTAAAATTATATTTATAACAAAAAAAAAGTTGTAATTCAAAAACACTTACAAAAGGCCTTACACTTGTAAAAAAAGCGCGGTGTTTTTTCTTTTAACGAAAGTACTCTGTATTCCTCCATCATCGTCAAAATAAATTAGAATCAGCTGAGCCATGGAAAATCGAAACTCAAAATCGTTTAAACGTTTTCAGCTTAAAAGCTACGACTAAAATCGCTCTTTGTGTATCTTTCTGTTACACACCACAGTTCCCATTTCATACATGCGACAATGCGGACGTTTGTAATCTGTGTTTAATCTGTTAGTTACACTGATTAGGTATCCAATAGAGACAAAACGTGTCTCAAAAATGACAACTGGTGGCGTTGGACGACCAGTAATGTAATTACTGAGTAAATAAATTTATAAACACAACTGGTTGCAGACCAATGCAGGTAATTTATAATATAGTCAACGAACAAGTTGAAAATAATTTAGATAATTTTTAAACGAGCAGGTATTTATCGGACATATGTAGGTAATATTTAAGTCACTAAAAGGTATATTTAGAAGTGACGCCTGGAACAATTAGAATTCGTGTAATCTAATCTACCCTCATACTTCTAGTTCCAAGATTAATAACACAAAGTAACCATTACATTAATTGCAAAAGAAAGTTTAAAAAAATTGAAAACTGATATAAAATCGACTTTACACATTGTTTAGTGTTAGTTAGAACTGACAAAATACAATACAAAGCCCCTCTTTTTTGAAATCTTAATCAACCTGCTACTTTTAGTAAGTTTCAAACTTTATTTGCTGAATAGTTTCGTTAAAAAGTAATGTATATCAATTTACAATAATTATAAAATATTTATTTCAATCAGAGCTTATGAAACAGTTGAAAGTAATTAATTGTTTATAAGACAATCGCTCGTGGAGGTCGAATTTGGTTCTTAAAATTACATGTAATTACACGTTTGTAAAATTTAAATCTCATTTAAAAACGATGGTGAAAAGAAACTATTATTTCTAAGGTATGGAAATCTTACAAGAACATCATAACTCAGGATCGACGTATCACAGAATAAACCGTTAGCAAAATTCAAAAGGAAACCCTTGAGTCGTGTAATATGAGAAATATTTCGAAAAATGACCGTCAAAAGAGTTATGACCGAAGACAAGTAACAAGCAACTCGATATTCTTTTGTAAGCAGAGGAAAATCGAAATAGTGCTTCAATCAAGCACGCGGAAAATCGTGTCAGGTATTCTTCAATGCTCAAGTGATGGTGTCGAGAAAAATATCACCACTTCAAAATTCAGCTAGTTCATGTGTTCAAAATGATCCTGATCGACAATTTTGCCGAACAATGGAAACACGTGCTTTAAGCATATGCACGCTTCCATTAATAGATCTTTGAACAACAAATTGTCAGAATTGTAGGTACTGGATTTACGAAACCGCCACGAAATAGTAGGTTCATTTTTCTTTGATGGAAATTTTACTACCTAAAAGTAGTACAACTTTTTAAATCGTTGTTTTCCTCAAGATGGATCGGAAGGAGAAGACCGGTGAAATGGAACGCTAGATTACTACACCTTACTATAAGGGGTAATTGACTTGTCATTTTCATTAAAATTTCTTTCCTTGTCATAAGAGGAAAACCCAGCCTTGTGCATTGTGCATTTTTTACGGTATGATTTCATCACAGTCGATAATTACTAAAGAGTGGTAGAATATTCTATAAAAATAAAATTGAAGAACTGTAAAGATTCGTATACTTCTTACAGCAACCTCTTAAGCTTTTAAATTGCCGCCCCAAAATGTAATTGTTTTCAAACCAAATTCGGACATTTACAATGTTTAAACACTATACAAGAATGTATACTCTGTAGTCAGTTTCCACTCTATTTCATAGGAATAAAAGCCATATATTCTCATAAAGTAAATGTTCCTATAATCCAAATACCCTTTATGTGTTTAATAACAATTTTGAAACGTTCTGTTGTAAGTTCCAAAAGTAATTTCATTAATGTTGCAGAAATTTCCACTTCTATTTTTAAACTCTAAAATATCAGAAACAAGAAAAATCTGCTTTGAAATCACTAAGAAAATTATATCCACAAGAGGCCTTCACAAACAAGGAATAGCGAGTTATTAAAAGAAATGACATTAAAATGAAAGTGAACACAGGGCAATTTTAAATAAAACAATAAGTAGGGAAACAACTCCTCAAGCGTGAGGTAATATTAATTGGAAATCGACTCTGCTGAGACAGAGGGAAGGGAAATGGCGTCACTGACTCGACTGAACAACGATCGGAACGAAATACGTGCGTATTTCAGTAATTACATCCGGGGTGACTTACCCTGTTATTATTTTTGTAACGTCTTATCCAATATTAATTATTATTGTTTGAATGTTTACATAGTGAAGTGTAATTAAGTAGTTTGTACGTACAATTTCAAAAAAACCCCAGCTGATTAATTGATAGTATTTCATTCATTTGCATTTGTATTACATAAAGCAAATTCCTTAATTTAAAAAATCTTTCTCGACTTTTTTGAAATGGGAAATGAAAAATCCGTCGTTTCAAAAATTGAGGCAGTTTTTCGCAAAATATTTTCAAACCAGCAGGCACGAAGTAAAATTAATTTATGAATATACAATTATTAAAAATACATAAATTCTAAATGCCTCAGATTATCAGCTTCTTATTGACCTCCACCTATTGCTGCTTATCCATCATCAACTATTACTGGAAAATCTAGCACATAATACATTACGTAACACACAGCGAGTACTTTTATATTACAGAATGGAATTGGAAGATTTTGATAAGCATGGGTGGCGCAAAGAAGCCTTTTCGAAATTTCTTACCAATATTTAATAAGTTTACTTATAGTCTCACGTAAACTAGTTTTATAAAGTGTCAAAATTGCTGAAGTAAGTTAAATGTGTGATACCTGATTTAGTAACGTCTTCGATTGCCTTCTCTACGTTTTGCAGGTTTCATTGTTTGTGAGCTATTGACTGTTGAACAGACAATATCACAGTAAATAGTCACAGACGGATAAAGCTGGGAATATTTTACAACATGCATGCTTTTGGTGTTTGAGTTTCCTCTTGATTCCAAATATTCCACAGATCAGTTGGTGATGGGCTAAACCAAAAAACTTCTGTAGAATCCTTACATAACATTCATAATTAATGAACACTAACCAGACCCAATTTACTTCTTCAGAAGTGTAAAGCTCAATGACTTCCTTCATGACATTGCGGACCAAAAGTCTCAGGATTACTCTGCAAAGGCTCTTGATGGATCCCCATGTTACTTCGTCTCCTGCTTGTTTACATGTGAATGCATCTCGTAATAGAGAATAAATTATGGTGTGACATGCCAGGTTGTGCCAATTACGCTCATCTTATGAAAATGAAAATTGAGAAGTTTAGCATATTTACGAATGGAGCATTTGGGAGACTGTAACTATAATGAGATTCATTGCATCAATGCTTTTATATATTCGTGCCTTGCTTAAGAACGGATCCTGGGTCTGTTAAGTTTCTCACTCAGAATGCGATCGATTTTCGGTCTGTAATTGCCTGGCATGGGGGATAATTTGAAACCAGCTCCCGATCGCGCGGTGAACTGCTACTACAGACTTAATTTGGCGGGTGCATGCTTCAACAGTAAAATTGCGCTGCTCATTAATCTACGCTGTGTTCATAACTGAATTTCTGATACGAAAATTCCCAGTCAGACTGTTACTGTGAAGTTCGCCCTTATAAGTCATCGCCTGGCGTCATAACGCATTATTAAAACTAGCGAGGGCGTTTTACCGCACCGTTTTATTTTATCGACGCTTGTTCCTTTACCGACTACAAAAAGAATAGAAAAATGTGTAAGCCTCTTACGTAAATTATGTTTTTATTTTCCAGTTACATTCCCTTAGTTCACAATACTTTACAAAAACTGTATGCGACCTTTCCCTATTATGGGATTATATAATATAGTGCGCACCTCTCAATAAAGGGCACTTTTGACATTAACAAACAAACTACTAATTAGTATAATTTCTTTAAATCGCCGTTTGACGGCGACTCTAAATGACAAACACGGGCAATACTTTTCCATCCCAGAATATTTGTGTATAACGACCACTGTTCTACTTTTTGAATCTCGATTTTCGAAATGCCTGTGGCCATTTGTTTTAGTCCTTTTAAAAAATAAAATTTCACTATAGATTGAAACTATAGAAGTTTAATTCTTTGGAAGAACTTCATTAATCTGAAGTTAAATTTTACGATTTAAAATGAAATCTTCGTATCCCTTTTACGGTGCTATTGTTTATTTAAATGTTTATTAGGGATTTCCAAATATATAAAACTGAAATATAAAGAAACGAGCAGAAAACCGTTATTCATATGTAATATACATTTGTAAATTGATGGAATTAAAAGTTTCAAAAACCAAAGAAAACTGCGATATATGAATTTGATTCTACTCCCATAGAAACAAAAATGTGGCGCTTACCCATGAAAACGGTACTTAAGTTGCGAAACATTTAGGACAAAGTAACTTCCAGCCATCCAGTGGTTTAATACAAAAATTGAAACTGCTTATAACATAATTTCATGTTATCATAACAGGATTCATGCACTTTGTGAATCAGCAGATGTTCGAAGAAAGAATACAGATGAATGGAAAGCAAAAGTGAAAAACCCATCGGTTTTCAATAGTGTAATATGGATAATCTCTTCCATAAATTGAATCAAATCATGTGCTCGAATACTTGGGGGAATACTAACGTGGGACGATAATCTTACTTCAAATATCAAAACAAAACCATTGCCATGAAGATGCCAACGCAAGAGGAAGTTCAAAACTTGGAAAATGGTGAGGACGATGACGAAGAACGTGAATGTTATAATGATTCCTTTTCAAGAGATAAGACAATACTGCCTTGAAAATGTCGAGCAAGTTTTCTTTACGGATTTTCATCTGCTCATTAATGAGCGTTGTGCAAATTTAAAACAGATATTCTTGGGAACATTGCCTCGCCTACGACAGAAGTGATTCTATTCTTATGAAACTCTTATTCTTACATTCTTAAAGTTTTTGAGGCATTGCTAATCATAATTCGTCAGTTGTCTGAGTTTGAAAATATGGTATACCATGTTGATAACGCGTAAAAAATATTAGTAATGACAATAGAAACTCAGATATTTGATAAAATTCTATTAGCATTAGATTTTTCCAATAACTGTTTTTACATATACAAATATTAATTGGATAAATACATAACCTACTCGTTACTCCAAAGTTAAAACAGTCAAAACCAAACACAAAATATATTTTAGTTCTTCAAAAACCCTATGTAAATCCGAATTGAGGCTCTAAATTAATGAATAACCTAAACCAACCCTTAAAAAATACCTTATATCTTTTCGGATACAAAGGATATATAGGAAAAAAATGGAGTCATTGTTGGTACCACAGCTCAATAATCCTTGATACTTGTACATAAGGTACGACTATGGGTGGTTTGAATACCATAATTTAGATCGAACAGTTCCTCAGTGCGATTGCCGGGTAATGTGAATAAAAGTTATTTAATGTTTCGTTGGTGCCGCTATAAGCGATAACTTGCAACACTCCCCTAGCTGTATAGAGGGTAGAGGGATAAGGCCAAATATCTGTAGCGGAGATTTGCAGTTTCGTATGGCAACAGCGTAAGGCACCGCAATTTCAACTGCTTTAAACCAAGCAGATCTGCGAGAGGCGACTCATTTTAACGTTGTAGCTCAAAAGTGATAGACGGTCGATTCTGACAGTGGAGTTGTGAATGTTTGTGAGAAAAGACCACGAAACCTATGTCTGATTTGGACTTCATACTTTTTGGTGAATTAAATTTCACCTAATTTCGTGTTTACTTTCATAGTAACACAATAGTTATTTTTTTCTAAGTGATGTTAATTAATGCAATGAGAGTACACACCCTTTTTGCACTTTTTATACACATCACTCATTTTTCATTGTAAGTTTATTTTTATATTTGTACTTTGGGTCATTTTATAATAATTTTCTTATAACAGAACTGTAAAACTGTTTTTGCATTGGGGTAAGTTTAACTATATGCTTATTAGATTTTAATATTAGCTTAGTACTAAAAAGCTTGCACATCTAAATCCTACAAGTTTTTAACTGAAATATGCCTGCAGCATAGATTTCGCACTTTACTATAAAATTTTACAACCGTGTGTTGTGAACCCATCTGATATTAATGCATTTGCATTTTGCGCATTTACAGGAAAGGGATATGATGCGTTTCATCAAAGCATTTAAAAGCTCTGCTATTGAGATATAAAACTGTAAAAAGTATCAAAATTACCCTTCATACCAAAATGCCCTTGGTTGGCCTAGATTTCTGCCAAATTAGCCGAAAACTCGTATCCATGTCGTCATCTCATCCACTCAATCCACTACGATCTAGCGTACGCACTCAGTAATTAATAGTAACTATAAATGAATACCAAAATATAATTATTTCTAAATTTAGCTTACACATCGTTACGACAAATCGGAAATATCCGATAAACTTATCGATTTACTATTGCTTACAAACCGTGAATACCTAAATGGGTTTATATTAATGAACGTGAAATAATTTTCAATTCGAAGGTTTTAATTGCCCTTTTTGGTGCAACACAAGTATCAATACTAACGATATAAACAGTCAAAAATTCACGCCTAATTATCTGGTAATGTTTGAGTGAATCACTCAGTTAATTCGTTAATTTGTTTACAATGACATAATGAAAATATCAACGAATATGTGTATTGGGTTCGTTGCATTTCAAATATAGTAGCTATTTCAATTTATCTGCATTAAAATGTAAATTCGAAATAAATGTTCGTCGTTAAAAAGTGTCCAGCAATAACTGATTAAATTAAAATATATATTTCTTACTTGCATTTTTCCTAGTTTACTATTGAACGATCTCAACAAATTTTCTTCTCTCCTTTGTTAAATCCGTATTATATTTTTCTCGTTATTTGCTTTATTAATGTCAGATGCGGAATTTCTTATTCCTTATTCAATCCCTTTAACTTTACGCTACTGCTGATGTTTTCTATAAACAAACACATCGTTTAGAGCTGTGACTGTGGCAGAAATTAACTTTTTTTAAACGGTAATAAACATAATAAATGCAATAATTTTTAGCTTCGCTTGACATGGTTAAATAGAAATATTTCTATGTTGCAGTTACATTAATTTATGCACTTAGAAAATATATGCGGTGATTACTATCAATTCGAAATGATGTCACTAATTGAATTGGTATTTGAAGCGTATGAGTGGTTAATTAACGCAAATATAACAGTGAAAATGGATCTGTTACGTTTTGGCAAAATTAATTCATGACAATCAGGTCACTTTTTTACGACGAATTGACTATCTGCTAGATTTTAGCCAAAGTTCAAGCAATAAATATGTCGTCGTCGGCTTGTGTAACACAGGTCAGTCTAACAGAGTAAAGGTAACAACGACTGTCCTATAGTGGCGAAATTTTTAAGTACACTTATATCGATTTACGGACATTTTTGATCTCACCAATGCAATAAAAGCAATTTTGCAAAATTTTAGTTGTCGCTACATTTTCGGACTGGCAATAAACAATTGCACCTCACATTTTATGCCCTAATTTATGGGAGTTTTAGAATTTATCCTCAATAGTTTTTTCACTTTTTCATTGGACCAGCCAAGGTATGAAAGACGTTACAAGTCAGTGAAATAATTGATTACATCTTTGCAGGTCATGAAATAACCCCTCGGCATGTTAATATCTAATTATTACAATCATTGCTGAGTAATATGAACTAACTCATGAGTATATATCTTGGTAGATAAGTTTTTTTACCGTCAAGCTGTATGAATCAGAAATATTCTGTGGATTTTGAGAAATTATTTGTTTAATTCGGGTTAACGCAAATGACGTGACAAGGCCATATTTACCTTTACTAAGGATAAAAAGGTAAAAAAGCTATCGTATTGTATTTTTGATATGATAGAATTACTTTTGAAAAATATTTTTTATGAAATAATTTTCGAATTATTGGCTGGTCTATTCATTCAAGGTTCGGAGAGTTAATACACAAGCATGTGTAAAAATTTTATGGAGAATGTAATTCCGTTGTGAATTTAAAAAAAAACATAGTTAAAGTACCGTTATTGTATGACAGACGTATAATGAACCTTTTGTGTTGAGTGCTTACTATTACATATTTACATGTAAATGCTTGTACGGTAAGCTTCCGAATGCATTACTGTCTTGTCTTCATTTTTGTTTGTGGAAAAACCAATAGCAATAATGCTAACAGCAGTAATAAACTGCCTTTATTGATCCATAAATATTACAGCAGGATCAGCAGGAGGCGAAGTGTAGCAGTGTTGCTCTTATTAAGTGCATTCCACGTTACGAAAATATCAATACGTACGGTATTGAGAATTAAATTTATAACAATATTATTTTGTGATAAACATAATCATAGTGACTGAGGAATATGCGAATTTTGATTTTATTTGTCAATAATTAACTATACCTTACTTTTTCAAATGATTAAACATTTTAAGAGTATAAGGTAATGGATTGTATTTTGAGCCTTTTACTGGCAGATTTTGGCAGTCTGATAGAAATAGGGGTACAAAATTTAAAGTAAACTAAACTGTAACTGAAAATTTAAAGGAGTTCATTTCGATGTAATTTTCTAAGAACTAGAGAATATATTGCATGTGTTCTTAAAGATCATTTGCTTTCAGACATTTTGAGGAGGTAATTGTGATCAGAAGCCTCATATAGTACGCTCACTTTGTACGTTTTGTATTTTTTGGAGAATTTCGAGTCATCCTAGAAGTAATGTCGTGTATCATTAGCAAGCTAATGTATATTGCAGCGGGTTATGGGTTTTTCAATATTTAACACATAGTACCAAGGTATTCTGATTTAACAAGTGAAAAATAAGCAAAGTTGTCAATCATCAATTTAACAAGTTTCATCCCTTTAATTTTAGTACTTCGCATTTTTTGAAAATTTAGCATGGTGCATCACGAATTTATAGGCGTACACTTACTTACGTACATGCATACTTATTTACTGTATATATTTTTTTAATCTTTCGCTAACTTAAGAGACAAATGTTATAAAAATTAGTTTATTGGTTTTTTCTATTTTAAAAATGCACTGTGCATTTTCAATATTTTTTAACTTACGTTTAACTTCTTTGGCTTTTATCTTGTGAGATACGTGTAATATCTGTATTTCAATGTTGGTCGTTTGAAATTTCTTTGACTCTTTAATAAAGATGTAAATATACTGTCGGATTGTGAAAGAAGTCCAAAGTATGTTATACCATACAAGTTTGTCTCTCTCTTCCCGCGTGTCGGTAATATTTTGATGTTCATTTCTTTGCAAGCATTGATTTTTGACATAAAGTGCAAAAGCTACCCACTATTAATAAAAGTGTTTATTTATCTTTCCTTACCACCTCAATTTTGTCAATAACATTGTCTGCTATAATTACTGGACGAAGGCATGCTGTTTTTCCAGGTCAACATTTTAAATAATCTCCAAATGAATAGAATCGCTGCGACATTTTTATTGCCAGATTTAATCTATGTCGGTCCCAGTAAAACAAAAATATCTTAAGGAATGCCAACTTAGATTTTAATAACAATACCTAAGTAGCATATCATCTTTGAACTACGCTTTTCTTGGTATCGTAATTCAATTTCAGACGAAACCATTTATGTAATTTAAATCGGTTTGTAAGAAGACCAGCGATGTACACTGAGAGACAAGTTAATTATTTCAGAAAACTATGCCATTTGTTTTTAAATTAAGAAATTACTGAATACTTCAGTAATTTTAAGTGAATTAAATCTCGAATTTTTTTTCGAAAGCGGATTTGACTTATAGCCTACAGAAGTTTACTTCAAATAGTATGAAATTCGTATTACGATATGTAATACTTTTAAAAAAAATATCATTAATATAATTTTTACCTATACTTGTAGTATTAATTGTTAAAAGAAATTCATTATAATCTGACCCTGTTGAGATTCAACACCTGAAATAAATATGTACGTTTTTATTTTTAGTACTATATTAATTTTCGCCGTCGAGCAATAAATTATTTAAATTTAGCAAATAAATTTTTTTTAATTTATATTTTTCGGTAGTTATTTCGGGGCACACTTGAAGGCATATTTTTCACGCACGTATGTTTCAGATGTTGATGCAAATTATAAATATCCAAAATAACTTGTGATTCTGCAAAGAAGTCACATTAAAAAAAATATTTAATTAAAATATTGCATTGAAAAAACTTATAGTGCATTTAATCCAAAAATGAAAAACCAATTATCGATTTATAGTAATTTTTTATTACTCAGTTGCTTTGAACAAGATAATGTTTATGGGATTCTCTGTTTGCAAAAAATTAGAGTGGTTGCTTTTGTTGCAAAAAATTATCTTATTCGACAAAAAATGAAAATGAAATGAAATGAGATATACAAATGTCCTTAGGGATTGCTTGGCAACTAAGTACCATAAAAGAATGCACCTACTTCCAAGGTAGTGTGGGAATTTCCATTTTCATTTTCATTTCATTCCAATTTTATTTCATTTTTCACTAGATAAGGTATAATGGAAGAAATCAAACCTATTGTTGAAAAGCTTTTTACTTCTCAGTAGTTATGTATTAAAGAAACATCTTACCAAATGTACTTACTTATTATACATAAAGTAACGGAGATATACAACATTAGGGCATTACCAACCATTTCTTGAATTTTCACAACAATTGCAACAAACCGATGTTTCCCATAGAATATTTTTAGAGAATTCCGTGTACTGTAAAGATGATTAGGTTTGTACGACTGTAGAATCCAAGTTAAAGCTTATGCGACACGTACTAATGATATTTTTTACGCAGTTGTACAAATGTCAAAATTAACTTCCGGGAGAAAGAGAAGGAAGTGCTTGACCAGATTCTCGGTCCAGGCAGGTACGATGCGAGAATCCGACCATCCGGAGTGAATGGTACAGGTAAGTGCAGGCTTAGGTGTAAACGGTGTTAACTTTCGTATAGGGAGACCAGATGACATACCACTATCCAGAGATGCCACTGTAACTCGTTGCTTGTTGTACATATATATGTAAATGTAACACATAATAATCATCACTCTAGATGGGGCTGCCACAGTCCGGGTAAACATGTTTGTGCGAAGCATTGCAACTATAAGCGACATCAAGATGGTAAGTGGAGGCCCCACAATTTTCGTAGGGTAGTGTAGAGGTGCTCCACATGCTACACGAGCCAGCATGGGGTAGCGATTGGCGATTGGTTTATACTT
This sequence comes from Cryptocephalus primarius, assembly GCA_963576515.1. Taxonomy (NCBI): domain Eukaryota; kingdom Metazoa; phylum Arthropoda; class Insecta; order Coleoptera; family Chrysomelidae; genus Cryptocephalus; species Cryptocephalus primarius. Next base: position 7,520,009 of record OY754936.1, read on the forward strand.
TTAGATACTGTCACAACACAACAGTTCAGATATTCTATTTTAACTTCATTCTTGCAATCGATATGACTGAAAAGTATTCGAGGTGTAACCAGAAGACAGAAAAGAACGATTTTTAAAAAGAACCACTATGAAATCTGGAAAATCGGAAGGAAAAATCGTTCTTCTTAGAGTATAGCTCTAGTGTGCTCCCCGATGAACCAAACTATCTCTGCAGTACAAGAGAAAAATTTATGATCAACATCTTGTTTCATCTAAGAACTACTTAACCAAATCAAAATTTTACACTATCAGGTAAAGTACCTGTTTTCTTAGTGTATTATTCTTAGTGCAATCCTTCCCAAAGCAAATTGATATTGAAATTACATAAACATAATAGAATAAATAGATTGTAATTTTACAAACATATTATACCACGGTCATCAGTGATATAATAAAACGATTGATATCGACCATAATTTAAGTCCCTTGTGATTAACGAAATATTATTCACTGCCAAAACTTTTAGAGTAATGTTTACTTCACGCACATCTTTTAAATGGTACCCTTACCATAATACTTTCCCATCTGACAGTAGGATATCGTCGAAAGGGTGCTGGTCAAATGCCTGTATGGGCACGATTCCCAAAAGTAACGTCTAGAACAGTTCAATGTCGAAAAACATGCGTTATTTACAGCTGGAAAACATAGAGGAAGAGGGAAAGTTGAAGGGTTAAGAAGAGATTGAAGTAAGTCAAGAAGCTGTTGCCTTACACATCCCACTCGAATCCCACTTGATGTTCTAAAGGTAATTTTGGGAAGTCGTGCTTATTCCATCACCAGCATCACTTGAATTATCCTCCAAAAAATGAAAGTTTCATCTGGAGTAGTTTTCCGTCTTTAACTGATCATCATCATGAGGAACACAACTTTTCATATATGTTTTACTTTACAACTTGAATTGAATTGATACTTGTAACGACTTAACCAAAATAACTCACGGAAACAAGAAGCTTCAATGCCTTCATAACCAAATTTTAATCGTTTTTCATAGTACTGATATTCCACTTCACCACGTGAACCTTTTTCGCATTATTTCACCTTACATGGTTTTTGATTATGGCTAAGACCTTCTGCGGATGAACAAGTATTTTCGTCAGTGAGTTTATTTTTCTTAAAATGCAAAATATAATATTATGGTTTGATTCAGCCTGGGACACACTACTTAAATGAGTTGAAGCGGAGAATACTCCAGCTGCATTATTGATTGAAATTTATTACCATAAAAATTTATTGTAAGATCTAGGGAATCTAGCTGTGAAACCAGTGAAATGTACATTTGGAAAAAACAATCTGATGTCAAAATTCACGTATAATAGGAAACCCTCAATGATATATAATCTCTTTTCATATACGTATATATCAGTTGCAAAAAATATTGGTTTTGTTGTAAATTATAAATTAGCTGTAAACTTGGTGATGAAATATCAGAAGTAGTGGTTAAGCCAGTCGGTTTAAAAATGTTCTTTAAAATCATTTTGTACACACAGCACCAGTAAACGGGCTACTTAAATTGTTATTTACCTAAAGTCTTCTCTCATGAATCTTCTAGTCCATTAATGGCTCAATGAAGCTTTTAGCGAGATAAAAACTGCGTCGATTTTTAAACAGGGCCCCAAGTTGCCTGTCGAAGCAAATAGTTAAATCGTAAACGAAATTTTATTGCACGAATGATTGTAATAGTGTCAATTCTTATTTGTCACTTCTATTGTCGAACTGCACCGTCAAAGAATCAATGTTTATATCTCGATAAATTAAAGTTATTTAACTGTTTAAACGTTTTTCTTAAATAAAGCAATTAAAATCAAACGAAAAAATAGAAATAAACCTATTACTATTAAATAAATAAAATTTGAACGATTTTGTAAGCTTCTATTACTTAGAAGTACTATCACCACCATTATCACCAAGTATCTAAGAGCGTAGTCGAAAGCGTTCTATCTTCGTTGCCCTATTTCTGGTACTTTATGGTTTGATGTATTGCTTGCAGAATGCTTACGGCCCCGCTTTTACACTTAGTTGCTTGGTAATAAATGATATTACCCGGTAATAAAAGCTCCTTTAAAAAAAATTTTATTTTGTCTGCGGTGCAAGAGTTATTCAGTTGCTTATTAAGCCTCCCTTGAAGGTAATCACATGAAACTGCCTGTTTTAAAATTAACGTCCTCTTAGTGCTACTTTCCATGACTCTTGACAAACGTTCAATCGTAGCCTATAGGTTGTATTATGAGAATATGAATAAATCTTTTGTAATTTACGGTGCGTTCTATTTTGTTCAAAGTATAGTCACTCCCATCTTTAACCTAAGCAATGATAATGGAAATCTATGCTTTGTGATAGGTTCAATCGTCAGTCCATTTTTTGACCATCCTCCAACCTCAATGACCCAGCGTTTTCATGGGGCAAAGTCAGTTTAATATGTCGTTTGACGTACTCAGGTCGCTTTTCTTTTAATTTCTTGTTTATTTATTAACTGTCGTCTATAACCAACAGCCGGGATCGTTTCAGCAGGTTCCAGCAACACATCCCTTCGATTTCACCTTCTTTTGAGCGTAAGTATTGCGTTTCGATGAAACTGTTACCGTTATTTTCTTTCGAGATTTTCATCATAAATCAATTTCTCATCTCCAGTCATGATTCTGTATAAAAATGACTTCTTTTCGCATTGTTCAACCAGCAATTCACAAAATTTTCGCTTTTCAGACTGCCTTTCGTGTAGTGGTAACTATTTTTCCGCCCTTTGAACTAGTTTAGATTTATGTAAAGTTTACTGACATCCAAGTCAACCAATTGTTTATCTTCAATATCGTCTAAGTTAATCCTTGCACGTTGTTTGCACTTTTACTTAAACTAAAGCAATGAAACTAAGCTTCACTTATTTGTTTAAAATTTGACATTTTCGATAGTGTAAAGTGTGTATGAGTGAATTTATTCCCGAATACTGAGCATCGTAGCATATGTCGAATACTTCATCATAGTTGTAGTGTTACTTCTTACTAGTTAGGCTACCTCATGTCAAACATCGGAATAAAGTTTTGTATCCTATAAATGGTCAATAGCAATACCAATATCAATGGTCAATTTAGAAGTGTATTATCATCAGATTCGCGTATGTCCTGAAAGTTTTAACCTTCTTTCTCATTTGAAAGTATACCTTAGTTTTGGATTTTAGGATTTAACCCAAAGAAAAAACTAAAGAAGTTAAATAAAAGCTTGTTAAAATATGTCTTCCTTTTTCATGTCGACTTGAATAATTTTTTCTTTCCATTTTCTCCCCTTTTCTTTTAAATTTGTAACAGGTTTCACCTCAAGGTTTTAAGTCATTAACGTTATTCTTCAGTTAATTTATTTTTACTCTTCACTTTATATCATTCCTCGTGATTAGATACTCGTAATGCAAACAACGATTACTTACACTTTACAGTCCCTAATTTCATAGTACCTTCTTTAGTGATTCTAACTTGGTTTAAATTCATATCCATTTCATTGAAATTATAAATTTTCGATACCGTCGGTTGGGATTTATTCCTTCATGCTTACACATGGAGGTATGAAATGGCGTGATCTCTGATCATCGTCAAATATTCGGAAATTTCACATGTACATTAATAAACAATAAATTCCTCAAGCTAGTGGCCCATTTTGTGAATTGAAACGGGAGACGATTACATCTGGACACGGTGATTATATGTAATCATTCCTCCGTCGGTTAATTGATTCTGGTGTATACACGTATTTATAGTCTTAAATTACTGAGACGTCGCCACCATAACTAAGCCATAAATGCACATGAATTTCCGATAATTTGGCGGCGCTGAACAAAATCGTGTTACGCCATTTTATATACCATATATTCGGTAATCTAACTACAGTTTCTTCTTACTGTCAAATAGTTTCAAGTTACAATCTAGTTCCCTCCTAATACCTTATGTTAGTTCTGGAAAATATTCGGTTGGAGTGTTGTTATGATGCTGAATATGAATGGATAGACTGAGCAATGTTATATACCAAGTACCAAAATTGTGCAAGGAGCAATAGGCATTCCAATTTACAAGATGTTAGAAGTTTACTTCTCCAAATTATCATTAGCAAATAACAAAAAATGTAGGGGCAATGCTAAATTGGCATAAATCTGCGAACACATTTTACAAACTCAAATCGACCTATTTGCTTTTTAGATAATTCTTGAATTTTATCTTTATGAAAATGTTTGATTCCCTTACCACAATTATACCGATAGGTATAAGGGAAAGGTAAGTATTGCTATCACCTCAAAAATGGAAAAATCGATATTTCAACTTTTCTGTACGTTATGGGGGCTCCCTAATCAAATGAACATAATTTTAGAATATATTCGCTATGTGTGTAGGTATTTGTCTGTGTGGCAACGGTTATCTCCGAAATCGCTAAACGGAGCTTCCTCAAATTTGTAACTTACGTTATTTTTGGAGAATGTAGTATATTCAAAACGTTTTATTAAAATCAGTTAAAGCATTCTTCATTTTTACTGATTGCGGAGAGTACCATGACGGGATTTCGAAAAAATTCAATGCAGTTTTTCGTTTTGGGGTCCCTAGATTCCAAAATAACCCCCAAATTCGAAATATGTCTGTAATATAATATATAAATTTATAAACAGGATAGCAGCCAATTTTTTTAACTAATCTAAATGAAACTTCACGTAACAATTGTTTAGCTAAATGTCTCCGTAAAGTTCGTTAACGAGCCAAATCGGCCTGACAAAAACCAAATGATGCCCTGTCATTAAATAGTAATTCGTGATTCTTTTTTTTTCGATCTGGTGTAGAAATATTATAAAGCTTTTTTGTAGAGCTTAAATCGGTCTTCATCTTTTAAATTTAACATTCTTAATATATCTCACGCAAAAAAAGTTATATGGGAAAAATTAAAAATTCCATTAAGTGAATGCCTTCCTATTGGCCGTGCCATCAGGATTTTTCAAAATACCGTATTTCTGACAAAATATTTGATCATGTTATTAAATTTTAGTCATATCATCTATTTTTTTCTTTATATTTTCTTTCCCCTTTATACGACAACATTAAAACGGTATTAACTATTACTTCCCATTTTTTTTTTATTTTAGTTACTGATTTCTATTACGTATTGTCATTTCGAGTACAAATAGCCGATTATTAAACAAAATCAAATATTTCTCTTAATAAATATCTCTCTAAATAACTCTTTCTAACATAACATAAGGTAGGAAAGCTACGTTCAGTTTACGCCTCTTAAGGCTAGACTTTTACGTTTGTGAAAATATTTTAAACTTTTTTTCTAGTGTACCAAACATGCGCATGATTACACAAGTTTCGGTTTAATTGTTTGTTAGAATCAAATGCATGCATCACTTGCAGTAAGCGGGTTAATGCTGGTTTGCTTTACTTCTGAGTGAATGAGCTCTATCGGCTTTTCGTCATCATCCATGGCGTGACCTTTTATACCGTTGCTTAGTATTTGTCCCTTTGACTACCGAGATTGTGGGCACCATGACATTAAAGCGTTTCAAAATTGTAACTCAAGCAACTTATATCCTTGTACATTGCCAAAATTATATTCTTTTACGACTCTACACGAAAATTAAATTTCAAAACGCGTATAACTAGTGTTAAAGGATTTTGTCAATATAGTTGAACACAGGAGACATGGAGAAACATGTAAAATATCAAAAGTGAAGTATCGAATTGGTTATGTAATTAAGACAACCGGATAACTAGGAAGAGTTTCATTGTGATTTTCCACGTATTGTCGATTAGTTTCTATAAAATTAATATATTACTTAAATAGGCATGATTTCTGAGTACCTATGATAAGCTGTGGCAGCGATCCAATCAGGCTTAACCATTATGTTTTTTTACAGTACAAATCAATAAAAGACAAGCTTATATTATCATCATCAGTTTCCAGAATAGTAACATAATTTTTTATCGTATTAGATGAACATTAAAAACTATAGTGGTGTGAAATAAATAAATGCCAGGTATTTCAAGCACATGTACAGTACCTGTGTTAACAGTTTCTTCCAACTTTTCTCATAGATTTTTCGTTCCTTCCGAATTTGAGCAATAATAAACGCATACAGGTTAAGCTTAGCATCACTTCTTGGTAGTGATTTGTTTTCGTTGTTCTGCACAGTTAAAATTCGTACATTTCCTTGGACAGTTTGGATCGATAGAAAAGTTATGTTCATTCCAATAAAGACGACGCCCGTCGTGCTTTGAGTATTTCATTGCCATCATTTAGTAATTCAGATACATTGCGTCACTATCAGCCTCAACATTGATCGAATAAGAGATGGAAGTCGTGCTACAATTCATCTTATTCTTTTTCGTATTAGATAAATGCCTGTCAGAAGAGCTATCGTAATTCATTGAATTTTTGTGCATGTGACAACCAAATTAGTCCCCGTCATTTTATATAATTTCTTTAATGAATTTCTTCGTATAAATAAAGTAGTAAACAATTCTTAGATTATCTTAATGAGTTTTTGCATTTGTACTGCCATTTGAGCTGCAGTTAACTGTTCATCTTGAATATCGAATTCCATTAGGCCACCATAAATTTGCTGCATTCAAAGTAAAAATTGCTGATGGTGATCCAAGTTGCTTAACCATCGCCTCAAGCTCTTTTGAAACCAATAAGGTAATACAGCAAATATCGAGAACGGTTTCAAATTATTTGACCGAGTGTTGTAGATTAACCCTTTTACTGAAAGGAAACGATGCTAGAACTGGCATTGTAAGCGATTTCTCACTAGAAAATTCATTAACGATATTAGTAGCTGCGGGCTATGGAAGAAGATTATTACCGTTCGGTTGAATCTGGTTAGGATCATGTAATTGAATGTTTTCAGGCGTGACTCGACAGTTCCTCAGAATTTTCGCTGGAATTAATTTTGCCTGGAGTTTCAACCGTTAGTATGTTTCCAAAAATACTACTGCCAAGAGAGAACTGAAATTTGTTCCATGACAATTTCGATATCAACGTATAATTATTTTTTAATGTGCCTTGTATTTAAAACGCGATATTCCTACAGTATAGACTATAAGTACACTAAATGTAATAGACGTTCGTGGTAGCACACGAATAATTTCAGCTGTTTTGTGCAATATTATCGATAGTACATACATGAGTATTAAACTAGAACTTTAGCTTTTAAAAAAACAAATACTAGTTGAACGCTCGTATTAGGAAGTTCCTTCGGTTGAAGATTAAATCTTCATGAACTTAGGCTCGGTTTATCAACTCACGGTCAAATTAGTTGAACCCCAGGTTAAATACATACACTAGGACGAAGTGTTTATGTAGTCCAGCTTAAAAGAAATCCTGAGTCAAAGTCAGGATGATGCTAGAGACACTCGACGGACTCGGTCAGTATACACAGTGCATGTATTAGTAGAACAAAGCAACGTTACCATATACTTTAAGTTCGTTAAAATATTTGATAAACTCCACTATACCAGTAGATTGTTAAATAATGAATAGACAGATAGGACGTCACGAAATTGTGAGGAAACATTGGGGACTGTTCTACAAACGATCGTTATAACAATTGTTGGAGAGCGAGATTATTGAACAGAGAGGAGACAGATAGTAGAAAACTCATCTCACTCTCACCAGTATTACTCAGACAAAGAAATGAAACATTTCTCTTCAATCGTTATATTGCTACAGTTAGAGTCAGCAATTAAATTGTTACGTCAAATCAGTTGTATCGATTTCTCTCGTTCGCAACCCTCGTTAGCCAATCGCAGAGAGATATTCGTCCCTCGTCCCTTTTTCCCTTACAGTTTTGTCCTCCATCAGTCATTATAACAATTGCTTATAGAACCGCATTGACTTGCGTGTAGGTTATTGTTAAGCTTACGAATTACGGTCTTATTCATAAACGCATTTTAAAGTTAAAATGGACTTTAGCTTAAAATGCGCTTAGAGCGAGTTTCACGTGTATCACTACAGTGTTTTGTTCCGTGTATTCTTAATATGAAGGTAACTATAGTTACCTTATTAAAAAACATTCTAACGCATTTTAAGCTAAAACCCATTTTAACGTTAATATGCATATATGAATAAAATCGTTAGTGTTTAAAAATGAAAGTTTGTTTTAAAAGGAATACATAAAATTTTAAATGCTTGAAGTCGAGAAATCGTAGCAAATCTGTTGCATTTTATGTTTTAAGAGGCAGAGAGGAATTAGCACATAATTGAATATAAGAAAGTGCAATCATATGTTCATCATTCATTATGACAGCCGGATAAGTATCAATGCCATTCACAGTATTTAATAAGAAATTGAAAATATGGAAGATGTCATTTTTGAACTCTTCACAGTGCATAAAATGAAATTGAACAATTTTGACTAAAATGTTGTTAAGCAAACACTAGTAGGATAATACTGTAGCAATAAAATACTGAATCTATCACTGAATTCCTCCAGTTATAGCCAAATTCTGATTTCAACGGTTGAGTTTAATGTCATGTTTTTCCTTCAAAATGTTGAAATTATACTTCACATAAATTTAATCAATCATAAGTATTTTAAAAATGACGAAGCTTCTCCATCTTTCATAGTTTCCATTTCTTGTGAATCCTGATAGATCCTTGATACTTTTCCCCGTGATGAACACGTTATTGCACTTTCTTTAGCTCTTTTATAGGTTAACTCTCTCTCGTGTCTCGCGTCGTAAAGTGCAACACATTTGCCCGGATTTGTAGATTACGGTCTTTAAAATTGTATGTTTTATCTTCGAAATAAATTTTATTTTTTAAAAGATTCCATAAAATATGTTACGAGCGTATTACTTCTAATCGGCCAGTTATGTGCTTACAATAATAGCGATGAGAGAGAAAGACGAAGGGGAAAATGCGTGTCAGTAAGTAGAAATAATATGTTTTATTGGATACACTGGTGTAGTCCACGGCTAGGACACCAACAAAATGAAAAACAATAGTAAATACTAACCATTATGTATATATTAGAAAGCAGTGCAGTGGAAAATTATATCTGTAGGCTAATAACTTTGTTTTATCCCATAGGGAGGATGTTGCATAATAAAGAGTTAGGTTAGATTTACAATTCACATATTAGTATTATGTAACATTTTTGACCAAACTAGATTACTTGATTCCTATAATATTGAATTACTGTTTAAAAGTTATCGTGTTTCAGCTTTAACACCTAACGCTGTTACCTATAATTTCATAACGCGTACATCAAACGCTAGAACTTCAAAGAAACTGTGTGATAATATCACTCAAAGCGGGGTAAAATCATTAATACAGCGTATTTATAAACTACAAATGCATTTAATGCTCTTGATATAGCAACGTATTTCACGTATATTATTTGCAAATGGGGCTGGTATTGATTTTGTCGGCAAAAGTGAATATTATAACGAACCCAGTGAATCGTAATTATATTATGCCATAGAAATATAACGTAGTCTCCGTGTTTAAAGTGTGACGATATTAAATGTTTATTTTTCAAAGTGTACTTTAACGAAAAAGTTCATTTTAAACAAGTAACAAGTTTACGAATATATACGTATATATACGAAAATCCAGTGAAACTGTACATTAATAGCATCCCTTGCTGCAACGTTGTATTATCTACCTTATTTCAAGAAAAAGGCCTGTGTCTACAATTTCAAAAATTTCAAATAATATGTCATACAACTATTACCGACGCGAATTATTAAAATGTTTCCGAAATGATAAACAAAAATAATAGCATCAATATTGTAGTTAATTTAGATTGTGATTATGCCTATGGTAAATAAAAGTCAATTTCATAAATTTAGACAGCTAATGAAATGTAAATGCCAGTTGCAATTTTTTCACCATTCTACTACTTGATAAGTAATTGTGAGGCCCTAAAATTGATATAAAAAAAATTGAGATCAACATTTTCTCTCACCTTTTATTACAGTTCACAATTATTGTAACATTAATTACTCCATAGGTTTATTTTGGTATTTTTTTGAGGATCTGTATTTAAATTCTGCTGATTAACAGAGGGTGTATTTGTGTTATAACAAAATAATAATTAACTCTGACTTCGTTATCCACGTACAGAAAGTTATATAGACGTATCACAAATATAGTGAGAATAGAAAATTTCTATATTTAATCCCTTAAATTACTTAGTTTAATAAATATCTCTTTTATACGAAGTTTTCGTGAAAGTACAGTTATGAAATGGTTGCGTCTGCATAGTTTCTCTTAATAATCTGGAATTTCTCCATATTAGCTTAATCAGCACCATCTTATCTTATCGCAAATTGTACCTTGATGCAGGTTAAATTATTTCATTAAAGATGAAAGTATCGTATATCATTACTTAGTACATTAAATATTTTGAGTAATTATGGTTAATAATTTTCAACATTTCATGGCTGTAATTATAATACAGCTTTTAATACCCCTAATCGTGTTATCAAGAGTGGTTCACCATTTAATCCCTTAAAATGTGTTTAGAAAACCATAACTTTTAAAAGTGAAAATGAAAGTCAAACTTTATACAGAATAATACGTAAATTAATACATACAAATTAGTATACTTTATGAAAATATGAAATAAATGTTACAAACTTAAAGTCGCACATTTACACCGAATAATACATAATACTTAATTTGGTTTATAAAAATTTGAGGCAAATTTTAACAGTATTGTAACACTTTGCTTGCGATAGATTAAATTTACGTCGAAGTAGTTTCTTCAGTTTTACACGTTCTGTACGACTTTGCCTTTGAATATAAGCTTCAGTTTGAAAATTATTTAAAATCTTTATAACTGGATATATAGCATGATGGGTTGAGTAAAAATTTGGTAAATGAACCGAGAATGGAACGATTCACATGCATTTGTTGTGTGTTCTGTATCTGTCACATTCAGGACAAATATAAATTTTGCGGGGGAACGATCAAACCTTTCATCAATGTAATTGTTCTCAAAATAATCAGATAATTCTGTCACAGTTGGTACATTTGGCTGATTTTCTGCTAAGTCTATTGCGAAGCCATCTCCATTCTTCCATTCACGATGATCCACGATTTCTTGATTGTTTATGGCTTCTTATGTAACTTCGGAGTAGAAATTGAAAAGTACTGCGCCACTGCTAAATTTTTCTATACATTTTTATATTTTCTAAAAAATAAGATTATCACCTTGTCAGTAACCTACTAAGTCTTGTTTACCTCCAAGTAATGTTACACTGGGATATTTTAATTGCACAGAACATTTTTGTGCCTACACTCAATCTAAATACTGATTTTGCTTCATCGTGGCTCTCGTCAAGTTTCCTACTCTTGTGCATTTGAATCAATTTTAACGTATGGTTCATAAGATTAATGATTCTTAGTTTCATTGTTTTTAATACTAGTTTGTCAGGAAACATTACAAAAGTCGTTATTAGCTAATCTATTAGCATTCTTCCTGTAAATTAAATTATACTGAACAGCTTTCATTATTCCAATGAGTTGGAGCATGCATTCTTTACATTTTTTAAAATTGTATTGTATTTCTGCCCTTTCTGCCTTTCTGTATGGTGAACGAATGTGTTTTCCTGCTTTCCGTTTCTGCATACTTTATGCATTTCTTTTTTGCCTTTCAATGTTCTGTCGGATTTTATTATAAACTTTCACTCATTTAATGAAATAGTCGCACTGAGTAATCGGTAATGAAATGACATACACTTTTCATATTTTAATATGTAAGTAATTCAAGTTAATAGAACAGGTGGCTTCAAATATGTTATTTTTAATTTTTAATGAAGATCAACGTTGGCATTGAAACATTTAAAAAACCATTCCGTTCTTTAATATAAAGGTGTTACATTATAAGTTATTTATGCTTTATACAAATCAACCTTCCAACTAATTCGATTACAAACTGGCTTGTTAGTAATAAAGCTAAGTTAAATAAACTTCAAAAATGGTACATCTTTTACGATTATAGTTTGAAAGTTCACATTTAGTACATTATGACTACCTTAAAAACAAACACAACAAACAAAATTTTTATGAACTTCCCAAGAATAAGTCATAAAAGTCATAAATTATTATTCAAGGTTTTAACGCTGTTTTAGAGTATCTAAGTTTTATTTTCCTTATGGTTAGTTTTACATGCACCGGTTCAAGTTTTGTCTGGATACCAAACTAATTTTAATGTAGGCTGTGACGCAATACATACACATTGTCCTGTTATTTTAACACACCTGTAAATTCGTGCTTTAAAAATAACCACTTTTAAAATAACGACTTTAAGCACTGTTGCATTAATAAATTCTGGAAGTACTAACCTCTTATGAAATGCACACATAAAGTACATAACATAGTGATTTGTAAGGGAATTGTAGAATTCAGTTATTGAAATTACACCAAGATTAAATATTGCATTTCGCTTCTAATACCTGCTTAATTAATCTTGTCCCAAAATTTAAGCACAGATTGGATGTACCCTTGAATAAGTCAAAACATATCGAATTGTATTCTATTAAAAAGTCATAAAATTTGTCATAGTACTTGCATTAATTATTTTTAATATCACCTTAATTATTCCAGAATATAAATTTTGGCTTGATGTTTTAAGAATATAAGTAAATAACAAATGCAAGTATACTTGTGAAAAATATCTATTTCAAAATCGGGCACGTTTTGGCAAAAACCAAGGGAAAATATCATAAAATTTGTCATAGTACTTGCATTAATTATTTTTAATATCACCTTAATTATTCCAGGATATAAATTTTGGCTTGATGTTTTAAGAATATATGTAAATAATAAATGCAAGTATACTTGTGAAAAATATCTATTTCAAAATCGGGCACGTTTTAGCAAAAACCAAGGGAAAATAGAAATTGTTTTTTCGCGGCACAACGAACGCGTTAGTAGAACGTTCAACTTGGTAAAAATAGATAATTTTTAGCTCTTCACAGCGTTCAAAAATTCTCTAGAAACTCTGCAGATTCCTTTAAGATATCAGGTTATGTATAAGATACAACTTACCTACGTCTTTAAAAATGGTGTTTTAACTCCTTAAAACTCCATAAATTCCGTTAAAAACGTGATCACTTGATTGCAGTTATTAGAAGTTCCTTAGATAGTACTCTGTTTTTTGGAAAGTATCAGAACTTCTTTAAAACGTTATAAGTTACACCTCAAATATTAAGATACCTCTAACATTAAGATACTTGTAACTCCTTTAAATATGTAATTGGATCGTTACAATTTTAAAAGAATTTAGACTAGAAATTCATCCTCTTCCTTCAAAATGCCAGAACTTCTTATTACAAGCGTCGTGTTTTTCTTAAGACAATTGAAGCTGTTTTTATAATTTCATTAGTTTTTTACAATCATCTTAGATTTTTTGCAACTTCTTTGATTGTGTTAAACTAATTTAAAAACATCTTATGATATATGTTAAGCAGACTCTTGTCTGCAGACAGAATGTCTTTTTAAAATACTGCCGAATTTCAAATTTTGTAATGTCGTTAGAAACTGTTTTTAGGACCAAAACTACTTTATAACCTTTGTGAATTACATTTAAAACTTCATGTTCTTTTCAGTCGATTGCAGTTCATTTCACTATTCTTAACTTTTTTAAAAATTTCAATTTCTTTTGGAACATCATATCTGGTTTAAGATAATTGCTCCTTTTTTAAAGATGTCTGCGAAAAACTGCGACAACTCACAAGTAACCTAGAAAGTTCCCAGTAAATATCTGGAGTTACATTTCAAACTCCTGGGATAATCACAATTCCCTTCAAAAGGTTTTCAGTTCGCTACATTAGTCAAAAGAAAATTGTTCCTTAGAAGCTTTTTCTAAGTATATTACGTTAAAAAGTAATTCATGTATAACGACTTAAACGTTAGGGTATAGGTCAATACCATTTTTTATCGTCGTATTATTTTTAATGGTATTTTTTTCTGTTTTAAAGGACAGTATAAGTATACAGCCTTTTATTGCTCTTACAGTTACTCTTAGGATAACGAAAGCATTATGTTTGTCAATAGGATGTAACTCACTCAACCAATGGAAATACAGAAATCAACGTAATATACTTATTGTTTTGCTAACATTCGAATCGGACTCTATTCGATTGAGCCTCATTATGTCCTATATCAAAGAATCTCAAAGGCCTCATTAATATCGAAATAACGTTGCAGTAAATAATTTATGGGAAAATATTTGTTTTCGAAAAATGGTTGTTTCGAACAAAATATTCAATCAACAAGAGAATGGGAGTTTATATCTTAGAAATTTTTCCATTGGATATATAAGCATGGAATTATTTTTCGAACTCATTACTGATGAGTTATGTTCACATTATAATACCCTAATTCAAGGTTCCACCGTGTCATTGTAATACGCACTGTAATCAATAAGTGAAAATTCTGAATATTCATGAAAGCAAAGAGAACTAAACGTACGTGACAGAGTAGCTATAATATTTTTTTGGGAATGTATTCGAAAACGAGTGAGCGCAGAAGAAATAACACGGCGGTAGCAAAATATTTTAATTCTACGGTGAGACTGCAGGAGAAACCCTATTGAATTTTGAGTTAAATCGCAAGTTTCCAAATGTGAAGGAAACATTTGTAAACTTTTTCCAGAAATTTGGAAGATCCACAGGATTTTCTTAATTAATGATGTACAGATGACTGGGGTCATTCAATTTTAAAAGAAAGAAATTAAATATTTGTAATGAAATCATTGTAAGAATGCTTTTATTTTGTTCTGTAAGTTATTTTCAACATATCTATAACGCTTAATATCGTATAATGCCTAGAAAGAAATTAGAATGGTTGACAGGTGAATTACAGAAAATATTCAAAAAAATAAAAGTTTGTGGAATGAGTATTCAAGCTATAAAAGAATGAAAACTACTAAAAAAGACAAAGAAATGAATAGAGATAATAAAAAAAATCATGAACAAAATCTGGACAAAGGGCGACACATAATTAAAGGAGTAAAAAGAAAATTGAAAACAATAACAAACGAATACAATTTTAATACGATTAACGCAAATGATAGATAGGGAAATTTATTAACAAGGGAACATTAAAGATGGGAATATTTAAACTAACGTACCGAAGGCCATAAGATAATACTAGGAGATATTGAAGAGATGCCAGGTGAAAGCTACGACAGATGAATTATCCAATAAATACCTAAAATAATACGAAACATGAAACAGATAGAACATGTGGAAATTATTGAGTCAAAAATGGTGTCCTCGCAAAGTCCTCGTATTTTTAATACACAAAATATTAAACCAAATAACATAAGTAACAATAACCCAAATTGTCGGAAGTTCATGTACTGAGTCACTTTGACATAATGACTTAATATGCGGTCGCCATTACGTAACGGAATTTTCCCAGATATTCACGGTATAACAACCATCAATTGAATGATAATTTGTGATATGTCGGATAATGAATTATATTGGGAATTTTATTGAAAGATCCGAATTAGACTTTCGTAATATCGATTTTTGTGTCCGATCGTCAATGTTTGTAAACATGTCCAAATACACGATTTTAATTCTCGTAAGCAATTTATTTTGAAATGGACTGACCACAAATGCTGTTTCTTTTTAAAGTACACAAGAGTAAACACTTAAATGTAATACTCAAAAACGGTTGGATAAAATAAATATAGGCAACAAACTGTTTTCCAAAAAATAATAGACTGTCAGCAGGAGAAACGTTGTGGCGTATATTTACAAACCTCATCTATAAATAGAACTTGTAGAAATTTTGTTTTCGGGAATTAAAGGACAACACAAATATGCCAAAGATCTCAAGCGTCTATAAATACTGTACTGTACTTAAATTGCCGGTAATTAAAAGCATGTATACCAATTTCTACAGCTCGATGACTACAACTTGTAACATTTTCCACGAACTTGGACACGCACCTACAAAGCAAGAGATCGATCACTTCACAGATTTGTCCCCGTAAAACTTTAGCCTTCTTCACAGTCTTCAGATGGTATTTTTCAAATTGGGTGAAAGTTTTTGGTGTGTATACTTTCATTAGGTATATCAAAATGCAACTGGGGAGGAAAAAAGTGAAACGAAAGAAAAATGACTACTTAATGCATTATATTCAGCAGCTGATGGACCAAAAATTTACCTAAAAACACAAACCGAAGGAAATACGAGAAAAGAAAGAAGTCAGGAAGAAAAAGAGAAAGTGGTGCATGAAAATGATGAATACCTGCATGAGAAGAAGATTAACAACTTTACCTAACATTTTCTACTACAATTCGGATTACATTGTCGTAATTTAAGCTCGAATTCTCATTAAACTAACATTTCAGAGACCACTGCTGCACTGTGGAGACTTGTTCAGCATTATTCCACAGACCAGATAATGCGTAGTATATATCCTGGACTAGCTAACCCTTCTAATAAGTTTGCTAGTTTACATGGTCCGTTGAAATAAGTAAAGTTAACTTACAAGACAATTCAACAATTGTCAAATAATTATTTCTGTGGTTAAGCTACTGATGCTACTAACCTTGGAGTAGGCTAAATAAAATAGCTGATTCGAAGTACGCTCTTTACTCAAACAAATTCCTGCTATTTTTAATTGGTGTCAATGGCAGTTCCTAGTCAAATTATAATCGACAGAGTGCGTTAAAAAAGTGAATTAACCCAATTTAAATATGCTACTTACCTCCCCATATTTCGAACTTCTAACTTTAAATTGGGAGATTTGATCCAAACAGACAACTAGTGAAGTTATACATAAGCTATCATACAATAAAATGCTATGAATAATATATATGGCAGGTTCAATCGACTAACCAGATCAGGTATTATCTACAGACATTTTTCCTCTACATTGTAACAAAATTTGAGGACAAAATTTCATTCTAAATCATTTTCTTGTTCTGTATCTATGAAATCATTTATTAACCTAAAGTAATGTAATACTGGTTATAAAACATAAATTTAATGAAAATTTACGCTAAACTGTAATAGGTACCTAGTTTAAATAAATAATTTTACCGGCTAAATAAATTATTTAGTGCCAAGTTCAAGAATAATTTTGCAGATAATTTTGTAAATTATTAATTTGATTAATAATATAAATTAATCATCACCAACAGAAATTACTCATTTTAACTAAATTTTTAATATGATGAATCACATTTTCAATTAGTGTTAAATGTAAAATTAATTGTAAATTCCGCAGGGCTGAGCATTTCTTAGGCGATAATATAGAATTGAAATTCTGTAAATGACAGTTGCTCTAATGATTCAGCTCGAAGTGTACTTATTGTTTCTTTGTATTAGAAACCATGAGGATCTCAGTTTTGGTTGATGTTTTTAAAAGGCATTAAAAGGTACAAGGTTGAAGTATTTGTTTCATTTTTTTGGTTGAATCTTGAAGCTTTGTGACAAAAATGAACAGTTTAATTTAATAACAAGAATTTTATCGAAAAAAAAATAGTTTTAGTTACATTTACATGAAACCCTTTATTCAGAATATTATTAAAATATTATCAGGCTATTAGTAAATATCTATTGAGTATTGTTTCTTTAGCAGTACTAACGATAATATTATGAAGTAATCTTCATACCTTCAAACATTGATCTTTATTGTCTTCATTCTTTATTGCAAAGTAAAAAACGATTAGAAGTGTGATTTGTTATCGGTAACAATTGCATTTACCACTTCGGTGTACCTAATAAAAACACATTTAGCTTGATGAAATGCATGTATATAAGGTACATTTTTGTACAAATGGATGCGTGCTGAACCTGTAATTATTTTTGAACTTGGCAGCAGTCTTCTTTGTTTAAAAATAAAATGAAAAATAACAAACATGAACTGTTGTGTATCGCCTTTGTAAGTTAGGGATGATATCTTCAATCGCTGGCCCCGTCTAGCTTGTAGGATAGGGTGTTGATTGCTGAATGCTGATTTTCCAAGTTGGCTAGGCCTAGGGGATGCAGTTTTTGCGGGTGCAGGTGCCTCATTGCCATTGCGTCGATCGTTACTGTTCGATCGATTGCTGCGGTGATGATGGTCAGGGCTCTTAGTAACGAAACTTTGCTCTTTAGCGATGCAATGCCGTTTGGTATACTATTTTGAAACAGGTCGAACCTGGAGGTGGTATTTGTGTTTGTAAAATGTCGAGAAGAAATGTTCTTGGTAATTAGTTTAGAATATAAGCCCTTCTACATTTTTTCAAATTTTTATATGCAGATTGTATAGACAGTATTTTTTGTGTAAGCTTAATATGCGAAATATTGAGTTTGTTCACCTGAAGCGAAGTACTTCATCTCTGTCAAGTTGGTATGTTTCTTATGAAAACAATCTTTACTTTTGATAGAATTTCAAAAGTGGGCCAGTCACTCATTTTTAAATTCACTAATTGTTAAATGTTAAAGTGTTGCTATTGAAACGTATTTAATTTGTAATAAACTGGGTATTAAAGTTAAAATTTTGTAAAAAAATTATGTTCTAGCTTACAGCGTTTCAGAGTATGTGGGTGTATATATTAGGATTTAAATTAAATTAAAACCATTTACATGTGCAGTCTGGAAATGGTTAGCTTATTTTTGCTTATCACATTGTACAAAATTCAGGTTATAGACTAGCTAAAAATTTCTTTGAATAAGATATAAGATATCAAACAACAAATAGAAGGTAACCATATGAGAACTGCTTGATTCGCGTTAAGGGGCTAGGTAAACGTATCTGAGAAAATCTTAAAATCGAAAATAGAACGGTAAGAAACGTCTATGTTCACCATTGTTTTAATTTCTATAAACCCAGAGCTCCTCATACTCAATAGAATAGAATAAAAAGCAAAAATACAGTTTCTCAGCTATACCAATGATTTCTATTGAAACAAACAAATTTTACGAAAACAGTAACTTGCTTTACTTCACGAATTTTGCACAGGGCATTTTAAGGTAAATAGAGTAATGCAAAAATGTTTCCCCACAGAAATATTAGTAAAAATAAATATAAATCTTAGAAATAAAATAATATGAATAATTCTAAAGTATTTTCAATATCGAGAAATTTTACTACGTAATAATAATATTTCGAAGTCAATGCGGCAACACTGTCGCCGGTAATGAAGCATTATACTGTTTTGACAACAGTTGTCATAACAAATGTTCAAAATGTGTAAATGTGTAAGTGTTTAACTTGTCAACATGTCGAGTTTCCCATGAAAAGTGTCGATTATGGTATTTAATTGTTGGAGAAACTGTTTTCAACGTTTTGTAGAATAGTTGATATGATTATATCATATTACTACCTATTCATCGTTTTAACGTATCTACATTTGAATTACGAAGTTGCGTTGGAACTTTATCTTCGCTCTACATTTTGCAAATACTTTCTCCAATAATTTTACTACCGCAGTCGTAAATTTTTGAAAAATTCCTTGTTAGTCGAATTTTCTTACTTTAACCATTTGTTGAATTGGTGTTTTAATAAATTCTCACACAGGCTTAATATCACATACTTACAAAAAATGTTTTGATGAGTTGGTGCTACCACTTGAAACAAAAACTGTTACCGATTTAACTAAACTTCCATGACTTTCCCACAGAAGGAACGTGGGTTAATTAAAAAGCAGCTAGAAAAATAATAAAACACATTAATATTATATGCATAAATACTAATTATAAACATTCAAGTAGGCATATATGCAAAGCAATGGCCATTTGTGTCCGTCCTATGTACGAAAATCAGCCATCTCATTTATACTTACACTGCTGCTTGTTTTTGCACTCGATCTTTCTGCAGCCAATCAAATTACAAGTTCTTTTCGTTACAGAAGGAGGGGGGGGGGGTTCTGTTGACTGTTAGAAACTACCACACTATAGTTGAGTGCACATCTTTACATATTTATCTATAAAAATTACTGATTACTGCCTTTCAACAGTGAAATATCACAATTGCACATCAACTGTTTTCTTTATAGAAAATGAAAACAAATTCTAGAGTACTAAACCCGAATTATAAAAAAGCTACACGGGAATACATTGGATCAAATGCTCAAAATCCTTTTCTCTTGGAAATAGATTGTAAAACGGACTCTTTACTTTAGCAAGCATATTAGGGCTAAAAGAAACATTTTTTCATGGTTCAAGTTCGTTCAAAATATCAGCTCAGTTGGGGATACAATTACCTGTATTAAATAAATCAGATGGAAGATAAAAATATAGTCATAAAAAGAATATGCATTAGCTAAATGAGTTAAGATAAACATGGTACACTTGAGAATTTGTTACTTTTTCTCCCTGGTGTAAACCCTATTGTAAATTTCTGCTTTGTTTCACAAAACATACTTATTATCCCTTCAACGCCCTAAAACTTCCAACACTGGCACCTAAGGGCGTCTTTATACCGCTTCGATTCTAGCGTTGTATGTAATATTCAAAAGGGGAGATATCTCTCTTCGTGGAGCGAAGGCGAAGAGTGCTGTTATAAAACGGGACGGACATAAATTGCCTTGCTTATGTGTTACTTTGGTGAAATGATTTATAAGAGAAATAAACCTGTTGGGACCATTATAAATTGTGAAGCCGCTCACTTATCTATCCTGATGGCTTACGGAGAATGATTATGAAGAATACTAGTAACACTGCATATTGTCAAACATTAATATGATGAAATTTCGTGTATTTGATGATCAGCTATACCTAAACCAAAAGAAAAAGGAATTTAGCCACGAAATATAGTAGGTGTTACAGAACAATATAACACAAATGTTTTAATCAAATTTTATGGAAGAATCAGTCATGATTTCTATAATAGAAATATGTTTTATGCAATATGTGAAATATGTCATAAAAACGAATTCAGTGGCACGAAACCCATTAATTTGTTTTCCAAAACTGGCAGATTATCGATTCAAGTAACTTCGACGTTATGTTTTCTTTGATGTATTAATTATCCCTAAAGAAATTTTATATTCACATAGGCACTCATTATTTATCAAAGTAGTATAAAATTGCAATTTCGCCCTCAAAGGGAACTACGCAATAATCAGAACATTATCAGTGGTGGAAAGAGCAATAAAAATTCATGAATAAATTGGGCACCTTTGTAATACAAATGGGGGCTACATTTGTTTACATTAACCACTGTGCAACACATAACTATATCGATTTATGCTTTTGAATACATCAAATTGCCGTCCACTATTTACGTTGGTGATTTGTAGGTCTATTTTGTAAGCGTCATTTCTATACAATAGACGTGAAAAGCAATTATTGAATAGATCTGGACTGATATGAAATCAGAATACACAAACAGTGCTACAATCGAAATGATTAAACGTAGCTGCATTCATATCAATTTACTTGGAGTAAACTATCATTTTACCTGATATCCATAACAGTTACTGAATACGTTACGCCTGTCATCTATGCGCATAGATTCGTGAAGATGTACTAGGTGGAAGGAATATTCAGTGCTATGCACTTGTTACTCGACACCAAAAGAAAAAGCGAATAACTTATAGTTTGAATAGTATGAATACATTGCCTTATACCAAATCACAGTATTTATTTACGATTCTTCGTGCAGCTAACGTACTTTTCTTCTTTCTGTCGTGTAATATAATTGTTTTGAAGCGATGCTTACAGAACAGACCTTTAAAAACCCCAATTGTGGATCATGTTTGCATATTTGAGCCCTATTCTTTATTTAATTGGTTCTGATTTTCCAGTATTCAAGTGAAATTTTAGTTTCGTTAAAATTTGTTCATTAGGAAACGTGTCTTCCGGCAATTAGATTCCTGTAATAGAACTATAATTTATTATATATTTTTAACACTGCTCTATTTCATTGCAAGATATATTTTCGATTATTTCTGTTTCAAAAGGAAAATAAAACAAACGCGCCTCTGTCTTTTTACCTTCTCCTGCTTCTTCCTACTCATATTATAGGGTGAGTCACTCCAAATTATCTCTGGTTTTTGGTAGAGTTTATTGTTAATATTCATTTAGGATGTGTTTACATAGAAAATACTGTAAGACAGGTTATGATGATATCTCCAAATTTACACTCTTTGAAATCCTATGTAAGCGATAAGAATATATAAAATACCAACTTTGACGGATACGATGGCTACGCCAGGTATTATTTATATACAACAAATAATACCAATCAGATAAATTTTTATTTATGTTCAAGCGTTTTGGCAAATATACAAAGGATCTACTGTTCTTTTCCCCAGTGTCTTTTGTAAATAAAATCTGTTAAGTGCATATGTTTTATGTGTCATTGGTACACTCAGTGGCGTTATTCCCAATTTCAAAAAATGTACAAGGAATTGTAATCTAATTTTTTTTACATACAGATAAGTCAGCTTGTAAAGTGTACAGAGCGGCCGATACGCAATTTGTTGACAGTATGTTCGGTTTCCATGGTATTCTCTTTCTCACTTTCAGGTCTTATTTTCGTTTCTTTGTTTAATGTTGCCTTCCATTATTGACTTTGATCATTTAAAATTATGCCTAGACAAAGTATACAGTTGTGATTACAATATAAATTGCCATAATTCTCTATTATAATTTAAAGTACAAATGTGGAGCTTCTAATTTTTTGTTCCCTTTTGATTGTATAGCATATAACTGCGGATTTAATATTTGTTGTGTAAATTTTGGGGTATTTGATGAAAATCATTTAATAATCGGTGCGGATTTAGCGATTTTATATTTATCTGATATATATTTTCGTACTTGTTGTGTTGACCGGGGTAACGTCATGAAACAGTTTTTTAACGATTTTTAAACATTATAAATTTTTCAGAGTGGTGAAGTGCTAACTTTACATGTAATTTTTTTAAATTTCTGGCAGGTGTATGTTTGAAGTGTTTCAAGTTTAAATAGAAATTTGTGGTTATGTCAATCGACACTGCATTTCTAAAAAGTAAAAGTCTTCCCTATACAATTTGGCATAAGAGTCCTGACTAAAAACTTCACTAATAAAGGCGTTTTTGTTTCTTAACCGCTAGATGGTCCGGCAATTGTCAGTGTCAACATATTTGTGAGAAGTATCTCAAAGATAGATGACGTGACAATGGTAAGTGGTATGGATCCGGAATGGAACATCTCTGTTTGTGTAGTGGTATGCTAGCTTAGAATTTCTATTCAGAGATGTGATTCGGGACGACTGCCGGGAAAGGAACCGTTGCCTGCGTGTGATATGCTTTTCATGTTCCAAGGGCGAGAGGAAGAAGCGCTTAGGTACTATATTAATATAAAATACGTGTAACGCGAATCATGTAATCAATCCATTGTTTCTCCATGTCGCTATGTTCATTTGAATCATTGATTGTGTGCCTTGGAAGAGAATACTAAGTGTCTCTTGTATCTAATTTGATACACCCAGCAACAAATAACAATTTCTTGGATATTTTCATATGTTCTACCTGCTAGTTCAAAAGAGCTGAGCATTTTAGATTTTGGTAACAGATTAAAGATTGAAGGTTGTGACTTTCATAGGTTCAAATATTATTTTGACAGTTTTGGTGGTTTGGGTTACTGGATTCTATGTGTTAGTTCAAGGCTTCGAGTTCTGGTGTTCATCGGTTTTAGAATTCAATAGTTTTAGGGTTACATATGCAAGGTAAGGAGGTAAAAATATGTAATCTGTAATTATTCTAGAATTACTATTATCAAATTATTTTTTATTTATCCGTTTTTTGGAATTCAAGTTAAGTTCAATCCTGCCAAATTATTAATCAAATCGATAGTTTATTTCTTCATATTGAATACAAATTGGAGATGTTACAGAAGACAATTTTAGTACTTATAGATTTGAACAAACATATTTGAAGCTGCAATATTTTGAAATATACGTATAGCGTTGAAAATTCATTGCTCAAACAATGTCACTTTGCATAGCAAACATTTGCAATAGTAACGTTTTAATGTAATTGCTGCAACATAATATAAGGTGAGAATTTTAAAATTCTGCCAAAATTTCCTCGAGTATTAACAAATTTCCTCTTGGGTGATTTTAACCAGTCAGAATATTGCTAGGTTCTAGAAATTCCGTTTACTCGTATAAAAGCAGTCCTAATGAAAAGGTAACTAGCCGTAATCCAGAAATACCAGACTAAATTTATTGTTAATGATCACGTAGGGAAAATCGTGTTTTCACTCTTTAAGTGGAAATACTTCGTTAATTAAGTGTTAGAGATTGTTAATATGAGATATGAAGTGTGTGAATCTCATCTTCATGTGAATATGAGATGAAGTGAGAGTTTTAATTTATTGATAATAATTATGTAGGGAAAATTGTGTTTTCACTCTTTAAGTGTAAATACCTCGTTAATAAAGTGTTAGAGAGAAATTTAATAAAGACCACACTTCATTATTATGAGTCAATAGTTTATCGTCGAATAAATTGATTTGCATAAGCTTTCTTTAAATGCGCCTATTTCTAAGCCCTATAAAACTATGCTGACGTATAACATGTCATATTACTGGAATTTTCACATATTGTAATTTTTGAAAAAAGAAAATACAGAAAATGCAAAATAATAGTATTGTTTTTTTCAATTTTTGTCATTCAGCTTTTAATAAAAAGATTCATACTATTTTGAAGAAAAATCATATCGAACATCATAATCATAACTTTCCTTCCATCGCTTACTTAACGAGACATTTCGACTTAAAATTGGAAAATATACGGTTTTCTCAGATATAATTGTCAATGTTGAACTTAGCCCACGGTTTCAAACTGCAGGTAGATAAGATTTGTTAATGCCTTTAAAACCAAACGAAAGTTATATCCATAATTTCCACTCTCTGTTTTGGAGCTCAGTCACCTGTAGTGTGTTACATTTTAGTATCCAAGGCACACTTCGAAGATTAACTCAGGCACATGGGGCAGTATCGCTATATAATTCGGCGATAAAAGTGTAAGAATTGTCCCAATTGGTAGTAACTTTTAGAGAAATAATACTGTAATACACTTATCAGCTGATTGATTTTGTTCAAAAATTGAGTATCGTTTGCGCTTCCTCCTCTCCTCTCTTATCCAGTAGGCTGCGGGCGGCGTGCCGCGTGTTGCATGCAAAATAGGCCAATGCGAGATGTGATTGGCGTGGCCGTGGCCCGCACCGCTTAAATTTAACCGATGATAACAATTCTTAAATGTAAACATTGGATCGTTCCTTTTTCTCCTCTATGTGACTTAGCAAAGAATACACTTTAAATACACTAACTAATATAAAATACAAAAGTAGCTAATAACTAAAGGATAACTGCTGAAACGCTAACTAAATATTAAACAAAACACTAGTAGTAAACTTGAAGGATAGCATAGATGTCTGTCTTATACAGGCTTTAACAAATTGTTTCGTTTGTTAAGTCAGATAAAGGAAGAAAAGGAAGAAAAAAGTTGAGCTGACGAGGGAGATAACTGTTGAAAAAATTTTACATCTTCATTTTTTTCACACGCAGTAGGACGGACGGACGGGCCGACCGTTGTTACCATCAACTTCTTTCTACGCTCTATCAGCAAAATAGACGATTATAAAATGGTGAGTGCGCGGTCTGCCAGTCATGTCGAAGTATTGGATGATGGGTGTCAATTGTATATTGACTGTGAATGCAACTTACCTTGTTCAATATGGAGTAGTGCCATAGAAGTTGACCCTATTTAATGACGTTGTTAAGAATATCATTGAAATCGCATTTGGAACATTTCTATAATAAAAGAATGCATCGGAACATAAATCCGAAACCATTCTCCAAGCAATTATTTCACAGGTTACTACGAAGAGAATTTTCCTTATCGCTCCTTTTCTGCTCAGAAGTGGTGCAAATAACCATGCCCGATAACATTATTTGTACAACTTACCATGCTCTTGTCTCATTCAGGGGCGAGAATAGTTTGGCATGAAAAAAGTATTGTAGTGCAAAACTCAGTAAGAAAAATAGGATTAACGAGACTATATCACATTAGGTTTACAGAAATGATTGAGATCCGGAAATATAACCACTCCTAATTAATTAAAAGATTCATTTCTGTCGAGCTAATCAATTTTCCACAAAAATATCAAACAATATGTGTACATAAATGTATCAATGAATATTCTTAAGTATATTCATTTCATTTTAATTCCTTCAGTAATGTGTAAAAATTGATGATCCCAATTATTTACATATTTGATTTACGTTTAATAATCTTGGTTTTGTAGTGAAATGTTTTCAAGCCAAAGCTTTTCCGCCCTTAACTGTCCGGCGCTTTAAAATAATACATGATTTTTCTCTTATATTCCTCATATTGGACATCGTGCTATCTTATATTCATTTGAAATACTCAACAATCATACGAGCTCATAACGTTTTTTAAATGGATTTATGTCATTGCATATCACCTATAGAAAAATTTTATTTAAATATTCTAAGTATTCACTGTAATTCTTAGTTTTACACAATTCTCAATAGGTGGAATTTACTTTAATGAAAGCATAAAACTGTATTTTTACATAGTTTGTAATTAAATCAATCAGTTATTAATAACTCGAGTTGTTCATGTTATTAAAATGATATCAATAAATTAGCTGCTTGTAATGAAATATAGATAGTAGCAATAAAAAAATTAGGTAATACACGCGTAAAACCGAGAATAATGTGTTATTACATAAAAAATCCATAATTTATTGCCTTTAAACAATATTGCGAATTTCTATGATTATTGCTATTATGCTGATAATTTAAAAAATCCAGGCTCTGCTACAAAAATTATTATAGGAAATGTTTTCATCGGGTGTATATATTTGTTATGGTGTATTCAGGTTTTAATCCATATTGTGTTCAAATATTTGCAAAACTTCAATTAGAAAAACATCTCAGAATGGGTTAAACGCAAGAATTTTGAAGTTACTATTTAATTTTTTTAACTTTCTCCATTTTTCACACAATTTTCGTCCGTTATTTCTATTGTTGAAACGCAGTTAGGCGACAACGTTTAAATTCAAACTCCATGTATACTGATAGAATACTCTGAGGAAAAATTAAGTACTGATATTTGATTTATTAAATTATTGATTGTGTCATAGTTTCCCCATTCAACAATTAAATGTTTAAGCCCGAATATCACGTTTTTTCAGCAAGAATTATGGTACGTACTTAACTTAAGAAAAGTCGTCTCTAGTATTGGACGACTGTTATAAAATGTAATGCGTGCGTAGGTACACTAGGTACAAAAATAGGGTCGATATCATAAATTGAGAATGTGCTTAGGTAATCCCAATTTTTACCAGCAATTTTAATATTTCTTGGTGCGTTCAGGTGTTTTATTACATTCTGGAATTTTGGTGATCTTAAAGTTTACTTTGCTTAAACCAGTGCGAGTCTAAACATACTTTCTCAGAAAATAGGTAATATTAATATCATGTATATGTAAATATAATTTTACAATCGCGTTATACTTAAAGAAGGTCTGTGGTACGAGAACGAAGACAAGTTATTTTTGGTTTTCAAATTGTCGTTCACTTTTGCGCAACAGTTTGAAATCAAATGATTGAGGGTTTAACATGGAGATCAGCTAACGGATAGACCCGACATTCTTCGTTTATCTGCTATCCTTAGAGTGCTGGTGTCTGATGTGTAAAAGTTGCGAGGGTGAAGATCGGTTTCCTCTCGTATCTGAGATGGGAGCATAAAAGTTGTCCCTGTCTATTATCGTTACTTTAGTTTTGATAAACTTTAGTTCCACTCCATGACTACTCTTAATACTTTACTTTACTATAGTTTCCATTTTTCGTTCGAGGCAATTATTAGTGTGCCATTTAGGTTTGAAAACTTCCATCCATCTGCCACAGTCTCCTCTTTTACATCAATCCATTACTTTCCTCATTACCGTTTCGATATATACTCGTATATTCAGTATAATAGGAGATAATAAGAAAATTTGTCCTACGCCAGCTTTTGTTGTCAATTCTCTGGAGAGGCTATTATTGCCTATCTTGACTTTTGCTGAATTTTGTTTACATAACTTCTGAAGAGTTAGATGATTTGCCACGCCTCATCTCCAAGATTTGCCGTAATACCTACTACTTCACGAAGTCGAAAAATATGTAATGTTGAATTCTCGGGCTTTTTAAGTTTTAAATATTTGTTCTCTTGTAACTTTCCTGGCACAAAGCCGATTTGTTTTATCAGTTTTGTCTCAGTTTTTGTTCTTAGGTTAAAATCAATACTATACGTACTTAACGAGGTACACAAGCACACAATATAAACGAGGAACTCGGATTCGAATTACATTTAATGTAAGATAAGTGATTTATTTATCATTTTACCATATATTGTGTTTTTGTTAACAATGGGACGAGGTGAAAAATAATATTCTAATATTTACATGCGATACTATAACATGTTATTAAAAACTTCTTAAACATGTTATTAATATGTCGTCACTATTAAAATTGCGACCTTGTGAATCAGGATATTTTCTCCGCAACGGATGAATGGATATCTAGGGTCAATGGAGATTAAACGCGAATATCTGAATAATTATGGGGCTTACGTCTCAACTTTAAGTGTTTGTATTTCCCTTAGGTTATTTCTTGTCTCCTCAGTGTGTCTATCTTTAAGATTCTATTAAATTCCTTCCTGTGGACATTTCAACGACTACACCAGCTGTCGTCTACAGCAAATTGCTTTAAAATCTGAAAAATATTATTTATCTCGAGAGTTGATGGCTTTAGAACAAAGGAGGAGGAAATTATCCTCAATTTTAAATTCCTGATGTGTTTACGTTCTGACGGCTGGTATTCACTTAAGAAGAATTTAAACGAAAGGAA
Organism: Cryptocephalus primarius; assembly: GCA_963576515.1. NCBI lineage: Eukaryota > Metazoa > Arthropoda > Insecta > Coleoptera > Chrysomelidae > Cryptocephalus > Cryptocephalus primarius. Next base: position 7,548,880 of record OY754936.1, read on the forward strand.
TAAAAATTTCTTCTAAGAAAAAGAGGAGAATAATAATTATAAAATAAAGTGGGTACTGCTCGAAGAATTTCCTCTCACTATGCCTTTGACAAGTTTCAAGTTTCCGTTTCTGAGAGGTACTACAGAGGTTTACCGTATTGAATTTTTGATTGTTGTTGGTTGGAAAAGTATTTACTGCTTGGAATTATTTAAGATTAGGCTTTCTGCCTAGCCCGTATGTACTAGAGAAAAAACCAAGTAGAACGAGGATCGTTAATTATTTTTGGAGTATAAAGGGCAGGGCAATAACACTAACGTTTTTATTTCTACTTGCCAATAGAGGCTGACTGAAACAGTTGCCTGTGGTCGTGGCCGATATAAACAGCTAAGTATCAGCCCAATCAGCAGAGCAATTGGGCGGGGATGTGCCTATAGTGTTTTCAAAGAATTGCTTTTCTATTCTATGGTAGACATTTCGTTCCTTCCACTCGTACTTCAAAGTGTGTCCCTTTTGCTAAATCTAGCTAGTTGTGTTATCAACAAAATGTATTTAAAACATCTGAAGAGACCGTGGAAATAAGAAATGTAATAATAAGTTATACATACCCAACGTAGGTATAAATACATTTATTCTCAATTTAAAAGTTTCCCTACAAAAGTATGTACCTACTATGTAGAAGGGTTTCAAAAGCGAAACGTATCACAACTACTCCAAATTGTCCAAATCGACTGTATTACTGGCATAACTGTATTTTGACCCGGCCATTGCCATTGCATTCACTTGCACAGGCCCAACAGCCAATTGCGACTGATGGTGAATGATTGGTGATGTTGCAATGAGGGCACCAGCACCAGCGCGAGCATGCACTGTGTTGCTCGCTGTCGCTGCAGCCCCGGTGATTATATAATACGCTCTTTTAGATAGATTACTCTGTACATTATGCTCGGGCATGTTGTTTCTGCATTCTTAGAATATTCTTCATTTTCAGCTTCACTGCTGAACGTGATTATTACCTATTATTTGGTGTCTACAAATTGAACGTACTACAACTTTATGTTCGGTCTGCTGCATGATAATATATGTCTTAAAGTTGGCTAGGTCTTAAACCTGAAGTAATTGATGACACGCAGGTTTGCATGATTTTTATGTTTGCGCTTCAGCAGTGATTTTTCATGTCATTTTTCTTACTAAAAATAAAAAGAATTCATGAAGTACGTTAACTTTTCGACGTTGAACCGAAATGTGACAAAACATCAATTTTCAACAAATTCTTAGATTACATTTCACAACACTCGGTCTTCCCATTAAAAATGATTTCTTGAACTTATTTTATTACCAGAAATAGGCTGCGATATAAGTGCCAAGTTGATAAGTCGATTATCAACATGTGCTTAGGGCAACTTAGCTCAATTTAGTGCTTGCAATATGAATCGTTAGGTCTTCAATATGCAGGTTTTAAATCTCTAAACTGCTTCAATTAGCAACAAATTAACCATAAATACTTAAACGCTAAGATATAAACAAATGAGTTCTTTGAAACCTAAAACATTTAACCCTAGTTTACAGAAAATGTTTCTTATGCACACAGAGTTATATATTTTGAGAACTTCATTTTTGCAGTTCATGGAACAGCTTGCTCTTGGTATTTTCCACAGAACTTATTTCACAGCATTCATTCATTTTTTCCCATTTTCGTTAATGTTAACAGTTCTAAACAGTATGTCTTCGGTAGGTATATATTCTTGCAGTGACATATATGATCGTTATCAACGTTGCTCCTCTTCTTTTACCATTTTGCGTTCTTATATTCAGTCAATGCATACATGATTCCTCATTATTCTATTTCGATCTATCTACGTTTTACTACCTTTGAACATTGTCATTGTTTTCCAGCCCAAATTTTATCAAACCATCCCACTGCAATTAATTTAGTAACATCTGCTTTGCCACCTGTTACACTTATAGCCTTTATCTACTTTGGAGTTCATATTTTCTCATATACATACATCCAATTTTGAGATGTTTTGTTTATTGAGCTCTGGTCTTTACAATTTTCTTCTCCGGTGATGCTGTGTGTTTATCAAATTTCATTTTCTAAAGATGTTTCTATTTAGATTACAGATCCTTTTAGATATTGTTCAAGTTCTAAATTTTTCATGAACTTGCGATACACCAACCCATCAGCTTCGAGTAACCTGTCGTCGGGATCGCTATTGAGAAATATACGATCTTCCACTTGTATTATTGCTTTGCTTTACTGCTTTATTTCTTGCAATGCAATCACGTTTATATGACACTTCCTCACTTTCTTCATTGATTGCTTGAGTGCTCTTTCATCGTATGTGCCTCTGGCATTATAAGAGTCTAATCCTATTTCGTACTGCTTATGTTTCGCTGCATTATTTATCACAGTCTTTTCTCATCTACTCGTAAACCGTTTTATCGCCACAACCATTTCTATTTCTCCTTCGTCTGGTTTTAGTACGTCTTCGTTTTTTAAAATTATACAATGTTTTATGTGATCTTCTTTCCATTTCGTTTCACTTCTACACATCCATTTTATGCTATTATTGTTTTCCCCTTTTTTTAAAATTTATCTATTACATTGACGTCATTGGGTCGATAAGCGAAAACGACCAATTTTTATTATTTTAAGAAATAAATCACTAGCAATCTAAAATATTCCAATAATATGCCCTCACGGCTGAACTCAATGCTTCTGCTCAATGCTCAAATGTAACTGTTTTACCATAGCACCGGAAAAGGAAAGGACACTGTTCATCTAATTATTTTTAAATATGTAGCATTACTTGACATAAGTTTAGGAGTAACTGTATGTCGTACCACTCAAACGGTATGAGGGTTCGTACAATTGAAACAATTAATTGTGTTTGATAGTTCTTTCTTAAATTATTTAATTTTACTCAGTGCGGCTAGAGTAATTAATTTACTACTTACTATGCCTTTACTTTATGTAATTTTCTTCGGTTCTAAGTTCATCATTTGAAGGCTGATAAATTACTTAAATTATTTATTCCTTTTTATTATTTTCTGTACACCTAACTTAACCTGTTATTTGTGTTAAATGTAGGTAAATGAAGTTCGATGGCCAAAAATGCCATAAACATCCAGGATTAGTTTGCCTCACCTCCAATCCTAATCATAGAACATCAGATCAGTATCTTGCTGAATACGAGTTTGTTTAATATTTTGCGTCTTGCATAAGAACCCATAGAGTCTGTTGAGCCCAAATATCCTTAAAATAAGTAAGAGAGATATTTAGATTTACTATTATTGACTAATCTTGGACTTAAAAAGTTTGACATCAGAATCATGATTTTGAGCAGGTGAACACAATAGTTCTTGTGAAGGATATTGAAAATCTTCCTGCGACTGAAATATTCTTAGTAATTTGTTCCTCTGAAATCTTTCAGAAACTGGTATTCACAAAATAATTACTAAAATAATGAAAAATTTGCTTCATGAATTCAAAAAACCAGTATTAATTGAACGGTACGATATGCTTCTTTTACGATAATTTGAATCATACTTAGTGATCATTAAGAAGCTGAAGTATCGCGACACCTGTCCCGTGAATCAATAAAGGTGGAGACGAAAATAACTTGTTTTTCTGTATTCCTCCAATTATATCATTTACCACATCGAGCACGTAATAAATTTTCGCTTTTCTTATATAATTTTCTGTAATGTTTTTTTCCTTTTTCGCATTTCTTCTACCTCTAATGCTTTTTATTGACGATATTTCTTTTCGATTTATTGGCGAATTTTTTAAAAATGCTTGTGTAACTGCCGATCGATGAATTAAAAAACAATGTTTGGTTTTTACCCACTTTTAGTTATCAGGACATTACTTATGATATATTTACTAATTAAATATATGATGATCTGTTAAAAACAAATCAGTAGCCAGAAACATTTTTATATAAAACATTTATGCAACTATTCACAACTACACATTATCTACCTTCTTATTTACAATTATTATACTAACGTAATCGAGGCACCATAACAGGTCCTCTGTATAAAGAGGAAAATGCAAGGTTGTAAACATTTTAAAGCGTCATTCCATGGAGTGTTAAAGAGATTTTTACGATTCTCTATCTTAGATCGGATAGATTCAATAGATTACAGTCATTAGGTAACATTTTCACGCTCTGTAAATTTTATTCTCACTAAAAGGAAAATAAAATTTTAAAGAATGTGTAGTTTTGAATGGTTTCATACAATATGACTGTGATTTTCTTTTCTCGTTTGTAATAAAATTTTTAATGTCAGGACCGTTAACTTTTATATGTTATACCGGAATTGAAGTGTGCATTTAATCGTCTATACTTTACCAAGTTATATTTATTCAAGTGGGAAGTGTAATCAAAGAAATATTCGAATTTAAATGGAGTCCTCGGAAAAACTATGTAACATGTCAGAGGAAATTTATATATCAATTGTTTCCAGAAAACGGAAAACTTGGTTCTTAAAAGATACACATTTGTATGATACAATTATGTTCTAACGGTTAATGGTAATAAAAAGCCACCCATATCTTCATTCATTGATAATACACGTATGGAAAAAAGGGTAACACAATAAAATAACAAAAGTTGCAATATTGAATGTCCAAAGATTGCTTTTGAAAAAAAAATCATTTGCACGTGCCAAGTAGGGATACCTGCGGCAAAAATTTTATAATTTCCAATAATTGGGCAAATATAAAAGTCTAAGGATTCTGGGTTCAAAATAGAAATATGAATAGTCACAATTAATTCCTGCTACGAAGAAATCATTTGCGTCCATAAAAATAAGAAAATATGGAATTGTGGAAAAAATTCATTTTTACAAAGAGTATTTTTGTTTCAATGTTATCAAGAACTATTATTAATTAATAAGTTGCAATTTTTTTGACTTTTCCATGGACTGATTGAAGAGTTAGTATAACGTCTAATTACTTTTTATTGTGTAATTTATAGATTGGATTCAATGTCGACGCGGATACAAAATTTTAATAGCATTATCATATTGTTCGCTGCCTTCACTACCAAGTTTGCCAAAGCCCATTTAATTACTTTACTTAATCCATTTAAACCTCGTTTTGTTCGAATGTTTGGGTCGACGATTTCTAATTTCTTTCTAGATTCGTAATTAGAAATTTCACTTAATCGTTTCTATTTTGCTGTGAAAATCTGTGAATGACGCGTGTGAAAATGATGAAATGAATTTAACATAAAAGTTTTCATTTTAGAAAATTGTTTTTTAAAGTTTTTCTTTGTTTAAACCTCGTCTAAATCTAATCCACTAATAAAACTTTGTTTAGTCTAAAATAATCTGCACACTTTTAACTTCATTGTTAACAACTAATTTTCAACTAATGTTGTCTTGGCAGTTAATTAGTTTTATTTGCTATACTAGGTGTATTAGGATCATTGTTAATGTTATCGGTAGACAAGGGATCAATTTTGGTTTTCGAGTTATATTTTTGTCTTTATGTGGGCAATTTTTTGTTTGTAAATTACCTTAAAATGAGAGTTTTCATGACTAGTGTAATCGGGTCAATTTAATATGTTTTCAATAATTTTTCATTATTTTTTTTTACGTTTAAATCTAAAAATATACATAAAACATATATATTTTTTATTCCTATATTACATAGTTTTTTCCGAAAAAATATGGAGCACAAGGTTTTGGGTTACATAAATGCAATTTTCATAAAGAGAATATTAATTATAATAAGATAAGATTTTTAAGATAAAAAGATTATAAGATAAGAAAGATTATATATTCATTGCGACAGAATTTCAATAATAATATTAGCTTTTATTGTTACATCAAATTTTCAGTTAGATCAATTAAAATATAAGCTATATCACCGACTAAAGTTCGAGATAGTGCCTGTATTACCTATTTGAATGCTAAAGTCAAATTCAAATAAAACTAGGACTGTCAATCATTTTTCACGCATAAGTACTGTTCATTGAATACTTATCCAAATTTATGCATTTATCAACAAACTAACAAAAAACTGAAGCACAGAACAAATTATATAGTATTATATATAATAAAAAATGTGAAGTACAACAATTTTGGTTAGTTGAAATATCAATATTACCATAAATATTTTTCATTTTCTTTATTGCATATGCAGGTTAAAATGTATAACAAAAGTGATTCTCTTTAAACCCTTACGCAATATTTCGAAGAACAATTTTTCATTCACTTAAATCGTCGTATTTTCCTAAAGATCTAAGGGTAATGAGCTAAAAAAAGCAGCTAAAAATACAATGGCAATAACATGTTTCCAAGTTTTCCAAATCCAAGTTTTATACATGACAGTTCCATCCTTATAATCTGGTAAAAAAAAATCTAGGATTTCTGTATTCTTGAATTAAAAGTTTCAATTTAATTGCGTTGCTACAACTCTAAAAATAAGTTTCACAGAAGGAAACGAAACATCACACTGGTTTCCTATTTGAGCTCCTAATTGATGCTTAGCCTTTTCCGTTCAGGTGAAAATGTAGAAGGATACTGTTTTCCTTTAAAAAATAGATCGACTAAAAGGACGTAATATCCCTAGTTCCGTTCTTGGAATTCCAATTATTTTTAACAATGTGTCGGGTTACGGTACCACTATGGATTCAGTTTGTTATCAATTCTGGAAATGGATATTTGGAGACTTTTGTCACTTGGATGCGAATTATATTTACCTTCATCCTTTAATTCTTTACTTTTTCAATTTTCTCTTTTTGCTGTTGTCAGGATCTTGTGCTAAGATGTTTAAATCGCCTTACAAATATGATGTTAGATTGTTAATGCATGAAGCATGTTTGTTTTTGATGTTTGTTAACTAACTAGTTCTATTCCCAAACATATTTCATTGTGGAATCTAACTGAATAGTTTAATCTAAATTTTCAATGCTATAGCACCATTGGTTGACTTAATCCTTATTCGTTAAAGTTTATGCTCTAATTGTCACACAATAATAAAAGGGTAAGAATATATATATATACTACTAATTACTTTCGTTTCAGTAAACGTATATTAATTATATGTATATATATGACTAAACACTTATACTAAAGTCTTGTTTGTATAGTAGTGTTTGCACTGAATACAATTTTATTCCAATAAAAATTTTTTTTTGTTGTAATAACGTAACTTAATGTTTTATAAAATATGTTGGGAATTCGAAAGCACCCTTCCATGTATCGTGACGCCATCTTAATACCAATTCGAAAAATTCACAGCTCATACAAAATTTGTAGGAATACAGTGTACAGCTAACATTTCGGGAACAGTGGACCGATGAACGATTAAAATTCAACGACTTTGGAGGACGATTAAAGTATTTAACTTTAACTGAAGCTAACAGAGTATGGATGCCGGATCTATTCTTCTCGAATGAAAAGGAAGGTCATTTCCACAATATCATCATGCCAAATGTCTACATTCGCATATTTCCTTATGGATCAGTATTATATAGTATAAGGTCTGTATAATTTTCTTTCCAGGGAACACTTTGGACTTACGACTCTACGCTTGGTTTCACTAACATTCAATGGCATTTTATGTATCCATCCAACACAAACAATTAATATAATACTAGTTACTGACACATAAACATATACTTCACTGTGGTGTGTTACATATGTTTGTGTAAGCATTGAAATTACATGCTATTCAAGACCAGAAATATTTAAGAGATTATATTTTTATATTTTTTTTAGAGTTTTTTTTTAGAGTTTATATTTTAGCAGCTTAAATTGTTTAAAAACATTATTAGCACTTCAACTGTACAGTTTAATGTATATTTCGATTTTAATACGCTTCTTAAGACGGAAGAGAAATGATACGTTTGTTCTTTTTTTTGTTTACGTTGACATTGGTAAAATAGGTAGTTTGTCAAATATTACAAATAAGGCAATTTAGTGAAGACAAGCTAAATAACAGAAATTAGAAACGTCTGGTGAAAAGAAACTTGAAGTACAACAAGGCGTTGTGATGATTTCAATACATGCTTTATATCAGCGATAAACGTATTTTAGAAAATACACACCATTTCACAACAAATAAGTTTAAAAATACAATCAACATAACTGCATATAAAACAGCCATGTATTAGAATTCCGTTAGATTACGATATTAGGATCAACTGGTACGAATAAAACTTTTGCAGGCAAATTGGATCTCTTCATAAACTTCTTTACGTGCTGAACAAATAAAAACTAAAAGAGTGCCTTTTTGTAAAGGCAGAATGGGTTTCAAATTGAATCTAGAAAATTTATGCAATTTATGTTTATTTTGTTTTAGCTCTAAACGTTAGAAAACTATAATACTAATATATACTCCCAGTAGAAATTCAAATGCCTTAAAATCGAATTTAAAAGTTTGGAAATCTAGTTTTTCTCGAATGATCTCAAGTAAAATCTACAGACATTTTCGTTTTGAGTTCAAATGATAGAATTCTAGAAATTTCTGTGTTCCGAAATTTTGCTCGGCCCAAAATGAAATAAATATCAACTTACCCTATGCTTCTGAACCCTTTTGTGGCATACCGATAGGTACGCCGCTGATCCTCATATCTTAATTAAAATACCCTTTTTAGTACCCGTTTCGCAAAATGTAAATATAGATGCATATTTATGAGTTTATAGTTTATGGGTAAACAGTTTGAACGACATGAACGCCAATATTTCAGGGGAAGGTGTACTTTCCATAGCAAACTAAAAAAAGTTGATTGATTAATCCACGAATAATAAGAGAAATTCTCTCATCGATTCGATTTCTAAAATCTGGCCGATATTTTTGGGTAGAATACCATATATTTCCGATTTATTTAACGTATTGTCTATTGATGACGTATTTTTAAAGTATTTTCCTAAACTGAATAAAACAACTTATATTGGAAAATTTTAATTGTTAAAACGAAATTTTATTATAATTTTGTTGTCATGCTATGACTTTGATCCATCAAAACACTCTTATTGCCCTTTTCGTTTAAAGTAATAAGTAATGAAATTGGAAAGGAAAAACCTCCTTAAGCAAAAACGTGCTAGACGTGATAGACGAATTCTTATTTCGTAATATTCACGTGGTAGTGGAAAAATTAAAAATACATATAACAAGTAAAGTGCACAAAAGCTGTTGTTGGTGTGAAGGGATATACAGTTTTTCTTGGTTTGCTTCTCGTATTGTTCTCTCCACAACGCTTAAACAGGTTTCTCGTTTTACAGACCGAACCAGTTGCAAGATTCACTTTTAAGGTTTGTGCACCTGAATAGACCAGAATGCATATTGTCACTAAATATTAAATACACCAACAATTACGTATCACCTGTTTCATGTGGAATATTGTTGTTTAATTTTACATATCTTCTGACAAACATCCTACAATAAATTGTCTGGCAACAAGGAATAATAAAAATAAACGTATGTAATGTGCCACATATGTTTTAGAATCATATTATGTGTAGTTGTAGTGCAGTGAAATAATAGTAATAACAGTAATGCAGGTATTTTACTACAGTAAAGGGCATCGAATTAAGAGACCCAGGTTTACTAGTAAACGAATTAAACGTATCCCTCCTTCGTATTTCCACCGCGCTCCTGTTGAATTTACCACTTGTTATTCTTTTGTCTTAGTTATTTATAAAAAGTGTACAAAACGTCGCCAAAATGCATACCAGACAGTAACGGCTCTAGTAAATTTGAATGAGGAGGCTAAATATAAGCTGGGTCACCGTAAGACCGTTGTAGAAAATTGCATAAACATTTCCTTTGTTTGTGGATTTTGTATAAATGGTTTCGGAAATATAATGAAATGGATTATATTTTTTTAGTTTATTATTGTGAAAGTGTTGAAAAGCATTTGTTAAATTCGGGGAGAGACGGGTATTCAAGCCAAAACTGTAATATTGACCAAATGACCCAAGACTGGATTTCTACGTTTGTCATCAAGCTTCTTCATGGTTTTGGCTGTAATACTCTGTAGAACATTCTAATTAAAAACGCACATCACGACTTTTACGACTTTAAATGGTGCGCATTGAACACAATTTATTGGACATTAAAAGATCCTTATTATTTAAAACGTTTAAATTACTTTAACCTAGGATGAAACATGTGCAACACAAAATAGGACCAACAGTTTTGAAAACCTGAACAACAATGAAATATAACATATTATATTCTTCAAAAACAAAGCAAGATCTCGTGCTCAAGATCATCCAACTCATCATCGTTATAAAACTGACTCTGGAATATTTTGATTTACTACTCTCTTCTAAGAGTTCCCTTCATGTACGATTTTCAATTTCATTGCCTTTTATAGTGTCTTTGTCTTGTTATGTTGTTTCCCCTTTATGAGCCTTTACCTTAGTGTACTCTGGTATTGTGTAATTTTCGAACCTATTGGCGAATACGAGGGTCCTCCGCCATTTCATTCATCCGTAGCTCCGTGGATCCTAGTATAGTTTCTACACCAGCGCTACCACTACCTTCTTACAAATAAGTCAGTATGAAACGCACTACACCTGCAACTGCTCAACCGCTTATTTGAATGAGATTTAACGCATCCTAACACTAAATGCTCAATCTTGTATTATACGCTCCAAGCCTTAGATAAGCTGACACTAAGACTAACAGTTAACTTTCAGACATTTCAAAAAGTTCGAATTGATTTTAAGGAAATTGGTATTGGTGCCGGTGCTTTTCTTGTCTTGTATTTCTCTATTAATATGTTATCTGGTTACGAACGTAGACTTTAAAAGACAAGGCTTCAACATATGACTGGACAGATAAGTCGAATCGAATATCTTTTTCCTGATCTCATTATTAGCACTGATTTATCTATGGTTGGTAGGGACGCATCTTTGGCAAGTCTTGTTTCACAAATTTCGTTAATGAAACGTATTCGCTCCCAGGAAGTTCTTGTGTGAAGCGTCTGATTGTCCTGAGGGTGTGTTGTAGGTTCTCATTACTTTCTTCTAGGCATATTTTTTTGCTTACAGTGTAAAAATTTGTTCAAAAAGTTCATATATGCATTCTGCACCCTAGTATTTCTCTGGACTGTTAATGAAGTTGCCTTCTGATGAAGTCTGCACTCGAATGTATTTCCATGAATTCAGTTAATGAATATTTTACCGGCGTTAAATTTATACACGTCCAACGTTACTAGTTGTCCTTTTCCACAATAGTTTTATTTCATTTCGCATATCTATTCAGGGCAAAGCAATGTGCCATGGCAAAAGACTGAGTCATGGCTTTATTCCCGAGTTTTACGACAGAAATGTAAATTCAAGGAATGGACCATAGATGTGTTTCATCCTCTTACGGGTGACTGATCATTGTTCTTGTTTATGTAGATCAGTTAGGAGAGGTTTTAGATACGTTTAATTAACATGAGTGATTTTTTTCGGGGGTTGTTAACATGACTATCTTGGTTAATAGAAAAGATGCAAAGTAGATAAAAGGGAAAAAGTTGTGCATTTCATTTTCGTTAACATTCTGCTTTGAATGAATTATGACAACATATGACAACTTTTCTTTTAAAACAACAGAAAACAAAAATGAAAATGATTCAATATGCTTGCCATTATTTTTAATACAAGCACGTGCTCTGATAATCGTATTATTGAACACTCTGTGTGTTATACTTTGGCAAGCAAAAGTTATTGATCATTCAAATCTGACATAAAATATCCACGGCTGTAAGATCATTATCTAGCTGGCAACTGAATTGGACCATCAAAATCATTCCAACTTTGATTATGAATTCATGAAGAGTAACTCGAAGAAACGTATCTTTCGAAGTTAAAACAACTGCATGGAGGTCATCAGGATTCATTGGTTAATGAGCGACAATTCGAAGTCCGCTAGTAATGGACCAGGAGCCATTTAAAAGGAGTGAAAAGTTACTAAGAAAGAAAAGTATAAAGAACACGTGGTACTGTGATATTTTTCAATAATGCACGATAAAATAAAACTATCAGTAACTTTCTAAAACTTAAAGTATTGCCCTTGCCTAAGTGTCAAATTAACAAATTCCTATCTAGAAATCTGGTTTCATAAAAGAGCTTAACAAAGCATTACCTGCTATCTGGAATATTTCGAAGACGACACTTCGTACAAAAAATACAAATAACCCTTTTCATACTAAAATGAAGAATCTGGAATTTGTGTTAAAACTGCTTAAAACATCAATAAACATAAAAGTTGTGTTTATATAGACCATGAAGTTAAAAATGATACGTACATTCTAGAAAATCATGCACACTTGTCATGCATGCAAACCATGCATCTTTTACTCTGGAACCTAAAATGATCAAAACAACCCTCCAAGTTTGTGTATTAAGATTAATTTTGAAACATAACGAAGATCCATAGCATTGGAACAAACTATTGAAGCATAATTCTACATTAGATAGAATTTTTAAAACACATTCTCAATGGTGTCTGCGTTTTGAGACAGTATTACCTCCCCTACTGTTTCTGAGTCCGACACTGGATGCGGATCAATATTTGGATGCCCTTTTCTGCAGTAGGCTATTGCCCTGCGAACTGTGTTAATATTTTTTGCTGTGAACTTTTAATGCAGTATCGTAAATACAAAAACTTTAATTTATGTAATTTCCTGTTATTTGCTCATTTCATATGCAATTGCAAACAAATGTGGATCAACATATATATATGCTTCTAAATAAATACGTTCATGTACAAGTTTAATACTTAAAAAATTACATGTTTATAGCCAATTACAACTTTTACACGCATATACATAAATATATTAGAAATTTTGAATTGCTCCATACTGAGAATTGTATGTGTATTTTAACAAAATTGTTCAATGCCACGTATTTGAAAATTAAGGGTGCAGAGGAATATTAACGAACTACGAATTGTCAAAAATGTTGCGGCTTATTTCTGTAATTTTCTGAGACAAGAACTAACCAACAAATAGAAATATGGGCGCAAAACGTATAAAAATCTTTCTTTTTAACTACAGTGTGATGAATAATTGTGGTACCAAGTCCAGTGATCCAATAAAACGTAGTAACTTGTGTAGTGTAAATATTTCACGTTCAAATCCATTTGAACAATTAGATGTTTCCTACTTCATATCTGCGTCTAAAGTTTTGCAAATGGTTCATAACATTTCTCTGTGTTCTCTCCAAATTATTGATATCAGTAATTCACAATATTTGACACGAAATCTTTATAGCAACACCATCAATTCACTTGACTTGCTTCAGTTCGCTAATCTATCTATGTAGTCAAAATTACACGTTTTCTGAAAAGGCTTTTTTACTAAACAATTAGTATGTTTCAGAATTTCGCTCACTTTATCGTGTCCAATGAATCTAAAATTGTATCCATTGGATAGGCAAATTTGTTCCTTGAGAATGGCTAGCTGTACGTATACAACTCAAGTAGGTGTATTTATAATGAGACAAATTGATATAAATTTGTAGATGGCTGGACTACTGATGATTTAATTTTCCTATGGAAAGAAGGTGATCCAGTTCAAGTAGTGAAAAACTTACATTTACCCAGATTCACTTTGGAGAAATTTTTGACTGATTACTGTAACAGTAAAACTAATACAGGTAAGGAGTTATATACCTAAAGATTTATGTAATGATTTACATTGAATTATTTTAGAAGTAAGGAGTGTCGTTGTTTTGTTCCACATAAACCTATTATTTATTTATTATTTAATTAAATAAATAATTTATTTTCTTTTCCCATGATGTATGAACCGTAGGAAAGTGATTTAATGTTGGTCCACTTCTATTATTTCACTTATTTCAATATTGATGATACAGAAAATCCTACAAGGTTGCAGTCACCATTTAGTGATAAAATCGTCAATTCTATTTTTAAATCATTTTATTATTAATTCATGTAGCATTTGTTACGGGCAAGAAGTGTCTTCTGCGTTTCAAAAACACGTGTTCGACATCATAACAATAATAGAATATAGATTTCAGTAAACATATATATATTGTTCAATGCTTGCTGTTTCAATGAACTCTTGCTCTTTCTCTCGTATAGTTTTGTAATCAAAGCGTTTGATATAGGCATTGTCAAATAGATTATTTCCCCTAAAAATCAAAATCTGTAGCAATTACTACTTACTATATGCTACAACTTCCCTAAAAAGCTTTCACAAAACAAAACTAAACTATACTTTAATATCTACTGCATAATATCATTTAATATATTTTGTTGTATTATAATTACAGGTGAATATAGCTGTTTGAAGGTAGACCTTTTATTTAAGAGAGAATTCAGTTACTATCTCATACAAATTTACATACCCTGTTGTATGCTGGTGATAGTATCATGGGTATCCTTTTGGTTGGACCAAGGAGCAGTTCCCGCTCGTGTATCATTAGGTAATGAATAATTAAAATAAGAAAAAGTAAAATTGTATTCATCCACATTTTACGTATGTTTTAGGTGTAACAACATTACTAACCATGGCGACACAAACGTCTGGTATCAATGCATCTCTACCACCAGTCTCTTATACCAAAGCTATTGACGTATGGACAGGAGTTTGTCTTACTTTTGTCTTCGGCGCCCTTCTAGAATTTGCACTCGTTAATTACGCTTCTCGGTCTGATATGCACAGGGAAAACATGAAGAAACAAAGAAGGCAATGCGAACTAGAACATGCTGCTTCCATGGATGCCACCTCTGATTTGATTGACACTGATAGCAATGCTACATTTGCAATGGTAAAAATATATTCTATATCTACTTAGTTTATTATGTCATGGCAGGTCTTTTTGACAAAAGACAGAATTGGACGTGATAGCAAAAAAAAACCAAATTTATTTAGCTAAATCTTAAGGGATTTTAGCCTGCTTATTTTGGTTATTACGCTGGAGTATATTGAAATTAAGATGTTGCATCTTCATTTATTCATTCATTTTTCACCTCCAAGAAAATTAGATTTCTGTTTCTATACTGCACTGATCGAAATGTGGTAGTGGGGTTCTTCGCCCAGCTGAGCGACACTACACAAAATAGCATATAGTAATACTTTTATTTATGTAATTTTAGCTATATTTAAGATTTTTAAATAGGTGATATTAATATCTTTGTTCTTAGAAGCCCTTAGTTCGTCACCCAGGAGATCCAATGAGTATCGAAAAGGCTCGTCAATGTGAAATTCACATGCAACCAGCTCGTCCGAATTGCTGTAGATCATGGCTGTCGAAATTCCCTACAAGATCCAAGAGAATCGATGTGATCTCAAGAATAACCTTTCCATTAGTGTTTGCATTGTTTAATGTCATTTATTGGTCAACCTACCTTTTCCGCGAAGAAGCAGAAGAATCTTAAATTAATTAAGATGTCCTTATATTTCTTTCCAATTTTCCAGTATGTATATTTCAGCAGTAACAATGGATTGAATTTTTGTTCGTTTGATGTTGTTAATGTATGAAAACGTTGCATATTCCGTCTACATTGTTAACCTTACATCTTAGAGATCGCACAGTAATAAATTTTCTAATGTTAAACCCTTACATGCTTTTCTCTTATTTCTCAACACCTATCAGCGTTTTAAGGTTACAAGGACGAGAATATATTAACTAAAATGTGTAAAGACAGTAATCTAGAGAAATTGTACTATCGAGAGTAATCAGCACAGTTGCTATTCAATGGTAGATAATATATTTAACTAACCCATTAATCTTGATCTTATTTTGGCTTTAGTTGAATACCTAATTATATCCATGTATAATTTATCCACGACGATTCAGCTATAATAGCTGAATTTAAATTCTAATTCAGTTATTGAACTTCTAACAACCTCCTTCAACCTTTTATACAAAAAAATTTTTAAAACGTTAATGTGCACCTTATATGCAAAGTATTTTAAAACATACACATTTACTGCAATGTTATATACTGATGTCGAAAAATAATAAACCATCAAACTTACATTATGGATACTAGACTATCGCATAAGGGGTTGGCTTTTGTTGTGTATTTCACTATCGCTTGTTCCAAACCCTTCTAACAGGCTGCACTATGTCGATGAAGACAAAAAATTAGAAACACGTGTCTACAGTAGCCTACAAATCATCTCCGTTGGTCCTCGTTAGCAAAACTCAAAAATAGTTTCAGTTGATCGCCGCAGAATTGTTTATTGGGCTCAATTTAAAAACTAACGCGATACATTTTTGGCAGCTAGCATTTAATACTTTAAATCAGTATGCTTAACCAGCCAGAAGAGCTTCTGTTCCGGTTTATTCAATTGGTTATTATGAGTAATTATGGTTGCATGTGCTCCAGGGGTAATGTCTCATTAAAACTTTCGCTCGTAAAACGTGGGCGTGGCTTAGACATAAACAAACCATTTTCGCGCGAATCCGTCAGAATACCTCCGTTACATGATAACCTCCTTGATACTCCTGTTCTCCTGGTACCGAATCACGATTGTCATAAGCGCGTTTGAACGAAACACGACGAACAACAAGAAAGTAAATTTTTCGAATTTCGGGATGAAACTCGCAGGGTAGCTGCAGGGGGAGCTTTTAACACTTGTGGCAGAGTTTCAGCCCTCTAGTTTTAGCAGTTTTTAAGTTATTGTGATTTTTCCACAAAATAGGTAAAGGGTTTTCAATTGCTGATTTCTCGGAAAGTAAGGCGTCTACGATCAAAATTCTTGTACCATTGGCATCAGGAAGTCGTCTTCTATCGTTTGCTATGGTCCGTAGCAGTTTTTAAACAAAAATTCCGATTTTTCCACCTTTCTGTGTATTGCGGGTTGCGTGTATAGTAGAGAATTGTTTGAATTAATATTAATTATTCTAATGAGACGATCTAGTTCAAATTCAGGTACGGTCAGATTTGGTTGACCACGTGAGAACCAAATCAGCTTGCTTTACCCGTCCGAAGAGCTTTATTTATCGATTAATTCAATCGGTTCATAGAAGTAATTCAGGTTGTATACGCTCCGGGGGCTCATTAAAACCATTGTTCGTAAAACGTGGGCGTGGTTTCGACGTAAACAAATGATTTTGGCGCGACCCGTTCGAAATACCTCCACGCTACTCCTGTTCTCCTTGTACAAAATCGAGCTGTTTATAAGCGTGTTTTGAATGAAACTTGACGAACCATGAGATTGTAAATTTTTCGAATTTCGTGATGAAACTCGCAGTGTAGCTGGAGAAGGAGGTTTTAACACTCGTGGAGAAGTTTCAGCTTCCTGGGCCCCGTAGTTTTTGAGTTATCGAGATTTTTTAAAAAAATATATAGGTTTTATTGTTAGTATCTAGGAAAATAAGACCTCTACGATCAGAATTCTTGTATCACTGTCATCAGGAAGTAGTCCTCTGTCGTTTGCTATCGCCCGTAGTAGTATTTAAACAAAAATTTTGATTTTTCATCCTTCTGTATAATGGCGTATGTTAATGTTGGCGTAAATTAATGTTAATTAATCTAATGGGCCGATCTGGTTCAAATTCGGTGATGATTCGATATGTTTGACCCCTTAAGAACCAAATAAACATGATTTACCAGTCCGACGAACTTGTGTCCCGAATTATTCAAGTGGTCCAAATATTTGTACTTTTGGCCACGAAAAGGGAAAGGTGGTGGTCGCGATTGTTTCCAAAAATGTCACAACTGTTGTGCCCACAGCTGTTCTGTGCAGAAAAAGTAGAACAGCAAGGTTCGTCTTAAAATAACTGGTCAAATCCACATGAACAAACTGCAACTCAACTGCTCGCTTATTTTTGCATAAAAGTTACAAATGTTCAAAGCTACACCCACATGTGAAGTCCGTACTCCCTTGATATGTTTAGAATCAAGAAATATCAGACGTTGATATGAGCACTGACCAAATTCAATGTGGATATAATAGTAATTGGTAGTTTCAAATTAAAATTGTTCTATCAAAAAATGCTTTAATATCACGTAAATACATACAAATATTACAGTCGAGAAAACAATATTCTAAATTTATTTGTGGTGAATAGAAATAATTTAATTTTTACATAAAAAATTAACTTTTATACAAAACTGTACAAACTTATTCTTAAAATTCTATATGATTTTAAATGGTGTACTCGGAGTTAAAGTTGAGTGTGGTATTAGTTCGTTTTCCTTTTTAATCAAAATAGTATAAAAGTTCAGTATCTATACAAAAATCTTCCAAATTCAATTTCACTAGAACTTACAAATTAAAATACTGTGTATACAAATGAAAATTCCATTTATAAAACTTAAAATTAGCTAAATTTGAATAGATCATCTAAAAACCTTTAGATTAAATTTGATATGTTCGGAGAAAAGTAAAATAGTACAAGTAGTTGGAAATTGATATATGTATATGTACAAAGTTAGACATATTTTTGTCATCACTTCGAAGTTTTACTCATTAGGAGCAACCTGCTAAAATTTTTGACATTCACAAGTAATTTGTATAGAAACAAAAATGGTGTAATATATTCAATTGAAATGATAGTTAAATCATTTTTTGACAGTTACGATTGAAACTTACCTTTTAATTGTCTCTGTGATATTTGGTACACACTGAATGTAATGACATAAATTAAGTGTATACACAATAGATTACAAAGATGTTAACAAATGAATCCAACTTATTAACACACTTGTTTTTAATAAAAAAATAAGGATAAAAATTACATTATTTGATAATAAATTAGTAAGGATATTTTTCACAAATTGCACATAATGATACAATCGAAATATCGAAATAATGACAAGGTACATAATGGGCTTAAAAGAATTAAAAACATTGTAAATGATTTAAAAATATAAAACAAAATAGTTGTAAATACGCAAAATAATTCGGATGGACAATTCCAGAACTAATACAGAACATACATCAAAACAGAGTTCGAAATGACAACCACCTGGTTTATATTTTCCATCTAAAGAATCCACAAGTAGTTCTGAAATGCACCATATTTGTGATGATTGCTTTGGTTCTGCTACAGGAAGTTCGGAGATTAATCTGCTGTAGCTTAAACAAAAATATATATCAACAAATGATTGTAATACTCGTACAAATACATCACACGATTTACGTTATTTTCTTTACATTAAACGATGCTTTTCACATAACACATATCAACAAAGTGCATTATTGAGACGTGTAAGCGTTTATATGTGGACAAGTAAAAAATTGCACATTTCTTCTAATTTCACATGTATGAGTTTCTTAAAATTTTGGATGTTCCGACAACTTTTTTTTTTGTAATTAATATTATAAAACACTACTACGAATAATTGTATTTTAAAAAGATTTTATTGCCAAACTCACCTCTGCATTGTTTAAGTTCTAATCTGCAACAGTAATTTTGAGATATTCCAGTACGTATACCTTATGTACAATTATACGGACAATTTAACTTTCATCACAGAGTACATTTAAGATTAGTAGCAGTTTTACTTTGTAGTTAAGTTGACTGAGTAAAGATATTTGTTGAGGAGTCGAAATGGATTTATTGAAATTATATGTTGAATTAACTACATCAAACTGTTCCAAATCGAAAATGCTCAAGTGATCTGAATGGACACGACATCGAAATAACACAAAATACGATAACAGTTTCGCTGTTGGCAGTGATTAAAAAAAGAATATTGACAATAAAATCGAAATTCAATAAAGATCTTTGAAAGAATACTTTAAAAAGGTTTAAATTTAGTAATATCAATTCTGAGTATTCTTTCGATGATATTCATTTAATTTCTCAATAATGAGAAACCTTTCAGTATAGCTTTTTCAGACATTCATAACAACATTTCAAAGAACATTTTATTGTCCTATGTAGTGGTACTTTTTAAAGACAATCAGTGATATAAACGTTGAGTTTAAGAAATCAATTGAAATACATTTTAGTAACGCTTCACTTTTATACTATATGTGCATAAACATATATAGCATAAAAAATGGTAAAAGACGAATTATTCGTTGAAGATACAATAAAATCTACACTGTTCTGTAAAATAGAGTAAAATAAAATAAATCCGACTTGATACAAAATAAGGATAAATTGGTGGGTTAAGAATGTTCACGTAACTCATGTATCTGTTTATAGTTTATCAAGTCTGGTACCTCCCAGACTGATAAGTCACCGCACGCCATCCGTAGGAACTTTGTGTAATTGTTGAAAATTGCAGATTAACTTCCGTACATCCATTAGAGATGAACCGATCAAAAGGGTGGATCTAAAAAACGCAATGGACAGCTGTTATGTCCATAACCTATTGAAATGTTTGGTGCGGAAACTTATAACTCTGGTATACTTACAAATAATAGAAATATACACAGCCTTATTACACATACACAAACCACATTGATACGACCTTGTGCATAGAATGTAGAAATTGAAACATTCATTTACTGAAAGGTCGCAATTAAATACTACACCCTGGTGCTTCCATCGTTACGGAAGACAATCATCATGATTGCATTCAACTAAATACAAAAATATTAAACTGTATAAAGGTATGATCATTATACAAATATTAAAAAAAGCATTAGGTATTAGAGTGGATATTTCAGTGAATATCGACAATATGGACTAATGCTGAACCCAGCATGGCAAAGCACAGATCTAACTTTTACCATAAAAATATAGTACACTCATTTAAGGAGACAGCACATCACTCAATCTACCATAGGCACTTTAAAGTCACTGAGTGAGCACCGGCTCCACATATACACCGAACAATCAAGTTTTGCACAACAGCAATTCAGTACACATAGAAAAATTGTCTGATGGATATGTAAATTTGGCATTAAATCAGCAAGGCAGTTCCTGAGGTGCCAAAGGGCGAATTGGTGACTGTGCTGGCGCCACTAAGGAGCACGTCAGGTCAGGCCAGTATCACTGTTGCCCAGATTCCGCCATTATGTTATGAACCTGCTCTAGTTTATATGCCAGTCGTTGTTTTTGTGAGAATTCATCCTCTTCCAAGGTAACCGTCAGTTGCTCGTTGTATTTCATGGCATACATGTATAACTCATGTAATGCACAATTTGTATTAAATTCTGTCGTGTGCAGCTACAAAATATATTTTATGTTTGTACACATTCATTACAAAAAAAATATATAACACATGCAATGCTTCATTTGTATTAAATTCGAACATACTGAGCCACAAGTTATTTTTAATTTTTTTTTAATTAACGAAACAAATATGTAATAAGCCATGCAATTCATAAATTGTCACATAAAACTACGGAAGCTATTTCATTTTTACTATTATTCTATTCAACAAAACTTAATACACATATGATTTGATGCATGCAATCTACAACCTTAACACAAATATGGGCGACTTGTGCCGAACCTTTGAAAAATAATAAAAACAAGAGCAACTCTACTATGTGATATATAAATCTAAACTACGGTGAGATAATTAAATAATATAATTAATAAACTGAAAAAATATATTTACCATACTTACTCTGGAATCTTCAGCCAACATGGCATTCATATCTTGATCGGAAATGACTGGCATGGTTTTTATATCTGAATAGTACCTTTCGACCCATTCTTTGTAGCAAGGAATATCCTTTGCATACAGCAGTTTCGAACTAGGTGAATCCTTGCCTAAAATATTGTAATAAACGTTTTAAATATCTATTACTGTCTGGATTAACAAATTTTACTTTTACAAGTTGAATTTAAGACGAAAATAGCATGCTATTTTAATGTAAGAGGAATTACGTTTTAAAGAAGTGAGCAGTTTCCCTGCAAAAGTAAGAGAACGACAACAACAACATTAGTTTTCTTATATACATAGTAACAATTACGTAAATATACATAGGTGAGTGTACTTACCTAACCTATGATCAGAAGTAGAACATGAATCCATAAAAGTTTGAGCGACAACTGATAAACATGAATCGACAATGTTTGATTTATGGATATCAAATACAAAATTGGGATTTTTAATTAGGTTTACCCAAAACCTAAGTGGAAGTGAATTGCTCTTCCACGTATGAACTACTTCAGGATCTGAAATTCCATGCTGCAGTGCTTGATCATCCAAAAAATCAAACATGTATTTTATGGCGAGTGGTAATGCAGATCCTCTATGAGCTGTACTAAATATGGTTTCAAATAAATCATCTACGAATTTTTGTAGAGTGCCTTTTGTTGCTAACAGTCTTGTCAAATAGATTTCAGAAACCATTTTGTTTCCTCGCTCGCCTTCCTTTTGATTATCGTTATCGTGATGTTTAACGAGATGCCACACTTTTAGTCCTTGGTCGTGATCGTGGTTTAATGGACTTGTTGCCCTGCTTAGAGGGGGACTTACAGAACTAAATTTACTCAGATTAAGGGTTTCATACTTATGGGCTTTGTCATTCTTCTCTGAGAAAATGCTTAAATTATAAATGGAACTTTGCTTGGATACCAGATTTAAGCATCCACCATCAGGTACTCTATAATGTTGTAATGTATTTTTTCGTTTCCAGTCTCCTTCTATTTTTGTAGTGGTGTCTTCATCATACAGAATCAATCTACCGGAAGTGCCAGTTCTCCATTCTACAATAAAATTTATTTATAACGAACAATAATTCACAAGATAAAAAATAATCTACACAATTATAGAAAATTGTATTTATAAGAAGTCAAAGAGAGGCTTACATGTACCAGTTAATAGTGAGTAGAACTCTTATATCGTACTACCACTGTATAGAACTAGTGCTATTCAGTCTTAATATATGATTAAATATTAATTTCACTATTTCGATCATGCATGGTAGCAGGACTAGTAAGATTCATGAACAAAATTTGTGAAGTATTAGTCAATATTTCGTCTAACCTCGTTTACGTGTAAAATTATATTACAAACCTAAATCAAGATCTTCTTTCTTTGGTCTTTGTGAATAAGGTGTGGCCCTATAAATCGTATCCAATGACTTCTCTTTAACTTGGCTTATTGTATCACAATCTAAAACTTTAACAGGAACATTGTCTGTGTTGTGATCTAAACCTCCAGTAAAAACGGTTTGTTGCGATATAGAAACATACACAGTCTAAAAATAAAAAATATATATAATTCAGCTTACTAAATCTTAATTTAACTCACCATCGGCTTAAAATCTATTGATTGTCTTATGAGTTTCTCTTCACTGAGTGAATATCGAGCTTCAGAAGTAATAGCATCAACTGGTCCTTTATCAATTTGTTGCTTTACTGCTCTAAATAGCATAAAAAGAGGTTCACCAGCACATTCTCGTAAAAACTTATAAAGGAGAAATGTAAACCACGCACTGAGCATTTTCTCAGCAACACTTTCTGTTCTTCTTAATAATAACTTGGGATGACTCTTGCCTTCCATGCATTTTTCAATGAGTTCAGCTAGTAATGTTTTAAGAATATCGGTACAATATTCCATTTTACTTTGTAAAGTGACCATTATAAGACTTGCAACGTTAACTCTATCTCTCATCGAAAAGTATCGATTACTTTCTAAGGTTCTAATGAATAATAATAAGAATGTTTTATTCATAATAAGTTGGCCAAATAGCCTTAGACCTTTTTCTTTACATAGCAACTCTGGCCTTTCCCACTGTAAGACAATATGATCATCTACGTTTGGAAAGAGTATTTTCATAGCATATGTTCTGTAATCTAGGAAAGGGATACCTCCAGAAGTAAGATCCCCAGTTAGATCAGTCATTTCAGTTTGAAGCTCGGCAAAAGCCTCTTTACATTCAGCTGCCACCCTAAGCTCCAATATATCCATTTGCTCTTGCATATTTTTAAGTACTCGATTACTTTCGGTTGACTTTCGACGGTAAGCAATGAGAAATAGTATGCAAACAACCAAAATTATGGTGCCAAGTGCAATGATACCATACAAAGTCGGTTTAGTAATGGGCGCGTTTAATCCTTGTGGAGCTGAATATGATAAAACGCCAATGTTAAACTTCAAAGTCCCACCAACAATAACTATGACTTCTGGAAGTGCCTCGTCACCAGGATTATTTGATTCAGTCAGTGGTGGAGGCTGAGTTTCTGGAGGACGACAAGTTAACTGTTGTCGTGATAGTGAAGTCACATTACAGTAGCTTTTTCCTATACGGACAACCACATCAGATTCTTGACATGCTCTATCAATGTTATGTCCCTGAAATGAAAAACACAATTATTAAAATTTACCAACATTAGTATTTAAATGAAATACAACATAAATTTTCCATTAAACCTTTTCCAAATACATTATACATTCGAGTTAGGCAGTAGTTATACAATTAGTAATAAATACAATCATATTCGAGGTATATAAAAAGTTAAATTAGTACTGGCGACAGTATAACCTTGGTACTTTAAATGTGGTAGTATGAGATGTCTGATTACTTGATGTTATTGGAATAGTGTTATTTCTATAGAAATATTTAATATGAAAGCAAGTACTGTTCATAATACATAAGATTTTAATGTTAACTTCTGATTAAACAGTCCTGTTCTTTTTTCATTATGATGAATGACATATATTAAAGTTATGAATCACAAAAATAACAAGTAATTCAAGTTAAAATCTTACATTGATATTCAGGTAGTCAGATTTGTAGTATTTGACTGCTTTTTCAAAGGGAACGTATTCAGGATTAGGGTACAGCAAGAATGGGTTGAATTCCTTATTCATAGTTAAATTCTGTACTCCGGTCACATTATCCATTCGAAAACCATATTCTAGTTTCAATGGATTGTCAGCATCTAGTTTCACATCTTCAGCAGCGTCTATAACTGGACTACTACATACCATGCTTGTATTAGACAAAACTTTGCATTCCTAGAACATTAACATCTTAATTGTGCAACCTTTGGATAATGGTACTGTCAACTTACGCTTATAAACATTTTTTGTTCATAAAATACGTATATTTGAGGTTTTTGAATGTAATTTAAATTACGACCGGTAACAGAGATTTTAATACCCCCAGCTGGAATTCCCTTTGGAACCTTTATTTGACTAGCAACTCCTGACTCAGCTGATTCAATAACTGGATCTTCTACATATTCGAACATCATGTTTTCTAGATATCTATCACCTTTATCAAATTTCATCCTTAGTTTTCGTTTCAATGTTGATTCAGAAGAACTTGTAATGCATAACGTCTGATTTTCATCAGTTCTAAAACAGCAATCAATTAGTGTTTAAAGTTAACAGTTATTACCACACTTACGAAACAATGCGACAAGGTAGATCATCTAGAAAGGCTTGAATGTTGCTACCGGCATTCATATATTGACCAGTAATTTCAAGCATGGTTCCTCCAGACTTAGGTCCATATTTTGGAGATATTCCAGTAATATTGGGATTCACAAATCTGTAGTTAGTCTTGGATTCACCCCTGTAGTCCTCAACTTTAACCGTAACTGGTCCTTGGCGAAATTCTTTTGTACCTGGACCATCAACCTAATAAACAAAAAAAAAAGTAATCCCAAAATCGTAAATTATACTTTTTAAACATACCTGACAGACGATCTGTTTTGTTTTGACGTAAAGGTGTTCATAAGGTTGGCAATTAATTCCAGCAATGCTAATTCCAGAATAAATATCTAGGAAATTCTTTCCTAAATTAATTCCTTGGATGGTGATATTAGTACCACCCTCCCATGGCCCTAATTCGGGACTAAAGGATGTTACTTCTGGATTAGGGCAGGTCTGGCTCCTATTCAACCAAACTGCAGACCCTTTCTCACATTGATCTTTTACTTCACATCGATCAGAACTTTGGCACCAACCACAATCATATTTTTCAGCTAAGGCTAAGCATATTCCACAATTGTCAGCCATATCGCGACATCGATATATAACAACTAGAAAAAAATTACTCTTATACTTAACACATCAAAATCTAAATATGCTTATGATGATACAATATTTAGCAGAATCACTTACTGTGAATATTATAAGGATTGTCCAGGGGCTTAGAGCCTCCCCATATCACAGCAAAGGTAGCAGTAATATTTGGAGCTCTTGAAGTGTAAGAGAATTCCATTGAATCGCAGTAAATTGTGTCCCCAAGTAACTGAGCATTGACGCTGGTCACACGACCTTCAATATTAAATTGACACACGAATCTAGTTTGAACAATAAATTGTCCAATAATGTGCACTTTTACTTTGATAGGTTTCTTTATTCCTGATGCTACTAAAATTTCCGGAGAATTTCCTACTGTAGCATTTATCGTTGGACAAAACGCTGGACCTGATCTATAACTCGGTCCCGCTCTCTACAATTTATAAATTATAGTTAGTCCACAAATTATTACAATACAGATCGCATATAATGTGCATCTGGATTGACACAAACATTGATAAATGAAAGTGAGCGGAAAATTAGACATTTACCTTCTGTATTTAGCACCTGCTTTATTTTCATAATGTTATATCATTCATAAATAGAGAGAGATTGTTTTTCAGTCAGATTAGGTCCGAGATTTTCGTTTCCCTCAATACTGATATCACATATTTGAAAAATACTTTAAAATAACAATGTACTTTAATTTCCACTTTCCAATAAATATTTCTAGAATATATATTACTAGCGATTTTGACCATTTCTGTTATTTCGCAACAGTTAAATCCATAAGATAAACGTCCAATTTCATTTTTTTTAAAATCAATGAACATTAGTTTGATCATTGCATTTATCTAGTTGATAAGTAGAGAACACACTATAACCACTGTCCCAGAAATAAGTACCATAAAAGGCGGGTTGCTAAAGTTATGACAAGACAATATTTAAAATTGGAACTTCTTTGGAATAAGTTTGACTAATTTCTGTAGTAGTGACTGACAAATTATCTTTCTAGTATCCTTACATTTTTTCTCACAAAACCCTTATTTTACTTTCCCTTATTTGTTGATTTCATTCTGGCACTGATTACAATGACCCTCGATATGTATTTGTAGGAATGTATTAAAAATTGCTAATTAAACTTACACTGATCCCAGTGACTAAAATATCATTCCTACAGTTTTCAGCGGTGTCATGAGTGCAGCGGTGACCATCAACACACCAATCACATGGAAAAGATGATGACACACACTGAGTACACGAGCTGTAAGTGTTACAATCGAAGAAAGTGAAATTTGTGGCCACAAAATCCGGTCCAGATGTCATCCTTACTGACAATTTGGCAGTAAAGTGATCTGAAAGTAAAAATAAATAAATAAATAAAAAATGCAAAAATTATTCAGAAATTAATCTTACGTTGTCCAGGTGGAATAGACGGTAAAGCATCGGTTCTTGGTGTAGTACAATTAACGCCTGAACCTTTTCGGGTAGCATTTGTTATCAAAGTTTTATCTAACGCAGTAAAAGCACACAAGAATCGGCCTTGTAGAGTGGGTAAGTTATCAATGACAAGATCCAACTAAAATAAGAAATTAATTTAAGTTTTTAAAATTACAATATAAATCACATACTGTTCTGGCTGTAGTCCTCTGTAGCTGATTAGGTATAACAGAAGTAATAGTTGTACATCTGCCACTTTTGTAACTTATCCAATATAAAGGATCTTTGGCAGCATCTTGACAGTCCGAACGAAGACTACACCTGCAATATTACCACATCGATTTTTTTTATTCACATCAACTATAGGACATGGCAAACAATGAAAGCAATATACAAAACAGTATAAACTATTCTGACCAAATAATTAATTAAAAAATTAATTTTATTCCTAAAGTAAGAAACATTGGATTTTTCACAAATATGAATAAAACAACTTTTAACAACCTATCAAAACTAACTTTTGTACAAGTCAGGTGGTTTGTTTCTTGCTTAGAAAGTGCAAAAAAAAAACATACTTTTCTCTTCTCTTTACTGCCTTATACTATATGAATAATATTTACTAAAAAAATAAAGCTAGATATTAGGTGAAAACTAAGTGAAATTAAGACATAGTCAGTGAAAATACTGATCATTTACTTAGCCACTATGTGATTGAAATTTCTGATCAATACTTTAAAGTTCAAATATTTTCATGTCGCATTTCAATAAACTTTTGAATAATGTGCAGTACATATTAATTACTTCTGCTGTTAAAATATTGCTATCATATATCGCGAATATTAAATTTATGCCTGCTATTGTAATAGACAGTGCACCATTTTACGGGACCATAATCATAATAACGAAACGACAAATTATAATTTGGATTAAATTCAAATAACTGAATTAAAAGATTAATTTGAAAGGTGATTTTTATGAAATAAGTCACCTTTAAAGAAAACGTGGCTTCAAATTTTATATGTCTTCGTTTCATCATTGTACCTTAAAAATCTTGTATAGTAAGCCAAAATTTGGTAAATCGTTACTAAAAGTTTGTGCTGACATATCTTTATTTGAAAAATTTAATCAATATAGATACATTCAAATGTCTTATTTGAAAGTCTAACGTCATAAAAAACTAAAAGGTTCCAAATCCAATAAAGGATTTAATAGTATTCAGAAACATCATTTATACTCAGCTACCAATCCACTTAATTAAAATAGTTTGAGTTTTTCATGAATATTTATCGTAATCCTTAATTAATGTAACACAAGAATTTATAATGGCACATCATTTTAACAAATTGATCTTTTCGGAATTTTATGTATTATTAAATTTATTGCCAATTAAAAAACAAAAATATTAGTACAATGGACGATAACCCTTTCTTTTATTTTATATAAAAAATTAAAACTACTGTGTACAGCAAGACCAAAAAATCAAAACAAAAATACCTTACCTGTTTTCAAGTGAGCACCAACCACAGTATGGGTCCTTAACTCCCAAGCAATCCAAACAGTTTCTATAGACTGTACATTGCTGAACCTTTACTTTTGAAACCTAACAATTAAAATGTTAATAATCAATAAAATAACTTACATATTACATTTTATACTGCAATCAAATAATTCGTGAATGTCACACATTATTACATGTTACACATGAGAAAACTAATATGTTTGTGAAAGTAAAAACGAAATCTAGCACAGAAGTGCATTCCGATTTGGGTGAGCACACATTTATAATTTTTTACGAAATTAAAGAGCTGTGAATAAAAAAAACTAAACCTAATTCATTTTTCTTCAAATCAATGGAGAAATTTAAGTCATCAAATGTAAAGTTCATTTAAATTTTTCTAAATATGAACATGACCTAATTTTATAATTTAATTTTACAAAATATGAACACATATACAAAAAATAGTGTAGAACAGTGTTAGTGAAAAGTGTCTGTTATTACTCAAGTTAATAAAAATTTGATTACACAAATGTTATTTTAACACCTACTTTGTGTTTACTTAAGTAACACAGAATGTTAACTACTGGTACAAGCAGTTATCCTTTCATCATATTCCGTTAGAATATCAAAGTTAATGTTCACATTAAATATAACAACGCTAAGAGGCTATTTTAGCTGGAATGTTTATTTAGTGCTCATCTAATTGATTTCATTAGAATCCCTGCTAGGAATTTAAACTGGTCAATTTTGAATATACACCTTTGTCTACAATACAGAAAAAAGTATCTTACCTTTCTTTCTGTCATAACGTAGAGGTGCATCGACTGTGAATCAAAATGAAGATCTGGATTAACTGGAGAACCTTCCTCCACTACTAAATCGCCATACTCTAAAGCTGCTGATGAGGACTCCACAACAACCTTTTTGGATCATTAAATACCGATGTGAATAATCTATGCATAAAAATGTTAATAAAATACAACCTTCTTAAGATGTCCTGTTGACGTTCCAATGAAAACAACTGTGAAATCTCCAGTTGATGTTGCAACAACTGCAGTTAGTCTTGTATTAAATAGAAGAACCGGCACCGCTGACACAGGTTGTTCTCCACCGAGGGGCGTATTTACATCCAGGCCGCAAAAGTCTTCCCCTATCGTTTGCAATTTCTGAAAAAAATTCAAGTGACGTTTAGTTAAAATTTGTCCTAAAATATGAAAAAAATTACAAAAGATAACTCAGAACTGGCCGAAACAATTTATGTTGGGCATAATCGCACACTTCATTCATTTATCTACTTATTTCTTCATTTATCTATTTATTTATGAACATAATATGTTTCATAAAATTATCCTAGAAATAATTTAAACAATAACATAACAATTTCTGTAGTTGTTTGTGTTTTAATGTTTGTTAACTGCATTAACTGCGTCTTTGTAGTTTTATGTTTCAATTTATTCATTTAATTTTTTCTCTCTACACTTTCTCTCTTAAATACATTTAATTTTCCAATCTCGAACCTGTTGCGAACTGTTAAAGTAACTCGCTTTCTTGTTTGTATGTTGAACTGCCTGCTGTCATGCATTTCTGAGCTATGTTTAAAATTAGTTAAACTAAAATTAGTTAAATTAAAGTTAGTATAAAATCTATTGCAAAACTTGTGCCGAACAGACCATCAGACCGAAAAGAAAAGCGAGTTAATGAACACCCGGTAATAACATCGTATGATAATATTTTTTTGCCGCATTAATAATCACGTGGTAATAACATTGTGATAACCAACTTTTTTTTTTTGCTGCATTAACACTATATATTAGAAACATATATAAATGTTTAAAAATAATTATCTCAGTTTAATAAGAACTTTGGTTAAAGGTATACCCAGGAAGGAGCAGTTGCCCCACATCCTAAAAAAGGAACAACTAGAAAGTGTGTAGTGTTGGGGCAACATATTCTGCCTCCCTCTAGATCAAATCTTGGATACGCTCTTGGCCTTGCATATTAGGTCACTTCCAGTAAGAATTCGAAAGAATGCAAATCTCCCGTTGAAGGATAAAGACCTTATATAATCGTAAAATACAAAACTAACATTATTTTAAAAAATAATTCGGAGGTATCTCCTCTTACAAGATGGAATTTAAAAAAATCCTACTTATTTACATTTTTATTGCATTAAAAAGAAAGGATTTTCTTTTGTTTTTCTAACCCAAACACCCAAATTACTTTTATTAATATTGTATTCAGATTTATGCAAATGTACGAAATTGATTTATTGAATCTTACCAAAGCTTATTTGATTAAACATTTAATACCTAAGGGGTAGGCCCGGAAAAAATATTCCGCTCTGAGGAGAAATTAGAGATACGAACGAGATAAATAACATTCTTAAGGCAAAAGGAATATTGTTGCAAAGGAAAAGTGTTCTACGCTATCCAGAAAGTCGTCGCATCGTTTTCATTCAATACTTTTTACCAAAGGCTGTTTTTCAAGACAAACTTATTTTATTCCAAAGATCCAAACGTAAACAAACATTTGCTATAAAAGTGTAAGATTTACACCTAATTTCATTCTTTCGTTTCTTTTAAGATTGGTGGACATTCGATATATACTTCAGCAAATAAACAAAATATCACACCATGCCTCCATTCGATTGTAGCTTCAGCGATATGATGGAACCTATCAACGAACAGCGCTTAGGGTCGAATAGCAAAATAACTTGAAGGTGCAGAATGTGTAATGTCGAAACGACATCATAACTGTGATAATTTATATGGAATCAATGACACTCTTGCACGAAGTACAGTGCCGACTGGTGTTGGCTGCTTCACAGTCAACAAAATATTTTCTGTGCTTAATGTACTATTTATGTCATAGACCACATACCAACGACGCCATAATACGGTTGGAGATGTTATCCACCAAATATCTTGAAAATCAATAGAGGAAGCTGGTAAGGGAGAAGCAGACGGCATATCTCTTGTAACAGTAATCGCCGATGGAATGTGGTCTAATATGGTATGCGACAAATTACGATGCACTATCTGAAGCGGTTTGTTAATTTATTTCACAATGAACTGTATATATACTGTAAATATTTAATATATTTCAGGCTTGCATTATTGGGGCACAAATAGGGAAGATATTGTATCTTGGAGTAAGATTTAAATATTCTTTCAGTGTTGGCGGCAGCGTAATATTCGCCAATAAAAGGCGCGTTAAGTAATGCAATTTTTTTGCTCGATGTGCTCAGAGTCGTCGAAACGCGAAACGACAAATGAGAGCAATTTGATGAAATCTGTTTGCTCGGAATATGGTGGATGAGTCGAGATATTTTTTGGTGTTGAGGTGCCATCAAACTACGGTTCCAGAAGTCTTGAAACAGATAAGTTTATAAACGGAATAAATTTTGGTTAAAGTGTATAGTGATTTTAGCTCTTAGTCAAATTATGAATAATTGTAAACTCTTATGATAAATACTGGCCAAATAATAGTGTTGGAGTGTGAGGATGACGACGAGAAAATGGAAGTTCCCAAAGTTCAACATTTGCAGAGGACACTGTTCTTAGATTTTCCACTAATTAATTTAAACAACACTTCTGAATTGTACCAGGAACCTTTGAAAAGCTAGTGCAATATTTAGTGGAGATTCATAGGTTAGAAAATAGTTATGCAAATGGTCCCCCGATGTAAACATCAATAAATAGCTTATGGTAACAATATGCCACCCCACAAGCATAGTGAAACGCTACTGTTTTTTATGCTACAATTAATTGATAATTTCCAATGTGTTCTAAAGTTACAAGAGTTATTTAAAATGATATGGTTGTCAAACAATCAATTTTCATAAAATATAAATATAGTTTTATCTCAACATCTATTTTAGCTCTAAAAAGACCAAGACATCTTGTGGGGTCTTTGAAAATTATTGAAGACTTCTCTATAAAATGTAAAAATGTCAAGGGCGACGTTGACAAAACTATTAAAAAAAATAATAAATGCTATTGAAAAAAATTTGGTTACAAAACTCAATTAAAAGTATCAAAAATAAATCTATCTTCTATCATGTTCAAAAATTCCTAATTTTTTTACGATTTCTTCTATTTTTGTATATCAGTTGTAAAATACCTCATCCATATATTCAGTTTTCGGAATAACTTCCTGCAAGTTTGTTGAATTTTTTGCAAATAGTCATTTTTATAAAATTTATGCATATTTTTCATAAAACCATAGCATGTATAGGCGCATATAATTGCAGTTTTCGGTTGCATAATTCTACGCTTTAAATATAATACAATAATAATAGTCATTCTCAAAAAATTGGCGCAATTTACTTTATAATCTATGAACGATGAATAATAAGAGCGGATTTATTTCTGCTCAAAAAGGTTGTAATATTACAATTATGTAAGAAGTTTCTTAACATGTCAATTGCTATTCTTAAGGAAACGTGCAGGGACTATGAAAACTCATGAATTGGAGATAATAAAAATATTGACGCAAATAAACGAGCAATGTTTACAGGTAAAATTAATGGAATTTTAAATTTGTGGCATATAAACAGGGGTGTCTCAAACAGTTACATTTAAATCAATCAGAATTAACAAATCGTGAAAGTAAAATGTATCATATTTATAAAAGTACATCAAAACACTTAAGCAGATTGCAAACGGTATTGAACAATGAGAGGACAGCTAATGAAACACTTAAAAATTTGTATGACGTGGGCAGGCTTAAATTCATTGAGGAGCACCCGAATGATGTTATCAGGGAATTTGTACAACTTCGTAATCTACACAGGCGTTCCAAAGGATGTAGGTGGACTGTGCATGTTAAAGTCTTTCTTTTATTAGTCTACAAACGTAGCTCACGTTTATATAAAAATCTTCATCATTTTTTTAATTACCATCAACAAGAAATCTAAGTTCACTTCTCTCCTCAACTTCATCTGAATATGGTGTTATCAGGAATAAATTTGGTAAAAATATGACGTGAATATAAGCACTAGTCAGGTGCCCTAAGTTTAGGATGAATTTTATAAGATTTTCGGCAAGGCAAAGTTGACAACATTGATCATTCACAAACTCCAAGCTGGTGGCAAGGTTTTGAACTAAAAATATTCCTAATATCGTTCATGCCTTCTGCTCTCATCAGGAATTTCTTTTAGGAATCAAGCAATCATGAACTGCAGATGATGAACGGCTAGATTTACTGAAAAGGGTTTCCTTAAATTTCCCGCTAGGGTCAGTGGTGAGAAAAAGGGTACAATATAGGGGCAAATGACATCTATGACAAAAACTATGGTAATGGTCCTAATGGTACAATTAATATAGATACAGGGGTAAGGCCAACTCAGGCGCTAAAGGAGTATCGAGTTGTTTCCCAGGAAAAAGTCAATTTGGAAGAACGAAGGGAGGTTGACTAACTCAAATTCGCCAGAGAAAAGAGTACGTCGGAAAAAGTCAGGCGGGTTAAAAGCGGTGATTTGATCACAGGCGTTCAAGCGCTCGACCTTATAACGTCGGCGACCTGTAGCTCATCAAAATTGTCAGTACTCCAGCTCAAGGTGCAAAATGGTGTGGTTCACTTAGTGTTATAGAGGAACTAGGCAATGAGCGGTATATGGTGGCAGAAATCCCTAGTGCAGATAGGTCTGGAGTCGAGTATAATGACGTGGTTGGAGTAGAGAATATTAACGCACGGAGCTATTGGAGGTGGATTTACAGTCCACTCAACGGAATGTTGCGACGTGTTGAATTAAAGGCTATAGATTATGAAACCAAAAAAACAAAGAGTGCAACTCACCAAAGATATCAAATTTCTTGAAGAAATTTCAGAAATGGGGAGAGGGGGATTCAGAGAAATTTCGATTGGAAAATTTCATGAAAGATGAAAGTAACCCGATTCGTGAAAATTGCACTGAATATACGAGAAACTTGCGACAGACATCCTTATAAAGGCCCTACCCGGACCTCTTCGCGTCCATTGTCTAGGGATGATTGGATTAAAGAAACTATAAAACGTGTGTTCGATTGCGAGAATTTTAACTTGCGCGCTCGATACAACCATTCACGTTTATAATCCTTGAATTGTTCCATACGAGACTTGCTACTTACTCTTAGACATATAAGTAAAAATATCAAGCGATATTACAGATAGTAGACCACCACACTAACCAAACAGTTTACTCTATTATCCATGTTACGGACGAAACATCCTGTTTTTACTGAAGTTAATGTGTTTATCATATGTTAAAGCAATCAATGTTACTGAAGTTTTTTCTGGAAATATCGTGTTAGTGAGTAAATATGTTTCTACATTTTTAATGCCAACTATTAGATTTAACTTCGACCGTCAATTACAGTAAGTCTGATGATGGCAAATAGCAGAAACTGGTATAAACTATATAAATGTAACTATTTTAACAACAATATTGCACCATCATTGAAATATGAAAATTTGATTTAAACCAAAATTCACTAATGTTACTAAATCTTTATATTTACTCACCGTAAGGATGCAAGGATGGCTCGGGGAGATGAAGTCCAGACCTCTCTGCCCTTTTCCGCTGAAGCAGTGCTTGATGTTCTGCATGAATTTCCTTCGTATCGCTTTGAGAGAATAAACGCACAGAGCTGATAGATCAGAAGGTTTATTTAAAATCACAGGATCACTTTCACTAAATACGGCAAACAAAACGTCATCTTGTGCAGTTATTCCCAGATCCGAGGCCAAGTCTGAACCAGCCTTACCGACGTAAGCCGCTTGGACCAAGTTGTACTTTCTACCACCTTGTGCTTCACTTATGCAGTCCATAGGAATTTCCGTGTAGGAATAGTAATTTTCATCATCGTGGCAGACTCTGACTAACTTGCTGATATATTGAGCACTGTTTGTGTGTTTCATTTGCGTTGTTAAAAAATAGCTAAACCCTACTGATGCGAAACCGTACACATATGTAATTGGATAACGTTCCCTAGCTAACGAATTAACAAACATTCGAGTTCCCGTCGTTACTGCTGTTTGAGCGATCGCGAACATTCGATCTTTATCTAAGGATCTACTGCTCACTGCCGGCACTTCTGACCTATATGGCGACCCAAGAGTAAATGTCACACCGACGTACATTACTTGAGATACTGGAGGATTAGGAGGTCCAGGAGCTATGAATGCCACTGTGGAAGCAGTAGCATTGTTAGCAACTACAGCTTCTCTCACTTCCCAAGCATCAGATATGTTATGGAGATTTCGAACGCTGCAAATTCCCTGAGAAAGACTGCCACACGCTATCAACCTGGTAGTCGTGTAGTCAATTACAAGTGCCTTATTCACATTGTCGGTTAATTTTTTGTTCGTCGCTGTGCTACATTCGACAACTGAGCAATCATCAGAGTCCATCTTAGGACCAGTTTCTTCGGATATTACTAAATCTAGATCGGGCGAAAGTTGATATAGTCGATTCACGGCTCCAATGTACACCCGACCAGTGTTCTTGTCCACTACCAGGTGATTGAATGCTTGCACTTTTGGATCCGAAAAAGTCCTCACAATTTCCTTCGGTGGAGTTGCTTCTCCTGCCATGGATAAAACCATGGATACGCACACGAAAACTGTTATGGCCCGCTTCATGGCGGAACCAGGGGATGTTCTAGCTTCACGTCATCATGTTCTGAAAAAAAATACTTCACTGAGTAACAATTCTAATAACCACATGTAATTTAATTAACAGTAAGTAATCTGTGAAGGCACACACATTAAGAAAATGAGTAAAATAAAATACCTGGCAGTGTTTTACAACCCACATTTGAGATGAGATAAATGTGTTGTACTCATAGGAAAAAATAATTAACAAAATCTATAAAAAAAAACATAATAAACTATAATTCTTTAACTGAATCAGTATCACAGTATCAGCTTACAATATTAGCTGTATCAGTAACTACATTACCCTATAGAGAAGAATATTTAGCAACACATTAAAAAATATTGGTTATTGATTGGTATCATTGATTTGGTATTGAATCTAGAAGACTATCTTCTGTTTCAAAGACCAGTGCGTTTTCTGACTAATATACACATTAATATTTCATTTGGATATACAGGGTGTCTGGTATGTAAACGCCAAACTCTCGGAAAAGGATAGGAAACGTCAAAACAACTCGAGCGTTTCATATAAAAATATTTTAGTATAATGTAACTGTATCTTTATTTTTTGGTACCAAACACATTTTTAACATTCATCAAAAGTCAGGAATGACAGGAACGGACCAAATTCGATGGAACATTCGAAATTTTGGAGTACTGATAGTTCTCATATGTCAGCAGCAACAATAAGTTCCTCATAAGTTTGTTGACGAAAAGAAATTCATGTTTGAGTTTGATAAAATTAATGGTTTCAGAATGATTTAAATTTCTTATGGTACTGTCAGCAATAAGCGCCTTTGCCATCTCTTAGAACCACCTTCGTAGATGTGACAAGACAAATTGGGCGAGTATGGTGAAAACGCCACAAAATAACCTTAAACCAATGTAGATGTGATAGTGCTTTCGCCAATTGCTTGTTTTTGTGGAGTGAAAAAATGGCGAACGATTATTTTTGATAAAATTTTAAGTTAATGAAAAATGTTTTTTGCACAAATACAGAACATTGAGCAGCTATTTAAAATGGGCTTACTTCAATATGTATTGCTACCCTCGAAATTTCTTCGTACTGTACGTAATTATCAAAATATGAGAGGAAGTCACATCATACATAAACCACATTTGAGTTTTCACTTGCAAGAATATTTCTTCCAAAAGAATATTTAAATTTTGGGGTTTTATCCTTTTTAGATACAAGGATTTCTGGTTCTTGGAGGCTCAACACCATTACGACTGTATAATACTTTCTAAAATGGATTTATAAGAAGGCAAAAACATAAAGTTTTCATCACGTGTAAACCTTACCCCTTAACCTGTGAGATCTTGTTTCACAGTGAGAAAAATACTGCTAATGTAAAAATTCAAAAACGTGTAGGTTCCGCAAATCCTCTAGTAGAGTTTTTATTTACTGTTTACATACTATTGAATTGTTTTTGCCCTTAGTCTAACACAAGGCTTGCATAAAAGACATTCTATTATAACATATAAAGGAAGCGAACATTTTGCTGTTAAAAGAGTTGGATGCTGAAGTTTACCATTTAAAAATGTCTTCGCAGTAAGATATAGTAGATCTATCAAAAATAATCACCTAAGGAAACTAGCAATTTTTGTTAATGATCATAAACTCATGGTATTAAACCTTCTCTTGAGATGAACAACTTCATATGTTACAGAAGCGTCGTTATCGACTAATAACATAAAATAGGTGTGTTAGTAAACCGAATATAATTTTATGATTCAAACGTATGTATTATTTTTAGTCCTCTCCCCTTTTATCATTGACATTGTCAGTACATAAATTGGCGAGTATAGAAATAACATGGTTTTCTACTTGCTAAAACCAACGTAAATTATGTTTTTCGTCCGCATTAGTTTATATACAGTGAGAACCATAAACGCAGATTGCGGAATGATTTGAAATGTGAGTTGTATCACTACATCAACATAGTGAAAGCGAGTGATATCTAATAATGTTGGTAAGCATTATTTCGTAAGAAATACATTTTTGAATTATAAACACCAAATTTTTTGTATCAAGACATGGTTCCATACGCGAATAAGTGGTATGGCTACAATATTTTTGAGAGGTTCTTATTACACAAGTACAGACAATTTATAATCTGTAATTTTTATTCACATTCCATTACAGTTTGTAATTGCAATGTTTAAAAACGAAAAGCAACGATAACGAGCAAACTCTGTCATCAGAGATTTACAGCCATACAAAAACAGCAATATAGTGTAGACTCTACACTGTAGAGCTCTATTAAATCTGTTATTATTATTGATGTCTTGAATACAATTTTTAACCCTTAATAGATTTTTGCCACATAGTTTCCTTCGTGGATAT
The DNA here is from genome assembly GCA_963576515.1 of Cryptocephalus primarius. Taxonomy (NCBI): domain Eukaryota; kingdom Metazoa; phylum Arthropoda; class Insecta; order Coleoptera; family Chrysomelidae; genus Cryptocephalus; species Cryptocephalus primarius. Next base: position 7,587,611 of record OY754936.1, read on the forward strand.
AACAAATAAAACATTTAATACCGTTTAGTGCCATTCGATAAAACAAAACTACATTGAAGATCATTAACGATTTTTTTTATGGATCTGTTATATGTATGGGATGGCATGAAATTCACAAGCAAATAACAACGGCCTGTTGTTAGAATTGTGACGTAATAACTAATGACGGCCGGTTTTTTCAAGGCATACTTGAGCTTGAAATTCGAAATATGTCTATAACAAAACTTTTAATCTTGTTCTATTTCTGTTATGGAAATTAACGCCAAACAGTAAAAGCAAGTAGCACATGTGGTTTTCTCCCGCGAAAAGTAACACATTTGAAATGGATATTAAATACTCGCCTGTTATGCCAACCGTGGCGGAAAATAAATAACACTTTCCAACTACATACTAAAAAAAAACCAATTATCTCAACAACAATCAAACAGTACAACTTTAATAAATCTGCTAGGAATACTTCTTCTTAACTCTAATTAGCTTGAGATATTTAACTGCTTCATCAAAGAACTTGCAGTAAATCGTTTAAAAAGGCTCTTAAATAAAAATAGATTTACATGAATGGTTTTAAAAGAAATTTGATTACATCAAATAGCTGCTGGTATACCTGGTACTATCATGGAACCTCCCATGGCAATATTCCAGTGTGAAAAACCCCAAGCAGATTTCTTTTACTTGGACTAGAGTGTGTGGGGGAAACTTGATTTAAAATGTCCCGTGAGCTCAAGAATATTTTTACACAATAGGCACAAAAAAAGATTTAAAGACTTCTATGAATAGAAATTGGTGAATGAAAAGTTCAAAGCATGAAATTATAGAAAAAAAATTTTGACCGCACTTAATGTGCTATATAAAAAGAGACTTCAAGGAACTGATTCGTAAAATTTGGATTATGCAGTTGTGAAACCGATAATGTTAAATCTGAATACATTCAGAGCAGAAAACAGTCTTAGAGAATTGGCGTGAGTAATATTTAAAAAATCTGTCGAGCAAGTGGAATGAGAAAATTCAAAATATCTCTGACGAACCTAACAGAATATATTCGACAATAAAAATAATGGACAGATTATACACCCGAAAAGAAAATAAAAAGTAATGGCTGAGAGCATGTCGTGAATCATGAAATGGTAGAAACTCGCCAAGAAGTAATAAACGAAAATATACATGATGCACTTCAACCGCACGGTGCTTATACGAAACGGTAGATTCTGAAACATTTCCCCCGCATATATGCAAATTAAAATAAAATAAAAATATTTTTCAACGTAATAATCTATGTCTCATATATATTTTGGATCCCAAAAGTAAAATACATTAGAATACGATTTTCCATACTCAAAACTAACCGTTTATGAGATAATTACTTTTGAAATTGCAGGCTAATTCATCGGAGTCCAGAGATTTCCAATCCAACTTTCCTTGGAGTCTTCACCTTAATATCTATTAAAATTAGTATTTATAACCTCCTGTTGGTATGAACGCAAAACGTATTTTTTGGTTTTGGTAATTGTGTTCAACAACTTATCTCAAACACAGGGGGTTTTAATAATTTTTAGGTACCTCTTCCATTCACAGTTTTCATTAGTAATTAACAATAAAATCATAAATTACGTTCGTCATAGAAAAGACAATACAACCTACCTTCTACGTATGTGAAATTGTCGAACTGCAAAGGGCTCAAAACAAAATGTGTAGTTATATTTCTTCCATTGCAAATGAGAGAAGAATAAAATGTGTTGTACTGTTAAAAATATGCAAGCCTTACTAATAAAAGCATACTGATAACCCTCTCGCATGGTTAAGGCAATTGTCATTTCAGAGGATGAAGTAGGCGTTAATTACGATTTTCTCCTCATGATATAAAATAACACAATACGAATGTTATGTTGTGAATTGGTGATAATACTTTTTTATTGTTAGCTTTATTCTTCCGTACAATACGTACATTGAGCGTACATGTATGTATGTATATACAAACTAAATGACTGTTACATCCTAGAGGCTGCGTTTGTTATAGGTCAAAGGTGTCCGTATCTCAAGAATAAACAAGAGGAACTAGACGTTTTAATGCCGACCATTTATCCCACGTTTTGATATTCACATATACCGATAGGTATTCCAGTTATTTACATAAACATGGTATTTCAGTTTATACGAAGACACTCAAACAATACTTTTAATTTTGATTATTTTACACTTAAACAAGATACCTATAGTATTAGTCTTGCAGGTCTTTTGCCAGGTCAAAAACTGCTGAAAAGCAAAACGATCAACTGTGATGAAAACAAAAGATATTATTTTTTTCACGTAAGGTAGAGCAAAAGTGTGTTTAAAAAAGTATATAAATCGAAATAGTGTTTCAATTTTCTTTTAATTCGTTTGAAATCGGCATGCAATAGCAACAATGTTTTTGATTTTTTAATGAACACAAGGAATCAAAATGAAATGTTAATTCCACAATAAATCAAGCAAACAACAGCATAAGTAAATAAAAACTATTTCAAATTTGAACAAATTAAATCACATTGAAAACGAAAATTTATTTACACAGACTCATTTACTACAACGAACACGCCTAATATTTTTAGAGAAATATCTTCAAAAATGTAAATAATTTCTTTACCTTGGTATTAATTAGCTTGTTAAATTTTTATGTACACTTAATATCTCTGTACTTCAAACAATTTTTCATTTGTTTTGTTTTCGTTTGTAGCAATTTTGTTAAAAAAGAAAAACTATTATGGTCAGTTTTCAATTTTATGGAATTTACATCTACTTGACTTAAGTAAAAAGCTGTGACAATATAAATATGTATATTATTAGAAAACAATAATAAAACAAATTAAAAAGTATACTAAAACCCAAGAACATTTTATCATCATTGCCACTTGGGCTTTCAAAAATCTTTTATTTTCAAAATAGATTTGGTAGTTTTGCTGGTTTTCGAGAAATAAACCTAATTGACACTCTCTAAATTGACTGAATGGCACGTGCTCACATTAACTTCTTAATTAACGAAAAAATTGATTTAAATTTAAATCGACAATTTTTCCTGAAACAATTTGACAATAGTAGACCACCAAACGTAAGTTCTCAGAGGAGTCATTATGACACACATTGCCTGTTTTGTTGATGTGTGCATGGACTTACTTGTGCTTAGTAAAATTGTTATTATTGTTACTATGGCTAAATTAGCGGTCAACTATTATAACCAATCTTCATATTTCAAATAATACATTAAATACCTACAGTTTTTTATTTCAACAATTTTTGCCAGAACCGTCCTGAAAAGCACACTCTTAAGAATTTTTGGGAATTTTCCCCAGAACTTCACATCCGAACAAATACGTTAAATACCCACAATTTTTGAAGCGAAATTTTTACGTTTGCCTTGCAGAAGAGAAGTAGAGAGTAAAAATGCCATGCAAAAGCGAATGGAAGTTGTTACTTCTTCTCACGGCCACTCTCTCGGCTTTCGATGCTTCCTCTTTTCGCTCCAGAGATTTGAGATTTAATGTTTCGTTCATAGTGTGTACGTATGAGGACTAACAAATACCGCTGCTGTCATCTCATATAATTTCTGTTCGAAAAACATGTGCACGCCGTTATCTGCAGAATTTTTATTATATTCTGCAGAATGTTTACTACAGTATACACACATGCAATTTAACAGAAACTTTCCAAACCCAAAGGACTCAGTGTACTAAAATATAGAAAATATAGCTAAAAGTTTGTTATTAAATTATTCCTAATTTTACAGTGTGTTTCTTAAATATATTTACTTTTGTCATTTACTAAACGTGATTTTCAAAAATTATTTGTAGTACTAGTATTACTAAATACATCTTCTAAGGTGGCAGCGCCCTAAAACCGGCCCAGTAAGTTTTCAGGTGTGGAATTCCCGTCAACTAGATCTTAGAAAAAAATATAGTCATTTTCATAAATCTTTAATCATCGAAAAACATTAATACTGTGTGTTCTCCTATAAAAATGTCCCTTGCAGCACGCCTTGCAAAACATGGCCATGAAGTTAGTTCAGTCTAAAAACAACTTAATATAAAATCGATCGATTCTATAAATACTAATTAAAAGTTGTATTTATCGCCATTCATTGATTAACTGGAGACGAAGTAATTATTAATTGTCGAAAAATTTCTCCCTCTACCTCCTACTGGGGGTTGAAGTAGGGATGAAACAAACAATCTACGCTTTTGTGACAGTTCGTCACATTCTAATTTTTCCCACAAATTTCAAAATAAAACAAGACTGTCAACTGATGGTAAATTAAAATTCGACGGTCAAAATCTTAGATACTGTTTATTCCGTGCATGTTTATTAAATACTGTATTATTATTAATAATAATAATCATTATTAAATAATTAGGCGTATGGTAAATAATTACTGTCGAAAAAAATCCCACTTCGGCTTCGAGGGTGGTTGAAATTGGAGTGAAATGTGAACATCTAAAATTTTATCAAAGCTTGTCACACTCTAATTATTCTTTAAAAGAGTTCATAAATTAATCATTTAGTCATATCCCACAAGAAAAACTTTCCGAACGGCCGCCAGGTGGCGGTAACAGGGGTGGCTAATTATAAATTTGACAAAGTTAAAGCACGCCCCCTTAAAGATTCAATTTATTCCGTGAATATTTACTCAAAATTGCTTTTATCGTAATTGATTGATTTAGCGAGTTCGAAACAATTGTTATCGATGAAAAAAATTACCCTCTCTACCTCCGAGGGTAGTGGAAATAAGGGTGAAATATGAACAAACTAAAATTTTTATCAAAGGTTGTCGAACCTATACTTTTAACAATTTTTTTGTTTTAAATAAATCATTTAATCACATACCATACAAAAAAACACCTTTAAGAACCATTTATGTGAGTAAAAATTGTACACATTTTTATTTGTATTTCCCATATACTAATTGTCAGTTAAGATATATTTTTGAGTTAATAGTTTAATGCATATTTATTTGTATTTAAAACAAAGAAATCATGTAGAGACGAGCCTTAAAATATGCCTTAGAGCCACGTGGTTTATGAAGGATCTCTAAGACATGGAAAGATTCAGCCCTAGGAAAGTTTTTTCGTATGGCAATGATTAAATGATTTATTGGAAATTACTCTGACGATAATAATTGATTAGAATGCAGTTAATTAATTAATAACGATAAATACAATTTTTGATGAACATTTACGAAATAAATTAAATTTTAATTGAGATGTTGTTAATTGTTTTAATTCGTGATGTAGCTAACTTCACACCCCTCGCAAAATTAGTGTTATTGAACTTATAATAGTTGTTATAAATTATATTTTGATAAAGTATAGCAAAACATGAGAAATCGGAATGTTTTCGTGTTCACTGAAACACTGTATTTCGACGAAGTTCGATGAGTAAGCTGTATACATAATGATGAAATTCGATTGAATAATACGTGAAAAATATCAGAGATAGCCTATATCCGGTATGAGTTACCTTGTCCTTATGAATAACGCCGTAATAAAAATAAGTTGGTAATTTTATTGATTCTTATGTGAGAGCATACCACTCTGAAACGCCAATGTGGCGTCGTAGCCTAAGCGTTTTCCTATAAAATTTGATGAAAAATCGATCAGAATTGAGGTAAATGTAAACGTTTCAGAAAAAAATTATTACATGAATTAGGAACAAAACATTTATGCAAGTGAAACAAGCTAGTTAAGCTAGCATCTTCTAGCAAAAGGATGAGTAAAGTACATGACTGACTATATACTCAGGTCAATACGGGAGATAATGTTCAGTTGAAGAATGCCGCACCTAGATCCTACCTAGAACATTTGCTCAAAATTTTCAATTTCATGACTATACGCAGGGGTTGAGCTATTGTTTTTGATTGTGAATGAAAACACCTCATTGGAGGTAAATAAAGCTTCTCTCTGAATTTTCACTTGTTTAATCTAGAAAATAAGAAACTATGAAACTAAATCGATGACGAAAGTCACGGTCTGTATCATGAAATGTCAAGCGAGCGATGTTGCCACTACCCGGTACACTAACTCCGGGTATTGTGAATGAAAGTATGAATGAGTAAGGCGGATAAGGAAATAAAACATAGTGTTTCTTGATTAGACACTATCTAGCCTCATAAATATGAATATATATACTTAATAAAACCAATCTATATACATTATTAAGAATGATAAAAGTACGTAGAACGCTTTCAAAAGAACGAAAGAAAAGGAATTTATGTTATCAAAAAATGATTAATTCTTTAAAATTACTAGCAGTGATTTAAAATACTTTGCAAATTTGTACATATGTGTACTTAAACGCACTTCAAGAAAATTGGAAATGTAACTATGTGACATATGTATTCTTTTCCAAGAAAAAAAAATGTAGTAAAAATACCGATAAATCATATTGTACGAAAACCCATGAATATTTTGCATTTCACAATCATAAACATGATAAACTTTACAGCGAACAAATACAAAAATAATAAATTTCGAGGTGAGCAATCGGAATCATTTAAGCTATATTGATTATCCTGAGCAACTCGACAATTGAAGGAAATCTTTCCAAAAAAGTGATTTGTTGTTTTTATTGCACTGGATATTTGTGAATAACTATAATTAAATGGCAACACTGTAAATGTATGCGAAGAAGGAACTGGCAGACTCCAACCCAAATCAACAATGATACAAGGATCAGCTAGCCAGCACAGCTGGACATTTTTTCCACAATACACAAGTAAATAATGAGTGTTGAACTCACCTTTTCGTATGTCTACTCCATATTTACTAAGAATAGCGCACTGAAATACCACTGTGCACCGATTGTTACAAAGTTTCAAACCGTATTTTTATGTGATATCGATCGGACAAACCGCGAGTTATTTTTCCTCAATTCACAACAAATATCCACGGACCATCGACGTTAACTATAAACTCGGCGTATGAAATAATTCTGTCCACTTTGCTCGGGTCCAGCTCATAGAGGTTAAGGAATATCCCAAATACATCGATTGATCACATCCAGCCGTACCTTCAATGGACACTCTTCACTAACCCATTGGCAAACTTTCTATCTCATTTTAGCACTAAGTCTGCGTTATAATACTCAAATATTTCTTCAAAACAACGACTGAGCCTTACTGTTCTAATCAAAACCAAACAGACTGGAAAGTGAAGTTCGTAACGTCAGTCTGAGTCTGGTGACTGTCAGTTTATCAATCCTAGTTGAGAACACTTCCGCTCTCCTCATAGAACAACAACTACTATATAGTAATTCGTGTCCTAAGCTTAACAGATTTTATTTAGGAGTGGGCTGACATTTACCGCGGGAAAAATTTAAAATCAGACTACAACATCCCGAAATTTTCAGCGATGTGAAAAAATAACTTCTCCAATGTACGTTATAGCATTAATATATTTATATCGATGTACATCAGCGTTACCTAATAACGATCTGCTACGGTTCCATCTAAAAGTAGTCAACTTAAGAGAATGATCAGCTTATGAACTTATATACAGAGTTTTGAGAAAATCAGAGATAAGTAACTTTTATAATTCCATTTAAAAAATGTACCAAACGTAATCGAAGTCATATTCAAATAAATTATTACTAGCAGTGATTACTACAGCACAAATTTCCTTCATACAAAGGGCACAAGAAATAAAACAGGTGAGTATGCTTTTTCGTACACTTTTATAACAACTGAAGGGTAAAGACTTAATTCAATTCTTATTCAGTTGTACAGTACACTTTACAAATGCATTATATAAAAGATATTGCACCTCGCTTAGGCAAAATGCCTGTGAGCGAGCCTGAACCCAATCCTGTATCATAAAATTCTAAGCTGAAGGTGACAGAACGAAGGTGGAATAAGGAAAATAATATAAGTAATGATAAAGCTGCTATTCAGTAGAAGTTCTGTTTAGTGTATTTTGTTAAATATTATTTTTAGAATGTAATTTTGGGCTACTGTCGTTGGTGGTTAGGTTGATCATTCCCCCAAATTATAATCCCATGCCTAATCAAGGATGTCACTGGCATAACAGTTAATCTCATAACTCTCAAAATTTCAGTAAATATCCAGTAAATATTGAATATGAATTAACATGAAAAATAATAATTTGGCTAATATTGATCACTGAATTGTGATCTACATTGTTAAATTTGTAATAACTTGATAGGGATGTTAACTGATAATAAATGTAAATTGTATCTCACCTGTTTTGCTGAGCATATGGTACCTCTTCGCCTCATTTAGCTTTTATCGTATTTTTTTCATACTTACCACCTCCCCACCACTTAGCTCTTAGTATTAGCCTGTAAAACGTGGAATTGCAACAGATTATATATTTAATTCAGTGCAGTGGTAGTGGTGGCGCATGCTACCGTCTTCAGACAAAAATTTATGGAAAAATATTCTGGTGTAGGGATATGTTATATAAGAATCCGGATGTGTCCAAAAATTTTGTCAAATGCTGGCGAATTTTGTGTTATTTAATGCCTGAATTTGTATTTTTCAAATAAAAATAACCCCCGTAACGTTTGTGAGTATGTTTTAAACACCTAGCCAAAAATACGTCACGTAGAAAAGAAACCAGAGGACATGTTTCAGAATAGTTTCAATGACAACAAAGAAATCAAAAATCTTAGAAGATGAAACGAGAGAGACGTTCTAAAAGCCTCAAAATGACATCTAAAAGGTTTTAATTAAGTATCTTAAAAAAATAAACGAAAGTAAATGAGTGGTATGTACATGCGTATAGTGAGATATGACCATATTTTTAGAGATAGGTATTAGATTTTAATAAATTAATTTAATTGTACTTATAGAAACCATGAAGACAAATAGCTTACAGGTTGCCTTTAGAAACGATAGAGAATCAAAAGAGAGAATGTTTAATGCAACCAAACGTTATTTAGAAATGACATTAGAGGAAACTACAAGTTTACATGACTTGCTGAAATTTATGTCCCATTATAAGAAAGTAATCCAAAGCAAGAATTTTAAATCATTAAGTCTATCTTCTATCGCTATCAAGTATGTTATGTACGTTAGTAATTTACTAACAAGCAACCCAATTTGTTAGAAGTAATTATTTTGTGACCTCAAAGTCCGAAGGTACTCCCCGTTTGTAATGCTATTGATGGAATTATTGTACCTAGATAATAAATGATACTAATCTCATATATGTTGAAATTGAAATATGTTGAATGATGGCGAGAATGGCTGGCCGCTTCATCAAAACGTCCAACAAAGAAAATGTTTATAAAAATTCAATTTTTTTTAACAAAAGTTATATAAAAGTCGCCAACATTTACTACATACTTACATCTTTACCTTTAAAACAAACTTGAGGAATATCTTCAGCAAATTTATAATCATAAATGTATAGCTTACTAAGATTTTTCCCGTTTTCACACATATCCAGAGGTTTTATAACGCCCTCGAACAACTCAAAATATTCATATAGTATTGCTTTCTATATATGAAAATGCAGATTAATTGGGCCATTATCTAAAAAGGGAAAGGCGTGTATTAAAAAACTGTTTAATAAAATCTCTGATAAATAATTTAATGTGGATAGAAGATCGTAAAAACAAATCGTTATTTATTTACAGGCAATTCTTAAAAACTACAATGTAAACTGTGAATTTTCTTTGTTTCTTTATTCCCCCAACAAACCGTCCTGTACACTTGCTCACTGTTAATATGTTCCCCATCGTAATATACACAGTAAAAAGGAACAAAGGCTGAAGTCACTTCCAAAGGTGAAAACATTGAGAACTTTTATTGTATGTATATTATTTTTCGATTTACGGACAATTGACACGTTCAATTTGCTTCTCAGCAAAAACATTAGCATTTAATACAGCTGACATGTAAGAAAACATTTACTTACTACTAATAAAATACATTTTTTCCAATTAACGAAATCTTATTTATGTTTTGAGTGTCAACAATGTATAACCGAAAAATAAGTTTTGACCAAAAGATGTAAAAAAATATTATTTACGTAATTTGTTTCAGAAATTACAGATATACACAAAACTTACATAGTAAGTGTACAGAGACTGTTTCTCGAACTGTTGCCGAGGCCCAGAATTGAAATCTACATTTGCTGTACTTCTGCCGATTAAAATATCTGTAAAATATAATTAAAAGTTAGGCATCGATCATAAACCACGTGATTCCGTTTGAGGCATATTTTAATCCCCCCTCTCGTTTTCATGAAGACATACCGTGACTTTTCGTTTGAACCTCCATGGTGATATTTATTTTTAGTTAAAACAATTAAATATCAATAAGTAGATGTCAAACTATACAAATATGTAAAAAAATTATTTTTCTAAACCACGTGAAGTTACAAATGGCGAGAGTAGTCAGTCCTGCAAGTTATATATAATAAACTGTTTTTTAGTGGTATTACTTTAGCTCTACCTGTACATCGTCTTCTTCTAACCAAGTGGCAAAGTCTTAAATCTCCCTCTCCACAAGTGGCTTAATCTGGCCTTTAGTGCGCCTCATTGCCCCCCTCCAAATGAGTCACCTGGTTTATGATCGAACAGATGTAGTTAGTAACCAATTTTAAAACAAATCAGTGTGTTGTGAAATCTGCTCAATGATTCATTTCTTATCACTTATAAAAAGTCTTAATTGCCCACCAGATGTCGACAGTTTGCTGTGAAATGATTAACTATGCGGTGTATCTGAATGTTTTGAAATATTTATTTGTAAATTAATTGGTCTGACAAACATACAGCGCTGGTAAATATAGTAAAATACCAATGTTATATGGGTATATGTATATAAATTCTGCACCTCTAGCAACCGAGATGAAAAAAATGTGAGTTCTCTACATAGATGCGTTCTTGAAGGCTAGTGCAACTTCCGACACTTCGCCATATTGAATACGTGAATGTTACCATTTGTAACTCCTGGTTTTAACACTGTGTTATGATTATATAGTACACAAAATTTGCTGGTAACGTAAAAACAGTAATGAATAAATGAAACAAATTTTTATTTATCATCTTCTATCACATATATAATATAATTCACAGTGGCAGCAAAGGCGTTCAAGGCCAGAGTAACAATTCTTAGCTTCTGAGCTTTCGTCAAATGTCAGATAAAAAGGAACAATAATTTAATTTAAATATTATCACAAAACTTAATAATGGGACACGCCCAGAAGCTAGGAAAGAATTAAATAACAAAGAAATTTGTTTATACTAAATATAAATGAAAAAAATACAATACAAATAAATAATTTATTACACTATACAATACTAGAATTAACTTAGAAATTTGTTCATTCGATAAATAAAATACGAGTGATACCGAGAGAACAGACATTCAACCATCTGCTAATCATATTACTGATCACAAATAGAAAGAAGATCACTAAGAGTTGTATGGCACACTGTCACAGATATTAGTACTAGTCAATTTTCTGAGCCTATCACTTACCTAGCACCTTTACCTGTACTGAGGTAAGCTCTTGAGTTCTGAATAAGCAGCTCTCGAAGGTCTTTTCCTATCACCAAATAACGGCCGCTTTTGGGTGCGCTTCTTATAAATTAACACCCTGTGGAAAAAAGTGAAATGTAACATAACACCCCGTAGTTTTTCCTGTGATTTATTATGTCCGAAATTGTGGCAATCATTTCAAAAAGAAAACGTATATTTTTAAAGGTCAGGACAGGTTTCATATTGAAATATTATATGGAAATTAATTTTGCTACTTCCAAATAACTAAAAGCCATTCATTATTTCTCATTCATACTTCATATTATCGCGGTAAAAGTTTCAACATTTATATAACTTGATTTCATATAAGATCTTATAAAATAAACAATCATTAACATCACACAAACTCTATTTACCGTTAGTTATTTAAACACATGCATTAATGTATGACTGAGTTAGAAAGGAAAAATTAGGGCTTAATAAAGGTTTAATTAAGATTTATTTCAAAATGAACTAGAACACAGAAACCTCTGTTATCCGTCACAATAACAACATGCTGAAATAAGCTTCTTACTTAGTGATGTGCCATTGCATTGCAAAATTAAGCGCTAAAATTACATTGCAAGCATATAAAACTATGTACTTTATGCGAGATTCAATAATACCAATATAAATATTTATCTCCCGTTTTCATAGATTGTATTTAAAATAGGAAGAAGAGAACTATACATAACTATTATTAGTTTATTCTTTGGTTAACAGGAATCAAATATGTGAAATTCTGATGGAAAACAAATTCAGTTTTTAAATATTACAAAAATATATAGACCCAATACATACAGATAGATAGTCAAAATAATGCACATATTAGCAGTATTTTACAATTACATGTCATCAAGTTATTTCTAATGAACATGTGCATTATTTTTAATATAATTTTGAGTATGCAAAAATTGAATATGCTCACCTTTATTTATTTCATCCGGAAATTTCTTTTATCCTTTTGAAAAAATTTTTCCTTCGCCTGTGTCAGGTAATAAATTTCTCTTAGTTTCTTTCACAAAGTCTATCTCAACCATCGAATTTGTTTTCCACAGCCAAATGATACTGTATTTGCGACTGTAATGTATTTAAAATATGTCGTAAGGAGACCATTATACAAGGTCAAAAATAATGTGCAGAAATACTGAATATATTAAAACTATTCTGAGATTTAGTGAACTTTATGGTGTAATTATCACTAGCCTTATCACTCAGTGATATTCTTTAAGCGTATTATAGTGATGATTGCTACAGTTCAATATAATTATTAATTGGTTAAAATATGAGCTAAAGATATTTTTATAGTGATTAAAATACATATCAGTGGCATTAAACAATATTTCTTTAAAGAATATCTGTTTAAAGCTATAATTTTTCATTAAATACATAATTTCACTAACATCGCTTGAATAAAATGTCATTGATATGTTTAAAATCAAATTCCTAATCTTTGCATCATTAATTGACAATTATACAACCAATTATAGCAAATATCACAGTTACTTTGGGTGTAACAAATGACATTGACATGTTAAATATAGTAGTTTAAGTAATTTATCATGGACTACTTTGCTATGGCTCTTACTTAGATACATGTCAATAACATTTTCAAGCACCACTATTTTGAGTAATACAATTAAAAATGTTTGTCAATACAAACATGACAAAATTAAAAAGAAAAACTAAATGTACATACGCACGTTAATACTAAATCAGAAAATCTCGTATACTAAAATTAAATTTTCGAAATTTTGCTTTCTCCACTAGATTAAACAGTTTAATAACACATTATTTTTGATTTACAGAACAGCATGAGTTATCAGATCCAGAATAAACTTTATTAATACTAAAACATTTGAAATATAGGAATATAGGCCGATATCAATGATTTTCCAGTATATTCTTTTGTTTCATCCCTACTAATGTACAATTTTTAATGTACAGAAACATTTCAAACCTACCATAATTGTACTAATTGTAATAAACGAATTGTACTTTAATAGGTAAAAAATGACTTGACTTTTAAGTTCCTTATGTTATTGCAGATCAAACAACTTAAGGATACAAAGCAAATAATACTGGATTACAACTACTGTTCCACGACTTAACATTCATCCTCTCCTCGTTTCTTGATCCATTTTTAGTAGGAAAATCGATATAAATGAAATATCTGCCTTGTAATAGGTAACTCCAAATTATGAGCAAAATCACAGATCAAATAAATTATTAATTAAATACTAAAATAGCAAACAAGGACATAAAAGAAATTCATGTCACTTGTTTCACACAGCTCGAAGATGGGTAACGTTGTTTCTTCAGTTTACAGGTTACAGTTGAAACATGTCAATAATTTTGATATACTTGAAACTAAAATGTTTCTTTGCTAACAATTATAAAGCGATTACGATTTCTTTTTTAGAGTATGAGTTAAAAATATGGACCTAGCAATCACTACAACGGATATGACAATTTAAGCATAATCCTTTGTAATGAAAACAAAACTATTCTTATAGAAAGAATGTTTTTAACAGGTTTCTGTTATAATTTCGCAAATTATACGCAACTTTACTTGGTACAAGTGAGCTTGGAACTTATTTATTTTAAATCTGTAAGTCAGTTATTGTTGTTTCAGTCCACTGGGGTCCACTAAGAAATTGACAGATTCCCACATTGCAAGTCTACTAATTACATGTTCCATTTTATTGTAACTTCTCAATTCAAAATTCTTCTGATCGACTTGATGTAATTGGTTAAACTTGACATGCCATCCACACCAAAACCTGAAGAGTGAGTGAACCATATGAAGTGGTTTAACATGAGACAAACTGAAATGATATAGGTAGATAAGTCTAGAGCTTACAAGTTATTCCATTGTGGGTTCATTACTTCACGTCTCTTATGTTCAAAATCTATAGGCTGTATTTTTATGGAATAAAAGTTAAATTATTGAGAATAAGTACGAAATGGCTTATATGATAATAACAAACTTTATGAAACAGTAGAGTTTTCCATAAAAATAGGTATTATGCTGATTACAATAATTATGCAGCACTTCCGACATTCACACCAGTACTTCTGAAATAAATGACATTTCAGAATATTTGGAAGTAGCTGCACAATAGCACTAAAGGCCAATATTCCTTCAATGCTTTACAATTTGATGTAATTGGGTAGGTTCATATGTTTCGAGTATCTCTGTTTAGATTCACTAATTATAGTGAAATAGTACATAATATACACATAGGTCGAAATTGCCATATTGTGACAATCAGAGTGAATGTTCATTTCTGGTTTTTGATTCGTAATCAGCAATATACACCAATAAACATCTCCCATATGTTTCATCCATCAATTCGATTTATTGTAAAGGCTCGGATTTAATATTCTGCAATTTTTAGAGTAAGGATGAAATCAAATGGTGTTCCTTATAAAAATGCATGTTAAACAGGAATATGAAAAAAAAACCAGCCATGAAATATAAATTCAACGATTCAAATCAGGCTAAATATCTGACTTTCCTGATAACTCATTCTGAAAGTAATATTCTGAAAATGTGTTACAAAATGGAATGTGTAAAACTGGAGATAAATTTAACTGTTTAACATCACATTTATCACAAATTAAACTGTCATATTAACCGTGCATTTTATGTATATATGTACATATCGTTTTTAATCTCATTTACGATTTTTTCAAATTTTGATTAAGTACTCATGTATCTATTGAATCATTTTCTAGAGTAATACTTTTCAATTACACTGAATTTAATTTTTTTTTAAATATTAATTAATGTGTAAAAATTATCACTACTTAAATCTTACAAACTGCTTTGAGCAAAATCAGTAGTGGTAAAGCACTTTGGTAAGATATCACACAAAATGAAAAATCCATAAAAAGTAAATCCTGAAACAGAAGAACAAAAATTAGATCACATTTTATTAAAATTAACTGCTCGTTCATACCTCACCCTATGAATCCCGCTGTTAAAGATACTAATAAAGCTATGAGAGCAGTGGTGATGGAAGTCATGCTTGAGGAAGACACGACACTGTACTCAGCAGTAGGAGTCTCATTGTGGGGTGTAAGACGATTGCCATATCGCCATAGCAGATCCATTATTACCCCATTGGACCAACCAAAACCATATTGGACCTCATATTCTCCTCCGCCGCCATGACCACCCTGAACTGTGGCATCGTACTACAAAAATGTATAACTATTTATAAAGCAGTAAAGAAATACATGTGCTAAAATCTGTACAGTATACACGAAGTACTCTTCAAGACAGCCAAAACTTGATTTGTATCCCGCTTCTATTATCAGTGGAATTACTAAGATTTCAAAATGATAGTTCATATAACTGTACAATTTCAGTTAGTTGTAATAGAATATTGGTAGTTTACAGATGTCATAATAAATAACCGAAACTCCTGGTATCGACCTGACAGATTAAACTATCAGTAATGAACATTCTTGTAGAGGTGTCTTTTTGAATAACTTGGCTAGAGGTTCTTTAAATATTATGTTTAAAACCAGTAAAAAAATGTATGAAGCTTAGTCTCCTTCTGTTTGGGCTCTAAATATTATCCGAACTACATCAAAAACAAACTTTTTTATATAGTAACTTTCCAAAAATGTGCCCATAAATATATGTACTAGGGTAACGCTAATCTTAAAATTATTCAACCAAGATGTAATTGTAAAAATATATGTATCCGAAGTTCGTGATGTATTCTGCAGATTAACTGGGACTGGTAATATGAAACTACTTTTTAGATTTCGGCAATCGTTTCCTGATTAATCCCTATTATACAGTTAGATTAGGTAACCACATTACCAATAACTCTGCACGTTATCACGTTTATATCCCTTCGTGAGTAGAACAATTCAGAGATAAAAACGTCTATAAAACGATGCGACATCATAATCACAATCCCACACACATCCACAATTACCAGACAGTCTTGGCAATAAACGAAAGAGCGCTGACTCTGAATTTCAATAACATAAACGAACCTCCGACACTCGATCTTTCTAACCATGGAGAAATTCGACGAAAAGGATTCTTTGCGTATATAAATTTGAGAGAACCCTCGAAATTAAATTAGAACTGTTTAAAATATGAATCAATCATTGAATATTCAAGAAAAATTTCGAAAACTCTTTATGCAAGAATTATTTCAACAGTGTCAAACATCGAATTTTTTACTCCTGACGAAACAAATCACATCTACACCCATTTATATAAGGAAGAGATAGTGAAAGGAAATCACAAAATGTTGAACTCAAAATCATTCGACCAAGCACCTCCCCGTGGTCCTCAGTTAAGAAAGTAGAAACATTCGGAGCCTACAGCAAACTCGGAAAGGTATAAAATGTGCTTCCAGTAATGACTTACGGTGCAGAAACTCTGCCACTCAGAAAAGTAAACGCAGAAGAGCTAAAAGTTGCCTAACAAAATAAAGCGAGTGGATGATATAAGAGAAAAAAGAAACGGAGGAAGACAAGTTGGAGAGATGATATAAGAACCTCAGATCAGTGCATGAGAGTAGGTCTGGATCGCAAGGTTTGGAAACAAGGAGAAGAAGTTTATGTCTAGCGATAGATGGGCGAAGAACATGAAGATTGTAATATGATTATATTAGAAAACGGCGACGAATTCAAAATTCCCTTTTGTTCTCCAAAGTATTCGTGGTCCAACTGAATGATAAAAAAATACAATTCAGCCGCCATACAAGGGTATTCTAAAACACTGGTTCAAATCCAAACAATATGTACTTTTCATGTAATTCAATTCATTCACAAAACTAAAACCTGGCAGCGATATATCGATGATGTTCAGAAAAGCATGACTTGTTACTGAACGAATTGAAACACCAAATAAAGTACAAAGCGTCACCTGCAGAAATACATTAATAAAGAACGAAATAACGTTAATTTATTTTGTATTAAGGCTTCAGAAAACGTATACGTCGAAACAGACAAACAAATTCGAAAAATCTTGTAATAAAAACAAACTGAGAAGTTAACAAGACCAATCTTGAACGTTCACTTATAAAACTGTACCATTTTGATAAAATATTGTACTTAATAATTAAGGCAAACAAGTATTAATTGGCAACTACCGTCGAGTTTTATTTCTTAATCACGGTATGTTCATCAATAAAACGGTATGTTTCATCGAACATCAACAGAAACACCAGGTGAAAACTGCACGTAATTTTGTGACAAGAGAGGAACGAAGGTCTAAGCTGCCAAATTAACTGTAAGAATATTCTCCCGACAACGAACAAGTAATATTCTAAAAGCAGCTCCCATGAAAAATCCCAATTCAAAAAGAAGACAATTATATAGGTGGTAAATTGGTAAAAAACGATGGAGTGTGCCGCTTTATTGCACGCAAGTGAAGAAACAGTAAAATCGCTAATGACTGGCAAATGCCCACAAGTATTTTTAAAGGAGAACGTAAAATTATGAAACTTTACCTGGGACAAATAGAGAATTGTGAACGACTGGAGAATTATTTCGATAGTGGCTAGAGTCTTTGAAGACACAAATGAAAGATAAACGCAATATTTGATTGGACATCGAAAATGCAATCAGTCAATCCTGCTTAACCTTACAAATAAATAAAGTTCATATTTGACCCTTTCCTCTAAATCTAACTTTAGATGTGCAACCGTTCGCTCAAGGAATTTTTCCAGCAATAACAGTTTTTAGAGTAAAAGAACGGCCCCAACATATCGATAATTGAAAACTGCATCATAATTCAATCAACGTTTTTAACGCTATCGCTTGAATTAATTTGGGAGGGCAGAAAGTGCCTCAAAGGGCAAACGTTAAACGCTTTGGGCGGATGGGTTTTATGGCACAAGTAGTGTAATAACAGGAAAAATGTGATGAAAATGCAGGTTCAGAAAAATTAGTGCTTTACTACCAGCAGATAAACAGCTTTTTCGTTCGTACAACAGTTCGATGAAGTACCGCAACGATGGTGATTTTTCCTCAGAAGAAGATATTGTATCGACCCCCAAGCTTCCAGTCATAAAGTTTTTGGTTTAAACGCAATGATTAATGAAGTTCTCTTAACATCATGAACCAGAACTGACACAGGGAATATAATGTATTAATAAAATCGAACCATTATTTCTACCAAGTTTTTAATTTCATGTAACATGGCCAACGGTTTTGGTAAATTTTATGTTAGACAACACGAGAAAAATACCTCAAATAAATAAATAAATAAAAGTGAATATTATGAACTAGAGAATGTACGTCTTCTAGGTGTTTACAATTTAATTTTAGTTAATCCATTGTTGTACAGGGCATTTAATTTAAATAGATTTCAATAAAAAAAAAAACAGATTTACAAGAAAAAAAACAATTTTTCTAAAGATATAAATATGAAATTTAATATAAAAGGTAGCTTAAATGAAGCAGAAACGACTGAATGGCTAAACGTTCTCATTCACGTAAGTAATAAAATAAAGCATCGGATGAATAAGCGTGAAAACTGGGAAACCTTAGTATTAGAATTGCTTTTTTTATCTGTTATCTTATGCAGGATGCTATGTGTTACTTTATTGGAAAATGATTACGTTCTACGTCTACGTAAATAAAATCTGAATTCGTAGTAATTCCCGTGAAGATTGTGTGATTTTAATTAAATATATTACGACACGAACGAATATGGCAATGTTCGCATTAAATTGTGTTTACAAAACATTGCTTTTATTAATTGTAACTTCATAAAAATATTAAATATGTTTTATAAAAAACTGAAGGCACACATTCGGAGTTGCGATTATTATTTAAAAATACAGCACGATTACCAATTTATATAAAAGTACTTATCTCACTTGAACGAGCTGATAAAACATTTTTTTGAGTCTTTACGTATTATTTCTAAAACAATAGCATTTTATTTGATAAACGCTTAATTCTACATTACATTCGCAAATAGTAGACTTGATTATCTACTCAACTTACAAACTCTGATGTCTGAAAGTTAATTTCCTCACTTCGTTGTGGCTTTTAAAAATATTCTTAATTGAGGAAGAAAGATATTTGACTGGCACCATTAAGTTCAATTTACGGGATGAAATGCTCCCCCCTCAATTACTATAAGTTAAGCACAAATAAAAACACGCATTTTAGCTCGTGACGTTACATCGGTATAAAACTTTGTAACTAAAGTTTCATAACTATTAATTTTATTTTTTATCAGCTGTAGCACTATATGTACTTTCACTTAATTTTCTTGTTAAATGGTGTAACAAGCGAATAAATCAGCATGGCGTCGAAGTAGGTTGAAGACAATGTTGATCGTAATGCGGTTATACTTTTGTTTATTGAAGTGTTAAAGTGATATTTATTTTAATAGATGTCAAAACTATTAAATGAATTTTGCAACCGGATATTGCCAACATTTTATTAAACTGGCAATTTCAATATTCCATCGATAATACCAAACAAGATATGATTGATTATTGCACATCTTTTTAGATAGAAACTCTGGGAAATAGTTTCTACTAATATCAAATTCGATTCGAGTTACGTATGACTTCAGGAATGTGAATCCTTCTTAAATTTATCGAGTTGATTAGTTCTACGATGAGACGTCTTCAATTTACTAATTAAAGCATTGCTACATTGATAAAAATAAATAAAACCACAAAGGATTGTCAAGGCGTTGCTATTTTACATACACCATATATATATCTGATTATATGTGTATGTATGTATAGGAAATCAAAGATACCGTAACACACTGGAGATTATGTAAATCCTTCTGTAACTATTTAGGAATTTAAATATTTTATATTTACATTATCCGTTTTACAATAGATACTCGTTTTTAAAACATAATGCAAATTCACGTGCAAAACCATACGTCGCCGAAAAATACATGAAACTGGCAAATTTCATATGTGACTGAAACGTGAAAATTTTAAAGTCTCAAATATATATCTGATTATTTTATTATGGTTATTACGACCACTGTCGATTACAATAAATTTGTAGACGTTAAACTGGATTATTTCTGTATTATTCAGTTATTTAGCATCAATTAATAATACGCAGGAAGTGATTCTTTAAATTGTACGCCTAGTAACCATTTCGCGATAGGTGATTAAATCTGAATTCTAGGACTATTCTGAAATTTTGTAAGGGTAAGCTACGCTCCACAAGTGGTGTTCCACAAGACATAAAATTTAAGGAATCACAGATCTTAATACAAAAAAGACAATAATAAATCTTACCTTTTCGAACATAGCTTGACTCCCTTTGAATGCTTTGTGGTTTGATCTAACCCACGTTTCAGCAATTTGAAAAGCGATTCTCTCAGCGTGTTCATCTTTAGTGTTGTTTAGAGCGACGATCATCATATGCTGCAATGGTGGCCAGGCATTCGGGTAATCCCATTGCTCTCCCGTGTGTTCAAAAGTGGATGGAACACCACCGGGGTATAGCACGTTTTTGTTCTGTAAGTACTTGAGTACATTTCGAACCGTCTTGTCTTTGTTTGTGATGTTGTAGCATCCTGTCCACAATGGAGAAATGTTCGTTGGATAAAAGTAATCTCTTTTAACATTATTCAGAATATCGTAATCTAACCAAGCGCCAATTTCTTCGTGCCACAAAACAGCCTCCACGGCATTTATCCAATCGTTTGCGATCTTGTTATAGTGTGCTACTTTTTCAGAATTTCCTAACAGCCCATGGAACTCAGCTATGATTGCTGCATTCCAATATATCATGGCGTTCAAGTCAACCGGAATTATTGATCTTGTTTTGATATTCGTCAGGTTACCTGTGGATTTAAGATGTTTCATTAGGTTCAAGTACATAGTAACAAATTTTGACTAACCTTTGTTCGTAGCGTCAGTGATAAACCATCGACTGGAAAAATCCCATCCTGACTCGGCACCAGCTTTCAGTTCTGAATAAAATGCTTCTATTTTCGATTGATCACCCTTGAATATTGTGGCGCTTTCTACGTCTTCTGAATAGGATTCAGGTCTAGGACCATATGATTTATCTCCATATAAAGCTAATGTATACTCATTGCCATCATCAAATTTAATAGTTTTACAATGTTCCCTCAACCAATAATCGAATTCTTTCTCCATGAGGGCAATATTTCCCTTAATAAAGCTAAGATCATTATTGAATTCATAATATAATTTAATCATCGGTACGAGTAATGGTGGTTGAGATCTAGCTAAATAATAAATTCTACCTCCATTGGGTATATGACCGTATTTATCCACAATATACAAAAAATTTTCTAACATCCCTTTAACGGTCTGATGCATCTCTGAGAGGAGTAATCCTTGAACGATCCAATAAGAATCCCAATAATAGAACTCCCTAAATCGTCCACCAGGAACAATCACCGGATGTGGTACCCAAATAATACTATAGAGATCTTGATTATATTCTACTTCCTTTTTCATTTTTCTACCTAGTATTTTCCAAATGTCGTTTAACTTTAATCCCCACGTTTTAAACTGATCACTTTTAATACTGTCAATAAAACTTGGATGACTTATCCAGTCATCAGGTTCCCAAAATTCGAATTCTGTTCCTTCTTTCTCGAAATTTTCATTTACAAAATCCATTACGTTAAATTTGTCTGGTTTCTGATGCCACTTCGCCATAAATTCTTCAAAACGAGCGAGAGTCTCATTAGGCGGTCTTTTTAATTTCATATCGACAAAGGTTTTAGAGTCTTCGTAAATTCTAGCCATTTGAATAGTATCGAGTAGGCGACCATGGCAATATATGTCACTGTAATCGTAACAAAAGTTTTAAAAAAAAAGTTGATTCAGAGCCAAAATAAATAAGTGAAAATTCATCGTATGCTGTTACATTGAACAGTTACACGTGAAACAAAGTAGTGCAACTATAAGTAAAAACAAACATTTCAAGTTTGAAAAATAAATCTTACCTGAAGCAAGTGGGTTGTAGGTTATCCTCCGACCAGCAAAGTTTTATTAATTTTATTAACACCAAGTAAAACACTATTGACTCTTTGGTAAATTTAGCTGGGTTCATTTTAAACTGTTTACTTCACTTTTCGAGTTACGATGGTAAAATTAATAACAGCACCTGACTGTCATTCCTACGAAGGAAAATATTTCATGAAATGCGTTCGTTAAACCAATGATGAGAAAGAATTGTCTTAAGTAAAGTATGCGGACACTTCTATTACTCAGCCTTGCTTTACACTCAACCGTCTACGTATAACTGATTTAGTCGTGTGGACAGCTTGAGCAGGTGATATTATTGTGCAAGCGCTGACGTATGTGTGACGTAAAGGCAAGCCCCCACATCTGATTGGCTGGCTCACGTCACACCTTTGCTAAGAAATTTCACGCTCACCTGTTTGTTCGACAAATTATAAAGGCCACAGATTGAATATTCACTTTTTTAAGGATGATTTAGCCATTTTGGATAAGACGGCGGATTCGCTTGGAGGTAAAATTTCATCTACTCAAACATTATGTGTCCTATAATTTATTTTTAAATCAAAAGAATATTGCGTCATGTTTTAAAATAATTATACGTAGCATGTGAAAATCGACAGTGTAATAATTTTTCTATTCGCTATTTTTGCAAAGCCGTTTACCTCCAATTAATTTTTGAAAGCTATTAAATAATTTCAAATAAAATGAAAAGTATTATAATTTGTTTCTACCTAATCGTAACACTGGTTGCTATATAACCTTCAGACAAGGACATAAATTAAATTTACAAAGATTTATAAACTATAGAGTAAGTATACATATTTGACTAAACTCACATGGTGTGAACTTTCTTTGAGCGTCATATCGAAATGACAAAGATAATAAGCTAAAAATATTGAAACTGAACTAGCACAAAATAATGATGTACTTAGACCACATTATGTACTATGTAAATTATGTTATCTCATTTGATACGTAATCAATGTATTCAAATTAAAATTTTTCAAGTGCATAGTTGCTAAGTACATACACACATGGGTAGATAATTCCCTTTTAGCGGTACTTGTAACTAGAGATCCAAAAACAACTGAAAATATTGGCAACGTAAATTATTCTGCTATCAGAATACATTGAAACTCGAAATTTTAATAACAACATTACGGCGATAAGTTTTTATCAAATATATTGCTGAAGTCGTTTCGGAAAAAGTTACGCAAACTAAAAGTTCTCAAGTGTTTGTCTCTTCAAAGGCGATACGAAAAACCAGCGGAAATACTATTATAAAAGCATTTGTAAATGAGCCTAAGTTTTGGTAGCAAAATCTAAAAGAGTTTTCCTGTAGCTTTCAAAATATGTATGTAAAAATCCACTGGAACCATATGAGAATAAATATCATGTATAAATATGTTCAAAATTGCGAGGATAATTTTAAAGTCCGCTTGAAGGACTTTGTACAGATGGAAATCGTTGATTCACTCTTCGTCGAAATCGAGCCGAGCAATTTGGAACTTGTGTTATGTAACATTTCTGTAAAGACTTGTAATAGGCACGGAAGTGATTGCGTTTCAAAATAATTCATTGTTTAAACTCCTGTGTCAAATACAAAATTTATCTGACCTATATAAATAATTACGTACATTCAATTCAAGATCCCCCTACCTTGAACGTGAAAGCGTTATTCAGTTCAATCCACTTGTATGAATCTCCCTCCAGTATGAAATTGATTAAGAACAAATACCGCAATCGAATTACAAATGAACATTTGGATAATTGTATACAAATGGTTGTTTCAAAAAATTGGCATTGGGTTCATTGTATAACTGCTTATATAAGGCACACGATTTAGGAAATTCTCAAGAACAAAGTGCCCTTTAGGGCGATTTTGGAAAAAAAAATATGTTGTTCAAATGTTCAATTTGGCCAATTACGGTAACACAAATCAGCAACCAGTTCGGTACTCCTCCGAAACGAAAATGCGTAGATAAAAAGTTGAAACCGGTTAGAGATTTGTCTATGTGAACGTAGCTATCGAATTAAAAACAATTATTGCAGAGTAGATTCCAAATGACACAACTTCGAACAACAGAAAGTTCCATTAGCAACATTACCAGAGGAAATATCGAAGCAGCAATTTGTAATTGGAGATTTTAATGGTGAAATGGGGAAAGCCACTAATATGCGAGGAGAGGTTCTCTGAAGAGAAAAGAAACACAGGCCCATAGAGCCATTCTATGGGTATTCCAGAGTTGACATTCGATGAGCTATTGCCTTCAAATAATTTAGTTAACTTTCAAAGTTTTGGCTATTTAAAAATAGTCGTGACTCAATGCCACATTCTAACGTCAATATCTCAACAGGAAACTAATTTCCATGGATAGTATCTATTAATCCCTAAGAGATAAGAAGATTTCATAAATTGATTAGAAAAAGTAAGCAAACGTAAAATATTGTATCACATACGATCGAGCACGACGAATGCAGCTTCGTCATCACACAATTTTCACAATAGGACCTCTTTTTAATGGGCAGTCAAGGGCGCAGTGAAGTCTTCGTTACTGAGAAGTGCCCGCTATTAACCTGTTATCAAACTGGCTTAATCGCCCTAGCGTCACAGGTTATATAAACCTATCAGACTTTGATCTATCGTAGTATGATTTTATTTTGAATCATAAATTGATCACAGATATCTGCTGTTGAGAACTTCTGTCCCGGATGCTTGAGGTAATACACACTGCAAGACGCGACTTTACCACTGGTAAAGATGTATCCTCAATGATTATTAAGCATCGATTATTATACCCCCTTATTCTGTACTGCTTGCATTGTTGCATATATCTATCAAGACGTTTTGTGAAAACCTGGCACTGAATTTTCCAGAGGCAATTTGGATGGGATAGATGACAAGCCACCATAACAACTGTGACAATTTCTTGTTTTTAAATAGAGAATTACACGAAGATGCTTCTCCTGATGTAGATTCCTAATACTCCCGAAATGCAAGAGAAAAACACCATTAGCTAGCTGTTTTTAGTCAGAGAAGAACGTGGGCCCTTCAACTCGGTGAAGAAACAATCGTAGATAATAACACTTGGTGTCGTTTAGATGTAGTGTATACCTAGGATGGGTTTCTGGGCAAGCCGTCAACATATTCATCTCCTGAATTTGAATGTCATCTGTTGTTCATATTTTAAAGAATACCGATCGCGATGTGATTGGCTGGCTATCAAGCATTTTTGTCAAATTTTCTACAGAGAAGTAAGTACGTTGACCATTGCGATGTATAGCAAGATAAATAATGTATTTCGGGGATAGAAAATGCTAAAATATTGCAAACTGCCTCGAATCTACTGATGTGACCACTTTCGTACGCTTTAATTTCATAAACGAAGCCAGAGATGCCTTATCATCGTCCAGATTTGTATTTAATTTGCTTCACAAAATTACATAACTCAACGTTGCTGTGAGGACTAAGCGTCTTTAGTCAAACTTGATCATAAGGTCTCAGTTATTATCCACCCCCTTAATTATCAGAGTAAATCCGTATTCAACAGAATTTCTTTTCGTGTAGATGAACACCTAAAATTGTTTACAGATCGTAGGTAGTTTTCCTAATGTTCAGGTTCTTGATGTGAAAATTAACATCATGAAACATACGAGGGTGGTCTGAAAAGTTTCCGATCTCAACATGAATATGGCAGCACTCATCGGCTAGGAAATGTTTGCGCATCTTTTCTCACAAAATGATAAATTGAGCCAAAAATATAGATTAGTATAAAACGTTTTTAAATATGTACTCAATGAAAAGAAACTTTAAATTTTTATTGAGGTTCTTTTTGAAGAACTTCAAATAATTGATAGAAAAGTAAGTTATTGATGAAACACGACTCACATAATTTGTTTATTAATGACTACATCATTTAATCTTATATTCGTATCCCACGAAATAGTTCCATAATAAATTTAATCTACCTTTAAATAAAGGCAGAGATAAATGCGTATTGCATCAGATTCGAGAGGTAATATGCTGATTATAAAATACATATTTATGGTAATCTAGTCATTATTGATTTGTTTTTTGTCAGTTTATGTATCCATCTTTTATATTATCAAATACACCATTGCACAAGTTGTGTTAACTTACTGGCGAGGATGGAGCGTACGTGATGAAAAGATCATACGCATGTTTTGCAGGGTGACCTGCCATCGATTTCTCCTTCTGTTTTATAGGTAAAATTCCTTCGCTTGTATACAGTGAAACCAAGAAGGTGAATGTTTATATTGTTAAGACAATATACGTACGCGTGTATTTTGTTACACGGTCTTCTAGCTATACGTAACACTATATTTTAGGTAATTATTATTTAAAAATGTTTATAGTATGATGTAACGACTGATTAGCCATCAAAAAATGAAACAATCCTCACGTACGCTAATAATAATATTTATAGTATAAGTATCATCAATAAAATAGGTTTCGAGAGTTGAAAATCGCTAGTTCGTTAATACTGGAAAAACATTGAGTTGAACATAAACTTCAATGTTCAAAATTATTTCACTTTCAATTCTGCTAAAGTAATGCATAGTGTAAATGTAATTTGGTTAAAGTAGCGCAATAAATAGATTAATGGAAGCGCTAGATCAAGTAGATAGTAAAAATGCGATCAATATTATATAAAATCTTTGTTTTTTGTTAATTAACCTACTTACTTCGTTAAAATTTTTCGCTCGTGCGCTTGATTGCCTGTTGAAAATAAAATTAACCAAAACAATACAACCAGTGTTCGCATGCGCACACGCGTCAACGTCGAATTATTCTGTCGCTTTTTCTACGATGATTTGCCCTCAAGCGCCCAATAACGAGCTTCGTTTTAAAAAGTTAATGATATCAGTCATTTAAAATTTTACGTTTAAAACCATTATAAGCAACTTTGGTAACCCATTCTGGTACACTATGAGTTGGATGCATAGTGTTATGTTATAT
Source organism: Cryptocephalus primarius (assembly GCA_963576515.1). NCBI lineage: Eukaryota > Metazoa > Arthropoda > Insecta > Coleoptera > Chrysomelidae > Cryptocephalus > Cryptocephalus primarius. Next base: position 7,615,077 of record OY754936.1, read on the forward strand.
AGCGTACCTGTATGTATGTATGTAGCAGATTATTTTTGTTGATCTACTTTAAAGAAATCAAGAACTCAAAATGTGTGCTTCAAAAATTTGAAATCTTTGGAACGTTAGACACAACAGAGGGTATCGCTCAGTAAGATGTATATTATCGAAAACTCTCGAACAACGATTTCTGAAAAATAAGTCTTCATCAACCCAATCTTAAATACTTAAAGAAATTAGTTTTATTTTACGGCTACTTCGATGCAATATCCCCAAAAATGAACGACCATATTAGCTTCTTACGAGTTATTACTATGATAAAATATAGGGCACAAATATACATCGATTGTAAAGGTATTGTAGATGTACGAATCGTTTAAAGTAATGAGGCCAACGTTATTTTAATATTAAAGTATTTGCAGTCGCATTTTAGAATAAGTACAGTTTTACAGTAAATATGGACGAAGTTATTTTGACATCTAAGTGTGTGCAGTTGCATTTTATGATAAGAAATACTTTAACAAGGTTAGTGCATGACTTTATTTGTGGACACGTGTTAAATCAGTATTTTTACCTCATGCCAGGTTCGGATGAAATCTTACAGAATAACAGATTTAAAGTGTTTCTGGATCTACGTTTTAACTCTACTCCGGAACATTATTTGTCGAAATGCAGCTGCGTACGCTTAAGTGCAGCTGCATTTTATTGCTGTAGGACACTCTGTACCGAAAGACAGAATTCCTTCCCCAGGCAAAATAATATCGTCAAAATTTCATCCCATCTCTAATTAAGGGTAAGATGCGAAACAAGTGACATTTGTTTTTCATTATTAATCAATTAATGAACGACTAGAGTCTTACGTAGGTGTGTTAAAAATAGTATGACAAAATAAATAAGATGTTTACTCCTAAACAAATATATACTATTGACTTCGACACTCACTCGACGGTGCGTTCTGATTTATTTTCCACAGAAATTAGAGCGTATCGTTTTCATTCAGGTCAAATATTGTGGCGGAAAATACAAAGTTTAGACTTGAGTGAAGAGCACACATAAACGTCTTGTCTAAACCTCTTTCTGCCTATTATGTGTGCAGTTTAATAAATCTTAACGAAGCAAACATAACTATGTAAAAATTTCGAAAAATAATATACAAAGCAATTGTATCTAATTTGTAATACTACGTTATAACTGGTTCATGGTGTGTACCACCATTTAACATTTTTTTTAACAAGACAAGGTAAAGTTGGGCGGTTGGGTATTTACCTGTGGTTTAGTTTTCATTTATTAATAAATCTATTGCAGATTTTTGATATGTCAAAAAATGTTACAATTGCAAACGCATTATTAGCAATAAGATGACGGAATAAAATTTTTATAAAACAAAATCACGATGAGCAAATGTGACCTATCACCAGAATATGTTGTGATACCACTTCGCTTAGCACTTGAAAAACATTAAATGACTTATTTTGCTAAAAGTGGAGACTAAAGTACACTTATAAAATCCCATAAACTGATTTTATCTAAAGTACTTCATACTACTTCTTACCATTGTAATATTTATGGAAAATACTAGCCACATCCCTCCTACTGCACCTTGGAACAAATATGCTTTTCTAACACTTGACTTTTCAAATACTTTGTTTAATATATAAATGTATTGTGGGATATATTAAACCTGGTATATATTATTAGCGACAATAGTTTAAGGTAACTAAGAAAATTTTAAAATTAAAATGCATTAACTACTAATCTGATTACGTTAAGCGGCGTTAATAAGAATTAACATGGCTTCCTCTAACGATAAAATATATGTATGACATCCCCCTACCTGAGTTGCTGAAATTTACTTGTTTAAAACTGAAATTTCTAAAGCCTAGCATTTTACTGATTACTATAGTGACAGATGATACCTTCACTGTTCAACATATCTTAGACAAAACAAAGTATGAAGAATATTTCTTGTTTCTAGGTGTAACAAATATTCCCGACTTCAACGACTGCGTGGCGCCCATTTGGAAACTTTTTACCCCAGGTTTTTGAAGCAGGACGGAGAAACGGAAGTGTTTACGGGAAGCTTATGTGGAATAATGTAGCCAGTCATTAAAGTATTCATACATTATCCAAAGTTGATCTACCAGTTAACCTTGATGGATTGATGATATGAAAAACTTCCCAACAAGATTACAGGGACATTAATAAATTTAGTGGCTTATTCACAGTAACAGAAAAATTACACTTCTCTTTTAGTGTTTAATGTTTTTCTCCGGCAGCATTCACATACTGCACCGGAGCAGCAACGGTAGCCCAACATTAGATAACTATAACGACCCCCCTCGTAGTAACGATTTCAAAAGTAAGTGCTCTAGAGAGCGTACTCTTACTATAGCATTTTGTCGGTTCCCCTTGTGTAGTAATTATTGCCTTGAGATGCTGAGGAATTTACGGGACTAAACTTTTGGTGACCTCCAAAAGCTAGCGCTAAGCCTTTTCTAATGCTTTTTGGAAACATATTTGATCGATTATCCTTGAACATATCGACAGTAAATGAATTGGTCGGTCCAAGTCATCCCATAAATGTTCTAAGAGATTCAAATCAGGTGACCAGCGTGGAGTGTAATCAGCAAAAAAATTAAGCACCTTTACCACTTGCTGTCATTGAACCCCTAACTAATACGATTCATCCGGGGTATTTTCAGTTGCTACCAAAATTTCTTCTTCTTTTTAGTTCTTCTTTGGGTTTATGCCAAACTTTACCTCTTCCGTCATTTCTAAATATACAAAATTCACTCTCGTCTGCAATAAACGTCGGCGGCAGGGTAGTGACATCGCTGCAACTTTACGTTTTACATGTATATTCAGCATTCAAATACATACATCTTGGGAAAAATCTTTCGAAATGATGAGCCTGTTTAACAAAGAAAAAATTTAAAACAATGTTAACACAACTACTTCCACTAGAATTATGCACATTTTAAATAATATACTCGCCTTAAATTCGTTGAACTAAACTATGTGCGAATTTAAGTAATTTGGCAGGCTTAGTGAGTTCAGGTAAATAAAAAGAAATTTTTTTTAAAAAGTCAAAAATGGCATTCGCTTTAAAACTATGGGTAATAAATTTCATTGATTTTTAAAAATAACGGATGTAATGACCATAGAGGGAGAAATAACCAATTATACTTTCGGAAGCCAAACTCTTTGCACGGAATGTAGATAGTACAGAAGAGTTTCCACAAAATATGGACGCGGAAACTAAATTTAGATAACTATGAACTCTCTGATAATAGAATTCAAGTATCGATTTGGGCACTCGAATCATATCTGCTGCATTTTCACAATATGATAAGTGATAGGAGAGAAAAATACAAAATATTGTTTCAAATATACTAGGAGGATCTGACATCAACTTGGAAAGAGTTAAATTTTTCACCTTAAAATTATTTACAATGAATTTTTCAGTCATAAGCAATGCAGTGCGCATTCTCTGCAGTGTGCTAATCAGAGTCCTGTTAGCTAAGCGAGCATTTAGCAACTCTGTGTAATAGTGGCATATAATACACAGAGTTGAAGAAGTTTGTTCTTTGCAAAAGGACGTGGAGTGTGTAATGTCTAGTATACCAGTAATCCAAATGAATATAAAAATGTACGGGGTGTTTCATGTAATAAAAATGAGGTAAAGTATCGTCCCTCTCTTTAATTTGCATATATTACTGGTCTCCATTGCCATTATCTACACTAGATAACCAGAAATCTTTTGTTAAGTAAGGATAAATACTAACTACCTAAATAAAGTCGAATTTTCTTAAATGAACTAGTTCATTACGGGAGAAAACACATAGGTAAGGGTAAATTCGATCGCTAAAGGATCCCTTAATGACTTCCCTTATTCATATTAGGTAACGCTGCGGTTATATTATGTCGACCACTTCCCAAATATTGCAGATATCAGCCAAAGTTTGAGAGAAGACGGTGCATTAGTAAATTTTTCCCATGTTATTTTAATCTCATAAATATTCAATAACGTTTTCAATTTAGGTACATTGTTAAAATGATTTTAGCTTTTCCGAAGAAAAGACGGAGACGAGTTTATTCGTAAAATAAAGTAAGAATTCTGTTAATAATACCATAATAAAGGTGGTAATGATATGAATATGTAAAATCGTCGGACTCCTTTGTTATAATAATGTTTCAACAAATAAATTCAAAACTGATAACTAAAACATTCCATCACAATAATGAAAGACGACAGTATCTATTTATTTTGTACATTTTTACTAGAATTATGCTTTAAATTGCAAGACATTGTGAAAATATTTATATTTTTATTAGTAACCATAGGAATGTAGGTATATGCTTTAATGTTATTTGTTATTATCATATCGTTAAAATATCTCCAATTTGATGAATATTTAATGACCTTAAATGGAAGGTATAACGTAAATTGAGGATCAAGTACAACAAATATATATGTATGTATTTCCAATTAATGTATGTGCTCTGAGCGTTAAAAATGGTTCTTGTATTTTTAATAACATTAAACATAAGATTCACATTTCAGGTAGTATTTAAAAGTTAGCGAAATTATTCTCCATATTCCTACATAAACAAACAATTATTATACGTTATGCTAATAACTTATATTGCAAAGAATTTAAAATAATTGACTCGATAACTTTATACTTATTTTAAAATTAAAGCCCTTATGTACATGATAAACGAAACACATCCATATTGATTTTGTCGTTTTCGTTATCACCTTATTACTAAAAATCTTCATATATATTCAAATGGAAAAAAAGTGTCTCTATTCCATATAGACAAATATCAAACATTTAGTAGTATTAAGTGCAACAAATACTTTAACAAAACATAAGATTCCACTTTTAAAGTTTTCACATACCATACAGAAGTAGCTCACCCCTCTGGACTAGAGATAGTATTATATATTATATAGAATCGAGCATTATAGAAAACGTTGTTGCCAACATTAAATATGCGCCTAAAAAGCTTCAACACCGAAAATTGACGCCAAAGGAAAATTAAACGATTTATAGAAATACCAAATAACTTCATTTTTATTTTTAACGTTAGAACGAATCAAAAATAAGGACTTCTGGAGTTTTGCTACAATTTTAAGCTACCGAATGTGTATTAAAATCGAATCTACAAGGTACATGCAATTTGTTTCATTTTCCAAGGACTACAGAAAAAAATTTGATTTTCCTACATTGCCCTAGAAAGATACTTATAATTTCAGAGGTCAAATAATCTTCAAAGTTCAAACGTTAGCAAACTTTAATAATGTTCTGAAACCTTCAACAACCAAAGGTGCCCCTAAAGGAAATGTAAATGGTTAAAGTTTCATACAATTTATTTTAATTTTAAACGTAGAAAGGAGCCGAGAATATAAACTCTACAGGTTCTTATAGAACCTCAAAAATCATTTTAAAATCGGATTTAGAAGACTTTAGAAGAATTTAGTAGACTTTTCAATTTGATTTCAAATATTGAAATGTCATCATAAGATTCCAGATTTGCTAGAATAAATTTGCTACATTCTTACGTAACGCAAGAAATTTTTGCCAAACTCCAAATCAAGGATATATTAAAAACACCACTAAAAACAATAACGCAAACGTATAGGTTCGGCAAATTGAAAAGGTTCTCACTGAAGATTAGCAAATTGAACGGGAAAACCCAAAAATATTGAAAGTAGAAGAAACTAGCCGGCGAAAGTACTTTTATACCGATCGGTCACGATACTCGCCACACAGGAAAACGTTGGTGCAGTTGACTTCTGTTAACATATATAAAATAAGTAGATGAAGTACCTCCAAATACCTGAATTGGTTCTGAATCAGACGGACCGGGTGTTCCAATAAAATTCGTTTTGTCGGCTTACGTTCATTAAAATTTTGTGAAAGTAGAAATGACATCCTTAACTGTTGCTAAATGTAACTGTTGTTAAAATGCACTATTTTTTTCAAATTACAACATCAGACCTTTACTTTCATATTACCAATCTATATTAATTCGCGAAATACGATTAATAATGTTGTGTTATATCAAGAAATATTTGTTGCCACTGTTACCTTTCACATAGAAAAAACTGATTCATCCCGCGTGCGTTGTTATCATTACATTGTATATCGAGAGAAAGAACAATATGTTCCGATTCGCGAAAATCGTGTGATGTAATAAACAGCTGTGTGGCTAGATTCAGATTCATAGTCATCATTGCGTTGGGGGCATCTTAAATCATATCCATGTAGTGTCAATTTTCGTTGCCTTAGCAACCAAGAACTTAGTAACACTACCAGAATATACCACAATGTATTTAAGGAACGAGGAAACGAGGTAAAGGGAAAATAGTAGACTTGTTAGCCTTCAGTGACAGTGGCGTTCGTTTTAACAATATGAATTATAGCTAAGCAAGATTTTTAAGAGGTGTGTTAAAAAATTTAAATATTGGTTAAGAAAGAACTTTCAAGAAAATGTGATTTCTCTGGATTTTTAAAAACGTGTTAATAGTAAATAATGTGTGTTACATTCCTGCCTTATTAGTTTGCCATGATAAATACAGTTTCCAACAATTTATGTACAAATACAGATATTGTAAAATGTGTTCAAACTAAAAATTTGAATTAGGCAACCGAGTAGACGTTTTATTAATAGTTACAGAATAAAATGTAAAAATAACTCACTGGGTTTCTGATAATTCGAAATTGTCCATAATTATTGGATCCGGGAGGTTAAGTAGCATTTCATTTAGTTTTCCTATATGAATAAAAGATATTTTTGGAAGTAATTTTGTTTTTTTTTTTAACATTGCCCACTGACGTACTTTCAGCACGTGCCTAAACTAATTTAAAACAAAGGCAAATGCGATATTAAATACGAAATGCTCGTGTTATTTTCGGAATGTCAGCCACCTTTGAAAACACGTCACCATGTTTGCATAACCTATATACTTTATTTACATTTGTGAGCATCGGACTTTTATATTTTATTTACTATGCAAAGTTAGCCCTTACTCATATTTTCTCTTCTGGTTAGGGAGGTTACGTTAGGATCGTTGTAATAGGAAGTCCTAGTACCAGCACGTATTGAAGTTAATTTAACGTAAATTTGGTAGATCTTTTAATATGTGTTTACAGCTCTTTATATAATATAAAAGCGTTGGGGCAAAAAATTTTGAAGAAAATATATTAATCACATTATATGCCTGCCAAAATCTAAAATTACAATTGAATGAATTTGTTTGAAGTAATGTTTATAATTCATAAAATTATTAAGGTTTGGTTGGTCTTTAATTGGTGTAATTGCAACCGGACTTTTGCTAAAAAAATCAAAGTCAGGAAACGTGACTTTCGTTGGTGTTTCCTTATAAATTAGACGTCGCTGATTACGATGCTTTTAGTTTCGCGGCGATCTGACGAGAATCAACCGAGATACAGGCAGTTAAAGATTTTGAAATCGGGAACTTTTCCAAAAAAATCAAAGTCAGGAAACGTGACTTTCGTTGGTGTTTCCTTATAGATTAGACGTCGCTGATTACGATGCTTTTAGTTTCGCGGCGATCTGACGAGAATTAACCGAGATACAGGCAGTTAAAGATTTTGAAATCGGGAACTTTTCCAAAAAAATCAAAGTCAGGAAACGTGACTTTCGTTGGTGTTTCCTTATAAATTAGACGTCGCTGATTACGATGCTTTTAGTTTCGCGGCGATCTGACGAGAATTAACCGAGATACAGGCAGTTAAAGATTTTGAAATCGGGAACTTTTCCAAAAAAATCAAAGCCAGGAAACGTGACTTTCGTTGGTGTTTCCTTATAGATTAGACGTCGCTGATTACGATGCTTTTAGTTTCGCGGCGATCTGACGAGAATTAACCGACATACAGGCAGTTAAAGATTTTGAAATCGGGAACTTTTCCAAAAAAATCAAAGTCAGGAAACGTGACTTTCGTTAGTGTTTCCTTATAAATTAGACGTCGCTGATTACGATGCTTTTAGTTTCGCGGCGATCTGACGAGAATTAACCGAGATACAGGCAGTTAAAGATTTTGAAATCGGGAACTTTTCCAAAAAAATCAAAGCCAGGAAACGTGACTTTCGTTGGTGTTTCCTTATAGATTAGACGTCGCTGATTACGATGCTTTTAGTTTCGCGGCGATCTGACGAGAATTAACCGAGATACAGGCAGTTAAAGATTTTGAAATCGGGAACTTTTCCAAAAAAATCAAAGTCAGGAAACGTGACTTTCGTTGGTGTTTCCTTATACATTAGACGTCGCTGATTACGATGCTTTTAGTTTCGCGGCGATCTGACGAGAATTAACCGAGATACAGGCAGTTAAAGATTTTGAAATCGGGAACTTTTCCAAAAAAATCAAAGTCAGGAAACGTGACTTTCGTTAGTGTTTCCTTATAAATTAGACGTCGCTGATTACGATGCTTTTAGTTTCGCGGCGATCTGACGAGAATTAACCGAGATACAGGCAGTTAAAGATTTTGAAATCGGGAACTTTTCCAAAAAAATCAAAGCCAGGAAACGTGACTTTCGTTGGTGTTTCCTTATAGATTAGACGTCGCTGATTACGATGCTTTTAGTTTCGCGGCGATCTGACGAGAATTAACCGAGATACAGGCAGTTAAAGATTTTGAAATCGGGAACTTTTCCAAAAAAATCAAAGTCAGGAAACGTGACTTTCGTTGGTGTTTCCTTATAAATTAGACGTCGCTGATTACGATGCTTTTAGTTTCGCGGCGATCTGACGAGAATTAACCGACATACAGGCAGTTAAAGATTTTGAAATCGGGAACTTTTCCAAAAAAATCAAAGTCAGGAAACGTGACTTTCGTTGGTGTTTCCTTATAGATTAGACGTCGCTGATTACGATGCTTTTAGTTTCGCGGCGATCTGACGAGAATTAACCGAGATACAGGCAGTTAAAGATTTTGAAATCGGGAACTTTTCCAAAAAAATCAAAGTCAGGAAACGTGACTTTCGTTGGTGTTTCCTTATACATTAGACGTCGCTGATTACGATGCTTTTAGTTTCGCGGCGATCTGACGAGAATTAACCGAGATACAGGCAGTTAAAGATTTTGAAATCGGGAACTTTTCCAAAAAAATCAAAGTCAGGAAACGTGACTTTCGTTGGTGTTTCCTTATAAATTAGACGTCGCTGATTACGATGCTTTTAGTTTCGCGGCGATCTGACGAGAATTAACCGAGATACAGGCAGTTAAAGATTTTGAAATCGGGAACTTTTCCAAAAAAATCAGTCAGGAAACGTGACTTTCGTTAGTGTTTCCTTATAAATTAGACGTCGCTGATTACGATGCTTTTAGTTTCGCGGCGATCTGACGAGAATTAACCGAGATACAGGCAGTTAAAGATTTTGAAATCGGGAACTTTTCCAAAAAAATCAAAGCCAGGAAACGTGACTTTCGTTGGTGTTTCCTTATAGATTAGACGTCGCTGATTACGATGCTTTTAGTTTCGCGGCGATCTGACGAGAATTAACCGAGATACAGGCAGTTAAAGATTTTGAAATCGGGAACTTTTCCAAAAAAATCAAAGCCAGGAAACGTGACTTTCGTTGGTGTTTCCTTATAGATTAGACGTCGCTGATTACGATGCTTTTAGTTTCGCGGCGATCTGACGAGAATTAACCGAGATACAGGCAGTTAAAGATTTTGAAATCGGGAACTTTTCCAAAAAAATCAAAGTCAGGAAACGTGACTTTCGTTGGTGTTTCCTTATACATTAGACGTCGCTGATTACGATGCTTTTAGTTTCGCGGCGATCTGACGAGAATTAACCGAGATACAGGCAGTTAAAGATTTTGAAATCGGGAACTTTTCCAAAAAAATCAAAGTCAGGAAACGTGACTTTCGTTGGTGTTTCCTTATAAATTAGACGTCGCTGATTACGATGCTTTTAGTTTCGCGGCGATCTGACGAGAATTAACCGACATACAGGCAGTTAAAGATTTTGAAATCGGGAACTTTTCCAAAAAAATCAAAGTCAGGAAACGTGACTTTCGTTGGTGTTTCCTTATAAATTAGACGTCGCTGATTACGATGCTTTTAGTTTCGCGGCGATCTGACGAGAATTAACCGAGATACAGGCAGTTAAAGATTTTGAAATCGGGAACTTTTCCAAAAAAATCAAAGTCAGGAAACGTGACTTTCGTTGGTGTTTCCTTATACATTAGACGTCGCTGATTACGATGCTTTTAGTTTCGCGGCGATCTGACGAGAATTAACCGAGATACAGGCAGTTAAAGATTTTGAAATCGGGAACTTTTCCAAAAAAATCAAAGCCAGGAAACGTGACTTTCGTTGGTGTTTCTTTATAGATTAGACGTCGCTGATTACGATGCTTTTAGTTTCGCGGCGATCTGACGAGAATTAACCGAGATACAGGCAGTTAAAGATTTTGAAATCGGGAACTTTTCCAAAAAAATCAAAGTCAGGAAACGTGACTTTCGTTGGTGTTTCTTTATAGATTAGACGTCGCTGATTACGATGCTTTTAGTTTCGCGGCGATCTGACGAGAATTAACCGAGATACAGGCAGTTAAAGATTTTGAAATCGGGAACCTTTCCAAAAAAATCAAAGTCAGGAAACGTGACTTTCGTTGGTGTTTCTTTATAGATTAGACGTCGCTGATTACGATGCTTTTAGTTTCGCGGCGATCTGACGAGAATTAACCGAGATACAGGCAGTTAAAGATTTTGAAATCGGGAACTTTTCCAAAAAAATCAAAGTCAGGAAACGTGACTTTCGTTGGTGTTTCTTTATAGATTAGACGTCGCTGATTACGATGCTTTTAGTTTCGCGGCGATCTGACGAGAATTAACCGAGATACAGGCAGTTAAAGATTTTGAAATCGGGAACTTTTCCAAAAAAATCAAAGTCAGGAAACGTGACTTTCGTTGGTGTTTCCTTATAGATTAGACGTCGCTGATTACGATGCTTTTAGTTTCGCGGCGATCTGACGAGAATTAACCGAGATACAGGCAGTTAAAGATTTTGAAATCGGGAACTTTTCCAAAAAAATCAAAGTCAGGAAACGTGACTTTCGTTGGTGTTTCCTTATAGATTAGACGTCGCTGATTACGATGCTTTTAGTTTCGCGGCGATCTGACGAGAATTAACCGAGATACAGGCAGTTAAAGATTTTGAAATCGGGAACTTTTCCAAAAAAATCAAAGTCAGGAAACGTGACTTTCGTTGGTGTTTCTTTATAGATTAGACGTCGCTGATTACGATGCTTTTAGTTTCGCGGCGATCTGACGAGAATTAACCGAGATACAGGCAGTTAAAGATTTTGAAATCGGGAACTTTTCCAAAAAAATCAAAGTCAGGAAACGTGACTTTCGTTGGTGTTTCCTTATAAATTAGACGTCGCTGATTACGATGCTTTTAGTTTCGCGGCGATCTGACGAGAATTAACCGAGATACAGGCAGTTAAAGATTTTGAAATCGGGAACTTTTCCAAAAAAATCAAAGTCAGGAAACGTGACTTTCGTTGGTGTTTCCTTATAAATTAGACGTCGCTGATTACGATGCTTTTAGTTTCGCGGCGATCTGACGAGAATTAACCGAGATACAGGCAGTTAAAGATTTTGAAATCGGGAACTTTTCCAAAAAAATCAAAGTCAGGAAACGTGACTTTCGTTGGTGTTTCCTTATAAATTAGACGTCGCTGATTACGATGCTTTTAGTTTCGCGGCGAACTGACGAGAATTAACCGACATACAGGCAGTTAGAGATTTTGAAATCGGGAACTTTTCCAAAAAAATCAAAGTCAGGAAACGTGACTTAAGTTGGTGTTTCCTTATAAATTAGACGTCGCTGATTACGATGCTTTTAGTTTCGCGGCGAACTGACGAGAATTAACCGACATACAGGCAGTTAGAGATTTTGAAATCGGGAACTTTTCCAAAAAAATCAAAGTCAGGAAACGTGACTTTCGTTAGTGTTTCCTTATAAATTAGACGTCGCTGATTACGATGCTTTTAGTTTCGCGGCGATCTGAAGAGAATTAACCGAGATACAGGCAGTTAAAGATTTTGAAATCGGGAACTTTTCCAAAAAAATCAAAGTCAGGAAACGTGACTTTCGTTGGTGTTTCTTTATAGATTAGACGTCGCTGATTACGATGCTTTTAGTTTCGCGGCGATCTGACGAGAATTAACCGAGATACAGGCAGTTAAAGATTTTGAAATCGGGAACTTTTCCAAAAAAATCAAAGTCAGGAAACGTGACTTTCGTTAGTGTTTCCTTATAAATTAGACGTCGCTGATTACCATGCTTCTAGTATCGCGGCGATCTGACGAGAATTAACCGAGATACAGGCAGTTAAAGATTTTGAAATCGGGAACTTTTCCAAAAAAATCAAAGTCAGGAAACGTGACTTTCGTTAGTGTTTCCTTATAAATTAGACGTCGCTGATTACCATGCTTCTAGTATCGCGGCGATCTGACGAGAATTAACCGAGATACAGGCAGTTAGAGATTTTGAAATCGGGAACTTTTCCAAAAAAATCAAAGTCAGGAAACGTGACTTTCGTTAGTGTTTCCTTATAAATTAGACGTCGCTGATTACGATGCTTTTAGTTTCGCGGCGATCTGACGAGAATTAACCGAGATACAGGCAGTTAAAGATTTTGAAATCGGGAACTTTTCCAAAAAAATCAAAGTCAGGAAACGTGACTTTCGTTGGTGTTTCTTTATAGATTAGACGTCGCTGATTACGATGCTTTTAGTTTCGCGGCGATCTGACGAGAATTAACCGAGATACAGGCAGTTAAAGATTTTGAAATCGGGAACCTTTCCAAAAAAATCAAAGTCAGGAAACGTGACTTTCGTTGGTGTTTCTTTATAGATTAGACGTCGCTGATTACGATGCTTTTAGTTTCGCGGCGATCTGAGGAGAATTAACCGAGATACAGGCAGTTAAAGATTTTGAAATCGGGAACTTTTCCAAAAAAATCAAAGTCAGGAAACGTGACTTTCGTTGGTGTTTCTTTATAGATTAGACGTCGCTGATTACGATGCTTTTAGTTTCGCGGCGATCTGACGAGAATTAACCGAGATACAGGCAGTTAAAGATTTTGAAATCGGGAACTTTTCCAAAAAAATCAAAGTCAGGAAACGTGACTTTCGTTGGTGTTTCTTTATAGATTAGACGTCGCTGATTACGATGCTTTTAGTTTCGCGGCGATCTGACGAGAATTAACCGAGATACAGGCAGTTAAAGATTTTGAAATCGGGAACTTTTCCAAAAAAATCAAAGTCAGGAAACGTGACTTTCGTTAGTGTTTCCTTATAAATTAGACGTCGCTGATTACCATGCTTCTAGTATCGCGGCGATCTGACGAGAATTAACCGAGATACAGGCAGTTAAATATTTTGAAATCGGGAACTTTTCCAAAAAAATCAAAGTCAGGAAACGTGACTTTCGTTGGTGTTTCTTTATAGATTAGACGTCGCTGATTACGATGCTTTTAGTTTCGCGGCGATCTGACGAGAATTAACCGAGATACAGGCAGTTAAAGATTTTGAAATCGGGAACTTTTCCAAAAAAATCAAAGTCAGGAAACGTGACTTTCGTTGGTGTTTCTTTATAGATTAGACGTCGCTGATTACGATGCTTTTAGTTTCGCGGCGATCTGACGAGAATTAACCGAGATACAGGCAGTTAAAGATTTTGAAATCGGGAACTTTTCCAAAAAAATCAAAGTCAGGAAACGTGACTTTCGTTGGTGTTTCTTTATAGATTAGACGTCGCTGATTACGATGCTTTTAGTTTCGCGGCGATCTGACGAGAATTAACCGAGATACAGGCAGTTAAAGATTTTGAAATCGGGAACTTTTCCAAAAAAATCAAAGTCAGGAAACGTGACTTTCGTTAGTGTTTCCTTATAAATTAGACGTCGCTGATTACCATGCTTCTAGTATCGCGGCGATCTGACGAGAATTAACCGAGATACAGGCAGTTAAATATTTTGAAATCGGGAACTTTTCCAAAAAAATCAAAGTCAGGAAACGTGACTTTCGTTAGTGTTTCCTTATAAATTAGACGTCGCTGATTACCATGCTTCTAATATCGCGGTGATCTGACGAGAATTAACCGAGATACAGGCAGTTAAAGATTTTGAAATCGGGAACTTTTCCAAAAAAATCAAAGTCAGGAAACGTGACTTTCGTTGGTGTTTCTTTATAGATTAGACGTCGCTGATTACGATGCTTTTAGTTTCGCGGCGATCTGACGAGAATTAACCGAGATACAGGCAGTTAAAGATTTTGAAATCGGGAACCTTTCCAAAAAAATCAAAGTCAGGAAACGTGACTTTCGTTGGTGTTTCTTTATAGATTAGACGTCGCTGATTACGATGCTTTTAGTTTCGCGGCGATCTGAGGAGAATTAACCGAGATACAGGCAGTTAAAGATTTTGAAATCGGGAACTTTTCCAAAAAAATCAAAGTCAGGAAACGTGACTTTCGTTGGTGTTTCTTTATAGATTAGACGTCGCTGATTACGATGCTTTTAGTTTCGCGGCGATCTGACGAGAATTAACCGAGATACAGGCAGTTAAAGATTTTGAAATCGGGAACTTTTCCAAAAAAATCAAAGTCAGGAAACGTGACTTTCGTTGGTGTTTCTTTATAGATTAGACGTCGCTGATTACGATGCTTTTAGTTTCGCGGCGATCTGACGAGAATTAACCGAGATACAGGCAGTTAAAGATTTTGAAATCGGGAACCTTTCCAAAAAAATCAAAGTCAGGAAACGTGACTTTCGTTAGTGTTGCCTTATAAATTAGACGTCGCTGATTACGATGCTTCTAGTTTCGCGGCGATCTGACGAGAATTAACCGAGATACAGGCAGTTAAAGATTTTGAAATCGGGAACTTTTCCAAAAAAATCAAAGTCAGGAAACGTGACTTTCGTTAGTGTTTCCTTATAAATTAGACGTCGCTGATTACGATGCTTCTAGTTTCGCGGCGATCTGACGAGAATTAACCGAGATACAGGCAGTTAAAGATTTTGAAATCGGGAACTTTTCCAAAAAAATCAAAGTCAGGAAACGTGACTTTCGTTAGTGTTTCCTTATAAATTAGACGTCGCTGATTACGATGCTTCTAGTTTCGCGGCGATCTGACGAGAATTAACCGAGATACAGGCAGTTAAAGATTTTGAAATCGGGAACTTTTCCAAAAAAATCAAAGTCAGGAAACGTGACTTTCGTTAGTGTTTCCTTATAAATTAGACGTCGCTGATTACGATGCTTCTAGTTTCGCGGCGATCTGACGAGAATTAACCGAGATACAGGCAGTTAAAGATTTTGAAATCGGGAACTTTTCCAAAAAAATCAAAGTCAGGAAACGTGACTTTCGTTAGTGTTTCCTTATAAATTAGACGTCGCTGATTACGATGCTTCTAGTTTCGCGGCGATCTGACGAGAATTAACCGAGATACAGGCAGTTAAAGATTTTGAAATCGGGAACTTTTCCAAAAAAATCAAAGTCAGGAAACGTGACTTTCGTTAGTGTTTCCTTATAAATTAGACGTCGCTGATTACGATGCTTCTAGTTTCGCGGCGATCTGACGAGAATTAACCGAGATACAGGCAGTTAAAGATTTTGAAATCGGGAACTTTTCCAAAAAAATCAAAGTCAGGAAACGTGACTTTCGTTAGTGTTTCCTTATAAATTAGACGTCGCTGATTACGATGCTTCTAGTTTCGCGGCGATCTGACGAGAATTAACCGAGATACAGGCAGTTAAAGATTTTGAAATCGGGAACCTTTCCAAAAAAATCAAAGTCAGGAAACGTGACTTTCGTTAGTGTTTCCTTATAAATTAGACGTCGCTGATTACGATGCTTCTAGTTTCGCGGCGATCTGACGAGAATTAACCGAGATACAGGCAGTTAAAGATTTTGAAATCGGGAACTTTTCCAAAAAAATCAAAGTCAGGAAACGTGACTTTCGTTAGTGTTTCCTTATAAATTAGACGTCGCTGATTACGATGCTTCTAGTTTCGCGGCGATCTGACGAGAATTAACCGAGATACAGGCAGTTAAAGATTTTGAAATCGGGAACTTTTCCAAAAAAATCAAAGTCAGGAAACGTGACTTTCGTTAGTGTTTCCTTATAAATTAGACGTCGCTGATTACGATGCTTCTAGTTTCGCGGCGATCTGACGAGAATTAACCGAGATACAGGCAGTTAAAGATTTTGAAATCGGGAACTTTTCCAAAAAAATCAAAGTCAGGAAACGTGACTTTCGTTAGTGTTTCCTTATAAATTAGACGTCGCTGATTACGATGCTTTTAGTTTCGCGGCGATCTGACGAGAATTAACCGAGATACAGGCAGTTAAAGATTTTGAAATCGGGAACTTTTCCAAAAAAATCAAAGTCAGGAAACGTGACTTTCGTTAGTGTTTCCTTATAAATTAGACGTCGCTGATTACGATGCTTCTAGTTTCGCGGCGATCTGACGAGAATTAACCGAGATACAGGCAGTTAAAGATTTTGAAATCGGGAACTTTTCCAAAAAAATCAAAGTCAGGAAACGTGACTTTCGTTGGTGTTTCTTTATAGATTAGACGTCGCTGATTACGATGCTTTTAGTTTCGCGGCGATCTGACGAGAATTAACCGAGATACAGGCAGTTAAAGATTTTGAAATCGGGAACTTTTCCAAAAAAATCAAAGTCAGGAAACGTGACTTTCGTTAGTGTTTCCTTATAAATTAGACGTCGCTGATTACCATGCTTCTAGTATCGCGGCGATCTGACGAGAATTAACCGAGATACAGGCAGTTAAAGATTTTGAAATCGGGAACTTTTCCAAAAAAATCAAAGTCAGGAAACGTGACTTTCGTTGGTGTTTCTTTATAGATTAGACGTCGCTGATTACGATGCTTTTAGTTTCGCGGCGATCTGACGAGAATTAACCGAGATACAGGCAGTTAAAGATTTTGAAATCGGGAACTTTTCCAAAAAAATCAAAGTCAGGAAACGTGACTTTCGTTAGTGTTTCCTTATAAATTAGACGTCGCTGATTACGATGCTTCTAGTTTCGCGGCGATCTGACGAGAATTAACCGAGATACAGGCAGTTAAAGATTTTGAAATCGGGAACTTTTTCAAAAAAATCAAAGTCAGGAAACGTGACTTTCGTTGGTGTTTCTTTATAGATTAGACGTCGCTGATTACGATGCTTTTAGTTTCGCGGCGATCTGACGAGAATTAACCGAGATACAGGCAGTTAAAGATTTTGAAATCGGGAACTTTTCCAAAAAAATCAAAGTCAGGAAACGTGACTTTCATTAGTGCTTCCTTATAAATTAGACGTCGCTGATTACCATGCTTCTAGTATCGCGGCGATCTGACGAGAATTAACCGAGATACAGGCAGTTAAAGATTTTGAAATCGGGAACTTTTCCAAAAAAATCAAAGTCAGGAAACGTGACTTTCGTTAGTGTTTCCTTATAAATTAGACGTCGCTGATTACGATGCTTCTAGTTTCGCGGCGATCTGACGAGAATTAACCGAGATACAGGCAGTTAAAGATTTTGAAATCGGGAACTTTTCCAAAAAAATCAAAGTCAGGAAACGTGACTTTCGTTGGTGTTTCTTTATAGATTAGACATCGCTGATTACGATGCTTTTAGTTTCGCGGCGATCTGACGAGAATTAACCGAGATACAGGCAGTTAAAGATTTTGAAATCGGGAACTTTTCCAAAAAAATCAAAGTCAGGAAACGTGACTTTCGTTAGTGTTTCCTTATAAATTAGACGTCGCTGATTACGATGCTTCTAGTTTCGCGGCGATCTGACGAGAATTAACCGAGATACAGGCAGTTAAAGATTTTGAAATCGGGAACTTTTCCAAAAAAATCAAAGTCAGGAAACGTGACTTTCGTTAGTGTTTCCTTATAAATTAGACGTCGCTGATTACGATGCTTCTAGTTTCGCGGCGATCTGACGAGAATTAACCGAGATACAGGCAGTTAAAGATTTTGAAATCGGGAACTTTTCCAAAAAAATCAAAGTCAGGAAACGTGACTTTCGTTAGTGTTTCCTTATAAATTAGACGTCGCTGATTACCATGCTTCTAGTATCGCGGCGATCTGACGAGAATTAACCGAGATACAGGCAGTTAAAGATTTTGAAATCGGGAACTTTTCCAAAAAAATCAAAGTCAGGAAACGTGACTTTCGTTAGTGTTTCCTTATAAATTAGACGTCGCTGATTACGATGCTTCTAGTTTCGCGGCGATCTGACGAGAATTAACCGAGATACAGGCAGTTAAAGATTTTGAAATCGGGAACTTTTCCAAAAAAATCAAAGTCAGGAAACGTGACTTTCGTTAGTGTTTCCTTATAAATTAGACGTCGCTGATTACGATGCTTCTAGTTTCGCGGCGATCTGACGAGAATTAACCGAGATACAGGCAGTTAAAGATTTTGAAATCGGGAACTTTTCCAAAAAAATCAAAGTCAGGAAACGTGACTTTCGTTAGTGTTTCCTTATAAATTAGACGTCGCTGATTACGATGCTTCTAGTTTCGCGGCGATCTGACGAGAATTAACCGAGATACAGGCAGTTAAAGATTTTGAAATCGGGAACTTTTTCAAAAAAATCAAAGTCAGGAAACGTGACTTTCGTTGGTGTTTCTTTATAGATTAGACGTCGCTGATTACGATGCTTTTAGTTTCGCGGCGATCTGACGAGAATTAACCGAGATACAGGCAGTTAAAGATTTTGAAATCGGGAACTTTTCCAAAAAAATCAAAGTCAGGAAACGTGACTTTCGTTAGTGTTTCCTTATAAATTAGACGTCGCTGATTACCATGCTTCTAGTATCGCGGCGATCTGACGAGAATTAACCGAGATACAGGCAGTTAAAGATTTTGAAATCGGGAACTTTTCCAAAAAAATCAAAGTCAGGAAACGTGACTTTCGTTAGTGTTTCCTTATAAATTAGACGTCGCTGATTACGATGCTTCTAGTTTCGCGGCGATCTGACGAGAATTAACCGAGATACAGGCAGTTAAAGATTTTGAAATCGGGAACTTTTCCAAAAAAATCAAAGTCAGGAAACGTGACTTTCGTTAGTGTTTCCTTATAAATTAGACGTCGCTGATTACCATGCTTCTAGTATCGCGGCGATCTGACGAGAATTAACCGAGATACAGGCAGTTAAAGATTTTGAAATCGGGAACTTTTCCAAAAAAATCAAAGTCAGGAAACGTGACTTTCGTTAGTGTTTCCTTATAAATTAGACGTCGCTGATTACGATGCTTCTAGTTTCGCGGCGATCTGACGAGAATTAACCGAGATACAGGCAGTTAAAGATTTTGAAATCGGGAACTTTTTCAAAAAAATCAAAGTCAGGAAACGTGACTTTCGTTGGTGTTTCTTTATAGATTAGACGTCGCTGATTACGATGCTTTTAGTTTCGCGGCGATCTGAAGAGAATTAACCGAGATACAGGCAGTTAAAGATTTTGAAATCGGGAACTTTTCCAAAAAAATCAAAGTCAGGAAACGTGACTTTCGTTAGTGTTTCCTTATAAATTAGACGTCGCTGATTACCATGCTTCTAGTATCGCGGCGATCTGACGAGAATTAACCGAGATACAGGCAGTTAAAGATTTTGAAATCGGGAACTTTTCCAAAAAAATCAAAGTCAGGAAACGTGACTTTCGTTAGTGTTTCCTTATAAATTAGACGTCGCTGATTACGATGCTTCTAGTTTCGCGGCGATCTGACGAGAATTAACCGAGATACAGGCAGTTAAAGATTTTGAAATCGGGAACTTTTTCAAAAAAATCAAAGTCAGGAAACGTGACTTTCGTTGGTGTTTCATTATAGATTAGACGTCGCTGATTACGATGCTTTTAGTTTCGCGGCGATCTGACGAGAATTAACCGAGATACAGGCAGTTAAAGATTTTGAAATCGGGAACTTTTCCAAAAAAATCAAAGTCAGGAAACGTGACTTTCGTTAGTGTTTCCTTATAAATTAGACGTCGCTGATTACGATGCTTCTAGTTTCGCGGCGATCTGACGAGAATTAACCGAGATACAGGCAGTTAAAGATTTTGAAATCGGGAACTTTTCCAAAAAAATCAAAGTCAGGAAACGTGACTTTCGTTGGTGTTTCTTTATAGATTAGACATCGCTGATTACGATGCTTTTAGTTTCGCGGCGATCTGACGAGAATTAACCGAGATACAGGCAGTTAAAGATTTTGAAATCGGGAACTTTTTCAAAAAAATCAAAGTCAGGAAACGTGACTTTCGTTGGTGTTTCATTATAGATTAGACGTCGCTGATTACGATGCTTTTAGTTTCGCGGCGATCTGACGAGAATTAACCGAGATACAGGCAGTTAAAGATTTTGAAATCGGGAACTTTTCCAAAAAAATCAAAGTCAGGAAACGTGACTTTCGTTAGTGTTTCCTTATAAATTAGACGTCGCTGATTACGATGCTTCTAGTTTCGCGGCGATCTGACGAGAATTAACCGAGATACAGGCAGTTAAAGATTTTGAAATCGGGAACTTTTCCAAAAAAATCAAAGTCAGGAAACGTGACTTTCGTTGGTGTTTCTTTATAGATTAGACGTCGCTGATTACGATGCTTCTAGTTTCGCGGCGATCTGACGAGAATTAACCGAGATACAGGCAGTTAAAGATTTTGAAATCGGGAACTTTTCCAAAAAAATCAAAGTCAGGAAACGTGACTTTCGTTAGTGTTTCCTTATAAATTAGACGTCGCTGATTACGATGCTTCTAGTTTCGCGGCGATCTGACGAGAATTAACCGAGATACAGGCAGTTAAAGATTTTGAAATCGGGAACTTTTCCAAAAAAATCAAAGTCAGGAAACGTGACTTTCGTTAGTGTTTCCTTATAAATTAGACGTCGCTGATTACGATGCTTCTAGTTTCGCGGCGATCTGACGAGAATTAACCGAGATACAGGCAGTTAAAGATTTTGAAATCGGGAACTTTTCCAAAAAAATCAAAGTCAGGAAACGTGACTTTCGTTAGTGTTTCCTTATAAATTAGACGTCGCTGATTACGATGCTTCTAGTTTCGCGGCGATCTGACGAGAATTAACCGAGATACAGGCAGTTAAAGATTTTGAAATCGGGAACTTTTCCAAAAAAATCAAAGTCAGGAAACGTGACTTTCGTTGGTGTTTCTTTATAGATTAGACGTCGCTGATTACGATGCTTCTAGTTTCGCGGCGATCTGACGAGAATTAACCGAGATACAGGCAGTTAAAGATTTTGAAATCGGGAACTTTTCCAAAAAAATCAAAGTCAGGAAACGTGACTTTCGTTAGTGTTTCCTTATAAATTAGACGTCGCTGATTACGATGCTTCTAGTTTCGCGGCGATCTGACGAGAATTAACCGAGATACAGGCAGTTAAAGATTTTGAAATCGGGAACTTTTCCAAAAAAATCAAAGTCAGGAAACGTGACTTTCGTTGGTGTTTCTTTATAGATTAGACATCGCTGATTACGATGCTTTTAGTTTCGCGGCGATCTGACGAGAATTAACCGAGATACAGGCAGTTAAAGATTTTGAAATCGGGAACTTTTCCAAAAAAATCAAAGTCAGGAAACGTGACTTTCGTTAGTGTTTCCTTATAAATTAGACGTCGCTGATTACGATGCTTCTAGTTTCGCGGCGATCTGACGAGAATTAACCGAGATACAGGCAGTTAAAGATTTTGAAATCGGGAACTTTTCCAAAAAAATCAAAGTCAGGAAACGTGACTTTCGTTAGTGTTTCCTTATAAATTAGACGTCGCTGATTACGATGCTTCTAGTTTCGCGGCGATCTGACGAGAATTAACCGAGATACAGGCAGTTAAAGATTTTGAAATCGGGAACTTTTCCAAAAAAATCAAAGTCAGGAAACGTGACTTTCGTTGGTGTTTCTTTATAGATTAGACGTCGCTGATTACGATGCTTTTAGTTTCGCGGCGATCTGACGAGAATTAACCGAGATACAGGCAGTTAAAGATTTTGAAATCGGGAACTTTTCCAAAAAAATCAAAGTCAGGAAACGTGACTTTCGTTAGTGTTTCCTTATAAATTAGACGTCGCTGATTACGATGCTTCTAGTTTCGCGGCGATCTGACGAGAATTAACCGAGATACAGGCAGTTAAAGATTTTGAAATCGGGAACTTTTCCAAAAAAATCAAAGTCAGGAAACGTGACTTTCGTTGGTGTTTCTTTATAGATTAGACGTCGCTGATTACGATGCTTTTAGTTTCGCGGCGATCTGACGAGAATTAACCGAGATACAGGCAGTTAAAGATTTTGAAATCGGGAACTTTTCCAAAAAAATCAAAGTCAGGAAACGTGACTTTCGTTAGTGTTTCCTTATAAATTAGACGTCGCTGATTACGATGCTTCTAGTTTCGCGGCGATCTGACGAGAATTAACCGAGATACAGGCAGTTAAAGATTTTGAAATCGGGAACTTTTCCAAAAAAATCAAAGTCAGGAAACGTGACTTTCGTTAGTGTTTCCTTATAAATTAGACGTCGCTGATTACGATGCTTTTAGTTTCGCGGCGATCTGACGAGAATTAACCGAGATACAGGCAGTTAAAGATTTTGAAATCGGGAACTTTTCCAAAAAAATCAAAGTCAGGAAACGTGACTTTCGTTAGTGTTTCCTTATAAATTAGACGTCGCTGATTACGATGCTTCTAGTTTCGCGGCGATCTGACGAGAATTAACCGAGATACAGGCAGTTAAAGATTTTGAAATCGGGAACTTTTCCAAAAAAATCAAAGTCAGGAAACGTGACTTTCGTTAGTGTTTCCTTATAAATTAGACGTCGCTGATTACGATGCTTCTAGTTTCGCGGCGATCTGACGAGAATTAACCGAGATACAGGCAGTTAAAGATTTTGAAATCGGGAACTTTTCCAAAAAAATCAAAGTCAGGAAACGTGACTTTCGTTGGTGTTTCTTTATAGATTAGACGTCGCTGATTACGATGCTTTTAGTTTCGCGGCGATCTGACGAGAATTAACCGAGATACAGGCAGTTAAAGATTTTGAAATCGGGAACTTTTCCAAAAAAATCAAAGTCAGGAAACGTGACTTTCGTTAGTGTTTCCTTATAAATTAGACGTCGCTGATTACCATGCTTCTAGCATCGCGGCGATCTGACGAGAATTAACCGAGATACAGGCAGTTAAAGATTTTGAAATCGGGAACTTTTCCAAAAAAATCAAAGTCAGGAAACGTGACTTTCGTTAGTGTTTCCTTATAAATTAGACGTCGCTGATTACGATGCTTCTAGTTTCGCGGCGATCTGACGAGAATTAACCGAGATACAGGCAGTTAAAGATTTTGAAATCGGGAACTTTTCCAAAAAAATCAAAGTCAGGAAACGTGACTTTCGTTAGTGTTTCCTTATAAATTAGACGTCGCTGATTACCATGCTTCTAGTATCGCGGTGATCTGACGAGAATTAACCGAGATACAGGCAGTTAAAGATTTTGAAATCGGGAACTTTTCCAAAAAAATCAAAGTCAGGAAACGTGACTTTCGTTAGTGTTTCCTTATAAATTAGACGTCGCTGATTACGATGCTTCTAGTTTCGCGGCGATCTGACGAGAATTAACCGAGATACAGGCAGTTAAAGATTTTGAAATCGGGAACTTTTCCAAAAAAATCAAAGTCAGGAAACGTGACTTTCGTTAGTGTTTCCTTATAAATTAGACGTCGCTGATTACGATGCTTCTAGTTTCGCGGCGATCTGACGAGAATTAACCGAGATACAGGCAGTTAAAGATTTTGAAATCGGGAACTTTTCCAAAAAAATCAAAGTCAGGAAACGTGACTTTCGTTAGTGTTTCCTTATAAATTAGACGTCGCTGATTACGATGCTTCTAGTTTCGCGGCGATCTGACGAGAATTAACCGAGATACAGGCAGTTAAAGATTTTGAAATCGGGAACTTTTCCAAAAAAATCAAAGTCAGGAAACGTGACTTTCGTTAGTGTTTCCTTATAAATTAGACGTCGCTGATTACGATGCTTCTAGTTTCGCGGCGATCTGACGAGAATTAACCGAGATACAGGCAGTTAAAGATTTTGAAATCGGGAACTTTTCCAAAAAAATCAAAGTCAGGAAACGTGACTTTCGTTGGTGTTTCTTTATAGATTAGACGTCGCTGATTACGATGCTTCTAGTTTCGCGGCGATCTGACGAGAATTAACCGAGATACAGGCAGTTAAAGATTTTGAAATCGGGAACTTTTCCAAAAAAATCAAAGTCAGGAAACGTGACTTTCGTTAGTGTTTCCTTATAAATTAGACGTCGCTGATTACGATGCTTCTAGTTTCGCGGCGATCTGACGAGAATTAACCGAGATACAGGCAGTTAAAGATTTTGAAATCGGGAACTTTTTCAAAAAAATCAAAGTCAGGAAACGTGACTTTCGTTGGTGTTTCTTTATAGATTAGACGTCGCTGATTACGATGCTTTTAGTTTCGCGGCGATCTGACGAGAATTAACCGAGATACAGGCAGTTAAAGATTTTGAAATCGGGAACTTTTCCAAAAAAATCAAAGTCAGGAAACGTGACTTTCGTTGGTGTTTCTTTATAGATTAGACGTCGCTGATTACGATGCTTTTAGTTTCGCGGCGATCTGACGAGAATTAACCGAGATACAGGCAGTTAAAGATTTTGAAATCGGGAACTTTTCCAAAAAAATCAAAGTCAGGAAACGTGACTTTCGTTAGTGTTTCCTTATAAATTAGACGTCGCTGATTACCATGCTTCTAGTATCGCGGCGATCTGACGAGAATTAACCGAGATACAGGCAGTTAAAGATTTTGAAATCGGGAACTTTTCCAAAAAAATCAAAGTCAGGAAACGTGACTTTCGTCAGTGTTTCCTTATAAATTAGACGTCGCTGATTAAGATGCTTTTAGTTTCGCGGCGATCTGACGAGAATTAACCGAGATACAGGCAGTTAAAGATTTTGAAATCGGGAACTTTTCCAAAAATATCAAAGTCAGGAAACGTGACTTTCGTTGGTGTTGCCTTATAGATTAGACGTCGCTGATTACGATGCTTTTAGTTTCGCGGCGATCTGACGAGAATTAACCGAGATACAGGCAGTTAAAGATTTTGAAATCGGGAACTTTTCCAAAAAAATCAAAGTCAGGAAACGTGACTTTCGTTAGTGTTTCCTTATAAATTAGACGTCGCTGATTACCATGCTTCTAGTATCGCGGCGATCTGACGAGAATTAACCGAGATACAGGCAGTTAAAGATTTTGAAATCGGGAACTTTTCCAAAAAAATCAAAGTCAGGAAACGTGACTTTCGTTAGTGTTTCCTTATAAATTAGACGTCGCTGATTACCATGCTTCTAGTATCGCGGCGATCTGACGAGAATTAACCGAGATACAGGCAGTTAAAGATTTTGAAATCGGGAACTTTTCCAAAAAAATCAAAGTCAGGAAACGTGACTTTCGTTGGTGTTTCTTTATAGATTAGACGTCGCTGATTACGATGCTTTTAGTTTCGCGGCGATCTGACGAGAATTAACCGAGATACAGGCAGTTAAAGATTTTGAAATCGGGAACCTTTCCAAAAAAATCAAAGTCAGGAAACGTGACTTTCGTTGGTGTTTCTTTATAGATTAGACGTCGCTGATTACGATGCTTTTAGTTTCGCGGCGATCTGAGGAGAATTAACCGAGATACAGGCAGTTAAAGATTTTGAAATCGGGAACTTTTCCAAAAAAATCAAAGTCAGGAAACGTGACTTTCGTTGGTGTTTCTTTATAGATTAGACGTCGCTGATTACGATGCTTTTAGTTTCGCGGCGATCTGAGGAGAATTAACCGAGATACAGGCAGTTAAAGATTTTGAAATCGGGAACCTTTCCAAAAAAATCAAAGTCAGGAAACGTGACTTTCGTTGGTGTTTCTTTATAGATTAGACGTCGCTGATTACGATGCTTTTAGTTTCGCGGCGATCTGAGGAGAATTAACCGAGATACAGGCAGTTAAAGATTTTGAAATCGGGAACTTTTCCAAAAAAATCAAAGTCAGGAAACGTGACTTTCGTTGGTGTTTCTTTATAGATTAGACGTCGCTGATTACGATGCTTTTAGTTTCGCGGCGATCTGACGAGAATTAACCGAGATACAGGCAGTTAAAGATTTTGAAATCGGGAACTTTTCCAAAAAAATCAAAGTCAGGAAACGTGACTTTCGTTGGTGTTTCTTTATAGATTAGACGTCGCTGATTACGATGCTTTTAGTTTCGCGGCGATCTGACGAGAATTAACCGAGATACAGGCAGTTAAAGATTTTGAAATCGGGAACTTTTCCAAAAAAATCAAAGTCAGGAAACGTGACTTTCGTTGGTGTTTCTTTATAGATTAGACGTCGCTGATTACGATGCTTTTAGTTTCGCGGCGATCTGACGAGAATTAACCGAGATACAGGCAGTTAAAGATTTTGAAATCGGGAACCTTTCCAAAAAAATCAAAGTCAGGAAACGTGACTTTCGTTAGTGTTTCCTTATAAATTAGACGTCGCTGATTACGATGCTTCTAGTTTCGCGGCGATCTGACGAGAATTAACCGAGATACAGGCAGTTAAAGATTTTGAAATCGGGAACTTTTCCAAAAAAATCAAAGTCAGGAAACGTGACTTTCGTTAGTGTTTCCTTATAAATTAGACGTCGCTGATTACGATGCTTCTAGTTTCGCGGCGATCTGACGAGAATTAACCGAGATACAGGCAGTTAAAGATTTTGAAATCGGGAACTTTTCCAAAAAAATCAAAGTCAGGAAACGTGACTTTCGTTAGTGTTTCCTTATAAATTAGACGTTGCTGATTACGATGCTTCTAGTTTCGCGGCGATCTGACGAGAATTAACCGAGATACAGGCAGTTAAAGATTTTGAAATCGGGAACTTTTCCAAAAAAATCAAAGTCAGGAAACGTGACTTTCGTTAGTGTTTCCTTATAAATTAGACGTCGCTGATTACGATGCTTCTAGTTTCGCGGCGATCTGACGAGAATTAACCGAGATACAGGCAGTTAAAGATTTTGAAATCGGGAACTTTTTCAAAAAAATCAAAGTCAGGAAACGTGACTTTCGTTGGTGTTTCTTTATAGATTAGACGTCGCTGATTACGATGCTTTTAGTTTCGCGGCGATCTGACGAGAATTAACCGAGATACAGGCAGTTAAAGATTTTGAAATCGGGAACTTTTCCAAAAAAATCAAAGTCAGGAAACGTGACTTTCGTTAGTGTTTCCTTATAAATTAGACGTCGCTGATTACGATGCTTCTAGTTTCGCGGCGATCTGACGAGAATTAACCGAGATACAGGCAGTTAAAGATTTTGAAATCGGGAACTTTTCCAAAAAAATCAAAGTCAGGAAACGTGACTTTCGTTAGTGTTTCCTTATAAATTAGACGTCGCTGATTACGATGCTTCTAGTTTCGCGGCGATCTGACGAGAATTAACCGAGATACAGGCAGTTAAAGATTTAGAAATCGGGAACTTTTCCAAAAAAATCAAAGTCAGGAAACGTGACTTTCGTTAGTGTTTCCTTATAAATTAGACGTCGCTGATTACGATGCTTCTAGTTTCGCGGCGATCTGACGAGAATTAACCGAGATACAGGCAGTTAAAGATTTTGAAATCGGGAACTTTTCCAAAAAAATCAAAGTCAGGAAACGTGACTTTCGTTAGTGTTTCCTTATAAATTAGACGTCGCTGATTACGATGCTTCTAGTTTCGCGGCGATCTGACGAGAATTAACCGAGATACAGGCAGTTAAAGATTTTGAAATCGGGAACTTTTCCAAAAAAATCAAAGTCAGGAAACGTGACTTTCGTTAGTGTTTCCTTATAAATTAGACGTCGCTGATTACGATGCTTCTAGTTTCGCGGCGATCTGACGAGAATTAACCGAGATACAGGCAGTTAAAGATTTTGAAATCGGGAACTTTTCCAAAAAAATCAAAGTCAGGAAACGTGACTTTCGTTAGTGTTTCCTTATAAATTAGACGTCGCTGATTACGATGCTTCTAGTTTCGCGGTGATCTGACGAGAATTAACCGAGATACAGGCAGTTAAAGATTTTGAAATCGGGAACTTTTCCAAAAAAATCAAAGTCAGGAAACGTGACTTTCGTTAGTGTTTCCTTATAAATTAGACGTCGCTGATTACGATGCTTCTAGTTTCGCGGCGATCTGACGAGAATTAACCGAGATACAGGCAGTTAAAGATTTTGAAATCGGGAACTTTTCCAAAAAAATCAAAGTCAGGAAACGTGACTTTCGTTGGTGTTTCTTTATAGATTAGACGTCGCTGATTACGATGCTTCTAGTTTCGCGGCGATCTGACGAGAATTAACCGAGATACAGGCAGTTAAAGATTTTGAAATCGGGAACTTTTCCAAAAAAATCAAAGTCAGGAAACGTGACTTTCGTTAGTGTTTCCTTATAAATTAGACGTCGCTGATTACGATGCTTCTAGTTTCGCGGCGATCTGACGAGAATTAACCGAGATACAGGCAGTTAAAGATTTTGAAATCGGGAACTTTTCCAAAAAAATCAAAGTCAGGAAACGTGACTTTCGTTAGTGTTTCCTTATAAATTAGACGTCGCTGATTACCATGCTTCTAGTATCGCGGCGATCTGACGAGAATTAACCGAGATACAGGCAGTTAAAGATTTTGAAATCGGGAACTTTTCCAAAAAAATCAAAGTCAGGAAACGTGACTTTCGTTAGTGTTTCCTTATAAATTAGACGTCGCTGATTACCATGCTTCTAGTATCGCGGCGATCTGACGAGAATTAACCGAGATACAGGCAGTTAAAGATTTTGAAATCGGGAACTTTTCCAAAAAAATCAAAGTCAGGAAACGTGACTTTCGTTAGTGTTTCCTTATAAATTAGACGTCGCTGATTACCATGCTTCTAATATCGCGGCGATCTGACGAGAATTAACCGAGATACAGGCAGTTAAAGATTTTGAAATCGGGAACTTTTCCAAAAAAATCAAAGTCAGGAAACGTGACTTTCGTTAGTGTTTCCTTATAAATTAGACGTCGCTGATTACGATGCTTCTAGTTTCGCGGTGATCTGACGAGAATTAACCGAGATACAGGCAGTTAAAGATTTTGAAATCGGGAACTTTTCCAAAAAAATCAAAGTCAGGAAACGTGACTTTCGTTAGTGTTTCCTTATAAATTAGACGTCGCTGATTACGATGCTTCTAGTTTCGCGGTGATCTGACGAGAATTAACCGAGATACAGGCAGTTAAATATTTTGAAATCGGGAACTTTTCCAAAAAAATCAAAGTCAGGAAACGTGACTTTCGTTAGTGTTTCCTTATAAATTAGACGTCGCTGATTACGATGCTTCTAGTATCGCGGCGATCTGACGAGAATTAACCGAGATACAGGCAGTTAAAGATTTTGAAATCGGGAACTTTTCCAAAAAAATCAAAGTCAGGAAACGTGACTTTCGTTGGTGTTTCTTTATAGATTAGACGTCGCTGATTACGATGCTTTTAGTTTCGCGGCGATCTGACGAGAATTAACCGAGATACAGGCAGTTAAAGATTTTGAAATCGGGAACCTTTCCAAAAAAATCAAAGTCAGGAAACGTGACTTTCGTTGGTGTTTCTTTATAGATTAGACGTCGCTGATTACGATGCTTTTAGTTTCGCGGCGATCTGAGGAGAATTAACCGAGATACAGGCAGTTAAAGATTTTGAAATCGGGAACCTTTCCAAAAAAATCAAAGTCAGGAAACGTGACTTTCGTTGGTGTTTCTTTATAGATTAGACGTCGCTGATTACGATGCTTTTAGTTTCGCGGCGATCTGAGGAGAATTAACCGAGATACAGGCAGTTAAAGATTTTGAAATCGGGAACCTTTCCAAAAAAATCAAAGTCAGGAAACGTGACTTTCGTTGGTGTTTCTTTATAGATTAGACGTCGCTGATTACGATGCTTTTAGTTTCGCGGCGATCTGAGGAGAATTAACCGAGATACAGGCAGTTAAAGATTTTGAAATCGGGAACTTTTCCAAAAAAATCAAAGTCAGGAAACGTGACTTTCGTTAGTGTTTCCTTATAAATTAGACGTCGCTGATTACGATGCTTCTAGTTTCGCGGCGATCTGACGAGAATTAACCGAGATACAGGCAGTTAAAGATTTTGAAATCGGGAACTTTTCCAAAAAAATCAAAGTCAGGAAACGTGACTTTCGTTAGTGTTTCCTTATAAATTAGACGTCGCTGATTACGATGCTTCTAGTTTCGCGGCGATCTGACGAGAATTAACCGAGATACAGGCAGTTAAAGATTTTGAAATCGGGAACTTTTCCAAAAAAATCAAAGTCAGGAAACGTGACTTTCGTTGGTGTTTCTTTATAGATTAGACGTCGCTGATTACGATGCTTTTAGTTTCGCGGCGATCTGAGGAGAATTAACCGAGATACAGGCAGTTAAAGATTTTGAAATCGGGAACTTTTCCAAAAAAATCAAAGTCAGGAAACGTGACTTTCGTTAGTGTTTCCTTATAAATTAGACGTCGCTGATTACGATGCTTCTAGTTTCGCGGCGATCTGACGAGAATTAACCGAGATACAGGCAGTTAAAGATTTTGAAATCGGGAACTTTTCCAAAAAAATCAAAGTCAGGAAACGTGACTTTCGTTAGTGTTTCCTTATAAATTAGACGTCGCTGATTACGATGCTTCTAGTTTCGCGGCGATCTGACGAGAATTAACCGAGATACAGGCAGTTAAAGATTTTGAAATCGGGAACTTTTCCAAAAAAATCAAAGTCAGGAAACGTGACTTTCGTTGGTGTTTCTTTATAGATTAGACGTCGCTGATTACGATGCTTTTAGTTTCGCGGCGATCTGAGGAGAATTAACCGAGATACAGGCAGTTAAAGATTTTGAAATCGGGAACTTTTCCAAAAAAATCAAAGTCAGGAAACGTGACTTTCGTTAGTGTTTCCTTATAAATTAGACGTCGCTGATTACGATGCTTCTAGTTTCGCGGCGATCTGACGAGAATTAACCGAGATACAGGCAGTTAAAGATTTTGAAATCGGGAACTTTTCCAAAAAAATCAAAGTCAGGAAACGTGACTTTCGTTGGTGTTTCTTTATAGATTAGACGTCGCTGATTACGATGCTTTTAGTTTCGCGGCGATCTGAGGAGAATCAACCGAGATACAGGCAGTTAAAGATTTTGAAATCGGGAACCTTTCCAAAAAAATCAAAGTCAGGAAACGTGACTTTCGTTGGTGTTTCTTTATAGATTAGACGTCGCTGATTACGATGCTTTTAGTTTCGCGGCGATCTGAGGAGAATTAACCGAGATACAGGCAGTTAAAGATTTTGAAATCGGGAACCTTTCCAAAAAAATCAAAGTCAGGAAACGTGACTTTCGTTGGTGTTTCTTTATAGATTAGACGTCGCTGATTACGATGCTTTTAGTTTCGCGGCGATCTGAGGAGAATTAACCGAGATACAGGCAGTTAAAGATTTTGAAATCGGGAACCTTTCCAAAAAAATCAAAGTCAGGAAACGTGACTTTCGTTGGTGTTTCTTTATAGATTAGACGTCGCTGATTACGATGCTTTTAGTTTCGCGGCGATCTGAGGAGAATTAACCGAGATACAGGCAGTTAAAGATTTTGAAATCGGGAACCTTTCCAAAAAAATCAAAGTCAGGAAACGTGACTTTCGTTGGTGTTTCTTTATAGATTAGACGTCGCTGATTACGATGCTTTTAGTTTCGCGGCGATCTGAGGAGAATTAACCGAGATACAGGCAGTTAAAGATTTTGAAATCGGGAACTTTTCCAAAAAAATCAAAGTCAGGAAACGTGACTTTCGTTAGTGTTTCCTTATAAATTAGACGTCGCTGATTACGATGCTTCTAGTTTCGCGGCGATCTGACGAGAATTAACCGAGATACAGGCAGTTAAAGATTTTGAAATCGGGAACTTTTCCAAAAAAATCAAAGTCAGGAAACGTGACTTTCGTTAGTGTTTCCTTATAAATTAGACGTCGCTGATTACGATGCTTCTAGTTTCGCGGCGATCTGACGAGAATTAACCGAGATACAGGCAGTTAAAGATTTTGAAATCGGGAACTTTTCCAAAAAAATCAAAGTCAGGAAACGTGACTTTCGTTGGTGTTTCTTTATAGATTAGACGTCGCTGATTACGATGCTTTTAGTTTCGCGGCGATCTGAGGAGAATTAACCGAGATACAGGCAGTTAAAGATTTTGAAATCGGGAACTTTTCCAAAAAAATCAAAGTCAGGAAACGTGACTTTCGTTAGTGTTTCCTTATAAATTAGACGTCGCTGATTACGATGCTTCTAGTTTCGCGGCGATCTGACGAGAATTAACCGAGATACAGGCAGTTAAAGATTTTGAAATCGGGAACTTTTCCAAAAAAATCAAAGTCAGGAAACGTGACTTTCGTTAGTGTTTCCTTATAAATTAGACGTCGCTGATTACGATGCTTCTAGTTTCGCGGCGATCTGACGAGAATTAACCGAGATACAGGCAGTTAAAGATTTTGAAATCGGGAACTTTTCCAAAAAAATCAAAGTCAGGAAACGTGACTTTCGTTGGTGTTTCTTTATAGATTAGACGTCGCTGATTACGATGCTTTTAGTTTCGCGGCGATCTGAGGAGAATTAACCGAGATACAGGCAGTTAAAGATTTTGAAATCGGGAACTTTTCCAAAAAAATCAAAGTCAGGAAACGTGACTTTCGTTAGTGTTTCCTTATAAATTAGACGTCGCTGATTACGATGCTTCTAGTTTCGCGGCGATCTGACGAGAATTAACCGAGATACAGGCAGTTAAAGATTTTGAAATCGGGAACTTTTCCAAAAAAATCAAAGTCAGGAAACGTGACTTTCGTTGGTGTTTCTTTATAGATTAGACGTCGCTGATTACGATGCTTTTAGTTTCGCGGCGATCTGAGGAGAATCAACCGAGATACAGGCAGTTAAAGATTTTGAAATCGGGAACCTTTCCAAAAAAATCAAAGTCAGGAAACGTGACTTTCGTTGGTGTTTCTTTATAGATTAGACGTCGCTGATTACGATGCTTTTAGTTTCGCGGCGATCTGAGGAGAATTAACCGAGATACAGGCAGTTAAAGATTTTGAAATCGGGAACTTTTCCAAAAAAATCAAAGTCAGGAAACGTGACTTTCGTTAGTGTTTCCTTATAAATTAGACGTCGCTGATTACGATGCTTCTAGTTTCGCGGCGATCTGACGAGAATTAACCGAGATACAGGCAGTTAAAAATTTTGAAATCGGGAACTTTTCCAAAAAAATCAAAGTCAGGAAACGTGACTTTCGTTGGTGTTTCTTTATAGATTAGACGTCGCTGATTACGATGCTTTTAGTTTCGCGGCGATCTGACGAGAATTAACCGAGATACAGGCAGTTAAAGATTTTGAAATCGGGAACTTTTCCAAAAAAATCAAAGTCAGGAAACGTGACTTTCGTTAGTGTTTCCTTATAAATTAGACGTCGCTGATTACCATGCTTCTAGTATCGCGGCGATCTGACGAGAATTAACCGAGATACAGGCAGTTAAAGATTTTGAAATCGGGAACTTTTCCAAAAAAATCAAAGTCAGGAAACGTGACTTTCGTTAGTGTTTCCTTATAAATTAGACGTCGCTGATTACGATGCTTCTAGTTTCGCGGTGATCTGACGAGAATTAACCGAGATACAGGCAGTTAAAGATTTTGAAATCGGGAACTTTTCCAAAAAAATCAAAGTCAGGAAACGTGACTTTCGTTAGTGTTTCCTTATAAATTAGACGTCGCTGATTACGATGCTTCTAGTTTCGCGGCGATCTGACGAGAATTAACCGAGATACAGGCAGTTAAAAATTTTGAAATCGGGAACTTTTCCAAAAAAATCAAAGTCAGGAAACGTGACTTTCGTTGGTGTTTCTTTATAGATTAGACGTCGCTGATTACGATGCTTTTAGTTTCGCGGCGATCTGACGAGAATTAACCGAGATACAGGCAGTTAAAGATTTTGAAATCGGGAACTTTTCCAAAAAAATCAAAGTCAGGAAACGTGACTTTCGTTAGTGTTTCCTTATAAATTAGACGTCGCTGATTACCATGCTTCTAGTATCGCGGCGATCTGACGAGAATTAACCGAGATACAGGCAGTTAAAGATTTTGAAATCGGGAACTTTTCCAAAAAAATCAAAGTCAGGAAACGTGACTTTCGTTAGTGTTTCCTTATAAATTAGACGTCGCTGATTACGATGCTTCTAGTTTCGCGGCGATCTGACGAGAATTAACCGAGATACAGGCAGTTAAAAATTTTGAAATCGGGAACTTTTCCAAAAAAATCAAAGTCAGGAAACGTGACTTTCGTTAGTGTTTCCTTATAAATTAGACGTCGCTGATTACCATGCTTCTAGTATCGCGGCGATCTGACGAGAATTAACCGAGATACAGGCAGTTAAAGATTTTGAAATCGGGAACTTTTCCAAAAAAATCAAAGTCAGGAAACGTGACTTTCGTTAGTGTTTCCTTATAAATTAGACGTCGCTGATTACGATGCTTTTAGTTTCGCGGCGATCTGAGGAGAATTAACCGAGATACAGGCAGTTAAAGATTTTGAAATCGGGAACTTTTCCAAAAAAATCAAAGTCAGGAAACGTGACTTTCGTTAGTGTTTCCTTATAAATTAGACGTCGCTGATTACGATGCTTCTAGTATCGCGGCGATCTGACGAGAATTAACCGAGATACAGGCAGTTAAAGATTTTGAAATCGGGAACTTTTCCAAAAAAATCAAAGTCAGGAAACGTGACTTTCGTTAGTGTTTCCTTATAAATTAGACGTCGCTGATTACGATGCTTTTAGTTTCGCGGCGATCTGAGGAGAATTAACCGAGATACAGGCAGTTAAAGATTTTGAAATCGGGAACTTTTCCAAAAAAATCAAAGTCAGGAAACGTGACTTTCGTTAGTGTTTCCTTATAAATTAGACGTCGCTGATTACGATGCTTCTAGTTTCGCGGCGATCTGACGAGAATTAACCGAGATACAGGCAGTTAAAGATTTTGAAATCGGGAACTTTTCCAAAAAAATCAAAGTCAGGAAACGTGACTTTCGTTAGTGTTTCCTTATAAATTAGACGTCGCTGATTACGATGCTTTTAGTTTCGCGGCGATCTGACGAGAATTAACCGAGATACAGGCAGTTAAAGATTTTGAAATCGGGAACTTTTCCAAAAAAATCAAAGTCAGGAAACGTGACTTTCGTTAGTGTTTCCTTATAAATTAGACGTCGCTGATTACCATGCTTCTAGTATCGCGGCGATCTGACGAGAATTAACCGAGATACAGGCAGTTAAAGATTTTGAAATCGGGAACTTTTCCAAAAAAATCAAAGTCAGGAAACGTGACTTTCGTTAGTGTTTCCTTATAAATTAGACGTGGCTGATTACCATGCTTCTAGTTTCGCGGCGATCTGACGAGAATTAACCGAGATACAGGCAGTTAAAGATTTTGAAATCGGGAACTTTTCCAAAAAAATCAAAGTCAGGAAACGTGACTTTCGTTGGTGTTTCCTTATAAATTAGACGTCGCTGATTACGATGCTTTTAGTTTCGCGGCGATCTGAGGAGAATTAACCGAGATACAGGCAGTTAAAGATTTTGAAATCGGGAACTTTTCCAAAAAAATCAAAGTCAGGAAACGTGACTTTCGTTAGTGTTTCCTTATAAATTAGACGTCGCTGATTACGATGCTTCTAGTTTCGCGGCGATCTGACGAGAATTAACCGAGATACAGGCAGTTAAAGATTTTGAAATCGGGAACTTTTCCAAAAAAATCAAAGTCAGGAAACGTGACTTTCGTTAGTGTTTCCTTATAAATTAGACGTCGCTGATTACGATGCTTTTAGTTTCGCGGCGATCTGACGAGAATTAACCGAGATACAGGCAGTTAAAGATTTTGAAATCGGGAACTTTTCCAAAAAAATCAAAGTCAGGAAACGTGACTTTCGTTAGTGTTTCCTTATAAATTAGACGTCGCTGATTACGATGCTTCTAGTTTCGCGGCGATCTGACGAGAATTAACCGAGATACAGGCAGTTAAAGATTTTGAAATCGGGAACTTTTCCAAAAAAATCAAAGTCAGGAAACGTGACTTTCGTTAGTGTTTCCTTATAAATTAGACGTCGCTGATTACGATGCTTTTAGTTTCGCGGCGATCTGACGAGAATTAACCGAGATACAGGCAGTTAAAGATTTTGAAATCGGGAACTTTTCCAAAAAAATCAAAGTCAGGAAACGTGACTTTCGTTAGTGTTTCCTTATAAATTAGACGTCGCTGATTACGATGCTTCTAGTTTCGCGGCGATCTGACGAGAATTAACCGAGATACAGGCAGTTAAATATTTTGAAAACGGTCCAAATCGGGGCCTTTTCCAAAAAAATCAAAGTCAGGAAACGTGACTTTTGTCGGTGTTTCCTTATAGATTAAACGTCGCTGATTACGATGCTTCTAATTTCGCGGCGATCGGACGAGAATTAACCGAGATACAGGCAGTTAAAGATTTTGAAATCGGGAACTTTTCCAAAAAAATCAAAGTCAGGAAACGTGACTTTCGTTAGTGTTTCCTTATAAATTAGACGTCGCTGATTACGATGCTTTTAGTTTCGCGGCGATCTGAGGAGAATTAACCGAGATACAGGCAGTTAAAGATTTTGAAATCGGGAACTTTTCCAAAAAAATCAAAGTCAGGAAACGTGACTTTCGTTGGTGTTTCTTTATAGATTAGACGTCGCTGATTACGATGCTTTTAGTTTCGCGGCGATCTGAGGAGAATTAACCGAGATACAGGCAGTTAAAGATTTTGAAATCGGGAACTTTTCCAAAAAAATCAAAGTCAGGAAACGTGACTTTCGTTAGTGTTTCCTTATAAATTAGACGTCGCTGATTACGATGCTTCTAGTTTCGCGGCGATCTGACGAGAATTAACCGAGATACAGGCAGTTAAAGATTTTGAAATCGGGAACTTTTCCAAAAAAATCAAAGTCAGGAAACGTGACTTTCGTTAGTGTTTCCTTATAAATTAGACGTCGCTGATTACGATGCTTTTAGTTTCGCGGCGATCTGACGAGAATTAACCGAGATACAGGCAGTTAAAGATTTTGAAATCGGGAACTTTTCCAAAAAAATCAAAGTCAGGAAACGTGACTTTCGTTAGTGTTTCCTTATAAATTAGACGTCGCTGATTACGATGCTTCTAGTTTCGCGGCGATCTGACGAGAATTAACCGAGATACAGGCAGTTAAAGATTTTGAAATCGGGAACTTTTCCAAAAAAATCAAAGTCAGGAAACGTGACTTTCGTTAGTGTTTCCTTATAAATTAGACGTCGCTGATTACGATGCTTTTAGTTTCGCGGCGATCTGACGAGAATTAACCGAGATACAGGCAGTTAAAGATTTTGAAATCGGGAACTTTTCCAAAAAAATCAAAGTCAGGAAACGTGACTTTCGTTAGTGTTTCCTTATAAATTAGACGTCGCTGATTACGATGCTTCTAGTTTCGCGGCGATCTGACGAGAATTAACCGAGATACAGGCAGTTAAATATTTTGAAAACGGTCCAAATCGGGGCCTTTTCCAAAAAAATCAAAGTCAGGAAACGTGACTTTTGTCGGTGTTTCCTTATAGATTAAACGTCGCTGATTACGATGCTTCTAATTTCGCGGCGATCGGACGAGAATTAACCGAGAAACAGGCAGTTTCAAATTTTGAAAACGGTCCAAATCGGGAACTTTTCCAAAAAAATCAAAGTCAGGAAACGTGACTTTCGTTAGTGTTTCCTTATAAATTAGACGTCGCTGATTACGATGCTTCTAGTTTCGCGGCGATCTGACGAGAATTAACCGAGATACAGGCAGTTAAAGATTTTGAAATCGGGAACTTTTCCAAAAAAATCAAAGTCAGGAAACGTGACTTTCGTTAGTGTTTCCTTATAAATTAGACGTCGCTGATTACGATGCTTTTAGTTTCGCGGCGATCTGACGAGAATTAACCGAGATACAGGCAGTTAAAGATTTTGAAATCGGGAACTTTTCCAAAAAAATCAAAGTCAGGAAACGTGACTTTCGTTAGTGTTTCCTTATAAATTAGACGTCGCTGATTACCATGCTTCTAGTATCGCGGCGATCTGACGAGAATTAACCGAGATACAGGCAGTTAAAGATTTTGAAATCGGGAACTTTTCCAAAAAAATCAAAGTCAGGAAACGTGACTTTCGTTAGTGTTTCCTTATAAATTAGACGTCGCTGATTACCATGCTTCTAGTTTCGCGGCGATCTGACGAGAATTAACCGAGATACAGGCAGTTAAAGATTTTGAAATCGGGAACTTTTCCAAAAAAATCAAAGTCAGGAAACGTGACTTTCGTTGGTGTTTCCTTATAAATTAGACGTCGCTGATTACGATGCTTTTAGTTTCGCGGCGATCTGAGGAGAATTAACCGAGATACAGGCAGTTAAAGATTTTGAAATCGGGAACTTTTCCAAAAAAATCAAAGTCAGGAAACGTGACTTTCGTTAGTGTTTCCTTATAAATTAGACGTCGCTGATTACGATGCTTCTAGTTTCGCGGCGATCTGACGAGAATTAACCGAGATACAGGCAGTTAAAGATTTTGAAATCGGGAACTTTTCCAAAAAAATCAAAGTCAGGAAACGTGACTTTCGTTAGTGTTTCCTTATAAATTAGACGTCGCTGATTACGATGCTTTTAGTTTCGCGGCGATCTGACGAGAATTAACCGAGATACAGGCAGTTAAAGATTTTGAAATCGGGAACTTTTCCAAAAAAATCAAAGTCAGGAAACGTGACTTTCGTTAGTGTTTCCTTATAAATTAGACGTCGCTGATTACGATGCTTCTAGTTTCGCGGCGATCTGACGAGAATTAACCGAGATACAGGCAGTTAAATATTTTGAAAACGGTCCAAATCGGGGCCTTTTCCAAAAAAATCAAAGTCAGGAAACGTGACTTTTGTCGGTGTTTCCTTATAGATTAAACGTCGCTGATTACGATGCTTCTAATTTCGCGGCGATCGGACGAGAATTAACCGAGATACAGGCAGTTAAAGATTTTGAAATCGGGAACTTTTCCAAAAAAATCAAAGTCAGGAAACGTGACTTTCGTTAGTGTTTCCTTATAAATTAGACGTCGCTGATTACGATGCTTTTAGTTTCGCGGCGATCTGAGGAGAATTAACCGAGATACAGGCAGTTAAAGATTTTGAAATCGGGAACTTTTCCAAAAAAATCAAAGTCAGGAAACGTGACTTTCGTTGGTGTTTCTTTATAGATTAGACGTCGCTGATTACGATGCTTTTAGTTTCGCGGCGATCTGAGGAGAATTAACCGAGATACAGGCAGTTAAAGATTTTGAAATCGGGAACTTTTCCAAAAAAATCAAAGTCAGGAAACGTGACTTTCGTTAGTGTTTCCTTATAAATTAGACGTCGCTGATTACGATGCTTCTAGTTTCGCGGCGATCTGACGAGAATTAACCGAGATACAGGCAGTTAAAGATTTTGAAATCGGGAACTTTTCCAAAAAAATCAAAGTCAGGAAACGTGACTTTCGTTAGTGTTTCCTTATAAATTAGACGTCGCTGATTACGATGCTTTTAGTTTCGCGGCGATCTGACGAGAATTAACCGAGATACAGGCAGTTAAAGATTTTGAAATCGGGAACTTTTCCAAAAAAATCAAAGTCAGGAAACGTGACTTTCGTTAGTGTTTCCTTATAAATTAGACGTCGCTGATTACGATGCTTCTAGTTTCGCGGCGATCTGACGAGAATTAACCGAGATACAGGCAGTTAAAGATTTTGAAATCGGGAACTTTTCCAAAAAAATCAAAGTCAGGAAACGTGACTTTCGTTAGTGTTTCCTTATAAATTAGACGTCGCTGATTACGATGCTTTTAGTTTCGCGGCGATCTGACGAGAATTAACCGAGATACAGGCAGTTAAAGATTTTGAAATCGGGAACTTTTCCAAAAAAATCAAAGTCAGGAAACGTGACTTTCGTTAGTGTTTCCTTATAAATTAGACGTCGCTGATTACGATGCTTCTAGTTTCGCGGCGATCTGACGAGAATTAACCGAGATACAGGCAGTTAAATATTTTGAAAACGGTCCAAATCGGGGCCTTTTCCAAAAAAATCAAAGTCAGGAAACGTGACTTTTGTCGGTGTTTCCTTATAGATTAAACGTCGCTGATTACGATGCTTCTAATTTCGCGGCGATCGGACGAGAATTAACCGAGAAACAGGCAGTTTCAAATTTTGAAAACGGTCCAAATCGGGAACTTTTCCAAAAAAATCAAAGTCAGGAAACGTGACTTTCGTTGGTGGATCTGTATAGATTAGAGGTCGCTGATTACAATGCGCCTAGTTTCACGGCGATAGGACGAGTAGTAATGGAGATAGAGGCAAACTGCGAACAAAATTTAGAAATTCCGCTAGGGGAACATCAGTCGTAACCAAAAGAATGACGTGTGGAAAAATATCTGTAAATACCATTTTATTCCTCATTAGGCAACATTTATTCCGGTCATTTGATTTCTGCAATGGCGCTACAATGTATTATGGTAAAAAGAAAATACAATATACACGCCTCTGCCTCTACCTTCTCCTCGCTTCTTCAACCGGAGGAAAATTTATCAGATGAATTACTTCAAATTATTTCATGCTTCTGGTTGAGTTAAAAACTGTAAATTCCCCTCACCGAGATGATATAAAAGAAGATGAAGTTTATTTAACAGTTCCCAAATAGCTAGAAACTTAGTTCAGAAAAATACTATAACTCCTAATTGCCGTTTCCTAGGGGCTGAAAATAGGGGTGGAGGTTATTTTTGTACGTATCTCAGGTACTTCTAGAGCAATTAGGAACTTTAAACTCCGCACAGTTATAGCTTAGGCCTCCGAGTGGCTCAAAAACATTTAAAAAACCTTGAATTTCATATATAGATGGGCTGGAAAAGGGGACGAAATATGTATAATAGTTACTAAATAGCTAGAAACTGGAAACTTAGTTATAGATTCAGATGATCCAGAAAAATCCACTAATCCCAAATTTTGCTTTCTGATGGGGCGGAAAAAGGAGAGAGTTTAGGTCGGCCTCGGAGCAAAGTCAGGTACATCTGTAATATAAATTGTAATCATCATCTATGTTATAATAAATCGCGAATTTTCCTAATGAACCTTAGTTTACCTAAATTACAGGAATATAGAATAATTACTTTATAATTAATAATACTACCCCTTTTCTTTGCATCAATAATAAAGATTCCCAAATACCATTATATTCGATTCAAAAAGTTCTATTATTATCGAACAAAAATTTATTCACATGTTCCTTTTATTCTTCACTTACAAGGTACAAACGAGTACCCAAAATTTGGAAAATTATTATTATTCATAATACAGGTAATCCATTCACTTCAATTCATCTGAATAAATATTGTTATGCCATAAAATAATTTTTACCCAATGAATTATCGCGGAGGGATCACACAATATAAAATGGAAAGGTTACTACTACAGTCGAAGTTATCGAAGTCATTTCTAAATAAAAGCAGATACACGTGTCTCGATAAACTATTTTATCTCGTTATATATCCAAGCGTCATTTTGAAGGGGCTGTTATATCGCGAAATATTTTTTGTGTGCCTTTTGAACGGATTAATATAGTTCAATGATTATAAACTACAAATTTTCCAATTGAATTTCGCTTTGAATTCTTACTAAAACTATCAGAATCCCACCAAGTGAAAACGAGGCCATTAGGAATTCCAGGGGACCTCTCGTGGCAAATTTGTCCACGTTTCTTGCTAAAATCTGTACAATTTGCTAGAAACGATTAACATGCATAATACGAGTAGTAAAAAAGGTAAATAATACCGATGCTAAGAAAGGAAACGATCCTTCTGAGAACTGGAATGGTTTAAAAATCTCGAACAGTTATAATTTCATCCACCTGGGACTCTCGGAGGAATTTCTTTTCTTGGAACGTTCAGCACTTTTACAAAGAACACTCGAAGGGGTCAACATCCGTTAAAAGAAATATCTATGAAATTAAAATATTAGCAATGAACTTTTCATTTAATTGCATTTAATTATTTTAATTCCTCGGATCCTGCCATTCTCATAGAGAAAATCGAAAAAAATTATGGCTCATTATAGTGATACTAGTGAAATAATATTGATTAGAAGTACCTCGGCTCTAGCTCAAAGGTTGTATTTATAATTTAAACTCATTGGTTTCATAGTATGGAAATGCAATGCATGATTTAAAAATAAGATGATACTGACCAAAAAACTTGTTCTTTTAATACATTTGGCCAGTATAGAACCCTTGTTCCAAATAGGTAATGAACACCCATAAAATCTAGGTGCACGTTATACGTCAGCATAACAACTATAAGAGAACGTTTACCATTTCTCTTATATTTGAGTGGAGAATGTTCCACGACATATTGTAATACCGTCTATTTAAATATGTATAAATCAATTTAATGATAAAATTCGCAATCAAATTATCGTGGCTTTAAAGTTATATTTATGTATTAGTATAAAAATCTGTTGAAAATGGTTGATTTAAGTAGCGAAATTTAAGTACTTACGCAAGCATTGCAGAACATCCAGACTAAAATATCGTGAGGTTTAAACTACTGGTATTTCTAGCTAATTGTAATAATGATAAATACAAACTTAAACAAAAGTGGTACTGAAAGGTAGGCAACGAACTCAAAAAATATTTATGGAAAATTTAAGGGTTATTTACTGTAAACTGAGATCACTGAATTTCGAAATGTTACATAAATAAAAATTTACAAACTTGCATCGAGTAAGAGTATGTACGTAATTAGTTTATTTGAGAACATTTTATTTGTATTTACATCAAATACAATAAAATAAGAACAATTTGTTAAGTAGCACATATATTACATCTGCACCCCACATATCTACAGAATATTATATTTTTATAAATATATGTACGAAATGTAAAGGAAGATTTTCTTTTCTTGCGTTTTATGTGTCTGCAAGTCGAGTTTATACGTATGCATTAAAAACTTTTACATACATATATTTAGTGGATGAGTAATTAAAGCGACATACATACGACCAGTAGCTAAATCCTATACATCAATCAAAATTTTAAGCCTCCATTCATCGATCAATTTCTATGAAAATTCCAAATTTCGTTTTCCTGCTCCTTCATTTGCCAATTTAACCAATAATAAATAAATGCATTTTAAAATTAACCTAATTCATAGTAACATTTAAACTTGAGTCATTATTGAAGATAAACTTTTAATTAACAAGATAAAATGATGTGTCGAAAAAATACGGTTAAAGCCGAGCTTTAATAAACATTTCAATTGAGACAGATTTATACTCTGTCATATGCTGATTATGGGGGTCCGCAAATGATTTCCTGCACACCACTCCAGACTCAATTGTATTAGTAATTTAGATGTATTTTGTGGCACAGGAACTGGTCCCTGTTATCTACTTCTGTTTTCCTAAACTATTTTTAATTCCACATATTGATGGTCATTGTATAGCGTGTCCCAAAAGTCCCGCACCATAGGGATTACAATCAGTTGAGCTGTCTTCTCGTTGCAGCATTGGACAGTGTTGACTACTGAGGAGCGAGTGAAGATTTTCCTTCTTCGTGGATGAGGATTCTTTCATGGATAAGTTGCAGATGAATTCAACGTAGGGCTTCAGAAGAAGCGGAAGGGGTTTTGACGAGGAGATCTGCAAGTCCGAAACG
The DNA here is from genome assembly GCA_963576515.1 of Cryptocephalus primarius. Taxonomy (NCBI): domain Eukaryota; kingdom Metazoa; phylum Arthropoda; class Insecta; order Coleoptera; family Chrysomelidae; genus Cryptocephalus; species Cryptocephalus primarius. Next base: position 7,659,005 of record OY754936.1, read on the forward strand.
ATTATTACTGTATTGATTCGACAGTAACCCTCACTTATTTATCTACAATAAGAAACAAGATACTGATGGCGCTATGCTTTGGTATGGTTTGTGAAAAAACGGAATCGGGTCCTTGATCTACACTTTTTTCATGGAACAGTTAAAGGGGAAAATTAGTTTGAAATCTAAAAAGATGCATTATTGTTTGATTTTGGACTTGCTATGTTTTGGAAAATAAACGAAAACCACCTGCTAGGACGCATCACAACTGTGTGCCAATCTTCAGCGCCTGACTTGGTGACCAGGATTCTATGCCTTATTCTATTATAGTGTTTCAAGTTGATTGAAACTCCTATGGAGGGGGGGGGACACCTCATATAATGTCAAGCGTCAATCCATACGCCAACACGTTACACTGCAAATGAGCGAGAAAGTAGGTGATGTATAGAGGGAGAGAAAGAGAAAGGGGAGCTCTCGCGATTAAGCAACATGTAGAGACACTGTCAACCCCCTATGACAGATATCAAGTCTCTTTAAATGATATACAGCAATTGCTATTAAGATCAATCAATTGGAAGTTTATTATTATTCAACTGATGTGAGAAAATAGCTAGAGACTATCCCTCTTATTCATAAACGCACTTTAACGTTAAAATGGATTTTAGCTTAAAATGCGTTAGAATGTGTTTCACAGATGACTACAGTGTTTTGTTTCATGTATTCTTAACATGGATGTAACTATAGTTACCTTATTGAAACACATTCTAAACGCATTTTAAGCTAAAATCTATTTTAACGTTAAAATACGTTTATGAATAAAATCGTACCGTTTTAAACACTTCAATTGTTATGATCGTGATGTATCAATCAAAACAAGCGTAACAATTCTCTTACACTGTAATTATATTCATGATTGCTGCGATTATCTATAATAATACTTGATGCATACAAAATATACATAAAATCAATTCCTTTAATCAGTGGTATTTAATTGATGCATAAAATAGTTACCGATTGACATTTCAATTGTGGTTGTAATGTATCAATCATAATAGCTAAAGTAAGCATCCCAATTTGCTCACAAAATGGAAATAGGTGAAATAATCACATTTCGATCATCAATCAATGCATGTACTTATCATTTCGTTAAATAGGGCAAATTAATTATTAACTGATGAGATATATGATATAAATATTAAAATATGTGATAACTGGGCTAAAAATAATACGATAAAGCATTTTCAAAATATAAAAATAAGGTACTTCCGAATAATTTCATACGTAATACATTTTCCAGAATTATCTGTCAATGGCAAGGATATTTAAACAATTTTCTACGGATACGATAATAATTTAAAAATTGATTGTTACCGTGTATCGTACTTTTCTTCCATTTTAAATCTTGTTTCATTAATGATGATGATAATGATGAATATATTTAAAGTAATGCATATATAAATTCTTAACACAAACGTTCAATGGATTCATTCAGTAAAATACCCTAAATTATATATTCAAATAAACGTGAAGTAGGGAACTGTTTCCATAATTTTAGAAAGCATAAAATTAAACTGTGTTTTCTGCTCATAACCAAGTTGAGTGTCCTTTCCACAGCAACTCGTTAAATAGAAGCATAAATGTTTTATATACGTGCTGTTGCACTTAATCACTTATTTAGAAGTACAAATCTTGTTTCAATATAACATTTCTTTAAGTTGGCGGTAATGTTATAACACGTTATATATTACGTTCTATAAATAGACAAAACAAAAAAATAATAGTGAAAATTTCAACAACAAGACATTTATCGAATTGTAAATGCATGTTCGAAACACTTTTATTTTACGATTGAAAAATTTTTCACATCTGCTATCAACTGTAATATTGAAAAATACATAACTAACAATGTAAATAATAAACGAATTTCTTAAACAATATTTCATAATATTTCATTGTTCACTAGATTATATTAAGATAGATTATATTATAGAAAAAATGTTTCAAATTAAAGTTACATAGCAATTAACAATGAATTAAATATACAAAGTTAAAAAACGTAGGACCCGTTTTCGAAATAACACAAACACGACAAGAGTAAAGTGTTCTTTGTCCTTAACCCATTTCAGCCAAAATCGCATGGATTGGAGCTTTCAGAGGACCCATCCCAAATGCGAAGTTTGAATGTTTTTACAATTTCTGAGACAAAGTCAACCATATATATACACATATACATGTCATTATATGAGCCCCTCATACGAGAAAGAAAATAATCGTAGGATATGTTACAATCTCGGGGTTGCTGGTCAATCTACTTTCCAATCTGGCGCAATTACAGAGTTGCGTAGCACCTACTGAACAGAGTGGAGTTGAAATGTATAGACAAACCACATGCCTGGAAAAGGGGCCAGGTATGCTAAAGATTTACCCAAGCTCCAGAGAGAGGGTTCAGTGATAGCACTTTCCCTAAACCTGTCTTATTGACAATTGACCACTGAAGGTAGCTGAGATCAGTATAGTGAAAACCACAGGGGTTACCTAGTCTGGTCTTCAGTATTAAAATTTTATAATATTATCAACTATTAATACAGATTGTGGTAATATTTTATATTATTTCTGTTCACTAATATTTCAATATAATAATTAGGGTCAAACTTGCAGCGGTTTCTTACTTTATGAATACACCCCGTAATATGTAGATCTGTAGTATCATTGACAGATATCAAGTTGTCAAGCGAAAATTCTAAGTCAACAAGCCACTGGCAGACTCAATTCCGAAATTCACTGTAATGCCTTGATATCTACAATGGATCATTTCAAAATATTCCTGGTAGGCATTCTAATCACCTTCTACTTGCTGGCTGTACTATACATGATTAATGGCTATCTAGTATTTGAAGTGATATACATGTTTCTTGTAATTTCGTTAGGTTATTACATACACAGGTATTATGAGGAACACTAATTAGTCAAATACATTGAAAGATAGGTAAGAAATTTACTATACTTTTACTTTCTTTCATTCTTTACTTTTAAAAAGACATTTTTTAATTACCCTCTATTTCAGGTACTGGCAGTGTAGGTGTTGCCACTATATCAGATTGCACAAACAAATTATGAATAAAACTTGATTACAACTGGAAATAAATGTTATAAACTATTTTTGTTTTCTTATAATAAAGTCCTGTAATATTTCACATCTAACAATGTGAAGATCTCAGGGACACCGCACGCTCTTCCCTAGTAATTAGCGATATCGATCCCTTCATGACCAAGAAACCCAGGTAAGATAATTACGGCACTGAACTAGAAGAGTAGCTGAAGAAGAGTCTAGTAGCCAACTGCGATTAATGTGAGCATAAGTTCATTCAAAATGACCCCTAGCCTTGTTCACATCATACAGATTAAATTATAACATATCAAAGGTGCCTGTGGAATCATGCAGAGGGGCATATTTATGGGCTATACAAGTACAGCACCAATCCAAGAACCTTAGGTAGTGAGAAATGCTATAGACGGACTGGGGAGCATCGACTGGCTCAAGAATTCAAAGAATAAGAGACCCAGGGTGAGTATCTTGAGATAGGACATCACGGCCATGCCACTACATGGTCTCTGCATTAGAGGCCTGATAGATCGGGCGACAATGTGAGTGGAAGGACCTAGTCAAATATCTCGTTTTCATCACAATGGACATTCTAAATGCAGGAACATCATCTACTTTCCGCAATGCCAAGAGAACTGAGGTGATTGACACCACAGGAATTTCGTTAGTGAAGCGGAGAATGAGGTATGAGCATGAGCTACGCTACATGGAGTACACAAAGGGTCATTAAGGGTCTATAATAGATAATATGTAGCTTTAGGTGGTATGTTTTACAATGAAACGATAATCCCATTCTCTTAATAATTTCATAAAGTTCACCTGTCTGCTACACGCGAAGCAATATTTATAAGATTTTACCTTAACTAAAGTACTAGTAGACATGTCACCATACTTTTACTTCAATTAAGTATTGCATGAACTTTTTTCCAGAAATTTTCTTTTCATTGTGAAAAATCATCAGGTGTCTCACGTTACACATCTTAATGTGGAACTCAACTTATTGTGACTGTTTTCTATAACATAATACTGTAATTTTCTATTACTGAAGTGAATACCAAAGATAAGTATGGTCATAGAAGGGACTAATAAGAATATGTTCTAAGTATCTGAATATTTTTGGGACTCACTAACGTTTATGTTGTGGTTATATTCCCAATGCTATGATTTTATTTTACTAACAATTGAGGTCTGATTTCATATTCATATTATTTAGTAAAGACATTAATAAAAACAAATATTTTGTTGCTCAAAGCGAAAAAAAGATTGTTAGATACCTATTATGAGTCACTACATTTCGTTATTCTTTTTAACACAATGCAATTGAAGCAAAGGTCTACCGAAATATATAATTATTAATGGGACCAATTAAAAATAAATTTAATTACAATGTTATGGAAAGGGAGAACTAACAGATATTTCAGTTTTAAAAAAAGCATGATTTTTATGTAACATCACTTTAAATTTAGACCAATGTAATCAACAATAAGTATTGAAAAATACATTGAATGTTGTAACAGAATTTAAAGATTAATGAGAATATCTTCCAGTACTATTCAAATTATTGGATTGAATTTGAATTATACAAGAGGTTGTAGAAAAGTGTCATTTCCTCTGAAAATTTGCCTTCTTCAAAAATAATATCTGAGAAAGATGCCGTCGAATTAAGTATTACCACGTACCTGACAGAAAACCAAATCTTCCAAAAATGTCTTCATTTCATTTTAAATAAAACTAATAAACTAGCTTTCCAAAGGATACCACAAACCACACAAGGCACAACGGCACAAGCAACGACGGAAGGAATTTGACAATTTTGAAGTTCGAAAATAGCATAGAACATCATCTCGTCGCATTGATTTTTTCTTTGAGCTAAAGTAAAAAATAGGTGAGAAAATGTCAGACTAAAATGTACTTGCTATGAATGTTATTTTAAGTTGCAATGTCAGAATAGGTTAAAGAAATTACATGGAATAACTGGCATAAAACGCGCCTATCAACTTCTCAGGTTCTTTAACCGTCATACCGCACCATCTCTCATGAAGCTATAACGAAACAATGCATAATATACCTATGAAACACAATAATCATTGAACATCAAATTGAACGCAGAACCTATACTATGCACATACCTTCGTCCAAGAACCAGTTCAATACTTCAGATAACCAATGAGGTTATAGATATTTTGTATGTAGCAACATTAAAATTAGACCGGTATCGTTTGTATTAAATATAACTAGTATATTACCTTTTCAAAGTGTTGGTTATCATCCACATATTGTTATTTATGGCGTTAAATTAATTTTCATTTTAATTTCAAATCATTGTGTACGGATCGATAGAGGTCGCTTCGATTGTTTGTTTGGAAGTGTCCTATATCATATATCTTCACGATATATATTTTGTTTGCCTTGCATGTGTGAATGGTATTGGCTTCTCTTTTTAAATGAAAGTGAATATATTACTGAATCGTTATAAATAATTAAGAATTCGTTGACAAATGTGAATGTTTGGGGACGGTGTGCCGGTTTAACAACAAGAAGCTGCATAACTGTCAGTTTTCGGGCAATATTTGGCTTGATTTGACGTATAACGTATAATGTAGGAACTTGTTTATGATATTGACCGAATTCAATATATAGGAGTCTCCTGAGGAATGCGAGGAACAGTGATTTTTTCTAAACTTTCCTCTCTTTATGAAAAGTAATGAAATGTAATAGTTCCATAGACATGTAGAAACACCATTTTGTTTTAAAAACTGATGCCCTAAATAAAGTAAAATACTTAAATGTGAAATCTTTGCAAAATGTATGCAAAAGGAAAAGGATCCACAGTGCCCTCTGATGCACAGGCTAGGGAAAAGTAAGTTACCTTTTTTCATTAACTTTCAAAATAATGCTTAGTATTTATCAGCATACCACAATATAACAATGGTACCAAACTAGTTTTTCAGGTGCACCCTTTTCAGAGTTATTAAATATTTACTGTGTGTAAGAAAAATTCTTGGATTTCAAAATTTAATCAAAACATATTTATCAAGTGAACTTGCTAAGCTGAACTTCGTTCATATTTATCTGCTGAAATGGTAGAAACAGGTTTATTCACCCAATATTGTAACATATACCTCCTTTTAATACCTCTACTAATAATCAAAAGGTGTCCCATCAATAAGTATTTTAATATAGTTATATAGACGTACTATTGTATTGTTTTTAATTGAACATTTGACAATATCTTGTTTTGTCGAGGGAGGCGTTTAAGTAGGCCATTACTTTTGGGGTGTATTCTACTCATTAAACTTAATAACAATGTTAACAAGTACATATAGGTATTCACGAATTAATTATCTTTAAAAGACATCTTATGTTTGGTATTAAGTATTGAATAATAATTAAATGTCTTTATTAGTTCGTAATACACAAACATATATAACAAACCAGAGACTAAGTCTACCTTATGCTATTTAATTTCACTTCAGGGGTATGTAATAACTGTTGAATCATAGTGTGCTAACTTAAATACAAGATGTATTAATACTTGAGTTTTGACAAAAGACATATTTGGACATGAACTTTTTGTTAAAAAAATCCTTCCAAAATATTTTAGATTACTTATGAAACAACCTGTATATAAAGTGTCGCCAGAATTAATCTCTTCATGGGCTCAAACTTCTTTATTGTCCTACTGGGGGAAAACACCGCAAATGCTATAGATGTCTATTATGAATTTAAAATTGTATCGCGATCACAATTCACAAAAAATGAATCTAGTAACCCTGCATTTATATTTAAAAGCATGTGAAAACTGAATATCCCAAAGGTGATACCTTTTATTTTTACATTCACTCTAGTCCGTGCTCATGACTTTGGGTCAATGCCGAAGTAATGAAATGTAGTATCGAAACATTTTCTATTGAAACAACTCGAACTGTGTGGCTACAAATAGATGGCCGTCCCACTCACGATGCTTTATTAGTTCAGACTTGACTTCATCAGAAGTTTGGACATTTTTGAATATGATGTAATGCACTCATTGCTTGGCCAGTGATTTGAAAATAATTCTGTGATGGTTTTCTACTTACTACTTATATCTTTGTAAATTTACAAAGTCCAAATTTTTGATTATTATATCTTTTGTGTCTCTGATATTAATCTACCTGAATTATCACATTAATTTAAGAATTTTCCACTTCAAACCATTCAGCTTCTTATTACCTCATTGAACTTTGGTAGGGAGAAGGGAGTTGAAAACACTCTTATTTGAACCTAGTATTGAAACAGATGTCTTGAAACTAGTTCACGACAAGACAAATCCAAATTCTTTGAAACTTTAATATTTCTAACAAGCATGGTTATTGACTTATTTAATTCTCTACCTAAAACAGCAAGTTAATTCAATTTTATGAAATTTTTGAGGTAGGTTTTGTTTCTTGCAAATTAGTAGTTATTTAAATATACAATACTAATATTTTTTAATAAGAATTATCTTATTTGAATCTTCACAACTCTCATTCAGGATAGCTTATAGGGTAACAATATTGTTTACTACATATATGCAGGTGTATATTTAGATAAAAACATGTACTATGTCTTTTTTTAAGATTTTTGGCTCCAGAAGAACAAATTAGAGCAAATAATTTTTATTCCTTCTGAAATCCCATTAATGATCCCTTATAATCTTCTGGAAAATTTTATCGCCAATTCTAAGACCCCATGTTCACATGAATAAAAAGATGGGACAAAATTATTAAATCAAATAAAATACAAGATGCTGAGAATGAACCAACCACAGAAGGCTTGAACAATAGATAGTTATTAATTATTCATGCATGTGAATAATGGATTGCAGTACTTTTTTATCTAGAGATTTTAATTTTAAAATTGTTTATTTTATATTATTTTGCTTTACTTTTATATTAATATTCACAAATTAAATATCTGATCAGAACACTTGACAACAATTAGTATCAATTTTAAGCTGTTTTATGTTGTTAACTGAAGAAATATGTAACTTTATTTCAAACAGATAAAAGATAAGTTTATTCCTCGGTTTATAACTTGTGCAACATAAATTTTGATTGGGTATTTCATGTTTTTTATTCAAAGTTCATAATCAAATCCTGATTGATTGTGATTCTCAATGGTTATAGCAGTACAGTTCCTTTCTCATTACTTGCATTTTCATCCAGCGCTAACCATTTCACAAAACAATTTATTTATTTATCTATTTCAACCACATATGAAAATAATGTGAAAATCTTGAAGACTCCCATTTGCATCTACCTGCAGAATAAGCTTATTCCACGTATTTTAATAAGATAAGGGCTAGTTATATAATAATAATTGATAGTCTGTGATGTTCAGTACATTCCTTGTAGCTTCCACATTTTTATTTAAAAGTAAGTTGTAAGTCACATAGTATCACATTGGTATTTGATGCAATTGAGAGCTGTGGTGACTCAGGGTGACCAACTTAAGGTTAACTCTTGCGACTTTGTTAAATTTCCATCTTTTTATGTCTTGAATAAATATTTTCGTAGTGCTGTTGCCCTTTATCGAGTGAAGCCTGTTTATTAACCTACATATAACGTAAACAAACCTTTTGTTATATGTTGTAATACATTTTCAGTTGTTATTTCCTATTGAACACGATCAGGGCCTCAGATAAGGGAGGATTCAAGGTACCTCACTAGCCCCCCCCACATAGCAACATAAACAGGTCGTCCCTCATTGTTTTATAAAATATTTAGAAACAGCACTCACCATTGTAAAGGGTTTTTCCTGTCAACTCTCCATTATGAAAGCCTGGCTATGGCGCTGAAAACAGATATTTTTTGTAATATTTTCATACTCCTGTAGCTTGTATAAATAGACTTTTTAGTACTTATGTATTAATGTTTGTATCTGACATTAATTGTTTTGAATAGATGTAAACAGTATCGAACTGTGATTACTATAATACAAATCCAGAATCACCTACTGTTTAAGTTAGACCATTTCATAACACTCGCACTTTTTTGTTTCAATTTTCTTCAAGGTTTCTCACTTGGTATAGAGTTGAATAATTTTACAAATTTCAGAACGATTTAAATGGTGAAAATGTTCGTATAGTTTAAAAAACGGGTTTGTTTCCTTTGAATTTCTATTTTTAATCTTTAAAAACCCTGTAATCAAAAAATTGGTAGTAATTTACATTAGTTGTGCAATAGACGCAGTATCAAACAAATAATGAATAATTTTTGAACAAATTGTCACCAGTTATAACCATTAGGTGTTACGATGATTCAATATTTATATAAGCCATATATCAACACATGTTTCCCCGCAATGCACATCTAAGGTGAATTTCACGTCGCGTTTTATTTGTGACAGCTATCGATTTTCTTACCCTAAATTGCATGCTAAAAATTTTAATGTTCTAAAATACTTAATAGTCATAATTTATTTATAGATTGGCATTATATGTCTATGAATATCTACTTCATGTTGGTGCACAAAAGGCCGCACAAACTTTTTTATCAGAGGTATGTTTGTGTTTAACTAGAAGCTTTGAAATTTTATTGAACATTTTACAGATCCGATGGGAAAAAAATATAACCTTAGGAGAACCACCAGGATTTCTACATTCATGGTGGTGGTAAGTTCTTTATAATTATATAAGAAATGTTATGGTACAACGTTCACTTTTAGTGTATTTTGGGATTTGTACTGTGCTGCTCCGGAAAGAAGGGATACTTGTGAACACTCCTCTGAGGCTAAAGCTTTCCATGATTATGTACATAAATTCGTATTTTGTTAATAAACACCTTTCTAATCTGTTACTTTTTAGGGTTTTGTAAATTCGGGATATGGAGTTAATGGGATTGCACACGTAAGTGAATAAGGCTATAGTTACAGTTAAAACTTGATAATTCAAATCGGTTATGACCAGACTAAATTTGGGTATAGTCAATCACTATTCTGTGTTCTGAAATCCAGAAAATTTAAGAAAATACAGTTTAGTATTTTATTTTTACTTATTTACAGTTAATGAGTATATTTATGTTCTAAGCATTTTTGGCTCATTAAAAATATTTTAACGTTGTTTTTGCGAATGCAGTTCAGATATTTTTTTGTGAGCGACTGTCTTATTGTCGTCGACAATTGTTTTTTGATTTTTCATACAGAATTTCATGAAACTGATATCAGAATTATCGAGTTTCACTGTATTTAGAAAAACTATAGATTTTTTGATTAATCAACAAAAAAATTCAGAATGCTGGTCCAGCTCCAAGTCCACTGGCTCAGATGCCACCAGCTGATGGAATGCCAAGTGGTCCAATTCCACCAGGATTTTTTCCAGTAAGTTACTTTTATTATTTACCGTTGGGGTGCACGTGAATTATATAACGGAGTTGAGGGAGGAAGGAGTCCAGCCAGGCATTACAGTACTGGTACATTGAGAATCCGTTTATAGACGATCATATAGGATTTACAGCATGTTATATGAATGGATTTTAACCACACTTTCATGTTTACATTAAAAAGTGACTTTTTATTGGGAACAACCAAAACTTTTTCCTGGATATAAACCCAAAACGTCACCTAAAGCTGCTATTATGTAATGAAATGAGTATGGTTCCAGTCAGGGTCAAAATTTGGAGAATTTTACATTATGTTGTGACTAAATAAACTCTGAAAAATTGCTAGTCTTAACAGTTATTAGATTAGCTATTATTACAATACATGTTTGTTTTTCAGAATTCGACGTTGCGCCCTTCTCCGCCAACTCACCCTTCAAGTCAGCCTTCACCTCATTCGCAGCCTCCTCCTCCTCATTCACAAATCATGTCATCGCAACCATTTATGGGGCCCAGATATCCAGCAGGTCCGAGACCCGGAGTTAGAATGCCCCAAATTGGAAGCGATTTCAATGGTGTATGTATTTATTACTTTATACTAATAATTACTTTATAATACTTACTTTATAATAATTTTTACATTTAATGTTCGTTTTCTCATCAAAACAATTATTTAAAGCCTCCAGGCCAGCCCCTGATGCCCAATAATATGGATCCTACTCGGCAAGGTAATTTGTTTTAGTTTTAAATATTGAGAGACTGTAATACATTTTCCAGTTTGACAATAGTACTTAGGGTGAGGCATTAATACTTTATTCTCAGTAGCCCACGAAAGTTATCTAATTATTAGCAAACTGATTATGTGATATATTTTCGTTGTTATATATCTGGAATTGTTTTTTGAGTCTTAAAGCAGTACATACAGGTTAGAAAAGTAAATCTTTCGAAATAGGGAAAATTCTGAAATTGCAAACTACACGAAACGATCGTGTCACCGATTCATATGGTGTTGCTAATACAAATATGAAGATCCATTTGTCCGTTGATAATTCTCCTGCCAATTTCATAACTTAAGAACTTATGAATGTTTCAGATAGCTATAATTGTATAAATACTATTAATATCAGGTTATAAATAACATACTGATTGTGTTCATTCCTTAGGAATTTTATAAATAATAAACATGACTTAAAATTATTTAGAATTGACGATTTTGTAAATTAATTTAATATTTATTTTATTCACATTGTTTTTACCATGTGATTATTTTTTTGGCCCTTGCCATACGCTAGTACAGTAGTCCATTTGTTTATACCAAATTAGTTCATAGTTTTAGTAGAAAATTTTATTCTGGAGGCATTTAATATAAATATAATCCATATAAAAACTTGCCACGAATCACAACTTTAATGCCATTAGCAAAACTGGATCTAAATGTACTATTTTAAAATGTAATGTAAATTAAGATGAGGTATTGTTTATTTAAGTGAAGTTATAACACGTGCGAAATGTTAAAAAGTCGTGTTAATTTCAATAGAATTTAATAAAAGACAATAAAGTTGAACAACGTATTTCAATCGTTCATATGTTTGTTAACTTGAATTTGTCATCCCATAATGTACGATATATTTGAAATTATGAATTAAACTTAAAAATATGTTCTAGTTAAGTAAACTATTTTCCAAATTAATTTTCATCTCTGAAGAAAAAAGAACGTAGGCTTCACATGAAATGTGAATAGCCAACAGAAATACTTCCGTACAATGATCATACATAAATTCATTCCATATAATGATGAAGTACAATGATGAATGCTGTACATTACATTCTTTGAGCTGCGATGATGAATTTCAGGCTCGCTTCATTGCTTTCTTTAAAATTAAAATTGATAAGGTGTCGGTAGCATTTTCTATTTATTATAGTGATGCTGTCATGCTTGTAATTTATGCTTCCATAACAATATAATGTTGGTATTTAACGTGAATATCCTTCTTTAAAAAAATACAGAAGTAATAAATGGCAAGTTTTATTATTGAATGAGATTAAGTAAGAGATAATAAGCAGTAATTTGAAATTTGCATTACTTCAGTATCTTTTTACCATCAATCCATATTCAATTCTAGGGCATGTTCAATATAAATAACTGAAAAGCATTTCAATAAAAGAAAACTTAGATTGGTGTGAAAGGTATTTGAAGGTATCACGTTTTTTAGGCATGACATTTGATACAAAATAAGAAAACGCAAGAAGAGACCTGAACAACTTCATGGCAGTAAATATTCATATTGATCTAACACCAATAAAAATCGAATAATTGAATTCTAAGCCAGAGGCTTCCGATTTTAAAATATTTTTAAATGAACTGAAAGTTCTTCGAATCCTAAGCTAATCTTGTTTACTTGAACTGTGCCTTTTGATTTTTATCAGTATATACCTCTTGTAATGCATCTATTTCTGTCTCCAGGTGAAGGCGGAGAATTTGTAGGTTGGCAAGGTAGGCAATGCGCTCCTTCACCATATCTTATATGCATTATTCACATAATAATGTAGTTCTTCCGCTTGCTTTGCTTTAACCGCATCACTCAATATAAAGGAATTTCGATTGTTTATCAGATTGGTGAAGAAATGTCAATAGAAGTAAAATTCGATTTAAATAAAATAATACCATAACAATTTATAAATCGTTTATGACCTTTTCTTTCTGAAAAACAATATAATTCCATTGGCTAGCATGTGGTGTTGTTAATGCTATATTTCATAATTAATCATTCGACTAATCATTAATATCATTAATCTACTAGGTCCGTCAACTGCAATGAACAGAATGAATCCACCGAGAGGTCCTAACATTGGCCCACTGCCTGGTACTTATGGCCCTGGCTTAAGGGGGCCACCTCCAAATAGTAATCTTGGACCTAGCGGTCCAATGCCACCCATGACTATGACAGGACCTGGTGGAAGGCCACAGTGGCAACCGAACACGTCAACAGTAAGTGTCTGGCATGCCAGCTTTGAATAAATATGAAACTTTTGTTTATTGTCACTTTATTATCATTGTTTTTTAAATGTTTATCTACCTACTAAAATCGTACTTTTCCAATAATTCCTTTGAATAACGACCAATTTATATGTGATTTTCATTGGAAAACTTAAAAAACAGTATAAAATGAGCGAAATTTAAAAAATGAACCAGCATATTTGAGTACTCTATCTAGATATGAGTTTGTAACCTCCATCTGAAACATAATTAGATACATATGTAATTATGTATCCACTTATTGTTCAAAAATATTAAAAAATAAGCTTAGAAATGAAAAATACGATATGTATTTCACTCGGGAATTATTTTCCTCTGACGAATTTGGCGGTATATTTCAATTTTTACAGGCGAATTTTGTCAGAACTGAACTGTCCGAATATTTTTTCATTTCGCTCGCCTCGAGCTTTTCTCTTCTTATTTAATGTGGAGTTATGAGCATATGATTTTGATATAGTTTTTTACATCATAATTTGGTAGATATTCCCCATACAATGTGTAAAATAAACTTTTAGTTTAATAAAATTGTTCACTATATTTTTCAAAATAAAATATATTTAAAATAAAAGTTACAAATGTGAAGATGTTTTTTTACTTTTCTGAGATATATATTTCATAAAAAGTATTATCAGCAAGTACATCATTTTTTAAGAATCCAATCATAATTCTATTGCAAATAATGTATGATCGTGGTCCGTTAAGTTTTTGATTTCCTATGTTTCGTCCACATTTGTGGTAGACTTCTTCAGAATAGGAGAGGGAGTAAGATTATTAGTCTTCTATGCTGATGACTCCGTGACTACTTTTTATGCAGGACTGTTCGACTTATTGCAAAAGCTGGTGTCATTTGTTTTTTCACAAGGTGAATTTGTATCCCTGGAACTTGTAAGTCTGATGGATAATGGTAATTAATCGAGGATACTATGATTTGCAGTTAAATTAGTGGTTCTGTTTTTGTTTTTGGAAGTAAGGGTGTCAAGGTAGTAATTTTTCTCATTGTTTCTTCATTTCTATTAACACTGTTGATGTGATTGTGTATCTATGATTTCTTGCAATCTGTTCAAAAAATATTGTGTCAAGAATTTCGTTTTGTTTGCAATTGTATCCTCTGTCCTCTGTCTTTTGGACCTCTTCAGTTTTATTTGAAGTTTCTTGTAGGTTGTGAAATACTTTTTCTGCATTTCTCTGTCAATCCTGTCCGTGATTTTACTTATGTATAACGGGAGTACTACGCATATGTCTGGATGCCTTATAATTTCTAATCTGTCAAATTCTAACCCTAGTACTTCTTGCACTTCAAAACATAGACATAAATAACTGTCTTAAAATCCACTTTAACTCCTCTATGTTCAGAAAGGTACTTTCAATTTTTCCTTCAAGATTCTGCACTTTCTTTCTGTAGAACTAATTATGCTGATGTCTCAATAATTGCTCTCATTGAATGTGGTGATATAACTAATGTAAGCTAGTCCTCAATCGTCAGATGTGATTTCCATCTAGTTTTTAAATTTCGTATAACTGTAATGAGTTCTATATTTTGCTTTATTTCTTGAGAATTATCGTTTAGCAGTTCAGTGAATTCCAATTTATTTTCTGTTAGTAACTGTTGGTAACCTTGTTCCAGCTATCTCATTTTTATGAATGTCACATTTGTATTTTCTCGCGTTTCTGTTACCCTTAATTAATGTATATACAAATCAGTCTATTTAGTTATTCCGATTTTTGGAAGTAATGTCTTTAAAAGTTTCAGGTAGATCAATTAATGTAATTATTTGGTTGACATCCATTAATGTTTTTTAAAAAAGTAGTATATCTGGATGGGGTACATAAACATTACGATAAAATTTACTGTGATTCCCAATCATTGGTAGTATTTTCCGTACTAACAGTACTAGATGCCCATAAATGTGGAGGAAAATCAACAGTATCCATGTCGCTTAATATTCTAAAGGTTTGAAATATTCTAGATGCCATTGTCATGTTTAACACATTCAAATCTAGTTAAGACAATTGGTTTGTTATGATCAATAACCATTTACTTAAATATTATATATTTGCCCTTAGTATGAGATATCTGGTAATCTGCTTAAGTCTTCTTTAGTTATAGCTTGAGCTGTGTAGCATGACCTGTGAGATGTGGCGCAAACGACAGCCAGACGAGAGATCGATACTATAAACATAAACAAAATAACACTAGAAATTAAAAAAGAAAAAACCAATGCTTTGTTGCTCGAGCAATACAATAATTCTTATTGATGTTAAGCTTTATTTTACCTCTATCCCTAATTTTTTTAATAACAAAAGTTTTAACTTGGTGGTATTGGAAATTTTTCGATTCATTAATCAAGAATGTTTGACTTCTAAAATCGATCACAAATTAAAAAATCAAGCTTCTATTAGAAATACTATGAATAACAATATCGTGAACGGCGCTTTGAAGGGTAGCTTCAGGGGTAGCTTCAGGTGACTGATGAGACGACATACTTATATGGTTTTAACATGCATTCGGATTTCCCTCTTACTATTATGAATTCCCAGTGTTCCATTGTACGGTTTACATGTGGCATATAAAATTATTTGTGATGTTATAAGTTTGGTGTAAATTCTGATGGAATTTTTTTTCGGGGGAGAATCGCCATTACCTTTAGTATCCGTTAATTATGTTCAGGGTAATCATGCAAATAAGAGGACGATGGAATTCTAAACAGGTAGGTTACACCAGTGAATTTTTTACATAAAAACCACAGATGTATCAGTCACAAATCTTGTTGTTTTATTATTAGATGAGATTATTATTATTATAGATTGTTAAATTAGCTTTAGGTGGATATTTCATTAAACGAACTGCCTTTTAGATTAATTGCCTCCCACTCACTAAATCACTGTAAAAAAATCTTGTATCTCGTAGTGTCTGCTCAAATGATACCACGGCTCATAAAATCAGTGGGTTCATCAGCCAGCTTTCACGCTATGTTTCGGTCTATTTGGATCTCGTCATGTATACTTAAGAAAACAAGATATAAATTGGGTTTCAAACTTTAATTAAGTGCCTAATGAATATAAACAAGTTGTTTTTTTTTACTTTGTTCTTACTTCATGGGTCATGGCGCTGTTTTTAGACTTCTGGAAACTAAATATGAAGTCAACTTTGGTGAAGTCAAGGGATGTAATTACAGTTAACTGCACAATAAGACAATTGGTACATATAGAAAAATGGCGCTTTTGTTTAATATACCTTTAAAACGCATTGTTCGCTGGTACAGGAAAGCTATAGTCGGTATGGATTCGTGCGCATGACTTTCGTTTGTATGTGCTACAAAACGTTATCAGTCGAAAAAAATTGTTCACATAACACTTTCTGCTTATTTTAGAAATAATTTTTGTCAAATTGAAATCGAAAATGGTACACGTGCGCGGTGTTTAAAAAGTGCAAAAATATGCGTTATTTGTTTTAAATGCAATTTCTATTAATACTTAATTCACAACTTTCATCTTGTTGATAGACACAATCATCGTTGTTGGTGTTACTGTGACACTTATTGTTGACTCTAGAAAACAATTAAACATGGTCATTGTCAGCAAATAAAACGTTTTAAATACTAGGAAGATTGGAAATCTACAGAAAGAAACAGAGAACAAGTGATATATATTTTAAAAAGGTATAAGGATATATTATTCTTCAGTGATTAACCACATTTTGACTTTCGTCATTTAAATGGTATTGATTAGATTTAAGGTAGGTATACCAATGTTATCCAGTCAATTTTAAATTTTGGACATACCAAGTGGGTGCTAGGGTACATTGGCTTTGTAAAACTCTTTTATTCTATTCCCAAGTTCTATTTTATGTGAGCTATCTAGCCTTGCATATAAAATTAATACCAGATATTTCACTTTCTTGGCGTTTAATGATGTATCATTTATTTTGATGGTACATATCGTTTCGTTTTATCTGTGATGATATGGTGTACAGCTTTATTTTGTCTTTTCGCCCGGTTATTAATAGATGTCTGCAGTTTATTTGCTGCTGCTTCATAATTCTCATCTGCCACATCCTCGGCAGATATGATAATAGTTTAATGGAACATTACTAGTGTATGTCCTAACACACCCTTAGCCCTCAAATTCACTCTTACATTAATTTGACTTAAGTTGAAGTAAGCATCGTCTTGCTTACATTTGAATACTTGTATACGACTCTTGACTCCGGTAACTGCGGATATTATTTGAGTAGACCGTTGTTCATTTTATACCCGAGGCCTTCGGGCCAAACTGAATTAAAAAGCTATGCAACATATAAATATAAGATACTTTTTTTAATAACTCAGAATCTGTGCTTGTGCCATGTCGTGTGAGACACTTTTGAATAATATTTGCCACGGAAATACGTGCCTATAATGACGTTTCACGCGTTCCCATTTATTGCGTCATTACGACAATCTATCATTGTTTAATTGTTATTATTTTGTTGATATGCAACAATTAGATCAGAATATTAAAGAAATGACATTGCAAAATTAATCTTCAATTCAATAACTTATTTTCAGCCAATGAATTACTCGTCATCATCTCCAGGAAATTATGGTGGTCCTCCAGGTTCAGCTGGCCCGGCTGGTCCTGGCACACCAATAATGCCGAGTCCTCAAGATTCGAGTAATTCAGGCGGAGAAAATATGTATACTCTAATGAAGCCGGCTGTTGGTGGTAACATGCCTGGTGATTTCCAAATAGGTGGGGGACCAGATGGATCAGGTGCAATGGGCCCGATGGGTCCTAATACAATAGGGCCGGTTTTAAATGGTGATGGGATAGACGGGATGAAAAATTCTCCTGCTAATGGTGGTCCAGGAACACCTAGGGAGGACAGCGGAAGCGGAATGGGGGATTATAACATTGGATTCGGTGGTCCTGGTGAAAACGTGAGTAACATTGGTGGCTAGTGCTTTTGCTTACGGGGGTTCCACTAAAATATCTTAATTAGTTATCTTTACTGGAATAGTATTTGCTTTCTATATTAATTTAGATTATGGGAATATTTGATATATCTGAAATAATCATGCATCAACGTTTTTAAGATGGAGTAAATTATTTATTTCATTACGCAATTTGCAATAGAGTTTACATAAATAATAGTGAGTTATGGAGGTTTAAAAGCATCTGTGAGAAGTTCACAACGAAGAACGATTGCCCTATACGTGGATACATTGAAACATTACTCAATGTGAATAATCAAAAAAAAAACGAGGAACAAAATTATTTGTCATAAATCCATGTGTGACCGAAAGAACAAAAAATGACATTTTAATAAACAAGAAATATTTGTATCATGAAATATTTTGTACAAAGATAATAAATATGAGATTGCAATCTAGCTGTCACACCTTTCTCTTACTTTCTTAAACGCATGGTATAGAATGTTCCCAGGCAATGGGGTATATTTTATTAGCAATTCTTAGCGCAAAAAGTTGTTAGGCAAAAAAAGAGAGGGTGAATATTTCTGGCATGAATAGTTTTAGACTATTTTTCCCTCTCACTAACACCTACTTTACTTGGAGCGAAAAATATAAAAATTCCAAAACAATCGGACAGAAATCATCTCAGAATGTGGTCTATTGTTCCGTCGGAGTAATTTGAGTGTCGCTAAGAAATATTCGCCCTTATCCTTCAAAATCGTTGTAATAACGAGTAGATCTCATAATTCGACGTAATAATCACAAAATTGCCACGTTTTACACCTTCACTATGTGATTCCAAAAATGTGATAAATTACTATTTATTACTTTAATTATTGTCTAAAATAGGCTGTAATAGGCCAATTTTACATCCTTTTGAAAAATTTAATTTGAATTATAATTTTTTGAAACTTTCCTATCATGTTTCCGTCGATTTTCTAAAAATGGACATGATGTTTTCTAAACGTTATACAATTAAAATGGTTTTTAATGCCCTGTCTTCTTTTATTCTGCTTAGGAACCTCCTTAACATCACTTACAGTTTATTTGAGGAACTTATTATTTTATGGTATTTTGTATTTAAATATGGCCATATTGAAATTGATAGAGCTGTAGAAGTAAATTTGGGTTGTAGTAAATGTGAAATTTGATATTGTATGCCACATATATTCTGTGCTGAAATGCTTGTTTTGAATATTCTATTAGCTTTTTACCATATCTAAAACTAATCACAAAATGCTTAAATTGTAGAAGTATTTCGAGTGAAAGTGTATTGTTTTATTTTAGAGTAATTCTAGAATCTTCGTGGTGGGACCCCTATGCTTGTAGATTGACACTTACCCACTAAACAATCGCTTTCCTTGCAGGATCAAACGGAATCAGCTGCTATTTTGAAAATAAAAGAAAGCATGCAAGAAGAGGCCAAGAGGTTTGAGAAAGACTCCGATCATCCTGAGTATTTCATGCAATAACTCCCTCGCCTTACCTCTTTGGCTGGTGGACGCCTCTTTTTTTTAATCTGTACTAACATGGGCGGTGGTGTGCTCAATATTCAGCTCTATCTCAAGTCAGTAAGACGTTGCTAGTCATGAGTATTCTGTTCTGTTTGCAGATATTCCTGTGACGCTAAGCTGAGAAAGAGCCGCCTTTTGGACAAGCCGTGTCGTTTTCTTCTTCAAATATCAACTGTTCAAGTGCTGCTGTCCACCAGCCTGGACTAGGTTGGATATAATCACGCTGTTTCATGTTTTATTATATTACTGGCATGTATGTGCATTCCTTTGCAGAATAGATTAAAATATATAACTCCAGTGTAAATCAAAAGAAGACACTCTTATTTCAAAATATATATATACAATTTTTTATTACATATATTTGAATAAATTAAGGGGAAATGTATCTAATCTATTCTGGCGTCTTTATTTTTTTAAAACTTTATGTACATGCAATAGTGCAAAAATTCCTTTATTTTTTTTTATTGTAATATATTATTTATGTTCCTGTCCTAATTCTTGTACCTTAAAATATCCCTAGTTTCAAAATGTTGAATTGACCTTTTAGAATAAGGAATCTTATAAATTTGTCTCTTATCATATACACCTAAATGATTTAGCATATTAATTTTATAGATGTATGTATGAATGTACTGACTCAAATGTTCAATTTCTTTTGGAAAAAAAAAACGATTTGGCTATTATATTGTTTTCTTTTTGTATGAATAATAAAATATCAAAAGTGATTACTTTTTATTGATGTAAACAATTATGCCTAACTTTCGAAGCAACATTATTGCTATTTTTGTTTAATTTCTATTGATTGTATCATATAGTTTTGAAAACGATTTATATAATAATGAAGTAAGATTGCCTCATAAAAGCAAATATTTATAATGAAGTCAGCATTGTTGTTAATAGCTGAGCTTCAAATTTTTGAAGATTAAAATATGGTTGACCAAACAAGAGCATGTGACATTTCAATACAATTAATTGGAACTGAAATCGTGCAGTGAAACTCGGTAGGTATGTACATAATACAAGTTTAACAACTTTAAAAATGAATATAATCTATGTATGTGAATTAATATAACAGAAAATATTAATTATACTTTAAAAACGTTTAATAAAAATAATGATTTTGAGAAAATAGGTCTGGGTATTTTTTGAGATTGATCGAAGGTTTAGCCTTTATATGAATTTGCCTTCCACATCTGCACATTATTAGATTGTTACTTTAAACCACTATGTACTTATTTATATCTTTGAAAACTAAACACTTTAAAATGAAAATACTTTATTCTTACCGTTATAAAATCATCCTTTTTCGTTTGACATCTCAACTTTGAAAATCCAGTACTCTCAGACTAAAAATGAACTGCCATCCACACTCCGGAGCTCGATCAACAATGTGAGTCTTACACATTTTGGTATCAGGATAACAGAAGTGCGAGTAGGTGAAGAGGTGACTAAGCCCTGTCCGGCGGGTTGTATAAACACTGGTGCATTTTCATTACTAATGTCGGGTAATCTAACGTTCTCAGTAGTTTCAAATTTGACCACAGTGTTTGTCTTAACTAACTGTGCAGACACTGTTAGGTACTTTTTCGATTCAGTCTCGACATTTACAACATTTCATGCCCTTAATAATTGCTGTGCTTTAAGCGTGTCATTTAGAGATTAACGTACAAACTTGTAGACGTAGTAGTTCCGTTGTTGAAGTGTCGGTTGGGCGCAATCTAGTGGACAAGTTCTAAACTCCAGGGATAAACAACTGTAAAGTTTCTCACTATAACTCCTCACCTACTCGCACTTATGCTATCCTGATTATTTCCTGATATCGATATGCAGCTGGGATATAAGATTTTGATATTTCGAGATCCATGGAATTTGGAAAATTAAGATGTTAAATGATTTTCTGTTCATAGGAATGGAGGTATTTTTGCCACATTGGATGTAATATTCACGACATGAGGAGGTATTTGAAAAATTGGGTATAATTTTTTTAAAAAAATCACAATATTTCGATCTCTTGGAGATGGCGAGTTGAAACTTAAGCGCATGTCTCAAAACCATTTTCGTCTCGTAGACTTACTTTGGGAGTTTCATCTTAAAATTCGAATGTGTGTACTATTGACCGAGAATAGAAAAAGACGCAAGTTGCGAATTTTTCTAAAAATATCCCCATATTTATAAATTATATTTCTCAATAGACACCTTTTCTTCTAAGACGTACTCAATAAGTTTTCTTTAATTCCTTCTATGTATTTATTCGATGTAAGTGAACACTACAGTAAATGAAAAGCAATGTGAAAAAAATATACTTATTTGGTATAAATACTTTTATTCAAGAAACTGAAAATAGTCTTCTTATAAGTAGTGAACATGAAACAATTGGAATTTGTAGAAAATCTCACTTTTTGGTATCGCACCATTGGGCACTGAATACAAATGCTTCAAAATGATGAAAAGTTTTAGTAAAGAATAGTTCAAATGAAGTGTTTGTACTTCTTGCAGAATTGGAGCAGTTTTGAAAAATATTCTCTATATTCATCCCCATTTTCAACATGGATGTAATGTATAATCTGAAAAAAAAAGGATATAACAAAAAGTAAAACAGAAAAAACCATAGTACCTCGGCTTTAAAATACTCAATCCAGCACATAAGAGAATCTAGAAGAGATGGTAAAACGACGTCTAAAATTTGGTTATTTTCCGTGAATAACAGCTTTAATAGTGCTAAAGTACACTTTCTAATTTCCGCAGAGTATTCCTAAAACGACACAACACAATAGAAGCTTGAAAAAACATTGCAGTAGATCTTACTTCATAAAAACGTTGAACGTTGGTCTGCGAATTTGTTATGATTTGCTTTTGAATGTGGTTGCACACTTTTCCATAAAATTTTTCAGTTTCTGCATTTGTATTTACGTCATTTGCGACATATTTAAAAGTTGCAAGGAAATCTTGCAGCAAAATAAAAAAATGTCCGTCAACTTTGCACGTACCTCTGTGTATTTCCTCTACAGAATTATTAAATAAAATGCACATGGCATAAGAGTCAAATGCTAGACATTGTTTACTTACCAAACAGATCAACAATTTTACAAAGAACAGTGAACTTTCTTTTAATTGGCAAACATCCAAATAGAAAGGGTGCAACACAATCAATATTGTCCATTTTCGTTCTCATTTTCACAAGGTCTTCTTCAAATGTTTTATCAATTGGATACTCCTGAAACTGTAATAAATTTTCATTATTACAAAATAATGGAGCAATGAAATTCTGATGTCAAAATTCGAAGTTATAATAAGAGGTAACTAGATGTTTGAAAATCAACGATTTTTTAAACTCAAAATAGTTCATATTTACCTTTGAGTAACCACTTTTATACACAAGGATATTTATGTAAAATTTGGTAATATCATTTTGATTAGATGCAAGGAAACGTCTGGATAAGGCATCTTGCATAAAAATTGACAAACTGTTGCAACCCAAAGAATAAATGAATTTAAAGAAACTTTCTCCGTCCAATTTAATATAATCCTCATGAATTAATTCTTCTAAAGCATTTGTGCAAATTTTAACGAAAGTTGGATCACCTTCAACAATTTCTCTGAAACCATACTTTATTAGAAGAGTATAATCTTCTAACAATCTGAAAATGTAACAAAATTTAATATTGAATCAACAAACAGGAGAACATTGTAACATACTCTCTGCATAAAGTATTTAGTAGTTTAAAAGCAGTTATTTTTAAAAATGGATGATCCGATTCTAAGAATTCTACCAAACGTTCCACAGTTGATGTGGATGGAACGTTTCCTATCAAATCAAATGTTGTTAATAAAGTCATCAGTTCACATAAAAGTTGTGAACAATCTGCATCTAAAACATAAGTTATAATTTTGTTCAATACATTCAAGCTGTAGTTATAAAAATAAAATGTCATACTAAATAGTTGATACCTACAATTCGTCCGACTTGCAATTTTAATAACGTTTTGGATATATTCTAAAACCTCTGTGGGGGGTTTCCGTTTCAGTACCATGCAAATTTCATTCAAGTACATGTAGTTTCTGCTATCCTCCAATTTAATCTGTATATTATCTCGAATCAGCGTTAAAATTACTTGGTACACTTGATTAAGCTCATCTGTGTCATCTACTTTAATAATTGTTCTTAGTTTTTTAAAGAGAGTGCATACAGGCTTAATTACGGATAAATGAAAAATTTGTTGCTGGAGCCCAACTAATATGGCAGCATAAAGATTATGTAGTTCTTGGTGACTCTCTTCAGGAATTGGGCTTTCATTTAACATTCTTATCAGAGCCAAACACAGAGGTCCCATTATTTCTCGAGTAGCAAACTGGTTTAAAAAGAGAATTAAATAAGATTAATAAGAATCCCAATTAAAAATTATTTTATTACCTTGTGAAATTTGGCGATAAGTAACTTTGATAGCTGTTCTATCCCATTGTACTTTTGTAGTTCGAAGAAGCAACCAAGTAAAACACCTGCTTTTGGGTCATCACAATGCAAGTGTGCCGTTAAAGCAATAATATGTTCAGCCCTAAAGTAACGGTTATGATCATTGAAAATAGAGAACACCAAGTGACTGATAATTAAACCATGAATCAATATTATTGAACCTCTGATTTTAAATTACGAAAGAAATGTTATGACAGTAGTCAGCCTATAAAGTGTGTCTTTATTTTATTTACTCTTCATATGCAACTTTACTTATAATAATTTAACATCTTGTTAAAATACCTATCTCATTTTAAGGAAATAACATGAATTTAAAATTCTGTATGATAATGCAACCATCAGAGTGCTTACACCTAATGAATTTTCTTTGGGTTCTATGTAAAACACTTCAAGGTATAAGGTTATTCAAAAGGTAAAAAAGGATTTACATAATGGGATTGAACCAATAGATGAATGTAATATATGAATTGGTAAAACCAATTCATGGTAAAATGGTGAATTGGTTTCTGGAAATTTCTATATAAATAGAAAAGAATACGCCAGCAATGATTCAGCAAACTGCTGTTGACCCAAAGTTACGCCTTATTAATGTGTCAATGGGATATTCAGGTCCAATTACAGCTCAGCTCCATAAAACTACCCAATTTGTTGAAATCACAAAAATAATATCCAACAGTTAAAACACATGTTTCAAATGCTTTACTTTATGGGGGGACAGATCAATCAATTTAATTCTTTCCCTAATAGACCAAAACGCATCACAAATCAATGATCAGTCTAAAGAAAGCACTTTTTATATAACAAACAGTAATTTCCTGCAAAAGCTGAGTGCGATCATAACTATCTACTGCACTAATTAATTTCATGAATAACTCTTAATTAACAGCCACTATATGTAGTGTTGAGAAACCTACTTTATATCGCTTCGGCACTTTGTAAACAGCAACTCATACTCAAATTCAGAGGTTAAGAATACATCGTAGTATAATTTCCCCAGGTAATGTCTACCGTTAATTATAGTTGGTTCCAATAAGGAATTCAAAATGTGCTAGAATAAAATAATTGAATGAGGTAAAAACAGTCTTTGCTAAAACTTACATGCTTGAAAACTTCTGAAGATTGGTCATGATGCATCGCATTTCTAAAAAGAATTTTAAGGACACAACTTGCCACATGATATTTTCCTGTTCTTGACATTTCACAAAATAAGTTATGTAGTATTGGCAAAGCAATCTTTAGAGCTGAAGGATTAGAATCATTACAGATTTTTTCCAGTACCTGCAAAATGTTT
Source organism: Cryptocephalus primarius (assembly GCA_963576515.1). Lineage (NCBI taxonomy): Eukaryota > Metazoa > Arthropoda > Insecta > Coleoptera > Chrysomelidae > Cryptocephalus > Cryptocephalus primarius. The sequence goes on from OY754936.1 coordinate 7,684,689, forward strand.
AAATATTTAATTTGAAGGACTGTGACACTATAACTAAGAAGCATGCACTGAAATAACAGAAAGAAGAATAAGTGTGTTTGTAACTAGTAAAAAATATTCCTTCTTAAAAAGGTGTTCATTTCTTACTAATACTAATAAGACCTTTATTTTACCTCTCTTGTTAAATCCGTGTCAGGATTGTTTAAATTATGAATAAGTCGTACTAATATTATTAGCAGTTTATGGTTTTTTGTGTCAAGTCCAAATTTTAGATCTGCAACTCTTGCCAAAGCCAACATATATGATTCACAGGTAAAGTTGGAGCTCCCATCGTGTGAATGAAATTGCTTAAATTCTCAAATCATAAAAAAATTCATGAAAGAAATTAAGGCCTGCATCAAATTACCTGAAACGCTTTGTCAATTACTTGGTTTGTTTCCATGGAGCACATTTGTGAGACAATATCTATTGCAGTATTGGCTATATCCCGATCCTGGTGAACAAATAACATGCATACATTTCGAAGTATGCAGTACATAACTACTTCATATTTTTTGACTGGGTAGCTTGGGGGATTTTTCACCAAGGCTAATATTACAAGCATAAGGTTCCTTGACCAGTGTGCGTGATTTTTGGAATTAGAATACATAGACAAGCGATGCAACATTTCTTTATAATGTTCCACTTCCATACAGTTTACCAGCTCGGCTATTTCCTAAAAATTTGTATCAATGTATACAGTTATTTTCTTTCATTATAAATTTTAATGTCATTATTAGTTTCCTGTTTAAACCAATAAGGTTGCAATTTGGAAAATTCAATAACTTGGAAAATACTGTACCACAAAAACAAAAATATTAGAATAACACTCACATCAAAGTAGTACAGATCTTCAGCAGACCACATTAAACAAATGCCATTGATAACATACTCCATTTTCTCTGCTTCCAAATGATGCAACACAATATCTTTCCAAAATATCATCATAGCCGTCATAGCATTAGCAATATTAGTCGCTTGCGCCATCACATTTTTTCTCAAAAATTGAAAAACTGCTACTACAATAATCCCAAGTTTCTGATAATCTCCTTCATCAAGAATGAAAGTTCTAAGCGTCTTCAAACAGAAAGAAGTAATCTTAGGAGCTAAAAAAATCAAGAACTCAGATAACAGAAGCTATGTGAACACATATTTCAGTAGCCTATTAAACTGATTCTCATTTTGGAAGCCAGATTGTTCCTATCAACACATACATCATACTTACCATTGCTAAAATTCGCATCAATTGTGGAAACAGTGCAGTCATACAGGATCCCAAACAGAAAGACACTCACAGATGCCTTGAGAAAATTTGGTTCAAGAGCTTCATATTTTAGTATGACATCTTTAAGCTTTTCCAACACATTTACTACACTTGTATCCCTCTTTTTAATGAGGTCAATAATAACAGTAAGCTGCAACTCATACAAATTTTTTTCCATAAAAAATGTACCAATCTCAGGTACTCCTATGATCTTTAAATACAATTCAGCAGCTAACCCAACAGTTTTATTTGTTACATATTTGTACTGGGTACAGTAATAAATAAACGTCAACATATATGCTCTAAGACGACCATCCATTGTAGTAAGCTGATGTTTTTCTAGAACATCAAATGTGTCAAGGAGTTGTTGTAAGTATGAGTCAGTGTCCACTGGATAATGGAAGCCATACTCAACAATTTCTTCTGCATTTTCTACTTCTTTTTTAAGAATAATCTCCAGCATTAAATGATTCACTACTTCAATATTTGTTAATTTTGCATGGTTACTTTCCAGTAGTTGAAGGAAGTTCATTTTTGAAAAGAATCTGCAATAAACAAATCTGATAAAACTAATCGAGTATAATTATAGGGTGGATAATTTCGATTCCCAGGAGTAAAACTAGTAGTTAGTACTTATTCTACATCTCTTTTTAAAGGACAGGAATACATCAACTAAACTAAATTCATTGTATGTATATAATGGTATATTGATGTTTACTTGAACATATGGTAGTATAGATGGACGAAATTGTGAATAATTTGATGAGGGAAGAACTGGAAATTGAATCTCACACAAAGTACATAAAGGTAATAGCTACAATAGCGTAGGCATTCAAATGGAAGGAAAAACGGCTAACTAAGAAATAATGGCAAGAAAACAAAATTGCAAGATCAAGAGGAAGAAAAGAAGTCAAAAAGCTTTCTGAATTCCTAACAAATAAGATGTATCCTGCTTGCTTCCTTGTGCAACTTGAAATTCATTATCTAACTTATGTCTACACCATGTCTTTACTGTCAATGTAACAGTTAACATTAAAATAAAATACATACCTTCCAAGTCTAACTTGTCCAAGGAAGGATTAAGAAATGTTAGGGTTGCTCAGGCACTGTCACAACTTATTAAATTCTTGCCTAATACTTAACGTGCATAAAGCTATGGAGGTTCCAATTCAGGGCAAACCATTGACAAAACGAGTAAAATCATTGATTCATATAATTTCTTCGTAATTTGGAACTATTCTAATTTGTCTATATTATAACCTCAAAATGGTCAAAATATTTATATATGTATGTTTACATGTTACCACAGGATGTTACTCTGTAGAGGGCGTTTTCAAACAGTGCCTTTTTTTGGGCAGTAAATAAAATAAATTTTGAGAATAATGCAAAAAGAATATTACAGAGTTTGTATAAAGATTCAATTTGAACATCATGACAGAATTAGGACCCGATTAGAGCGTTAGTTTAATTGATAACAGCGGGGACGGTACCCCTGTGTGCACACAACCCGTTAAACATGATGCCCACCTCTGCACCTACTTGCACTTATGTTACCCTGATACTAACGGGCGAGCAGAACCCCAAGATTTCGGGGAAACTCTGAAATGAAGTTTTCTCCATGTTAAAAAAGTTCTAAGACTTTGCGGCGTAGATATACGTTACTAATGAGGTTTTTAGTGGCGCCATCCCGCGTTTGATAGCTGCACGGATAATAATTTCCATGAAAACTTTGGTTATAGTTAGTTTTATTTCTGTACATATGTTTTCATTTGACGACTATCTAGTGATTTCCCTCACTCATGCACTTTTATTTTGCGTTTTACTGCTTGTAGCGACTACCAAACGCGGGGCGGAGCCACAAGCAGCTACGACAGTGATACCTAATCCTCGCCGGAAAAAACCGATATATTTTTGGTCCCTTGGCTTAGAAAGCTTGATATTCTTCTCCATGGTATTCATGGTACTTCATAAAAGGAGAGTAAGAAAGATTGTCAACATGATCGAAAAATCTAAAAATATCATTCAAACGAAAAAAGATGTTTATTTCAAACTGGCTGCACTTGAAATTATTTTTGGAAAACGAGCAATGAGAATATTACTGTTTGTTTTTGGAATATGAATTTATCTATTAAGGACAAGTAAACAAAATTTTCTTCTAAATCAATATTTTATTTTACTGGTCAGTCATTTGAAAATAAACAACCTGTATAAGCATTTCATCGTCGACCTACAAAATTTCAAGTCATGGCTTCCCCACTCCAAAGGGCTCCTAAGCTTAAGTGAGAGAATTCGCTGTAATATAACTGACTGATTTTGTAATTATGACAGATGCCGACTCTTCTAATGGATATGAAATGGCTCCGATAGATTTACCTTTGAGATAAAACGAAAGACTTGCCGCTGTCTTTTCGGCGGATGGAATTATTTGTATCCAAGACAAACAAAGAGCCGAAGAAAGCCACTTTTTGTAATCAAATATTTTACAACGTCACTGCCGATTTTAGTAAAAAAGAAAAACGCCTTGATTGATATTTGTCTACGATATGCATGTATTATTAAATAATGTGATTAATGGATCATATGTTGTATTTAAAAATCAGTAAATATACACATACACAGCATCAATTAGAATTCTTGTTAATATGACGCAAATAGGCCAATAGTTAGGTAATATTTTTTATTTCAATTTATACCCTGAATTTTCTTTTACGAAATAGTAGAATAAGTGTATGGAGTTATGAAATAGATTTGAGCCGCCAAAGAGACTGTGGTGCTATATTTCCTGCTACTAGCCAGGTTTTCACAAATGTAACAAACTATGGAAATTATTTATTTACAACTGCTGTAACTGTTGAAGCATATTTATTTAATAAGTGTTTTCATACGGGTTATAGTATATTATATATAGTATATAGTATATAGGGTTATAATATTAGCCCCTCATACTATAGACACTCACAAAAGAAAACTTTGACGATCTTCAGTCCTGCTGAAATAAGAAGTTGATGAAACTAAATTAGTTAATGCAACCATTACATTTAAACGAAAACGTGTCTATCAGTTTACCTAAGTTAAAATTTTCTTTATTTAAAAGTGAGGAACGATTTGTATTCAGACTTTGAAAAATCTTGGCTGAGAAATATTTAAGATAACATTTTTCTTAGCTAGGAAATGTTTGAAATGAAATGATTCCTAAGTAAGAATTATTTGTTTCATCCAATACGAAATTATAACTGTATTACTTGTGGAAAGCATTCGTTTAGTAAGAGATTCTGATTAGGAATCAAAAGTGTCAAGGGTAGAATTTGGAAATAAGTTTTTAAAACGAGTGGAAATAATGTGAAGAAAAATGTAAAGATGATTACTACTCAGTTTTCTGTATAAGAACGAACATATTGTATTATATTTATTGAGATATGTACTTTAAAAAATAGAAATATTTCAATGATTTTCAGATTCGTGTTAAATTTCGAATAGGGAAAGCAGGAATAGAATCTTCAATTTGTTGCCAGGGCGACGAAATTATCGAAACATACCGCGTTTTCCACAGACAAAATATTCGACGAGAGATATTCAGAGAGAAATTTTGCATACCCTAAGGGCAAGCAGCGTTTGTATTACAAACCCCTCGCATATTTTTTCACGCCGAAAGCAATTATTCGCAGTATCAAATTATTCCAGCATAAATAATATTAAATGCTGTCGTATCCTAAATTGAATAAAAAGTAGACGCTGCATGAAAAGGGCCGATTCTAAACATCTTTACCCAGCGAATTACATATGTTGATTGTTTTATTAGAAGTTGAGTAGGGGTTCGCAAAATTAGCTCATGATTACATTCATCACATGGTATTTACCACTATTAGTTAATTAGAGGGTGCTATTCCCCAAGGATGCTTCCCTGTGGTGGTAAGGTTTTCTGCTCCTCAATTTGTTCATATACATATATAACTGGTAATCCGATAGCATGTCTAGTGTCGCATAATCCCTATGATGTCTTTTCGAACAATGTTATTAATATTTGAATCATTTTAAAATGTGCCAAATGAGATCAAAGGGAAACCAGCTAAATTAATAAGTCATACAGAAATACCAACGCTTGCCACCCCCCTTTATATATACGTATGTACATCCCTAATTCAGTCGATAGTGAACTTAATACAGATATAAGAACATGAGACACCATCGTCTGTTTGGAACATAAATTTTTAAGTTACAATTAATGTATTTCACGTACTGAACCAAGATTTACTTAATGTTATAGAGTTTGACAAATGGTACTAAAGTTATTTTTTGAAAAAATTGAGTATGCAACGAATACAAAAATAATAGGCATTTCGCTTTTCAATGAAAAATCATAATTTAAACTCCGTTTCAATAATAATACTCGGATAAGTAATTTAATACAAAACTGTTTCATGAACGGCTCCCCCAAAGGTAAAAGCTTCGTCGAAAACTTAACACTTATTTGGACGTAACAGAATGCCGCCTGCTCTCATGATTTGGCAAAAAATTTCAATAACCAGCGGTTGGTATTAAAAACAAAAGGTAGAGTGTGTTTCTTCGGCACTAATTTCAACTCTGTCAAATATTCCTTTCGGAACTTATCAGTCTACTTTGACTTGTGGATCAGATGTTACGATATCCTGTACACATTCCCTACTATTCCTTTAATCTACGATCCACCTACCCATATTATTTAGGCAGAGGCTGTTAATTACACGGAGCTGCTTTTTATCTATTATGACTAATGCATTTCGTTGTCGTAAACGTTTGGATTAACCCTAGGAACCAATATCACTTTTATCAGTATACCAACTTAGATTGAGAATACCTATAATTTTTAAAACAAATTACCTGGATTATATGTAATAACATAGGTTTAGAAGAAAAAAAGCACCGTTGAAGAAATCCCTAATCATATTTCAATGCTATTCCATAAGAACTTCGAAAAATACATGGAATTTCGAATGATAGAGAAAACGTCCACAAAACTGGAGGTACAGAATCTCAATAACTGTAGAGACGGTAGATACGAGGAAACAAAATAGTGAACACTGAAAATTGTTTAAATAAGTGCAACAAAGATCATTGTGATGCCTCTATTTGTTGCACTGTGGCTACTACTTAAGTAAAAGCCATATATTGCCTGATAGATTAGCAATAAACTATGACAAGGTAAAAATCATGAATATGAAATGCCTACAGTAACTAGTCCAATGAAAAATGTGAACAGCACTTGCGTTTCTAGAATGTCAGAAATGTTTTACTCCGGTTATCTTTGTGTATATTGTCTGTACGCAGGGCGCCAGTAACTGGAACATTGTTTATGAGATGGAGAGGAGAACGAAATATATTTATACTGTCATTAAAAACATGCTTCTGCGCCCCGCCCATGGTTGTCTGAATAATTATAGAACGACACCGACTCAAGAAATCAACATTCAAGAATTCTCGAGAGAATCACCAACTGGCATTTAAATGTGCACCCAAGAGAAGGGTCAATTCGACATACGACGTAAAGCGAAATAAATTAGTACGCAGTATTGTTTAAACTAGTATTAGAACATGATGAGATTGATGAAGTAAATGAATTAGTTCTTTATATGTTACTTATTCTTATCTAAGGGTATTAGTATTAAAACAGCGGTAAAAAATGAAATCTTATATAAAAATCTGAGCTACAAAGAGAGGGTTCTAAAATTGAATTGACAGATTAGTGTGAGATATGACAGCAATTTCGATGTTGTGTAACATTTTATGTGGGTCGATTAATTAATTATACCAGTCCTTACTGTGCTAATTTATTTTCTGACTACCTAACTCAACTTACACTATTTGGTAATTTATATGATTCTTCCACAGGTATTTCACTCATTAAGGGTATAAACGCTTTAGGAATAAGAAAGTTATTAATAGTTTCTAGGTTTCAATATTTCTTAGAAGTTTGATTAAAGTATATTTTTAATTTGTTGATACGTACTTTAGAAGTTACAATTTAGAGTTCCTTGTAATTAAAAGGAAAATGATACCTCTATCATTCACTAAAGCAAGAACCGTCGGAAAGCAGCACTGTGAATTTGTGAGGCGTTGTGCCAGTCGAATCTTTCACAAAGTTTATCTCATAATAATAACATCGACAAAATGATAAAATGTTTACTATGTATTGTATTGTAATAGAAATAATTCCTAACTTTGTTTATGAAATGTGAGTAAGATTTACAAATATATTGAAACGAGTTTTACATACTCAAAATTTTTCTACAAATTTTATTTCATTTTATATTGTAACTCCAACAGTTTTCTATTCTGGCACACTGGAATTTGATCAGAAGCAGTAAGGGTTACCCCATTCGAGGGTAGTGTGTTGTAAACAATTTATGCAAATAGCATTTATCCTATAGAAAGGGACTATTAAATATTTACCAGGGGTCGTTTTCCGCTTTTTGCCACGGAGTCTGATACAAGAGGTTTTTATTTGTCGTTTTTGGTTGACTGTATACATATATACGTACGTATGTAAGTTCCTGCTTTGGATTTGTCAGTCGTTACATTATGTAGTCCAGATACAAGTGAGCTTTTAGATTTTATAATTCCCTCTTGACATTGGGAAAGAGTTCTCAACGGTTCACAATTGGTGATTTGTTTTATAATAAAGAAAATTGTTGTTATAGCAAGTACACCTAGGGTTCCTACTCTTAACGCTTGTGGTGTTATTATAAAGCTGTCCTTTTATTTCCCACCTTTTATTATTCACAATACTTATGATTGATTGAAATTTAAAAACGATTTAACTGATTTTGAATCTAACTTTGGGCTTTGTTTAGATTTCGTCTCACTACCCTGGTAATTTAAAAAAAAATACAATTTGTATTAATTTGTGACTTGCTTTTATTTGCAATATAACCATCCAAAAGAATTTCATACTTACTCTTTTGGAAGGTATATGAATACCAAAATGTACGACTTTGGTGATTTTAACAAACTTAATGGAACTGCATTGTATAAAGTGTATCACCAAGATAAATTTGACGTAAAATTTTCAAAAATGTTCGACATTAACTGGAGTTATATCGCCTATTATACCCTTGATACCACAAGGTATAAGAGATGTGTACATTTGTATGTTATTTTGCTTACATAAATGGTCAAGTCAGGAAAATCCAATGTGGATTTAGGTTTTATAGAAATACCTGGTCTCAGACTATCTGTTTTTTACATTATACCGACATTTATGTTAAACTGAATACCATTACAGAGTGATTATACTGTAACACAATTGCAGCCATGGATGTCTGAATGCTTCAGTATCGGTGGTTACCTAAAAGTTCCAAGCTGAGAAAATCTCAAGTACTGAGATATTCTCTGGAATTTCTCAGAAATAAGCACATGACTTACCACCCTATACGAATCATCAACGTGCGATATAACTTGCAGCATAAAGCGAAATAAATTAGTATTCTTAGTCCGTTCGTAGTTATTAATAAATGATATAGTGCGTTTTGATTTATTGTCTCATGTATAAACGGCACAATATCTATTTTTAATGGCTATGTATACCTTATTTATAGTATCGACTGTGATAAAATTGTTTTTACACCAATAACCTTTTTAAAATTTACAATAAAGCTGTCAGATATTTCACAAACTTTTCCTTTCAAAAACAATCCTTATGCTTTAAAATATCATACCTGTGGAGACAATAAACATTCGTTTAGTAGATACTTAAGAAACAATAATTATCGTCATGAAAATATCGAAATATTGAATGATAACAACATGACGTATATTAGACCCCGTCAATCATTCATTTAAATTCCGAAACCAACTCTTCAATGCATCGGATAATGAAGCTTCGATGGATACATATGTATGTAGCATTACAATACTATAATACTGTTTGGAATTCAGTTTAATGGTCGGTGTTGAGTATCTCTGTCTTTTGTTATTGTGTGAACCATTTACAAATACTCGACCGAGCGTTCGAGAGATCACTAAATTGATTTTCGATACAGCTTCGCAATTTTGAAACGAAGCCTGCTGCGTTACGCATTACGCCTTTTTTAATTCAGTTGACCAATGCCAGACTACCATTTTTGCATGACAAGCGAAAGGTTGTGAGGCAGTTTAAAGGCAACTAATCGCTGTTAAATTTTTTGATCCACTTTCACTAAGCAATAATAATAGTAGCAACAGATTTTGAATGACAGATTTTATCACAAGCAAGCAGAATACTTTATCCTTAGGGCCCAGAATAAAGAACAAACAATTATGAAACATATAGTCTATAAACCAAGATACTAGATGTCGAAAACGTGACAGCAAAAGATGCATACTTGTGGAGGTGCAATACTATAGCATCAATAATTCATCAAAATACAAGGTATCCCAGAACGGAAACCAGATTCAAATCCCAGAAGAAATTACCTTTCGCTCTTTGAAGTAGAGGGATTCAGGGGATATTTTTAATGAAGAAAGCGGACTTCGACATTCGAGAAATAGACTTCAAAATATTTGAAAAATCAAATTAGTTAATTTTCCAAGTCAACTTGGTTTTGCCATGAATTAACTTTCCTCCAATGGTCATTATTAAGAAACTTAGTGAGCAACGTTTAAACTTTTGGAGGAACGCCGTTATTTGAGGTAAGTTGAAAAAATTGATTTGCAGGCACTAACTTCAGTGAGCTCTAGCTCATTTATGCAGGATTTCCGAATTAAACTAATTTAAGTTAAATCGACATCAAATCAGCCTAACAATTTTGGAAAAAAGTTGTGGAACACCCGGTAGTTCATTTGAGACTAAGACCTCACAATACAAAACGCACCGAACAGTTTATTGGGAAACCAATGAAATACTTTACTAGGACAGATCCATTGTCATAGATATAACACCAAAACCGAGGTCCAGATATTGCCGTCATTGCTGCCCCACTCATACAAAACAGAATGCAAACATAAAGCAAAAAGGATGTGGAAAGACGTTCAAAGTATACCTATTGAAAGGTGGACAAGGCAGTAGCTAGGCTAATATCATCATTTTTGAAAAAGACTTGAAGCACCCATGCAGAAGGCAGACACGTCTGTAAGATGTAAGACTCAGTGTCTCAATTATAGTCAAACTACTATTGTATTTTGGATTACATTTGCATATTGTAACCATATTACAGCATATTACTGTATATGAAATACGAGATTAATTTCGTAATAAAAGCAAACAGTTTTAAACCACTGTCAAAAAATAACAATGCTTCATGTTGATGAACTTTTTCATTGGCATACAATTTCACTAACAAATTGATTCATGTCGACTGTAAAATATATGCTGAGTAGATCGAGATTAGTTATATTATAATTCCTGATATTATAAAACCCTACTGTTCGTTATTCAAAACATCAACTACTTATCATGAAGATAATTAATATTATTTGTCAGGATGTTTCTATGTTTTATAATGTTCGTGCTTGTTAAGTTTACTTAAGTTTTGGCAACGTACTAATGCATAAAGCAAAGTTGTACATGGGTATGTATTGGAAGCATTAAAAATTCCTGAATTCTACCAGCAGTTGAAATTTAAGGCGCTTATAGCTTGGATCCAAACGATGGAAACAAAAACCAAACGATCCAGAAAAATCCGAGGACACCGATTTTCCCTCTAGGGGTTGTATAATGGGGAGGTTTTTGTTTTCTTTATACAGCATATATTCGCTAAAAAAAGATTGTGTAAGTTGAGGTGATGGATCAGCCGGTTGTGTGTAAGAGCCATAACGAGGGGTCCCCCAAGTTCGGAAAAGGATAATGTTTTTCCTTTGACGTCGGTGATTTGTATCTCGTAATTTGCCGAAAAATTAAAACATCATTTTGTGAATGGCCGTCAGTTTTATCGACAGAGCTTAATTTGAATAGCTGGTGTAAAAGCGTATGAATATTTTCTTTTAACTTGAAAACAAAGCTACGGACATAAAAAGAGCGTCTCCATTTGGACACAAACTATAGTACAAAATGTATATAGTATTATAACATACTCATAATCGAAATTTATTGCTTTGATTCATTAGGTATTTTGAAAAATTCTCCGACCTTTGTAACTGTTATACTTATGAAGAGATTCAAGTTTAAATTAGGCATTAAAATAACCTGGAAAAATGAAATACCCGCGGCAGAAATTTACTAAAATCTACGAATGTGTATGTTTCTAAGCTAAGATTTATGGAAACTAACGGAGAAATAAGTAAACAGCAATTATGGGGAAGGCACAAAAATTAATAGAATCATTGTACAAAACAGGCAAATTTGTACTCAAATCGTAAGGATGTGGGAAAATAGTACTAAATTAGTTTACAGCCAGTAGTTTAACCACCTGATTAACAAAATCGACGAATTTCGAAAAAATATCAGGTAATTCAACAGCTGATTCAATGACCATATGAACAGTTTTTCTGTTCATGAACAGTTTATGAACAGTTGTGTTTTTCTACGATATATAGATAGCATTAAGTGCCTATTTGTCTAAGTTCATTAAACGGTGTTTAAAGAACATTTAAAAAGTTTAATGTAATTATTTATTTCATTAAGAAGCATTTAAAACATTTAAACAGTAAGGTCAGATATACAAATATTTCTTAAATTTATCTTACTGAAGTAAAGATTTAACTAAAACTTGACTAAGAAATATTTGAGGTAAAATTATTTCTAAGTAAGAACTATTCTATTCGTTCAATATTGTCGAAAACACAACCTCCAATAACATATTTTTTATTGTTTATATTCTTTTCTTAAATTCCTCCTTAAATTAATAAAAGACTCGCATTAATGCTGAAAGATAGATTAATGAAAAATATTTTAGAGTTAAATTTATATTTACCTCATCTAAAGAGTGTATCTATCAAGCGTACTTCCTTAAATATTTCTTAAATAACTTACTAGGGAGCGTTTATGACTGCTGTTGAGTAGGGAAAATTTTTAAGGAAAATTAGGGTTCTGGACAGAATTGGAATCTGGAAAGACAGAAAAAATATAGAAGGAAAATTTTGTATACAATATTAACTGCAATTTGACAAATTGTAATCATCATTACTGATATTTTTTATATCTTATCAAATTCCAATTTTAATTTTTGTTGTTGTAATTGGTATAAATGGAAGTCCATTAGATTTCAAGAAATGTTAATTGTAATTCGCAGATACATATTTGTTTCTTACATTTATTATCTCTTCTAAAGTTGTCAAGTGGTAGATCTTTATTTTATGATATGATTATTAATTAATCGTTTGATGTAATATGGCGTGAAATGTATGCATCTAATTTGTAATGATTGCAGGTCTAATTTGAAAATTAATGAGTCTTGACGTTAATAATGTAATTACTGCTTACTATTAACTTTTCGTTTTGACTTTGGATTCAAATCATGTAATCATTCGATGGAGCGTATGAGAAATTTGTACGGTTTGTCAATTTACCTATTTAAAAGCACCTTGTAGTTTGTTGCATATAACAAATGCGAACTTAAGTATATATTTAAACAGTCTTTAAAAAATAACTTGTTCCAAAGTAAGTTAATAAAGCATCCTAATAATTTTTAAATTGCCGAGAAATATTTAAATTACATTACATCTCAGCGAAGCGACGGAGAACGCTTGTGCTGGTATAAATCACACTTGATATCTTAATGTAAGATTTAAATAAGTTTCGTTTATTAACTTGTTGCTTATAGTCATCAAATTTTACAATACAGTGTATTTGGTAAATATGCGACAAAAATTTAAGGGGTTACTCCTTGGACTATTCTAAGAATATTTTTTTCTGTAATGATTTTTGAAAAATCTTTTTATTTCGAAGATACAGGGTGAAAAAATTTGCTCGAATCTATTCAATTTCTACTCAATTTACAATTTCGATAAAACATGTTACATGTACTGAAAAACAAAAAAATGTTTCAACAAGTAACTCAAATTAAAATTCTGGGTCGAGTGCTTTTCCATAAGTGCAAATAAGAAAGGGTTTTCTAAAAGTACGGTCACGAATATGGGAAGTGTACCCACCCTTTTATTTTTGGTAACTTGGTGATAACGATGTAACTTCCACATACATATACTACTAAATGGCGTAAATGTCACCACTATACTAAAAGATGATACAAATTTTTGTTTCAGTACCGTCAGTAATTTACCTATAAAATTGTGTGCAAGTCTGAAGCGCAGGTTCAAATAATGCATTATAAACAAGTTCATACTACAATACCGTATGGATGTGGTGGTTATTTTCATATAAAGTATAACAATTTTACTGAAAAATATCATGATGATTGATGAAGTTAATGACAATGTTATTAAACAAACAGCCGATATGGGGAAAAACCAATTTGTTTAGCATTCCACCGAAGTCACTATATGTAGAGTGTTTATATAGAACAAGTGATTGGTTTGTACAAAAATATAATGATACCATTGTAACAGATCTAATGTAAATTTGAAATCTCTAGGTCCCATTCGCATTTTCGAAATATGTAGTATTATTCACCTAAGATGAACGTAAATTTATATTTTTTTGCAAATCACTGCAAATAGTCTTAGCATTATGCAAAGTGCAATACCTTGTAATGTCTGTACCTACTAAGAAACTGGCAGTGTTAGCAGAAGACAAGAAACTGATCGTGCCAGAAATACCATTGTTCGGAACAAATATCCGAGTTACATACATAATAACAAAACTATGAAAGTCAGTGGCGTTGGAAAAGAACCTACGGACCACTAATTTGGCGCAGATTACACAGAAACACTTCATGGTCCAAAAGGTCGCTAAGAGTGCTCAGATTACTAGACGCACACAGCTGCTCTCTGACAATGGGCACGAGACCACAAAGACTGGTCTATGTCTCTCAATCAGTGCTGCAACGCCCTTTTTGCTGACGAAATTAGATTGGCATTAAACAGTAATAGCCGACGTCAGAGAGAACCAGGCGACAAGAGCGACTTGTTTTTCCAGATATTTTATCCCTTATCAAGAATGATCTGTTATATCAGACATGATCTATGACCATCGAACTTCAGGAATTTATTTTGTAGACAGGTGGGTTCAAACTACGATCCTACCAATCATTGGTCCCGTTCGCAATACAATTAGGGACAATTTTATTTTTCAATGCCAACGTATAAAATGTGTTTTCTCTTTGTTTAAACTTCTAATTAAATCAGATTAAATGTAAAAACGAATTTTGCTCTGTGATGAAATTACTTAATTAAAAATATCACTGTTCTGTTTTGGTAAACGCCGAGGAATCCAATAATTATGGTGATACATGCTGGATTAAATAATATATCATGCCTGTAAACCACACATCGCTCGCCTGGGCAATGAATAGCGAATTTGAAAGAATTGTTTCTTGATCGATGAATTTGGCGTAGATCACCAGACTTGATAGTCGCAGACTTCTTTGTAAGGGGTCATTTAAAAGCAAAAGTGTGTGTCATCGAGCTAAAGACACTGGATCAATACCCAAGAAAAATTCTGTCAGTAATAATGTATATTTCCAAAAGGCGATAAGATTTTTATAAGTGGCTGGAGGTACCCACTTGAGTCCTATTATTTTTCTTTTAGATCTATTTGAAGTTTGATTTATTTATTTGAACTCTGTATTTAGTATATACTTTCCCCCCTTACAACAGGGTTTTTTAAATGCAGATTTTATGATGAAAGGAAATTTGAAACCAAATTTCATTTAGTATGTATTTTTGTTCATTTTATGTTCTGTTCATCATCATCATCTGTTCATCATTGGTATTTTAGTAATAAAGGATCCATCATAACTATACTGAAAGATGTATTACTTTTAAAATGTTACTTTTAGATAATACCTCAGAGCATTCTGTGCTTTTAGCTCATCTGAGCATCAAAACGATGTTGCTGCTTCAAAACAGCGTCCCAATTAGTCAACCCATGGATCAAGGTGTTCAATTTTCAAAATTCATTCTTTGAAGGAAACTTTAAGCCTTCAGAGTCCACAGAAGACACAGAATTTAATATGAAAGATGTAATTTTTCCAAATGGATAAATCTTGGAAGAAAGTCAAAAAAACAACAATGGCTCCAATTTACAACAAAATTTTAAAAAATAGTGACATTTGGAAATTGATCAAATATCAGCAGCATCAAAGGGTAGCAGGAAAGAGCCTTAAAATTTAACTAAAGAAGATGTTACTGAAATAATAGAGTATTCCAGTCAAAATGTGTACTAGGAAGATCTACAGAAACTAACCATAACGGTAAAAACAACGGGAACCTTAAAACTAACAAATCATTCTTGAAAAATGTATACGTAGTATTAATGATATTTGCCTTTGTATTTATTTTAATGATACGGTTAGCTTATAAATAGTATTGCATGCTCTTAGCTAAAATTACATATTTTTTACATTTATAACGCGGGGTTTTACACCATTTTTTGAAAAAATATCCCAATTGCATTAAATATTTCTTCAGAGCCACCAACTGTGTATGTTGTAAAACTGAAATTGTAGGAGGTAGAAAAATTGGGCTATACCATAACACTTTCCAATTTTTCTGCAACACATTTATATACATGTGTATTATATGTCTTGTTTAAATAATGAAAGTGTAGAAAGAATCTCAAACATAATTAAAAATCATCTATCCACGAGGTTCGACTTACAATCAAAATTTTCATAAATATTCGTCTAAAGTGTGAAATAAAAAATGGTTTCACTTTTTATTTCAAATAGTTATGCACTCAAATCGTATTATTATTCAAATTACATTAACAAGGACTGTAGAAACAAGGGGAACATTGAAAAATAAATAACTACAAAATCGTTTGATTTGTAAAACATTTTATATTACGAAATTTATACAGATTTTTACAAGAAATAAAAAATAATTTGGTAGATTTTTTTAATGATATATGCCACTATTATAGGTACATTTTTTCGTTATGAAGCAATTTTTATTCATTGATACAACGGTACTGATAGCGAGTAGTTTTGTACAACATGCATTTCGTAAATAAAGATAAAATGTACGGTTTTAAGATTATATTAAAATCAGTCAAGAATTAGTTAAATAATTCTTTAAAACATATGTTACAGGAAAATATTTTTTTACCAACATAATATTTTGATCTACATGGATTTATATATTATATACCTATATATATTTTATATTTATTAACAACAGTAAAAATCATAAGTGCCTACTTGGCAGAAATGTTTGGGTTTATTGAGGTATATCGAATGCTATTAAATATTTATTAATAAATAGAAAACTCCGCCTTTGTAGTACTTTTAGACTGTTGGTGGATTTTCAAATTATTTTATTGGTATTTTCATTAAATTTAAAACAGTTTCTTAAATACAATACAAAAAACTGTGTGTAATTTGTGATATATCAACAATTAGAAGTGTATATGACCTGATTAAACCATGCCAATAAAGTATTTTCAATTTATTATTCCTACTGTTAACAATTTTTATTCATTATGCATACCCCCAATAGGCCCAATATGCCCTTGAACAGTTTTAATACATCAAATAACTGTGGTAATACATGATTTATTAAGTTGTTAAGGGATGCTTGATAGCAAACAACTTTCAATTAACAGTTCGTAGATGATCTCCCTAATATTTTTGTAAATACTAGTCGTCATTATTTACGTACCACTGAGAATTAAATAAGAAATTTTACATTTTCTATTTATTGCTTCCATTGTTATTTGAGATCTTTTAAGTAACAATAATTATATTTAAAAATACAATTTTCGCATAATTTTACATACATTTGAGTATTAAAAAAACATTTTACACAGAGCCAGTGTTAAATTCTATCAATTTATTTAGTCAAAATGATTTAATCTGATAGGATTACTATTCTTATAAAAATTATGTTACGCTACCTTGATCAATTTGTATAATAATTTTGTTGTTAAATTTTTGATTTTTAGAATATACAAGATAATCTTAAAGAATAAATAGAATGTAGGAGTATATATACGAATAGGGGTAGGTAAGGGTTTGTTACGATACATATTTCACCATATACCATACGTGTATACAGGTAGTATATACACTGAAGTATATTTAATAATTCTAACTGCAGAAATGTCTACAATTTTAAAAAATTCAGATGCTCTCTCAGCACTAGCTCCGCATTCGAAATTGATGTGGTGTAAAATATGATTTTTCTAAATACAAGATATATAAATCTTTGACGACTTCACTACATAGTCGCTGTAGATAAATACGATTGGAGCTTATAAGAGTTAACAAGAAAAGTTTAAACTTAGTATTAGGAACGAGAAAAAGAAGGAAACAAATATTTACAAGAATTAAATACTATTGTACAGAATCCCAATATGTGTGGAATATTACGTGTAATGTTTAAGTTACATTCTGAAAAATACTTCAAACAAAATATGCCTGTTATTTTTTATACACTTACTATGAAGACTTAATTTTTAAGTGACGTCCATAAAATTAAGTTTTTATCCAAAAGATACCCTGTCACTATTTCTATACATAGGATATACTGGATGGTATTTAAAAGATATTTCTCTCTGTTTCACTCCAATGTAACCATTGAATCATATTCAACTGATGAAAATTTTTCGTGTACAGACGAGAGTTATGAAATTAATAACTAGTGTGACTAATATTGATCATTCTTTGCCCGTGAAATCTTGCCTTTACCTAATCTGTTCATTTACCACTCTTTGCTGGACGTACAAGCTAATGTATACAAAATCAGTCAAGTTCTCAGTACGACTTCAGAAACATAACGTAAGGATTTTACATAAAAGATTTGTCAAATCTTTTGATAGATCCTATTTTCGTATATTTAATCATTGATCAAGTGAATTAAAGGTTGATCAGATGTAGGATTCAAAAGCAAAATGAAGTGGTACTGAAATATTATTTATATTCGATGCAGAAGTTCCTGTAGTACCAATTGATTTCTTCTTATGGTTTAGTAACAATTATTACTGATTAATGGACCGTAGTTGGTTACTACTGAATCAAATAAAAATTGTAAAATATTGTAAATTTTTTGGCTAGGACCTAAATTATTTCTTTAATTGCGGATTGGTTCTTGCATATTGCTATATGTATCCTACAAACCAAGATATTTGAATTCATGAAGACAAATGATACTAAAATTGCTTGGAGACCATTAAAAACAATTATGATATAGCAACTTTCCACATAAACATAGATGATGATCTCAAAACAGACTAAATTAGCGTATTTAAACCACTAACTTGGAAAGTAGAGGTTTAAATTTCAACGGAAAACAATTACATAATGAAAGATTTGCCGATGACATTGTAGTAATGTGTACCGATATAATGCTAAATAAGCTAAATGGAAAATCCTACAGGCTTACATATGAATTGAAATAAACCAAAAATGATGAGTAACGGCATTATAAAAAACATGGAAAAGGGAACCAAAACGTAGAATTCATTTAGCATGGATGGAAAACTAATCTACACTACTTAGTTGTCCAAGAATGGAGCCATGGTAGAAATTAAGTTGAGTAAAATATGAAAAAGTGAGACCCCATGCAAAACCAAAATAATTGGACGTTATGGAGCGAATAGCAAGTCTGAAGTAGCAGTAGATTGGTCACACATGGCCAGAAAGGTGGACATTCATTTCATAGAGCCACAGAAACAAAGAGAAGTATGGAGGATGCTTAGAAAAGATGGATCGATTATGTCTCCGAGGTGTTGGCATGTAAGTAATGGATAAGGGTAGCTAGGAGACTGAAATACATAAGGAAAACGAGCGAGAAAAAATACAAAATCAGACGATAATTGCTTTTTCTTGAACGTGAAAATTGTAAATTAATATACAGCTGTTTAATGAAAGACCAACTGAATTATGGCAAACTCTTGTGGTGAAATTTGAGATAATTTATTTAATAAAATTTAGCTATTTTTATTAGTTATAAACACTTTATTGCTAAGCAAATATGCACAACTGAAATGCTATTTGAGAAAAAGTTAGGTCAAAATTTTCATGTAACTGACACTGATAGCGTTTAACGAATTAATATAGTGAGTAATCACTTTTAACCCATGTGGTACTTGTGGGATGTTTTTAGCCAACTCTAAGGTACAAATATAAATAGTATTTAGAAAACAATAGTAATATTATAAAATATAATAAATGTATTCATGTTACAACTATTATTTGATTAATAGTGTAATAATTGATAGGAGTAACAAAGGCTTTCGTAATATCGTTTTCACAAAAGGGTAATTAAAATTTCAATGTGACATGTTTCAGTGTTTCTGTTCTGTAAATCTTCAATTTGATGTGTACATGTAAATTTATTCAAGCTTTTAACACTTTGACATTCGTCATTTCAAATTTTAATAATTTCTGTGATGGTTTTTACAATTTATCATAGGTATCCAACATTACAATTCTTCAATAGGTATTATAATAGAAACAACTCTGAATGTATTAATGAGTTTTATAGATGTATTTTATATACCCGTCATTTATCCATTTTTATTACCCAAAATATAGACATCTATACATTATTTTCTAGCAGAGCGTCCAGCAGAGTGTCATGAGGATCTGAGACGTTTATGGACAGATTATGCATTGGGAATAGTGGCAGACATTTTGAATATTTACATTAATGTAATTTGTATCTACGGAAGATCTGAATGGTGCTAATCATGTTGTATGTAGAAAAATGTGTTGGTTCAACATGTGACATTTAATAAAATGGTTGTTATAACCAATAAATCACAGCAAATAAAAACATTAAAGACATTCAGATACTATACAAATAGATACGTAAATAGATATAAAAAATAAACGCCATTTGTTTGAAATATTTTTAAATATGAAAAGTTACGTATAGGTACTCCCTACGTAGGGCGGACTATATTTTTAGTTAGGGTCGGGTAGTGTAATGTAGGTTATAGTACTTATGTATTATGTATTGAAGTAGGTGTTTATGCACTTACGAGTCTGTAGTGGATCTACTGGTGGTATCGTTCTTAATAAGCCCCACGGACGAAGTAGAATGTAAGAGAGCCTGATAATAGTCGACGATTGGAAACATGTGCCACTGCTGTTTGGTACTTTCAGGTTTTTCCTGTTGGTCATTGGAGACGACGTCGATGTCCTCCTCGTTAGTGTCTTCTCCGGAATCGGGAGCGAGGAGCGACGCGACGTCAAACTGCCGTTTCCTCGGAGGGCCCCTCATGGTGATGGGGTACAAAGAAGTCGAAGGTCCCGGCACGACCGGCGGCGGGGGGCTCACGGAAAGCGGCGGTGGACTGGGGGAGTCGGCTCCGTCCTCATCGACCGCAAGTCCCATGTGTTTTCTAACTTTCCTCTGGGCTTTACGTCTCCTGAAGTCGCCCTTTCTGAAATCTTCGATGTTGGCAGGATGGATGGCCCAGTAATGGCCTTTGCCGTTGGCGCTTCTGCCGGCTTTTATGAAACAATCATTAAGGGAAAGATTATGCCTTATCGAGTTTCTCCATCCGGGTCCCCGGGTACGGAAATATGGGTAATGATCCAAGATGTGCTGGTAAATATCTGACAGGACTAGTTTGGCTTCGGGGGAACTTAAAATGGCCATGGCGATAAGACCGATGTAGCTGTGCTGGGGTTTTGGCTCTTCCGGTTGCAGTGTCCGTGGAAATAGTGGATAACATGTCAAAGTTGATGGAAACGGACTTAGTAATGGATACCGTAACCGTTCTGCGACTGCGTATTGGTATAATTGAAACCGATATTGTTCTAAGGGAAAAAGTCCTCTAGGAGCGTTCGCATCCATTGAAAATGGAACCGGTAATTTCTGAGGGGGATGATTCCTCGAATTCTCGTTGCTGCACATCGCTCACGTTTTCAATTTTTACACCATTCACTATTCACTAGCTTGCCTAACGTTTACGCACGACACTTTGTTTTAAATTTCTTTATCTTACTTAATAATCATGACCTGTCATTCGGGAGTATGTAAACTATACTGTATTACTAAGAACTCATCAGAGCATCTAAACATTGCAACAAACAAGATCTATTTGTCGGCCAACATTTGGTAATATTGAAGGGGCTGCAACTTTAACGACCAATAAGAAGTCGAGACTCCCCCCTACACGACTTCAAATCCCGCCTCGCCATGTTGTTAAACTCGGAAACCGACTTTCCAGGCACCTCCTTTTATTGAATGAAAAAAGCGTAACAGCCCTAAAATCTTTACTTGTATACATAGAAATTTACATTTTACGTTTTGTGTGGATAAACAGGATGCAACAAATCATTCTTGATAATTCTCAAAAATACTGAATTATTTCTCACACTTAGACAGGCTTTTAATCACGCTCTGGCATTTTGTCCCTTGAGATTTTGCCTGATAATCATTTTAGGGTGTCAGTTATAACCGCAGTCGAAAATGAAAAGAACATCCTATGTGTACGTAGATAAAGAAACAAGTAATAACGAAAACTTTTGAAATGCATGAGCTAACGTGAGTATAAATAGGTAATTTTAAAATAGTCAACGGTGCGGAATAATACGATTTCCGTCTATTTGCATATTAAAATTTTTATAAAATCCTGGAAGAAATCTTCAATGTACACATCTAATTTCAATTAACAAAAATGAGGAAATAATTGGTAATTAAATTTTGTCCTCACTCCTGGTAAAAATTATTCTAAAAATTGTACACTGGCATATAATGTCTAGCTAATAAAAATCTAGATATAGCAGATAACTAAATTTTAGCTATACATTTAATAAAATGTATAAATGGTATATGAGTTTCAATTTATTTATATGAAATATAGATAGGATGTACAGGTTTAGAAGATTTCTTAGATTTAGATAAAATACTTCAACTTTTTGAAAACTTATCTAAACACTGTATAATTTACGAAACTGGCATATTCATTCCTGAAAATTAGCTGATATATTATATACTACAACGTCGAAATGCGTATACTCCTTTTATTAATTATCTGAAAGCTATTAATTTTATGCAATTAAAGACATTAAAGCTTTGGGTATATTTTTAGTGAAAGAAAGCGTCCCTCCAGCTTGTTTTCGACAATGACCAATATCATTAATTAATGCTGTCATCTAATTCTAAATCTGGAATCTAATTTTAAAGAAAATTGTTGCAGAAGCATTTGTGTCAGTAAGTTAATTTATACTAACAAAAACACATGTGAGACCACATTATTTCTTTATAAATTATGTAAGGCACTGTTAAAGACGTATTAAAATGTAATAAATGTATGTATGTATAATACAAAATGATTCATTATTACAATTTCCGTAATAAACTGATAATGATTATATCATCAGATAACGGTTTCTTAACGTTGCATATTTTAATAATTTTAAACAATTAAAACATGGCCTGGTACCAATACGTGATATTCCAGCTGAAAGCATTTGATTTTATAAATTAGGAACAAACGTAACAAATTTCGATTTTAAAGGACATAAATTCAAGATAACACTGAGAAATGAATAGCAAAATTGCATAGCTAAAATGTAGTTCAATTCTAACAAAATCAAGTAAAAATTGTCTTATTTGCGGAACTTGGCATATTTATTCCAAAATATTATCTCAAAATGTTTCTTATATTATGTTATTTCAACGCTAATTAGTAGCCAAACGTTACACAAAACAATCAATACTTCATCTCTTTATTTTCAAAAAATTTACCAGATCAACATATTCATAGTGTAAACAGAAATACAAACTAAGCGACCTCGTTTCAATTCAAAGTTGATATCCCAAAATCCAGTGTACTGGAATATAAAGAAAATTTCATAGCAACAAAAAACAAGAAATATAAGTTGTTATTTCCCATTTATTTTCAAAACAGAATTTCAAAATTATCAATGCTGAGATTATTTAAGCGTCCCATAATAGTCCAGGACTATAAATTATTACTCCAGATTCCAAAAATTGGTAACCAAATTAATCAGAAAGAAATTTTGAAAGATGTGGTAAGATTAAAGTTGCGGATAGAGAAAAGTCTACAGAATTAATGTAAAGATGCAGTTAAAATAAGTTACATAACTTTTCATTATTATTCATACCCATAGTAATGATAATGCAACAGAAATGTGAAGTGTAAGTTTAAAGTAGCTCTATTATCCATGTAAGTTAATTTATACGTTGTATTATTGATTATATATCCATACTTACTATGTATTGTGAGGTTAGATAAATTAAATTAAAATGTGACACTTTTTAGAACGTGCATAGTACATTCCAAAAGATACGCAATTATAAAATTCAATATATCGACACGATTTAATAAATTTAATTGAAATATACATGATATTTTAATTGGAAGTATTACTACTCAGTACAAGACGATGTAATTAAATTATCCAGTTAATGTAATAAACTACGCAATGCGAAATGGTTTTGAGACATACGGCGCTTATTAAGATGTATAACATGTAAGCAAACTACTTATTGTAATTTTTGTAATGCATGGTAAACTAGTTCTTTCTCATATAGTAGGAGCTATCATAGTGGAGGTACGATACTTGTATGTGTTATGCAGTACTAGATTTTATAATAAGTTCATTTTTATATTATGGTTATTGTGCAGTTTGATGACTTCCACATTTTACAGGTAATGTAACGTAAAAACACAGTTATCTGTACTACTACTTAACATAAATAAAGTATGGCATGCATGAGTGTCAGAAATTATAAAGGCAATGGCATAAGGCAAATTTATCATGAACTATATAATTAATAACTGCAAGCAATAGTTAAAAATAGTTCCACACTTTGCCCCATATGGATCATAATCATATGGAAAGATAACAGAATTATTCTTTTAAAACCCACCTTTAGTAAACACCCGACGAGGGTGAAAATGAAGTCAAAAATGTTTTTTCTATGTATTTTGTCATTACGTACAGGCGAAGAAATGTCATTTGGGGATAAAACTATTTATGCGCAATAAATATTTAGGGAATTCATTGTTCCACATATGTTCACATTCCTGATTTTTATAAATAGTTTTGATATGAAGTTTAATTCGTATATGCGGTTTGACACACATTGTCTTTACAAGTGTAGGAAAAAATTACTGACCTTTAATGGAAAACTGCTTCTACCACGCTACCATCATTTCCGCCAAGGAATCTGTCGTCTCCATCTTCCTGGTGATTGAAAATAAAAACGTTAACAAGTTACAAGAAAAATAAAATAGTTGCTTTACAAATAATGAAACCGATTGTTATTTAATATAAGAAATTAGCATAGTAAAACGTCGATGCCACTATTGTTACACAGATATTACGAGCGAAATATACTGATATCGTTGATATCGTGAAGAAATCATTAAAATTTCACGGGAATAGAAATACGAATTGTCCATTGCTTCGACGATTAGTTTTCGGGAAATTTTCCACCAAAAACACTCCCGTATTTGAAAACCGACCGTACGCGACACTCGAAACCTCACAAATACAATTTCCACCGAGATATTCGTAGTTTTTTGCTAGTTGTAAATAACAGACAAAAACGTCAAATTTAATTCGAGCGAACCAAACAGGGGACAAAAAATTCTAGCAAACTATGACTAATCCATGATAAGAAATGTAAGTGTAGTTAAATTAAGGACGAGAATTGAAAATAAAATAAGTCGAGTATACGGTGGGTTGAGAAAGTATTTGTGCAACTTCGTTTGAATAATATATCGACTATTTGTTAATAGCAAATCTCATTGAGATGGTTTTATAATCCAGTAAACAAATGATATTTAATCCCTATAATAACATTGAATGGTACCACTTGAAATTATCAATTTTTAGAAAAAGAGAGTTATGTGATATCCAAAACCTATTCGTACTTTTTCTAATAAAATTAGTGAAATGTCGAAATTTCCAGGTTAATAAAGTAGACACCAAATTAATCATTATTTTCGAGGAAATCTTTGAAAAGAATTATCAAATCGAGTTGGAATATTGTTTGGAATATCGGTCCGTTCAATATTTAACAAATCACGTTCAGGACGTCAAATATTTATTCAACAAGAGAATAATTTTACATTACAACAAATCAAAAATTATCCTCACAAAAGTACGATCAACAACAGATATCACAATAGAAAATTTACCATGACAAAATCAGTAATGAAATCATGGATTAATAGAAGACATAAACGAAGCGATTTCGCTAGGGAATATTTTAATAAATCCTTAAGGTTTTATTATACTGTTAATTTTTCACATATGTTACCTGATACCTACTGTTAAACACGGTGGTGGACATGTACTATCGGGTTTAATGGTCAAAAATTAAGTCAGAAAATTATATCGTATTGATATGTCCGATATCAATAGAGGGTGACTCTTTCATGTGGCATTAACGTGTTAATCTTTGTTAACAATGGATGTGCAAATGCATAAAGGTTTTATGTTTTAATTATTATCCTACTTTGGAAACGAACAAACTTTCAGAGCCCGTTATTGACAAAAATTGAAACTCACCATTTTTAAAAATTCGCCGTTACTCTTTTATTTTAATATGAGAAAAAGAATAAAATGATTCAATACGCCACTTCTTCCAATATGCAGATACCTGCTCCGGCAATAATGTTATATAAATTTCTAATTAAGATATTCTTATTAATGCTAAAAGATAGTTTTCTGAGAAATATTTTAGCGTGAAATTTGTGATAACCTCTTTTTAAGAGTTGGGAGGTAGCAGATACTTATCAGTTAATGATGGTATCTCTTCGCTAATATTATTGCAATTAAAAGTTGTGCCAAAGAGTTAGAGGTATTCCTCGTTGGTCTTCCTTCCACTTCTACTAGGTAAACCTAGAGCGCTTTTTAATTCGAAATCGTCCAATTCGTACAACGACATTTCCCTTATCATCCTAAGCGTCATTCTCTTCAAATATTTTTAAAACTACTACTACGAACATAACCTCGATATTTAGGATACGAAATATTTAAAGGAAGTACCCTGCTTCCTTAAATATTAAATAATTTACTAAGGAGCGTTTATGACTGCTGTTGAGTAGTACAAATTTTAATATAAGAATCATTTTAAGTTAAGATTCATTTATCCTAAGGACCGTCTCTAAATACGAGATCTGCCTTAAGTAACCATTTAAGTTAAGAAAAATCTTAAGGAACGTTTCTGAATACCACCAATTGTGATTTACAGGTATGAGAAAATGAGAAGAGAATTTTCCACGATGTAGCGATAAATTATTCCGTGCTATAAGATGCTTTTTGTAAGAGTACAGTCCGTCCTAATAGCAAACCTTATATATGTTTGAATATTTGGGGTAAAGCATGCAGGGTTACGATTCTTGTTCAAAGCTTTTTATCAACAGAATTATATTATATCCTACAGTCCCTATAATTATAGCCATTGCATTTCACACCCGAAACCTTATTTCAAATCAGTTAAAAAAACAATAACTAGTATTATCTATTACCAAAACTTCGACGTTATTTGTCATGCGTTCCTAAATTCCACAGATAATTTCAAAACCTCTAGATTCACACCGTAAACATAAACTGGTAAATTACCACTTCTTCAAAAATTATACATAATGATTGATAGTACGTAAAGTACTGAATGTTTAGTCTAAACCATAAAGAAAAGAGATGATTCTGACAATTCTATCAGTATTCTCAACAATTTCTTTAATGGTGTCTTTGTTGGCCACCTAACGATGAATTAATGTTGCTTGAAGATTAAAAGAAAAAAGATTTGTACTTCTTTTTGAAGATGAAGAAATAGATACTTCCAGAAAATCGGTTATAGATTCTGCAGATGCTTCGAAATATTGAGTATTATTGATCGTAAATATTGTCTGTGGATTCAACTTTAAAGCGTTATTAAAGTTTATTTCCCAGTAATCGTGAATAGTGAATTCTTTCAGTAACAACTTCAGTTTCAATAATTATGTCAAATTTGTTGCCAAATTTCAAGTAGGTACTTTAAAAATAATTTCATTCAAATTGTGTCGTAAAGCAAAATGACAAACAATCGTAGCTTCGAAAGATATACATACCTCTAAACTATAACTTTACAAATAAAAACTACCGTCGGGTAAAATCCTGCAGCTCGATTGAAATTGACCCTTCATAAAGAAGTTTTGTTTCTTCTTCTAGACATGTCCTGAATTCTAAATCACATTTCATTTGATGCTTATTGGATATATCCTTCCCGAAATGCGCCCATGAGGATATCGATTTGTGAGCAAGCCAATTTGTAGTTTATACGTATTATATACCTTTCTTGTTTTACTCCGCACATTATTTCTCCGCCTGAGAAGTTTAAAAACACCCTATAGATACATTCTTTAATCTGTTAGTGTTTACTAACGATTTCAGCTGCCTGTCAAAATGTCATATCCTCCTAACTTTTACCGGCGTACCTTTTGCCGAATCCGTTAAATAAGAATAATACCGAAGATGATTTCGGACAGGTGTTGATTGAATTTGTAAACACTACGAGGAAGAATTTGATTGAAGCCTACGAGACGTATCCTTGGATTGTTTTGATTTTTCCGCCAAATAATTTAAATAACGTGTATTAATTGCGTCAATAGCGATTCGTTATCATGCGTTTAACTTTTTTTCGTCCGTTTTAACATGTAAAACATAATGTACACATGATTTAAATAACAAGGGTTGTCTCAGTTTAAACACCACCCCATCAATACCAGAGAATTATTATGTAGTTGAATTTCATCCGTATAGGGAATCGTTAAATTTAATTAAGAGATAGAGAGATAATCCAGAGTTCGATTGGTTAAAGAGCGCAGTTGTAAGGGCTGAATGTATAATAATACGATCTTTTTAAATGTCTTTACTAGTCAAATGCAAATCCAGGTATAAGCATTTTTAGATCGCCGTGTTGGAGGTTTGGGGTAATTGAACAGAATCGGAACAGATATTTCAAGTAAATCGCCCACCTAGAAATTCCTATGCCCCATAAAATGGCAAAAGAGTCACACACACGATAGAAGCTTGTTAATCATTGTCAAAAAATAGCAAAATGACATTTATTGTTATACAATGACCTATTATTGTTTATCAATATTGAACAATAAAGATTTTGAACATTGTGTAACTTTGCCCCAAAGTTTAACCAACTTTGCACATCAAAATTGACCCAGTGTAGTAGATTAACCTTGACTAGACATGTATACACATTATTCGGCCTAAATTGATACACAACATAGGGCCAATATTTTTATATTGCTATTGGTCTGACAATGAATAACAATGTTCAACAGGGGAAAATGTAGCGGCTTTTAATTATTATATTACAATTAATTGCAACTATTTTTCATTATGCATTTTTATATTATGATATATGTATTATATCACAATAAGACTAAAAAGTTAAATTAGATTCATCAATTAAATTAAAATTGTCATTAAGAGGGAAAAGAAATTTAATAAAGCATTAAAAACATAACAGGTATCAATTTCAAATCAAATTTTACTATTGCTGGTTATAGTATTAGTGTTATTTCCTACTGTCATTTATTTGTATATTGCTATTTTTTGATTGTTGTATAAATAATATTTTTTGGATTTTATTGTGATGATATGATGATTTAGTATATGTAATAGATTTACAGGGAATGGAGTAACCAATCCTCGAGATCAATACATCAGCACAATTTATATTCTGCAAATATTGTTTGCATAAATATACAGTTTCGAAAATAAATATTGTAACGTTTTACTTGGGTTAATTAGTTACAATTTATCATCATAAAATACAGTCAGCCTCTTTACCAGCTGAGAAAAAAAGTAAATTAAATTAAAAGATGTTCAAAGATCTTTTATAAATTCTGCAGCAAAATTTGTTCTTTCCCTTCATATAATAATGACAATTGTTAGCTTCTTGGATTCAATTACAAAACGTTACGTTTACGCAATTACGTTACTACGAAATTGCAAATAACATTTGGACCATATTCTATAAAACAAACAGTGGTAGTACCCTTCTAGTATAAAATTTGTACAATCAAGCAAACCAAAGTTACTTATGAAAAAGATTATTGGGCTTTATATTCTATAAGTTTTATTTAAGTTTGCTAGGAACTTACTTTTAGATGAATTGGGAGGCTAAATTCAGTGACAATGCACTTTAAATTTGTTTATGGGATATTTTGGGACACCAAAGCAAAGTATATGGCATTTGCAGATATTACCAATATACTTTTTAAATACATTCTGCATATTACGATTAGATACTAACTAAAAATGTACGAATCGATCTCTTTCCTAATTAAAATATTAGTACTTTTCATTTTCTACATTATCATTAAATTTTACAACAAAATTTTATTTGTATTGAAAGGTTAATTTCAAGTGACAATTAAGATAATGTATTCTAGCAATCAGACCAATTAAAAATTTCGAATTATTAACAGCCATTTGTTTTTAAATAAACCCTTATTATAAATACATTAAATTACCTTCAACTCACTCTTCTACATTTATTTACTCGATGATATTATTTTTCTATTTTCAGTATTTATTTATCCATACGTACGCTTATAGCTACTCGTTAACGTTTCCTAATGACTGATTTAACACGTAAGCTCATTAAATTTGAAAGTCTCCTCGGCTTCCATGAAGGCATTGAAAGGTCAAAAATGTATGTAAATGTTTAACCTTTGAAAAAAATCACTCATATCGTCCAGACCACTGATTTTCAACGCCATTAAACGAGTGTGTATATTTTCTTTTGAGCCTCATACTGTTGGGTGTCACAAAAGACCACGGTTTACCCACGACGAGTGGCTTTGTAACTTAAGTCTATAAGAATAATTTATTAGCAAATAATAGACGTTTAATGCATCGATGGTTTGCAATACTAGTAACAGTAATTGCATTTGTTGGACTGTGTAAATTAGTAAATAACCGTAGTTCTAAATAGAGGCTGGATGCAACGAACAATGCATTGTTAGTTAAATAATGGACACCCTCGATGCCTCACTTACACTTGAGGTATTATTTATGTTCCTATGACGATTTAGTTCCTACTTATTATTGTGTTCTAACTGACACGTGTTACTTTTTTATTTATTTTGCTCCCCTTTGATAAATACAAACAAATACAAGCACAGGCTGTTTTCTTTATTTCCAATAAAATTCGTTGTTATTAATTGGACGTTGACATTTTTCAATTTAATTTTCAAAATAGTGTCGTCAGTATTGTCGAAAACTCCTGAAATTAATCTCCAAATTAACCGGAATAAAATTAATCTGATAGATTAAATTCGAATTCTTGTTTTCTAGATATCCTCGATCATACTATTTTGTAAAACGTATGACTTTTAAATGTGTATGGTATTTGTACAGTGGCCGCATAACAGTACTTTTTGTTATAGGGTTTGTCACATCTTCTTTCAATAAAAATAAATATCGTGGCATTATAGTGATCACTAATTCGTGTAACAAACAAGATGATTAAAACAAAATGTCGTTTAATTTTTCTATATCCATGTAAGTTAGTGTATGTAACTGACAATAACAGTTTTGCTCCATTGTCGCTATAGCTGTAATTATATATAACAGCTGTCAATTAAATTTTGTGTTCTAGTACGTACAAAATTTAATAATTGAAAATATAATTTTAGGTAAATTGTGGTGGAACAAGCTTTCGAGCCACATTATATCTGTATGAAGTACTTATATTTTTGTTTACCCGAGAACTGTAGATTTGTTGTGAAAATTTGCTAGGCTTTTAATTGCACACTTCATGGTTATTCCTGCATGATGCCTAAACTTTTCAAGCAGTTTTCCCAAACACAAGATTCCTTCCAAATACAATTTATACAAATGGTAAACGTTGTCCCAACTACTTCGTAACTTTCACATGTGAAAGTTTAGAAAACTTTTAATGCAGTTGTCGCCCAGAGTGTTCACTTTTGATTAATGTTCAATGAAGACGGAATTTTCTAAAAATATAAGGTAGACTGTTCAACACAAAATAAACACGAATTTATAGGGAAGGCTATTTTTCAACACCAAATTGTAATTGAACGTCCCTATAATAAGTACCTACCTGCCTAATGGTTGGAGGTTCCTCAGTGGTCAGCACAAACGTGTTGAATTTTAACATAAAAGTAAAGTAGCGCGATACATGTATTATTGGCAATAAAATCACAATGGCTATTTTTGGGAGAAAATGATTGCAGGTATAATATTTCTTTTGAGAGTAATAATACACAAGTTTAAAGCTTATTCCAATTACAATAAACGAAGAAAAATATCGAATTGTCGCATATTATATATCAAAGAGGTGTCGATTTTCAGAAACGGCTCACCTTAGGAAAACAACTGACACACCTCTCTTTTCACGCAAATAGTTATTGTGCAGAGCTTAACCTAATTTGATCAAAATCACCAATGAACTGTATCCGTATAAAGGTTTCGAGTATTAGACCCTTGAAACCACAGGAGGCACGAATATTGTGGGTCTTAGAGTAGGTAGGCATTGTTCACCTTTTAAACTACTCGACGAAACTCTTCAACACATTTACGCCTCTCCAAGTGATGTTATAAAGGGATTATGGATTTTACTTGATTTTCTAAGCCTATTCAACTTGTTTACTTTACAATAAACAAATCTGTATTTTTTAATGACACACTAATAGTCCTTAAACATTTTCAGAAAGAATAAAAGGTATTCAAGGCAAAGATTTCAGATATGAAAGTGCTTCAATAGGTATTATAATAAACTTATTTTCGCTCTTCCGGTTTTCGATGGATTTAACTTGACAACTGTCAGCTTGTTTCTGTTTTCGTTCAAACAAATACGAACACTTTGTTACTTCTCAACAATCATTTTTCTTATAGAAAAATCGTTTCGCAAAGTAAAGATTTACATCGTAAATATCTTTGTTCTATGCACCTGAAATAAAAAAAATTACTTAGTCATATATTTTGTCAGTACCTGATTACCATTTTTTGATGTAGCTCTACATCGCGCCTGAAGATGTTCATTCAAACGAATCACGCGATTCCACTCTCTTGTTGCCGGTATCATAGAGATTCTTAGATTATTAGTTTTTGGTACAAGTCTAACGACTTCTTGTATAGCTTGATTGACCCTAGAAACAGAAAAGGTTTTTATTGAGATACAGAACAAGTAATTTTCTTTCTAGAAATTTTAATACTTACTAGGCTTCAAACTTTATGTCGTCATAAACTGTTAAATTACACAAATTAAACAAGCATTGCACATGTATTATTTTGAAAATAATTTGACTAGAAGATACGAAAACCGTAAATTAATAATATTTTTTGTGTTTACTTTTCATTCCTTATACCAAATGGTTCAATAAATAATAAATAGAAAAATAGTATTTTCCATGCACTTCAATACCAGCACCTTAGACATTACAGGCACCAATAAGCTTTCGTTTTCATAATTATACCTAATAAAAACATTTTTGGGACACTTTACCCAAAAAAATTTAATTTACATTTCCATCTGAACGAATTCTCTGTAGAAGACAAAAGAGCAAATCTGGTTGATTCTCGAATGCGGAAAAATCTGGAAAAAGCGGATCGACTGAAGCGAAACTAAAATGGAAAGTGGGTAGTTTGGTGTTCTCTAGCTTCCAGAATCCAGCATCGATGCTATTTCCAGTCATTAGCTCTTTTGCGCACAGAGTATATCTTTATCTGCGCGCACTAGTGCAATGAATCGAAAACTGTAATTTTGTTTACGAGCGTATGTACAGGGGTGGAGTCCAGAACAATACGTCACATATTCTATAGACTGCTAACGCCTTTCGTCCAAAATATAACACCACAAGTGGTTTACTAACAGAAAAGCATTGTTTGCTAATTACGATCTCTAAAATTAGTGTGCCAGAGTATGTCTGCTAAATATAAAATAGAATTTGAGCAGGCCCAACATCTCGTTTTGTTACTTAGTTCAGATGATTATTTTGTGTGTCGCTAGACTGTTTGATAGTTTTGATAGTAAACATGGTATGTTTAGATAATGCAAAAGTGTTTGGATTAGGAAGTTATTTTGACAAAATTGGATATTTACGCATGGTACCTGGAGAATATTCCATCAACTCTCGTAGAAAACAATATATTGCAATATCTCTAAATACTATTACAAATAATAAAAAAATTTCTCGTAATATTTTCTAAATACCTCAGTGAAAAATACGTGATTAGCACATGTTAACAGAAGGTACCAATTTCTCTATACATATTTAACTTCTACAACGAAACATCTGCATTGATACTTTTGCATTGGTGTCTTTCCTTATGCCATTTACTTCATTTCAATAATTGAGCACACATTTCTGGTTACAATACTCTTTTCAGCGTCCTGTAATTGATCCTGGTACCTAACTGGCAATAAAAATATGTTTATATATAATCAAAAATATCGTTTCAAATCATGACTCATAGAGAGAGAATAAAAATACTAAGACCCGTGTTTCCAAACGTATAACGTTATAGTAATATACTGTTAACATACGTAAGTTTCCACAAAAGAAAAAGTAAATTTAATTCAGACACCAAGTTTAGATTTTGGAAGTAGTAATTTCAATTTCAAAGCAAATTATATAGAGATTTTGGCAAAAGCGTGTTAAATTTCATAGGTAATAAACTTGTTTTCAGAAAAGGTAGGTTAAAATAGAATTTGGAAGCAGAATTGGAAATAAATTAATAAACGATATTGTGTGAAGTTAAGAAGAAAGAAACAGTTTATTATTTACTGATCTTAAAATTATTCAGTATCGATAAATTTTCTAAGCGAAAGACATAAGATTATCGCGATTCATTTTTCTTTTATATTACAAAACTCTACTGGGAGTTTTATTGATCAATTAGTCTATTCAAAGAGAATGCTGGTTGGCGTTGTTCAGGAGTTTTCATTCACCCCATTGAAGAGTTGCTATTTATGACTATTGACATTGGAACTTGCTTACTATCTAATAAAATAATTTTTGTCCTGAGGTTCCAATGAATATTAATATTATTGATGAAAATATCTCAAAACCGCATTGACGATGTTACTTAATGCTTCATTATAGCACCACTGGATGATCTGAACATTCATGGTATATCCTACTGGCCTTAAAATTTGCTTATATATTCTGAAATCTTACTCTCTATATACTGGTCCGTGTACTTTCTTAAACGTGAAAAATAAATAAGGTTAAACATTTGAGAAGTTAATTATGCCTCCCACAAACGTATTCCAATAAATAACGTCCTTTGCAAAGGAAAAAATAAAGTCGAGCGTTCCTGAATTTTTCCATACAAAGGTAGTTTTATTTCTATGCATATTACCGATGTGCGGTGAATTTAAAATTGGCCTGGCATTTTTTTGTTTCGCAGACGAACACCTACATATATGGATCAAATATTCCCTTTCCGTATTTGCTACCTCCCATCTATTGTTTTCCCTCTCTTCTGCACTTGTTTTCTGCCAACTTTTCATTTCTGACTGAAGTTCGAGTTAATATTTTTCAACCACATTTCACAACATTTCTCTTTACAGGGATGTTATAAAACGTGGACACAGAAATTTCCTTTTTTAATCAAATAAAATTTTTAGGAAAAGACCCTTGTATACATTTATCAGGTGCATGCTTATAAGATTTCAAAACCATACTAAACTTGAACAACTGAACATATAATGTCAATAAAGCTGAATTGAATATATTATTGAAGAACCATTCGTCTCGTCTGGGCCGACGGAAGTAGTGGAGGGAAGCGTTTCCGTAAGTAATTTGTAACAATCGTAGTTGAACTAAAATCACCTGATGATTTTTCATTAACAAAAATTAGCTTCCACACGCTTAGATGTTATTACAGCGATGGCCCAAGACTACTGAATTATGGCATTACAATCAACTGCTGTTCTCGTGGTGAATTTTTGGTATTTTATTTTGAATACAAAATAATGTATTAATTATAATAGTTAATAAATAATAATAGCGATGTATTAATTAAAAACAAAGTAGACATCACTCTGATGTGAAAACAATCACTTGAGTTAGAGTGAGCGATGGTTTCGTCATCTAGGGAAATTGTCAAATGTACATAAGCAGTGAGTTCTGATTTTTTATTCATTATAAGAGTTGTAAAAACATAGAAATTAAAGTAGACACGTAGAAAATCAAAGCGCTGTAGTTTTCTTTTTGATACATACGCTAATACGAATAAGGGTAATTCGCTAAAGAAACCATTTAATTTTAATGGTAAATTGTATAGGCACCAAATATTTCTATTGAAACTGGAGAAGGTAACAAGTGGTAAATAGCAATTATTTTGCCAACAGTTCCAAAATATTCCATGTTACATTACAGAATAAGAAATGAATCATAATATGTGATATAAATTTTTGAAAGTTTTTCAACGATATGATGAGTATGTTATTACCGTCATTCTTTTCAAAATAAGTCACAATTATACAGATAGATTAGCATATTGAAAAATAAACTAAATACGTAATGAAACTTTTACATACTACAGCTATCAATAACTATTATTAAACGCCATATCTAATTATTTCGTTAATAATGCCTATAATGCAACAAATTATCCAATTATAGTTTTTTGTTAGTCCATATTCTATTTTTTAATTCTAATACTTCTAATTCTAACCGAAGAAATGAATCATAGATAATAATAATAGTTAAAGGAAGTGAAATATTAAGGAATAAAGTGTTTTTGCCGCATATAAATCAAATATTCTACGAAGAAATTTACATTTGGGAATTTATCAGATTTCGAGACACATACAGAATATCGAAAATTCTGAATAATTTGATTTGGAGACCGGTGTACGCATAAATTGGGAAGAAACCTTCCGAGCTGACAGAAACAAAAATTTTAAATTGAAAGTTCGAACGTGACGCACTTCAGAGTTGAGAATTTCTAGTTGGATTGAAAATACTCGGTGTAAATTATGTCAACCCGGTGTAATGAATAAATCAAAGGCGCTATAAATTGAATTTTAAACACACCTTAAATTTAGCACCGCTTTGATCTCCCTTGTACTGTTCTGTTTTGAAGTATAATGGAATTTCCAGAGCGATGGTGTTTTGAAAGGGCGTGTACCAATTCAAGTACGGAAAGTAAAACGCTAAAATCGATTATTTGCTGTAATCTGGCCGGAAAGGACCAATAATACGGCAGCGCTGATGTCATTCGTCACATGCTATTAGCTATAAATTAATTCACAATAGCAATACAATTTTAGAACCTTTTCCTCTCGGAATATCAAACTTCCAATTTAAATAAAGTGTTTTTAAAAGGTTGCAACCGCACACATTTCAAATATTGTAGCATATGGTACATCTGAAAAATGTTTCAGTGCCTCCCGTTTAATCTACTGTAAACGTATGAATGCGATTCCTCTGAAAATTGCACGCAAGATAAAATCAGTAACAGACCCCTTACATTGACTTTAAAATGTAGATAAATCACTATTACCGAAACCACATTGAAACGCTTTATTATTCACATATAATTTTATTAACTTTATTCAACAATAAAAGTTTTGGACGATAAGTTTTGCGTTCTTCAGGTTTAACAGTCCGAAATTAAGAACTCCAACATTAGCTTACTCAGTTTTAGGTTTTAAGCACTGAGAATTAAAGGGATTTTCGATGCATGGTCAGGTTTTAAGGGTATTCGATTATTGTGCAGACCAATGAATTCCGCTATCGCAAGTGGTAGAAATGTTGGCACACAGATGGTCTCCACTCCTCAATTTATGATCTTTGACTGCACTCGGATAAAACCCTCAGAGGATTCAGGTATTCCCGGTCAGTCAAGTATTTGGATTAACTGATAGTCATTTGCAATCTATTACTATAACTGATACTTCCAAATACATATCCAGTCAAAAATAACTACGTACTAGAACTTTCAAATGGATCGAATCCTTAGCTTATCGTTGAATATTTTGGCAAAACTATATAATACGATATTAGTTTTTAGACTTGAATGAGTTCACTAAATATTCCTGCATCGGAATTTTAAAATCCCTTATGTGGAAAAAATCGCAAGGGAATACCTTACGAAATATCACGATTTTTCCAAAAAGTAAATTTAGCAATTTCCTCTTCCCTATATCTCAAAAGGTAGACGCCGTAAGAAAGAAAATGATTCGTTAAAGACACCAAGAAAACGGCCCCCTTTTGTTTGTCACAGAAATTTCGAAATTCCGAAATAGACTCGTTTTAGCAAAAATTGCAAGGGGCACCTCCCATTGGCGTGGGGCTCAAAATTTGAATTTGGAGTTTTGCAATGTAACTCGCAGCGATGGGGGAAATTTGAAACACTCATTTTACACACGTTCTTATTTCGGAAAGTTAATTTTCAAAAGAAAAATGGCAAGGAGTTGAACTTCCGAATTTACTTCATAACCCAAAAAATGTGCATTTTATAATCTGCCTTTTGCGGTAAATGGCGAGAAGCAATTCCAAACAAACCTATTTGATATGATTTCATATGAATCGCTGGTAAAGTAAACACGTTTGAATTATTAGTAAATGAAACGAGGTGAGGCAAGAAAGTTAAGGCAAAGTTTCTAAAAGAGTTCGCCCCTGTACGCACCCCAGTTGAATACTAATCAAAAATTAATTTTCCAAAGCTTACGGTAAATAAGCAAAATCCGCAAGAGTCAGTGTAATGAACATTCAGATCTATCGATTTTCTCCTTGTTTACCAGCTCCAATATGAAAATTATCTCCTTTAGTTTCATGTACGAAATAACGGGAACCTTTGAATAAGTTGCGGCAAAGCCCATACGGCTTTAGCAAGCTTCGCATGGATGGATGTAAGCGGATTAGAGCATGGATTTCATCGGATTTTTTTTCCAATTTCATATTGCTTGTATATACCTACTTAATTAAGTTGAGTAGCTTATACGGGTGCACGAGTATTGCAAGAAAACATTCA
This sequence comes from Cryptocephalus primarius, assembly GCA_963576515.1. Taxonomy (NCBI): domain Eukaryota; kingdom Metazoa; phylum Arthropoda; class Insecta; order Coleoptera; family Chrysomelidae; genus Cryptocephalus; species Cryptocephalus primarius. The sequence continues at coordinate 7,722,933 of OY754936.1, forward strand.
TTTTGTTCGAAGGCTTCTTCTCCTCGTAAAATTTATTTTGTAGAGGAACATTTCACAACCCGAAAAGAAATAGGTTTTGAAGGAAAATCTGTCTGAATATATTAAAGAAGCAAAAATAAATATACATGACACACAAACTGTAAATGTACTCTATTCCCATTCCGTGTCTAGACAAACTTTAGTTTCTTCAGACTTTCGGCAATTCAAAAATTTGCAAAAGTTCCAACTTCTCTCTTTCAACTTTCTCGAAAAAATCAAGAAAGATTTTGAAAAAGTTCCAATACTTTGAACATTTTGGACCCTTTGGACTTTTCGTTTCGTTTCGAAAAAAAAAAAAAACGAAAGTCAAGAAACGTGACTTTCGCTGGTGTATCATTATAAATTAGAGGTCGCTGATTACGATGCATCTAGTTTCGGGGCGATCGGACGAGAATTAACCGAGATACAGGCAGTTAAAATCTAAAAAATCAAAGTCAAAAAACGAGACGTTCGTTAGTGTATCTTTATAGATTAGAGGTCGCTGATTACAATGCGCCTCGTTTCGTGGCGATCGGACGAGAATTAACCGAGATACGGGCAGTTAAAGATTTTGTAAAACTTCCACGACCCCCCCCTGTGAACTTTTTCAAAAAAATCAAAGTCAGGAAACGTGACTTTCGTTGGCTCATCTATGTAGATAAGACGGTCCTGATTACAACGCGCTTAGTTTCCAGTTTCACTTATGGGTAATTATTTTAATCTAAGTACCTATTACCTATATTATAGAATGTATTAATATCCTTCTCATGCGACGGCCATGAATTGTCTCCTGGTGAAAAGCATTGAAATTGATTTTGTAGGGGTATCTTGGGTTTTTAGTACTTACTGCATATTCATGGCAAATTGCATTTGTCCCTAGGCACCACGACAAAGACTTTCGATCTCTCTGTTCATTCGACCCTTCGGAGTTCCAATGTCATTGTTGTCACTCTCCTACACACTGCCACTTTTATTCGATTATCGCTAAATGATTTTGTTAGAAATACTACCACTTATATTAAGAAATGGAAACACAATATTAGCAACTTTCCTCCTGTTCGAAAAGTTTTCACATTACTCTTAAGTTAGTGTGAATTTGTTTCTTTTGGTTGTTGGAACATTATTCACCACGGAAAAATACACAGCGCGTTTCAAGATTGGATTCCCTATAAGTATGACTCAAAAATTTCATCCGACAAACTAAAAATAATGTTTATAAAATATGTCATTCTAAATCTTTGAGCATCAAATATTATCGAAGAGTTTTTAAGAAAATTTACAAATTACTGTTGATGGGACGAGCTTCATCCAAATAAATTCAAGTAAGTTTTCTTTCAAGTAAAAGTGAGTTCCGAATCCAATATGTTATAAAAATTCCTGGAGCATATACAAGCGATGAATAGTTCAAGTAAAAATAGTAGTTGGGCACAAAAGGTTTTTACTACTTATGCATGTAGTAAACTTAACAATTTATTAATTGATTTCTTTTATTATTATTGATTACTACTGACCATTCTTTTGGTATTAAATGTTTCTTAGAGTTGAAACAGAATTAAATAAAACAAAAATGAAAACATAAATGAAACAGAAATAAACTAAAATATGAAATATGAAGACAGCAAAAGAACTGTCTGCTTGGACGTCTTTAGTTTCCTTAAGCGAATAATAAACACAATAATAATTTTCCTTCAGTAGCATTACATTTCCTATGTTACCACTAGCTTTTTACGGAATTTGCAAACCCTACGATAAAACTGAGTTCATTTAGTCTTTAGTTTCGTAATGCAAATGATGAACACAAAAATTTTCCTTCCAGAGATAGCAGCTTATTTACACCTCACGGCTTTACATAATTTCCTTTCGAAAGTTTTAAAACTCCAATTCCAAAAGAAAACAAAGAGAATAATTCGCCGCTTTTAATGACATGACCAATTTTAGACTCAAGCGAAAATATTAATAACTATAGACGTTAACCGGACATAGGAAATGACGAGCTTCATTCGACAGAAATGTTCAAAGACACTATTATGCTGTTATACAACAGAGTTTTTTATAGAAGTTTCCAACACATTTCCTAAACGGTGGCACAAATGAACAGTTCGCTGTTTACGAGGGCACCACGATAAATACAGCTGTAATAAAATTGTATTTACTATTTAATTAAATCAAATGTCATAGTTAATAACATTGTAAAATATGACATGTATTAAATGTTGGTGGCGTGGTATTATTTTAGGAAAGCCACAATATGTTTAAAGAGCAGTTGATAGTCAAACGCTATGTTACTAAATTATGAAACATAATATGCCTTTCTTCATACACTTATGTATGAACATACTTAGGCACTGCCAGACCGACCTATCATCAAGTTTCATTGTGCATATAAATCTGACAACCGAAAATATCCTATTCGAGATGAAATTATACGTTGATTTTTGTTTTTTTTTTCATACAGTTTCATCTTTAGGGTTCTGCTATAATGGTGTAGACTTGGATTATATTGAAAAGATTTCAATTCAGTTATCTCTTTCCTATTTTCAAACAGAAAACACAAGCATATCAAAGGCATTATTAGTGTGACGAGAAAATGGAATTTAATTTTAATGGAATTCGTTATTCGCATTCAAAGCTCCAGAGCTTTGCATAGGATAACTTCCATAAAGGTACAATTACGTATTCCATTATTTTGCATTAAAACATACTTAAATCAATTGCACCATGATATTAATTTTGTGAATGTCCATTCTAAACAGAATTTTCACCTCAATTATCAAGAGTACGTAAGTACGAAAACACATGTGGAATCTGTTGGACCAAAATAATTTCAGTTATTACTCGACATATTCACATTCCACTTAGTTAAATAAAGACTCAAATACTGAATATACAAGGTAACACATTTAAAGGATAGATTTCTGGATATAAATGAGTATGTTAATCGAAAAAGGTGGTGAGCGAAGAAGTAAACAATTAAAGGCTGTAGAATAAGGAATATACCTAGAACAAACGCAATAAGAGAAAAATCTGGAGTATTATTGTAGGTATTAAACCGTCATTACTTTTCTTACACCTGATATATATTCCAAGAGTTCTGGTTTCGAATCATTGTCGTTTTCTTTTCCTTCTTTCTTTATAAATTAATTTCTTGTAATACATCTAATCTATCGATCCAAAACTGTTTAATACGATGTATAATGCCGTTGTCTGTATAGCCTTAACGAATATTTTGTTTGCTTAGTTGTTGTTTTCCTCGTATTTTTATCAAATTTTACTTACTTCCTAGGCTGTACGTACGTGAATGCGAATTAAAAATAATAGTATCACGATATCCCTTTACTACTCCCGAATTTCCTGCTACTCAGCTTTCTTAACCCCTCGTAAAGAAAAGGTCTTTTTCCACCCTCTTTCAGGAATACGCTATGCACAATAACGGAAACAATTAAATTAACAATGGTCGATTCACCCATCGCATAACCTACTCCACGCTATTCGAATAAAATCTTGCAGAAAATATTAATTCATTACTTTGATTGAAGTTACGTCAATAGGAAAATTTGCTTGTACTAATCATCGTAGTTATTATACAGTGCACGGTTTGATAGGGACGAAAATGTCCTTAAATGTTTTAATTGGTTGGCACTCGTCGAGTGGAAACAAAAAATGTATTCAGGATTTTTGTGAATATTATTTGCACATGAACACATCAGATAATTTGTGGGATTTAATTGATGAACGTATTTAGCAATATTTGTACCCATTTCGGGCAGTATTAAGTTTCATAGGAAGAAAAATTTAAATAAAATAGTTGACACATCGCTCTACTAAAAGTGCGTATTAAAATACAAGAAATGAAAGATCCGTTACAGTTTGCTGAAATTACAGGTAAAGGGGTTTCTGTAAAGGGTACCTTTATGTAGGCAATTTTAGACTACGATATGGAATTTCCCATTTCATTGTTCGAATCGCCATATTGGATCCTCCATCTTGAACATTGAAACTCTAAAAGGAATTTGGTAATAACCGACCCCAGAAACCCCGATGTACATCATTTCTGCCGAAAATATAGGGTTGGTACATAGGTACTCACCATCTTGAATTTTGAAAATGTGGTGGCAGATTCGTAATTAGTGATCAACGAGAATCTTCTCTGATGGTCTTCTAAAAAAATGTGCCTCTGGAATAATTGATCAAAAATAAGCTCTTTGGGCATTTGAATAATATGTTTAAGAAATTTTGTTGACCGATTCTCCATTTAATATGAATTCAGTGCGTTTATACATGTAAAAACCTACTCGAAACGTTTTCGGAATTGATTTGAATAGCAATACTGAATTCATTCAATTCTCAGTCGTTTTCTGAAGTTAGGTCGAGAACAGGAGGAAGCCGACAAATTGTGGAACTTAAAGATACGTAACCACCCTTAATATTGTACAATCGTAATTTCTGTAAGGTCAAGTGGCGCCATCTTTCGACTAACTAAAGTATAGATTTTATAAATTTCTTTTCGACGTAAGCACTTAATCTCACTGGCCGTATGCTAGATGGCGCATTTATTCCCATCTAAGAAAATTATGCAAATGTATTATATTATGAAACTTTCACAAATCTACAATCTTCACAAATTCTTAACCCCACCCTCTCATATCTATTTATAGCTTCTTGATTGCTGGTTTAACATATATACCACCTGTACTGTGGTAAGGCTAAGGGGTGGTAAGAAGACCTACAGGTTATAAACTTCTCGTTTTACTGGAAAGATGGCGATACTCGACCTGAATCAAAAATAGTTTGACGTAACTGAAATTGGTCAATAATTTAATAGTCCATTTGGTTAATAATCACAGGCACGGTGGACTAATTTTAAAAGCAATCAAAAACAAGCAAATATTAGTTTCAAAGGCAATTTCGATTATTTCACATAATCACGGCAGCATCTTTTAAATAAAAACACTAACTCATAATTCAATTCAAGAAACCAGCATAATCAAAGACGTTAAGCAATCAAACTTGTTTAGTTAAACCATCCAAGTTTGAAGCTAAAACACAGTCACAAGCTAGTGATAACTGTGTGAATTGTTGATATTTTCTTTCGTTTTCATCATTAGCTTTTCTTTCCTAGCATCCACCCTCTGAGCTACAACTCCAAAGCGCACACCCAGGTTCACCTCTATGGTTCTGAGTGTGATAAGAATTTGCTGAAACAGATTTAAAATCGCCAGATAGCCATTTTAATGATGGTTACTAGTCACTACATATTACAGGTAAGGTAAGGTTACGAGCCGACATAATAGAGAAATAAGTTTGAACTTCAAAATTACAGCAATTTAGCTGTTTCATGAATAGCTTCATGTTGATTTCGCGTAGATCCAAACCCTAAAATGGCGGACGTTGCAGTAATGTATCATCTAGTGACTCAATCTGTTCCATATCTTTAAGCTTACTTCAATCAACATTCGATGCAGCGAATCAAAATACACAAGGATAGAACAGCCAACACTCTGACCAGAAACCTTTGTTGTGGCTTGTGTAATTTGAATGTATTGCTTTCAAATATTTTTTATTATCGATCAACAGATGGGTAAACCCTGCTATAACCTGTTTCACCTGCCTGGTTTAAACTTGCCAATAGTTGGCACAAACTGTAGAAAATTATACCCTTTATAAAAATATACTATTTTAAAGACGAACCTAATCCTTTTATGCATCCAGTCTGGCAACACCATCTGGCGCTCACACCATAGAGGATTACTCAACGTACTGTAGATGGTCTACTCCTGTGTTAAAGATTGGGTACAAAACCTGAGCGTCTGCTAACGTCACCTCATAATCAATCCACCAAGCTAAAGCTCAAGAAACCTGTAAACCATCAACGGAGATGCACAGGAATTTTAATGGAATGTTTTTTCATTTATTAAATAAATGAAGCAATTTCAAAGAGAAAAATATTTAATTGCAACTGAGATAACTACAAAGCTCATTTGGATAAAAAGGTTCCCAATGTTCTGGAATTATCTCAATTTGTTCCAAATAAATATTTTTCATATCAAAATTGCTTTATTTGTGGAAAGACAATAGTCAATGAGAACTTTACCTGTTGTTCACATTGAAAATAATGATAACAATGATAGATGACTCTAGTTAAAAAATATATATAACATAAACCATACAAAAAAATAAACAATATATGTAATTACTACATATAACCAACACACAGTTCATGACATCATTCATTTGGAAGAACAAATAATATAGTCTATTAGATGCCTTTCCAGATTTAAAAAGATGTTGAATTGATGTTTTTTTTACTGGTTCAGCTAAACAATATATGCCATAAAATTAAAAGTTACTTTGTTGATTTCCACTGAAAACTAAAAATGCCAATTATTAAGAAGTAATTCTATTTTCTTCTGGATGGATGACATGCAAGCATATCTACAAAGTTATCTAATAAACATTTGCCATTGAACATGGGTCAGATACTTTAAAATTAAGTCAGTAAGGGGGCAAAATAGTCTTTCTCATAGATAAATCTAGCTGTTATTGGCAAACAAAATCCCCAGAGTAGCCCATTCCAGTAATCGCATTATTAAATCATTATTCAAGGTTGAGTGCCTTCAAATTTAAGGTAATTCAAAATTACTCAGGGTTTAGTGTATATACATGCCCTCTTACTCATAAACGCATTAACGTTAAAATGGAATTTAGCTTAAAATGCGTTTAGAATGTTTCAATAAGGTAACTATAGATAACTTATCTCCATGTTAAAAATACATGAAACAACACTAGTTACATCTGTGAAACACATTCTATATGTATTTTAAGCTAAAATCCATTTCAATCAAGACTGTAAAGGTATAATGAAACTTTACTCATTAATCCATGGTGCAATTCAAGATATCAATATACATTGAAAAAAAAATTAAAATTACTAGTAGTCTCAGTAATTCTTTATTATTTCACGTGACAAAATTACAATCTTATAGAGTTCATCAGTAAAATAAAATCAAGGGTACACATTACATATAAAATGCCCTGTTCATTAAACATTCGTTGATACTGCAGCAGCACTTTTTGGGAGGACTTTTTAGTCTGACAAAAATTAAGTTCATATACTCTGTAAATGTAAAATTCTGTAAGTTCTGTAAATTAATGAAAATTAACCCAGAAAATAGTTTTGTAGGATGATTAGCTTAAAACTTTTGATAGAAATCGATATTCGTAAGGGCCTTATCCACCCACAGTAACCTGCCTACCCATGGGAGAAGTTTTTGGTTACACATTTGACTTTTCAAAAATTTTTAGTAGTTTCCTTTACATTTAGTAAAAGATCAAACATCTTACTTTCCTCAAGCAGCATTCATTACCGCCTAGTAGCTAGGTGGTCCTCGTTAAGTTGCCTAACTGCCTTCTTCAAGCCTTTCGATGTGCTCCTCATTTCCCGACTTTCACATGTGCTGAAATAATATAGGAGGAACGCATAACTTCTGAATTGGCTCAGTGTACAATTTACTACAACATTTGACTTTTAAATACCTACTTAATAACTTTCATCTCGTTTCAGTTGTGAGTCACTTGTAACCAGTATCTTCCAGCCCCATCCTCAATACATCAGGAAATGTAGAGAAAGGTTTAAAACCGAGACTGCAACATAAACCATATCATATAAGTAGTTACTTCATAATACAAAAAAAATATCGAACAAGTACCTTCCACTTTCTTTCCTACTGTGTTCAGGAACCGAACATTTGCATTCTGAAGGCAGCACAAACATTTTCAATAACTCAACTCATTGTGTATTAACCTCCAATCATAGCCCTTGTCTATCCACAAAACACTAACTATGACACTAACCTCATAGACAAACCAACTTACTTTAATGCAACAACAAAACACATACACGTGATCCGTGAAATTACGTATATAGTGCTTACTTACTACTTACTAGTGCTTACTTACTATTATAGTGTATCTTTTGACGAGAGGAATAGGTATCTGCGAACATTGTTACTAAAATTCTAGGGCCCCAATTGACCAATACCAATGGGCCAACTTGTCCATAACTACAGGTTACATTATTTTCTGCAATTGTTAAGCAAATTTGTTGATTGAAGATATAAATGTAGATTGGTATGAAATTCAATGTTGCAGGTGAGGCAAAATTTTTGGCACAACCAACCATGTGTAAATGTTACTGAGGATATAAGTATACTGAGGATTACTGAGGATACATAGTATATACTTTCAAAGTTTGACCAATATTATTTTTTACTTGCCTAGTGCTTACTGTGATTTGTAAATTGGAGATACTAAGTATATAATGTGTTTGTACTGTATTCATATTACAGAATGTTTTAATTGCTTAAGAACACACTGTACATAACTAACAGATACGGTAATTTGTACACTACGAAGGGAAGATATTGTGAAGTAATAGAATTCACATCCAAGTCATAGATACATACATACATTTATTCAAAATTGTTATTAAGATTCCATTTTATATAATCTCTGCTGCTCTTCTTGCTGTACTTCTTTTGTGTCGGCACATTTTTGAGATTTTAAGGCAGCACCTGAAACAACAACAAAATCCTATAACATTTGATATTATAAATTAAAACAAACAAAAATGGACATTTTTCCCACTGTTAACGGTAATAGGTAGGTATCTATAGTTATTAATTTATGTCGAAATTTCGAACTAAATTATGTCAATTCAAATTTTTGAAATTTGAAAACCCTCATTCTTATTTTAGTCTTTCGTTAAATGTTTACAGAATTTACTATTACTTTTACTTACTATTTTTTAGAGTTAATAAAATTTCACTGAAACATATTCAATTTTGACAGAAATGAGTGTTCATTGTGATCTGTCTGTATCGTAAAAAGCTCTCCATAGTGAAAATATAGGTTACTGTTTTCCACTTCGCCATGTGGAGCTTTGACTAGATATTTGAATTAAATAAAATTTTCAACATTAACCAAATTTGAATATATGTAATACCTTGCAAAAGTTGTCATTCTTCCATCATGATGATATTCTCCCTCCTCGTGGAATTTTTCTGCTGTCATTTTGATGTGGAGTGTTTAGTTGAAAGGCATTTTCTAGCATGTGCATTGAAGCGTCTTCCTTGAGAGCTTTCATAGTCATCACTGCTGGAATATTTGATCATCTTTGGGATGGTGTCATTTATCAGTCGAAATTTATTCTAGTCTTAAAATCCTCGTCCAAACTGTAATTTGCCCTTGTTGCTCACCAGGACCAAACCAGTGAAGAATGCATCTGCTGCGAAATAACCAAAAAATAATAAGTTTTGAATATCCGCAACATGAAAATATCATATACTTAACCAAAAACATTTAGTGTTTCTCAAATATGGAACAATATCTCGACATTCTCGTTTAAATAAAATAAAATTTATTTTTTGAATTAATAATGGAGTATGAGATGTGTGAAAACTTTTGCGAGACGAATTTGATGAAATTTAGACAAAAAAAGTTTAAATAGATAAATAGACTTTTAACAATATACATGAAAGGAAAACTTTCTATACCTTTGCTGAGGAGCTTCAGGGATATAAATCATATTCCTTCTCAGAAACATGATTCACTATATAGGAGAGTACAGCGCTTTATACTTCGATTCACTTTCTGGTTCTTAATCTGTTTTGATGTTGTTGGATCTTCTCATGTAGAGATTATATAAATTGGGTCCGGTTAGTGTTCAATTGAGAGGATTTCCTCAAAATTAAACGAGATCATTTTATTATTTCAAGCACTATAAATTTTTACATGTTTAATTCAGCATATTACGTATATATCATTAATACTTTGTAATGAGTATATGTTGGGAATATTAAATATTGGTAGTCAGAGCAAGTTAACTGTTTATTAAATAAATGTTCTAATAAGTTATAACGTGTACTTACTTTCTGTAAAAAAAATCGAAACACCTATATGCCAAACTAATATGATTTATATACTAAAGCGCACTTCATAATCTTTTAAACACAGTAAAATGGAAATGAATCGAAGGCTATAATATTGGATATGATAAATTAATCCAAAGTTGAATTTGTGAAACTTTCAAAAAATTTTAGATGATTCCTTTTCTACTACTGAAGTTCAACCTTTGATGATGATTTTGTCCTTCTTCCTCAAAACGAAGTTTTCTAGTGTACTTATACAGGTTAACACGATTATAGATCGATTAGGAGTTGTAATCTTACAAACCACAGCGTAAAAAACAACTCTTCGTTATTGTGAATCACATGATATACACATAGGCACAGTCAAATCATCATTTTGATATTGTTTTACCACTTTCCTTATAACAACTGGTTTTAAATCCTAAGTAAACATATCTTTAATGAATGAGTTTATTTCATGATTATAACACACTTGTCAAATGACTAATACTTAATGTTATTTGGTGATTTCTTAATCCAGATCTAATCTAAACCTTCTCACTCCCAGCTCTTTCTCTCTCTAGTCTGGAGCGGTCATTCCTCTGGCACCTCTCCATAAATCTTGAAAAATCATCGAGGAATGTCATACATTCATGACAAATGTATTTTCGAGGGATACTTGGACGCTGAAACAAATATAAACTGTTATTTTACAACAAAATACAAAATTTTAATATTAGCATGCAGTTGAATAATAAAACTCCATCATTGTCCTCAAACTCATAAGAATTACTCATGAAGACATTGAAAAATTCACTTCAAAATTGAGCAAATTTGGCGGAAGTTCACATTTCACCCACCCCCTCTGTCCCAACCACATTTAATAAGAAAAATGTATCTAAATGAGATTTACGATTTTGCTCTATTATCAATTCAGTAGACCATCACTTCGATTACAATCCTCAGACATGTAATTGGATAGAGATAATAGTAATAATAAAGGCTACTCTCAGCAATGAAATTTTTACACTCGGACACTTCAAATGAATGAGACACCTTCAGTAACAAATTAACAAAAGGTGAAAAGCAAAGAATTTCAATTTTTAAAATGTTTCGATGTAGTCTGATTATTGTTTACGCAGGTGAATTCCTTCGCTTCGCTTTCGTTTCCGCAAACAGTAATAATCAATCAAATAACTGACTAAATTATAAAATGTATTTAGAATAGCATTCTTACCCCATTCACAGCAGTGTAACACTGCAGCCAAAAGCGATATAACTCTCGCTCGATTTGCTGCACTTCTCGTTCATGTAAGCACCAGTCGCAAGTTGGCACTCTTACTTCCGTTGGTAACTGTGTGAAGCACATTTGCGTTGCGTTGTATTCCTTGAGGATCAACGAAGAACAATGGTCGCAGGTAGGAACGTCTGAACTCTACAACGTAAGGTACAGATCATGTACGTATATAGATCAGAAACTATAATGCACAGAACCACAAAACATTGACACTACAGAACCGTAAGAGGTCAAATTCCGTGCATTTAAATTTCGACACGTGCGCTCTCCAACTCAGATCTACGAACTAAAAACGCTTCGGCGGGCAATTCGATATAGGACATACATTTTTACCGGATATATCACCATAACATTCATATTAGGAAATTATGGAGCTAATATAATTGTAAGTGATTATTATTACTTGTATTAACACTAGAACAAAATCGACAAGTGAATTTAGACTTTCGAGTCTGTTCTGCAGTTGCAGTAGGAGCTCATATTGCAAAGTACGAAAGTACAATTATATTCCAAATGATAGCTAAATGAATCACTATAACATTCTTATTAGGAAATTATGGAGCTAATATAATTGTAACAGTGATTATAATTACTTGTATTAACACTAGAACAAAATCTACAAGTGAATTTAGACTTTTGGGTCTATTTTGCAGTTGCAGTAGGAGCTCATATTGCAAAGTACAAAAGTGCAATTATATTCCAAATTATAGCTAAATCGATCACTATAGCATTCTTATTAGGAAATTATGGAGCTAATATAATTGTAACAGTGATTACAATTACTTGTATTAACACTAGAACAAAATCTACAAGTGAATTTAGACTTTTGGGTCTGTTTTGCAGTTGCAGTAGGAGCTCATATTGCAAAATACAAAAGTACAATTATATTCCAAATGATAGCTAAGTGAATCACTATAACATTCTTATTAGGAAATTATGGAGCTAATATAATTGTAACAGTGATTATAATTACTTGTATTAACACTAGAACAAAATCTACATGTGAATTTAGACTTTCGGGTCTGTTTTGCAGTTGCAGTAAGAGCTCACATTGCAAAATACAAAAGTACAATTATATTCCAAATTATAGCTAAATGAATCACTATAACATTCTTATTAGGAAATTATGGAGCTAACAGTGATTATTATTACTTATATTAACACTAGAACAAAATCTACAAGTGAATTTAGACTTTTTGGGTCTGTTTTGCAGTTGCAGTAGGAGCTCACATTGCAAAATACAAAAGTACAATTATATTCCAAATTATAGCTAAATCAAACACCATAACATTCATATTAGGAAATTATGGAGCTAATATAATTGTAACAGTGATTACAATTACTTGTATTAACACTAGAACAAAATCTACAAGTGAATTTAGACTTTCGGGTCTGTTTTGCAGTTGCAGTAGGAGCTCATATTGCAAAGTACGAAAGTACAATTATATTCCAAATTCCTCAACAAAAGAATAATCTGATGTACTCCGATTTTCTGGCATCTTCCTGGATCCCATTGACGACTGCAGCTGCTCCTGTGTAGTTCCAGGCGCGGCTAAACTTCTGTACTGCATACATGTCTGTTCTGCACTGGACTTCTGTTTCAGGTCATGAAAGGGCCGATTGCTAAAAATTAAACAAATACTCATGTAAAAATTTGGATAAACAATTTTAAAACGTTTTACATTTTCTCAAATAGTCCATCTCAACAACCAAAGACTACTTAACTACTAGTTATAAAAAATTAGAGTTATAACATTCAAGGTTGTGGTTCAGTTGAAGTTACCAACATTAAACACAGGGATTCGCAGTTCAATAGAGGTTTAGTTACAGTTAGCAAAGTTTGAATTTTTAGCGAGAAACCTTTAGCCAATAAACCTGTGAATCTTTACAAAACATGATGCTTTCAATATAAATTTACCTATAATAAAATCCCTGAAGACAAAATTTCTTTAGGCAACTTTTCAAAATCTAATTACTATCATACTAAATACTACTATGAAATACTGAAAAATACTATAAATCACGCTAGAACCAACAGGGATCTAAAAGGTTTTACAAAATCTGAATAGAATATCGTCGAATCAAAACCATATGTTCTAAACACAAATTTAGTTCTATTTAAATTTCTGGAAAGCCAAAAAATTTCTTTGGGCGACTTTTCAAAATCCTAGAATTTAAATCCTAATCTCCAGAATCTAAAGCGACTTGAAACGTTGTACAAAATCTAATTATAACTATGTGAAATCCAAACCATATGTTCAGAGCATAAAATTAGCTCTACTGAAGATTATAGAAGTATAAAAATCTTTTAAGGGACCTTTTCAAAACCTTACTTTCTCATCCACAAACGCATTTTAAAGTTAAAATGAATTTTAGCTTAAAATGCGTTTAGAATGTGTTTCAATAAGATACCTCCATGTTAAGAATACACGAAACACTAGTTACATCTTTGAAACACTTTCTAAACGTATTTCAGGCTAAAATGCGTATATGAATAAGTGGGTAAACAATTTAAAGGACACCATAAAACCTTAATAGGATCTTATTATATCAAATCATGTCCATGGAAACTTACAAATTTCTTTAATTAAACATTCGAAATTCTAGAATCCAATGTAACCTGATGGGCTTTATACAATTTTTAATGAATCGAAACTACATGTTCTATTAAAGTTCCTAAAGACCTTAAAATTCATTTTAAGCAACTTGGCCAAGTGTTATAATGTAACAGAATCTGAAATGTTTTACAAAACCCTAATAGAACCTTGAACCCAAATAACCTATTATGAATCTTTCAAATCCTAAAACCCAAAAAGCTTTATGAAACCTTAATAAAACCCTATTACATCCAAACCATATGTCCTATGTATAAAGTTAGCAGAAGGTTCTTCACGTCATTTCAGGCCAAATTTAGGTTGAAATTTCAGAATTCCTTTGTCGTTTCATTTATTCCTGCTCCCACTAGTCGATATCATATCCATTCTCAAACTCTATGACTGTTCTGTCCATTTCCTACAACTACAAAACAAATAATCAAAACTTTTGTCATAACATCAACAATTTTATCTGCAAAATATCTCAAGACGGAACCAATAATGGATGCACATAACACACAAATATCGCCTTAAAGACAAGTTTCTAACATAGGTTCCAAATAGAGATTCGAAAATAACCTGGAAAGGAAACCTACAAAGATCATTATGAACTCGTAGGTTCCTTTGTAAATGCAATTGTCATATTAAAAGATACATTAAGCCTTCACAAAAAGAAAATTATTACAAGCATAAGCCTGATTTCCTTGAAAAATATCATAATTACGATGTGTTCATGTACTACATTAAAATTATTTTTAGTATTTCTTATTAAAACTAGTACTTCGTACTTTAGTACATTCTAAAATGGAATTAGTGAGATTACATTAACCATAATTTATCTCGGCAAGCAATCGATAACCATACTATACAAGAATCGAAATATTTCTTACCATCTAAAAATCAGCTTTCATTTAAAGGCGTCCCAAGTAGTGATGTACTGGAACGCTTCGTCAGATATCACGTCGATTATGGGTCTTTCTGCTTTCCTCGATCCTCGCTAGTAGCGGCTCGAGTCAGCCTCCTGTGTACTCATAGTGCGTGTCCAGAAAAATGATCACCTGCTCCGTGACGTGTTTTGTTCTCAAGACTTGGTACGGATCAGCCTGGACCGCTTCGTCCTCCTCATGGGGAATATGGGTATGGGCAGAGTCCTTTCGTAGTTTGCCAATTGTTTACCCAAGTGCTCTAAAATTAAAACATAGTCAAATTTTTGTAAACAAAGAATAATGGAGGAAATCGAATTGAAAACAACACAACATCTGATCCAGTAACGATAGCAGATTCATTTAACTCTTTGCCAACACTGGACATGAGGTTGTGAATTAAATTGTATTTCCTGCAAGAGTAAATGTATGTAGTGAAAAATCTAACCCAAATGATAAACCTACTTTCTTAACACCGGTTCTACACAATTCTAGGGTTTGTTTGGAACCATTCTGTAAGAAAAATGGTGTACATACTGCGATTATAATAAGCTGAAAATTCTAAATACAAGCATTGAGAATGAAAAAAAAAAAATTCTGCATGTAAAAGAAGATACCTTGCAAACAAGGAGATACACTAATAAACAGCACAATTAATGTACTAGGCGTTGTATTATAATGCAACTTTTTGTAGTTAGGAATTAAATGTAAGTAACTCTTTGTTGATAGTTTTAAGTAACCAATGAACTTTACATAATATAATTTTCACTAATACCTGTGCATTGAGGGTTACGCTTTCCTTATACGCCATTTTCTCGATCTCCTCTGGAGTACTAAAGATGTAAACTGCTGGTTTTAAATAAGTAAACGATGGGGAATCTCTCTAGCTGGCATCGTGGACTAGTATGGTCTGCTTCAGGAGAGGTATCGGTGTCCTGTTTATCGCGCTTCATATGGTCCTGAGTAATGTCGACCAGACCTCGCAGTGGAAAACTATGACGATTGAGGTCCTCGGTAGCAACTTTGGTACTTCTTGGATTTGTAGCTGCAAAATTGAAAGAGAATTTTAATTTTCATTCTAGTAAAAGGCGACCTATAACAACATTCAGTTGGACACAGGTCTCTAGCTGGCATCGTGGACTAGTATGGTCTGCTTCAGGAGAGGTATC
Organism: Cryptocephalus primarius; assembly: GCA_963576515.1. Classification (NCBI taxonomy): domain Eukaryota; kingdom Metazoa; phylum Arthropoda; class Insecta; order Coleoptera; family Chrysomelidae; genus Cryptocephalus; species Cryptocephalus primarius. The sequence continues at coordinate 7,738,839 of OY754936.1, forward strand.
GGTGTCCTGTTTATCGCGCTTCATATGGTCCTGAGTAATGTCGACCAGACCTCGTAGTGGAAAACTATGACGATTGAGGTCCTCGGGAGCAATTTTGGTACTTCTTGGATTTGTAGCTGCAAAATTGAAAGAGAATTTTAATTTTCATTCTAGTAAAAGGCGACCTATAACAACATTCAGTTGGACACAGGTCTTGCATTCAATTAGTACTTTGACGCTATGGAAAAACCAGTCAAAAGTACAAAAATTTGTTTCCGTTTCCACTTTGTTGTCTCTGTTAAAAACTTCTAACATGGAATGAAGCAAATATAGGGACGTGTAAGATTGGCAGCATATCACTAATGACTTGGGTGGGTAAGTAAGTACCATACAAGAATTTACCTGTTTCAAAACATAAACCTTTTTAACCTGAGAGGCATTTTATTTCTAACTAGAGGAGGTATGTAAGTTGCTTTTGTTCTACAATCTAGCAGTTACATACATGATCAAATTAACTCTCCTAGAAAAACTTAGTTTAGAAGTAAATATATGATGAATTCTCAATTTTTCAATAATATAAAATGGTCGATATTTGGTTAATACAAGAGAAATTAGATCATAGGCCAACAACTAGGGGTAGTAAACATTCCAACCTGAGTAAATCAGAGGTTCCATCCGATCACTGGCGAGTGGCTCCTGGTCTGCCTTGCTCATCTCTTAGACTCGACCGAGGCCCTGCGTGACAGTCGGTGTCTGCCTCCAGCACCGGAACGCATTCTGGCTGTATATCAGGTGGGCTCTCGTGCCAAAATCGAATCTGAAAGCAACAAAACAGAAGTTAATGGGGGTGTCTTGAGAGAGGTTTAACTGTAGATTTGAAAATATAACGATATTTTGCCAAAATGATCAACTCAATTCATCACATCTTCACATTTGTAAATTAGAACGTTAGTTCTAATTGTTAAATTTGAAGTTCGATTACTGCATATACTACATAGGTTGACTCACCTGTTTCGCACATCGAACCTGTACTCCCTCTTATAGTCGAATGTGTGTATCCACTGCTTATCCTACAGCATCTCTGCTCCTTTTTCAGCCGTGGGGACAGTCGAAAGCAGCCAGAGAAGAAGTGTATGCACGTGTGTTAGCGTAGGACGTGCGAGCCTCATTCTCATCTCGTACCGCACGACGGTCCCTCAGCGGCTCTCCAAAGCACAGAACATATAGGTTAGGTTAGGTTAAAAACAAACACGACACGAGAATTAAACGTCAGTGCTCCCGCGGGATCTCTCACTTACTATTCTGGGTTCGCGATCGTTGGTTGGAGAGTTACGAAAAAGAAGTAGGGAGAAGCGACGCCCAACTTTCGACTCGTATTTGATTGGTGCACGAACTTTCATTGTCAAACCGTTTCACAAATGTCACCTAATTTGAATGCAGTGGAATTTCCCGTCCGAAGTGAATCAAATTTTCTACCGTCGTGCACAACTAATCATGTATCTTTTTGTACAGAAATAAACTATACATTTCAAAGTTTACTGCTGTTTACAGTCTATAGTTAAGAGGTTTTGCTTACGAAGAGAACCAGCTGCTTGAAAATGTACCCCATGTAACTTCCCATAAGGAAACAATTTGTGTAGTTACCATAGTTACCTCTCCAAAACATATACGTCAAAGCCAAATGACAATTATATACTAACGTGCGTATCATATATAGAAACGGACGAGAACAAGTAATTCGTTATCTTATGAATAATATGTGTCATAATTACTCACTTCGTCAGTGAAATTTGACGTTCTCATTATCGTTACCGTCGATATAAAGGGTGCGACAAACTCGACAGCGTATTATTAGAAGTATCAAGTTAAAATTAAAGTTTAATTAATACTAGAATTAAAAGTTTTCATTTTTTAAGCCATCGAGTTCGATCGATCCTGTATAGAGAAGTAAAATTCCACCGTCCAGCAAAGACCACGAGGAGGTGTGAGTATCCTTTGCCTGGAAGGGAACAGGGTAGGGTATATTAGTTTGGTTGGTATATTAGTATCGGAGGATTGACTCTTCCCTTGTGAATGAATTAGAACAAATGTTGGCGTACAACATCTTTAGAACCCTTGAAAACCCTAAAATTCTGAATCTTAAAGGCTATAGAGCTCAGCAAACGGTGTGATGTATAAAATCCTTATTTTAGTTGACATGTTTAGTTCTGCTTCTTTTACAAATACGTTATATACCAACTGGATATTGTCGAATTAATTATAATAAGTTATTTGTGCAATAGGAGTTTTCCCTTGGGCTCGAAACTGACCACGACACACTCTTTCTTAATATTTTTCCCATTTGAGCAACCTAATTTGTATATCTCTTCACCCCTTATTAGAGAAGATAATTTAACAACGGATTCACCATTTGCCACCAAACATTCACCAATAATTAGAAAGAGAAACCTTTTCTTGTACCAAGGGTAACTGTCGTTTCTGATAGATAAATGACAATCAAATAGAGTGTGACGTTTTCGTCAGTAATTCGTTTCGAAACCCGGAAGGTAATCCACAGGTAATCCATCCAAAGGCGTCCTCACCATTCAGGAATCCCGGCTGCATGAAGGCGCTCGACCGAAAACAAGGAAAATAATGCATGTTATATCTTGAACACGTGACATAACGTTAATATACATAACACATAACATGACGTGACATAATAAATAGATTTAATAGACAATCGGCAATAGAAAAGAAACCGTGACGTTCCCAGGTGGTTTTTTACAAGTACGTCACAGTATAATGGTAAAAAAAATCGGTATCTGAAGCGTTGATTACTGTTTACATTTTATGAATTACTAATAAGAAGGAAAATACTACTAAGAACAATAGAAGACCAATGAACTAACCGTTTGTCATAAGAAAACCCAGTGGTAATCAACAGGTAATCCAAGATAAGGTAATCCAATGGCCACATTTCACTTTTCCGCACCCACACGCGCTCGCGTACACGCGTAAACGCGCTCGACCGAAAACTTACGAGACCCGAAAACTTCGCTCATACTTTAAATGCAAAATACCTAGAGTGCCTAGGTGTCGCTTTCGATACTTTTGATTCGCGAAATCGCGGAAAAGCCCACGTTAATTCGTTCTCAAACCGAAATCGCACTTTATGAGAACGGCGAGACGGAAATCGCGAAGGGAACGACACGTGTGGGCAAATTAAATAGTCGCGATTGGACCGCGTGAGCGAAGTCGTACGACGGTAGAAGAATTCTTGAAGATCTCCACTGTAAGGTAATCTATCCAAAGTTGAAGTAGAAGAATTCTTGAAGGTCTCCGATGCAAGGAAATCCATGCAGAGCAGAGCAGAGCAGAGCAGAGCAGAGCAGAGCAGAGCAGAGCAGAGCAGAGCAGAGCAGAGGAACAGATCCAGATTTGTTCAGCTTTCAGGAACCACGATGGCGTGAAGGCGATCGACCCAAAACAAGAAAAAGAATGCACGTTATATCTTGAACACGTGACATAACGTCAATATACATAACATGACTTATATAACAAATTGATTTAATAGACAATCGGCAATAGAAAAGAAACCGTGACGTTCCCAGGTGGTTTTTTACAAGTACGTCACAGTATAATGGTAAATAAAAATCGACATCTGAAGCGTTAATTAGTGTTTACATTTTATGAAATACCAATAGGAAGTAGAATACAACTAAGAACAATATAAGACCAATGAACTAACCGTTTCTCATGAAAAGAACCAAGAGGTAGTCAAAATGTAATCCAATATAGGGTAATCCAATATAAGGTAATCCAAAGGCTACACTTCACTTCACTTTTCCGCACCCACACGCGCTCACGTACACGCGTAAACGCGTAAACGCGCTCGACCGAAAACTTACGAGACCCGAAAACTTCGCTCATACTGTAAATGTAAAATACCTAGAGTGCCTAGGTTACGTTTTCGATACTTTTGATTCGCGAAATCGCGGAAAAGCCCACGTTAATTCGTTCCCAAACCGAAATCGCACTTTATGAAACGGCGAGACGGAAATCGCGATGGGAACGACACGTGTGGGCAAATTAAATAGTCGCGATTGGACCGCGTGAGCGAAGTCGTACGACGGTAGAATTCTTGAAGTTCTTCGATGCAAGGAAATCCATGCAGAGCAGAGCAGAGCAGAGCAGCGCTTTTAATACACGGCAATAGTGACCCCACTATTACTCCATTTCACCGGGCTGAAGGCCTCGGCGCGGCCCCCCACTCAGTAGGTTGGAGGAGCCTCCTGATGGGGACCTCCCCTCAACTCATTAAATAACTCCCGAGAAAACGTCGGGGAAATTTGCTCATGTAACAAGTTTAAAACCTTTCTTCCGTGTGAGCTTCGAGAATTGGTCAGAAAATTCTCGAAGACTTACGATTTTTGCCTTGTGTAAAACTTCCGAAATTTGCTCATGTAACAAGTTTAAAACCTTTTTTCCATGTGAGCTTCGAGAATTGGTCAGAAAATTCTCGAAGACTTACGATTTTTGCCTTGTGTAAAACTTCCGAAATTTGCTCATGTAACAAGTTTAAAACCTTTTTTCCATGTGAGCTTCGAGAATTGGTCAGAAAATTCTCAAAGACTTACGATTTTTGCCTTGTGTAAAACTACCGCTATGAAGGGGAGGTCATCGCTCTTAATACACGGCAATAGTGACCCCACTATTACTCCACTTCACCGGGCTGAAGGCCTCGGCGCGGCCCCCCACTCAGTAGGTTGGAGGAGCCTCCTGATGGGGACCTCCCCTCAACTCATTAAATAACTCCCGAGAAAACGTCGGGGAAATTTGCTCATGTAGCAAGTTTAATACCTTTTTCCATGTGAGCTTCGAGAATTGGTCAGAAAATTCTCGAAGACTTACGATTTTTGCCTTGTGTAAAACTACCGCTATGAAGGGGAGGTCATCGCTTTTAATACACGGCAATAGTGACCCCACTATTACTCCACTTCACCGGGCTGAAGGCCTCGGCGCGGCCCCCCACTCAGTAGGTTGGAGGAGCCTCCTGATGGGGACCTCCCCTCAACTCATTAAATAACTCCCGAGAAAACGTCGGGGAAATTTGCTCATGTAGCAAGTTTAATACCTTTTTCCATGTGAGCTTCGAGAATTGGTCAGAAAATTCTCGAAGATTTACGATTTTTGCCTTGTGTAAAACTTCCGAAATTTGCTCATGTAACAAGTTTAAAACCTTTTTTCCATGTGAGCTTCGAGAATTGGTCAGAAAATTCTCGAAGACTTACGATTTTTGCCTTGTGTAAAACTTCCGAAATTTGCTCATGTAACAAGTTTAAAACCTTTTTTCCATGTGAGCTTCGAGAATTGGTCAGAAAATTCTCGAAGACTTACGATTTTTGCCTTGTGTAAAACTTCCGAAATTTGCTCATGTAACAAGTTTAAAACTTTTTTCCATGTGAGCTTCGAGAATTGGTCAGAAAATTCTCGAAGACTTACGATTTTTGCCTTGTGTAAAACTTCCGAAATTTGCTCATGTAACAAGTTTAAAACCTTTTTTCCATGTGAGCTTCGAGAATTGGTCAGAAAATTCTCCAAGACTTACGATTTTTGCCTTGTGTAAAACTACCGCTATGAAGGGGAGGTCATCGCTTTTAATACACGGCAATAGTGACCCCACTATTACTCCACTTCACCGGGCTGAAGGCCTCGGCGCGGCCCCCCACTCAGTAGGTTGGAGGAGCCTCCTGATGGGGACCTCCCCTCAACTCCCTAAATAATTCCAGAGAACGTAGCCAACCGAGAAATATTGAAAGTTCTTATCATTCAGAGAGTGAAAACGACGGGAAAACATGAGAATTGTGCCCCAGTGACAGTAAAAGTTTGCAGGTGTATGTTTTTAAATGATGATTCAAAATTAAAACCCCTATCAGCTAAAAGAATATCTTCAGACAGGATAAATTTTCACTAACCTTTCTTTTAAAACTTTTCACGAATCCATTTTGCTGAGAGAGTAGTATATAATAGCGACACATAAATTATAGCATTTTTACGATCACTCGTTAATAAAGCATTTATAGATGCAGCACCTTTATAATGAGAATAACACTGACTATGTTTTACAAGTGAGGACTGTGCTTGGAGAATTCCGAGTCAACACATTTGTTGTTCAAAATGTTCAAAACCTCCCTTAATCTGAAGATTGTTAATGAAAACTATCATTCGGCAAAAATATTAAAATTTTAAATTTGATTGTTCGGTAATGAATTAGTTAAGGTCATAACTGCTACTATCTAAAAACAGCTGCTATAATTTCTGATCTTTCAAAACCTATATATTAGTCTTTTTGCAATCACATTCCATCTTTTTGAAAGAATAAAATAGTTTCGAATCCTTTGCAGCCTCTTTCACTATTTTATGTTCATGACAAGTATTGAACATCACATTTTAAAATGATTACTTGCTATTCAAACTTCTTAATTTCCTCATACCTGCGTTTTAGTTTCCTCTGCAATATGTCCATCTCCCCAAGTTCAATGTTCTTCCCCTTGGACATCTTTCCTATGGCAGAAATTTTCCTCTGCTTTGTCTATGCACTTGTGGCGAGCGTCGTTGCGTGAGTAATAGTTATTTCTAAATATGAAAAGGATTATATAGTATTTGTACAACTTTTATAATGAGTCTACAAACCTCCTCCATGTCTTCTTACTGGTTGCACTTTTGCATTTGTGTATCAGTAAAACTTGCGACTTAAATATTGTTCCTTGGAAGTGAAGAAGGCACAGCAGCTAATTTTAACTTTTATATTCTCAATCCTTTTGGGAAAAATGGCTGGAAAAAACCTAGTGATCGTCATTAATACCATTACATTTTATAGCAAACTCTACTTACATTGAAACATACCAGTAAGTCTGTGCTTTCAATCCATGACTTATGGGTTACGTTTAATGTACTTCTTATGACGCTTTCCATCTGTCGGAATAATGTGAAAACAGACACCACACTTTTTGTCACCTTCCACTTACGCACTGTTAACACCGTATCGATAAATCGCGCAATATAAATAATAGTAAACCGAGGCCCAAGCCGAAATGTAAAGAAATGAGATTGTTTAACAGCACCAAATGCTGCTTGGTCTATTCTCTCTTAATTAAAAATATCAAAAATATACCGGAGCCACAGTTTGCGCGCGCAGCCCAGATGTGGTAACACACATCGACGGAAAGGTTACGTTTTAAACAGATGATTATATCTCTGTTCTTTTAAATATCTCCATGAATTACAAATGTATGGTTTCAAAGGCTCACTAAAATTCTTAGATTCTTTAGAAACTTTTCAAGTTCCTTTGAGACATCGGTTCTTGTTAAAATATATTTTGATCGCATTACAAAATAATTGTAATTACTTTAAAAGTGTCATCACTAAAAATTTCTAAGAAAATAGTGCCAAAAAAACCATTAAAAATGTATTAAAGAAACGTTTCCAATATAATATCTTCTTTAAGGCGGTGGCAACATGTTTAAAAATATGTTAAAAACTATACGATTGCAACAAGTAGCTTAGAAATTTGAAATAATTGCAAGTGCAACTCCCCAACTTCTTTCGTTATGCAAGAACTTCTTTAAAAAAAGTTTAAGTTACATTTTGAACACAACTCTACTTTAAAAATATCAGTTATAATTTTTTTACAAACTCCTGAACTCTAATCAGTATTAAAACTAGTTTAAAAACTTTATGGGTTACTTCTTATACTTCATATTATTAGAAATCAACTGCAGTTCATTAAAATCTACATAAATTCTTCAGAAACTCAAAATTTTTTGAAATTCCAAATCAAGTTAGGATAACTGTAACAAAATTCTTTAAATTTGTAACTTAATGATTAGGATAAATTATTCAAATTAAATGCATTATTTCTAAATTTGTTAAATATGCAAATGTGCATTTCGCATATGTTCCAAGCACTAATAAAAAGATAGAAGGAAAATTAAATCTCAAACAACTTAATGAAAAAACACTGATCATTAAAAAATAGTTGTCAATTGGATTTTACCTTTTTGTTCTTGTTCGAAGTTGTTCGCCATTGCACCATTAATGGGCAGGCCCTTTCGCCTTAATACGAAGATGTCGCCACCACCTCGCCAAAGACTTACCTAAAAAGAAGTAAAAACATGTATTAACAACAACGAATCACAGTAATTTGGAAATAATCAGATTTTTCAAAAAAATCCAAATGAACTAACCTTACAAACAGCTACATCGGTCTTACTGCCCTTATATGAAGTTCTATGCCATTGTCGACGATAATACTCACCTGGAAAATATTTATATTGTTATATATTGAAATACACTAACATAATTAGTACATGAAAAACATTGGCCGTTTAGAATTAAGTGACAAAAATACTAACCATTTGACAATGGCATTTAGGCATGAAACCCACTGCTACAGCTCCTCATCAAATAGGCACATCACTTTCACCAAAATGTTCACCACACACTGAAAACACCTGAAACAACAATGATATTAAAACATGAGCAGTTTATAAAATTGTCATGCAAGTGAATCAAGTGATATTAAAAATATTGCTTCTTGAACAAATTACTAAATCAAATGTGGTAACATATATAATTATTCAATAAATAATTATATATTCCAATTATTTTATTCAATTATGATATCATTTATCCTTGTACTATTTATCTACTTTAGCTGACTAAGTACGGTGACGATAAGTACGGTACAGTGCAATAATGTGACTATAAATAAGTTATTCCATTTTTTTTATAAGCGAAAAAGCGACTCCTTTTTAATCGATGTTTTTTGCAGCAAATTCTTAAAAAAATACCGCTTTACTAAATTTTCTAGATGCATCGCTGGGGCAAGTACAATTGTTGAAATAAATGATCCCTGGGATAAATATATAGGATTTTTCATAAACTATTCAACCGATCTGTTACCTTCCTCCTACCTATAAGTAGAAGGAAGTACGTCACAGTATAATGGTAAAAAAAATCGGCATCTGAAGCGTTAATTACTGTTTACATTTTATGAATTACCAATAAGAAGGAAAATACTACTAAGAACAATAGAAGACCAATGAACTAACCGTTTGTCATAAGAAAACCCAGTGGTAATCAACAGGTAATCCAAGATAAGGTAATCCAATGGCCACATTTCACTTTTCCGCACCCACACGCGCTCGCGTACACGCGTAAACGCGCTCGACCGAAAACTTACGAGACCCGAAAACTTCGCTCATACTTTAAATGCAAAATACCTAGAGTGCCTAGGTGTCGCTTTCGATACTTTTGATTCGCGAAATCGCGGAAAAGCCCACGTTAATTCGTTCCCAAACCGAAATCGCACTTTATAAGAACGGCGAGACGGAAATCGCGAAGGGAACGACACGTGTGGGCAAATTAAATGGTCGCGATTGGACCGCGTGAGCGAAGTCGTACGACGGTAGAATTCTTGAAGTTCTTCGATGCAAGGAAATCCATGCAGAGCAGAGCAGAGCAGAGCAGCGCTTTTAATACACGGCAATAGTGACCCCACTATTACTCCATTTCACCGGGCTGAAGGCCTCGGCGCGGCCCCCCACTCAGTAGGTTGGAGGAGCCTCCTGATGGGGACCTCCCCTCAACTCATTAAATAACTCCCGAGAAAACGTCGGGGAAATTTGCTCATGTAACAAGTTTAAAACCTTTCTTCCGTGTGAGCTTCGAGAATTGGTCAGAAAATTCTCGAAGACTTACGATTTTTGCCTTGTGTAAAACTTCCGAAATTTGCTCATGTAACAAGTTTAAAACCTTTTTTCCATGTGAGCTTCGAGAATTGGTCAGAAAATTCTCGAAGACTTACGATTTTTGCCTTGTGTAAAACTTCCGAAATTTGCTCATGTAACAAGTTTAAAACCTTTTTTCCATGTGAGCTTCGAGAATTGGTCAGAAAATTCTCGAAGACTTACGATTTTTGCCTTGTGTAAAACTTCCGAAATTTGCTCATGTAACAAGTTTAAAACCTTTTTTCCATGTGAGCTTCGAGAATTGGTCAGAAAATTCTCGAAGACTTACGATTTTTGCCTTGTGTAAAACTTCCGAAATTTGCTCATGTAACAAGTTTAAAACCTTTTTTCCATGTGAGCTTCGAGAATTGGTCAGAAAATTCTCGAAGACTTACGATTTTTGCCTTGTGTAAAACTTCCGAAATTTGCTCATGTAACAAGTTTAAAACCTTTTTTCCATGTAAGCTTCGAGAATTGGTCAGAAAATTCTCGAAGACTTACGATTTTTGCCTTGTGTAAAACTTCCGAAATTTGCTCATGTAACAAGTTTAAAACCTTTTTTCCATGTGAGCTTCGAGAATTGGTCAGAAAATTCTCCAAGAATTACGATTTTTGCCTTGTGTAAAACTTCCGAAATTTGCTCATGTAACAAGTTTAAAACCTTTTTTCCATGTGAGTTTCGAGAATTGGTCAGAAAATTCTCGAAGACTTACGATTTTTGCCTTGTGTAAAACTTCCGAAATTTGCTCATGTAACAAGTTTAAAACCTTTTTTCCATGTGAGCTTCGAGAATTGGTCAGAAAATTCTCGAAGACTTACGATTTTTGCCTCGTGTAAAACTACCGCTATGAAGGGGAGGTCATCGCTTTTAATACACGGCAATAGTGACCCCACTATTACTCCACTTCACCGGGCTGAAGGCCTCGGCGCGGCCCCCCACTCAGTAGGTTGGAGGAACCTCCTGATGGGGACCTCCCCTCAACTCATTAAATAACTCCCGAGAAAACGTCGGGGAAATTTGCTCATGTAACAAGTTTAAAACCTTTTTTCCATGTGAGCTTCGAGAATTGGTCAGAAAATTCTCGAAGACTTACGATTTTTGCCTTGTGTAAAACTTCCGAAATTTGCTCATGTAACAAGTTTAAAACCTTTTTTCCATGTGAGCTTCAAGAATTGGTCAGAAAATTCTCGAAGACTTACGATTTTTGCCTTGTGTAAAACTTCCGAAATTTGCTCATGTAACAAGTTTAAAACCTTTTTTCCATGTGAGCTTCGAGAATTGGTCAGAAAATTCTCGAAGACTTACGATTTTTGCCTTGTGTAAAACTTCCGAAATTTGCTCATGTAACAAGTTTAAAACCTTTTTTCCATGTGAGCTTCGAGAATTGGTCAGAAAATTCTCGAAGACTTACGATTTTTGCCTTGTGTAAAACTTCCGAAATTTGCTCATGTAACAATTTTAAAACCTTTTTTCCATGTGAGCTTCGAGAATTGGTCAGAAAATTCTCCAAGACTTACGATTTTTGCCTTGTGAAAAACTACCGCTATGAAGGGGAGGTCGTCGCTTTTAATACACGGCAATAGTGACCCCACTATTACTCCACTTCACCGGGCTGAAGGCCTCGGCGCGGCCCCCCACTCAGTAGGTTGGAGGAGCCTCCTGATGGGGACCTCCCCTCAACTCATTAAATAACTCCCGAGAAAACTTCGGGGAAATTTGCTCATGTAACAAGTTTAAAACCTTTTTTCCATGTGAGCTTCGAGAATTGGTCAGAAAATTCTCGAAGACTTACGATTTTTGCCTTGTGTAAAACTTCCGAAATTTGCTCATGTAACAAGTTTAAAACCTTTTTTCCATGTGAGCTTCGAGAATTGGTCAGAAAATTCTCGAAGACTTACGATTTTTGCCTTGTGTAAAACTTCCGAAATTTGCTCATGTAACAAGTTTAAAACCTTTTTTCCATGTGAGCTTCGAGAATTGGTCAAAAAATTCTCGAAGGCTTACGATTTTTGCCTTGTGTAAAACTTCCGAAATTTGCTCATGTAACAAGTTTAAAACCTTTTTTCCATGTGAGCTTCGAGAATTGGTCAGAAAATTCTCCAAGACTTACGATTTTTGCCTTGTGAAAAACTACCGCTATGAAGGGGAGGTCGTCGTTTTTAATACACGGCAATAGTGACCCCACTATTACTCCACTTCACCGGGCTGAAGGCCTCGGCGCGGCCCCCCACTCAGTAGGTTGGAGGAGCCTCCTGATGGGGACCTCCCCTCAACTCATTAAATAACTCCCGAGAAAACGTCGGGGAAATTTGCTCATGTAACAAGTTTATAACCTTTTTTCCATGTGAGCTTCGAGAATTGGTCAGAAAATTCTCGAAGACTTACGATTTTTGCCTTGTGTAAAACTTCCGAAATTTGCTCATGTAACAAGTTTAAAAATTTTTTCCATGTGAGCTTCGAGAATTGGTCAGAAAATTCTCGAAGACTTGCGATTTTTGCCTTGTGTAAAACTTCCGAAATTTGCTCATGTAACAAGTTTAAAACCTTTTTTCCATGTGAGCTTCGAGAATTGGTCAGAAAATTCTCGAAGACTTACGAATTTTGCCTTGTGTAAAACTTCCGAAATTTGCTCATGTAACAAGTTTAAAACCTTTTTTCCATGTGAGCTTCGAGAATTGGTCAGAAAATTGTCGAAGACTTACGATTTTTGCCTTGTGTAAAACTTCCGAAATTTGCTCATGTAACAAGTTTAAAACCTTTTTTCCATGTGAGCTTCGAGAATTGGTCAGAAAATTCTCCAAGACTTGCGATTTTTGCCTTGTGTAAAACTTCCGAAATTTGTTCATGTAACAAGTTTAAAACCTTTTTTCCATGTGAGCTTCGAGAATTGGTCAGAAAATTCTCGAAGACTTACGATTTTTGCCTTGTGTAAAACTTCCGAAATTTGCTCATGTAACAAGTTTAAAACCTTTTTTCCATGTGAGCTTCGAGAATTGGTCAGAAAATTCTCGAAGACTTACGATTTTTGCCTTGTGTAAAACTTCCGAAATTTGCTCATGTAACAAGTTTAAAACCTTTTTTCCATGTGAGCTTCGAGAATTGGTCAGAAAATTCTCGAAGACTTACGATTTTTGCCTTGTGTAAAACTTCCGAAATTTGCTCATGTAACAAGTTTAAAACCTTTTTTCCATGTGAGCTTCGAGAATTGGTCAGAAAATTCTCGAAGACACGATTTTTGCCTTGTGTAAAACTTCCGAAATTTGCTCATGTAACAAGTTTAAAACCTTTTTTCCATGTGAGCTTCGAGAATTGGTCAGAAAATTCTCGAAGACTTACGATTTTTGCCTTGTGTAAAACTTCCGAAATTTGCTCATGTAACAAGTTTAAAACCTTTTTTCCATGTGAGCTTCGAGAATTGGTCAGAAAATTCTCGAAGACTTACGATTTTTGCCTTGTGTAAAACTACCGCTATGAAGGGGAGGTCATCGCTTTTAATACACGGCAATAGTGACCCCACTATTACTCCACTTCACCGGGCTGAAGGCCTCGGCGCGGCCCCCCACTCAGTAGGTTGGAGGAACCTCCTGATGGGGACCTCCCCTCAACTCATTAAATAACTCCCGAGAAAACATCGGGGAAATTTGCTCATGTAACAAGTTTAAAACCTTTTTTCCATGTGAGCTTCGAGAATTGGTCAGAAAATTCTCGAAGACTTACGATTTTTGCCTTGTGTAAAACTTCCGAAATTTGCTCATGTAACAAGTTTAAAACCTTTTTTCCATGTGAGCTTCGAGAATTGGTCAGAAAATTCTCGAAGACTTACGATTTTTGCCTTGTGTAAAACTTCCGAAATTTGCTCATGTAACAAGTTTAAAACCTTTTTTCCATGTGAGCTTCGAGAATTGGTCAGAAAATTCTCCAAGACTTACGATTTTTGCCTTGTGAAAAACTACCGCTATGAAGGGGAGGTCGTCGCTTTTAATACACGGCAATAGTGACCCCACTATTACTCCACTTCACCGGGCTGAAGGCCTCGGCGCGGCCCCCCACTCAGTAGGTTGGAGGAGCCTCCTGATGGGGACCTCCCCTCAACTCATTAAATAACTCCCGAGAAAACTTCGGGGAAATTTGCTCATGTAACAAGTTTAAAACCTTTTTTCCATGTGAGCTTCGAGAATTGGTCAGAAAATTCTCGAAGACTTACGATTTTTGCCTTGTGTAAAACTTCCGAAATTTGCTCATGTAACAAGTTTAAAACCTTTTTTCCATGTGAGCTTCAAGAATTGGTTAGAAAATTCTCGAAGACTTACGATTTTTGCCTTGTGTAAAACTTCCGAAATTTGCTCATGTAACAAGTTTAAAACCTTTTTTCCATGTGAGCTTCGAGAATTGGTCAGAAAATTCTCGAAGACTTACGATTTTTGCCTTGTGTAAAACTTCCGAAATTTGCTCATGTAACAAGTTTAAAACCTTTTTTCCATGTGAGCTTCGAGAATTGGTCAGAAAATTCTCGAAGACTTACGATTTTTGCCTTGTGTAAAACTTCCGAAATTTGCTCATGTAACAAGTTTAAAACCTTTTTTCCATGTGAGCTTCGAGAATTGGTCAGAAAATTCTCCAAGACTTACGATTTTTGCCTTGTGAAAAACTACCGCTATGAAGGGGAGGTCGTCGCTTTTAATACACGGCAATAGTGACCCCACTATTACTCCACTTCACCGGGCTGAAGGCCTCGGCGCGGCCCCCCACTCAGTAGGTTGGAGGAGCCTCCTGATGGGGACCTCCCCTCAACTCATTAAATAACTCCCGAGAAAACTTCGGGGAAATTTGCTCATGTAACAAGTTTAAAACCTTTTTTCCATGTGAGCTTCGAGAATTGGTCAGAAAATTCTCGAAGACTTACGATTTTTGCCTTGTGTAAAACTTCCGAAATTTGCTCATGTAACAATTTTAAAACCTTTTTTCCATGTGAGCTTCGAGAATTGGTCAGAAAATTCTCCAAGACTTACGATTTTTGCCTTGTGAAAAACTACCGCTATGAAGGGGAGGTCGTCGCTTTTAATACACGGCAATAGTGACCCCACTATTACTCCACTTCACCGGGCTGAAGGCCTCGGCGCGGCCCCCCACTCAGTAGGTTGGAGGAGCCTCCTGATGGGGACCTCCCCTCAACTCATTAAATAACTCCCGAGAAAACTTCGGGGAAATTTGCTCATGTAACAAGTTTAAAACCTTTTTTCCATGTGAGCTTCGAGAATTGGTCAGAAAATTCTCGAAGACTTACGATTTTTGCCTTGTGTAAAACTTCCGAAATTTGCTCATGTAACAAGTTTAAAACCTTTTTTCCATGTGAGCTTCGAGAATTGGTCAGAAAATTCTCGAAGACTTACGATTTTTGCCTTGTGTAAAACTTCCGAAATTTGCTCATGTAACAAGTTTAAAACCTTTTTTCCATGTGAGCTTCGAGAATTGGTCAGAAAATTCTCGAAGACTTACGATTTTTGCCTTGTGTAAAACTACCGCTATGAAGGGGAGGTCATCGCTTTTAATACACGGCAATAGTGACCCCACTATTACTCCACTTCACCGGGCTGAAGGCCTCGGCGCGGCCCCCCACTCAGTAGGTTGGAGGAGCCTCCTGATGGGGACCTCCCCTCAACTCCCTAAATAATTCCAGAGAACGTAGCCAACCGAGAAATATTGAAAGTTCTTATCATTCAGAGAGTGAAAACGACGGGAAAACATGAGAATTGTGCCCCAGTGACAGTAAAAGTTTGCAGGTGTATGTTTTTAAATGATGATTCAAAATTAAAACCCCTATCAGCTAAAAGAATATCTTCAGACAGGATAAATTTTCACTAACCTTTCTTTTAAAACTTTTCACGAATCCATTTTGCTGAGAGAGTAGTATATAATAGCGACACATAAATTATAGCATTTTTACGATCACTCGTTAATAAAGCATTTATAGATGCAGCACCTTTATAATGAGAATAACACTGACTATGTTTTACAAGTGAGAACTGTGCTTGGAGAATTCCGAGTCAACACATTTGTTGTTCAAAATGTTCAAAACCTCCCTTAATCTGAAGATTGTTAATGAAAACTATCATTCGGCAAAAATATTAAAATTTTAAATTTGATTGTTCGGTAATGAATTAGTTAAGGTCATAACTGCTACTATCTAAAAACAGCTGCTATAATTTCTGATCTTTCAAAACCTATATATTAGTCTTTTTGCAATCACATTCCATCTTTTTGAAAGAATAAAATAGTTTCGAATCCTTTGCAGCCTCTTTCACTATTTTATGTTCATGACAAGTATTGAACATCACATTTTAAAATGATTACTTGCTATTCAAACTTCTTAATTTCCTCATACCTGCGTTTTAGTTTCCTCTGCAATATGTCCATCTCCCCAAGTTCAATGTTCTTCCCCTTGGACATCTTTCCTATGGCAGAAATTTTCCTCTGCTTTGTCTATGCACTTGTGGCGAGCGTCGTTGCGTGAGTAATAGTTATTTCTAAATATGAAAAGGATTATATAGTATTTGTACTACTTTTATAATGAGTCTACAAACCTCCTCCATGTCTTCTTACTGGTTGCACTTTTGCATTTGTGTATCAGTAAAACTTGCGACTTAAATATTGTTCCTTGGAAGTGAAGAAGGCACAGCAGCTAATTTTAACTTTTATATTCTCAATCCTTTTGGGAAAAATGGCTGGAAAAAACCTAGTGATCGTCATTAATACCATTACATTTTATAGCAAACTCTACTTACATTGAAACATACCAGTAAGTCTGTGCTTTCAATCCATGACTTATGGGTTACGTTTAATGTACTTCTTATGACGCTTTCCATCTGTCGGAATAATGTGAAAACAGACACCACACTTTTTGTCACCTTCCACTTACGCACTGTTAACACCGTATCGATAAATCGCGCAATATAAATAATAGTAAACCGAGGCCCAAGCCGAAATGTAAAGAAATGAGATTGTTTAACAGCACCAAATGCTGCTTGGTCTATTCTCTCTTAATTAAAAATATCAAAAATATACCGGAGCCACAGTTTGCGCGCGCAGCCCAGATGTGGTAACACACATCGACGGAAAGGTT
This sequence comes from Cryptocephalus primarius, assembly GCA_963576515.1. NCBI lineage: Eukaryota > Metazoa > Arthropoda > Insecta > Coleoptera > Chrysomelidae > Cryptocephalus > Cryptocephalus primarius. The sequence continues at coordinate 7,755,712 of OY754936.1, forward strand.
ACGTTTTAAACAGATGATTATATCTCTGTTCTTTTAAATATCTCCATGAATTACAAATGTATGGTTTCAAAGGCTCACTAAAATTCTTAGATTCTTTAGAAACTTTTCAAGTTCCTTTGAGACATCGGTTCTTGTTAAAATATATTTTGATCGCATTACAAAATAATTGTAATTACTTTAAAAGTGTCATCACTAAAAATTTCTAAGAAAATAGTGCCAAAAAAACCATTAAAAATGTATTAAAGAAACGTTTCCAATATAATATCTTCTTTAAGGCGGTGGCAACATGTTTAAAAATATGTTAAAAACTATACGATTGCAACAAGTAGCTTAGAAATTTGAAATAATTGCAAGTGCAACTCCCCAACTTCTTTCGTTATGCAAGAACTTCTTTAAAAAAAGTTTAAGTTACATTTTGAACACAACTCTACTTTAAAAATATGTTATAATTTTTTTACAAACTCCTGAACTCTAATCAGTATTAAAACTAGTTTAAAAACTTTATGGGTTACTTCTTATACTTCATATTATTAGAAATCAACTGCAGTTCATTAAAATCTACATAAATTCTTCAGAAACTCAAAATTTTTTGAAATTCCAAATCAAGTTAGGATAACTGTAACAAAATTCTTTAAATTTGTAACTTAATGATTAGGATAAATTATTCAAATTAAATGCATTATTTCTAAATTTGTTAAATATGCAAATGTGCATTTCGCATATGTTCCAAGCACTAATAAAAAGATAGAAGGAAAATTAAATCTCAAACAACTTAATGAAAAAACACTGATCATTAAAAAATAGTTGTCAATTGGATTTTACCTTTTTGTTCTTGTTCGAAGTTGTTCGCCATTGCACCATTAATGGGCAGGCCCTTTCGCCTTAATACGAAGATGTCGCCACCACCTCGCCAAAGACTTACCTAAAAAGAAGTAAAAACATGTATTAACAACAACGAATCACAGTAATTTGGAAATAATCAGGTTTTTCAAAAAAATCCAAATGAACTAACCTTACAAACAGCTACATCGGTCTTACTGCCCTTATATGAAGTTCTATGCCATTGTCGACGATAATACTCACCTGGAAAATATTTATATTGTTATATATTGAAATACACTAACATAATTAGTACATGAAAAACATTGGCCGTTTAGAATTAAGTGACAAAAATACTAACCATTTGACAATGGCATTTAGGCATGAAACCCACTGCTACAGCTCCTCATCAAATAGGCACATCACTTTCACCAAAATGTTCACCACACACTGAAAACACCTGAAACAACAATGATATTAAAACATGAGCAGTTTATAAAATTGTCATGCAAGTGAATCAAGTGATATTAAAAATATTGCTTCTTGAACAAATTACTAAATCAAATGTGGTAACATATATAATTATTCAATAAATAATTATATATTCCAATTATTTTATTCAATTATGATATCATTTATCCTTGTACTATTTATCTACTTTAGCTGACTAAGTACGGTGACGATAAGTACGGTACAGTGCAATAATGTGACTATAAATAAGTTATTCCATTTTTTTTTATAAGCGAAAAAGCGACTCCTTTTTAATCGATGTTTTTTGCAGCAAATTCTTAAAAAAATACCGCTTTACTAAATTTTCTAGATGCATCGCTGGGGCAAGTACAATTGTTGAAATAAATGATCCCTGGGATAAATATATAGGATTTTTCATAAACTATTCAACCGATCTGTTACCTTCCTCCTACCTATAAGTAGAAGGAAGTACGTCACAGTATAATGGTAAAAAAAATCGGCATCTGAAGCGTTAATTACTGTTTACATTTTATGAATTACCAATAAGAAGGAAAATACTACTAAGAACAATAGAAGACCAATGAACTAACCGTTTGTCATAAGAAAACCCAGTGGTAATCAACAGGTAATCCAAGATAAGGTAATCCAATGGCCACATTTCACTTTTCCGCACCCACACGCGCTCGCGTACACGCGTAAACGCGCTCGACCGAAAACTTACGAGACCCGAAAACTTCGCTCATACTTTAAATGCAAAATACCTAGAGTGCCTAGGTGTCGCTTTCGATACTTTTGATTCGCGAAATCGCGGAAAAGCCCACGTTAATTCGTTCTCAAACCGAAATCGCACTTTATGAGAACGGCGAGACGGAAATCGCGAAGGGAACGACACGTGTGGGCAAATTAAATAGTCGCGATTGGACCGCGTGAGCGAAGTCGTACGACGGTAGAAGAATTCTTGAAGATCTCCACTGTAAGGTAATCTATCCAAAGTTGAAGTAGAAGAATTCTTGAAGGTCTCCGATGCAAGGAAATCCATGCAGAGCAGAGCAGAGCAGAGCAGAGCAGAGCAGAGCAGAGCAGAGCAGAGCAGAGCAGAGCAGAGCAGAGCAGAGCAGAGCAGAGCAGAGCAGAGCAGAGGAACAGATCCAGATTTGTTCAGCTTTCAGGAACCACGATGGCGTGAAGGCGATCGACCGAAAACAAGGAAAATAATGCATGTTATTAAACACGTGACATAACGTTAATATACATAACACATAACGTGACGTGACATAATAAATAGATTTAATAGAGAATCGGCAATAGAAAAGAAACCGTGACGTTCCCAGGTGGTTTTTTACAAGTACGTCACAGTATAATGGTAAAAATAATCGGCATCTGAAGCGTTAATTACTGATTACATTTCATGAATTACCAATAAGAAGGAAAATACTACTAAGAACAATATAAGACCAATGAACTAACCGTTTCTCATGAAAAGAACCAAGAGGTAGTCAAAATGTAATCCAATATAGGGTAATCCAATATAAGGTAATCCAAAGGCTACACTTCACTTCACCTTTCCGCACCCACACGCGCTCACGTACACGCGTAAACGCGTAAACGCGCTCGACCGAAAACTTACGAGACCCGAAAACTTCGCTCATACTGTAAATGTAAAATACCTAGAGTGCCTAGGTTACGTTTTCGATACTTTTGATTCGCGAAATCGCGGAAAAGCCCACGTTAATTCGTTCCCAAACCGAAATCGCACTTTATGAAACGGCGAGACGGAAATCGCGAAGGGAACGACACGTGTGGGCAAATTAAATAGTCGCGATTGGACCGCGTGAGCGAAGTCGAACGACGGTAGAAGAATTCTTGAAGATCTCCACTGTAAGGTAATCCATCCAAAGTTGAAGTAGAAGAATCCTTGAAGGTCTCCGATGCAAGGAAATCCATGCAGAGCAGAGTAGAGCTGAGCAGAGTAGAGCTGAGCAGAGCAGAGCAGAGCAGAGCAGAGCAGAGCAGAGCAGAGTAGAGCAGAGCAGAGCGGAGCAGAGCGGAGCAGAGCAGAGCAGAGCAGAGCAGAGGCACAGATCCAGATTTGTTCAGCTTTCAGGAACCACGATGGCGTGAAGGCGATCGACCGAAAACAAGGAAAATAATGCATGTTATTAAACACGTGACATAACGTTAATATACATAACACATAACGTGACGTGACATAATAAATAGATTTAATAGAGAATCGGCAATAGAAAAGAAACCGTGACGTTCCCAGGTGGTTTTTTACAAGTACGTCACAGTATAATGGTAAAAATAATCGGCATCTGAAGCGTTAATTACTGATTACATTTCATGAATTACCAATAAGAAGGAAAATACTACTAAGAACAATATAAGACCAATGAACTAACCGTTTCTCATGAAAAGAACCAAGAGGTAGTCAAAATGTAATCCAATATAGGGTAATCCAATATAAGGTAATCCAAAGGCTACACTTCACTTCACTTTTCCGCACCCACACGCGCTCACGTACACGCGTAAACGCGTAAACGCGCTCGACCGAAAACTTACGAGACCCGAAAACTTCGCTCATACTTTAAATGCAAAATACCTAGAGTGCCTAGGTGTCGCTTTCGATACTTTTGATTCGCGAAATCGCGGAAAAGCCCACGTTAATTCGTTCCCAAACCGAAATCGCACTTTATAAGAACGGCGAGACGGAAATCGCGAAGGGAACGACACGTGTGGGCAAATTAAATGGTCGCGATTGGACCGCGTGAGCGAAGTCGTACGACGGTAGAATTCTTGAAGTTCTTCGATGCAAGGAAATCCATGCAGAGCAGAGCAGAGCAGAGCAGCGCTTTTAATACACGGCAATAGTGACCCCACTATTACTCCATTTCACCGGGCTGAAGGCCTCGGCGCGGCCCCCCACTCAGTAGGTTGGAGGAGCCTCCTGATGGGGACCTCCCCTCAACTCATTAAATAACTCCCGAGAAAACGTCGGGGAAATTTGCTCATGTAACAAGTTTAAAACCTTTCTTCCGTGTGAGCTTCGAGAATTGGTCAGAAAATTCTCGAAGACTTACGATTTTTGCCTTGTGTAAAACTTCCGAAATTTGCTCATGTAACAAGTTTAAAACCTTTTTTCCATGTGAGCTTCGAGAATTGGTCAGAAAATTCTCGAAGACTTACGATTTTTGCCTTGTGTAAAACTTCCGAAATTTGCTCATGTAACAAGTTTAAAACCTTTTTTCCATGTGAGCTTCGAGAATTGGTCAGAAAATTCTCGAAGACTTACGATTTTTGCCTTGTGTAAAACTTCCGAAATTTGCTCATGTAACAAGTTTAAAACCTTTTTTCCATGTGAGCTTCGAGAATTGGTCAGAAAATTCTCGAAGACTTACGATTTTTGCCTTGTGTAAAACTTCCGAAATTTGCTCATGTAACAAGTTTAAAACCTTTTTTCCATGTGAGCTTCGAGAATTGGTCAGAAAATTCTCGAAGACTTACGATTTTTGCCTTGTGTAAAACTTCCGAAATTTGCTCATGTAACAAGTTTAAAACCTTTTTTCCATGTAAGCTTCGAGAATTGGTCAGAAAATTCTCGAAGACTTACGATTTTTGCCTTGTGTAAAACTTCCGAAATTTGCTCATGTAACAAGTTTAAAACCTTTTTTCCATGTGAGCTTCAAGAATTGGTCAGAAAATTCTCGAAGACTTACGATTTTTGCCTTGTGTAAAACTTCCGAAATTTGCTCATGTAACAAGTTTAAAACCTTTTTTCCATGTGAGCTTCGAGAATTGGTCAGAAAATTCTCGAAGACTTACGATTTTTGCCTTGTGTAAAACTTCCGAAATTTGCTCATGTAACAAGTTTAAAACCTTTTTTCCATGTGAGCTTCGAGAATTGGTCAGAAAATTCTCGAAGACTTACGATTTTTGCCTCGTGTAAAACTACCGCTATGAAGGGGAGGTCATCGCTTTTAATACACGGCAATAGTGACCCCACTATTACTCCACTTCACCGGGCTGAAGGCCTCGGCGCGGCCCCCCACTCAGTAGGTTGGAGGAACCTCCTGATGGGGACCTCCCCTCAACTCATTAAATAACTCCCGAGAAAACGTCGGGGAAATTTGCTCATGTAACAAGTTTAAAACCTTTTTTCCATGTGAGCTTCGAGAATTGGTCAGAAAATTCTCGAAGACTTACGATTTTTGCCTTGTGTAAAACTTCCGAAATTTGCTCATGTAACAAGTTTAAAACCTTTTTTCCATGTGAGCTTCAAGAATTGGTCAGAAAATTCTCGAAGACTTACGATTTTTGCCTTGTGTAAAACTTCCGAAATTTGCTCATGTAACAAGTTTAAAACCTTTTTTCCATGTGAGCTTCGAGAATTGGTCAGAAAATTCTCGAAGACTTACGATTTTTGCCTTGTGTAAAACTTCCGAAATTTGCTCATGTAACAAGTTTAAAACCTTTTTTCCATGTGAGCTTCGAGAATTGGTCAGAAAATTCTCGAAGACTTACGATTTTTGCCTTGTGTAAAACTTCCGAAATTTGCTCATGTAACAATTTTAAAACCTCTTTTCCATGTGAGCTTCGAGAATTGGTCAGAAAATTCTCCAAGACTTACGATTTTTGCCTTGTGAAAAACTACCGCTATGAAGGGGAGGTCGTCGCTTTTAATACACGGCAATAGTGACCCCACTATTACTCCACTTCACCGGGCTGAAGGCCTCGGCGCGGCCCCCCACTCAGTAGGTTGGAGGAGCCTCCTGATGGGGACCTCCCCTCAACTCATTAAATAACTCCCGAGAAAACTTCGGGGAAATTTGCTCATGTAACAAGTTTAAAACCTTTTTTCCATGTGAGCTTCGAGAATTGGTCAGAAAATTCTCGAAGACACGATTTTTGCCTTGTGTAAAACTTCCGAAATTTGCTCATGTAACAAGTTTAAAACCTTTTTTCCATGTGAGCTTCGAGAATTGGTCAGAAAATTCTCGAAGACTTACGATTTTTGCCTTGTGTAAAACTTCCGAAATTTGCTCATGTAACAAGTTTAAAACCTTTTTTCCATGTGAGCTTCGAGAATTGGTCAAAAAATTCTCGAAGGCTTACGATTTTTGCCTTGTGTAAAACTTCCGAAATTTGCTCATGTAACAAGTTTAAAACCTTTTTTCCATGTGAGCTTCGAGAATTGGTCAGAAAATTCTCCAAGACTTACGATTTTTGCCTTGTGAAAAACTACCGCTATGAAGGGGAGGTCGTCGTTTTTAATACACGGCAATAGTGACCCCACTATTACTCCACTTCACCGGGCTGAAGGCCTCGGCGCGGCCCCCCACTCAGTAGGTTGGAGGAGCCTCCTGATGGGGACCTCCCCTCAACTCATTAAATAACTCCCGAGAAAACGTCGGGGAAATTTGCTCATGTAACAAGTTTATAACCTTTTTTCCATGTGAGCTTCGAGAATTGGTCAGAAAATTCTCGAAGACTTACGATTTTTGCCTTGTGTAAAACTTCCGAAATTTGCTCATGTAACAAGTTTAAAACTTTTTTCCATGTGAGCTTCGAGAATTGGTCAGAAAATTCTCGAAGACTTGCGATTTTTGCCTTGTGTAAAACTTCCGAAATTTGCTCATGTAACAAGTTTAAAACCTTTTTTCCATGTGAGCTTCGAGAATTGGTCAGAAAATTCTCGAAGACTTACGAATTTTGCCTTGTGTAAAACTTCCGAAATTTGCTCATGTAACAAGTTTAAAACCTTTTTTCCATGTGAGCTTCGAGAATTGGTCAGAAAATTGTCGAAGACTTACGATTTTTGCCTTGTGTAAAACTTCCGAAATTTGCTCATGTAACAAGTTTAAAACCTTTTTTCCATGTGAGCTTCGAGAATTGGTCAGAAAATTCTCCAAGACTTGCGATTTTTGCCTTGTGTAAAACTTCCGAAATTTGTTCATGTAACAAGTTTAAAACCTTTTTTCCATGTGAGCTTCGAGAATTGGTCAGAAAATTCTCGAAGACTTACGATTTTTGCCTTGTGTAAAACTTCCGAAATTTGCTCATGTAACAAGTTTAAAACCTTTTTTCCATGTGAGCTTCGAGAATTGGTCAGAAAATTCTCGAAGACTTACGATTTTTGCCTTGTGTAAAACTTCCGAAATTTGCTCATGTAACAAGTTTAAAACCTTTTTTCCATGTGAGCTTCGAGAATTGGTCAGAAAATTCTCGAAGACTTACGATTTTTGCCTTGTGTAAAACTTCCGAAATTTGCTCATGTAACAAGTTTAAAACCTTTTTTCCATGTGAGCTTCGAGAATTGGTCAGAAAATTCTCGAAGACACGATTTTTGCCTTGTGTAAAACTTCCGAAATTTGCTCATGTAACAAGTTTAAAACCTTTTTTCCATGTGAGCTTCGAGAATTGGTCAGAAAATTCTCGAAGACTTACGATTTTTGCCTTGTGTAAAACTTCCGAAATTTGCTCATGTAACAAGTTTAAAACCTTTTTTCCATGTGAGCTTCGAGAATTGGTCAGAAAATTCTCGAAGACTTACGATTTTTGCCTTGTGTAAAACTACCGCTATGAAGGGGAGGTCATCGCTTTTAATACACGGCAATAGTGACCCCACTATTACTCCACTTCACCGGGCTGAAGGCCTCGGCGCGGCCCCCCACTCAGTAGGTTGGAGGAACCTCCTGATGGGGACCTCCCCTCAACTCATTAAATAACTCCCGAGAAAACATCGGGGAAATTTGCTCATGTAACAAGTTTAAAACCTTTTTTCCATGTGAGCTTCGAGAATTGGTCAGAAAATTCTCGAAGACTTACGATTTTTGCCTTGTGTAAAACTTCCGAAATTTGCTCATGTAACAAGTTTAAAACCTTTTTTCCATGTGAGCTTCGAGAATTGGTCAGAAAATTCTCGAAGACTTACGATTTTTGCCTTGTGTAAAACTTCCGAAATTTGCTCATGTAACAAGTTTAAAACCTTTTTTCCATGTGAGCTTCGAGAATTGGTCAGAAAATTCTCCAAGACTTACGATTTTTGCCTTGTGAAAAACTACCGCTATGAAGGGGAGGTCGTCGCTTTTAATACACGGCAATAGTGACCCCACTATTACTCCACTTCACCGGGCTGAAGGCCTCGGCGCGGCCCCCCACTCAGTAGGTTGGAGGAGCCTCCTGATGGGGACCTCCCCTCAACTCATTAAATAACTCCCGAGAAAACTTCGGGGAAATTTGCTCATGTAACAAGTTTAAAACCTTTTTTCCATGTGAGCTTCGAGAATTGGTCAGAAAATTCTCGAAGACTTACGATTTTTGCCTTGTGTAAAACTTCCGAAATTTGCTCATGTAACAAGTTTAAAACCTTTTTTCCATGTGAGCTTCGAGAATTGGTCAGAAAATTCTCGAAGACTTACGATTTTTGCCTTGTGTAAAACTTCCGAAATTTGCTCATGTAACAAGTTTAAAACCTTTTTTCCATGTGAGCTTCGAGAATTGGTCAGAAAATTCTCGAAGACTTACGATTTTTGCCTTGTGTAAAACTACCGCTATGAAGGGGAGGTCATCGCTTTTAATACACGGCAATAGTGACCCCACTATTACTCCACTTCACCGGGCTGAAGGCCTCGGCGCGGCCCCCCACTCAGTAGGTTGGAGGAGCCTCCTGATGGGGACCTCCCCTCAACTCCCTAAATAATTCCAGAGAACGTAGCCAACCGAGAAATATTGAAAGTTCTTATCATTCAGAGAGTGAAAACGACGGGAAAACATGAGAATTGTGCCCCAGTGACAGTAAAAGTTTGCAGGTGTATGTTTTTAAATGATGATTCAAAATTAAAACCCCTATCAGCTAAAAGAATATCTTCAGACAGGATAAATTTTCACTAACCTTTCTTTTAAAACTTTTCACGAATCCATTTTGCTGAGAGAGTAGTATATAATAGCGACACATAAATTATAGCATTTTTACGATCACTCGTTAATAAAGCATTTATAGATGCAGCACCTTTATAATGAGAATAACACTGACTATGTTTTACAAGTGAGAACTGTGCTTGGAGAATTCCGAGTCAACACATTTGTTGTTCAAAATGTTCAAAACCTCCCTTAATCTGAAGATTGTTAATGAAAACTATCATTCGGCAAAAATATTAAAATTTTAAATTTGATTGTTCGGTAATGAATTAGTTAAGGTCATAACTGCTACTATCTAAAAACAGCTGCTATAATTTCTGATCTTTCAAAACCTATATATTAGTCTTTTTGCAATCACATTCCATCTTTTTGAAAGAATAAAATAGTTTCGAATCCTTTGCAGCCTCTTTCACTATTTTATGTTCATGACAAGTATTGAACATCACATTTTAAAATGATTACTTGCTATTCAAACTTCTTAATTTCCTCATACCTGCGTTTTAGTTTCCTCTGCAATATGTCCATCTCCCCAAGTTCAATGTTCTTCCCCTTGGACATCTTTCCTATGGCAGAAATTTTCCTCTGCTTTGTCTATGCACTTGTGGCGAGCGTCGTTGCGTGAGTAATAGTTATTTCTAAATATGAAAAGGATTATATAGTATTTGTACTACTTTTATAATGAGTCTACAAACCTCCTCCATGTCTTCTTACTGGTTGCACTTTTGCATTTGTGTATCAGTAAAACTTGCGACTTAAATATTGTTCCTTGGAAGTGAAGAAGGCACAGCAGCTAATTTTAACTTTTATATTCTCAATCCTTTTGGGAAAAATGGCTGGAAAAAACCTAGTGATCGTCATTAATACCATTACATTTTATAGCAAACTCTACTTACATTGAAACATACCAGTAAGTCTGTGCTTTCAATCCATGACTTATGGGTTACGTTTAATGTACTTCTTATGACGCTTTCCATCTGTCGGAATAATGTGAAAACAGACACCACACTTTTTGTCACCTTCCACTTACGCACTGTTAACACCGTATCGATAAATCGCGCAATATAAATAATAGTAAACCGAGGCCCAAGCCGAAATGTAAAGAAATGAGATTGTTTAACAGCACCAAATGCTGCTTGGTCTATTCTCTCTTAATTAAAAATATCAAAAATATACCGGAGCCACAGTTTGCGCGCGCAGCCCAGATGTGGTAACACACATCGACGGAAAGGTTACGTTTTAAACAGATGATTATATCTCTGTTCTTTTAAATATCTCCATGAATTACAAATGTATGGTTTCAAAGGCTCACTAAAATTCTTAGATTCTTTAGAAACTTTTCAAGTTCCTTTGAGACATCGGTTCTTGTTAAAATATATTTTGATCGCATTACAAAATAATTGTAATTACTTTAAAAGTGTCATCACTAAAAATTTCTAAGAAAATAGTGCCAAAAAAACCATTAAAAATGTATTAAAGAAACGTTTCCAATATAATATCTTCTTTAAGGCGGTGGCAACATGTTTAAAAATATGTTAAAAACTATACGATTGCAACAAGTAGCTTAGAAATTTGAAATAATTGCAAGTGCAACTCCCCAACTTCTTTCGTTATGCAAGAACTTCTTTAAAAAAAGTTTAAGTTACATTTTGAACACAACTCTACTTTAAAAATATGTTATAATTTTTTTACAAACTCCTGAACTCTAATCAGTATTAAAACTAGTTTAAAAACTTTATGGGTTACTTCTTATACTTCATATTATTAGAAATCAACTGCAGTTCATTAAAATCTACATAAATTCTTCAGAAACTCAAAATTTTTTGAAATTCCAAATCAAGTTAGGATAACTGTAACAAAATTCTTTAAATTTGTAACTTAATGATTAGGATAAATTATTCAAATTAAATGCATTATTTCTAAATTTGTTAAATATGCAAATGTGCATTTCGCATATGTTCCAAGCACTAATAAAAAGATAGAAGGAAAATTAAATCTCAAACAACTTAATGAAAAAACACTGATCATTAAAAAATAGTTGTCAATTGGATTTTACCTTTTTGTTCTTGTTCGAAGTTGTTCGCCATTGCACCATTAATGGGCAGGCCCTTTCGCCTTAATACGAAGATGTCGCCACCACCTCGCCAAAGACTTACCTAAAAAGAAGTAAAAACATGTATTAACAACAACGAATCACAGTAATTTGGAAATAATCAGGTTTTTCAAAAAAATCCAAATGAACTAACCTTACAAACAGCTACATCGGTCTTACTGCCCTTATATGAAGTTCTATGCCATTGTCGACGATAATACTCACCTGGAAAATATTTATATTGTTATATATTGAAATACACTAACATAATTAGTACATGAAAAACATTGGCCGTTTAGAATTAAGTGACAAAAATACTAACCATTTGACAATGGCATTTAGGCATGAAACCCACTGCTACAGCTCCTCATCAAATAGGCACATCACTTTCACCAAAATGTTCACCACACACTGAAAACACCTGAAACAACAATGATATTAAAACATGAGCAGTTTATAAAATTGTCATGCAAGTGAATCAAGTGATATTAAAAATATTGCTTCTTGAACAAATTACTAAATCAAATGTGGTAACATATATAATTATTCAATAAATAATTATATATTCCAATTATTTTATTCAATTATGATATCATTTATCCTTGTACTATTTATCTACTTTAGCTGACTAAGTACGGTGACGATAAGTACGGTACAGTGCAATAATGTGACTATAAATAAGTTATTCCATTTTTTTTTATAAGCGAAAAAGCGACTCCTTTTTAATCGATGTTTTTTGCAGCAAATTCTTAAAAAAATACCGCTTTACTAAATTTTCTAGATGCATCGCTGGGGCAAGTACAATTGTTGAAATAAATGATCCCTGGGATAAATATATAGGATTTTTCATAAACTATTCAACCGATCTGTTACCTTCCTCCTACCTATAAGTAGAAGGAAGTACGTCACAGTATAATGGTAAAAAAAATCGGCATCTGAAGCGTTAATTACTGTTTACATTTTATGAATTACCAATAAGAAGGAAAATACTACTAAGAACAATAGAAGACCAATGAACTAACCGTTTGTCATAAGAAAACCCAGTGGTAATCAACAGGTAATCCAAGATAAGGTAATCCAATGGCCACATTTCACTTTTCCGCACCCACACGCGCTCGCGTACACGCGTAAACGCGCTCGACCGAAAACTTACGAGACCCGAAAACTTCGCTCATACTTTAAATGCAAAATACCTAGAGTGCCTAGGTGTCGCTTTCGATACTTTTGATTCGCGAAATCGCGGAAAAGCCCACGTTAATTCGTTCTCAAACCGAAATCGCACTTTATGAGAACGGCGAGACGGAAATCGCGAAGGGAACGACACGTGTGGGCAAATTAAATGGTCGCGATTGGACCGCGTGAGCGAAGTCGTACGACGGTAGAAGAATTCTTGAAGATCTCCACTGTAAGGTAATCTATCCAAAGTTGAAGTAGAAGAATTCTTGAAGGTCTCCGATGCAAGGAAATCCATGCAGAGCAGAGCAGAGCAGAGCAGAGCAGAGCAGAGCAGAGCAGAGCAGAGCAGAGCAGAGCAGAGCAGAGCAGAGCAGAGCAGAGCAGAGCAGAGCAGAGCAGAGCAGAGCAGAGCAGAGCAGAGCAGAGGAACAGATCCAGATTTGTTCAGCTTTCAGGAACCACGATGGCGTGAAGGCGATCGACCGAAAACAAGGAAAATAATGCATGTTATTAAACACGTGACATAACGTTAATATACATAACACATAACGTGACGTGACATAATAAATAGATTTAATAGAGAATCGGCAATAGAAAAGAAACCGTGACGTTCCCAGGTGGTTTTTTACAAGTACGTCACAGTATAATGGTAAAAATAATCGGCATCTGAAGCGTTAATTACTGATTACATTTCATGAATTACCAATAAGAAGGAAAATACTACTAAGAACAATATAAGACCAATGAACTAACCGTTTCTCATGAAAAGAACCAAGAGGTAGTCAAAATGTAATCCAATATAGGGTAATCCAATATAAGGTAATCCAAAGGCTACACTTCACTTCACCTTTCCGCACCCACACGCGCTCACGTACACGCGTAAACGCGTAAACGCGCTCGACCGAAAACTTACGAGACCCGAAAACTTCGCTCATACTGTAAATGTAAAATACCTAGAGTGCCTAGGTTACGTTTTCGATACTTTTGATTCGCGAAATCGCGGAAAAGCCCACGTTAATTCGTTCCCAAACCGAAATCGCACTTTATGAAACGGCGAGACGGAAATCGCGAAGGGAACGACACGTGTGGGCAAATTAAATAGTCGCGATTGGACCGCGTGAGCGAAGTCGAACGACGGTAGAAGAATTCTTGAAGATCTCCACTGTAAGGTAATCCATCCAAAGTTGAAGTAGAAGAATCCTTGAAGGTCTCCGATGCAAGGAAATCCATGCAGAGCAGAGTAGAGCTGAGCAGAGTAGAGCTGAGCAGAGCAGAGCAGAGCAGAGCAGAGCAGAGCAGAGCAGAGTAGAGCAGAGCAGAGCGGAGCAGAGCGGAGCAGAGCAGAGCAGAGCAGAGCAGAGGCACAGATCCAGATTTGTTCAGCTTTCAGGAACCACGATGGCGTGAAGGCGATCGACCGAAAACAAGGAAAATAATGCATGTTATTAAACACGTGACATAACGTTAATATACATAACACATAACGTGACGTGACATAATAAATAGATTTAATAGAGAATCGGCAATAGAAAAGAAACCGTGACGTTCCCAGGTGGTTTTTTACAAGTACGTCACAGTATAATGGTAAAAATAATCGGCATCTGAAGCGTTAATTACTGATTACATTTCATGAATTACCAATAAGAAGGAAAATACTACTAAGAACAATATAAGACCAATGAACTAACCGTTTCTCATGAAAAGAACCAAGAGGTAGTCAAAATGTAATCCAATATAGGGTAATCCAATATAAGGTAATCCAAAGGCTACACTTCACTTCACTTTTCCGCACCCACACGCGCTCACGTACACGCGTAAACGCGTAAACGCGCTCGACCGAAAACTTACGAGACCCGAAAACTTCGCTCATACTTTAAATGCAAAATACCTAGAGTGCCTAGGTGTCGCTTTCGATACTTTTGATTCGCGAAATCGCGGAAAAGCCCACGTTAATTCGTTCCCAAACCGAAATCGCACTTTATAAGAACGGCGAGACGGAAATCGCGAAGGGAACGACACGTGTGGGCAAATTAAATGGTCGCGATTGGACCGCGTGAGCGAAGTCGTACGACGGTAGAATTCTTGAAGTTCTTCGATGCAAGGAAATCCATGCAGAGCAGAGCAGAGCAGAGCAGCGCTTTTAATACACGGCAATAGTGACCCCACTATTACTCCATTTCACCGGGCTGAAGGCCTCGGCGCGGCCCCCCACTCAGTAGGTTGGAGGAGCCTCCTGATGGGGACCTCCCCTCAACTCATTAAATAACTCCCGAGAAAACGTCGGGGAAATTTGCTCATGTAACAAGTTTAAAACCTTTCTTCCGTGTGAGCTTCGAGAATTGGTCAGAAAATTCTCGAAGACTTACGATTTTTGCCTTGTGTAAAACTTCCGAAATTTGCTCATGTAACAAGTTTAAAACCTTTTTTCCATGTGAGCTTCGAGAATTGGTCAGAAAATTCTCGAAGACTTACGATTTTTGCCTTGTGTAAAACTTCCGAAATTTGCTCATGTAACAAGTTTAAAACCTTTTTTCCATGTGAGCTTCGAGAATTGGTCAGAAAATTCTCGAAGACTTACGATTTTTGCCTTGTGTAAAACTTCCGAAATTTGCTCATGTAACAAGTTTAAAACCTTTTTTCCATGTAAGCTTCGAGAATTGGTCAGAAAATTCTCGAAGACTTACGATTTTTGCCTTGTGTAAAACTTCCGAAATTTGCTCATGTAACAAGTTTAAAACCTTTTTTCCATGTGAGCTTCGAGAATTGGTCAGAAAATTCTCCAAGAATTACGATTTTTGCCTTGTGTAAAACTTCCGAAATTTGCTCATGTAACAAGTTTAAAACCTTTTTTCCATGTGAGTTTCGAGAATTGGTCAGAAAATTCTCGAAGACTTACGATTTTTGCCTTGTGTAAAACTTCCGAAATTTGCTCATGTAACAAGTTTAAAACCTTTTTTCCATGTGAGCTTCGAGAATTGGTCAGAAAATTCTCGAAGACTTACGATTTTTGCCTCGTGTAAAACTACCGCTATGAAGGGGAGGTCATCGCTTTTAATACACGGCAATAGTGACCCCACTATTACTCCACTTCACCGGGCTGAAGGCCTCGGCGCGGCCCCCCACTCAGTAGGTTGGAGGAACCTCCTGATGGGGACCTCCCCTCAACTCATTAAATAACTCCCGAGAAAACGTCGGGGAAATTTGCTCATGTAACAAGTTTAAAACCTTTTTTCCATGTGAGCTTCGAGAATTGGTCAGAAAATTCTCGAAGACTTACGATTTTTGCCTTGTGTAAAACTTCCGAAATTTGCTCATGTAACAAGTTTAAAACCTTTTTTCCATGTGAGCTTCAAGAATTGGTCAGAAAATTCTCGAAGACTTACGATTTTTGCCTTGTGTAAAACTTCCGAAATTTGCTCATGTAACAAGTTTAAAACCTTTTTTCCATGTGAGCTTCGAGAATTGGTCAGAAAATTCTCGAAGACTTACGATTTTTGCCTTGTGTAAAACTTCCGAAATTTGCTCATGTAACAAGTTTAAAACCTTTTTTCCATGTGAGCTTCGAGAATTGGTCAGAAAATTCTCGAAGACTTACGATTTTTGCCTTGTGTAAAACTTCCGAAATTTGCTCATGTAACAATTTTAAAACCTTTTTTCCATGTGAGCTTCGAGAATTGGTCAGAAAATTCTCCAAGACTTACGATTTTTGCCTTGTGAAAAACTACCGCTATGAAGGGGAGGTCGTCGCTTTTAATACACGGCAATAGTGACCCCACTATTACTCCACTTCACCGGGCTGAAGGCCTCGGCGCGGCCCCCCACTCAGTAGGTTGGAGGAGCCTCCTGATGGGGACCTCCCCTCAACTCATTAAATAACTCCCGAGAAAACTTCGGGGAAATTTGCTCATGTAACAAGTTTAAAACCTTTTTTCCATGTGAGCTTCGAGAATTGGTCAGAAAATTCTCGAAGACTTACGATTTTTGCCTTGTGTAAAACTTCCGAAATTTGCTCATGTAACAAGTTTAAAACCTTTTTTCCATGTGAGCTTCGAGAATTGGTCAGAAAATTCTCGAAGACTTACGATTTTTGCCTTGTGTAAAACTTCCGAAATTTGCTCATGTAACAAGTTTAAAACCTTTTTTCCATGTGAGCTTCGAGAATTGGTCAAAAAATTCTCGAAGGCTTACGATTTTTGCCTTGTGTAAAACTTCCGAAATTTGCTCATGTAACAAGTTTAAAACCTTTTTTCCATGTGAGCTTCGAGAATTGGTCAGAAAATTCTCCAAGACTTACGATTTTTGCCTTGTGAAAAACTACCGCTATGAAGGGGAGGTCGTCGTTTTTAATACACGGCAATAGTGACCCCACTATTACTCCACTTCACCGGGCTGAAGGCCTCGGCGCGGCCCCCCACTCAGTAGGTTGGAGGAGCCTCCTGATGGGGACCTCCCCTCAACTCATTAAATAACTCCCGAGAAAACGTCGGGGAAATTTGCTCATGTAACAAGTTTATAACCTTTTTTCCATGTGAGCTTCGAGAATTGGTCAGAAAATTCTCGAAGACTTACGATTTTTGCCTTGTGTAAAACTTCCGAAATTTGCTCATGTAACAAGTTTAAAAATTTTTTCCATGTGAGCTTCGAGAATTGGTCAGAAAATTCTCGAAGACTTGCGATTTTTGCCTTGTGTAAAACTTCCGAAATTTGCTCATGTAACAAGTTTAAAACCTTTTTTCCATGTGAGCTTCGAGAATTGGTCAGAAAATTCTCGAAGACTTACGAATTTTGCCTTGTGTAAAACTTCCGAAATTTGCTCATGTAACAAGTTTAAAACCTTTTTTCCATGTGAGCTTCGAGAATTGGTCAGAAAATTGTCGAAGACTTACGATTTTTGCCTTGTGTAAAACTTCCGAAATTTGCTCATGTAACAAGTTTAAAACCTTTTTTCCATGTGAGCTTCGAGAATTGGTCAGAAAATTCTCCAAGACTTGCGATTTTTGCCTTGTGTAAAACTTCCGAAATTTGTTCATGTAACAAGTTTAAAACCTTTTTTCCATGTGAGCTTCGAGAATTGGTCAGAAAATTCTCGAAGACTTACGATTTTTGCCTTGTGTAAAACTTCCGAAATTTGCTCATGTAACAAGTTTAAAACCTTTTTTCCATGTGAGCTTCGAGAATTGGTCAGAAAATTCTCGAAGACTTACGATTTTTGCCTTGTGTAAAACTTCCGAAATTTGCTCATGTAACAAGTTTAAAACCTTTTTTCCATGTGAGCTTCGAGAATTGGTCAGAAAATTCTCGAAGACTTACGATTTTTGCCTTGTGTAAAACTTCCGAAATTTGCTCATGTAACAAGTTTAAAACCTTTTTTCCATGTGAGCTTCGAGAATTGGTCAGAAAATTCTCGAAGACACGATTTTTGCCTTGTGTAAAACTTCCGAAATTTGCTCATGTAACAAGTTTAAAACCTTTTTTCCATGTGAGCTTCGAGAATTGGTCAGAAAATTCTCGAAGACTTACGATTTTTGCCTTGTGTAAAACTTCCGAAATTTGCTCATGTAACAAGTTTAAAACCTTTTTTCCATGTGAGCTTCGAGAATTGGTCAGAAAATTCTCGAAGACTTACGATTTTTGCCTTGTGTAAAACTACCGCTATGAAGGGGAGGTCATCGCTTTTAATACACGGCAATAGTGACCCCACTATTACTCCACTTCACCGGGCTGAAGGCCTCGGCGCGGCCCCCCACTCAGTAGGTTGGAGGAACCTCCTGATGGGGACCTCCCCTCAACTCATTAAATAACTCCCGAGAAAACATCGGGGAAATTTGCTCATGTAACAAGTTTAAAACCTTTTTTCCATGTGAGCTTCGAGAATTGGTCAGAAAATTCTCGAAGACTTACGATTTTTGCCTTGTGTAAAACTTCCGAAATTTGCTCATGTAACAAGTTTAAAACCTTTTTTCCATGTGAGCTTCGAGAATTGGTCAGAAAATTCTCGAAGACTTACGATTTTTGCCTTGTGTAAAACTTCCGAAATTTGCTCATGTAACAAGTTTAAAACCTTTTTTCCATGTGAGCTTCGAGAATTGGTCAGAAAATTCTCCAAGACTTACGATTTTTGCCTTGTGAAAAACTACCGCTATGAAGGGGAGGTCGTCGCTTTTAATACACGGCAATAGTGGCCCCACTATTACTCCACTTCACCGGGCTGAAGGCCTCGGCGCGGCCCCCCACTCAGTAGGTTGGAGGAGCCTCCTGATGGGGACCTCCCCTCAACTCATTAAATAACTCCCGAGAAAACTTCGGGGAAATTTGCTCATGTAACAAGTTTAAAACCTTTTTTCCATGTGAGCTTCGAGAATTGGTCAGAAAATTCTCGAAGACTTACGATTTTTGCCTTGTGTAAAACTTCCGAAATTTGCTCATGTAACAAGTTTAAAACCTTTTTTCCATGTGAGCTTCAAGAATTGGTTAGAAAATTCTCGAAGACTTACGATTTTTGCCTTGTGTAAAACTTCCGAAATTTGCTCATGTAACAAGTTTAAAACCTTTTTTCCATGTGAGCTTCGAGAATTGGTCAGAAAATTCTCGAAGACTTACGATTTTTGCCTTGTGTAAAACTTCCGAAATTTGCTCATGTAACAAGTTTAAAACCTTTTTTCCATGTGAGCTTCGAGAATTGGTCAGAAAATTCTCGAAGACTTACGATTTTTGCCTTGTGTAAAACTTCCGAAATTTGCTCATGTAACAAGTTTAAAACCTTTTTTCCATGTGAGCTTCGAGAATTGGTCAGAAAATTCTCCAAGACTTACGATTTTTGCCTTGTGAAAAACTACCGCTATGAAGGGGAGGTCGTCGCTTTTAATACACGGCAATAGTGACCCCACTATTACTCCACTTCACCGGGCTGAAGGCCTCGGCGCGGCCCCCCACTCAGTAGGTTGGAGGAGCCTCCTGATGGGGACCTCCCCTCAACTCATTAAATAACTCCCGAGAAAACTTCGGGGAAATTTGCTCATGTAACAAGTTTAAAACCTTTTTTCCATGTGAGCTTCGAGAATTGGTCAGAAAATTCTCGAAGACTTACGATTTTTGCCTTGTGTAAAACTTCCGAAATTTGCTCATGTAACAAGTTTAAAACCTTTTTTCCATGTGAGCTTCGAGAATTGGTCAGAAAATTCTCCAAGACTTACGATTTTTGCCTTGTGAAAAACTACCGCTATGAAGGGGAGGTCGTCGCTTTTAATACACGGCAATAGTGACCCCACTATTACTCCATTTCACCGGGCTGAAGGCCTCGGCGCGGCCCCCCACTCAGTAGGTTGGAGGAGCCTCCTGATGGGGACCTCCCCTCAACTCATTAAATAACTCCCGAGAAAACGTCGGGGAAATTTGCTCATGTAACAAGTTTATAACCTTTTTTCCATGTGAGCTTCGAGAATTGGTCAGAAAATTCTCGAAGACTTACGATTTTTGCCTTGTGTAAAACTTCCGAAATTTGCTCATGTAACAAGTTTAAAACCTTTTTTCCATGTGAGCTTCGAGAATTGGTCAGAAAATTCTCCAAGACTTACGATTTTTGCCTTGTGAAAAACTACCGCTATGAAGGGGAGGTCGTCGCTTTTAATACACGGCAATAGTGACCCCACTATTACTCCACTTCACCGGGCTGAAGGCCTCGGCGCGGCCCCCCACTCAGTAGGTTGGAGGAGCCTCCTGATGGGGACCTCCCCTCAACTCATTAAATAACTCCCGAGAAAACTTCGGGGAAATTTGCTCATGTAACAAGTTTAAAACCTTTTTTCCATGTGAGCTTCGAGAATTGGTCAGAAAATTGTCGAAGACTTACGATTTTTGCCTTGTGTAAAACTTCCGAAATTTGCTCATGTAACAAGTTTAAAACCTTTTTTCCATGTGAGCTTCGAGAATTGGTCAGAAAATTCTCCAAGACTTGCGATTTTTGCCTTGTGTAAAACTACCGCTATGAAGGGGAGGTCATCGCTTTTAATACACGGCAATAGTGACCCCACTATTACTCCACTTCACCGGGCTGAAGGCCTCGGCGCGGCCCCCCACTCAGTAGGTTGGAGGAACCTCCTGATGGGGACCTCCCCTCAACTCATTAAATAACTCCCGAGAAAACATCGGGGAAATTTGCTCATGTAACAAGTTTAAAACCTTTTTTCCATGTGAGCTTCGAGAATTGGTCAGAAAATTCTCGAAGACTTACGATTTTTGCCTTGTGTAAAACTTCCGAAATTTGCTCATGTAACAAGTTTAAAACCTTTTTTCCATGTGAGCTTCGAGAATTGGTCAGAAAATTCTCGAAGACTTACGATTTTTGCCTTGTGTAAAACTTCCGAAATTTGCTCATGTAACAAGTTTAAAACCTTTTTTCCATGTGAGCTTCGAGAATTGGTCAGAAAATTCTCCAAGACTTACGATTTTTGCCTTGTGAAAAACTACCGCTATGAAGGGGAGGTCGTCGCTTTTAATACACGGCAATAGTGGCCCCACTATTACTCCACTTCACCGGGCTGAAGGCCTCGGCGCGGCCCCCCACTCAGTAGGTTGGAGGAGCCTCCTGATGGGGACCTCCCCTCAACTCATTAAATAACTCCCGAGAAAACTTCGGGGAAATTTGCTCATGTAACAAGTTTAAAACCTTTTTTCCATGTGAGCTTCGAGAATTGGTCAGAAAATTCTCGAAGACTTACGATTTTTGCCTTGTGTAAAACTTCCGAAATTTGCTCATGTAACAAGTTTAAAACCTTTTTTCCATGTGAGCTTCAAGAATTGGTTAGAAAATTCTCGAAGACTTACGATTTTTGCCTTGTGTAAAACTTCCGAAATTTGCTCATGTAACAAGTTTAAAACCTTTTTTCCATGTGAGCTTCGAGAATTGGTCAGAAAATTCTCGAAGACTTACGATTTTTGCCTTGTGTAAAACTTCCGAAATTTGCTCATGTAACAAGTTTAAAACCTTTTTTCCATGTGAGCTTCGAGAATTGGTCAGAAAATTCTCGAAGACTTACGATTTTTGCCTTGTGTAAAACTTCCGAAATTTGCTCATGTAACAAGTTTAAAACCTTTTTTCCATGTGAGCTTCGAGAATTGGTCAGAAAATTCTCGAAGACTTACGATTTTTGCCTTGTGTAAAACTTCCGAAATTTGCTCATGTAACAAGTTTAAAACCTTTTTTCCATGTGAGCTTCGAGAATTGGTCAGAAAATTCTCGAAGACTTACGATTTTTGCCTTGTGTAAAACTACCGCTATGAAGGGGAGGTCATCGCTTTTAATACACGGCAATAGTGACCCCACTATTACTCCACTTCACCGGGCTGAAGGCCTCGGCGCGGCCCCCCACTCAGTAGGTTGGAGGAACCTCCTGATGGGGACCTCCCCTCAACTCATTAAATAACTCCCGAGAAAACATCGGGGAAATTTGCTCATGTAACAAGTTTAAAACCTTTTTTCCATGTGAGCTTCGAGAATTGGTCAGAAAATTCTCGAAGACTTACGATTTTTGCCTTGTGTAAAACTTCCGAAATTTGCTCATGTAACAAGTTTAAAACCTTTTTTCCATGTGAGCTTCGAGAATTGGTCAGAAAATTCTCGAAGACTTACGATTTTTGCCTTGTGTAAAACTTCCGAAATTTGCTCATGTAACAAGTTTAAAACCTTTTTTCCATGTGAGCTTCGAGAATTGGTCAGAAAATTCTCCAAGACTTACGATTTTTGCCTTGTGAAAAACTACCGCTATGAAGGGGAGGTCGTCGCTTTTAATACACGGCAATAGTGGCCCCACTATTACTCCACTTCACCGGGCTGAAGGCCTCGGCGCGGCCCCCCACTCAGTAGGTTGGAGGAGCCTCCTGATGGGGACCTCCCCTCAACTCATTAAATAACTCCCGAGAAAACTTCGGGGAAATTTGCTCATGTAACAAGTTTAAAACCTTTTTTCCATGTGAGCTTCGAGAATTGGTCAGAAAATTCTCGAAGACTTACGATTTTTGCCTTGTGTAAAACTTCCGAAATTTGCTCATGTAACAAGTTTAAAACCTTTTTTCCATGTGAGCTTCAAGAATTGGTTAGAAAATTCTCGAAGACTTACGATTTTTGCCTTGTGTAAAACTTCCGAAATTTGCTCATGTAACAAGTTTAAAACCTTTTTTCCATGTGAGCTTCGAGAATTGGTCAGAAAATTCTCGAAGACTTACGATTTTTGCCTTGTGTAAAACTTCCGAAATTTGCTCATGTAACAAGTTTAAAACCTTTTTTCCATGTGAGCTTCGAGAATTGGTCAGAAAATTCTCGAAGACTTACGATTTTTGCCTTGTGTAAAACTTCCGAAATTTGCTCATGTAACAAGTTTAAAACCTTTTTTCCATGTGAGCTTCGAGAATTGGTCAGAAAATTCTCCAAGACTTACGATTTTTGCCTTGTGAAAAACTACCGCTATGAAGGGGAGGTCGTCGCTTTTAATACACGGCAATAGTGACCCCACTATTACTCCACTTCACCGGGCTGAAGGCCTCGGCGCGGCCCCCCACTCAGTAGGTTGGAGGAGCCTCCTGATGGGGACCTCCCCTCAACTCATTAAATAACTCCCGAGAAAACTTCGGGGAAATTTGCTCATGTAACAAGTTTAAAACCTTTTTTCCATGTGAGCTTCGAGAATTGGTCAGAAAATTCTCGAAGACTTACGATTTTTGCCTTGTGTAAAACTTCCGAAATTTGCTCATGTAACAAGTTTAAAACCTTTTTTCCATGTGAGCTTCGAGAATTGGTCAGAAAATTCTCCAAGACTTACGATTTTTGCCTTGTGAAAAACTACCGCTATGAAGGGGAGGTCGTCGCTTTTAATACACGGCAATAGTGACCCCACTATTACTCCATTTCACCGGGCTGAAGGCCTCGGCGCGGCCCCCCACTCAGTAGGTTGGAGGAGCCTCCTGATGGGGACCTCCCCTCAACTCATTAAATAACTCCCGAGAAAACGTCGGGGAAATTTGCTCATGTAACAAGTTTATAACCTTTTTTCCATGTGAGCTTCGAGAATTGGTCAGAAAATTCTCGAAGACTTACGATTTTTGCCTTGTGTAAAACTTCCGAAATTTGCTCATGTAACAAGTTTAAAACCTTTTTTCCATGTGAGCTTCGAGAATTGGTCAGAAAATTCTCCAAGACTTACGATTTTTGCCTTGTGAAAAACTACCGCTATGAAGGGGAGGTCGTC
This sequence comes from Cryptocephalus primarius, assembly GCA_963576515.1. NCBI lineage: Eukaryota > Metazoa > Arthropoda > Insecta > Coleoptera > Chrysomelidae > Cryptocephalus > Cryptocephalus primarius. The sequence continues at coordinate 7,779,424 of OY754936.1, forward strand.
GCTTTTAATACACGGCAATAGTGACCCCACTATTACTCCACTTCACCGGGCTGAAGGCCTCGGCGCGGCCCCCCACTCAGTAGGTTGGAGGAGCCTCCTGATGGGGACCTCCCCTCAACTCATTAAATAACTCCCGAGAAAACTTCGGGGAAATTTGCTCATGTAACAAGTTTAAAACCTTTTTTCCATGTGAGCTTCGAGAATTGGTCAGAAAATTGTCGAAGACTTACGATTTTTGCCTTGTGTAAAACTTCCGAAATTTGCTCATGTAACAAGTTTAAAACCTTTTTTCCATGTGAGCTTCGAGAATTGGTCAGAAAATTCTCCAAGACTTGCGATTTTTGCCTTGTGTAAAACTTCCGAAATTTGTTCATGTAACAAGTTTAAAACCTTTTTTCCATGTGAGCTTCGAGAATTGGTCAGAAAATTCTCGAAGACTTACGATTTTTGCCTTGTGTAAAACTTCCGAAATTTGCTCATGTAACAAGTTTAAAACCTTTTTTCCATGTGAGCTTCGAGAATTGGTCAGAAAATTCTCGAAGACTTACGATTTTTGCCTTGTGTAAAACTTCCGAAATTTGCTCATGTAACAAGTTTAAAACTTTTTTCCATGTGAGCTTCGAGAATTGGTCAGAAAATTCTCGAAGACTTACGATTTTTGCCTTGTGTAAAACTTCCGAAATTTGCTCATGTAACAAGTTTAAAACCTTTTTTCCATGTGAGCTTCGAGAATTGGTCAGAAAATTCTCGAAGACTTACGATTTTTGCATTGTGTAAAACTTCCGAAATTTGGTCATGTAACAAGTTTAAAACTTTTTTCCATGTGAGCTTCGAGAATTGGTCAGAAAATTCTCGAAGACTTACGATTTTTGCCTTGTGTAAAACTTCCGAAATTTGGTCATGTAACAAGTTTAAAACCTTTTTTCCATGTGAGCTTCGAGAATTGGTCAGAAAATTCTCGAAGACACGATTTTTGCCTTGTGTAAAACTTCCGAAATTTGCTCATGTAACAAGTTTAAAACCTTTTTTCCATGTGAGCTTCGAGAATTGGTCAGAAAATTCTCGAAGACACGATTTTTGCCTTGTGTAAAACTTCCGAAATTTGCTCATGTAACAAGTTTAAAACCTTTTTTCCATGTGAGCTTCGAGAATTGGTCAGAAAATTCTCCAAGACTTACGATTTTTGCCTTGTGTAAAACTACCGCTATGAAGGGGAGGTCGTCGCTTTTAATACACGGCAATAGTGACCCCACTATTACTCCACTTCACCGGGCTGAAGGCCTCGGCGCGGCCCCCCACTCAGTAGGTTGGAGGAGCCTCCTGATGGGGACCTCCCCTCAACTCATTAAATAACTCCCGAGAAAACTTCGGGGAAATTTGCTCATGTAACAAGTTTAAAACCTTTTTTCCATGTGAGCTTCAAGAATTGGTCAGAAAATTCTCGAAGACTTACGATTTTTGCCTTGTGTAAAACTTCCGAAATTTGCTCATGTAACAAGTTTAAAACCTTTTTTCCATGTGAGCTTCGAGAATTGGTCAGAAAATTCTCGAAGACTTACGATTTTTGCCTTGTGTAAAACTTCCGAAATTTGCTCATGTAACAAGTTTAAAACCTTTTTTCCATGTGAGCTTCGAGAATTGGTCAGAAAATTCTCGAAGACTTACGATTTTTGCCTCGTGTAAAACTACCGCTATGAAGGGGAGGTCATCGCTTTTAATACACGGCAATAGTGACCCCACTATTACTCCACTTCACCGGGCTGAAGGCCTCGGCGCGGCCCCCCACTCAGTAGGTTGGAGGAACCTCCTGATGGGGACCTCCCCTCAACTCATTAAATAACTCCCGAGAAAACGTCGGGGAAATTTGCTCATGTAACAAGTTTAAAACCTTTTTTCCATGTGAGCTTCGAGAATTGGTCAGAAAATTCTCGAAGACTTACGATTTTTGCCTTGTGTAAAACTTCCGAAATTTGCTCATGTAACAAGTTTAAAACCTTTTTTCCATGTGAGCTTCAAGAATTGGTCAGAAAATTCTCGAAGACTTACGATTTTTGCCTTGTGTAAAACTTCCGAAATTTGCTCATGTAACAAGTTTAAAACCTTTTTTCCATGTGAGCTTCGAGAATTGGTCAGAAAATTCTCGAAGACTTACGATTTTTGCCTTGTGTAAAACTTCCGAAATTTGCTCATGTAACAAGTTTAAAACCTTTTTTCCATGTGAGCTTCGAGAATTGGTCAGAAAATTCTCGAAGACTTACGATTTTTGCCTTGTGTAAAACTTCCGAAATTTGCTCATGTAACAATTTTAAAACCTTTTTTCCATGTGAGCTTCGAGAATTGGTCAGAAAATTCTCCAAGACTTACGATTTTTGCCTTGTGAAAAACTACCGCTATGAAGGGGAGGTCGTCGCTTTTAATACACGGCAATAGTGACCCCACTATTACTCCACTTCACCGGGCTGAAGGCCTCGGCGCGGCCCCCCACTCAGTAGGTTGGAGGAGCCTCCTGATGGGGACCTCCCCTCAACTCATTAAATAACTCCCGAGAAAACTTCGGGGAAATTTGCTCATGTAACAAGTTTAAAACCTTTTTTCCATGTGAGCTTCGAGAATTGGTCAGAAAATTCTCGAAGACTTACGATTTTTGCCTTGTGTAAAACTTCCGAAATTTGCTCATGTAACAAGTTTAAAACCTTTTTTCCATGTGAGCTTCGAGAATTGGTCAGAAAATTCTCGAAGACTTACGATTTTTGCCTTGTGTAAAACTTCCGAAATTTGCTCATGTAACAAGTTTAAAACCTTTTTTCCATGTGAGCTTCGAGAATTGGTCAAAAAATTCTCGAAGGCTTACGATTTTTGCCTTGTGTAAAACTTCCGAAATTTGCTCATGTAACAAGTTTAAAACCTTTTTTCCATGTGAGCTTCGAGAATTGGTCAGAAAATTCTCCAAGACTTACGATTTTTGCCTTGTGAAAAACTACCGCTATGAAGGGGAGGTCGTCGTTTTTAATACACGGCAATAGTGACCCCACTATTACTCCACTTCACCGGGCTGAAGGCCTCGGCGCGGCCCCCCACTCAGTAGGTTGGAGGAGCCTCCTGATGGGGACCTCCCCTCAACTCATTAAATAACTCCCGAGAAAACGTCGGGGAAATTTGCTCATGTAACAAGTTTATAACCTTTTTTCCATGTGAGCTTCGAGAATTGGTCAGAAAATTCTCGAAGACTTACGATTTTTGCCTTGTGTAAAACTTCCGAAATTTGCTCATGTAACAAGTTTAAAACTTTTTTCCATGTGAGCTTCGAGAATTGGTCAGAAAATTCTCGAAGACTTGCGATTTTTGCCTTGTGTAAAACTTCCGAAATTTGCTCATGTAACAAGTTTAAAACCTTTTTTCCATGTGAGCTTCGAGAATTGGTCAGAAAATTCTCGAAGACTTACGAATTTTGCCTTGTGTAAAACTTCCGAAATTTGCTCATGTAACAAGTTTAAAACCTTTTTTCCATGTGAGCTTCGAGAATTGGTCAGAAAATTGTCGAAGACTTACGATTTTTGCCTTGTGTAAAACTTCCGAAATTTGCTCATGTAACAAGTTTAAAACCTTTTTTCCATGTGAGCTTCGAGAATTGGTCAGAAAATTCTCCAAGACTTGCGATTTTTGCCTTGTGTAAAACTTCCGAAATTTGTTCATGTAACAAGTTTAAAACCTTTTTTCCATGTGAGCTTCGAGAATTGGTCAGAAAATTCTCGAAGACTTACGATTTTTGCCTTGTGTAAAACTTCCGAAATTTGCTCATGTAACAAGTTTAAAACCTTTTTTCCATGTGAGCTTCGAGAATTGGTCAGAAAATTCTCGAAGACACGATTTTTGCCTTGTGTAAAACTTCCGAAATTTGCTCATGTAACAAGTTTAAAACCTTTTTTCCATGTGAGCTTCGAGAATTGGTCAGAAAATTCTCGAAGACTTACGATTTTTGCCTTGTGTAAAACTTCCGAAATTTGCTCATGTAACAAGTTTAAAACCTTTTTTCCATGTGAGCTTCGAGAATTGGTCAGAAAATTCTCGAAGACACGATTTTTGCCTTGTGTAAAACTTCCGAAATTTGCTCATGTAACAAGTTTAAAACCTTTTTTCCATGTGAGCTTCGAGAATTGGTCAGAAAATTCTCGAAGACTTACGATTTTTGCCTTGTGTAAAACTTCCGAAATTTGCTCATGTAACAAGTTTAAAACCTTTTTTCCATGTGAGCTTCGAGAATTGGTCAGAAAATTCTCGAAGACTTACGATTTTTGCCTTGTGTAAAACTACCGCTATGAAGGGGAGGTCATCGCTTTTAATACACGGCAATAGTGACCCCACTATTACTCCACTTCACCGGGCTGAAGGCCTCGGCGCGGCCCCCCACTCAGTAGGTTGGAGGAACCTCCTGATGGGGACCTCCCCTCAACTCATTAAATAACTCCCGAGAAAACATCGGGGAAATTTGCTCATGTAACAAGTTTAAAACCTTTTTTCCATGTGAGCTTCGAGAATTGGTCAGAAAATTCTCGAAGACTTACGATTTTTGCCTTGTGTAAAACTTCCGAAATTTGCTCATGTAACAAGTTTAAAACCTTTTTTCCATGTGAGCTTCGAGAATTGGTCAGAAAATTCTCGAAGACTTACGATTTTTGCCTTGTGTAAAACTTCCGAAATTTGCTCATGTAACAAGTTTAAAACCTTTTTTCCATGTGAGCTTCGAGAATTGGTCAGAAAATTCTCCAAGACTTACGATTTTTGCCTTGTGAAAAACTACCGCTATGAAGGGGAGGTCGTCGCTTTTAATACACGGCAATAGTGACCCCACTATTACTCCACTTCACCGGGCTGAAGGCCTCGGCGCGGCCCCCCACTCAGTAGGTTGGAGGAGCCTCCTGATGGGGACCTCCCCTCAACTCATTAAATAACTCCCGAGAAAACTTCGGGGAAATTTGCTCATGTAACAAGTTTAAAACCTTTTTTCCATGTGAGCTTCGAGAATTGGTCAGAAAATTCTCGAAGACTTACGATTTTTGCCTTGTGTAAAACTTCCGAAATTTGCTCATGTAACAAGTTTAAAACCTTTTTTCCATGTGAGCTTCAAGAATTGGTCAGAAAATTCTCGAAGACTTACGATTTTTGCCTTGTGTAAAACTTCCGAAATTTGCTCATGTAACAAGTTTAAAACCTTTTTTCCATGTGAGCTTCGAGAATTGGTCAGAAAATTCTCGAAGACTTACGATTTTTGCCTTGTGTAAAACTTCCGAAATTTGCTCATGTAACAAGTTTAAAACCTTTTTTCCATGCGAGCTTCGAGAATTGGTCAGAAAATTCTCGAAGACTTACGATTTTTGCCTTGTGTAAAACTTCCGAAATTTGCTCATGTAACAAGTTTAAAACCTTTTTTCCATGTGAGCTTCGAGAATTGGTCAGAAAATTCTCCAAGACTTACGATTTTTGCCTTGTGAAAAACTACCGCTATGAAGGGGAGGTCGTCGCTTTTAATACACGGCAATAGTGACCCCACTATTACTCCACTTCACCGGGCTGAAGGCCTCGGCGCGGCCCCCCACTCAGTAGGTTGGAGGAGCCTCCTGATGGGGACCTCCCCTCAACTCATTAAATAACTCCCGAGAAAACTTCGGGGAAATTTGCTCATGTAACAAGTTTAAAACCTTTTTTTCATGTGAGCTTCGAGAATTGGTCAGAAAATTCTCGAAGACTTACGATTTTTGCCTTGTGTAAAACTTCCGAAATTTGCTCATGTAACAAGTTTAAAACCTTTTTTCCATGTGAGCTTCGAGAATTGGTCAGAAAATTCTCCAAGACTTACGATTTTTGCCTTGTGAAAAACTACCGCTATGAAGGGGAGGTCGTCGCTTTTAATACACGGCAATAGTGACCCCACTATTACTCCACTTCACCGGGCTGAAGGCCTCGGCGCGGCCCCCCACTCAGTAGGTTGGAGGAGCCTCCTGATGGGGACCTCCCCTCAACTCATTAAATAACTCCCGAGAAAACTTCGGGGAAATTTGCTCATGTAACAAGTTTAAAACCTTTTTTCCATGTGAGCTTCGAGAATTGGTCAGAAAATTCTCGAAGACTTACGATTTTTGCCTTGTGTAAAACTTCCGAAATTTGCTCATGTAACAAGTTTAAAACCTTTTTTCCATGTGAGCTTCGAGAATTGGTCAGAAAATTCTCCAAGACTTACGATTTTTGCCTTGTGAAAAACTACCGCTATGAAGGGGAGGTCGTCGCTTTTAATACACGGCAATAGTGACCCCACTATTACTCCACTTCACCGGGCTGAAGGCCTCGGCGCGGCCCCCCACTCAGTAGGTTGGAGGAGCCTCCTGATGGGGACCTCCCCTCAACTCATTAAATAACTCCCGAGAAAACTTCGGGGAAATTTGCTCATGTAACAAGTTTAAAACCTTTTTTCCATGTGAGCTTCGAGAATTGGTCAGAAAATTCTCGAAGACTTACGATTTTTGCCTTGTGTAAAACTTCCGAAATTTGCTCATGTAACAAGTTTAAAACCTTTTTTCCATGTGAGCTTCGAGAATTGGTCAGAAAATTCTCCAAGACTTACGATTTTTGCCTTGTGAAAAACTACCGCTATGAAGGGGAGGTCGTCGCTTTTAATACACGGCAATAGTGACCCCACTATTACTCCACTTCACCGGGCTGAAGGCCTCGGCGCGGCCCCCCACTCAGTAGGTTGGAGGAGCCTCCTGATGGGGACCTCCCCTCAACTCATTAAATAACTCCCGAGAAAACGTCGGGGAAATTTGCTCATGTAACAAGTTTATAACCTTTTTTCCAGGTGAGCTTCGAGAATTGGTCAGAAAATTCTCGAAGACACGATTTTTGCCTTGTGTAAAACTTCCGAAATTTGCTCATGTAACAAGTTTAAAACTTTTTTCCATGTGAGCTTCGAGAATTGGTCAGAAAATTCTCGAAGACTTACGATTTTTGCCTTGTGTAAAACTTCCGAAATTTGCTCATGTAACAAGTTTAAAACCTTTTTTCCATGTGAGCTTCGAGAATTGGTCAGAAAATTCTCGAAGACTTACGAATTTTGCCTTGTGTAAAACTTCCGAAATTTGCTCATGTAACAAGTTTAAAACCTTTTTTCCATGTGAGCTTCGAGAATTGGTCAGAAAATTGTCGAAGACTTACGATTTTTGCCTTGTGTAAAACTTCCGAAATTTGCTCATGTAACAAGTTTAAAACCTTTTTTCCATGTGAGCTTCGAGAATTGGTCAGAAAATTCTCCAAGACTTGCGATTTTTGCCTTGTGTAAAACTTCCGAAATTTGTTCATGTAACAAGTTTAAAACCTTTTTTCCATGTGAGCTTCGAGAATTGGTCAGAAAATTCTCGAAGACTTACGATTTTTGCCTTGTGTAAAACTTCCGAAATTTGCTCATGTAACAAGTTTAAAACCTTTTTTCCATGTGAGCTTCGAGAATTGGTCAGAAAATTCTCGAAGACACGATTTTTGCCTTGTGTAAAACTTCCGAAATTTGCTCATGTAACAAGTTTAAAACCTTTTTTCCATGTGAGCTTCGAGAATTGGTCAGAAAATTCTCGAAGACTTACGATTTTTGCCTTGTGTAAAACTTCCGAAATTTGCTCATGTAACAAGTTTAAAACCTTTTTTCCATGTGAGCTTCGAGAATTGGTCAGAAAATTCTCGAAGACTTACGATTTTTGCCTTGTGTAAAACTTCCGAAATTTGCTCATGTAACAAGTTTAAAACCTTTTTTCCATGTGAGCTTCGAGAATTGGTCAGAAAATTCTCGAAGACTTACGATTTTTGCCTTGTGTAAAACTTCCGAAATTTGCTCATGTAACAAGTTTAAAACCTTTTTTCCATGTGAGCTTCGAGAATTGGTCAAAAAATTCTCGAAGACACGATTTTTGCCTTGTGTAAAACTTCCGAAATTTGCTCATGTAACAAGTTTAAAACCTTTTTTCCATGTGAGCTTCGAGAATTGGTCAGAAAATTCTCGAAGACTTACGATTTTTGCCTTGTGTAAAACTTCCGAAATTTGCTCATGTAACAAGTTTAAAACCTTTTTTCCATGTGAGCTTCGAGAATTGGTCAGAAAATTCTCGAAGACTTACGATTTTTGCCTTGTGTAAAACTACCGCTATGAAGGGGAGGTCATCGCTTTTAATACACGGCAATAGTGACCCCACTATTACTCCACTTCACCGGGCTGAAGGCCTCGGCGCGGCCCCCCACTCAGTAGGTTGGAGGAACCTCCTGATGGGGACCTCCCCTCAACTCATTAAATAACTCCCGAGAAAACGTCGGGGAAATTTGCTCATGTAACAAGTTTAAAACCTTTTTTCCATGTGAGCTTCGAGAATTGGTCAGAAAATTCTCGAAGACTTACGATTTTTGCCTTGTGTAAAACTTCCGAAATTTGCTCATGTAACAAGTTTAAAACTTTTTTCCATGTGAGCTTCGAGAATTGGTCAGAAAATTCTCGAAGACTTACGATTTTTGCCTTGTGTAAAACTTCCGAAATTTGCTCATGTAACAAGTTTAAAACCTTTTTTCCATGTGAGCTTCGAGAATTGGTCAGAAAATTCTCGAAGACTTACGATTTTTGCATTGTGTAAAACTTCCGAAATTTGGTCATGTAACAAGTTTAAAACTTTTTTCCATGTGAGCTTCGAGAATTGGTCAGAAAATTCTCGAAGACTTACGATTTTTGCCTTGTGTAAAACTTCCGAAATTTGGTCATGTAACAAGTTTAAAACCTTTTTTCCATGTGAGCTTCGAGAATTGGTCAGAAAATTCTCGAAGACTTACGATTTTTGCCTTGTGTAAAACTTCCGAAATTTGCTCATGTAACAAGTTTAAAACCTTTTTTCCATGTGAGCTTCGAGAATTGGTCAGAAAATTCTCGAAGACACGATTTTTGCCTTGTGTAAAACTTCCGAAATTTGCTCATGTAACAAGTTTAAAACCTTTTTTCCATGTGAGCTTCGAGAATTGGTCAGAAAATTCTCCAAGACTTACGATTTTTGCCTTGTGTAAAACTACCGCTATGAAGGGGAGGTCGTCGCTTTTAATACACGGCAATAGTGACCCCACTATTACTCCACTTCACCGGGCTGAAGGCCTCGGCGCGGCCCCCCACTCAGTAGGTTGGAGGAGCCTCCTGATGGGGACCTCCCCTCAACTCATTAAATAACTCCCGAGAAAACTTCGGGGAAATTTGCTCATGTAACAAGTTTAAAACCTTTTTTCCATGTGAGCTTCAAGAATTGGTCAGAAAATTCTCGAAGACTTACGATTTTTGCCTTGTGTAAAACTTCCGAAATTTGCTCATGTAACAAGTTTAAAACCTTTTTTCCATGTGAGCTTCGAGAATTGGTCAGAAAATTCTCGAAGACTTACGATTTTTGCCTTGTGTAAAACTTCCGAAATTTGCTCATGTAACAAGTTTAAAACCTTTTTTCCATGTGAGCTTCGAGAATTGGTCAGAAAATTCTCGAAGACTTACGATTTTTGCCTTGTGTAAAACTACCGCTATGAAGGGGAGGTCATCGCTTTTAATACACGGCAATAGTGACCCCACTATTACTCCACTTCACCGGGCTGAAGGCCTCGGCGCGGCCCCCCACTCAGTAGGTTGGAGGAGCCTCCTGATGGGGACCTCCCCTCAACTCATTAAATAACTCCCGAGAAAACGTCGGGGAAATTTGCTCATGTAACAAGTTTAAAACCTTTTTTCCATGTGAGCTTCGAGAATTGGTCAGAAAATTCTCGAAGACTTACGATTTTTGCCTTGTGTAAAACTTCCGAAATTTGCTCATGTAACAAGTTTAAAACCTTTTTTCCATGTGAGCTTCGAGAATTGGTCAGAAAATTCTCGAAGACTTACGATTTTTGCCTTGTGTAAAACTTCCGAAATTTGCTCATGTAACAAGTTTAAAACCTTTTTTCCATGTGAGCTTCGAGAATTGGTCAGAAAATTCTCGAAGACTTACGATTTTTGCCTTGTGTAAAACTACCGCTATGAAGGGGAGGTCATCGCTTTTAATACACGGCAATAGTGACCCCACTATTACTCCACTTCACCGGGCTGAAGGCCTCGGCGCGGCCCCCCACTCAGTAGGTTGGAGGAACCTCCTGATGGGGACCTCCCCTCAACTCATTAAATAACTCCCGAGAAAACGTCGGGGAAATTTGCTCATGTAACAAGTTTAAAACCTTTTTTCCATGTGAGCTTCGAGAATTGGTCAGAAAATTCTCGAAGACTTACGATTTTTGCCTTGTGTAAAACTTCCGAAATTTGCTCATGTAACAAGTTTAAAACTTTTTTCCATGTGAGCTTCGAGAATTGGTCAGAAAATTCTCGAAGACTTACGATTTTTGCCTTGTGTAAAACTTCCGAAATTTGCTCATGTAACAAGTTTAAAACCTTTTTTCCATGTGAGCTTCGAGAATTGGTCAGAAAATTCTCGAAGACTTACGATTTTTGCATTGTGTAAAACTTCCGAAATTTGGTCATGTAACAAGTTTAAAACTTTTTTCCATGTGAGCTTCGAGAATTGGTCAGAAAATTCTCGAAGACTTACGATTTTTGCCTTGTGTAAAACTTCCGAAATTTGGTCATGTAACAAGTTTAAAACCTTTTTTCCATGTGAGCTTCGAGAATTGGTCAGAAAATTCTCGAAGACACGATTTTTGCCTTGTGTAAAACTTCCGAAATTTGCTCATGTAACAAGTTTAAAACATTTTTTCCATGTGAGCTTCGAGAATTGGTCAGAAAATTCTCGAAGACACGATTTTTGCCTTGTGTAAAACTTCCGAAATTTGCTCATGTAACAAGTTTAAAACCTTTTTTCCATGTGAGCTTCGAGAATTGGTCAGAAAATTCTCCAAGACTTACGATTTTTGCCTTGTGTAAAACTACCGCTATGAAGGGGAGGTCGTCGCTTTTAATACACGGCAATAGTGACCCCACTATTACTCCACTTCACCGGGCTGAAGGCCTCGGCGCGGCCCCCCACTCAGTAGGTTGGAGGAGCCTCCTGATGGGGACCTCCCCTCAACTCATTAAATAACTCCCGAGAAAACTTCGGGGAAATTTGCTCATGTAACAAGTTTAAAACCTTTTTTCCATGTGAGCTTCAAGAATTGGTCAGAAAATTCTCGAAGACTTACGATTTTTGCCTTGTGTAAAACTTCCGAAATTTGCTCATGTAACAAGTTTAAAACCTTTTTTCCATGTGAGCTTCGAGAATTGGTCAGAAAATTCTCGAAGACTTACGATTTTTGCCTTGTGTAAAACTTCCGAAATTTGGTCATGTAACAAGTTTAAAACCTTTTTTCCATGTGAGCTTCGAGAATTGGTCAGAAAATTCTCGAAGACTTACGATTTTTGCCTTGTGTAAAACTTCCGAAATTTGCTCATGTAACAAGTTTAAAACCTTTTTTCCATGTGAGCTTCGAGAATTGGTCAGAAAATTCTCGAAGACACGATTTTTGCCTTGTGTAAAACTACCGCTATGAAGGGGAGGTCATCGCTTTTAATACACGGCAATAGTGACCCCACTATTACTCCACTTCACCGGGCTGAAGGCCTCGGCGCGGCCCCCCACTCAGTAGGTTGGAGGAGCCTCCTGATGGGGACCTCCCCTCAACTCATTAAATAATTCCCGAGAAAACGTCGGGGAAATTTGCTCATGTAACAAGTTTAAAACCTTTTTTCCATGTGAGCTTCGAGAATTGGTCAGAAAATTCTCGAAGACTTACGATTTTTGCCTTGTGTAAAACTTCCGAAATTTGCTCATGTAACAAGTTTAAAACCTTTTTTCCATGTGAGCTTCGAGAATTGGTCAGAAAATTCTCGAAGACTTACGATTTTTGCCTTGTGTAAAACTTCCGAAATTTGCTCATGTAACAAGTTTAAAACCTTTTTTCCATGTGAGCTTCGAGAATTGGTCAGAAAATTCTCGAAGACTTACGATTTTTGCCTTGTGTAAAACTACCGCTATGAAGGGGAGGTCATCGCTTTTAATACACGGCAATAGTGACCCCACGTGCGGACGGTTAAAATTACATTAAATAGCGGACTTAAAAAGTAGAAGAAGGGACCGAGAGTGGGGAAATTTCAAGCTTCAAATTATAGAGAATTAGAAAAAAATGAAATGAATTGGGCCTGTATTGCGTTAAAAATTTGAAAGTCCGGAATTCCTAATTTCTACGTGAGTAAGAATATTTTTATTTCGACGGCATTTCTTGCAAAATACGGGAAAATTAGGGACACCTTCCAGAATCTAAAAGAAGTTGAAACTCGAATGAACTTAATTTGTGAAAATAATTTTTATAAAGAAATAATTTCATTACTCCTCACTAAAGTGATGCAACTTAATCACAATTCAGTCATATTACGCGAGAATGGAGAATTGCTCAGAAAATTCTCCAAAGCATGAGGGTAATGTTTCCTTGCTTTTGCGAAAACCTAATACCACAGGGAACCTATACAAATTTCATGCTACGTGAGAATGAAGAATTGCCCAGACAATTCTCCCAAGCATGAGATTGAACTATTTCCTTGCTTTTCGAAAATCTAATGAGACACTTAACCTATTCAACAAATTTCATAAATTGCCCAGAAAATTCTCCTAAGCTTGAGGCTAATGTTTCGTTTCTTTCCAAAATACTAATACGACAGGGAACCTATTCAAAACCTACTCGACACCTATTCAACAAATTTCATGCTAGGTGGGAGTGGAGAATTGCACAGAAAATTCTCCTACGTACAAGTCTAATGTTTTCTTCCTTCTCGAAAAGCTAATACGCTTATACAACAAATGCAAAGTGAGAATGGAGAATGCCCAAAAAATTAAGGTGAGAATGATTTTAGTTAAATGGGCATTAAATAAATACCAGTATTTTTTTGTAGGTCGACTTCCCGGATGGATTGATTAAATGGAGCATGTAATATTACCCTCATTAATATTTTTTCTCGAATATTCATGAAAACGATTCTACAAAATTTCATAAAAGGTATGGAGTTTGAATAATTTTGTTTGAGATGACAATGTAAGCGAATGTTTGTGCTCGCATTACCCCAAGCAGGCGCCAGCTTACTTGGTGCCCTTGAGGCCTATACACCTACAACGACTAGTAGCCGAAATGCGAAATAGACTAGAAACTAAACACACTAAAACACATAGTAAAATATGTTGTTGCTATGTGGATATGTGGAGTGCGATAACGAAAGCTTCGGCCGATTCCAGACATTCAGGTCAATATTTCTACCCGCTATTCCGAGAAGCTCGCTTTATTATCTTTCCGGCGAAAAGCTTTAACGGCCAAACAGAATTTCTGTTCAGTCCACGCTGGATCGCTCGATATTTTTAAAAATAAAGCATATTTTAATTCTCAACCAATTCGGCTGGCCCTTATCGGTTGCTAATTTCATTCCCTTAGACCCTCGGCAAGTCAAACAATTTTTCGCGCAGTTTACGGTCTGCTATCAAATTAATGTTAATGCAAAAAGGCATCCTGGCTTTTTTTTCAATCAACTTGAGAGAAAATACGGTTTAGTATTGCGCAAATGAGTTCCCATGCAAATTTCACCCCCTTAGACACTGCGTCAATCACCATTTTTCTTCTTTATTAATGTGTATCTGACTAGAACAAGTTGTTGGCAAAAATCAGTGTTACGAGAAAAATTGGCGTATATTAGGATGGACATGTTTTTATAATTCAGTTGAAATTGGTGATTATGCTGTGCAAGGAAGTGTTTTGGTACCTACTAAAGAGTATTTTTAAAATTGCCATATTACACATTTTAATTAAGACACTACTAGTAAAATTGACTTCTGAATTTTTGGCTGCTAACTTCACACCGATGTGAGCTTTTAGATGTAAATATCTTTAGAGAAATTATCTAAATACGTGGAACGGTTGGTTATCTGCTGAAATACAATAACAAACATTTCCGAGAGGCCTTTTCCCCTTATGAGTGCCAGGTTCAAAATCTTCTACTCCCGAACTCGAAACCCGATAGCAATCAATTTCCCATTGGTAAGTCGTAAAACTTTTCGTATGATTCCTGGATGCCGGAGTTCTTGAATCTCTCGACGGAGTCTCGAAAGTTAAATTCAATATTCAATTTCTAAATCACACACACGCACACGCACGCACTCACATTTTCGTGAATACGTCCGTGAACGACGCGATGGGGAAATTGATAAATTGACACGGTTATTATTCCCCGTTTTGTCGGCGAAACGGAGAAGTTTGATAACTTTTGTTCGCCCCCCCCCCCCCCGGAAATAGAGAAAACTCAATTTGCCTCTCCTCTCCTTTCGCGGGAGTGGAGTTCGAAGGGAGCAGAGCGGAGGCGATGATGCGACTGTTACTTAAACCGTAAAACTCCAGGAGTTAATTGAAAAAAAAAGAGAGGGTGGCCGGTAAATCAATTCGAGAAAAATTTATATCTCGCCGATAGGATCTTACGAGCAGAGTTTCAATTCCACCGTTTTGTTATGTTTATGATTCTACGGGGCGCGATCGATCAAACGCTTTTAATTGCATTTTTTACAACGTTATTGTGATTGAGACGCCTGACGTTTCACGATTTTAATTTAAAAACATTTCATTCATTAAATTCAGGTTTAATTGAATGCTTTTGCATCAGACAGTCGCAAGGGATTTGAAATTTACATCGTACACATTTTTCCATTTCGAATAAATTGATCAACTCAACATGTTTGCAGTAAAGGATCACAAGGTGCCCAGTATTGACTCAAATTAGATGATAATTGTATTTTTACCAATTGCATAAATGTAATCGCGATTTATTCAATTATTTTTGACTGCTTATGCAAACCTAAAACCAACTGTTGATTTTCGTGTTACTCGATTGCACTGATATAACATTGATTTTTTTTTAAAAAGCTTGACTTATCGAATAAATAATCTCTGAAATCAAATTCACCAAAATGAACGTTAATCGATATTGATTCATTTTATCCCTCAGGCAACAACTGACACATGAGAAATTACTGGACATCTCGAATTTACAATAAGAAAACTAACCTTTTAACGGTCAAGTTTGCAGTGATGGCGGCTCCATCCCTGAAAGCGGCTTCCTGCCTGGTGGCGGCTTCCTACCTGGTGGCGGCATCCTCCATGATGGCGGCTTCCTCCATGATGGCGGCTCCCTCGCACAAAATCTCTCGTCGCTTTGGAAAAGTCGTCTGAAATTTGAAAATTTTATGGTCAAACCGATGTACGCATTCCATATTGAACTTCCCTTACTTCTCATTAGACAAGGCCCGAAAAATCCCAGGGAAATCAGAGGTAAAAGGGAACTTCAAACAATGGCGTCACCTTTACGTTCGAGAAGAATGACCGGTCAGAGACGCTACAAGTGCACGAATAAAAGCCGTTAGGGGTGCCGAGCGCTGATTGGTCGGCCGTGATGACACCACCGGAAACTACATGCGTTATTCAAAAATGGCTCTAAAGGCGAAGAAATAATTGTTCTTAAAACAGAGAATGAAGTACTTTAAAGGATTAAGTGAAGTTTCAAAAAAATTAACATATGGACTTTTGGAGCTTTCAGCCTAGGTAATTCTGACGCGAAAAAATGAAGTAATGAGCGAAACCGATAGAACCAAACATTAAAATAATTAATATAATTAAGCTCCCACAACTACTAAATTAATGGATTAGCGTTAAATGAAATGAAGCTTGACTTATCGAATAAAAAATCTCTGAAATCAAATTCACCATGAACAGTTAATCGATATCAATATCGATAATCGATATTGATTTCACCCGTTAAGCGAAAATTATTTTAACAAATAATTAAGAAATTAGTAGACATCTCGAATTCACAATAAGAAAACTTACCTTTTAACCGTCGAGTTTGCGGCAATGGCGGCTGCCTCGCTGATAGTGGCTTCCTCCCTCATGGCGGTTTCATCGCTGAAGGCGACTTCCTGCCTGGTGGCGGCTTCCTCTCCGATGGCCGCTTCCTCCCTGATGGCGACTTCATCCCTGAAGGCGACTTCTTGCCTGGTGGCGGCTACCTCCCCGATGGACGCTTCCTCGGTGATGGCGGCTCCCTCGCACAAAATCTCTCGTCGCTTCGGAAAAGTAGTCTGAAATTTGAAAATTTTATGGTCAAATCGATGTACGCAATCCATACTGAACTTCCCTTACTTCTCACTAGCGAAGTCCCGAAAAATCTCAGGGAAATCAGAGGTAAAAGAGAGCTTCGAACAATGGCGTCACCCTTACGTTTGAGAAGAGAGACCGGTCAGAGACGCAACAAGTTCGAGAATAAAAGCCGTTGAGGACGATGAGCGCTGATTGGTCGGCCGTGATCCCCTCCACCCGAATGTAGTTGCATTATTCAAAAATGGTCCTAAAGGCGAAGACGAGAATAACGAGACGAGAAGGTGAAATACGGAGAAATCGAAATACCGAGAAATCGAGATAGGGAGAAGTCGAAATACGGAGAAGAAATATTTGTACTAAAAGCAGTTAACGTGAAAGACGTATTTTAACGGTTAAGTAAAATTTCAATAGAAATAAATAACCAATAATTACTTTATGGATTTTGGGCCTTTTGTTTCAAAATGAAGTGATAGGCGAAATTCAGATATAACCAAAGGATTAAAAAATTTACATAATCAAGTTCTAATAATTATTAAATTAATGAGTTAGTGTTGAATTAATCCCTGATTTTTACGTATAATGAGTACATTGAAGGGCCCTTTTAATCAAGTTTAAATGTGTATCTTACAGAAACCTGCAATGATGTAATATCGATTTTTTTAGAAACTTAGCTTATCGGATAAAAAATCTCTGATATCAAATTCACCATGAACAGTTAATCGATATTAATTGATTTCACACCTTCAACGACAATTAGTTTAACAGATAAATGAGAAATTACAGGTCATCTCGAATTTACAATAAGAAAACTTACCTTATAACCGTCGAGTTTGCGATGATGGCGGCTGCCTCGCTGATGGTGGCTTCCTCCCTGATGGCGGCTTCATCCCTAAAGGCGACTTCCTCCCTGAAGGCGGTTTCCTCCCTGATCGCGGTTTCATCCCTGAAGGCGGCTTCCTCCCCGATGGCCGCTTCCTCCCTGATGGCCGCTTCCTCCTTGATGGCGGTTCCCTCGCACAAAATCTCTCGTCGCTTTGGAAAAGTAGTCTGAAATTTGAAAATTTTATGGTCAAACCGATGTACGCATTCCATATTGAACTTCCCTTACTTAGAAACTGAACTTACTTAGAACTTCCCTTACTGAGAAACAATTTTCTCAAGTAAGAAGTTTAAAACCTTTTTGCTATGCGAGATTCGAGAATCGTCAGTAAATTCTCGAAAACAGGAGACACGATTTTTTGCCTTCTGGAAAATTCTGCTATGAAGGGGAGGTTATCGCTTTTAATGCACGACAACAGTGACCCCACCATTGCTCTATTTCACCGGGCTGAAGGCCTCGGCGCGGCCCCCCACTCAGTAGATTGGAAGAGCCTCCTGGTGGGGACCTCCCCTTAAATCCCTAAATAATTCCAGAGAACGTAGCCAACCGAGAAATATTGAAAGTTCTCATCATTCAGAGAGTGAAAACGACGGGAAAACATGAGAATTGTGCCCCAGTGACAATAAAAGTTTGCAGGTGTATGTTTTTAAATGATGATTCAAAATTAAAACCCCTATCAGCTAAAAGAATATCTTCA
The DNA here is from genome assembly GCA_963576515.1 of Cryptocephalus primarius. NCBI lineage: Eukaryota > Metazoa > Arthropoda > Insecta > Coleoptera > Chrysomelidae > Cryptocephalus > Cryptocephalus primarius. The sequence continues at coordinate 7,797,198 of OY754936.1, forward strand.
GACAGGATAAATTTTCACTAACCTTTCTTTTAAAACTTTTCACGAATCCATTTTGCTGAGAGAGTAGTATATAATAGCGACACATAAATTATAGCATTTTTACGATCACTCGTTAATAAAGCATTTATAGATGCAGCACCTTTATAATGAGAATAACACTGACTATGTTTTACAAGTGAGAACTGTGCTTGGAGAATTCCGAGTCAACACATTTGTTGTTCAAAATGTTCAAAACCTCCCTTAATCTGAAGATTGTTAATGAAAACTATCATTCGGCAAAAATATTAAAATTTTAAATTTGATTGTTCGGTAATGAATTAGTTAAGGTCATAACTGCTACTATCTAAAAACAGCTGCTATAATTTCTGATCTTTCAAAACCTATATATTAGTCTTTTTGCAATCACATTCCATCTTTTTGAAAGAATAAAATAGTTTCGAATCCTTTGCAGCCTCTTTCACTATTTTATGTTCATGACAAGTATTGAACATCACATTTTAAAATGATTACTTGCTATTCAAACTTCTTAATTTCCTCATACCTGCGTTTTAGTTTCCTCTGCAATATGTCCATCTCCCCAAGTTCAATGTTCTTCCCCTTGGACATCTTTCCTATGGCAGAAATTTTCCTCTGCTTTGTCTATGCACTTGTGGCGAGCGTCGTTGCGTGAGTAATAGTTATTTCTAAATATGAAAAGGATTATATAGTATTTGTACTACTTTTATAATGAGTCTACAAACCTCCTCCATGTCTTCTTACTGGTTGCACTTTTGCATTTGTGTATCAGTAAAACTTGCGACTTAAATATTGTTCCTTGGAAGTGAAGAAGGCACAGCAGCTAATTTTAACTTTTATATTCTCAATCCTTTTGGGAAAAATGGCTGGAAAAAACCTAGTGATCGTCATTAATACCATTACATTTTATAGCAAACTCTACTTACATTGAAACATACCAGTAAGTCTGTGCTTTCAATCCATGACTTATGGGTTACGTTTAATGTACTTCTTATGACGCTTTCCATCTGTCGGAATAATGTGAAAACAGACACCACACTTTTTGTCACCTTCCACTTACGCACTGTTAACACCGTATCGATAAATCGCGCAATATAAATAATAGTAAACCGAGGCCCAAGCCGAAATGTAAAGAAATGAGATTGTTTAACAGCACCAAATGCTGCTTGGTCTATTCTCTCTTAATTAAAAATATCAAAAATATACCGGAGCCACAGTTTGCGCGCGCAGCCCAGATGTGGTAACACACATCGACGGAAAGGTTACGTTTTAAACAGATGATTATATCTCTGTTCTTTTAAATATCTCCATGAATTACAAATGTATGGTTTCAAAGGCTCACTAAAATTCTTAGATTCTTTAGAAACTTTTCAAGTTCCTTTGAGACATCGGTTCTTGTTAAAATATATTTTGATCGCATTACAAAATAATTGTAATTACTTTAAAAGTGTCATCACTAAAAATTTCTAAGAAAATAGTGCCAAAAAAACCATTAAAAATGTATTAAAGAAACGTTTCCAATATAATATCTTCTTTAAGGCGGTGGCAACATGTTTAAAAATATGTTAAAAACTATACGATTGCAACAAGTAGCTTAGAAATTTGAAATAATTGCAAGTGCAACTCCCCAACTTCTTTCGTTATGCAAGAACTTCTTTAAAAAAAGTTTAAGTTACATTTTGAACACAACTCTACTTTAAAAATATGTTATAATTTTTTTACAAACTCCTGAACTCTAATCAGTATTAAAACTAGTTTAAAAACTTTATGGGTTACTTCTTATACTTCATATTATTAGAAATCAACTGCAGTTCATTAAAATCTACATAAATTCTTCAGAAACTCAAAATTTTTTGAAATTCCAAATCAAGTTAGGATAACTGTAACAAAATTCTTTAAATTTGTAACTTAATGATTAGGATAAATTATTCAAATTAAATGCATTATTTCTAAATTTGTTAAATATGCAAATGTGCATTTCGCATATGTTCCAAGCACTAATAAAAAGATAGAAGGAAAATTAAATCTCAAACAACTTAATGAAAAAACACTGATCATTAAAAAATAGTTGTCAATTGGATTTTACCTTTTTGTTCTTGTTCGAAGTTGTTCGCCATTGCACCATTAATGGGCAGGCCCTTTCGCCTTAATACGAAGATGTCGCCACCACCTCGCCAAAGACTTACCTAAAAAGAAGTAAAAACATGTATTAACAACAACGAATCACAGTAATTTGGAAATAATCAGGTTTTTCAAAAAAATCCAAATGAACTAACCTTACAAACAGCTACATCGGTCTTACTGCCCTTATATGAAGTTCTATGCCATTGTCGACGATAATACTCACCTGGAAAATATTTATATTGTTATATATTGAAATACACTAACATAATTAGTACATGAAAAACATTGGCCGTTTAGAATTAAGTGACAAAAATACTAACCATTTGACAATGGCATTTAGGCATGAAACCCACTGCTACAGCTCCTCATCAAATAGGCACATCACTTTCACCAAAATGTTCACCACACACTGAAAACACCTGAAACAACAATGATATTAAAACATGAGCAGTTTATAAAATTGTCATGCAAGTGAATCAAGTGATATTAAAAATATTGCTTCTTGAACAAATTACTAAATCAAATGTGGTAACATATATAATTATTCAATAAATAATTATATATTCCAATTATTTTATTCAATTATGATATCATTTATCCTTGTACTATTTATCTACTTTAGCTGACTAAGTACGGTGACGATAAGTACGGTACAGTGCAATAATGTGACTATAAATAAGTTATTCCATTTTTTTTTATAAGCGAAAAAGCGACTCCTTTTTAATCGATGTTTTTTGCAGCAAATTCTTAAAAAAATACCGCTTTACTAAATTTTCTAGATGCATCGCTGGGGCAAGTACAATTGTTGAAATAAATGATCCCTGGGATAAATATATAGGATTTTTCATAAACTATTCAACCGATCTGTTACCTTCCTCCTACCTATAAGTAGAAGGAAGTACGTCACAGTATAATGGTAAAAAAAATCGGCATCTGAAGCGTTAATTACTGTTTACATTTTATGAATTACCAATAAGAAGGAAAATACTACTAAGAACAATAGAAGACCAATGAACTAACCGTTTGTCATAAGAAAACCCAGTGGTAATCAACAGGTAATCCAAGATAAGGTAATCCAATGGCCACATTTCACTTTTCCGCACCCACACGCGCTCGCGTACACGCGTAAACGCGCTCGACCGAAAACTTACGAGACCCGAAAACTTCGCTCATACTTTAAATGCAAAATACCTAGAGTGCCTAGGTGTCGCTTTCGATACTTTTGATTCGCGAAATCGCGGAAAAGCCCACGTTAATTCGTTCTCAAACCGAAATCGCACTTTATGAGAACGGCGAGACGGAAATCGCGAAGGGAACGACACGTGTGGGCAAATTAAATAGTCGCGATTGGACCGCGTGAGCGAAGTCGTACGACGGTAGAAGAATTCTTGAAGATCTCCACTGTAAGGTAATCTATCCAAAGTTGAAGTAGAAGAATTCTTGAAGGTCTCCGATGCAAGGAAATCCATGCAGAGCAGAGCAGAGCAGAGCAGAGCAGAGCAGAGCAGAGCAGAGCAGAGCAGAGCAGAGCAGAGCAGAGCAGAGCAGAGCAGAGCAGAGGAACAGATCCAGATTTGTTCAGCTTTCAGGAACCACGATGGCGTGAAGGCGATCGACCGAAAACAAGGAAAATAATGCATGTTATTAAACACGTGACATAACGTTAATATACATAACACATAACGTGACGTGACATAATAAATAGATTTAATAGAGAATCGGCAATAGAAAAGAAACCGTGACGTTCCCAGGTGGTTTTTTACAAGTACGTCACAGTATAATGGTAAAAATAATCGGCATCTGAAGCGTTAATTACTGATTACATTTCATGAATTACCAATAAGAAGGAAAATACTACTAAGAACAATATAAGACCAATGAACTAACCGTTTCTCATGAAAAGAACCAAGAGGTAGTCAAAATGTAATCCAATATAGGGTAATCCAATATAAGGTAATCCAAAGGCTACACTTCACTTCACCTTTCCGCACCCACACGCGCTCACGTACACGCGTAAACGCGTAAACGCGCTCGACCGAAAACTTACGAGACCCGAAAACTTCGCTCATACTGTAAATGTAAAATACCTAGAGTGCCTAGGTTACGTTTTCGATACTTTTGATTCGCGAAATCGCGGAAAAGCCCACGTTAATTCGTTCCCAAACCGAAATCGCACTTTATGAAACGGCGAGACGGAAATCGCGAAGGGAACGACACGTGTGGGCAAATTAAATAGTCGCGATTGGACCGCGTGAGCGAAGTCGAACGACGGTAGAAGAATTCTTGAAGATCTCCACTGTAAGGTAATCCATCCAAAGTTGAAGTAGAAGAATCCTTGAAGGTCTCCGATGCAAGGAAATCCATGCAGAGCAGAGTAGAGCTGAGCAGAGTAGAGCTGAGCAGAGCAGAGCAGAGCAGAGCAGAGCAGAGCAGAGCAGAGTAGAGCAGAGCAGAGCGGAGCAGAGCGGAGCAGAGCAGAGCAGAGCAGAGCAGAGGCACAGATCCAGATTTGTTCAGCTTTCAGGAACCACGATGGCGTGAAGGCGATCGACCGAAAACAAGGAAAATAATGCATGTTATTAAACACGTGACATAACGTTAATATACATAACACATAACGTGACGTGACATAATAAATAGATTTAATAGAGAATCGGCAATAGAAAAGAAACCGTGACGTTCCCAGGTGGTTTTTTACAAGTACGTCACAGTATAATGGTAAAAATAATCGGCATCTGAAGCGTTAATTACTGATTACATTTCATGAATTACCAATAAGAAGGAAAATACTACTAAGAACAATATAAGACCAATGAACTAACCGTTTCTCATGAAAAGAACCAAGAGGTAGTCAAAATGTAATCCAATATAGGGTA